>OX439439.1:16620881-17865881 GCA_949319885.1 Mecyna flavalis
CATTAAATAAACTTCCATCGTTGAAATAGGGCGCTTGAAAAAGAATGAGGAATTCAGCTGGCCATAACTTTTGCCATTTTTTAATTGTTTGCAATTGAGAAAAAAACTGCATAAACGATTAAAAAACTTATCAATATATTTGTAAGTCAATCGAATACGTAAAACGGTAATTAAACCACTATAACAAAAGGCTATCTTAACACATTAAATCAATTAAAATAACGCAACTTTTCATTAAAAAATGCCTAAACGAGTAGTTATTACCAATAAAACAACATAAACGGACAAATAAGAAGATAACAGTGAAGCAACACCATTTTACTGCCGTGTCAGCAATAAAAGACTAAACGGATATAACACTAGCATCGGAAACACCGTCCACCGTCCACGCAGATACGCTGTCATAAAATAAATCTTAAGGTCGATCGAGATGCAGGTTTACTTTGGTCGTAAGTTCGATTTCCGTCTATGCCATTTTTATAAAACTTTATTTGTCCAAAAAAGGTAATTTACTGTTACGCCCTATGGTTGGCTGATAGAGAATGCCTTTCGGCATTAAGTCCGCCAATTGTACTTGTTTTCTGCAATAAAGTTTAAATAAATAATAAATATAACTCATTTTTATTGGTATAAGGAATTCAAATGGGGAAGGCCTTTGCTCAGCAGTGGTATCATGTAGGCAGTAGGCTAATAAAAAAAAGGAATTCCTCAATGTTTAACTATATTTGGCGCAGTTAGTTGCGTTCTGGGGAAGCCTTCAAACCATCTAGATCTAAGATGGAGGACGATCATGACCACAGAACAAAGAAAATTTTCTCTCTTTTCTATGATCATGACCATCGTGTTTGACACCAATTGGTTAGGACTCTAATCTCGTCTCGGTGTAGCGGGCGTAGGGCAGTGTCAGACAGTAACTGCTTAGTTATTTGGCACTGAACTGTCTAAGAGCAGACGTGGCGCTTACCATCAGGTATACGCTCAGATCGATCGGTATACGATCTGCTCGTCTTGTTACACATTGCAACAAAAAAAATCTTTCTCTCGCAAAAGCCTAATGTGCTTAAGTAAGGCATAGCTTAAAATGTGTTTTTCTGGTCACCTACCATTCGTATCGTTGAAAAAGGTCTGTACGTTAACTGAAATTGCAATAAAAATGCACCAACATCAAACCGACCCACTATCATGTAGACGCGGCAATAAAATAAATCTCAAGATCAACCGAGATGTGTTAAACCAGTCTTAGCGTCAAAATGGAGCTATAAAACAACATAATCTCAATCCCGATCAAGATCCTTACTAATTATTTGTAATACAATATCTTTTTTTGGGTCATTCTTCCAGGAACCTTTTTTCTGTATAAAATTTTTACTTTTTCAGGCTCTTAAGTCAAAACGTTTTTAAGGAAGGCGCTGCCGGCCTTTAAGGAAGGAATGCGCTCTTCTGAAGATTTTCTAGTCGTATCGGTTCGGAAATGCCTCTGATGACAAAGAGTTCCATATTTTGGTCGTGCGTGCCAGGAAATTGCGTAAAAAGCGCACATTGTGGACTGTCAAGCATCAGTATGATGGGGATTATATGAAGCTCGTCCTTATAGGACAGGACCTTACAGGATCTTAAAACACTACAAAATAAAAACTAAAATAATACTCGTTATCATCTAATTTTACAGTCGTTGTCTCGTTATGCGCGCACCGGATAAAAAATTGTAGTCAGTAAATATTAAAAATTACCAATCGCAATAATAGAGATAAGTATCTTTTTTATTACGATCACATGACAACGTATCAATAAACCGTCTCCATTACAATAAAAAGAACTAATATTTTTATTCCTACCATTTCCTTTTATCCCCGGTTTCGTTCCCGAGATTATTTTAGGAATCAAAAGAAAATATGGTCAGAATCCTGTATGTGGAGCGTGAAAACAACACTGCGTTGAATTTAAAAGGTTAAGTAAATAGTATTTGTACTGTTTCGAGTAAAAATATGAAGTAATGGGACTCGTATTTTTATAGTAACACTTACTCTGCCCGGAGGCATGTGGAATTGGGTCTCTCACAAAAGTTTTTATCGCTGTTTGTGGGTCTGTAAGTATTCAATCTTTTCCAGGGTTTTATATGATACGTTTCATTTGTTGCCCTGCCATACTGTAGGCTCCTCTGTTTTGGGGCTTTAATTTAAAGGGATACGAAGGGTGTTTGTTGTTCAAATACATCAGAAAATAGTGTGAAATAATAGTGACTACTATTCTGTTTAGTCTGGTTTGTGAGAGTGCTGGAGGCCGGAAACGCATCAGCGATCCCTCTGGTGTTGCTGATGTCCATGGTCAGCGGTGATTGCTTACCACCAGGCGACCCGCTGACTCGTTTGCCGCCTCTGACATTTAAAAAAACGGACAGTTTAGGTACCATAAAGTTGCGTATCTCTGCTAACTAAAGTACCTAACTAATAAAACACCTTAAATCCCAAGACATTCCAAACATCATCAGTAAATCCCAATGAGCAACATGTTTCGGAAATAAACATCATAACAGCGCGACAATTATCCCGTTCTCGACAAATGCAAACAAAATGTCATTTGACGAGATTTATTCCCAGATTTATTTCCAAGTCTGCGGACATTTTGCCGTGTTCAACGTTGTTTTTGCAAGATTAATACGCAGATTGGGGAAATATGGGGTTTGTCGGCTTAATATTGAGATTGGAACATCTGTGTTTCTGTGTCACTTCGCTTTAAGAAAGATCTTTGTAAACGGAAATTTTGACGCGTGCTTTGATACAGTGTAAGATTGTAAGGAGCTTCATAATTTTCTTTTGGTTTCTGGTGAGCTATTTCCATATGTTCGATAAGGTCAATGGAGTTTAAGTCAAGTAAAAGATGCTTTTGTGTTCACATTGAAGAATTAATGTATACAACGACACTGTTTTATATTTTTCTGCTAAGTAGGTCTGTTTTTAACTTATTTAAACGAAGTCGTATATCGTCGTCTATTCTTCTTATAGCTGAAAGATTGTGATTAAAATAAGATCTTTCTCTTTCGATTTTTCATAAAGATAGTTCACTATATGCTAGTTCTAAATATGACATAATAATTCCATAATACTGTAATCATATCAACAAACATTATTCGGTGAGCACAGAATTAAGATTAAACACAGAATTAATCGTAACACACTTCTTTGTAAAGGAACACGCTAATTAAAAATAATGAAGTGGATATCCTGATCTTATTTATTATTATGGACAAAACCCTGCCAGGCATGATTAAGCCGGGCTTCTCAACACAAATAATGCCCACTTATTACTCCTTATTATGATCAGAACAGATAAAATCTATGAATTCAAGTATCCGGCACCGACATCCTTAATAATAATATATCCTTCTTGGAAAGGAATATATTGGACTAGTAAGTAACACGGTTGTACAGTGATCCAGATTTGACAAGTCCAGGTACTGCATTGAAGGCACTGCCACCTGACCTTCGTTCTGTGCTAATAAGCCTTAACGGGGAAAAATAAGACCCATCGGGCCATCAAATCGTGGTTACACTTCAATCGTGTAGGCTTCTCCTCTTTTGATAGATCCCATGCCTACCCAAGATTGAATTAAAATCCGTGACCATCTATACTAATATTATAAAGAGGAAAGATTTGTTTGTTTGTATTCAATAGGGTCCGAAACTACTGAACCGATTTAGGAAATGTGGAGGGAAGTGGCGAGATATTGGACAAAAAAAATTACGCGCGGGTGAAACCGCAGGCGGGGCGACGGGCTCCGGCATTGACACAAGTCATCGCTACAATGTCTTAGTCACCACGATTGCCAAATGCGGATGCGGTAATCACAAGCCCAAGCTCTGTCCGAAAAAATCCACACAAATTTGCTCGACCAGAGAATTTAACCCAGAACTTGCCACGATCACGGCCTGATTCAACCACTAGACCAACAAGTATACGTGTAATAATCGTTATATTTTAAAACACTTACAACCAAGATTTAATCGTGAGATGCGCAGGATGCGATACAACATTTAACGCTCTAAACTCTGACACATAAAATAGAGCTTACAAACACTACATCAGATTACAACAGATAATAAAATCTATTAAACGTCTGTGGGCCCTAAATAAGTCCTTACCATACACGGAGATAATTTCAAAGCCATCCTTGAGACGTCTTTAGTTGAATACCAGTAATTTATGATAATATGGTAGGACGCCACAAATCATAGGAGCGTAGGCGCAACCATTATCGAACCCGCTTGTAGGACTGTAGATAAAGTAGGGGACGGTAAAAAAAGTTATTTCCTTAACCGGACGATAAGATTGGGTTCGAAGAATGTCGCGGCATTGTTGAGGTTTTCGGTGAATTAGTTGAATTAGAATGAGTTAATTTTAATAATACTTTATCCTATTAAAGATATTAGTGTCCCAATGAAGGGAATTGATATAAAGTCATCGTTTTACAACGGTACAAACATTTGTGTGCATGAACATGCAATGGGTATGGGTATGGGTCAACATGACATGACATGCGCATGAACATGGCCGATACCTACAAACAGACATGGGTACATAGAAATGTACATTATACATACATGTGTTTACAAAAAAAAAATCTACTTAAACAAGTAATGTTTATCCGATGTCTGGCACCCATGGTGTACTATTATATGGGTGCTAATGCTAATGCTTAGTTTGGGGCTAAATGGCGATGTGTGAATATATGGGTGGATCTTCAGAAAAGTGCTCTCCGCGTAATTTCCACGTCATTTTTGAAATCGCAAAATTATGGTGAATTGCACAAATATTCCGAAAGCTTGTGCAAATTTAAACAACATATCAAAATTCGCCACGTACGGGATCTATACTTTTGCTAAAAAAAAAGGAGAAAATTGGCGGCCCATGGAAATTACAATAAAGGCCATGGAAATTACCCAGCAGATTAAATTTAGCTAAAAACCATGTCAAATATGAAATTAAGCTGTCATATTAGTTAGTTAGGGTAGTATAAAGATCTACATTGTATTAAAACAATATTTAGCAAAA
Source organism: Mecyna flavalis (assembly GCA_949319885.1). Lineage (NCBI taxonomy): Eukaryota > Metazoa > Arthropoda > Insecta > Lepidoptera > Crambidae > Mecyna > Mecyna flavalis. Next base: position 16,625,931 of record OX439439.1, read on the forward strand.
ATAGTAGCTTTATTTCAAAACTTACTTATGATACTCAAAGTAGGAACATGAAAATGATAAAACTGTTATCAATTAACTTTCTTATACATTAAAATTGTTCCCTTAACATTATACTTATGGATGAACATAATAGTAAACATAAAACAATAACATATTAAATTTTTATAAAAAAAAAATAAGTCTTTTCATCAATCAGTTTAAGTCTTCAATTTAATTGTTGGAATTCTTTAAAAGCGTTACTTAGCTTGAACTATGAGAAAGTCTTTGATTCAATCAAAACCTAGGCAGTGCTGTAGTCTCTAAAAAGGTGCCAAGAGTGGACTACATGTATATTTACGTATTGAGGTACTTATACCAAAACGCTGCATATCGGTTCGATTGCAAAACCAGAACTCAAATCCTATCCAACTAGAGCGAGGTGACAGGAAGACGTAATTTTTAAACTGTTCACTGCTGTGCTGAAGGATATTTTTAAGCCTCTGGATTGGCAAGGATTAACATCAAAGGCGAGTACCTTACACAGCTACGCTTTGCCGACGATGTAGTTCTCATGCCCGAGTCCATGGTGGATCTGAACACAATGCTCGAAGATCTTAGTAACGTTTCCTTAAGAGTTGGTCTTAAAATGAATATGGACATGACGAAAATTATGTCGAACGTCCATGTTGCACCCGCTCCAGTTAGCATTGGAAACGTTACGCTTGAAGTTGTTGACCATTATGTTTACCTGGACAGGCAGTTCAGTTAGGTAACTCCAACTTCGAGAAAGAGATCCCTTGATGAATCCAGCTCGGATGAGCAGCGTTCGAGAAGCTACGGAATATATTCGCATCCAACATACCTCAGTGCCTCAAGACGAAAGTCTTTGAACAGTGTGTGTTGCCAGTGATAACATATGAAAGCGAAACGTGGTCTCATAAGAAGCCTCAAGGTCACACACTGGGCAATGGAGAGAGTTATGCTTGGTGTTTCTTTGTGCGATAGAGTCAAAAGTGAGGAGATTCGCAAAAGAATGTAGGTAACCGACATAGCTCGAAGAGTTGCTCAGTTAAAATGACAGTAGGCGGGACACATATCCCGCAGAACCGATGGCCGTTGGGGTGGAAAGGTTTTGCAATGGTGTCTTTCAGTTTGACCGCGCACTGGAAGACTTTCAGTGGGAAGGCCCTTTACTAGCTGGACTGACGACATTGCCAAGGCCGCCGGAAACCGCGGGATGTGCGTGGCGCAAGGACCGATCAGTGTGGAGATCCTTGGGGGATGCCTATACCCAGCAGTTGTTGTCGTATGGCTGATGATGATGAACTTAAAAGAAACAAGGTAATTTCCATGGGTCTTACGTAATTTCCATGGTGTTTTATCCATGGAAATTACACCATGGAAATTACAAAAAAACATATATTTTGAAATAACTTTTCATTTAAAAGACATAACCAGCTAGTTTTTTACTGTCCATCTACATTAAGGAGCTAGGTATTTCACCTCAAAACCCATCTACTAAAAGTAGTACAATTACACTGAAAAAATGTGACACGGGAATGCCGGAACTGGGAACCAAAATTTTTAAAATTGAAGAACGTACTCCAGCATCCAAAGCGCGGGAACCAGCGACATGGCCACCTCACCTGCTAGCTGCGGGGTAACTGACGATTCGAATACACCTATCAGGGTTCGCCTATGCCTGGCCAGCCCTGAGCAGTGCCCCTCGAAAGGCGCGCCGCGAAAATCTTGCTAAGCGTGTGACATATAAACTTATGACTATAAAATCAAAAGTTTCTTTCCAATTAATTTAAAATTTGACCAGTATGTAAACTGATTTATCTATTTTAAATTTGTGTAGAAAACTGGTTAAAAACGTGGGTGGTTTTAAAAATATGTGCGATTGTTCAGAAGTCGGCGCTCGTGTGACACGTAAAAAACGTGCAAAATTCACCGGATTTGAGGTGTTGATGGTGAATTACTCAGATCTTCGTAGTTTTTAATCAAAGAAGTCTATATGACCTGATGCTTAATGAAATGAAGAAACGTTGTAATAATAGTTTTTATCGTAATAATTTATTTTAATAGGAGATATGAGTCTGTGACACTCTGAAAATCCTTTTCCAAGAAGTAGCCATATGTAATGTCCAGAAATATTTAGTTATTATTATTTTGACAGATATAAGGCCAGTTTCACTGCTGTCAGATAAGTTTTTGTCAATAATTCTGACAGATTACAGTGATGGTAACTTATAGATAGCATCAATTATTACTAATTTAACGCTTGTGACTGGTCCTTAATCAACACGTTTGACAAATATAGATAGAGTTAGTGATCATAAACCTGTGTAATTAAACAAATTCGATACTCATTCTATGTTATGTGTAGTGAAATGAAGAATATCTATCTATCTATCTATTTTTTATTGAACTTTGGACACCAATACCACTGTGCCATACCACAGAAAATAAGCTTTTAGCGTAAATGTTTGAGTTTGCATAATTATGCCACTTAATTTTGCCATTCAAATCTAAAGTGAATAGGTAATTACCAACTCAGCATGTCCACCTTTGACCTCTACAAAGGAATTAAAGTGAAGTATATTAATATGCAGCTCGTTCAATAGAAGTATGAATTTACCATTTTAATAGTTATTATAAAGGCCAGTTCCAGCACCAAAAATAAGTTCTTGATCTTTATTTATTTGTCACATAACTTAAACTCTATTTATATGTTAATTAAAAAAACAGACGTCACTTTTATCTGACAAAAATATTAGTCTTCTGTCAGCGGTGAAACTGGCAAATAGTGTTTAAAAATCAAATTTTAAAAGAAGCTAAAAGAAAACCCTGAGATAACAAATCAAATTACCTACTTACCAAATGAGATTTATTGCTGTTATTCGACTCCTATTGTAGTGAAATTACACTTGAACTGCCACCAGAGTACAACAAAGTATCAGTCAGTCATAAAGTTAATTGCTACTCGTAAATCAATTGAGCTAAATAGAGGATATTCTAACTCGGTAAAACAACAGTACACAAGAATTACAGTAATGTAACATTATGCAATAAAAGAATAACAATGATGCGATATTGATAATGACCGACTTCAAACAAATAACTGAAAGGCAGTAAAATAATTTTGGCCTTCTGGAGTAAGATTCACATTTATTATCATTTTTGGAGTCGGTAATTGATTCATTCGGTACGTTGACTGACTGTTTTTGATTGAACTTTTTTTCTTCAATTATAGTTAACCGTTCAATAGCTAATTTTATTTTTGTAAATATGGTTAATATTACAAAACGCGCAACTCTACGGGATTAATTATCATCACTTTAGAAGGCAAGAACATACAATTTATAAGGGATAATTTAACACGTTGATTGCGGCACCAAATTTACTGAACTTACCCAGGGTGCGACATGAACTCCATGATTCTCACGCAGGACTCCACTGCGGTGCGTCATGAACATCATTTGTTCACATTAGTTAATAGATTCAAGAGGTCATAACTATTTGAAATTAAAACATTTTTGTGTGTTCTTTTTTTTAAAATGTAGGTAATATGTAGTAGTTTCTACAGCATAAATCGTTTTTAATTCTGATTTGTACTTCCCCAGATTTAGGAGAAAATGTACTACCCTGATTTCATGAGAAACATTTTGCCATGCCGCACTGTGTTAATGAGACGCCTTACGAGTAATAGTGATGGGCAAGCAATAAAAACCAACAATACAAATCAACAATTCATCATAATCATTACAGTGTAACAGCCCAGTATGCTTAACTTAAATGAAATGTCTCTAAAATCGCAGTAATTAGGGAACTACAATCAAAATCAACAATTAAATGCTAATCATCATCATAACTGAAATTTAACGTTATTTAAATTTAAAGTTAACTTAAATGAAATATGTCTCTTATATCTCAGTAATTAAGGAACTAAAATTAAAACCAACAATGAAATATTAATCATCAGATTTGCGTTTGATTTGATTTGTGTGCGGACGTTGTGCATCACTATGCGCGACTGGCGAGAATGGCGCGCCTGCATTCGGTGCGGCATGAGGTGCAGGGGCGTGACCATATACTGGCCATGCCGCACACAGCGCAAAAGTACACAACTCTGTGCGACGTGAACATTATTTTGCCATGTCTGTTTTTGATAAATTTAGAACCTTTTTAAAAAAACACTCGGAAATATCTATTTGTTTCTTTCTTACTCATAGAACAACATATGAAAAACCCCCCCGCACCGTGGTGAGAAACACATTTTTCTGCACCGCACGCTGGTAAAGTCAAGCATGGCCCTATATTGGTCATGACGCATGGAACGTGTTAAAAACTACTTGAAATATGTTATATGGAATTTCTACGAGTATACATAATATAGTGTTGTCCTCATATTATATTATGTATTGTCGTAGAAATGTCTGACATATTGTCTCAATTTATCAAGAGGGTTCAAAGATCATGTACTGGGCTTAATTCAACTGTGGTCAGAAAGGGTCACATCGTTCGTAATGAAATAATTCGATTTAAAAATAAAGGGTTGCATTCGTAGTCATAACAATTATTATTGTTATTCTTATATCTGGACGTGAAATAGTGACAATAAGGAATTGACCGATTATAATAATTCCAGTCAATTAAAAATCCATTTAGATATAGAGAACTGGATGAGTAGACATCACCCCTACACAGACAAAATCTAGTCCCATAATAGGTTTGATATAAGATAAGATTTTTATTTATATTGGTATTAAGTCAGTTGGCAGACAGTCACGCAGCCCACCTGATGGTAAGCGGCCATTGCGGCCTATTCCATTAAGCGACGCTTCGTAATGAAGTGTCCCTTCAGCACTTCACCAGGCAGCTTCGTTCAATGTGTCACTGTCGCTCATCTTATCTTCGAGCCTTAGATTTTAAGTGTACTGGCTCCCACATGAATACTGCCGGAACACAGCCAGAGCTGTTATGGCGGCGGATTTCACCTGATAAGACCGATAGAGAAGGATATTTTCGCTTACCACCAGATGATTGTATAGAAAAATCATGGCAACTCATTTACTTGGATGATTATATAATAGACCAAACAAACACCTAGATAAATTGTCAGTTTTAAAACAGCCAATGAGCGTAAATAATCATTGTCCAACCAATAAAATTAATGAAAATTAGCTCCAAATCAAATTTTAGTACTTCCAGTATAAACCGCTCGTGATCTCGTAAAATAAATTCCCACCAAAAACATTCTGTAAAAAACTAGCCAAGTCTCGATGGAGCGGGTCCCGTACGTAGTTTCGAGCTGCTTGTTTAGCTCTAAAAAGTAATGAAATCTAGACAAAGTCGTGCCAAGTCTAAGGTTCCTTACTGCGATTTCTTTATTATTATAGTTAATGTTGTGTGACTTGGCCGTTGAAGGGTACACAAGGGTACAAAACCAGGTGCTCCATTACTCCATTGCACCAATCTGTCGCCAGAACCGCTACCCATTGACGATGGAAAATTGCCACTTGGGAAACGTTGATTCAATAACCAGTCAATTGTAGAAGACTTAATAAAGCTGCGTATTTTAACGTACTGACGAAAGAATGTTCAACCTTAACATTCTTTATACGTTAGTGTCTCATTTGGCCCTTCGAAGTTGAGTTGCAGGTCCGTTTGGCCGTCTGGCCCTTCAACGGCCAAGTCACACAACATTAACTATAATAATAAAGAAATCGCAGTAAGGAACCTTAGACTTGGCACGACTTTGTCTAGATTTCATTACTTTTTAGAGCTAAACAAGCAGCTCCATCGAGACTTGGCTAGTTTTTTACAGAATGTTTTTGGTGGGATTTCACTTCTTTTTGTAGGAACGTGGGCATATTGATTTATTTTGTATCTATTTAGAATGAGACGTTTCCCGTAAGAATTTAAAAGCCAATGCCCTATTCCAGGTTATAAATAAGGAGGGGGAAGGGGTATAGGTTTGATAAAGTACTACTATCCCCATCCCCCCACCTCCCCCTCCCATCCCCTTCCCCCTCCCGCCCCCTCCCCCTACCAATCCCCCTCCCCTTCCATCCCACCTTACCCTTCCCCCTCCCCTCCTCCTTCCCCCACCCCTCCCCCCATCCCCCTTTCCCCCCCATCCCCCCACCACCACCAAATGAAGCGGCTCACCAAGTTGAGTATTTTTTGTAAAGGCGGTATATGTCGATCTCTAATAGTTTGGTTGGGCTCTTGTGTTTTCTAATCAGGGTCACCAGGTACTCCAGATCTTCGAATATACTAGTTTTTATAGTTTTCCCTTTATGTGGCCATTAAACCCTAACTCTGTACCAAATTTCAGCTCTCTGAGTTAATGGGAAGTACTAGTTCTATCATGATGATCATGAGTGAGTGAGTGAGTGAGTGAGTGTCTATCATAAATGCGAAACTTTGCTTTCGCTTAACTTCGGAACTAAATGACTTACAGACTTGAAATTTTGGATTTTAAGTATGTGATTATAGCTTACTAAATGACGAAAATTTCTGCGTTCTGGTCTTATCCAGAGGTTCTCAAATAGGGGCCTGAAAATGCGGCGAAATGGTTCCAGTAAAGGATGGTACGGCAGTGTTTGCTTCGCGCTCGACTTGGCAGGGGCACTGCCGTGCCCCCAGACTAGATTTTATTGCAACCGCCTAAGGACCGTCCAAATAGACTGAAGTTGTCCTTATTATTCAGGTATTAATCTCAGTTTAATAGTGCGCCATTTGAATGTGATTTTATTACCCGATATGGAACGTACGCATTTAGAGTAACTTGATGTGTTTCATATGGATTCGATAGACTGTCTTAGCTGCGTAATCGTTATTAAGTCGATATACATCTTCTGAAAGAACCGAAAATAAGTGGTTGCGGAAGTCTTTGGTTTTTTTATTGTTTATACCACAAAGGAGGCGCTCAAACTTACAGCCCGCTTGCTGACAAACGGTTATAAAATAGTCGCCTATGGACGCTTGTAACACCAGAAACATTACTCGCGCAGAGCTGGCCCTGTGTTTTTATAAGAAAACATAATGTTGGTAACACTAAAAAAGGGTTTATCCTGCCACCAACACCATGCCCTCCAAAATTTAGCTCTGGAGATCTTATTCACCGACAGAAACATAGCATAACAGTTATGAAGAGTTAGATTTCGTCACAAGAAACTCGTCTTTTTGAACTAACGTCCAACCATATTACGAGTATATATCTTATTTCAAATGTTATCTTTCCTTATTATCTCTCTCAAACGATTTGTCCACATTTTCATTAGTCAACTTACTTATTATCACCTCGACAAACAATTTTAGAAAACAAATATTTGTTTTTGTTTATCTTTGTGGTAAAATACTGTCATTCTAGGGAGCAAGGAGGTCGACACACTTTACTTGAGACTAGCGCCCTGTATTTTATTGCTTGTTGGAAACTTGGAATATGCTACGTAAGTAGTAGGGTTTATATTGATCGTTATCCATACTAATATTATAAATGCGAAAGTAAATCTGTCTGTCTTTCTTGCTTAAACCACTAGGTAAACCAAAGGACAATTCAAAAGACTAGGCCGAAAAAAATGTTGTGCAGATTTGGAACATAGACTACGAAGTAGATCCAATAAACACCTTTAACTTTTATTATGGCGTCGACAAAATTGGTCCTAGTGAAAAAAAAAGTTTAATATGTTCATATAAAAATAATCAATTATTATGGACGATAACTTTTTCACCCTGGGACCGATTATGGTGTCATCATAATAAAAGTTGATGGTGTGTGTGACTTGCACGTAGAATACATTTCATCTCTGCACATTAACTTAATTTTTTTGGGCCCAAGAACAATTGCAAGTTTTGCATTCTCCTTTGATGAAAGTATCAGTCGATAACATTTATACTTTATCAACCTTTTCATGACCCTCTGCATGGCACGTGTCTTTACCCCTGTTTAGTTAAATACTGGCTTAATCATCACGCTTGAAAAATGCGGTTTGATAATTGCAAATCCGAGCTATTTCTAATGCGAAAAAAAAGTAAAATCTTGTAAACACAAGACTATCGAGGCATTGGATCCGAAATATAAATGTTTTTAACTTACTCGAGAATAGGATCTTTATACTTAAACCACAAAATCTACAAGTACGAGACGCGTAAAACTATAATAGAGGATAGGGTAGAAAAGCGACTCACCATAAAACCGTGAGCTTTATTCCACTGATGCAACCACTTTACGTCAGATGCGCGCATCAGCGAGATCTATGCATTTCAAAATCTTTCGTAATACCTGAGCCGAGATTATCTGAAACTGGTCTCAAGTACGGTACGGGTTTTAATGAACCTCTCGATTGTGCACGCGTTCTTAGGTATTTGAAATACACGGGAGTGTAATGGAAGTATATTTTTCTGGTACAGCGTCAAATCGTATAAAAGTCTAAGGTGAGTTACGGCCAGTTGTAAAATTGTAACTTTGGAATATGAAATAGATGTTTCGGTGCATTTTTTGGGTATAAGAGTGTTTTGTATACGATTTAGAAAGACTTCGTCGCTTTATTTCTAGTTTAAACATAATATGTTCTCTCTAAAATTCAAAAATAAAAATGTTATTTCAATTTTTGAAGTGAAAGATTTTTTATCAAGCTAAGCTGTTTTGGACATAGTAAATTTTTTCATCCTTATCAGTAAATTAATGGTTCCTTGCTGTGCTGGTTAAAGAACTCATGTGAGTAATAAGCATTACAGATTTGTCGATTCCTGTGACACTACCACTAAGGCGTCTGATTCAGTGGGTATGTATGCCCACCCTTTGAGTAGGGGAGTCTTACATAACCTTGCAAGCATATCGTTTTCCGACAACAAAAAAAGGTATTACAAATATTACAAAATTCTTAAATCTTCCCTCATAATTTTTCCGGTGGCTTTTAAATTACAATCTTCATTCATAAACAAATCCCAGGTAATTCTGTAACATAATAGAAAAATGTTTATTCAACGCGCACAAACCGCGACAAAGTTGCGAATGCCGGAACGCACAAACGGACAAAGAAACAATACAGCTCGGTTATGATGTAAATGACCGAGAAACGCCGGGTGAAACACTAAACGACCTCTGGACGCAGACGACCTGGGGAAGATTCAAATCCAACAGTGGAAATGTGTGTAATATTTCAATACTGAAAAATGGGATGCGTTTTTTTAAAGTAGGATTTACATAAATTGTTGAAGTACATAGTTTCTAAGATCTTATTTCAACACAAATGGAATTTAGGATTGTAAATGAAAATTGATTATTTTTTTTTACTTTATTTTAGTAATATAAAAAAAAAAAACTATCAACAGTTAAGTATCTGGTAATAAATATCCCGTCAAAATTTAAGCACCCGTTTCGGATATTAGCCAACAAACAACCGGACAGGCAAAAACAATAATTGGTTATTTGGTACAATTATAATTTTTCGTAGCGTAGTAGGTGTATAATTTTCAGATAACAATAAAAACAATTGTTATTTTAACATTACACACAAACAGTTTAATTTTATTTGGCATTTGCCAGTCATTTCCAGAATTTGCGGATGGGTTCATAGTAATTCATTAGCAGTAGCAGTAAGCAATTAAAAATTAAACAGCAGGTAAATTGTTGTTTTCATGAAACAATAAAGTTTTCAACCAATTAAGTAAAAAGTAGTTATTTGGACTCAGATGGAAACTAAAAGTCCTGGAGCGATTGAATATAAAACTAAATTTATTCACATTAAAATTGTATTTTAATGAAGTTGAAAGTTTGGTTACTCCTTTTATAATAGTTTTATTGCCCTGGAATGTTTGTTTCGGCATTTTCATGCATTTCATGCGTGGCTAATTTTAGATCCTAGTATAATACGGTAATCTAGTGCTTATTATTAAAACAATTTGGTTTAACGAACTTTAATGTCTACTAACATAAAATTTATTGCAATGAGCTTTTTATAGAAGAATTTGTCTTGCTTATTTTGTATTTAATAATATTTGGACAAGTTTCATTACTGTTTATTAGGTTCCTGATAATTGATCTGTCAATTATATCAATTACATAATATGTCGTCTTCTTTTTTTAGTAAATTACAAAAAAGACAAACCCTTGGTTACATACCCTATCTGTTGGATAATAAACTATAGAGAGAGATAAGATAGGTAGGTATCAAAAACATAGCAGACGGACTACCGTCACCAGAAACACCGTCAAATCGATAGATCGATAAGCTCAATGTGAATTGTGCATTTTTACGAAATGGATGAATATTTATGTAGATGATGTTTTGGATATGATTATCTGGAATCCGTCTGAAATCCGTTATCCGGAAATGAATAACAACATTCTAGCTTTTCATCGTTTTTCACGGTAATTAATCATATTTTCTCTGTATTCTTAAATTAAACAGTGTGTTTTCTAGAAACCAAAATACCTACAAATTGTAGCCGGCGAGCCGCATAAACAGACTTTTTAATGTGAACGTGAAGTAGATCTACCCGCAAAAATAAGGTGAATTCCGCCTTCGGGAATAATAAAACGAATTTGGACCGACCTTTGCATTCGTTGGCGTCGCGAGCAGTGGCGCGGCCCCAGGGTCTGTCGAAGTGGAACGGCTTGCAGCGCTCGCAGTCCCGGCCTGCAGTGTTGTGCTTGCAGTCGCAGGCCAGCTGCTGCCCCGTGGCCCCCGGCTCCGTCGCCTTCGCCATCACGCAGCGCGACGCGTGCCCGTTGCATTTGCAGCGCCCGCCCACCGCGAAGTCCGACACGGCGTAGTGCTGCGTGCCAGCCGCCGCCTGCTTCGTGGCGTCCACCTCCTCGCCCTCCGCCACCATGTGCAGCCGGTTGAAGACCACGCGCACGTCGGTGGCCGTCACCCAGTCCTGCAGCACCGGCGACGTGTCGAAGCTGGCGGCGCTCGGTCTTCCCTCCAGCGTGCTGAAGGCGAGCCGCGAGCCGCCGGCTCCGTCGCCGGCGCCGGCCAGCCGATGAGAGTCCGAGCAGCGCGCCTCCTGCTCGTTGGCGGCCGTCACCGTGGCCTTGTTCGGCCGGCCGTACACGCGCCGGCACTGGCTCGAGTAGAACTGGAACGGCTGCCAGGTGGCCCCGTAGTCGGCGCTCTTGTATATGGCCACGGAATCCGGGCGCGCCGCCTTCGGGCAGAACTGCAGGCTGACGTAGGTCAGCTCGTACTTCTTGCCGAGCGAGAGGGTCAGGGAGACGTTGTCGGGCGGCGAGTCGTAGGCGGCGGGCGGCAGCGGCGCGGACCGCCAGCAGGTGACGTCGTGGGGGTTGTTGAGGTCGGTGAGGTGCAGCGGCGGCTGGCGACGGTCGGAGCGCGCGGCGTCGCACACGCGGCAGGCGGCGTCGGGAGGCAGGTCGCCGGGCGGGTCGCAGAGGCGCTCCGGGCCGCGGCGGCCGCAGACGGAGGAGGCTACCACGGGCGCGCCGAAGGCGGCGTTGACGAAGTCGGGGATGCAGCGGCGCGGGTGCGCGTTGTCGTAGCAGGGGTCGGGCGCGGCGGCGGCGGCGACGGCGGCCAGCGCGAGCAGGCGCGCGGCGGCGAGCATGCTGGCGCGGTCTCGCGTCACTCGCTCACTCACTCACTGGTTCACTCGCGACACGTGCGACGCGGACGCGGGCGGCCGGCGGACTGGTCTCGGTCTCGCCGGTCTCGCGGGGCGCGGAGCTTTCGGCTCTCGAGCTTTGTGCGAGCGCATATTGAGCGACTTTGTTTTGGTGAAAGTTTGTTGTATTAATTTATTGCGCGATACTGAGCTTCCGCAACAGGTAGATCTTTGTTTTGGGATACTATCGCATATTTCATCTATTAATTTTGTGTTGATAGCTTTTTTAACAGCTCGTTAGGGACGAGCGAATAAATCATATCAATTAATATGCGACTCTCACAATAGGTAGCTGTGGATTTCTAATGTCTTGTTGAGTTTAATTTACGATGTAACAGAGAAACTAAATAAATTACTGTCCCCGCAATAAAAATATTTGGAGATCAATTGTTATGGTAATATCTTTTATATGTAAAATAGGTTTTTAGAACGAATTAATTTGAATCTACATATATTTTACAATAGTCAAACAGTCTTTTTTGATATGTTTTGACTAATGCGAAACCATTTATTTCCGTTTTATTTCAAGGTATTTCAAAAACTTGCCTTAAAATCAACAAATACCCAAATCTAAATTTATAAACTGCGCAATCTTATTTTTTTATTTTTACAGCACTTTTAATAAAAAAATTATGACCATATCGTCTCATATTAAAAATAGTCACACAAGTAGATAACACAATTGGCAATGTTTATTTTACCAAGGTAATTTTTAAAAATAAATAAAGCAAAATATTTGACATCTTTTCCAAAAAATGTCCTAAATAAAGAAATCACAGTAAGAAACGACAGAACGTGCCAGAAATCCACACAAAAAAAAATTATTCAAAAATGTTCATAACAAAAAATCCGAGTCGCGCAGTGTGAACATTGCGTCCCTCCAGACGGCGCGCTTTTATTCAGAAGCGCGCCAAGAATGCCAAGCTGAGCCCACTACCTGGGGTTCATTGAGACCCCACTGGGGTTCAGCGGTTTTTTTAATTACCCGCCTAAACAAACTTTGCGAAAACTCTGTTTGATTACCGGCTTAATTGTTTTTTTTGCGTTTCGGATTTGAAATTGATATATTGGTTCGCCTCAGTTTTTGACTCGTGGATTTTTTTTTATTTGTTTTGGTTTAAATGCAAATAAGTCATTTTATTAGAACAATTTTGTAAAGAGAATTAATAGATCATTACTTATTAGTACCTAACATTAAAAAAATGCTTGTTTACGGATTGAGTAAAATATTTGTCGATTTTTTCGGACACAGTCCGGGTTTGTCACCAACAATTCGCATTTGGCAAACTTCAGCCATAATCTATCATTTAATTTTGGCTTGTAAAGGTATAATTGAGATAAACATTTATTTTAATTTATAAACACTATTGGATAATTAAATTATTTACCTTCTATATTATATTAAATTATTAACAGGAATTCTGATCAAAAAGTACTTAATTAACTTTATTTATCCAAAACGTTATATTCAAATGAAAAACATTGTAAGTTGTTTTATAAATGTTAATAAATTATATCTCCTCGGAAAGCCCGCATGAGGGCAATATCTAATGTTAAATTGGACCATCAGATAGACGTAATGTTGTCATGTCAGTGTGTTAAATAAGACATTAAGGGCCAGTTACTCTAATCGCAGATAAGTTCCTAATTCGGCCCTGTGTGGGGGCCTCAGCGTACCGCCCCCACCACGTGAGGGTAAGAATCCCCATGCCAAAAAATGTTGATGCGAAGGATGAGGGACGCACCGTTCAAGCATATCTGAGTTAGTCAGCAATGTGAGGTGGCCTCACATTGCCGAACGTCGTGAGGCAACAGGGAACTTCAGGATAAAACTTCCCCCGAGCTTTTGGGGCGCAGCTCTTGAGGCAATCGTATCTTTACATAGGGCACATCGTCCCCCCAACCTACACTTGAGATGGCCACAGTGGAGTTTTACTCCGTAGACTAAAGCCCCAACCAACCGGGTGGGGTATCGGATAAATTTTATAACTCTACTCTCCCCTTAAAAAATACGCTGTCTTCTTAGTTTGACAAGACCAGTGGTCACTCACCATCAGGGGTCTGCAAACTGAAGTACTTATCATAAAAAAGTAAAATAAACATAAACTAATTATGTTTGCTATTCAATATCACCTCCAATCGGTTTTCACTAAACACCATAACAACATTTAATAAGTCAGAACACTACCCAAAATCCATAAGTCAAAACTAACTAAAAACCAAACTTGTAAATACCAAAACGCTCCACCCACACTCCACACGATCGCAGTTCGCCGGATAATTCCATTAAACAACACATCGTAAATTATACTCAGCAGGCCTCCGCTAGAGTGGCCGTAAAATCGAGAAATATGCGGACTAGACACCGGCTAATTGGTAATCACAATATTTGGAAATGTTGTCCAAATACATATAGATCTGAGAAAATCGCTAATTATTTTGATGTTTTATAACAGGTTACGATGATTTCCGATTTGATAACATCAAGTTGACATCGGAAATGATCAGGAAATACAGTTAAAGAAAACCGTGACTGTATTTAATAACTTAGATTATGCAACGGATTTTTTGCTTGTCCGATGATAAAAAAATATTCTTATTTTATTGCTATATTAAATCCTTATTTAATAAGTCCTCTTTATTTACTTAATAAGTCCCAGGTTTTTTATTTATTATTTTATACATCAAGACAACTGAATAACCTTTGCCCAAAATATAAACGTTTGGCCACCAACAGCCAAAATTAATAAAGGAGTAAGAAAAGCCGGAAACAACAACACTAATTGGTTTCAGAATGTGCGAGCTTTTTGCTATCCCGTTCAATTCAATATTTAATTTTACTAAATGTGTGCTATTTCAGTTTCAATAAGGTAAAATTTATGTCTCAAGCATTGGAATATAAAAAGACATTTGTCCCTTTTTTCAGCGAACTGAAAATTTCAGGCGATAACTACTACCTGGCATAGTGCTTGCGCCATGATGATGATGATGATGAGGACATTTGATTACTTCAATAATCCGTCTGTCGATGCTAGATATCCTGGAATAAACAATAGCGTCCTTTTCGAAAGTTTAGCATACCTATCCCCGTACCAAATTTCATCAAAATCCAGAACCAGTAAAATGATCGTCCACAATAAACAGTTGAAATTTAGAAACCGACCGATCAAGAAATCCATAGTAAAATAAACCACAATCTTTATAAGGTCCTAGTTCACCCGTGAAAAGGATATCGTACGAGCACAATCGTCGTAACGTAATAATAACGTAGCCGCCTGTAGCTGCCTGTAGCAACCGTCGCAGTCGCGGCCGCGGACAGGCTAACTGCATTATAGCCTGCACTGCACCCGCCTGTAGGCTAGGACCACCATGATAAGAGAAAATGTAGCCCGTTTTTTGGGTAGTAAAACCAACTTGCCGAAGTCGCAAAGTATCTCTTCATAGTGTATCTAGGAACTAGATTCTAAGTTAGAGCTTTTTAGCTTTTAGGTTGGCTTGGGAACTAATATATAAGCAAGCCGATTGAAACATCGTATAAAATTATCTCGACCCGGAAACATAGTCTAGGACCCCTAAATGACTACCAATATTAGTGTGCCCGAAATATAAACCCGAAATAAGCAATACCTTTCTACTTATATTTCTTTCTACTTGTTCTAAGCCAATAAGTTGCTGGTAGAGAATACCTGGAGGCAATAAGTCCGCCTTTTTACCCTTTTTTTGGAGGAGAATGCGTTTATACACCATAACCGCAGGATAGCTAAACCTGCGGCCGTGTGTGGGACTCGAGACTAGAGCGTCCACTACCCACTAAAGTCCCCCGGTTTCCCTTCACACCCGATTAGGATGAGCCGGTGCCAGCGTTAGCTATTGACCAGCCCCCGCCTTTTTACCCTGTGTTGTGCAAAGTTTAAATAAATAAATGTTTTTACGTAGATTAGCTGCGATTTATTGTTTAGCTTTAACTCGTTTTATAAAATCATAATTTACATTAAACAAAAAACCAACATAAAATCTATACGACCCCATCAAATCGCGCGCCCTTGCGCCCGCCCTGATGCAATTATACCCTTATCTCTGTCCGGAGACCGTCGGTAATTGCGCCTCGCCGGGAACCGAACCTGCCCGATGGAATTATCTGCCAATCTAGCGAGCACCCAAATGTAACGTACACCTATTGTGAAATTGGGAATAGTGCTAATTTTGACGTGAAATATGGGTCTTGGGTTGATCCATTTGATGTATTGGTTGATAAATCGGCTAGTACAGCGGTGGAAGGTTCGATTCCTGCACGGTACTAACTTTTGTACGTATCATACTTCTGTTACAGTAAGTATTTATTGTTTACAGCGGTCGCCCTCGCGGTTTCACCCGCGCGTAAGTTCCTTTATCAACTATCCCCCCCTTCCCCCATTAAAGTATCCTATGTCCGTCTCCTGGTTCTAAGCTATCTCTCCACCAATTTTCCGCCAAATCGGTTCATCCGTTTTTGAGTTATAAATATAAGTAACACCAGTTTCTTTTATATAAAGATATAGATTAATGTTTTTATATCTTTTAAAATCGCGAGGAAACCTGCACAGTCGAATGGCTGTGTCATCATCATCATCATCAGCCTATAAACGTTCCTACTGCTGGGACACAGGCCTTATCTCAATTGTGAGATAGTGTGGGCCATACTCCACCACGCTGGCCTAGTGCGGGTTGGTGGAGGGGTGCGTAAGGCAAGTGACCAACCTTAATGTCAGATGTTATCAAGCCGCCAAATGGCCTCTGACTAGGCTTGACGACTAATATTCACATTATAGTAAATATCAGCCGGGACCAACAGCTTAACGTGCCTTCCGAAGCACGGAGACGCTCGAAATTAATGTCACTTAATATGGTCAGAATGGTCACCCATCCATTAACCGACCGCGGCGTAGGTAGCTTGACTTTCATCTGTCACAGCTGCGCCACAAGCGCCTCGAGCGAATGGCTGTGTAGGCATGATCCAACTGGATTGGTTCCCCTGTATGGGTTACAAAGGTCATGGCAGTCGCTCCAATGATATAACTGGACTTGCCATATCCTGGACCATGGTACAGGCGCGGTCCGAAGGGGGGGTCACAGGGGACATGACCCGCCCCCAAAAGCTAAGGTCAAACACTTCCATAGGTTTCCTTTTTCTGAGGTAGTGAGTGACCCGGGCTGGTCAATAGCCGCAAGGCTGGCTGGGGGAGTTTAGTGGGTAGTGGACGCTTTGTCTCGAGTCCCACACTCGGCCGCAGGTTTAGCTAGCCTGCGGTTATGGTACAAAAACGCATTCTCTTCCAAAAAAATATGAGTGACCCCCTCCAAAATTTCAGGCTACGACCGCGCCTGCCATGGTACAAGCGTACCCCGACAAGTCCGGGACTGAACACTCGGAGAAAGAAGGACAAAATATTGTTTATCTATTTTCAAAATATAAATACACTATCTTGTTTACGTTTGAAATCGACAGTGTAAGAAGATGGTAAGTCGCAGCAAAAGGTAAAACAAACATGATTCAGTTAAACCGGGACATAAACCGCGACAATGGCTCGACCCCAGCATTCCGGGAGACCTCGCGACTCGGCGCCGCCAGCGAGACGGGTTCACCAGGGTTGAACGTTATACTAGCCCACGGGACCCACCAAGGAGCTCTTTAATCAAAGCAGGGATAGGTAACGTTACCACATTCACGCTATAATAACATTAGGTAACAAACGTTTATCTTATCTTGCGTTGATTCCGATGACCGATGGAATCACATCTAACCACTGAGGTATTTTGTACGCTACCTTAATCCCTGGTGTGGGTACACCAGGGGATTCCGTAGAAGGACAGCATAAGCTTTAGAACGTCACCTGGTGGAACTATAGGAATATCGCCTATAGTTCTTTAACTCGGGTAAGCTGTTCTGAACAAGTCCATCCGCTTTCCAGCCTTTGAGTCGCAGTTACTTTCATAGAACTATGGTAGCCGAATCTGGTGGCCGAGTATGGTCGCGAGACGACGGTAAAGAGATCTGGCGCAAATCCTGGCTTTACGTGGTTTTCGAGGCACGGGGTTGTTTTTCACCGCTAACTTTCAGACTCTGGACTCCGGAGGTACTCATACAACTCATACATGACAAAATTGAGAACTGATAAAATATCTCTCTCTATAAATAAAATAAATATCTCTGGACATTATTCACACAGCGCCATCTAGCCCCAAACTAAGCATTAGCTTGTGCTATGGGCGCCAGAAAACGGATAAACATTACTTATATACTTTTTTTTTTGTAAATACATACATATTATACATAGAAACACCCAGACCGATACAAACAGACATGTTCATGCACACAAATGTTTGTACCGTGCGGGGATCGAACCCGCGACCTCTGGTGTAATAGCCGACTTCTCGACCATTACACCAAATGGCTCGTCAAAATAAAAACAACAAAAACCTTAAAAACTTCGTCTGTAAGCTGGTAAGCTGATAAGTCTCAATATTAAGAGTGGTTGACATGTTTTTCTCGTATACCCAAAACGATTGACTTTAAAATCATTAATAGAAACACGACAGCCCTAGACCAAGTGTCAGTACTTGTGAAAACGTCCATAAGAACCCATGATTTGCTTCTCGCTGCGCGTTGACACTCAACCCTTTTATATGTAAATAATATTGTGAACGGGAAAGTGAGTCCACTTTTATTGTATGCCTTCCTTGCATAACTAAAAAGTGCCATTCCGAACGATTCTCTGTACAGGTGGGTATTTTTAATCTCGTAAATGTGCGAAGAAAGTTATCTTATTTGGACAGGCCTAAAGGGTCTCTTGGTAGTGATTCTGCCATTGCTTTTTATCGAAGGGATTTTTTTCCTTGCCCTTTTTTGTACGTCTAGTCTGAGGGAGTCAAAGAGTTGTATGAGTCACAGAATGACTTACTGAAATATAGAGTCTTTCTTTAGAGACAGTCAGGTGGAATGGCGTGTTGCAGTAATATACCCCTTCTCATAATTGTACTGTATTTGTTTATTCAGCCCTATTTTGCCAGGTCATATTCCACCCTATAACACAAATTCGATACTCGGATTATTAGGATCATATCAAAAGCACATTGGACTACTCTCATTCCCCAGGCGCTCTTCACCCCGAAATATGTTTCGATCATACTGTGGTAAAATACATTGAAGTAAAATATGTAGTATCTTGTTGAAGTTAGTACTTGAAATATAGACTTCGAAATGCATAGGAACCTAGACTATAATTTATACAATGAATATCGTTAGACCATACATCGCCATCTAGGTCCAAAAGCATAGGTTTTACTTAATGTTACTTAAATACAAGTTTAGTATACTTTTATAGTAGGTACTAACTGACCTCGAATTTCGTACCGCCTTAGAAACTTTGTAACATATTGATAGCAGTGCCACTTACCATGTCGAATAGTGTCTACACCCATTGAAATATACATTCTTGTACATACAAACTTTTCTTCAAACAAATCCAGTCGCTAAGGCTGGTTAAGGTGACAAAAACAGGTACAGAAAAATTATAAAGCTAATAAAAAAAATCATCGCCAGCCCTACGCTGCACTTTGTATGCAACCCCGCGCATTTGCGTAATGAGCGCAAATGACACATATTCAGCGCATTGTCCGCAGACGCGACCGCTGCGCCCTCACAAAGCCTCCGCTTTTAGTTTCTACTAACAACTGCCTTTAGAATAGTTTTTCTGAAAAACAAGTCAAGACCTTTTTTTTATATTGAGGCAGTCAGGATGACCTCACTCCACCTGATGGTAAGCGGAAGTGAGGTCCAAATATAAGGTTGACTGACTCAATAGATCACTTTAGACTTACACACATAGACATAGACTTTGTCACGAGTTGAACTTTGAAACAAGTGCTTATTTCTATAACAACATTACATCATTAATAGAGAAACGATTAAGAAAGTGGTTTTATCGTGACGTCGCAGGAAAGGACATAGACTTCTTTTTACCCTGGAACAAGGGGTAATAAAAATATGACTTTTTTTATTGTCCTTCTTTCACGTTACAAAGGAGCATACCTATACATGAACAATAATAATATTAATATAATAATACGTTTAATGTGTGCCAGTACACTTGATTCAAAGGCTCGAAGATCAGATGAGCCACCAGTCTGGCAGCACATTGAGCGACGCTGGTGAAGTGTCTCTCAATGGAATAGGCCGCAGTGACCACTAACCATCAGGTGGGCTGCGTGCCTGTCTTCCAACTGATGTATAAGAAAAAATAGTTTCATAATTTCAGCCGAAAGACGTGCACTGCTAGATGTAGGCGGGAGCCAAGGATATACTAACTGATTAATTTTGCTCCACCCGCATCTAGTGGATTCCTTATGAGATCATCGGTCCACCTTGTTACGGTTCACGGCTGCCTCTTTTAGACGTGTCCACCATTCGAAGATCTTTCAACCCCAGCTAACTGTCAGTCCCCGCAATTCACAATAGTTTATCAAATAGCAAATCTTCTTTGATCGTAAAAAAACTTACGCAACATGTATTGTGTGCTTTATTTCAATATCTATACGATATCTTTATTTCCATTTGTTCATTGTGTTTTCGTCGTGGTTCACCTGCGGCCTTACGCCAAGGCTGAGTTCGCGTGCACAATGCTCTGTTTTACAAACCTATTTTGGATGGTCGTTTGATATCTTAAATTAGCTTAATGTCTTACCGAAGCGCGATGAACTCATTGTTTCGTAAGCCGTTTGGTCCTGCGCCCAGTAGCGTAGCGATGGGGGGGGCAGGGGGGGCGGTCCGCCCCGGGCGGCACTTTTTAGGGGGCGGCAAAATTTCCTGGAGCAGCAAAAAAAGGAAAAAAAGGGGCGGCAGAATTGGAAAAAAGGGCGGCAGAATTGGAAAAAGGGGCGGCAGAATCGTCTTCCGCCCCGTGGGCTGCTTTGCTAACTGGAGGAGCAAAAAAAAGGGGGCGGCAGAATTGTCTTCCGCTCCGGGCGGCCAAAACCCACGCTACGCCACTGCCTGCGCCTGATCTCTATTTTTTAATGTGACTTCAATTGGCAGACAGACACGCAGCTGACCAGATGGTAAGCGACCACTGTGGATTATTCCATTGAGGGACACATAACAAATAAGCATTGCTCCGTGAGCTAGCAAACTGTAGGATCCTCTGATCTTCGAGCCTTTGATTTCAATCAGCGTTGCCAGACGTCCCGATTTTGGCGGGAAATCCCGATTTTTAAATCAAAATTAAATGTCCCGCGCGGGAAAGGCCCAGTCCCGCTTTTCGGGGAGAACTCGACCGTACGTGCCGAGTGCTGAGAAAGAAAGGCGCGTAATGTAGATAAGAGTGTGGGAGAGAGAGGCTACTTGAGATGGCTACTTTTGCTATCTATTGTCATGTAAACGTAATTTTTAGTCAAATAAAAACATAAATATTTGAAAACCTTTGATTACTTAAATACGTTTTTTTAACTATGTCCCGCTTTTGACGGAAGAATCCCGCTATTTTCATTCAAAAAGTACCAAAGTCCCGACTTGGCAAAAATAAAAACTGGTAATGCTGATTTCAATACACGTTTGATTTTAATAGTACAAGTGTCAATTCAATCGTAGACTGCAGTGTGTTATGACTATGAGAGTGAAGGAAAAGGAATAGGTAGAGATAGAGGTATCACAGAGCTTGCGCACTCAATGCTTTAGCTTCCGGCATAGTTGGTTAGTCGTAACGATTAGGAGCCGTAGCTGAAACTTAGCAAACGTTATTGCTACCAAAAATGTCGCAAAATCAAAGAGATTTTAATTCATAAACGCAAATAAAGCACTTATGAATTGTAAAAATATAGTATTATAGTCCAGACAAATCGCGTTAAGTCCAATCCAACGATCGGCCGACGACTTAAGCAACAATGTTGTTCAATATCTCCTATGCAGCAATGCTCATGTTACTGGAAAGACCTTATGAATTTAAGCACTGACAGCATATTTCTATAAACGCGTCTATTTCCACACAACCAGTTACACCAATCAGTAAAGTAATTACCAACAAACGTGCATAGTAAAGTCGTCACACGCGCATTCTACGAACGCTATCGCGATCTGCATATTCCAAATTCCTCTAACATCCCCCGTAAAGGCCATGTCGACGCGTTGTCAGCTGTTTTTGAGCGGAGCGAGCGAAAAAGCGGCGCTTGTATTGTAGAATGAGCAATAAAGCTAGGACGCGCGGTAAGTAATTGCTGGCTAAACTGGGAAGGACTGAGCGATTTTGTGCTCGGACACTAGGACCATAAATGTGTAGTTGGTACAGAGTAATGTTCTGCAGATACTACGAACTTAAGAGGATGTAGGAAATTAACTGTAGTATATAGAAAGTAAAAGAAAAGGGCACGCAAATATAGACTTCATAATTCGATATATAAATGTCCTAAGACATTATTCAAACAGCGCTATTAAGTCTCCAACTAAGCAATGCTTTTTTGGGGCTAAATAGCTTGTTGAGAATAATAGCATAATAAATACATAACATACATAACACTTTTTAAAAATCAGGCCACATTGTAATACATAAAATAAATAGTAGTATCAAATAAAAAACTATTGCAAATATGCGTAAGTTAGATTATTATACGCATTTCCAATCTGAATAAATTAAGTCATAGTTACCACTGTTTACCAGCTCACAGTGGTAAAAAACGAGCCTATAAAATAAAAGTTAAAAGTTAAAAAACACGATTATTAAGAGCAACTAATTAATAATCACCGTCGGAGCCTCTGCTCGTAAGTACTCTGCGCACACCATAATGGCTGCGATTAGTCGCCACCGGGTGCGTTTTTGTCGCCCACTCTGTCGGAGCGAGCTTATATGGACACCGGTTATCCTCACCAATTAAGGCACAGATTCTTTGAGAACTGCTCATCCTTGTCCTTTACAAATTATTTGGTTTAATTGTTTAACAAAATCCTGTTTTGGTTTTAGTTGACCTTGCCAAGTCTTTAATCATGGACCACGTGGATTAGTGGTCACATACATACATACATACAGTCACGCCTTTTTCCCACAGGGGTAGGCAGAGATCAAATGCTTCCATTTGCTACGATCCTGACACACAGCTTTCGCTTCCTCCACATTCATAAGTCTATTCATACATGCCCGTCTGTTTAGGGTACTACTAACCTGACCTACGACTAGTGGTCACGGAATCGAATAAAGGCATTACTCTTCGATCGCCAAAATTTTTAAAACAGTGTAACTAAGATGGGTCATCGTGTACATCACAGATATTCTATCTATGTCTGTGGTGTACATCCTTTTATTACATTATTTTCCTATATAAGTTTTAGCCAAACGGGCACCATTTTGCCCGCTTCTGACGGATTTTAAATTGTTGAATCAAGAATCAATGGTTCTCATCATCGAGCAGAAGAAATATGACTAACTGACGATTCGGACACAGTTTATTCGGACACAGTGTCCGAATTGAAACTTATTAATTTCAATATTTTTTCACTGACAATTAGGACACCGCGATATAAATAGCTGTTTTGTACAATAAAAAAATCCAAAAAGGGTACCAGGGCAACATAGAAATATAACTCCTTAGTTTATCTTCAATCCCTACTAAACGACGTCCCTATACCAATTAGTACCACATAAAAAAGTCCCTGCACTCAAAATAGTCAAATAGCACAGTGAAAACCAACCCCCAGCAGTTTAGGAGATAACCTGCGCGCGCGCAAGGAATGTGTGGAAAAACTGCGGCATGCGGATGCACGCGATATTGATATCGTGGGCGGCGGGTTTTGCGTGGACTGCTAATGCTCGCTGGACAAGTATGGTCAAAGTTTAGTTCCCGGACTGAATAGACTAGCGTGAAAGTTTAAAAAGATATTAATTAACAAACATTTGTGTGCATGAACATGTCTTTTTGTTCCGGTCTGTGTGTTTCTATGTATATATGTATGTATTTACAAAAAATAAGTATATTAAAAAAAATGTCTAGAGATATTTTATAGTGACACCGTGATGCAGTGGGTACTACCTACGAGTAGGTCGCACTTTAGCGATGGTCTTACCCAGGGGTCATGGGTTCAAATATATTCTTATGGTGGTTCGGAAAATACTCAGTCACAGTGCACCTGTGCTTGTGCACTCACATGTGCACTATAAATGTCCTGCTTGGTTGGTTAATTGTAAAAATTGGCCGATGCTGCGGAAACTTAACAATAAGAATATTAGTCTATTATAATTGATAAAAATTACTTAGTTTTAAGATTTTCAATCTAAGCTGATCTGCGTAATGTCTTTTTTTTTATAAAACTTGTATAAATACCTTGGACTTTACCATCTTGCCCGAAAGGGAGCCTAGCTTTTACAGCTTGATGAACAAACATGACTAACTTACATTTATTTAGTAAAAACTAAAAATCTTTATTTCACAAGTTAATTAAAGATGAATGTTATTGTCTTGTAAGATTGAAACTGTCAACCCCACAGCCGCCATACAAAAGCCCAACACGTTATTTACATCCACCGAGCGTGTATGGCTTGTATGGGAGCCATTCACGCCCCATAATGATGACGTCACTGCCTGTCTGCACTTGTCCCGTAATGAGCACAAAGAGCGCTAACGAGCTGAGTAGGGTGCCTACACTGGTGATTGACAACGGACAATCTGTCAAACTGTGTCATTTACCATACTTACGGGCAGAAATATGGAATCACCCCTGTTTCGTTTAATTATTTTCAGCATCTAGAATCAACTGAGGCTTTAACCTGAAATCATTATTATTGTAAAGATCAAATTATGGGCGTTCAATCGTTAATTTGCATTAATTGGTTGCTCAAAATAGGTAAAAAAGACGGTTGTGTTGTCCATATTAAGTGTGGTCATTACAGATACATGCTTAATGCTGGGATTGGTATGAAATGCATGTTTGACATGTTTGTACCGTATAACCCACTGGACGATATGCCAAGATCTAATCCTAATATCATTATTAGAAGAGTGAATATTTTGAAAAAGGAAGCCGTTCGCAAAAATTGATATTTAAAAGTTAACATTGAAAGATAGGGCGCATTATTGGCAGTGTCTGGTCACCGTAGTGCGCGACCAATTCTTTTACAGATAAACAGTTATTAGTTTACCCCAGAAGATGTCTAGCATACGCTCGCAAAATAATAAGAACTAAGATTCTTACAGACCATGTCTATTGGTTAGTCCTACATTTAAAGAAATAAAATTATTGATTTTTCGTGCAAAATTGACGAATATGGTGTCAACGAATAAACAGTAACAATAAACACACTCATAAAACGTCCAACAACTAAAATTAAAATTGCTGACCACTGTTTATAAATATTGGTGTTCCATTTTTGAACGTTATTATAAGGTGTCCCAGGCCACCTGGCCGGCACGCGTCGCCGCTTGGCGGCGGTCCAGCGGCTGATAGCCACTTACCCAGAGCGGTCACCATTTGCACCGCTGGCCATTTAGTTTTAGCAAAAAAAAAGTTGAATTCGCGTTGTTTTTTTTTATAAAAAACGTTTATTTTTTATTGTCTGTTTTGTTCTCACCGCAGGTACTCGCTTTTTATTAAGTATGTATGTAGTTGGTGCTAAAGATGGCAAGCCTCTGTCACTCTCACCTATCGAAGTACATAAAAGAAGCTACGTAAATGCCAGTCTTTTGTGAAAGGTTTATTCTTCCCCATTTGAGCTGTCTCATTTGGACTGACAGACATAAGCTGTTTGCAGCATGGCTTAACTTACCTCAAAATCGTCTGACGGCAGTTGCTCCAATGTAACAACTGAATTTGCGAATTCTTCGATTAAGATTGAAGCATAACCTGACTTGCGCACGAAAGAAAAAGACAACCCACCTTTCATAAGTAACTATGATATGCACATATTTTGCGTCGGTGCTTATGTTTTTATTTACGTAAGTGTCAATCAGTGGGACTTGTTAAAGCGCATTGTCGCCGTGCGCCCACGCGCGTCAATGCATCATCATGCGCTTTTCAATTTGCGAGCCTGCGCCTGCGCCGAACTGCAAGATTGATCGTATTCACACTATTCAATTGATGAGTTGCATTCGGAAATGCAGTAATGATCCTTTTTGAGGTTAATTAACGTTTATACATTATTTATATTTTCTTAATTTTAAAATCATTAGACTTACAGAAACTTTTGAATATTATGTTTTAAACTTCAATAGGTATGAAGGGGACATCAGGAAAGGAAAATTGACGCAATCGATTTCAATTAAAATACATCAAACATTGTAAAGCTTAGCAACCATTTTCCGATAAAAGAGAATATTATTACGATTCTGAGAACTTTTCCTATTGGAAATCCTTCATCTATTTTCAAAACCTTTTTTATAGAAACTCAAATTAATCCCCGACCTATGTCGCAACGCGTGTAAATCACCAAGGGTCATCGAGTCTAGTCCCTGTTCAAGCACTCACTGATTTGACACCACAATCTCGGACACCACTCCATCACACATTGTCACTCCCTTAAAACATATACAATTTCCACCTTAAATCAACGGGAAAGATTTCTTTTTGCCAGACAATGACATTTGTAAGCTTTATTCTTACAAATTCCTTTTGCAATTGATTGTATTATAATTCGAACTCTATGTCAAAGGATTAAAGGTTATTTTTAAGTGACAATAGTAATTTGTTGGAGTGAACTGTCGGCTCCTTTACGCGCAAATGATAGGAACTCGAGAATGTTACGGTAAAATCGTCAATCGTCATTTGACTTGTCAAACTTTTAACAGAGCTAAAGGTAAAATGATTATAATGGGAAAAAGTAAAGTATAAGCATACTAATGTGGGAGTGAAGGCGCGAGGATCAGAGGCGCCTACAGAGTGGCAGCACAATGAAAGCTTCCTGGTCAAGTATGCTTCAATAGAATAAGCCGCAGTGGCCGCTTACCATCACAAGTGGACTGCGTGCATGTCTGCTAATTAAAGTAAAAAATATATATAATTATCAAAGGGCTAATAATCCAGTCCCAAAGTGTTCCGAAGACAACTCCTGCGGGACTTAGCATCGCTGTTGACATCAAGTTATCGTCACAATTTTGGGTACCTTGACCTTCTTTTTACAAGTTCCCGCTTGTCCAGGCCTTGACATGGCATGATCCAGGATTTGGCAGGTACAGTTATTACATTACCGTTAAAGTCTGACTTCCGTACAAGCAAGTGCAAGCTCAAGTAACTAGTTCCGATCGGGACAGAACGCTTGGAGTCTTGGAGAGGAGAGATATCTTTGACGAGCCATTTGGTGTAATGGTCGAGAAGTCGGCTATTACACCAGAGGTTGCGGGTTCGATCCCCGCACGGAACAAACATTTGTGTGCATGAACATGTCTGTTTGTATCGGTCTGGGTGTTTCTATGTATAATATGTATGTATTTACAAAAAAGTATATAGGTAAGTAATGTTTAATCCGTTGTCTGGCACCATAGCACAAGCCAATGCTTAGTTTGGGACTAGATGGCGCTGTGTGAATAAAGTCCAGAGATATATTTTTTTTTTTTTATTTATCTCTAGAGATCGAGATCACAATGCGGCGTGACTCGTGCGCACAATGATCGGAAAGCGCGGATTAGCGCGCGCGCCGTTGTCGCCGTCTTATTGCGTCGGTTATATTTAACGCGATCCAAATAACCTAATGAAATCATGATAAATCTACCGACGCATGACGAATAGGGATGCCGCAGTAAAACTGTTATTGTAAAGCAAAAGAAAACTAGAAACAATACATCAGTAAAATGGCACGTTGTTTCTTTTTAACCCTTTCAACGCCAATGTTTGATAAATCAGACAAACCATTTTCGTGCCCACCACGCCAATGACTGATATATCAGACAAAAAAACAGGATCAAGAAACGTTGTATTTTTACTTGCCTGAATGAGTTGAGTATAACTTAATAATTTTTTGGATTTTATTTTTTAATGGTCGTGGCGTCATTCAGGGGCACCATTTTCGGAAAAAAGCGTGGCGGGGAAAGGGTTAAAATTCATATGGTGCTCAAGTATTTGACGGTCTTAAAAGCACAAAGCACGAAATATATAGGACTAGGGAGAACTAAAGAAAAGGTGGAAGGAGAGAGACATCGCTGTCAGATATCAATGACGTCTTTTTTTATTTTTGAGAAACGACAGATAAATTATTATCAAGAACTTATCTAAAAGTGCTGAAACTGTATCTAAATGATTTTAATAACTTGAAAACACAACTGTAATAGTTTAATGGTAGGTTTCACCGCTGTTAGATAAGTTCGTTATAATTTATCATTCAGATAACATGATGATGTCGATAAAATCCATTTTAAAAAGTGAAGAAAACATCATCCTTATCTGAGATAAACAGATGCCAGCAGTCGAACCAGTTAAATAATAAAAGTGGATCATCATCTTTAAACTTTTAAAGTGCGGTGCTTTTGAATGCAATTCTCAAATGCCAGCCCTACAAGCGTGAATCATAGCGAGGGTGCTCCAAGAATGTGAGCAAGTAAAGTTAGATAACAAATGTTGTAAGATAAGGTTCTGGGGAGCCTGGTGTAACTGTCAAACTGAGAAGAATTATTTAACTTTTAACTGACTTCAGAGTGGATCTATATTTTTTGAATTTAAAATATCTTCGCCAATCGTATACGCAAAATGACAACCCTCAGTGGTTTATGCCAATGTCTAGCATAAGAATAACATTATTTTTATAATTTTCAAAGCATATTGCCTGCTTAATGGCGATATTACTACAAATATATTAGAAAAAATTCAATTTGTCCAGGAATCGAGTCCCGCCTGATACCTGGACAAATTGAATTTTTTCTAATATATTTGTGTTGAGAATAACATTTAATAACATAGCTAAGTTTAGTCACTGTGTAAAAAATAAATAAGATTGACTGATATTCGAAATACCTAATCAGACCTCAAAATACTAGAGGCTAGGCTTGGTTAAATGCAGAATAGCCTTGTTGCTGAAACTCGGCTAATTGCCCACCTGATGGTTAACGGCCACTGAAACCTATTCTATTCATGAAATGAAATGAAAGCATTTATTCTGCAAATAGATTTAAAAAAATTACTTTTGCACGTCGATCTTTTTTTTCCCCTACCATGGTCATTGAACCTTTAATTTTAACTTTTAAGTATTAATAATGCCAAGACACGCCACAGCTGTTATGGCTGTAGTTTGACTTTTGGGATTGGTAGCTATGTAAGTAGTTAGTCGGACTCTGAAAAAGTACTCCCACCAATTACAGGTCTAAGGTGGGATCGAACCCGCGACCTACAGGCTTTATACCCGAGCCGATATAACCACTGTTTCGCGGAGGCGGTCTATCTCTTTAGGGTATTTATGGTAGGAAGTAAATGATCGGTATGCATTGTTCTTGGCATCTTAATGTTTGGCATTCTATGGACTGTCTTCACGACTCACTTTCTGCAGGCAAAATTTTAATGCTCATTTTAAGTTCTAAAACGAAGCTTGAATATGTATCGTCATAAAACCTCAGCTCTTAAGAGTTAACCCTGGTAATAAAACAACTAATGTACTATGTACCACTTTTCCACTAGTATCTAGTATTAGCTGGTATTTCACACGATGAACAGATAAAACGTCATATTTAAAAACATTTAAATATGTGTTATTTCTTATTGCATTTTTATTTACGTATGTCAAGTATACAAGTATATATAGCCGGAACCCAACCAATATTATTACGGCAGCTGATGTTACCTGTGAGGGGTAGTAGCTAGCTTGTTTGAAAAAACTCCAACTACCAACCAAACCCAAAGCGAGCATCGAAGCTGCGACCTCAGTTTCGAGCTTAGCCACTGTTCCACGGAAGCGGTCCTAACTCGCTGATACAATGTTAAAAGCACACGATTCACATCGAGTGAAAATCTAGTGAAACCCGACTCCAACCATTAAATTTATGGTAACCAGGGAAATAAAACAGACATCAGTAAACACCTATTATGTTTATTGCCACGCCCACTTGCGACTTAGTATACTTATGCGAAGTTTTACCGTCGGCATTAGAATATCAAAAATGTGAGTAAGTTGTAGTGTTAGCTGCGGGCGCACTTGTGGAAACATTGATTTTACTATTTTCCCATAGTAACTTGAAGATATGGTGGTCTTACAAATCAATATGTAGAGTGGTGGCCAGTGTTACCAGTGACCCCTGATATTATATGAGACACGAAAGAGCTACTAAAGGCACCTGAGGAGCAAAAAAGATCGTCAACTATTGCTGGTTTCTTTTTACTGCTATATTCTTTAATCAGTTGCACCAACATTTACAACTTCTTTTGGTTGCTGGATTATTTAATCGAAAAAGTAACTAAAAGCATGAAAGATCACCAAAGTTTACCGTCGTATATGGACGCTTGTAACACCAAATAACATCACATACATTGATCTGTCCCCAAAGTAAGTAGTGTAAGCACTTGTGTTATGGGTGTCAGACACAACAAACTTACCTACATGCAATAGATGAAATTCTATTCTATTCTATAACACATCCAGACACAGAACAAACACAAATGTTTATCACATAAGTCTTGGGTGGGATTCGAACCCACGACCCCTGTAGCATAGGGCAGGGTCACTACCAAATGCGCCATCGGGTCAGTCAACCAAAGAGGTCACTCGCGAATCGCCTTTCACGTTTAAGGAGAAAACATAATGGAAGTAAGAAAAATAGGTACTTCCCGCTGCCAATAGTATTCCCTCCCCAATTGAGCTCTGGAGACATTACCGGCTGACAGAAACATAGCAAAATGGTTATGTTTGCGTGAGAGTGGGAAGGGAGAGGCACTGCCCCAGACGAGTAGCTCTTTCTAATATTATATTACTTACTATATTCTACAACTTACTTACTTTATTTTAGAGAAAGATGTAAAATAAGGTGGAGAAACCATAGCATTGTATTTAATATAAATAAAAATATTCATACTAAACATTCTTCAAACGATTGAACTGAACTTTCTATAAGATGGATGGCTAATAAAACAGGTACTAATACGCGGACATTGTTTACTTTACGTTTACGGGCAATATTTCAAAGACTTCGAAACGACGCGAAACAACTTTCGATGACCAAATATAATGTACCTAATAATAAATATTTCTACACTATTCACACAGCAGTGCCGTCCAGCCCCAAACTAAGCATTAGCTTGAACTATAGGTGCTTAATAATGCTGAACATAATCAACACAGCGCGAAAAAAACTTACGTAAATGTTATCCACTGAGTTCCCATTAGGTATGGGATAACAGAAATAAGTGTTATTTTTAAATTGTTATTTTTTTGTCCTCCTTGAAAGAAAGGTCGCGAAGGTCTCCACGTCGCAACATCACAATGAATCAGCATTGATTTTTGGTATGGGAATTATTTGGAAAATGGAGAGTGACTAAGACAACTTTTTATCCTGAAAAAATATAAAATTCCTACGCTTCGGGATAATGTAACCCGCGCGGATTTAACCGCGGGCGGAAGGGTATAGTTAGCACATCTATACTTCTACGAGTAGGCTTATATTATAAAGAGGAAAGATTTGATTGTTTGTTTGTTTTTTTTTATGTATTGAATAGGAAATAAAAAAATAAATAATAATTATTTCACTGTTGGAAATCTACACTATCTTCGGGTGACATAGGGTACACTAGCCTTCCGCCCGCGGCTTCGCCCGCGTGAGCTATAGGATGTAATCCCGCGGGAATATCTTTATAAATTGTAGCTTAGGTGTTGTTCTGATGTATAAGCTATATTACTGTAATGTTTCATTGAAATCAATTCAGTAATTTTTACGTGAAAGAGTAACAAACGCCCATCCATCCATACTTACAAACTTTCGCGTTTCTCGTATATAGCCTTCCGCCCGCGGTTTCACCCGCGCGTTATTTCTTTTTTCAAATATCCCCCCCCCCCTTCCCTCCACATTCCCGGGATCAATAGTACCCTATGTTCACCGGGGATAGTGTAGCTATTCAACAGTGAAAGAATTCCCCCTCACAGCGCTGAGAGGTTTATCGTCAGGTTTTAGTCGGTAGGGCCGAAGTGCGAGTCCGACACACCGCTCGGGACGAACCTCCGTCCCTGAGTGACCCCCGGCTTTAGCAGGGGGGGGGGGGGGGGTCCGGCGTCCGTTTTGTCAGGGACGCCGGGCCGGTGCGTAACAGCATTTCCTGACGCAAAAAAAGGTATCACAAACATGACATCAAGATCCCCGGCGCAAAAAGCAAGGCCACTACTATCAATCATGGGCTGGTTTCATCCAACAGTGAAAGAATTATCCAAATCGGTTCAGTAGTTTCGGAGCCTATTCAATTCAAATAAACAAACAAACAAACAAACAATCAAATCTTTCCTCTTTATAATATTAGTATAGATTATATCCCGGAAATGTGGGAGAAAGGGGGGAATTTGGAAAAAAGAAATTACGCGCGAGTGAAACCATGGAGGCGGCAGCTAACAGTTGATAAAGTAAAAAAAACAAGTTTTAAAACCGAATTCACAATTTGGGCGAAGCCTTATTAACAACGGGCGAATTAAGTTTGCCGTAACCACAATAAAAGCTGTGAATTATAATGTGTTATGTTTATTTATGAGATGATAAATTTAACGACGACAAACAAGGTTTTGTTTGTCCGACTGTCTGCTCGGTTCTTATCGGGCGGGCAGTAAATTTTATTGGCCCTAAACCCGCCTGCTCGCGCCGAATAAATCGACTAACGGGCCTGTTTTAACTCTGCTTTGACGGTTTCTAATTGTATATATTGTACAATGTTAACATGGTCAAAATCATAATAAAGCGAAAGTATAATTTATGTTTTTTGTTGGCAGACATGCGTAGCCAACCTGATGGTATGGCATCGACAATTATATTGCCGCACTAGACTACTCTGGTCTTCTATTTCAAATGTACTGAATTCTACATTAGTTTTTAGAGCTTTGGCTCAGCCAAAGCTCTGAAAACCAGATTTAAGTCGGAAATCAAACCGACGATCGGTCTTACCTAACCATTATTCGACGGAGACGATCACACTATGTTTTAAAAACAATTGAATCGATAGAGATGGTTGTAAAAATAGTTTGAGACCCTTGAAAGGACAAATCAAAATCAAATAAACTTAAAAAGCTCTTATGAATCGTCAATTACTTATACAGAGTGGCTCTACTACCGGGTTCGGAATTTTGTTATCTCTCGAGAAAAGCAAATCGAGGCTGACTATGTTCTATGAACACAACATCATAAAATATACACACTTGTCCAACCCAGAGTATCCAAAACTCTACGACCGCAAACTTAAAGAGCAATAAAAACGAACAAAGCATAGACCCAAGATTTATTCCCAACACAGCGTCATCAATTTCCCGAATTGTAAAGAAAATAACGACATAATTAACAATGCAAGGACATCCCTCCTCCCCCCCCATCGTGATTACCCCTTTATCTGTCGCGTATTTATCAGCAGGATTGTTTAGGAGCTGAGGCGCGTGCCTCGGTTACGAATGAACATTGAAACATTTCGGGACGTTTCAACTCTAAACTGCTGGCCTATTGTGACAGCGACAAGACGAGGCTTTGTACGGATTAAATCGTAAATTTGAATTTTCGAGTCTTTCGGCGATAAATGAGGTAAATATGTACAGTCAAAAGCACGTCAGACGTAACACTTTGGACTTTGTACCGCTCTTATGTCGGGGGCATAAGAGCTATTATCGAACTGCAAGTGTTTACCGTGATGTGCTGTTGACTGTACTTCGTAAGAAAGTTGGTTACATAATCACAAATTGCATTGCTTAGCATTGGTACGGTGCTTACCCGTGGTACTACCGGTGGAACTACTGGTAGTACCACGGGAATTTTTTTTTGCCCGTGGTACTACTAACGTGTCTGGTAGTACCACGGGAGATTTTCCATTACCCCAGGTACTACCCCTTCTTACCCATGGTACTACCAGTAGAACTACTGGTAGTACCACGGGAGTATTTTTTGCCCGTATTACTACTAATGTGTCTGGTAGTACCACGGGAGAATTTCCAACTATCCCAGGTACTACTTACAAATTTTAATACAATAAGTACAGACAAAAATATAATATGAATAATATTTAACTCACTAACGTAGTATTGGTACTTCGTCGAGGGTTATGTGGAATTCCCCTACCCAGAAGGCAGGCTATTTTTTAACTCTGGTGATTGGTTTCTAAAGAATATTTTATAATAGGTTTGTGATATTTTAAGATTTTTTAGAAGTAATAAAGGAAAGTGATCATAATCAGTTATACCTTTTTCGACAACAATGTCTATGCTGGTTATAAAGCCAGAGGTTTCACTTTGGTCTGAAAGTTGGACTTTTTCTAGTGGCTTCCTCCACATGTGAAATCTGCCGCCATAACAGTTCTAAGGTGTGTTCCGGAAATAATTATGTGGGCGCTAGTACACTTGACATGAAAGACTCGAAGATCAAATTGATTTTGATTTCAACTAGCTGCCCGTCCCGGCTCACACAATCCCTAGTTTCAAATTATCTGTATGTCGGTTGAAAGAGATTTATAAAAAATAATTTGATGCGTTCGCCTTTAAGTTAAGTGCGGAAATAAATCCGCGATCCATTTTTATTACCTACATAGATAGCATAGCTTTATCTTCTTATATTTTATATCAGCGCTAAATATACACATATGCGACCTCCTCCTTTTCATAGTCGGTGAAAAGTACCCCTGTTTGTTTACACAGTAGATAGTTTTTCAAAACAAATTCCCGCACACGGGAATCTCAATCGGGAATGGTGTAAAATGGCAAAGGGTGCTCCCCTCCATGTTAATTAAATGTTTTGAATACGTATCTGTTATTAAGTGAAGGGGTCACCCGGCCGTGGGAGTAGGTTGGTACAGAAGGTGCATCTAGTTTATCACTTTCACACGACTACTACTACTCATATTAAACAATTACAACAAAGGTACCACAAATATATTATACTTATACAAATAAACAAAATAAATGTAGAAACGTGAAGAGGAAACCGCGGGAGTGGGTAGTAGAGCAACATTGCATTCTTGTACGGAAACAACAGTGTTGCCAGACGTCCCGATTTTGGCGGGACGTCCCGATTTTTAAATCAAAATTAAATGTCCCGCGCGGGACAGGCTCAGTCCCGCTTTTCGGGGAGAACTCGACCGAGTGCTGAGAAAGAAAAGAAAGGCGCGTACCGCGTGTAATGAAGATAAGTTTGTGGGAGAGAGAGGCTACTTGACATTGCTACTTTTGCTATCTATTGTCACGTAAAAGTAATTTTAAGTCAAATAAAAAGATAAATATTTGAAAACCTTTGATTAAATTGACGTTTTTTTACTATGTCCCGCTTTTGACGGAAGAATCCCGCTATTTTCACTCAAAAAGTACCAAACTCCCGACTTGGCAAAAATAAAAACTGGTAACGCTGGGAAACAAACTAAGATCTTATTTCTCTAATATCTGTACGTAGGCATTAACAACAAAGTTGACGAATCAACATATCATCTGGTAACCATTATTCTATGTCCATAGGGAAATAAAGGGGGCAGTCTTAATCCCTTAGATTTTCTGTGACATTTGATACTTTTTGTTTCCTCGGAGGGCAAGTTGAAACAGTCTGTTGTTGGAGCGTGGCGAATTTATGGCGTTTTCGATGGGAGGAGATAATTAACTATTTATACGATCGCTTAAAAGCTTCGGAGTAACTACCTACGGCGGAAATTGAACAAACTCATCTGAACTTGTCGTATCTATCATGTTAATAATTACTTTGATCAATATTGTTTACAGGCGTGTAAGTATATCATGTAATTAATAATTTAACAGCCTTAAGAAGCAGCGGGGTGGAAAAGTCCTCAGTTGGTGGACGGGTACCGGTAGACGGGAGGTTTCGTCGTTTGACCCCGGTCCCTGAATACACCGCGCTGTCATAGTCTATATGCGGTTGAAATAAGGACTATGACAGCGCGGTGTATTCAGGGACCGGGGTCAAACGACGAAACCCCCCGTCTACCGGTACCCGTAGACGGGACCCCCGGTAGACGCACCGTGGTAGGCCTCCCACAAGGTGGACCGATGATCTCATAAAGATCGCCGGAATCCACTGGATTCGGGTGACACAGGACCGATCGGTTTTGAGATCCTTAGAGTGGGGGAGGCTTATGTCCAGCAGTGGCCGTCTTTCGGCTGAAATTAAGATGATGAATAATTTGAAGTTTATCCTTTTTGATCACGTTCAAAATAAGTTTTACGTACTTTTAACTGAGTGTTAGTACCATCGTTTCAGAGATGATCAGACCAAACATTAGGCACATGTAAGGAGCACTACGAACAATTGGCAAGCTTCCGCAAAATTAATCCTTGGAAAACATTAATTAAACAAGAAAACTGATCGCGCACTGCTACTTGAACTGAACAATGCTATTTAGATCCGGGCCAGCAAGTTATTGACACTTGTGCAAATATTGCGAGCAGAAAATTTTATTGGAGCTTAAAAAAAAATACTAGGGCCTGTTAAGTGCCACAAGGCAAGCACCAGCTCGACCCTTTTGGGTGTGAAGAGGATACTGGAGGAATTAATTGGGTGGGTATGGGTAGGAAAAAGACCATTCAGAAACATTTACAACGTAAAAATTATTCTTATCTAAGATCACAAAATTAAGTAATTTCCTATTGCTAGGCGAATAATTTGTTCACTCGATTAAGACATCACTATGGTCACCGCGTACGGTGCCCCGCACTAGTCCGAGAGAGGACAGATAGATTTTACCGCGCTTGCAATGTTTAATGCCGAATAATGTAAAAGCTTATTAAATTGTAATTTTCAAGAGAAAGGTCTTTATATCTAATACTATATTATTTTTTCTGTAAATAAATATAATCTAAACCAATCATGCTTAATTTATCCTTCTCATATTACTTAAAAACAATTTCTATATTTCATAAAGATAAGCCTGGCAAAAATAATCGCACGTAATAAATGAATGCCCCCTTAAACAGAACATGTTGGTAAGTAGTAAGCCCTTATTGCGTGTTCGATAACTTGCCGGCCAGATTGCACCGCCCTTTATTGTTCCGGATAAGGTTTATTGTTTGCGCGAAAAGTTCATTCCGAGATTGCATTAACGCTGACTCGATCCTTGCCCTTTGCGAGAAACCACTTTGAGCTGGAAGTCGATTGTAACGCGACATCTATAAAAACAAATTGTATAATCTTAACATTTTAGATGATTAGGTGATGTTTTAAATACCTTTTTTTTTCGGAGGAGAATGCGTTTATGCACCATAACCGCAGGCTAGCTAAAGCTGCGGCCGTGTGTGGGAGTCGAGACTAAAGCGTCCACTACCCACTAAACTCCCCCGGTTCCCCTTTACACCCGATTGGGACGAGCCGGTGCCAGCAATAACTATTGACCAACCCATCCCCGGGTACCCCGACTTGAGAGGCCTCAAGTCGGGGTGGCGCCTAGGGAGGGCCACCCGAGAAACAAGGTGACCCTCAGACTTGGCTCGGGCGACCTGTGCAATGCGGACGTTGGGGGACTACCCCCGCCCGCAGGTCAACCCTCAGGCCGGAAGAGGCGTGCTAAGTGAGCACGCCTTCTCCTTGGGGCTTGGAGAGCCTCCGTCCATTTGGCCAGGGCTTCTTCCCTGGCCTGGACACGATGTTTTAAATACCTAACCTTGATCTTGGAGTCCTGGATTTACTACCCGGACCTTCATATTAGGTCTCATATACCCAGTAATTTCACTAAAATACTAATGTGTACTGGCATAATCACCAGTCTTTTTTTTCGCTTGTGGCAACACTCGGGTTGACAGCTGATCTGCTGTGCTCCCGTATTTAAATTAATTAATAATTAGATTTTTCGCATATTTACGGCCAAATAACGCTCACTAAACATAACTAAGTGTATAACTAATTATAATACATGTTAATTAGTGCGTAAGTTGAGTGTAAGTGCTACTAAACCAGTGTAATTAAGGTAACGAAATTTCCTAACGGTTATTTCGACACTTTGAAAATTGTTAATCATTATCTTCTCTTCAGGTAAACATTGTATATTATTACTAAAATAAAATATTATAGATCAATTTAGTTCGTTAAATCTCAGATAGTCGTACGCGCAAAGGTTAATTTTATTACAAAATACCTTCATAAGTTGTTCGATCGACGCTTTGGGAATCTTTGTTTACATTCCGCTTTGCGATTCGTTTTAACGTAAATAAATACCAAAATGCAGACCCGCAGTGCCTTAGCTCGCCAACTTGACCTAGCTTTAAAAGAATTAAAGGTGTCTAAGGAGTTGATCGACCAATTTCACCAGGAAAGAGACGATAATGAGAAAGAAATGTTAGACGTTTTGAACAGAAATACTGTTTTAAAAAAAGAGATGGCTGAGTTGCACACACAGTACATTCTAGCTATTGACGACCGGGATAGGTTACAAGGCATAGTTGACGAATTTGGCGAGTGCAGCGAGGACTACGTGCGTGGCCTCAGGCGCATCACCATGCTGGAGCATGAGCTACAGGAGGCCCACCACCACATATCGCACATGGAGTCCGAGAAGACAGACGCCCTGGTCGACCAAAGCCAGAGCCTATTCAGCGAATTAGTTAACAGTGCACCCAGCCTGGTTTCTGCTGCTACTGACATACCTACAATTGATTTAACAAATGAATCAAAACTAAATTCCTTGCCCTCAGTAGGAATAGTCAAATGCAGCAAAAACAAGTATAAAAAATATGTAAAAATCAATAAGTTTATAAAAAAAACACAAAAATTAATAAAGAAACAAAAATGTTTGTTTAAAAGTGTAAAATATATTAATGAGAGGAGACGTTTAGGCGACGAATTAGATGTTTATTCTATAATGTTAGAGAATAATAAAGTCTCACATGAAAAAAGTGTAAAATTGTTCCAACAAGAAATATACAGCCTTCAGGAAAAATTGGAAACAATTACAAGTAGATACAATTATAATAAAAAAGAGTATGAGGAACATGTTTTGGCCTTGAAGAAACTCATGGACAATTCAGATTCAAACCATCATATTAATAGTAAAAACAATTGTCCACTGAGTACTCGGTTAGAAAATGAGTCTTCATCCTCTCACTATCCGTCCAACTTGGATAGTAATAAAACCAATTATGTTATGTTTAGTGATGACGTTGGTAAACATATGGGCCAATTGTTAAGTACCCAATTAATTGAGCCTGTTATCAATTACTGTTCACCAGAATCTTCTTATGATTATATTATTAATAAAATAATTAATTATAAATTTAATCCTAATACTACCTTAATAATATTAATTGGTAACAGGGGTAATCTGAACAAAGGAAAATTAATAAATCATTTTAATAACTTATGTTCTCTAAATGTAAAGAAAATTATCTTGTTCACATTACCTTATTTATCAGGTGTGCCACAAGTAGAAAACGACCTTAGATATAAATTAAATATGTGCTTTGACACTATGACATTTTCTAATGAAAACTTTCATTTAATTGACATTAATAAAATAATTAAAAACTATAGTATACATGCGACTAAGGATAAATACTATCCTACTAATTATTGTAAACGACAGATAGCTGTGTCGCTATCTTATTTTATTATTAATTCAGCCAAGAACTTGGCTAACAAGCCTGCTTCTATTGAGCAGAGCAGTAGATCTGACATCAATCAGACTTTGGATTTTAATCCAAGTAATTTAAATTAAATCATAAGACAAAAGAGGACATCTCTTGCAAACCTATTACAGTGACGAAGGATAAGTCTTGTAATTTTTTTAATTTAGTTCATCAAAATATACAAGGCTTCTCTGGTAAGGAACTTGAAATAGGTTTATTCTTAGACTGTATGAATATACATGTCTTATGTTTAACCGAACACTGGTTAAGACAAGAAAATTGTTTAATAAGTATAGATAATTTTAGGCTAATTAGTTCGTTCATGAGAAAATCAGCTATTCGTGGTGGGTCACTTTTATTGGTACATAACAAGTTAAAATGTAAAGAACGTAAAGATATAGTAGCACTTTCAATTGAGCGAACTATAGAAGTAGCATGTGCAGAGCTAGAACATTATATTATTGTTTGTGTGTATAGACCCCCGGCTTCAGATTATAGTTTATTTGAAACCACAATGGAGGAGATACTCAAGAAAACCTGTATGTCAAATAAAAAAGTTGTTGTATGTGGAGATTTCAATGTAAATATTCTGGAAGGTTCACAATTGGCCGTAAGATTTGTTAACCTGTTTAAATCATTTAATTTAGTAAATCTCTTTACTGAACCTACCAGGATCACTCCCACTTCTGCCACCTGCTTAGATAATATATTTTGTAATAATAAGGTAATTGATAAGAAAATTATTAACTGTATCCAATCAGATCATAGTGGCCAGCAAGTTAAATTTGAACACTGTGCTGCCTCTAAATCTGTAGACATCATTTGTAGGCCTGTCACTGAGAGACGTAAAGATAAATTTAAAAGCAACATTGATAGAAAAATATCTGATATTTCTCTTCGTGGTGGTGATGTAGATACTCTTTATGAAAATTTATTTGGCTTGCTAACTTCTGAGTTTGACTCAATATTTACTAAAAAGACAATAAAAACGAATAATTCTAAAGCTTCATTCAATGACTGGGCAACTACAGGTATTTATAAGAGTAGACATAGATTATATGAACTGTATGGTTTAAAAGTATGTTCTAAAGATCCAAAGGTCATAGAATATGTTAAAAACTATTCCAAGATTTTTAAGAAAGTATGTTATAAAGCAAAATCTATTTACTTGCGTAACAAAATAAATAAGTCAAGTAACAAAGTCAAAGCTACTTGGAATATAATTAATAAAGAGACATGTAAATTAAAGTCATACGAAAGCGACTATTCCTTAAAAGTTAACAATGAAATTCTTAAATCTGATATAGAAGTCGCTAATGCCTTTGAAACTTTTTTCTCAAATATACCTATTATAACAACTAGTCAATTAAATTCTAGCTCACACCAAGCTCAAATTTTATTAGCTTCGAGTGTAGCTGAATGTCAGATTCCGTTTAAATTTAATTATATAAACCCAAACACAATTTTGAAAACGTTCAAAGAACTGAACATGAAAAAAACCGAAGACTTATGGGGCATCTCTACTGATATAATGAAAACAGTAATTGATGTTATTTCACCCCATTTAGCATACATTTTTAACAAATGCATTGATGAAAGTCAATTTCCCAATTTGATGAAGTACAGTAAAATAATACCTTTATTTAAATCGGGCAATAAAAGTGACCCATCCAACTTCAGGCCAATTTCTATTTTACCATCTTTAAGTAAAATTTTTGAAAAAATTATGTTTAATCAATTACTTGAACATTTCAACATCAATAATTTACTTCATAAAAAGCAATATGGTTTTACTAAGAACAAAAGTACAACCGATGCGGGAATTGAACTTATTAAACATATCCTTGATGCTTGGGAGGGTAAACAGAACGCAATAGGTATTTTTTGTGATTTATCAAAGGCATTTGATTGTGTTGACCATACAATATTACTTAATAAATTAAAACATTACGGTGTCTCCAACGCTGCCATAAAACTAATTGAATCGTATCTCACTGACAGGATACAAAGAGTCAATATCAACAATATTAATTCGTGTGGTGCTAAACTGAGAATGGGCGTGCCACAAGGCTCTATACTGGGCCCTTTGCTATTTTTGATTTATATAAACGATCTACCATACTACACCGGGGACCTCTGTGAGATAGTTCTGTTTGCTGATGATACTTCTTTGATATTTAAAACAGATAGAAATGAAAAAACATTTGACAAGGTGAACAGGGCTCTTTCGCGAGTGTCACAATGGTTTAACACAAACAACTTATTACTAAATGCAAAGAAAACGAAATGTGTTAAATTTATGATGCCTAATGTAAAACAGATGGATACATTCATTATTATGAATGATGAGCAATTAGAAATAGTTAATGATACTTTATTTTTAGGAATTAATATTGATTCCAAACTTCAATGGGGTCCTCATATTACTGCATTAGCAGCAAGACTTAGCTCAGCTGCTTATGCAGTAAGAAGAATAAGATATATCACTGATGTTGAAACGGCAAGATTGGTTTATTTTAGTTATTTTCATAGTGTCATGTCATATGGTCTACTGTTGTGGGGCTCTGCTGCTGACATCGAGTCTATATTTATATTACAGAAAAGAGCTATTCGTGCAATCTACAACCTTAGACCTCGTGACTCGCTCAGAGATCTATTTACACAAATTAACATTTTAACCGTTCCTTCACAATACATTTTTGATTGTTTAATGTATGTTCGGAAGAATTACAATAATTTTCAAAAAAAATCCGACTGTCACAAATTTAACACAAGGAATAAGCACAGACTTGCCGTTCCTAATGTCAGGCTTCATAAAACAGGAAAGTCATTTGTTGGACTGAGCATTAAACTATTTAACAAAGTACCACAACGTCTTGTAGAATTACCTTTAAATAAATTTAAAGTCATAATTAAAGATTACCTTATGAGGAAAGGTTACTATAAAGTAGAAGATTACTTAAATGACAAGACTCTGTGGACATGAAACACATTTGCTTCTCTGCACATCTACTCTTATGCTTATTTATTGTACTTATTATATTATTATTAAGTTGACATTATATTGTTATTAATTTGACATTATATTATTATTAAGTTAATATTATACAACACAAAATGATTTTAAAAAAGGCTATCATATGTAACTGTTGAGTTTCTTGCGGCACTTCTTCTCAACAGCAGGCCATTCATTCACGTCGAAGTGCTGGTAGGAAAAAAAGTTTATGACGTGCAAAAGAATTTCTTGGTAAATCAAATTGCAAAATAAATACTTTGACTTTGACTTTGACTTAAGTCCTACATGGGAAAAACTAATCCTTGTATTTTTTACACAGCACCTACCCTGCAGTTTCAAACCTTCTATGCAGATTTAAAATAACTAGAGGTTGGATATAATGACCATCCTATCAAAGTCCACTGCTGGACATAGGCCTCTCCTTTGGAGAAGAAGAGCTTCTGCTATGGAAATTAGGCACGGACAAAAACCCATTGGTAAAAGAGGAAGGCAGCCAATTACAATATGTATATATTATATTAATTTCTTCGGCACAATAACATTACATTTTCCAACGGAAAAGACATCTTCTAGCGGCAGCCAATCGCGTGGGAGAGCGCTGCAAAGCGCTGCCGCAGTCTATGATGCTAACGTGCTGCGAGGCCTGCGAGTGGCTGACGCGGCACGGTACGAGCGCGGCAAGGCTACGATTGGTCGAGGATTCGCGTTAGGTCTTGAGTCCCTAATGTGCGTTACCCATTTTATTGATTGTAAAAACACACATTATCTATACATACACAGACAAATATTAGCTCTATTTTTCGAACCAACAACCTCACACTAGTCAACTTCTAAACCAATAAACGAAATCGGTCGTCAAGTATGAATTGTCTGCTAACAGTTACTTATGCGCTCAGCTGTTTCCGGTCACGTGCGCCGAAATGCAGTATGCAGTTACGTCTTGCATCCATACTTGCATACTGCTTGCATCCTACTGGCGTCCGCATCTCCGCATGAATAATGCAGCGGAACTCGTCAGATTCGAGTGATTTGTTTTATGCCGACGTCGATTCAATTGTACCGTTGTTGCATTTGGAATACGTGTTGAAAACTTCGCGAAGATTTCTCTAGTACTGGAGGAATTAGTCTTCTATGTCATATATATTTTACTTTATATTAAATCAATAGACAGATAGAGACACAATCATCCTTTCTGATGGTAAGCCTATTCCATTAAAGG
This sequence comes from Mecyna flavalis, assembly GCA_949319885.1. Classification (NCBI taxonomy): domain Eukaryota; kingdom Metazoa; phylum Arthropoda; class Insecta; order Lepidoptera; family Crambidae; genus Mecyna; species Mecyna flavalis. The sequence goes on from OX439439.1 coordinate 16,669,489, forward strand.
GCACTTAGCCAGAAAGTGACACTCTAAGTTCTGCCACACTGTGGCCCCCATGATCTTCGAGTATAATATTATGATTCCCGGAGGTCGTGGGTTCGAATCCCGCGGGGAGCATCACTTTGTGTGAATGTTTCCTTCCAGTTTGGTTAGGACATTGCAGGCTTGAATCACCTGAATATCTGAAAAGAATGATGATTCCGTGCTTCGGAAGGCACGTTCAGCCGTTGGTCCTGCGCCTGATCTCTCTTCGGTCGTGTCAGACTGCTGTCCCACCGTGTTACGAGAGTGAGGGAATAGGAAGTGCACCTGTGCTTGCGCACTTACTTGTTCACTATAATATATCCTGCGTAGTTGGCTGATCGTAAAAGATTGGCCGCCGTAGCCGAATCGGCTAGGAGGACATTATTGGTGCTGAGTAGGAATCGAATCTGCAACCTCAGATGTAATAGCCGATCTTTCGAACATGATACCAAATTCATATTCTTATCATCGAGTGGTTTCTTTTGATATTTATAAAATCTAAGGCAGTTTAAAAATAAAATACACATAAGTAGTTCGTTCCAAAATGCGATAGAAGCCGCGTGCTGGGGTTGAGCAAAACAATATACGCAATGCTAAGAACATCGGCTGCAACACACGGCACTCACCCGTAAATCTTCTCTATCCCGGGCTACAAGTTAGTCCCTTGTCTAGACCGGGGCCTAGTGTTGCCATGTGAGCTGAATTGTTACCATTTTAGTAGAATTATTCTCAAATGAGTTCCATAATTTTCTTCGTTGAACTGAAAAAAAAAGTACATAAAATAGAGACTGATTTATTGCAAACGTTGGGTACTTTGGGCATTTCTCACACGTCCTTGTGTTGTGTTCTTTCCGGCTTGTTCCTGTTAGTCTAAGTAACGATATTTATATATTCATTTTTCGTTTTGAAAATTAAGGAAATTCCTATTTTTTGACACGCTCTTGGCGGAATGTTCTTTTGTCAAAAATAACTCTCTTATAGCAACGAATGGAAGTGAATATAATGTACATAAGTCTGCTCGCAGAATAAATGATTCATATTTCATTTCTTTATTTTCAAGATGGCTACCCGTTGGGCTGCTGAGCTACTGAGAAGTAAGGAGGGCTTACTCCATCGCGCTACTCTCACGCCACGCGCCAGACGGCTGCCGAATGTATCATGTCTTTGACGGTTCAGACTTACTTTACTTTAAGTCTACTCGCAAAATAAATGATTGACATTTTATTTCTTTATTTTCTTGTTTTTTCAAGATGGCTACCCCTAGGGCTGCTGAGCATTCCCCTCACGCGCTAATGGACTCTCGGAACCCGCACTCCATCGCGCTACTCTCACGCCACGCGCCAGACGGCTGCCGAATGTATCTTTCTTCGACGGTTCAGACTTACTTTAACAGATTTTCTTAGGTTCCTTTAGTAATATTAGTGAAAGCCTCCTCCATGCTTTCCATTTTTTTACCCTTCAGGGACACACAGTATCGATGAAGGTTGGTTAGCTGATTATAGTAATAGTAGGAAATATTTGAATTTTTTTGACACTCAAAGGTCTGTTTTCAATGTATGTTCGTATTTTATATTATATTTTTATTAAAAATGGGTGTATAAAAAATCAAATACTTATGATATTTCCGCGATTGGGTTTCTACTTTCCATTGCCTTGTAGGTATGTATGTCATGACGGGTAGGATTTAATTAAGTTAGAATTTCTAACTTCATTTTATCCTACCCGTCATGACATACGGAGCCGAAACGTAAAAACTTACAGCACAGCTAGGCAACAAGTTTAAAGTCACCGAGCAGGCAATGGAAAGAACTATGCTCGGCGTTTCTCTGAGGCATAGAGTTATAAAAGCTCTGAGGAGATCCGGCAGAGAACCAAAGTCATCGACAAAGCTCACCGGATTAGCGAGCTGGTTGTCCATCAGCCATAGAAAGCCGACAAATATATATATATAAATAATTAAATAAATATCTCTGGACATTATTCACACAGCGCCATCTAACCCCAAACTAAGCATTAGCTTGTGCTATGGGTGCCAGGCAACGGATAAACATTACTTATATACTTTTTTTTTTATAAATACATACATTTTATACATAGAAACACCCAGACCGATACAAACAGACATGTTCATGCACACAAATGTTTGTACCGTGCGGGGACGAACCCGCGACCTCTGGTGTAATAGCCGACTTCTCGACCATTACACCAAATGTCGACATGTTTCAAATTTCTTAGCGAATAGTGGATAACTGTCAATGCATATATTGTCGAACGATGCGCCTTACTGCTTTGCACTCAGGCAAAACCGCGGGCCGCAGCTAGTGCGCCGTCTGATTGCATTACATACTTGCATTTAATGCACTTTGACGCGCCGCATGCCTCCCTTTGTGTTGAGAATCTGCTCACACTGAAGATTATGTAATGCCATTGTAAAGATGGCGAACATAAATTTTGATTTCATGGGAGTTCGAGCAAAGATATCTTTGGCTTCGATAGATTATTAACGGCTTTCGGTGACGTAGGTATATACTAATAAATAAAGGGTAAAACAAAAGTTTGTGAAGATTGATATTACTCCTTCCCGAAAAAGATTTGACTAATTTAGATAAATAAATATACATCGTAATAATACATAGACTACACTTAACTTTATTTTTTCATGTGGTGAAGTCAGCAAACAGTTCCCGTTTGTCAGTCAAAATATACCGGCTCGACAGGGGTAGTAACACCCTCCCACTGAAGACAGACTTTCGTATAAAGCTACTGGTAAGCAAAACTCTTCTCTTTAATCCTGAGAGTTTCCTAAAAAACCAGAGGATCAAACCCAAGAAGGACCATTTTACTCGTATCTATACAGCTACTACGGCACTTTCAAAGCAGGGCATCGTAACATTACAATTTGTAACTTAATAAATTTTTCGTTCGAGTTACAAAGGCTTAGTTGAATCAAAACTACCCGCAGTCACGTTGCCTCCGAAATGAATTTATGGCGCGCAGTTAAGAATTTACTGCGCTTGCGCTAACTCATTGTTAAGTATGATTTGCGCGGGTGCCTGCGCCACCGTGCCGGAGCTATGTGTCATTGTAATGAAAAGACTCGTGTATACGAGTTAAGACCATTGATTTTTCAAACAATAGATACAAGTAGGTATGTTACCATCCCTAGTAAATTATTGGTAGGTAGAGTAGAATGCGTTTAGGCACCATAACTGCAAGCTATCTAGACCTGTAGCCGTGTGTGGGACTCGGGACTAAAGCATCCCACTGCCCACTTAACTCCCGATCGGCACGAGCCGGTTCCAACCCTGTGGCCATTAACCAGCCCAAGTTCAAAGCTGGAAATGTACTTACATTCAATTAAATTCACACATTCAAGTATAGAGAGGGTAATGCGACGCTTTCTCTGTGGCTCCGGCAGTATTCTGACCATATTAATGTGGTAGCTACTAAGAAAGAAAGAAATATCAAATAGCCTGCTTGCTTGCCTGCTAACTAGAATAAAGCGGTATAGGTATAACTCATTGTGTATCGTATACCTAATTGAATTATCGATATTCTGTGAAGCCTAGTCCTCAAGTAGAAGCAGCGCAGTAGGCCTCACATCCTCTGCCGGTGCACGCCGGTAAACATCGCTTCCTCGCCGGCAATTTGCCTCGCTTGCCGGTGACACAGTATAATCTGGTTTACAGTAATGACTTTGCACAAAATATATTTAAATTTATATTAAATTTCTATGTCAAGATAAAATGGCCGCAAATCTTTAACATTGCATTTGAACGAGTACTTAAACACATTTGAGGACAAAACATATGGATGAGAGCTTTTCGAATATCTGAATTTCAACTTATTATTTTTTCTCAAAGGCAGGAGACCCATCTGAGACTCACATAGTCGCAGATTTTGAAATGGCTGTGCATAAATTTCCTGATTTTTTTAAAGGTGCTTTTGCTAGTATCCCGGCACTAAGTGTTATAAGTGTATAATACAATAGTTATGTGATAAAAAAAATATTATTTATTAGGTATTAATTTATGTGTACCATCGTTGTTTCTAATACCCATAAGCTTAAGCTTAAGCTTCATACTTTGGATTCAATCAGATTCAATTTAATGATCGCATGAATGAAGCACACAACCATCTCACTTATTCCGTTACTATAATCGGATCCTGCAAACTTTATCCTTTACGGAGTTATCTCACTGTATCCTATTTGACTGTGCCCACCAGCTGTAGAGGGCGCCATGAGCGACGGGCGGAAATTGGACGCTCACCGCGCACAATTAGTTTATTATAATGCCGTTATTGAGGTGCGCTATCATACCAGCCCACACGCAACGCTTCGCCTTAACCAATATCAAAATACTCATATCTTTGCAATGTTTTTGTTTGTTAGATGCTTCATAGCACTTCATAGCTTTTTTTGCAAAAGTGAATGCTTGATGCACTTTAACCGCAAGTTAGCGGGATCGCGTGTGGAACTCGGGGCTATTTCGTCCCACTATCCACTAAACTCTCCCGGTTTTTTTTTATACTAGTCAGTTGGCAGACAGGCACGCAGCCCACCTGATGGTAAGCGGCCACCACGGCCTATTCCATTGAGGGACGCTTCACCTGGAAGCGTCGCTCAATGTGCTGCCAGACTGTGTAGGCTCATCGAGAAGCGACAACACCACCCGTCAGAGGGTTATGTGGGACTCTCCTACCCGAGGGGTAGGTATACCCACTAAACCCCACAGTGCCCAACAGACGCCTTAATGGTAGTGTCACAGGAATCGGCATAGCCTTGCATCTGTGACACTACCAGTGAATCCCTCGCACTCTCCGCTTTGGAGGGTGGGGAGCAGCACTTGGCAGCTGCTACCACCCGACACGGGGGGCCTACTGGCCCCCTGTACTTCCCCCATGCCACAACCTGCGGTGTGGCCCCGCTTGGGCCGCCGATGCGCAGGGGGGAACGGCAACGTAACACCGGCCCCCTCCAACCGGTTGCGCACCGCGGCCCCCACCTTGCGCCCGAGGGCGCGCTGAGCAGACAGTAATGACTACTGTCCGCTTCCCTCGTGTCGCAGGCAGACCTGTCTGTTTCGACGGTCCGCCCACTTGGCCACTCTTAGTTCACCGGAGCCCACCCGGCTACTAAGCCCCCCCACCGCGACAAGGTGATGGCCCATCGGGGGGGTGTGTAGGCTCATCTGATTTCGAGCCTCTGATTTCAAGTGTACTGGCTCCCACATTAATTTTGCCGGAACACAGCCAGAGCTGTTATAGCGGTAGATTTCACCTGCGGGGGTGGTAGCTAGCCAGTCGGACTCTGTAAAAGCCCTTCCAACAACCAAACCAAAGGTGGGAATCGAACCCACGACGGGTTTCCCTTAACCAGAAAAGGGACGAGCCGGTACCCGCCTGTGGCGATTTACTGGCACCAATATCTTGTAAAATCCTTACATGAAAATCAGTTACATGATCAGGAATTATTGTATCCACGGACTATTAACTGAACCCGGGACTTCTGGTTTTGGGGTACAGATACGGATAGACAAGAATGGACGGAAGATCGTGACGCATTTACGAAGAAAAAAGATAATTGTGTATTAAGACTTTTCAAATTTATATCGCTTTGTTATAAAATATTTGTTTAAAAAAATTACTTTGAGATCAAACAATAAAATCTTCAACCATTATTTACAAAATCTCTGCGCATTATTTATTTTTGTAGAAACCCGATAGTTACCTTATTTGCATACGTTCATCATCCAACGTCATATATTCGCAAAATGCTTACAAATATCACATTTTACAACGTATTTCTTAAAGGTATCTGATTCCGAAGCCCACACCGGTGACGTTAAGACTTCGTAAATATGCGGCCAGGCACAATAAACAAACGAACACACTAATTGCTTGTACATAAAGCTTGGCGAGACGAGTTATGGACACTCGAGGGCAGTAATTGACAGAATATATTAATTGCTTCTTATTTTCGTTCATTCTTTATTCCATAACTTAAAAAAAAAACAAAATTAAAGTAATGAACTTGTAGTACATCTACATAAATAAAACTCAAAGGTGACTGACTGACTGACTGACTGACTGACTGACTGACTGACATAGATAGATATCAACGCACAGCCCAAAACACTAGACGGATCGGGCTTATATTTGGCATGCAGATAGATGTTATGACGTAGGCATCCGCTAAGAAAGGATTTTGATCAATTCCTACGGGAACGGGAACCACGCGGGTGAAACCGCGGGCGGCCGCTAGTATTTAATTAACTTTTTTTTTTGTGAACCAAGGATGTTATGATTGCATTAGGTTAACAGAAATTGTTTAAAGGGGTTAAATTTCATTTCACTGGCCACAAACGTTGAATAAAATTAATCTTTATTGCACTTCAAATAGTTATAATTTTCACAAGATGGTGAATTTAAAGAACCTTATAGCTTTTAATACTATTATTACCAATTATTAACTTTCACATAATATAGCACATAATATAACGTTAGCTTGATTTCAATAACGAATACCTTTCGTCTGCAGTAGAGTACGTAGATTCGAATTCTTGTTTAGCTAAAATTGTTACGAGGAAAAATTGCAATGGCGCCTTTAATTTCCTCTATCGTAAACCTGATTTATAAATTACTTTCCATCACCCAATTACACGGCAAAATACCGGTAATTACGCGGATAATTACCAGCAATAAAACAAATTCTTCCACGTACCAAAAGGATAAAAACAGATTATTTAACGTTGTCTTAAAAACCGTACGAGTTGTGCCAAGTCTTAGTCGACTAGCGCCTAAAATATTTAAAATTAAACAAGATTCAGAGTGGGTTTAACAACACACCCTAAGCTATTGTAGCTTAACAGCTACAATAGCTTAGGCCAGTCAACTAAAAAATTAGCTGACTGGACCGATGACGCGTTTGGTAGCGCCACAGGGGTCGTGGGTTCGAATCCCACCCAGGTGACCCAGGTCAAACACATGTCATTATCATTTGTGTTTGTTCTGTATCTGGCTGGATGTATATATTTGTGGTACCTTCATTGTTTCTGATACCCATAACACAAGTGCTTACGCTATGTATGAGTTTTGGGTAAGACTTACATAAGGTTTACAGAAGAAGTAATTATGTATGAAAAAAATTATTAACTCATTTTAATAACTTCAATCACTTCAACAACTTTACTACTACTTTACATTTTGTATTATACAAATTATAACCAAATCTCAATCCAGAGACAATTCAGCTTTGTCGATAAACTACAGCTAGCAGCTCCAAGACCCCCGTCTCAAGCAAGCCAAGCGAAACATAATACGTGCATAAATTCGACGACTGCACCCATTAAACATCCACGAATATTTATTTCAGGCTCGTTCGTGATCGGGAATCTTTGAACGCCTATTAAAAATGTACTAAATAAATTAGCCGCTTTTAAATTTGCTATCTATCTATTATTATATTTATTTTTATAAACAGGGTTGCTTAATTAAAGTATGTTCAGAATCTTATTTCATTTCACAAAATATCATTTTCATCAGGTTGACACATCAGTGCAGAACGATCATAGCACGGATGACTTGGATCTTAGACTATTTCTACTTAGCAAATCCAAAATAAAATATATTCAGTAAAATTTGTGATCGCTATAATTTTAAACTAATTTAGTGACTTTTATCATTTGTTGTCGTCAACAATATCAGTTGATCCTAGACGAATTTCATATCCTTTTCTCGCAAGTCATTCCAGGAATTCCGTCCCACTTTAGAAACCAAATATGAACAAAAATAAAAAATCCACAAAAAGGCCAGCATTAATGCAAGTTTCAACCCTCGCCCCTTTAAAAATACTTAAACGTAAAATTAGCATAAAAGCAAACGAGGTACATCTTCCCATATTCCTTCCATCCCGGAATTCCCCAACATCCCCTAACAGCACGCATTCAATAATCAATAAATCACTTGAGCTGCTTAACTCCATCTCAAAACGACATCAAATTGAAAAGCGTAAAAAAGACGTAAAAGACATGACAAATATTAATAACACACACGTGCAGATGGTTCCGTATAAAACTTACACTAGTAAAACTTTAACGATCTGGATATTCTGGATAGAGAAATAACTTGCGGTGTGCAGGGTGAATGCGAAAAATTTTGGGTTCCCAATAGGTCAATTTCGAAAACAAAAAAAAACACAAAACAGCAATACTGTTTTGTGTTATTGTTTTTCGATAAAATGATTCAGTGCAAAGGACGGGTGGTTCGATTCACATTTGTATGTATATGTTTTTATATCTGGGTTTTCAGCGGGTAGTTGGCAAACGTATCAAAAGGTATCAGCTATGATGCTTAAAAGCATATTTCCTCTTCCAAAAAAGGGGTTTTCTGTGTGCAATGTTAGAACACCAGATCCAATCCTTTTCCTGAATGATTTTTTTAACTTATGTCGGTTTTATTATCACCAACACGCATGACCAACGTGGCGAAACACTATATTCTATATTCTTTTTAAAATGAATAAAAGTAACAAGACTCGCAACACAATTGGCCCGACTTCAACAAATTCCCCATCCGTTTTCCGCACCTACTACCGATCTCCAAAAAACCGTAAAAGTCCAGGAGCGCAGGCCGTAAATACGTCAAACGGAGGGAAATGCGGAATTATTCGAAGGGCGCGCTCGAGGGCCGGAGATAACGGGATTGGAACATCGACGGTCCGGGATCTCCGGGAAAAAGGGGTTTTATTTCCCGCCCTGCCTGCGAACTGTGCCGAATTCGCCCGCCATTTGACATTTTAGTAATTGGGTGAAGAACTATTTTTGGATTTTGTGGACATCTTCTTGTTACTTATACTCAAAGATTCATTTTTAATGTTAGAAGAGAGTAGACATCACAATAAATCATTGGAATATTTTTCTGTCAAATGTTGAATTTTAAATGCTACGAGTAAGCACATCTTGTAGGACAAAAAGTAGACAGGTTTTGTAAACAGAAAACAATCAAAGCAAATTGATAATTTGATCGATAAGTTAAAAACTACCTGAGTGAATATTTTATGCCTCTCGCTCAAGTGATAGTTCACCTATAAGGCTGTAACTAAAACCGGGGTAGTTTGTTGGTAATGGGACAAAGGTTTAGATCTTTAGACCCGAGATTAAGTACTAAATGCATGCTTCTCCGAAAAAAGGGAGATTGTGTCAGTTAACCAGCAGACTTCTGCAAACATCCTACATACCAGAACCTTCAGGAATATCGAGCCTCTGAGATGATCGCAAACAATTTTGTAACCCTTTTATATCTTACGATACACGGATATAAAATTCAAAACATCTATTATGCCTATAAGACGGTATAATTACAGTACGTCATTTATACTCATACTCTATTGCTACACACGCCATATACGAGTATTATTATAGTAGAGAAAGCCAATTCAATCCTGGGCAAGATCAACAATCAACAGTGCTCTAAATGACGCGGAACAATAGCGATAACAACAGTATAACCATACCAACAGTATACAAAATAACTACTGATGACAGAACAAAAATCAACATAATCGATTTTTTGTGAACTTAGGTAAGAGGAACGAATGTTAGACAATACTGTGGAAAATCGAGTATAAGCGCATAATTATAGAGAGCAGTTCTTCCATTTCCAATTATTTACGAGCTTATTTGTAACTATCAGTATTAATATTTATGAGAAAGTAACTCTACCTGCTGTTTTCACGCCTAAACTACTAACTAAACCCTTTTTATACCAAGATAATGCTCACTTCTCATAGGATAACAAAAATGGAAGTGATTTTTTGACCTTCTTCTGGATTCTTTGAATTTTAGATGTTTTTTTAACCAAAGGGCCTTAAGCAAAAACCGTAGTTTCACGATCATGTGAAGTTGCCTCACTGAAGTTGTTAAGAGTGCATGACTTTGATTACAATACGTATTGCGGTAACGATCGGGTCATTGTGACCGGCGCCTCTGAAAGACCCCCTGGACTCGCAACGGGACTAGTAATGAAGACGTTGCATTATTGATACGTCATTGTTACACTTTACTGAGCAATCTAAAGTTGTATAATTTATAATTAAATGTTATATTAGCAGGGCACGTTGCGAGGAGAACTGACCATTGGGGCAGATAAGTCATCAACTGGTGAACAAATAGCGCGGTGGGTAAGCGGCGCGGGGCATACGGCTTTAGTGCATTTGCCTTTTATGACGAGTTCAAATCTCTATAGTGTCGACTGGTGGACACATACCGGGAGACGAAGCCGTGGTAGGCCTCCAAAAAAAGGGACCGATGACCTGGTAAGGATCGCGGGACTCCACGAGATGAAGGCGCAAGATCGGTTACCTTGGAGAACCTTATGGATGTCTAGTGGACATACCTCATTCCTGTGGCGCGAATAACTTCGTATAGTCCACGGTAGCGAAGCTGTGGGTAGAAGGCAAATCCTTTTTATGCTGAGTCGTACAGCATCATCGGTCCCCATCAATAAAACAATAATTTACAGCGAATTACTCACAAGTTATAGTGTGACCCCACACTAGCGTGTTTTGAGCGTCGGCGTCTTGCCGGCGACCTCCCCACACTACGCCCACACACGCGGCAAAACGCTAGAACGCAAAACGCTAGTGTGAGTTATAGCCTTTTAAAAATTATTTCCACGAAGTGTCAATTAATTACAATGTAACCGATAACACACCATAGTCAGACAGGCTCCTAGATCATTGATGACATCATTTCAACACTCTACGGTCCATCGCGCCGTCGAAACCGATGTGCTACAAATATCACGGAGGACGTGCTACGCGCCGCGGAAACGATTCGAGACGGTGTACGCGCGCCGCGCGTACTTACCAACAACAGTGGGATAGCTGGTCCTAGTTGATGGTACAATCGAATGATACTTAATTGTATAATAATTGGAATTAGGTAATACGAATACTCACGCCTCGAACATTTCAAATGGTCTTTTCTATCCTTCTTGTCACAATATTTCATTATCGCCTCCATGGGTCTGTCTGGTAAAACTTTCCCTAAATTAAACCGGCTAGCTGCTATGCCACTAGGTGAAATCTACCACCATAATAACGTTGGCAGCCTTCCTGCAAAACTAATGTGGTAACCAGTGTACTTATAAACCGACTTCAAAAAAAAAGAAACAAAAAAAGCTACCTAAAAAACTGAAAAGCAAAAAATAATTTTAATAAGACATTCATCAAATGCGCTTATTGTCTAAGCCTATTAATTAAATTGTATTTTACGTGCTAGGTAGGTACCTACTAATCTGTTTGAAGTCGGTGCCAAGCCAAATAGTAGGTACCCAGATTACGTACCTACGTCCGCGGATTAATAAGTAACCCTTTATAATACATAATATTATTATATATCATTTTTTATTACCTTTGGCTTGGCACCGACTTCAAACAGATTAGTAGGTACCTACCTAGCACGTAAAATACAATTTAATTAATAGGCTTAGACAATAAGCGCATTTGATGAATGTCTTATTAAAATTATTTTTTGCTTTTCAGTTTTTTAGGTAGTTTTTTTTGTTTCTTTTTTTTTTGAAGTCGGTTTAATTTTTTTTAAAAAAAGTTTGTTTATTTTTCTATTTTTAGTGTGAATAACACGTAGGTAGTGAGTAAAACTCTTTCATAATAATGATAGCGAAAATACGAGTAGAATTGTATTATTTGATAATAAATAATAATATTAGGTATTCATTAAGTGTTCAGCACCATGGGTAGGAGGAGAATGCGTTTATGCACCATAACCGCAGGCTAGCTAGACCCGCGGCCGTGTGTGGGACTCGAGACCGAAGCGTCCGCTACCCACTACACTCCCCCGGTTTCTCCTTCACACCCGATTAGGACGAGCCGGTGCTAACCTTATTGGCTAGTGACCAGCCCATCCCCGGGTAATCATCAGCTTAGCTGCAAAAGTACATGAAATACAACTAACGTTCCACATATTCCTACAACACTGAAAGAATTATCCCCTAACTCCTAACCGTTAAGGAGTTGTACTTTCCATCATCACCTTAGCTGCAAAAGTACATGAAATACAACTAACGGTCCACATATTCCTACAATACTGAAAGAATTATCCCCTAACTCCTAACCGTTAAGGAGTTGTACCTTCCATCATCAGCTCATCAACATAAAATGATGTCTATCGGACGCAAAAACTTGAATGGCTTCAGAAAAAACAAGTAACGCGTAGGCGCAGCCTATAAAATTTGAGGTTTTCCCTTGATTTTTCCGGGATCCCATCATCAGATCCTGACATGGTGACAATGGGACCACCTCGAAACTATGCACTTTCAAATAAAAAAAGAATTATTTAAATCGGTCCACAATTGACGGAGAAATCGACGGACATACATAAAAAAAAAAAAAAAATACATACAGTCGAACATATAACCTCCTCCTTTTTTGAAGTCGGTTAAAAATCAAAGTCTTGAAGATCCGAGCTTCTTGGTTGTTACGATCTTGCCCTACCCGGGAATTGAACCCAGGACCCGGAGATCACGGCCGGTACTTAAACCACCAGACCATCGAGGCGTTCGAGGACGCAAATTATTTAATCTATGGACGCAAAATAAATACCTTCTACAGAGGCGTCTTTACCTATGGTGCAGGGTGTGCGGCGCACACGGGCGCCGGGTCTAAGGGGGCGCAGCGCCCTCAAATGCGACACCTCCAAAAATGCGTCGCTCGCGGCGCGGCACTCTCAAAGCAAAAGTTTTTTAGGAAGCTTCCTTCCTAAAAAAGCTTTTTGCTTCCCGACATCATTTAAAATTGCACCATTTGCATCAAAATTTCGGTTTGAAAATATAACCATTTTGACTCCGCTCCTACTAGACTAGAGGGCACCAAGATACTGGTTGCACAGGGGCGCCACAAGGGCTAGAGACGCCTCTAACCTCCTACTCTCCAAAATGTATCAATTTTGGAACCAAACCAATCCCAATAACGCAGTAGTGTTAGTAAATCCGCAGCGCGTGCACAGGCGATGACAGCGCGTTTCGGGACCACCCGGGAGCGTGGCGGTGATCAGCGGCCGGTCTTTGTGCGGCGTGGATTAGGCTTCGATTAAAGGTCAAGCGTGGACGAGCTGTCGACACGGATTTCAACACATTGTCATGCGGTTTTTTGTCTCACTTCTGTTAGTAGACACACTTTAATTTATAACCGCTCAATGAATCCTTTCTCTGAGCGTTGTCTTGAGTTATAGTCAGGGTACGTTTGGACCACAATCTAGAATTTAACAAGTCCAGATGATATCGAAGCGACTGCCTTCTGAACTCCGTAGCTAGCCAGTGGACTCTGAAAAAGTATATCTGGATGTTACATCCATACAGTATGGATGTTTGTTACTCTTTCACGTAAAAACTACTGAATGGATTTTAATGAAACTTTACAATATTAGTATTTATTTATCAGAATAACACATAGGCTACAATTTATAAAGATATCCCCGCGGGATAACTTCCTGTAGTATACGCGGGCGCAGCCGCTGGCGGAAGGCTAGTAATAAAAAGGCTAGGCTAGTAACACATATGTATACCTATGCATAGTTTGGCGCTGGATGGCGGTGTGTAAATAGTGCCCATAAATATATTTATTTAGTTGTTATTTTTTTTTATTGAAATGCATTGCATGTCTCCTTTATTTGTATTATGTTGGAATTTTGACTTTTTAATGATCACCAACATACTTAACGGACATTCTATTGCTTATTTGCTCCGAAAGTAAATCCAATTCATTCCAACTAAAACATAAACACAAAAATTAACTTTTTAATTCACGCAGTACTACTCAGTCTAAATTAAAAAATCCAAAATCAATTGTATCACTCTCTATAATGAAGTAAAACAAGAAAGCCCTAAGCTTTGGTAAGTTTTAACCAAATTACTGCGCGGGGCTCAGACAAACAAACAACCCATTATAACAGCAGGGGGCGAACTAAGTCCCTGAAAAATGTCGCCAATATTTCAGCGTGACGGGCCGGCAGGGCTCGCAACCCCACTCATAATAGTAATAGACATTTATACGAGTGCTTTGACAGGTTATTAGTGGCAAATAGTGGCAATAGTGAGCTTCACTAGTTCCACTTTTGTCATGTGCCATCATACTGTAAAAAGTGTCATTTGTTTTACGGTGAAACTACTTAATGTTAACAAAGGAATAACTTGTGAATGTTTTACATCAAAATAAATCGGAACCGGAACGGACGTCGGGAACCACATTGACTTGACATCCTCCGTGGAACAGAGGATAAGCAAACTCCATAGTTATTCTTTTGAATCGCAAAATAAATTATAGATACAACAAAAAAAACATTGGTTTTTTGGGCTTTTTTGTGACAAAAACAAAATTAAAAAACAAATAAGATTAGATTGGGTTTCAACCGACCAATCCCCAAAGGTTTTGGTCACAAGTGTGACGTTTGTGTCAACCATCAATTCACTCTGCCATTGCATTGCGTAAGACAGCCAGTAAAGATAAAATAAGAGGAGCCTAGTAAAGTCTCCCAAATGGAATAGAGAAGTAGCGTGCCAGTGTAACAAAAAAAAAAACAAAATCACATAAAACTATAAAAATAAACAATTAATACTAAAATTATAAATTGGCAACCCTATCGACGCCGAATGCCGAGTCGGAGCAGTGGATTACGCGGAGTTGCGATCTAATTTGCAAACACGCGCCCTGCACTGCAGGACAGATTCATAGGAACAGCTTGCCGAATTATTTAAATTCATCTTTTTGCAACAATGAACCCTGACCGGAATGACAACTTGACGTTATAACTGTTAATTTTTTTAAAATAATAAGTATGCTTACATTCGTCAATAAATATCGGACAATGACACAAAATTAAATGTTCATGACATAACTGTTTGTAGGAAAAACAAAGGTGAGATAACACATGTACGACTCCTGGTGCGCACTACAGGAAGGATCACAAAAACAATATTTAACCACTCAATCCCGAACCGGCACTCGGGTGCCGCGTAACAATAGATTTTCTATTGTGTCTGGTGATCCGGGGCTTGAAAGATTAAGAATAGATTGGGTTCCAACCGACCAGTCCACAAAGGTGACAACTAATCAATAGTATGACGTATATATTTTTATTAGTTTCACGTAAAGCCATGTCCAAAAGTAATTTTCAACAATAGACTTAAATAGTATTTTTTTTGTATTGGGTCCCTTTCTTTGGCCAGCAGTGCACCAGAGTTCTTGGAAGTTCTCTTCGCCGACTAATGCAGTTTTCCCTTGTCCCCTGCACTTAAGGCCAGCTGATGGATCGACAAGATCATCGCTAACTCGCGCCGTAAACAGCGCAAACAACATTTACAGATTAAAACAAAATGGCGACGAGATTAAACAAGACACATTGGCAAGTCTCATCCCTTTTGTTTCGATACAGCTCTATTGTTTTGACAGTCCGAGTTAAAATTATCTATTACAAATGAAGTGCATGTTAAACGCAGTGCCTTTGTTTATTTTATTTTAATTGAAGTTATACAAAAAGTTTGCACTCCTTTTTTTTATTACCATCATCAGCTGTCGTAGTAAAGTAAAAGAAGCTTTTAAAATAGTAAATGGCTTTTGTACACGCGTTCTCAAATGCAAAATTTCTGAGTCTAGCCACTACACACATAAACACTGGTTGGGGTCCACAAAAAGGTTAGGGCGCAGTTCGGGCGTCGTGAAAGGGGTTTGAAGATTTTTGTATGGAGGCTGGCTTACCTTGTGGTACGCCATTTTGTTTTTTTTTTTTAAATAGCGTTCACTTAAAATTTTATGAAAAATCGATACCTTACATTAATACAAACATAATATGTTATTAGACAAAAACCTGTAAAGTGTCACATTTTAAAGCTATAAGCAACTAAAGCTTTACTTCTTTATTTTAAGATTTTTTTGTGTGAAGTTATAGTTCACATGAAAATCATTCAAAAATGGATACCTGACATCAATACAAACATAAAATGTCATTAGACGAAAACCCGTGAAGTGTCACGTTTTGAAGATAAAAGCAACTAAAGATTTATTTTGAGTTTTTTTTATGTCTCAAGTTATAGTTCAAATAAAATTCATTTAAAAATGAATACCTGACATCAATACAAACATAAAATGTTATCAGACAAAAACCCGTAAAGTGTCACGTTTTAATGATATAATCAACTAAATTCTTACTTCTTTATTTTAAGATTTTTATGTGTCAAGTCATTGTTCACAAAAAAATCATTCAAAAATGGATAGGTACCTGACATCAATACAAACATAAAATGTCATAAGATGTCATTATTACTATAATTTGGGAAAAAACTCAAAATAAAGAAGTAAAACTTTAGTTGCAAATATCTTTAAAACTTGACACTTTACGAGTGTTCGTCTAATAACATTTTATGTTTGTATTGATGTCAAGTACCCATTTTTAAATGAATTTTATGTGAACTATAACTTGAGACAAAAAAAACTCAAAATAAATCTTTAGTTGCTTATATCTTTAAAACGTGACACTTCACGGGTTTTCGTCTAATGACATTTTATGTTTGTATTGATATCAGGTATCTATTTTTGAATGAATTTTATGTGAACTATAACTTGAGAAAAAAAAACCTCAAAATAAAGAAATTTTACTTTGGTTGCTTATATCTTTAAAATGTGACACTTTACGAGTTTTTGTCTTATAACATATTTTGATTGTATTAATATAAGGTATCGATTTTTGATACAATTTCAAGTGAACGCTATTTTGAAAAAAAATCAAAATGGCGGCCGCGTATAAAGGCCAAAATCTTCAAACCCCTTTGGTAAACAAGCAAGTCAGTCGCGTTTCGGGCGTTTTCGAAAATTTATTAAAAATGCCTACACCGAATGGTCGCGATTCGGGCGTCCTATTTATTTAGCTCTTTCAGATAGTCGCGTTTCCCAAAAAAGAACAGTGGTTCAATTATTTCACTCGAGCCGTCTATAATTTCATACAAACAACTTATACTACCCACAACCTCCAATTTTGTTCCAGTTAATATAACTTCTATTTTCCGAAAACTTTCCGAACTCCATAACAACAACGTATAAAAGTAAATAAAGATAATAAACAAAAGTTTAGCCCTCAGGCAGATGAGGAGAAAAACATTTTCCTTCAGCCATAATGCAGGTAGTAAAAATAGGCAAGATGGCTGGAATAATAGAAGAATAACAGCGTTGCACTAGCGCGCGCCCCGGCTTTGCCTGATCCGCCCGATGTAAACAATATCTCCACTTCGGTTGGGGGAAAATTGCAGGGAGACTGTACTTTCTGATGTTTCTAGGACTGTCCGTTCAATGTTTTGTCATGAGAGAATAAACTATTGTAATAATGGAAGCAATAACACAGATGGATAGCTGTTACCATAGAAATGTTACTGTTTGTCCTTATTTCTCGTCGCAATGGAGCAAACGGATCCACGTGATTTAATTTTGAAAAATATGATTTTGATTGACACCAGTGGCTGTTACCTATCATTTGTTATTCGCCAAATATATAATTACACATCGTTATCGCGCGGGCAGTTTGGGGGCGACGCATAGATGACCGAAGGGCTGTCACACGTATATAACGAGTATTAGAATATTTGCATGTTTTTTTATTCTTTAAATTAAAGCATTTCATGTTATGTATATTCCTTATGAGGATAAATAGAATATTATTTCTATTTTGATATTGTATTCAAAATTGGGACAAAGTAGTGTAGAAGCGTTGTTTAAGTTAGCAACACTTTCTCTGAGGGTTGATTCAGTCCAGTAAGTCAGAAATTGACATCATACAGCTATAAATGAGTAATTAGGATAAAAATAACATTTTCATAAAATTGGTTAAGTTATCGAAACCGAAAAAAATCGTAAGGTAACATTGTTGTGTCAGTGGTCGATTTAGGATTAGAAATAGATTCAATGCATTATATCGATATAAAAATCGATATTTTTATTGGTCAAATATAATTAAAAAAAAAAGATCCATGCGTGGCAACCCTATTCGTCAGTATCCACGCGTCGCCCCGAAACTGCCCGCGCGATAACGATGTATATATATAATATATCGTCATATGACGTTTTCCAACAGTGAAAGAATTTTCTATGATTTGTTATTCGTCTATGATAGTTTTCCAACAGTGATAGAATTTTCGAAATCGGTTCAGTAGTTCCGGATCCGATTTATTACAAAAAAAAACAAACAATCCAATCTTTCCTCTTTATGATATTAGTATAGATTTATA
Organism: Mecyna flavalis; assembly: GCA_949319885.1. Lineage (NCBI taxonomy): Eukaryota > Metazoa > Arthropoda > Insecta > Lepidoptera > Crambidae > Mecyna > Mecyna flavalis. The sequence continues at coordinate 16,687,795 of OX439439.1, forward strand.
ACGTTTTGAATCTAAGCAAAGTTTTCACATATTTTTTTGTCCAAGGTTACAGCGTGAGTATGGTCACAACAGGCGGGAGTCGCGGAGTATATTAAAAATTGGATTTAGTCGACATGGCGGTCGGCGCGTCACGTGCTATTATATTATTTTATATTACATCTCTGTGGGGTCGCTAGGGCTGCCAACAATAAAAAAAAATTACGTCATATTCGCTTAGAAACAGAAAGCAAAAAAGCATTTTTGTAAGAAAAGGATTCTAGAATTAAACTAAACACAGTTAATGGTAGAACTTTTCAAAAAAGAGTTCATTCGGCTGTTTATTTTCTACGGGCCAACTAGTAGCTAGTAAATAAGCTACCAAGCGTGGTAAAGACTGTCTTAATAACTTTGGCTGCCTAGAATATTAGTGTAATCGGTAATGACCCTGTCCTATGCGCCAGTTCAAATCCTATCTAGAACAAACATTTAAATCAAATCGAAATATTCTTTATTCATGTAAACTAAAAAAAAAAACACTTATGAATCGTCAACTATACAGAGTGACTCTACATTTGTTTTTGTCCTAAGTCTGAATGTTTATTTTTATTAAAGTACCGTATATTTATTTGAGGTATCTTGTTTGTATCTCATATCGATATCCATAACATAGGTATGTTTTATGGATATGGATATATGCTATGGCATAAGATACTTAATTTGGGGTCAGATTAATGTATGTGTCGTCCAATATTTAATCTTTCGAAAGTGTCAGCCCTTAAGCCCCTTACTGCAGGCCGCACATACTCAGAGAGGAAAACGGAAAATATGGGAGCTAGTTAAACAGAGGGCGATTTGGGCAGCAGCAAATTGGCTTAATGGTTCCTAGCTAAACTTAGATTTATCTATCCAATTTGTAAATGTCAACAAAATCATACGTTTTATTAACTTTTTAGGTATCTGCAGTCCTGATATATTTTGACTGCCTCCATGGAAAATAGGCTCAGTCGCTAAACAGACTTTTCGCCTACTATCTTCTATATAATATAAAACTCAAAGGTGACTGACTGACTGACTGACATAGATATCTATCAACGCACAGCCCAAACCACTGGACGGATCGGGCTGAAATTTGGCATGCAGATAGATTTTATGATGTAGGCATCCGCTAAGAAAGGATTTTGATCAATTCCCACGGGAACGGGAACCACGCGGGTGAAACCGCGGGCGGCCGCTAGTAATTAAAACCGACCAAGTGCGAGTCGGACTCGCCCATGAAGGGTTCCGTAGCAGCAAGTATCATTTTAATATAAAAGTTCTTGTAGTTCTTTGTAAGTTTGATCGGTTTTTATATTTGAGTTGATTGAATGAGAGAAAAATTGCGGTTTACGATTTATGACGTATTAAAAAAAAACTAATTACTTGATCTCGTTCAAACCAATTTTCAATGGAAGTTTGCATGGTAATGTACATCATATATTTTTTTTAGTTTTATCATGCTCTTATTTTAGAAGTTACAGGGGGGGTGACCAACATTTTACCACTTTGGAAGTGTCTCTCGCGCAAACTATTCAGTTTAGAAAAAAATGATATAATGAAACCTTATTATCATTTTTAAAGACCTATCCATAGATATCCCACACGTAAGGGTTTGATGAAAAAAATATTTTTGAGTTTCGGTTTGTTTACGATTTATGACGTATTAAAAAAAACTAATTACTTGATCTCGTTCAAACCAATTTTCAATGGAAGTTTGCATGGTAATGTACATCATATATTTTTTTTAGTTTTATCGTTCTCTTATTTTAGAAGTTAGAGGGGGGGGGACCAACATTTTACCACTTTGGAGGTGTCTCACGTGCAAACTATTCAGTTTAGAAAAAAATGATATAATGAAACCTTATTATCATTTTTAAAGACCTATCCATAGATATCCCACACGTAAGGGTTTGATGAAAAAAATATTTTTGAGTTTCAGTTCTAAGTATGGGGAGCCCCCAAAAGTTATAATTTTTTTTCTATTTTTGTATGAAAATCTTAATGCGGTTCACAGAATACATCTACTTACCAATTTTCAACAGTATAGCTCTTATAGTTTCGGTAAAAAGTGACTGTGACATACGGACGGACAGACAGACAAACAGACAGACAGACAGACATGACGAATCCATAAGGGTTCCGTTTTTTGCCATTTGGCTACGGAACCCTAATAAACACGTCTTATACTTATTAAATACTAGCCTTCCGCCCGCGGTATCACCCACGCGTAATCTTTTTCAAATATCCCCCCTTCCCTCCACATTTCCGGGATCAAAAGTACCCTATGTTCACCGGGGATAGTGTAGCTTTCCAAAAGTGAAAGAATTATTTAAATCGGTTCAGTAGTTTCAAAATTGTTATTCCCGCGGGAATGAGACGTATCCCGTAGGAATTTTATAGCCTATGTCCTAATCCGGGTTATAAACTATACAAATTTCATCTAAATCCGTTCAGCCGTTTAGGCGTGATTGAGTAACAAACATCTAAACATCTAAACATCCAAACATCCAGAGAAAGTCTGGCATTTATAATATTAGTAGGATGACTAAACTTTTCTTTTACTAGAAGCAAGAGTGTGGGGGATCATGTCACTAAGGACGTACACATTCTTCAAAATAAATCCTGCTTAAGTATCAGCTGACTTACGACTGGTTTCGTTACCTTAGATCAGTGTTTCTCAAACTGTTCATCGCAAGTCCTGGCCGCTTACATTACTAGTGCTACACCAAAGCACCATAGATAAAGTACTCACGGTGTGAAGCGAAATATCAATAAAGACAATTTCTTGAAGGTTTTCTTTTCGTATTGGTTTGGAAACACCGCTGCGGGAAGCTGGTTCCATAGAACAGTCGTACTAGTGTCTGCGGAACCGTACTGTAGTTGATCGCCACTCGTCCAGGTGGTTTGGATGACATAGTATTTTTACGGCACTTCAGATGGCAGACAGCACACAGTGCACAATCGATCATTGTGCCCTATTCCATTGACACTTAATTAGAAAGCATCGCTAATAATGCTTTCACACTGTAGGCTCATAGCGTCATCTGATATATGAATTATCTGAGAGTTGTGCAACTGGCCTTTAGGCTCAAACTAGAAAAGATTGAGGACCACTGCCATAGACAATGCAAGGTCGTTAGTTCCTCAGTTTTATTACGGCATTGTGGCTCCGGACCGCTTCACCAGACGAGACGGGCCATCCACCTAGGCGCTTACGACCACATGTTTCATTAAAATTCCGAAAGCAAGTACATGCTGTCTAAAGAGTTATTTAAACACTGATTGTACAGTCAAAAGCACGTCAGACGTAACACTTTGGACTACCACTCTTATGTCTGGGGCATAAGTGCTATAATCGAACTGCAAGTGTTAACCGTGATGTGCTGTTGACCGTACTATTTAAACTGTTATTCCATAATTGATTTAATGAAAGTGACAAAAGGTTTTTGTTTTTGTGTTTGATTTTTGTTTTAGCTTGAGTTCCCACTCTGGTGGCTACAGCGTGAAGACTATTCAATCAAACTATGTATAGTAAGCTATTCCAAGGAGCTTGTTATTTATTATTGTCATTTGTTAGAATAGAATAGAAATTATTATACGTGTAGTAAGTCTTTTTTACGAGTAAAGGTTCCTTTAATGTTCAGTTATTTTTGATGGTTGAACGCTCAGTGGATCATTTTGACGCTGACGTACGGTCAACAGCACATCACGGTTAACACTTGCAGTTCAATAATAGCACTTATGCCCCCGACATAAGAGCGCGCGGTACAAAGTCCAAAGTGTTACGTCTGACGTGCTTTTGACTGTACAAACGCTCTTGGTTTAATCGGAGCCGACAAGATTTCGCGCCAAACAAAGCATTCCATGTATTCATGGCGCTAAACACACGCCACTCAAGCTACCGCAACCCCATCCCAAATATCCTAGCCGTTTGCCCTTTAGTAAACAGAAACACATCTATCGACTAACTAAACTAACTTTACAGCTGAAAACCAATCTGCATATCTACCTACTAATATTATAAAGAGGTAAGATTTGATTGTTTGTTTGTATGTTTGTTTATTTGTATTGAATAGGCTCCGAAACTGTTGAACCGATTTGAATAAACTCTTTCACTGTTGGAAAGCTACATTATACATAGGGCACTTTTAATCCCGGAAAGGTGGGGTGAAGGGGGGGATATTTGGATAAAACACCAACTTCAAATGCTTTAATTTTAAATTAAAGTTAAATTCGAATGCTTTGATTGTCTTATTTTTTTTCAATCTTATATGAGTAGACTTACTACCTAAACGCGTAACTCATTGAAACATCTGTATACTAATATTATAATAAGGAAAGATTTGATTGTTTGATTGTTTGTTTGTATTGAATAGGCTCCGAAACTACTGAACACATTTGGAAACTGCTTTCACTGTTTCAAGAAATTACGCGCGGGTGAAACCGCGTAAGCGACCGCCCAGTTTCTTATAACAGCAGCGTTTTGTCCTTCCTATACAAGAATATTGTGGACTGTGCAGAGTGCTAATAATCATCATACAGTTTTGGTCCCAAAATGAGAACAATGCTTGCGAAATAATATCGTGGACTTATTTTTTTAAATTTACTATTTCCTTTTCCGTCCCGAAACCGTATCAGACTATTCCGAAATACAGTTTTACCACAGCTAATATTATAATAGTGTTTTACTAAGCGAAATCCTCCTTGCTGGTACAAGTTACACTGTGCTAAAACGAGCAGGAATTTGCATAGATTTACGTAATCTGACCCTGTGTTATCTTGTGAATGCGAGAGGAGAGGATTCTGCCTAATTGTTATTATTATGAGTGCTTCGCTGCCTCTACTGCCATTTTTGATTGCCCTTTTAATTACGAGCCTCTTGGAACACCAAACGTATGAATAAATTTCCCTTGAATTAAAAAGAAAATGAAATATAAAATTGCACGGAAAAATTCGTTTTGACAAGTAATATGCAATTATGCACGTTTGACAGAGGGAGCAGCTTGGTGATGTGGCACAGTGTCACGGAAAATATTATATATTTCTCTCAAAATAACACGAATATAGGTGTATAACTACCTATAACTATTATAAATAGTTCTAACAAGTTCGATCTCGCAACAAAATGTCTACCTTAAAATTGGCGCCCAACGTGGGGCTACAACATAAGATGTTAATGACGTTAGAATACCGAGGAAACACAACGCAAAATATTTACAAGGAATATTCAAATAACAAACATAGCACATTCTTAAATAATTAAATAGCATATCCCATCGCTCGCTAGCATTTTTTCGCACCCCCCCGCAATGTTTACGGCAATGTGAACACATAACTTATGATTTCAAAACCCAAGCAATTTCATACATTTTTCAAGCAGAACGTAGTAAAAACTTTAAAAGTTAAAATATTTCAAATCTAGCAAGAAGCGTAAATAGCATTAATGTTGCATTTATAAGATAAAACTAGTATTTGTCAACGTAAAAATTTCCATCATTATTTTACATAAGGTTTCCATGTCCTATTTTTATATTCCAGGTAGCTTTGCATCTTGCCTAGTAAATATCTCTTCGCTTTGCAATAATAGTGGAATTTTATAGTGCATTATTATGTTTTTACAAGGGTTAACAAAACTCTTATTTTAAATTCCGTCATAAATACGCTAGTTCTTTTATGTTGAATTGATTAACATCTGTGAACCAGCACAGTTCCCTCCTTTGCGTCCCAAAAGCGTGTGATCAGCATGGACCCGGAAACCCTGGGTGCATTACGAGTGCATAATTCAGCCGCGAGCCAAGATACTAACTAGCCGGCTGCGCTCTTACTAACTGCATTGGAAGGTTTTTCTTTACTTATTGTAGGGTATGTACCCTATTAGCTAACTTCCAGTATCGATACAAATACACTCATCGGCAATAAAACTTGGCCACTGGGCTTTTTTCATACAAACATGGTCACTTTAGTGTCTCATAGATAGAAAACTATTTGCAGCTGTGCAGTGATTATTACATCAATGGAGAGGCCAAAAGCAATAAACCGAACTCAACGCTCCATACATCGTAGTATGGAGCGTTGAGTTCGGTTTATTGTTTTTCCTTTTTCGAGAATAGTGAACGATTTTTGGCAATTTTTGAAACTGTGATTCGATAATTGGGCGTTTCATTGCACAGCTGCAAATAGTTTTCTATCTATGAGACGTGAAAGTGACCACGTTTGTATGAAAAAAACCCAGTGGCCAGGTTTTATTGCCGGTGAGTTTAGTTTTACTAACTGATGGCAGATGGCGTTGAATAGCGATTAAATGGGAATTCTGAATCGCGCAAGCAATTGAAAATTGGCGCTCGCTGGCATAATAATAATATGTAATAGTAAAAGCACTTACCAATTTATAACCACACCGCGGTGTAGGACCTGAAATTAAAAGTACTATGTGTTAACGTGGAAGCATACCATTTGTAAAATATATAATATTGTAAATAACCTTTTTGGTACGAACCTTTCTGGCTGGTTTAAAATGCCACATTATTTCATATTTTTCATAAGAAGAAAAAAAGAAGAAAACTAAATAGACATTTTGTAATGTGTCAAAATATGTCTGTAAGAAATTTGATCGCTAAAATATACAAGTAAACGTTTTAAGTCATGTTTTTTATTTAATAAAAGTTAAAGTCAAAGTTAAAGTTCTAAACATGGTCCTTCGGATGTCGGATCTCTCTGTTTTGGCATGATTACTTAGGGGAACGTTATTTCGCCGTACTGCTAAATAAATTGATAATTGACAAAAAGACGTATTGTCAGTTAAATGAAGTTATTGCAAGCGTGCAGCGACGGCTGAGAAGAAGAAATACGAGCAGGGAGAGTTGGAGAGAACAGCGCGAGCGCGACGCAGCGCGCAGCTCTGAAGTACGAGTGGAGACAAAGTTGCCGTCTACACTTGAGTGAACTGTATATATTTTGAAGTGTTACGAACCATATTCGATTTTTGTGTTTGTGCTTTGTTGTGTTTGTTTTAAAGACAGCAAGAGGTAGTAATATTTATATTTTGTTGTAAATGGAAGATTAATTAATTTTTAACTGTAAGTAATTTTAAATATTTAGGTTTGTGTATATACAATATTTTTTAGATTGATAGATATAATTTGTTATATATGCCTACTAAGTAAGTTTGTTCCTTGTTCTTTTAACTGGTAAAATATAAACGATAATGGATTCTTTATATGAATTGCAAGAGGAAACCTTTGACAGAATTTACAAGAGTAGAACTAATTTTAAGAAAACCTCCCATGAACGAATGACTAAAGCATTTTTAGAAACTAGATTAGATAATTTAGAACGGCAGTGGAATTCATTCAATCAAATACACAGTGAAATTATAGGCAAAGCAAAAAAGGGTGAATATAAACAATCGAGTTACTACGTTAGTGAATGCTATGATAGGACAGAAGAATTATTTCTTGATTTCAAGACAGAATTAAAAGATAGGTTATATATTTGTAATAGTGAGACTAACAGAGCAATGTCAAGTCTAACAAATGGCGAACACACACTCAACGTGAAACTTCCTAAAGTAACGATTCCACAATTTTCTGGTCAATATACAGAATGGAGCAGTTTCAAAGGTCTGTTCGTCTCACTAATCCATGACAATGACTCGCTCAGTGATGTGCAAAAGTTACAGTATCTAAAAGGGTATCTAGTAGGAGAAGCTGAACAACTATTGCGCCACATTTCTGTTACAGCTGATAACTACATGGTTTGCTGGGATCTTTTAAGAAAACGATATGACAATAAAAGGTTTCTCTTAAACTGTATACTTAAAAGATTACTAGGCCAAAAAGATATAGTTTCCGAATCAGCGAGTCAGCTCAAAGAACTGTTAGATACTACTACCGAATGTTTAAATGCGCTATCGAACATAGGAATTAACACAAGTCAATGGGATGTCATGATAATTTACATTATAAGCTTGAAATTAGATTTAGAGACTAGGAAATTGTGGGAGTCCTGGGTTTCTAATATTTTGTCAGACGAGCTACCAACTTTACAACAATTTACCGAGTTTTTGACAAAGCGATTTAGAACTCTTGAAGTTTTAGATATTAAGTCGAGTAAAAAATATCATAAAGAATTACAATCATTTCATGTAACTAGCAATGACTTGAAAGTTGTACTATGTAAATATTGTTTAGGTGAGCACAAGATTTATTTTTGTAAAAAGTTTTTGGCTGAAGATTGTTGCTCACGACGCAATTTTGTCCGAAATAATGGGATGTGTTACAATTGTCTTAGAACCAATCATTCTGCAAAAAAATGCAATAATCCAAGTAGATGCCGAATTTGTCGAAAACGGCATCATACTTTACTTCATTTGCACCAATCATCTGCACCTGTTGAACATATGGATGATTCTAATACAACGAGAAATCACCAGTTTACAAAGAAAATACATGAAGCTGGAAAACCACTTTTTTCCTGTTTTTTCATCGGAGAAAAAGCATAATGACACCGTAATTCTACCAACTGCATTGATAGAAGTAAAATCAAGAAATGGAAGTTTCCAAGTTGTGAGATCCTTACTAGATCAAGGTTCAAGCGCCTCGTTCATCACTCAAGAAACTGTGAAATATTTAGGTTTAAAGAAAATTCCATCCAACAAAACTATTAAATGTATTGGGAATGGAAAAGTATTGACATCTCAATCGATGGTTGAATTACGAATGAGATCGAGGACAAATCCTAGAATTGAAATTAACGTTCAAGCTTATGTTATTGAAACGATTACGACACTATTGCCAATAGCGACAGTTGACGAGGTAGACTGGATAGATTTACCAAAAGATATTATGGCGGATCCAGAATACTTTATTTCAAATAAAGTAAATATTTTATTGGGCGCTGAAGTATATGGCCAAGTTATTCAAAGCGGATTAAAAAGAAGTATAGGAGGATCGTTAGTTGCTCAACTGACCTCACTTGGGTGGATTATGTCTGGACCCATAAAGTTTGTATGGAATAGGAATAAAGTAGACAAAGAAACATTGGCACAAATTAATCGGTATTAAGAACGTCAAAAGTAAACAAGATGATATAAAGTACATAAACAATGTGTAGCATTGTAACAATATAAAATATAAATGTACATAGGTAGTTTTTAAGGTTTTGGTAATGTGAAAGAAATGTTTATTGTATGTTCATTTAGTTTTTAAGGACATTATGTCAATATGTCCTTGGTGGGGGGCATGTTAACGTGGAAGCATACCATTTGTAAAATATATAATATTGTAAATAACCTTTTTGGTACGAACCTTTCTGGCTGGTTTAAAATGCCACATTATTTCATAAGAAGAAAAAAAGAAGAAAACTAAATAGACATTTTGTAATGTGTCAAAATATGTCTGTAAGAAATTTGATCGCTAAAATATACAAGTAAACGTTTTAAGTCATGTTTTTTATTTAATAAAAGTTAAAGTCAAAGTTAAAGTTCTAAACACTATGTAATATGTGGGTTGTTAATATTGTGGTAAATAAATATAATATACCTACTATTCCTTTTTACAAGACCCAATGATGGTGCACAAATAAGGTAGCATAGTGCTCTGACTCTCACGGTCTAATACAAATCATAATTTACTATACTATAATATTTATATTATAATACCTAGATCGACATAAACAGACCGGGAATCGTTACGTTTTCCGAAAGGTTGTTAACAACCCCCCAACTGAATAGGCCTCCACTATCCACTCCTCTTACTATAAGTTTACATTACATTTCTATTCTACCCCCCAATTTAATTCCTTTATTAGCCAGTTCACTTCAAAAGCCTTCGGTATTGTATGGAAGTACGCGTCGCTGGCAAGCCGTGCGACCCACATAGCCGCTGCCAAATTGCGCTGCAGCGATAACCGGGATAGCGTTTGTTTATGTCCAGAGTCGAGAGCAGGGCTGCTACCGGAATACCTCCAGTTTCATCCTTCTTTGGCCAAAGACGGAGGCGTGGGGACACCTCCTGCATTGCACATGCCAAGGCTCCCAACGGGTGGCAAGGCCCAGGCGCATACGGCCGTTGATGTCCAGCCTTTTTCCTCCGCTGGGTGGAGGCAAGCGGGGCAGGGCACCCTGCGGTGTCTCTGGTGGTCAAGATCTGTCCAAGCCCAGAAACGCTGCCGACAGCCATTTGAAGTGCGGGGGGATTTAGGGAGTATCCTCTGTGCTCCAGTCTTATAAAAGACTGGGGTATGGAATTCCAAGATTTCCACACACGGCTCGCTTACCACAGGATAGTTTGGGTGCCTATTATTCCCCTCCACAAAAAAAAGTTTGATGCTTCACTCATGACACCTAAATTCTGTGCTTTCTGGGGCGTGGGAGTCTCGCACACCACCCTCCACCTCCGTCGGAGAGAGACTGTGCGTAACGTATTTAAAAGGACACTTTAATTAAATATGCCGCCATCGCGCCAAACTTACGTCGGATTCGCATTTTAAACTATCTTAAAACATTACTACGACGGGAGAAAGTCTTTTGGTAGTTTCAAACGTTCAGCTACTTAAACAATATAAATGCGGTACTAATTAAAACCAGGTCGATTTTCCACGGCCAACCCTAAGTTTGGCAGCAGGAGGCAAGTTAATAGAGGCAATTCTGCTTTATGTGGCAGCTGAATATGCAAATCTTAGAAGAGCTAAGTAAAACACTAAGTAGATTTATCTTGCTTCAGATACAGATTCTAATAATTTTGGAGCTTACCTTGGTCTTTAGTCGGCTTATGTTCTTCTATCATCTTTTCCTCTGAGAGACCACTTTATAATTATTACTGAAGAACCAATGAACTGTACATATACTTCTATGTGAAGAACCACGAAATATTTCACACATTAAAATAAAATAAAATAAACTCTGAAAAAAGCACACATTAAATCTGTCTGCGAATTTAAACCTACCTTGACCTACCTTCACATTTTTTTTGTACACATTTGTTTTTTTTTTAAACAGGCAAAGTAAATTAGTTTACTGACATTCAGCCATGGCAAAAATATTACATTTAGCTAAATTGTTTTGTTTTAATTTCATCAATGAAAATGCATACTTTCATGTTCTTCCTTAAAAATTGCCCGATAATCGCAACAGTTACGTTATCGAGAAATGTCAGCGCCGTCTATTGCAAAAAGGCGAAATCTTAACACAATAAAAAAAAATATACTTAAGTTTTAAATTATTTATTACAAACCACATAATATTCCACACAGAACAATATACATAGCAAAATAAACAGGCGATTTAACACATTCACGTCATGATCATTAACCAACTTTCAGTCGACTTATTGTACATAGCTGTGGTACATAGGCTAATAATATATTTTTATCTTGTGACAAACACAAAGAAATCAACTGAACATCTTATAATTAATATTAACTAATACCAAACATACCTACCCACAAATTAAACATAATCTCCAAGTAATATTAAAACAATAAACTTACATTTCACATAGACCAAATATTTTTCTAGAAACAATTTGAAGTAATTTTTATTATTCTGCATTCTTAGTACCTTAAAATGTTGCATAAATGATGAAAACATTGTAAACGAACTAACAAAAGAAAAAATATTTTTTTCAAAATTAACTTCTGAATTTTAAAATGTAACTATGACATCGTTGATAAAACCGTTACCCCTCCCTGGCTTCATAATTTTCTAAAGATAAGGAAACTCTAATTAGTATTTGCTCTCTACCACATACATCACAGAGGTTACAATTTTATACTCGCGAGCAAAGCCGCTGGCGAAATATATTAGTTTCTAATTCAGAACACCCAAGTTGCGGAAATGTAAAAACACATACCAAGTGAGAAAGTCCATAACACACTATTTATTAGGCCCAGGTGGGTCTTTAGTGCGCGGTTAACACGTCGCCAAGTGAGACCGCTTTCACTTACGCCAGATCGTTATCCGGTCAGATCAGAGCAAAGATTGTGAGATATGCCCGCAATATCGCCGCCAATAAGAAGTGTATATTATACCAATCTGTCAACTCCTCTCTATCTTCTTAATAAGTAACTCTCGTTAATCATCGCATTTCGAAAGACGAGTTAATTTCCATTTTAATCAATTATTAGGGCGACTTTTTGTAGCGATGCAGTAGCGATGCTGTCACGCGTCCGTATCGATACAGTCGCGAAGCAGTCGCTAGCTGTGTGCCCTCGCCCACGGGCTCAGATTCAGACGCGATACTGTCGCGCTTCTGTCTCGATGCTTCTTCACTCACGCGTTCCTCCCTCCGTTCTTCCCCCGATGTCGTCCGCCACGGACGCGCGTTTGCATCGATACAGTCGCAATGCAATAGCGCGTTGCAAATGCGACTAACACGCGTTAGTAGCGATGTTGTCGTGCGTTTAGCAATCGCCCGACAGCATCGCTACAAAAAGTCGCCGTAGGCGAGGGCCCTTAGACTTTGAATGTACATAATAATAATTTAAAGAAATATGCCTTTCTGGCAACTGATGGAATTTCGCTGGTCAAAATCCACACATACAATTCCCTGGCCTGATTCTGAGAGTCAATCGTTGAGATCGCCCCAATAAGACACTAGATGATGGGTGTGCATTCGCATTTATTTATTATATTTTGTATGAGGTCAAAAAGAAATTAAAATTATCAGTGTAAATTATTATTTCATCACTATAATTGTCATAATTATAAGTATTTTTATCAAAACTTAACTAGAATTTTTATAAAAACACATGCAACAATTTCTTTTGTAAAACACAACTTGAACATCAATTAGCAAATACAGTGATACAAATGAATTTAAATTCTAACAAATATTACTATACATTATTTAAAGAATTTCAATGAACAGATCTACAAAAACATCTTAACAACCAATAACCTATATCTTAAGTTTAATGAACGTTGTCGTTAACCATTCCATCGATAGTTAAGATGTTAAAGACAATAAAATTATTGTTTAAATATAAAACGCCTCAAAGATACATCTTTGGAATATTTGTTAAGAGACTTGAGAATTTTAGTAAAGTACCTGTTACAGACCGACAAACTTATCTGTTCCGGTGGCGGCGTCGCTACTGTCGTTGCAATTCTGTCATTAAATATCGTTTTTGCTTTGCAATTCACGTAGTTCCAATTTTGGCCACCGGAACAGATAAGTTTGTCGGTCTATACTTGCATTTAATTGCGGGGGTCTTCAATGTACAGTACTATCTGGTTCAAATGCTACTAGGATACGACTTTTTTGAGTAGCGTGACGCGACAGTGATGACTTACACACACAGATAAATAATGCGTTGCTATTGGTGGCTAACGCTACGGACAAGCGCAGTTGACGTCATTTTTCGCTCAATTCCAAAAGGTATTATCCTAATAGCATTTGAATTGAATAATACTTAAAGATAAATAATGGTAATCCGAAACAATCCTGAAAAGTTTCTAAAACAACTTCATAGAGAAATCCTTCTTATTTTATGAAGTTAAATATATATCTATTTTAGTTAGATATTATTTCTATTTCATGTCGGTCATTTTTACGAACGTGAAGTTAGTCTATGCCCATTATTTACCTAACATATCCTTGATTATGGTTCAATTCCCCGAAAAGATTATGAAAAAGCTTTCCATCTTAAAGCTTTCTCTACTATACTGGTATAAAAGTGTTATTAGATAGGGTTGCCATCTGTCCGGGTTTCCCCGGATTTGTCCTAGTTTAGAGGGCATCCGGGGAACGTCCGGGGAAGGTTTCATTTGTAGACCGAGTTTAAAAAAAAAGGTGATTTATGACTTTTTCAACTGTTTTTTTATTACATTGAATATGTTTAAAAGATCTTGTTGACATGTCCGGCTTTTGGGCTCTAAAATCCGGGGTTTTAACGCGTCTTGTCCTGTTTTCCAAATTTTAGAGATGGCAACCCTATTATTAGTTAATACAGGTATAAAAGTCAGGTCAGGTCTCGCAAGTCTCAATATCCTATCTCCCATTTTGTCCTACTTCACGCCACAACTAGCCCAGTGCTCTTCCTCGACCGGACGGAACGCTTGGGCGTCTCAGTATCTTCTAGAACGTTCTGCGCTGCCTCCATCTCTTGTAAAGCCTTCTTCTTGCGCGAAGCCCGGCGGGGTGTCTTCTCTTGGGTGTCTTCTGTTTCTAATGCTAGGTTTGCGCTCTTCCTACGACTTCTGGTCATTACTTGGTTGCTGAAATAATATTGGTAATGTTAAACTGATGAAACGTTTTTTTGTAAAAGAGGCAAATGGGTAAGTGGGACATCTGATGACAAGTGAAACCTGGAAAATATTTTTTTTTTCCATGGAGAATTATGACATTTTGAGAAGAGTGCTCCTATTGAGATCTTTTTAATCTGTTGTCTGTAATACATAAACTTTTTTTTTTTTTTTTTTTTTATTCTGAATGGGCTTGCTCTTGACCCCAATCTTGCTCTAGAGCAGAGATGGGATCTACGATGAAGCGAGCTTGCCCAGAAGATGCCTATTTACTCTAGACTTAAACAGAGTCAAATTATATGCACTCGGAAATACAGACGCAGGCAGGGAATTCCACTCTTTGTCTGTGCGCATTATAAAAGATGATGAGAAGCGCTTAGTGCGTATTAAAGGTATATCAACCAAGAACGGGTGGTAGCCGGCCGTGCGTCTGGATGTCCGATGGAAAAAAGGCGACGGTGGTATGAGCTCATGCAGCTCTTGAGCACACTCTCCGAAGTACAATCTATAGAAGATTGACAGGCAAGCAACCTTACGGCGGTGAGCCAGGCTGTGCAGCTTGGTCGCCACCAGTTTTTTGTCGCCTATTATTCTCTTGGCTCTGCGTTCCACCGAGTCCAGTGCAGCAAGTTGGTATTTCGCCGAGCCGTCCCAAAGGTGGCAGCAGTACTCCATAACTAACTTAAAATAATAAATGAAAAAGTAATAAAAAATTATTTTATTTACACAAAGGTAATTTACATCTCGACAGACCTGAGTGGCATTCTTTAATGTCGTAGGCCAAGACCCGCTTCGGGTTGCTGAGCCAGCGCAGTAAGTAAGTAAAGATAATACATATCAGGAGTGATCTTGAGTCACTTCACCTGTTGTAAGATTCAGTCTCTTTCTTGCTCTCTTAAAGAGAGAAAGAGAGAGGGTGTAGGGCTAAGGGAAATGTGAGGCCAGGGGGAGGTGTTGCTAATCCTGCATTACAACTCACCAAACGGACCGCAATATAAACGCTACTGCTCATTCCTCTGTTGAGCGGAACATATTATTATATAAGACACGCAGAGCGTTGAAGGTCTTTTGTGAGTACTTGACCCACAGGCCGCTCGAATAAAAAGACTGGCAATAAGATTTAAATAATGCTACTTTTACTTCTGCGGTACAATGCATACGGTACAAAACATATACAAAGAACTTTTTACATACCAGTCTTCCATCGTGGCATCCTGTCTCACAAGCCTGCCTCTCCTCCTATGGTTTTCCTTATTCTCCTTCTGCTCCGACTCCTTCTCAACATCCATCGAAGACATCCCGCTGTCACAATTCAGCTCGCTTAACTTATTCACACCAGTTATCATGTCATGAAGTTCTTCCGTTGGTTCCGGTTGGGGGG
The DNA here is from genome assembly GCA_949319885.1 of Mecyna flavalis. NCBI lineage: Eukaryota > Metazoa > Arthropoda > Insecta > Lepidoptera > Crambidae > Mecyna > Mecyna flavalis. The sequence continues at coordinate 16,703,433 of OX439439.1, forward strand.
ATTTTCCTTCATCCTCGTTGAATAGTACCACTTTGATGGACTTCTTTCCTGTTCTCTTCTCAGAGGCCACGCTGGCAGATTTTAGGATACTCCGTGCTGGTGTTGCTTGGAAGTTTATTGGGGTTAACGGAGATGGCTAGGGATAAAGAAATTAGCATTGTGAGTGATTTGATGAAGTTAGCTCAGTTAGAAATAATGTGCGAAAGTATTTTTTTAAAATCTATTTGCAGAATAAATTATTTCATTTCATTTCATTATATTTCATTTGTGTAGAGTTATATATGGAGTTATATATAATGTAAATACTGTTAGACGAATAATTGGTTTACTCGATTAACACATCATATAAGGTCACCGCGTACAGTGCCCCGCACTAGTCGGGGAGATTGACAGATAGATTTTACCGCGCTTGCAATGTATAATGCCGAATATTGTAAAAGAAATGTATCTTATATCTAACAATACTTACAGGCAGGGGAGCTATGCCGTCTTCGACGTTTCTGCTAAGCACGGACGCTCGAAGCATCGCGAACGATGCCGCTCTCTGCAAAATAAACATGACTAAATTATGACAAAAAAGTTGAAAAGCAAACACGTTAGTTGAAAATCATTTTAAAAATCGTATTGTTTAGATGTTACATGAAATACAATATAAACATTTTACAGAACCCGCAAACATTGCTTTGTTTAAAAACTTTTGACGTAAACAATATTAGAGACCGACAAACTTATCTGTTCCGGTGGGCAAAATTGGAACTACGTGAAATGCAATGCAAAAACGATATTTAATGACAGTTATAGATCGACAGTAGCGACGCCGCCACCGGAACAGATAAGTTTGTCGGCCTATAGTTTCTGAAATATTATGTTTCTCTACATCCTCTGCTACGTCTACTCTACGGTAGAAAGGGAAAACCGGGAAATTTAATTAAAAGATGCCGCATTTCATAGTAACATAATGTCACAAAGCAGGACAATCGTCTTCCTATTTATTTAAATTATTAAAATCTAGTGTGATATTTATTTATTTATTTAGACTTACTTAACTTACTTAGAAGGAAGACAGAAAGAAATATTTTTTTTATATTTGGACTAAGCTAGCACTTGACCACAAAGTTGCCTGATGTTAAACAACTATGCAGTCTACGATGGAGCGTTTGCTTAGGAAAAGCCCGTTAATTCTGCCCTTGAAGAGCCCCAAGTTGTATGTAAAATGTTCCAGAATATTCACCTTAGTAGCAGACTTCTTAGCTTCACTAGAAAGCACAGATTTCAGCAAGCTGGGCTTGCCCACGGGCGTGGCCGCGGCCTGCGCCGGGGATCGAACCGGCGACTGTACGCAGAAGAACCCCGCCTCGAACGTCTTGCTGTCCGCCGCTTCCGCCACATTCGTCTCTTCTTGGTTCTTCTTGGCTCTTCTTGCGGCTAGAATAAGAAATATATCTATACATATAAAAGAAAGTTGGTGTTACTTACACTATTTATAACTCGAGAACGGATGAACGGATTTAGATGAAATTTGGCACACCGGGATTAGAACATAGGATACTTTTTATCCCGGAAATATGGGGGAAGTGGGGATAGTTGGAAAAGGAAATTACGCGCGGGTGAAACCGCGAGGGCGACCGCTAGTAAATTATAAAACACAAATCTGTTATTCCGGATCTTGTCAGGGAATGGTTGCACCACGGTCCAACATTTGAAATACAGTTATTCATCATCATCAGCCTATATACGTTCCCACAGCTGGGACACAGGCCTTATCTCAATTGTGAGATAGTGTGGGCCATACTCCACCACGCTGGCCTAGTGCGGGTTGGTGGAGGAGTGCGTAAGGCAAGTGACCAACCTTAATGTCAGATGTTATCAAGCCGCCAAATGGCCTCTGACTAGGCTTGACGACTAATATTTACATTATAGTAAATATCAGCCGGGACCAACAGCTTAACGTGCCTTCCGAAGCACGGAGACGCTCGAAATTAATGTCACTAAATATGGTCAGAATGGTCACCCATCCATTAACCGACCGCGGCGTAGGTAGCTTGACTTTCGTTATCGCTAACGAACCACTGTCACAGCTGCGCCACGAGCGCCTCGGTTATTACATTGGAGTGACTGCCGTCAGACCTCTGTCACTTTTTTTGTCACAAAAGTGTCTACGTGTCTCTTTAACTCTTGCGAAACACTCTTGGCAAAATGGTCGTGGTCGTATCTCCAGGGTTAGTGACTCGCTTTACAATCCTCCGCCACTCGTCTCCTATCACTGCCTTTCTTGAACATCTATGGACATGTTCACTGAGTGCGGATTTCATCTGGTCTGTCCATCACGCGGCTGACCTAGGCCGTACACCCTTAACTCGCCCTTGTACCACCAAGCGCTCAAGAGATGGCTTGTTACCACGTGACACGTGCCCGAAGAAAGTGAGGATACGAGATTGAACAATTGCTGATAGACGTCACTGATTGATTGGTACGAAACTCTTTCCACGATACTTCAAGCATTCTCCTCCAACACAATCATGCCTACGTGTGCGTATCGCCTGGTCCCGAGTTCCGTAATAATTAATGCGCATCTGTCTCTTACTAACAGCTAGGATCTGTTTTTGGAGGTTCTGAAAAGGAGGTTCATAGCTGGCATAGCCTACTAGTCCTCTTACTCACCAGCGATCATGTCCCTCAGCCTGCTCGGGCCGCCAGCAGGCTTGACAGTCTTCTTCACGTTGTTCCGGGGCACCGGCTTCTTCTGCACTTGTTCGGGTTGATCTTCTACCCAGTTGCGCGCGCGAAGCTCTTCTAGCTTCTTAAACCGCATGTCTATGTTCTCCACCTAGAAATTAGTGATAGTATATTAGTATGTAATGTATGTAAAACGTATATAAGTGATATGCACCTATAATTTGACAAGCCATTTAGTGTAATGGTCGAGAAGTCGCCTATTGCACCAGAGGTCGCGGGTTCGATCCCCGCACGGTACAAACATTTGTGTGCATGAACATGTCTGTTTGTTTCGGTCTAGGTGTTTCTATGTATAATATGGTATTTACAAAAAAAAAGTATATAAGTAATGTTTATCCGTTGTCTGGCACCCATAGCACAAGCTAATGCTTAGTTTGGGGCTAGACGGCGCTGTGTAAATAATGTCCAGGGATATTCAATTATAATAGAAGGATGCGTGTTTAGTTAGGATTAGTAAGCATTTTGTGAATAATTTTCAAAGTTTATTGCCGTTTTCCCCTTGCATTACAGGTGCACTTACACTGCAGGTTGTGGTATGGTGAAAGGGGGGGAGTGGCACTTTCATTAATAACTTCCTGGGGCTTAGCAGTGGCTAAGCCCCAGGAAGTTATTACATTACATTACATTTTTTCACAGTGTGCGCAGTGGCGCACACTGTGAAAAAATGTATGTATGACTATGATTCAGCAGCACCCACTACACTCCCCTCTTCAATCTTACCACCCGATGGGAACGAGTTGGTTCTAGCCCAGCGGTAACATACCTGCATGAAGACCATGTCCCAGAAGCCCTGCAGGTCGGCGGGCGTGACGAGCGCGTCGCCGGGCCTTGGCCGCGCGCAGCGCTCCACCAGCGACGCGAACTGCTGCAGCTTGGCCGACATCAGCAGCCGCGCCTGGCCCACTGCCCCCAGCAGCAGCTCCTGACACACCACACATACTTCAAGATCGACACTGACGAGCCTCTGGCCTCTTATCCTATCCTATTATAATATTATAAATGCGAAAGTCTGGATGTTTGGATGTTTGTTCCTCAATCACGCCTAAACGGCTGAATGGATGTAGATGAAATTTGGCACACGTATAGTTTATAACCCGGATTAGGACATAGGCTATAAAATTCCTACGGGAAACGTCTCATTCCCGCGGGAATAACAATTTTGAAACTACTGAACCGATTTGAATAATTCTTGCACTGTTGGAAAGCTACACTATCCCCGGTGAACATGGGTACTTTTGATCCCGGAAATGTGGGGGGAAGGGGGATATTTTGAAAAAAGAGATTACGCGCGGGTGAAACCGCGGGCGGAATACTAGACCATATATAAAAAATAAAAAACCTTGAAAACACTTTAAAACATACTTCGTCAGAGACAAATACATGGAGCAAAATGTGGACTTAGCTGAACCCTGATGCAATAATGAAAGCCTAATTCTTATTTTTGTTACTTACCTACCTTATTATGTATTAAGTTTATATGATCTAATGAGCATGGGCAACTGTAAAATACTAAACTAATATTATGATTATTTTTTAATAATTTGTAGGAGGCTGTACAATCTTTAATTATAAGATTTTAGTATCTGTACATACTGTATCTAGATTTGTAATTGTCTTTTTCTTATAATAAACAGTATCCATGTATGCATAGCTTCAATAAGGCATATTCGTCATTACATGCTGCATACACCTGCTTGCAACTTACAACACTATACTACTCTGGTGATGCTCTGTTGATAAATAAGAATGTGAGCATTTATATTGTCAGATAATTTAGTTGCCTATAAGAGAATTCATAAGTTAAAATGTTAATACTGATGACCATAATAAGACTTATACATACATATAATATTTCTTATCTGAGGTATAATACATAAAGTAAATTAGACTTAATATTTACCTTTTATTTCACTACAACATGGATGAACATGACAGTTTATAAACCTTGCACTTTTAACAGAATTATTAATTTTGGTGCAGTGTAATGAAGATAATCAGCAAAACATACCTGAACAGACTCTGAGAGAGTTGTTTGTTCCTTAATCTTCTCCCACACTTCACACATCTCCGTCATGCGCTTGATCTCCGAGTCCAGCTGCTGTCTAAAGTGCACCACGCTGTCCATGTTGCTGGCGTCATCATCCAACAAACCTGGAACAGGCATAATAAATTAGTTGAATAATCTCAATGTATTATAAAAACATGAAAGAAAACAAATTACATTTAACACATAATAAACATTCAAATTTAATTTGCTCTGCAATGAGATATCTATATATATAAAACTCAAAGGTGACTGACTGAATGACTGACTCATATCTATCAACGCCCAGCCCAAACCACTGGACGGATCGGGCTGAAATTTGGCATGCAGGTCGATGACTTATGACGTAGGCATCTGCTAAGAAAGGATTTTGTTCAATTCCCACGGGAACGGGAACCACGCGGGTGAAGTTATACATAAAGGACAATCCTGATGTGGACCTATCATAAATTAAATCATTTAATCAATTTAACTTATCACTTCAAATCTTGAACTTATCTTGTTAAAGAAGTTAAAAAGTATTTAACTATTTTAAGCTTTAACATGCACATAAAAGACAAAGTTAACATGACAAAGTATGATGTTAGTATAATAATTGCTGTGATTGTGCTGTATTAATAAATACCTTCTTCAAGCTTCTTCTTCATCTCTCTCCTTGCATTATCCTTGCCTCTGGACATGGTAACACGCGGACTTATGTTCTTGAACTCCTCAGCAATCTGCTCCGGAGTCATTGCTAGCTCCACTGGAGACTTTGGAGACCGCAGCCTCTCTTCCGAGCTAGATTCACTCTTGGGAATCACATTTTTAGGAGTGACTTGCTTCAGTTCCCTCTGTAAAGACTTTCTTGGTGTTTTGACTTTGAGGATTGGTGATTTTTCAGTGGAAGATGCTGAGGCCACTTCACTACTAGACGAACTTTGAAGTGCTTTGGCAGTTCTTTTGCCTTTGGGACTTGGTTTCTTTGCGGCATGTATTTTTTTACTGTCTTTAACATTCTTAGCACTGTGACGAGTCGTTCTAGTCTCCATTGTGGAGTGTGATGGTTTAGCAGCGTTTTGATTCCTTGTTCTTGTGGGTTTGGCCTGTTTATCAGTGTTGGGTACCACAGGGTTGAAAACATAACTGATTCTTTCTTTCTTACCCTTGGTAACTGGAGCTAAGCTTGGTGCTTTTTTCAAATTCTTAGGTGGTTGAAAAGATGCATTTTTTGGAGCAAAAGATTGATTCTTGTTGCTATTAACCTTAGTGTCAACTTTCTGTTTCGATTCTTCTTTTTGTTTTGCATTTTGTTGTTTAGCAGACTGTGACCTAGTCACCCGGCCTGAAGTACTGGGCATAATCTTCGGGGGAGGAGGTGGTGGTGGTGGAACAAACTTCAGTGGAGCGTGCGGCACACCCGCCACAAAAGGTTTCTTTTTCTGGGCTGCTTCTTGCTTTTTGCGCTTCTCTTTTTCCTCTTTCCATTTTTCAAGCTGCTGCCTTCTGTGCTCCTCCTTGGACTGCGTGGCTACGACGGCCACGGGGCTCTCACATCGCGGTAGATTACGTATGCTATCAAATACGGTTAGGCGACTGCTTTTCCTGTACTTTATGTTAGTCTCCAATCGTTTCTGCACCTGTAAAATATCATTGGACTATTAACGGAATAGTATTTAACTATACCAGTCGAAGCAATTGGAATGTCTTTACATGAATAAAACCTACATACCGCATGCATGGTAACTAGTAAGAAGAATACTAAATGACTAATGTTTTAAAGTTTATGTAGACAGTACCCCGCCTGCCACGCTTATGAATTGCGCGGGTTTGATTTTGTGCTTCTTCTCATGATTCTTCAAGAGACGCCCGAAGTCGAAGCTCTTCTCTGAAATTAATGCCAGAAATTCAAACCAATTAGAACAACACAGATTGAGTATCATGAACAATAAATATTTGTACAGGTTCAATTTATATATGCCGCCTCACTTATATGAGGAAGAATGTATTATAGAAATATCATGTAGAAAATAAACTTACCCATTACACCTGAAAACGCAAAATAAAAATGAAATCGAGCTGAAAAGAAAAACAAACAATTGTAAGATTTTCAAATGCATAACTGTCAGTAGAGTCAGTGTCAGTCATAGAGTGTCAGTCACAGAGTAACTTGTATATAGTGTCAGTCAACAATCACCCATAGACAAAATGCGTTCCACTGTTATGTTCCATATTTGCCCAAGGACAATCAATTGACAAACCAAAAAACCGTGACGCTGACGTGTGTGAAGTCTCCTTTAAAACAGAAAATCAATGCTCCCTACTATCGACAGTTGCATTTTTGTATGGCAACACAGCACCGCACTTCCGGTTGTCAGCTGATAAACTCCCAATAGCTTTCCAAAAACCTATTTCGATTTTCGTCAAGAAAGAAAACGTCAGGCACCATTCAACATGGGCTTGAAATACGCGATCAAAAGCTAGTTATAGCTGAAATATTGCTCTAATTGTAGTGTTATTGTTATTATAGTTTCATTTTACATGTACGTTGTGTAACTTTATTAGTCGAAAATGGATACGTTTATCGTAGGATACCTCGGTTATGGCGTTTGTTGATCATTAAAAAATTTCGTTCGGTTCATAGTTTTCTTTATATTTGATGTCAGCTTTTCGTTTGTGATCGTCTGTTTCGTTCGTGTTTACGTGTATTCTTAAGATGGTGAAGGAGAAGCCTAATTCAATTCGTATATACGACGACGAGGGATTTCGACGCCGTGCGGCATGTATTTGCGTGCGTTCGGATGCCGAAACGGAGGTTAGTAAACTGATTAGTGTGTTTCTTATTTGCCTAAGATTTCGTTAATGCGTGCAAAGTAAGGTGTGTAGTTGTTGAGTTGACAGAGTGGCATTAGTGATGTTGGTTTGGTGCGTAGGTTTTGTTGGTGACGTCGTCGCGACGGCCTGACAACTGGATCGTGCCCGGCGGCGGCGTGGAGCCGGAGGAGGAGCCGTCGGTGACCGCCATGCGGGAGGTGCTCGAGGAAGCTGGCGTCATCGGGAAGCTGGGCCGTTGTCTCGGCGTGTTCGAGGTAAGATGCTCCTTCTGTCACTGTCATAACACCTTTGCCTCATGGTAGACAAAACCACTATTACTGATTTTACAAATTAAGGGCAGTTTTATCTACTCTCAGTTTAATCCTATACTAATTTAATCTTTCGAGCCCCGGATTACCAGACACAATAGAAAATCTATTGTTACGCGGCACCCGAGTGCCGGTTCGGGATTGAGTGGTTAATGTTTATTTTGACCCAAATTTTGACTGGAATATAACATTGACTAAAGTCCACATTATGAAAATTGATACTGTGTCCAATCAAAAGATTGTTGGTCTCAGCGATTCCGGTCCACACCATATTTTTTTTTCACTTATTAAAAACCTAAATGTAATCTCTAAATGGAACAAATGGCTGCAATGAGGACTAATCTGATATCATCATCTACCTGTACCAGAATCCCATAAAGGAATTTCTGCAGTTGCTACTTTACAATCCTTTGTTATCTTCATCCCAGGTCAGTGGAAATAACATACAATTGTATTATAAGGAACTCGAGGTGGATTAGATTGTAGGATGAATGACTACAAATCACATATTATGCACTTCAAACAGCATGTTTTATCCTGAAGACCATTGTAAATGTACATATAAGCCATCTTAAGTCTATTAATTATACAACATATTTACACCACATACCTATTTCAATAAATATTTTTTGTTTTATTGCACAAGCATTGTGAAGATTTACCATATTTGTTGAAAGTCATCTAGGGGGACATGTGTGTAATATTATATCCATTATTTTTGTTGGTGTGTCTGTTTGACACAAATTAGTATCAGAAATAAGAATTTATAAATCTATAAACATATTATTCAACAATTGTTTTATATTAATTAATATAAAAAATTGACAAGCAGTGTTGTCATTTAGTGCGGAAAAAAAAGGTTATTGTTTTAAATTACGATGTTATATGCATGATGTGCATTTTTGTAATGTATGTTTAACGGTGAATTCCCTTGTGTATTTACCTGGAAGTCTGTTTATAGGAAAACTTAGTCTGACATTAATATTTCCTCAATAGAACAGGAATAAACACAAGGGATGTATTGACTGTATACAATGTTTTGCAAACCATACAGGTTAAATGTAGTCAGCTACATTGTTGCTAATTGGATAAGCAGAATTAATCACTTACCAACATTTAAATACATCAGGATGTTTCATGGAAATAACCAAATCATATTGCCTTAATGTTTTAATCAATGTTGACACAAAGTAATTTAAGTTTAATTGGTCAGTATAACAATGATTGGGTTCATGAGGTCTACAGTCCATTGTCTGGTTGTTGTAGATTATTTAATCAATTTATAACATTTAATTATAATTAGTCAGAGATTTAGCTGGAGGCGACAAAGAACAACTAGAAAAATTTGACTTTTTACTTGACTTGATTAAAATTATAGTTATTTTATTTATCCAAATTAATTTAATTACCTAAAACTAAGTGAATACAGCCGATGTGAAAATAACGTATCCTAAAGTCATCTTTTGTCCTAAAATTGTTAGGTAAATAGGCCAACACATTTCTACATAAAAAAATTTTTGAAAGAACTCTCACTGGCTGAAAGCAGATTAAAAAGTGTAACTTAAAAATATTTGAATTTATATTTTAAAAATTACAGTATTTATTGGCGATCTTAAAATTTCGAATTCGAAAACGAAGTCGCGTGTACCGCTATTTATAAAAAGGCCAGTCTATTGTGTAAATAATATGTACGTCTATGTAATAGCTATGCGCGTGAGTTATGACGTCACACGCCAATCACCGAAGCTAGAGAAACAAACTGGAAACGATTTTTACCTAATATCCGAACTAATCGTTTGCTTGTTGCTCAATTTGGCATTGCTTGTTATTAGGTTTATGGTTAACTGAGAAAGAGTTATTAGCTAGTTTCGCCTACGGGTGTATATTGTGCCTATTGTGCCCGCCGGTCGCGCTGTGGGATGTGTGCTCCGCTGTAAAGCGTCGAGTCCCCCACACTCCGTCCGTGCCGCCAATCCACAGTTGGCCCCTGGCCATCCTGTCACCGCCCGCCATCGCGAATTCAGCCGTGTCACCGCTGAGACAGTGTCGCGCCGTGCGCGCGCGCCGCATACCCTCGCTCCGCACGATAACTGCGTCGAGTGAGAATAGACTTGGTCCACCCTCACTTATTTTGATAAATAAGTCAAGGGTCGCCGCCGTTAGTGAGTGAAAGCCAACTATTTTATTTAAGTCCAAACTTTGAAACTTTAAATTGTGAGTGTCTCAGTGTTTTGTTTTATTTGTTTGAACTGTAACGTTCGCTTACCGGCTATATGCCGATACCAACCAACTTGTAGTGCGTAGTGTTAATTAACAGCCGCCCTACCCATGGAGGGTAATAGGCGACCGTTAGTGTCAAGAGACCTGACGCGGTCTCCATCCACTTCGCCGGAGGGCCTACGACCTCCGTCCCCACGCTCCCCGAACTCGTCCGATTACGGACGCCGATTTGGCGAGCCACTCCCGCCTGTAACCAAACCGGCTGCGGGGTACACCAGCGCCGCGGTTGTGCCGGTTCATGACGAACCCACACCCGACCGCCTTGGCCGCAAGGTGACCCGCGACGAGCGCAGCCCCCAAACATATGAAGAAGACAACGAGGAGAAGCGGCCTCGAGTTGACTCCCCTCCGTACTTGAGGGTCGAGACCTCGAGGTCGCCCACACCAGGACTGCACGAGCCAGTCCTTCTTACTGCATCGGATGAAGAGGAGTTTGCCGCATACACGAGGAGAGGCATGTCCACTCCCATTCCGCCCCGACATGACTCCGGGGAAACGTCGTACTTGACGTTCCCCGACACCAGCGTTCCCGCGACCGCCCAAAACCCGCCCCCTCCTCCGCCTATGCCGTCATACGCGGGCAAGGCGGCGTCGCCGCCGCAACCGCGACCAACAACACCAACACTTCCACCACCACCACCGACACAACCAGCCGGGTTGCAGGCCCAACCACTCAAAGGGTACCCCCCCATAGTGGTGGAACGCCTCCCCAATTGGACCGAGCACTTTAAGGCCCTTCAAGCAAAACTGGGCCACGCTCCCAATGCCCGTCCTTTTAAAACAGGAGTGCGCTTCCTGCCCAAAACTGACACCGAGTTCAGGACGGTACAGCGGTACCTCGTGGACCTCACCTCCCGCGACGCCAGTGTCCAATGGCATTGCTATAGCCCCGCGGATGAGAGGCCTACAAAGGTGGCCATACTAGGCCTTCCCAGCTCCACTGATGTGGAGGAAATCAAGGCGGCGTTCACCGCCATGGGATTCCCCATCCTCCACGTCAGACATATCCCGCCTAGGCGGGACAGGGCAGGCTGTGTCCATCACGCCGCATTTGAGCACCTGAGCCAGCAGGAGCTAACACGGCTGTACGCAGTCGACGAGCTCCTGTATATGCCGGGGGTGAGGATCGCGGCGTGGAGAGGACGCCAAGGCCCTGCGCAATGCCACCGCTGCCAGGCGTACGGGCACGCATCGGTTAACTGCCACAGGGCAATTAAATGCGTCAGGTGCGCGGGAACCCACCTGGCAGCAGACTGCCCCCGCCCCCGTGAGGAGGCCCCGACCTGCGCCAACTGCGGAAGGGCGCACGCGGCGAACGATCGCCGCTGCCCCCTCTTCCGCCAGGAGGCGCGCAGAAGGGGGATGCGCGTCCCGCCTCCAATTCCGCAGAAACCTGCGTCTCCCAAACCCCCGTTGCTCCCAACTCCCGTCCCCACGGTGGACATGCCGGAGTGTAGCTCAGGCCAATCCCTCGCCCCTCCAGCTAACGATCCCGTACCTAGGGGATCGGTTGCCCAAGCGCGCAACAAGCGCCGAAAGAAGCGAGGCCGACGCACCCCATCCTCTTCCAACGCCGCGGGAAAGTCCACCGTTCCTCCAGCACCCCAACCGTCCCAAATAACATCCCAACCCATCCCCGCGCAAGGCACCAGGCCACCCACGGCGAAACGGGTTCGATTCCCGGACCGCCCGTCGCAACAAAGCGACACGCCGCCGGCCCGCGAGAGCCTTACCCAATGGCCGCTTCTGGCCGCAAAAGCCGCCCCCTCTGTACCAACTCAGGAGGTACAGAAAGCACCACAAGGAGCACAGAAGGTGCCACAGGGCCACAAGCCCGCCCCGAAGCCCGCTCCCACCCACCCCACCCCTCGGGTACAGACGCAGCAGCCGGACCCCAGAACATCTCAACTGGATGCCACAGCACTAGCCCAGTCGCTGTGGGACCTAGAGGAGATGTTTATAACCGTGCTCCTGACGCTCCTGGACGGTCTGTCTAAGGGTTCCGACCCTAGAGAGACCATCTACACAGCCTTAGGCCGCATAGGAGCCGCCAGAGCGGCACGTTTACCTTCACCCCCCGGGTTTTAAGGGTGGTGTACTGGAACCCCGGTGGGGTTCTAGGACACATCCACGACCTGAGGATGATCGCCCAGCAGCAAGATGCCCACATCATCCTGCTGGGCGAAACATTCCTAAGACCGTCTCAGACGCTGAAGGTCCCCAACTATTACGTGTACAGACGAGACGAGCTGACAACTGCGGGCCGAGCCTTCAGAGGCGTAGCCGCTCTTGTCAGGCGTGACGTGGTACATGACGTAGTTGGAGACCCAGACTATGAGGCAACACGGTCTTGTGGTGTGAAGGTGGGCTACGGCGAGCACGAGCTGCGCGTCTTTGCTGCCTATCGTCCTCCCTCGATTGCCTTTTGCGCTGGAGACCTCGATGGGGTCTTCAACGGGGCGCCGACCTTGTTGGCGGGCGACTTGAATGCGAAACACCCCCTTTGGGGGTCGCACACGAGTACGCCGGCCGGCAAGGCATTGCACGACGCCGCCGAAGCAAGAGGCATCGAAATCCTAGGTCCAAACACCCCAACCCACTATCCTACTAACACAGATCACAGGCCCGACGTGCTAGACATCGTACTGGCACAGGGGGTCCCATACCCCATCACCGTGGAGGTGCTGTACGACACCTGCACACAGCACTTACCAGTGCTGATCACTGTCGGTCTGTGTGCCACATTCGTCCCCGCCCGAACCCCTCGTCCTCGTGTAGACTGGCAACTCTATGAACGCGCGCTGCGCGATGTGTCCCTCGCCGGCCCGATCTCTTCCCCGGAGGAGGTCGAGGCGGCCGAGGGGCGCATCGCGGAGCGTATTTCAAGCGCACTAGAGGCGGCCACCCTACCGCCCCAACCCGCCCCTTCCCACAGACGGGCTGAACTACCACCCAGACTAGCAAAAAAACACGCCAAGAAAAGGAAGCTGCGCAAGCTATGGGCTTCCACCCGCTGTCCCCTTCTCAAGACCGAACTAAACAGACTGACGACAGAGCTGTCTGACGGGATAAAGGCATGGCGCGGCGCGTCGTGGGATAGTCGTATCGAAAGTGCGACCGACGACGCCGCTGACCTCTTTAGACTCGTTAGACAGCTCTCACAGACAGCTCCCCCCGTTCACCCCCTCAGGGATTCCTCCGGCAAACTCCACTACACTGCACCGGAGAGAGCACTGTTATTGGCCGATCACTTGGAGACACAATTCTCCCCGCACCCCCTGCCCGATCAGGTGACTCAAGACGTCCTGCAACACCACGCCGATGTCGAACGCACGGTGGAGGAATTCTTGTCGGGCCCTATGCCACCCCTTCCGGGCGGCGACTTCATCTCTCCCTCAGAGGTGAAGAAGCAAATCCTGCGCTTGCCCAAGCGCAAGGCCCCGGGACCCGACAATGTTACCTCCACAATGCTAACCAGGATGCCGAGGAAGTGTCTTGTAGCTATTACTGGACTATTCAACGGCATCTTGAGGACTGGTCACTTCCCATCGGCGTGGAAGACCGGCGACGTCATTGTTCTGCCCAAGCCGGGTAAAGATCGCAGACTCCCTGCGAGCTATCGGCCAATAACACTGCTCTCACACATCGCAAAGCTGTTCGAGCGATTGTTGCTGTGCAGGGTGCGCCCATTGCTAAGCCTCCGGGAGGAGCAGTTTGGCTTTCGCGGCGACCACTCCACCACGCTCCAGCTCACGCGAGTACTTCACATGCTGGCTAGTGCAATGAACCGGGGGCACAACGCCGCGGGGGTCTTTCTCGATATCGAGCAGGCCTTCGATCGCGCATGGCACCCCGGCGTGTTGTACAAGCTTATCACAAACAACTTGCCGCCCCTCTACGTACGACTCATAGCGTCCTTCCTGGAAGGACGCACTTTTCGAGTCCTAGTAGAGAACCACACGACACTACCACGCCCCATCCGCGCTGGGGTACCCCAGGGAAGCTGTATGAGCCCAATTCTCTATGCGGTTTACACCAATGACATTCCAACTCTTAGAGGACGCTTGAGGGAGGGAGAGCGAGACATCACACTCGCTCTCTTCGCTGACGACAGCGCATTCTTCGCGTCCTCGAGGAAGTTGGAGGTTACATTGGCTAAACTGCAGGGAGTGCTCGACCTGATCCCGGACTGGCTTGACCGATGGCGCATGACCGTCAATGTGGGAAAGACGGAGGCGCTACGTATCGGCCGCGGGCGCAAGGTGACAGCCCCACTCGTGCTCCGAGGGCAGGAGATCGAGTGGAAACCCACTGTTAAGTACCTGGGCTGCAGGATCGACCGCACGCTGCGCATGGTCCCTCAGGCCACCCACGCCATTAACATGGCGAAGGCGGCGCGAGCGGTACTGCGACCGGTCCTTGCATCCAAGCTACCCCTACGCACAAAACTGGGCATCTACAAAACCTACATCAGGTCGCGCCTGACTTATGCCATGCCCGCGTGGTATGGCCTATGCACACGCACGACTCGCGCTCGTCTAGAAGCCCAACAGAGCATCTCCCTTCGCGTCATTACCGGGGCGGGGCGATATGTCCGGAACGACGTAATCGCCCGGGACGTGAAGATGCAGCCACTAGAGGACTTTGTGATCAGGTCGGCGCGGCGTATGTTCGACCGAGCCGACAATGGGCCACACAGTCACCTCCGTGACATGGCCCCCCTCCACGCCCGGCCGCCCGATGCGTCGGGGCGAGCCCTGCCCCGCGAGCTCCTGCTCGCCAGTGACGCGACAGAGAGAGCCGCACACGCCACTACACACCGACACACCCCGCCACAGCTACACTCGACACCACACTCCCACCCACAGCCCACCCGACCCCTTCCCGTTGTACCCGTGATCCGCGTCTTGCCCGGCGCATCCCGTCCGCCATGTTTCTCGTCCCTAGACCCGACGAGACACGAAATGAGGGCACAGACAGACGGACACAGACAGGCAGATTAGCAACAATCCTCCCGCCCCCCTCAGGCAACTGTTTAACTAAATAGTTAATGTAGTTGCCTTCCCCTGGTCCCTGCATTCCATCCCTGTCTCCCACCCCTCCCTGTCAGATCACGCGGTAAGCCGTCCCCCGTTTGCTGGTAAGCTCGCTGGGCCTCCCGCAAGGGTCTCACCTGGTGTGCCCATCCGCACAGGGGAACGCAGCGTTATAGGGAGGGGCAAAGATCGGCCTCGTTATGAGGCCGGACACACCTCCACCGGGCACCGCAAGGTGCTTGAGAAGCAGCCCGGGTAATGAGCGTAAGCTCGAGGCCCGCAGATGCCCCTCATAAGGGCGAATAACCACAGAGAAGCCTACGGGTACCTACTGAAATTTATGGAGCTCATAAAGTCTAAATTACTGAATTTAAATGTCGCAGCAGCTTATGCTGAGTCAATAAGCCTATTGGCTTTATTTGAACTCTTCTCTTCTCCAATATATTTTATATTTCATTTTTGTGTACTAGAGAGAGGGCTGTGGTCATGAATTTACACGAGTTTTTACGGCGTAATCGGATTAATTTCAAAGTGGACTCGCTAATTACCACCTACATCTAAAGAACTTTATATGTTTTTTTGTTTTTGTATTATACGCCTATGTGGGCGATCGTAAAACCACCCACGTAAATATATCAGACGTATCAAATTGATGGTCTCGGAAGGCATTTAGGCCCACATACATACATTTATTCTTATTTATTAGATAAATATGTAAAAGTTAACAGTCTGACGGCAACGCATAGCTCTAATAGGGAACATGCATTATTTTTATTTTTGTGTTCATTTTAAAGAATTCCATGTAGAATAAACCACTGTTAAATTAAAAAAATAATACATTGTAATTTATCGGAAAAAATGCGGTTTTAAATTGATAGTATAGATTTTCGCGCGAAAACGGACCTATGGTTCGGATGACGTCACTCCAGTCCTGTCACTGCCTCACTGGTAGACCGACAAACTTATCTGTTCCGGTGGCGGCGTCGCTACTGTCTATTTAGAACTGTCATTAAATATCGTTTTTGCATTGCATTTCACGTAGTTCCAATTTTGGCCAACGGAACAGATAAGTTTGTAGGTCTGTACTTCACCGTTCTTGTTTGTCGCTGGCTTTCATATTTTTGCATATTTTAACGAGTTTCGAAATATTTTTTTGTAAAAATTTAAAATGGACTATCTTTCAACATCAGGTGATCATAACAATACCACTAATATTCCAAAAAAAAGCCGTATTGACTCATGTTTTGTGCCATTGTGTCCTTCTACTTCAACAAAGTTTCCGAACAAACGGAACAAATTATTTTTGACTGGACTTTCTGACCCAGAACAGAGAAAAAAGTTCACAATATGAAAGCTTCACAATATGAAACTTCACACGATAGCCTTCTTTACGTACGTTATGCTCCGGACTCGACTTTTTATTGTAACTACATAAATCTCTATCTCTTTTAATTTGGACATAGCCGATAGCATTATCGTCGTAAGATTCTCTTGTTGAGCTAAAATAACTGCTATGTTTAGAAGCCACTGAATAAAATACAAAAACAACTATGATTTATCCTACATACCGTAGTAATTTAGTCCCTTTCATTTCTACACTTGAAAACTCTGCACTTTCGACAAAAAAAGTTACAACCATGTCAACACTAACTCTTGGTAAATTCCTGGAGTCTGCTTTGATAAACCCAACTTCCATTTTAATTAAAAAAACGCAATTAATATTCCCTTAAAATATTATTTACATAGAAAACCTTAGCATTATCTATGTTGTCATCACGCGAGTGACGTCACTAAACGCTGATTGGTGTTTTAAAATACGTTTCGTTTCAAGTAATTTTCATTCGTAATTATTGTTAAAAAACAACATTATGTAAAATAAAAATGTTGCAGTGGCCTTTCTTTTATATTTTTGTATCATTTTAATCATAAAATTTTCATAAATATTATAATTGCATCTTCCCTATTATACGGTTTTACGAACTTTGCACAGGTTTCCATTACAATTATAAAAGTTGTACTCCTAAGGGTGAGTGAGCGGGTAGAAAACTAAAGAGAAAAGCATTTAGGTTTCCAAAATGCGTAAAAATGACGAATATAAACGGTTTAATGACATAATACCTATCCCTTTTGAACAAACCATTTGTACAGTCACTAGCATTAATAAGTATCAAAATCAAAATATTCTTTATTCATGTGAACTTGTATCAAGTATTTATGAATCGTCAATTACAGAGTGACTCTACCAATGGCTTCGGAATGCAGTCATCTGCCGAGAAGAACCGGCAAGAAACTCGACAGTTACTCTTTTTAATCGCCAAAGAAATTTATACAACAATGATAATAAATCTATCTATTCAGACTTATTCAAATAATATGAACCTAATCGCAATCGCATAAGACTTCAACTTATACATCTTACTGCACGCGACTATAAAGTCCAAACAACAAAAGAAAATGAACCGATATCATGCGCCAACTGATTTTTATTCACACATTTATATTACTCATATACCTAATTGTTTAAATAAATACGTACATATTTGCATAATTAAGCTACTTTATCTAATCGTATAAATTCATAGGCGTATCATAAACCTTCCAACCGATCCATCATAATTTGTCGCTATTAAAATGAATACGTAGTATTTACACCTTGTAAGAGCCGATAATACAATTACTTAGTTTACAAAATTTATGAATGTAATGTGGCCCTGTGAATAATGTGCGCTTTCAATGGAATAAGGCTGCAGTGTCGCTTTCTGTTAGGGGTTACAATTACAATGTTTGCCATTCTGCCAATAAATTGTAGTGAAATAAAAAATGTGCGAGGTTAATATTAAAAAAAAATTTCATCACAAGAAACGAAGGCGAAGATGGCGGGACGATTTACGTTTACGTAAACGTGTTCATGCCCGACTGGCAGCAGCTGGCATAAAGTAGGGAGGATGTGACGGACAGAAGGGGACGCTTTTGCTCAACATTGGCTAAGAAAAAAAAATCACAAAAAACTAAACACCGCACCGCCTAGATGCTTTAGTTGTTTTCCTTCCTCAGGCCGATATCTGGGCTTCTTAGGTTCAATTCCCGGGTCTATTTTACTTTGTGTTAGCTTTTTTCAGACACAGCTCGAGTTTGTAATCTCTAATTCACTTTTGGCATGCGTGTTGATAGTAAAATTACAGCTAGGTACGAAGTTTAAAGAAGGATTAAGAATTTTATACCACATCAGTTGGCAGGCAGAAACAGCCCACCTGATGGTAAGCGATAACTGCGGCCTATTCCATTGAAGGACACTCACTACATCAGGAGGTGTCGCTCAATGTGCTGCCAGAATGTAGGCTCATCTGATCTTCGAGCCTTTAATTTTAAGCATACTTACTAAGGCCCCTCGCCCACGGCGACTTTTTGTAGCGATGCAGTAGCGGTGCTGTCGCGCGTCCGCATCGATACAGTCGCGAAGCGGTCGCTAGCTGTGTGCTCTCCCCACCACGGGCTCAGATTCAGACGCGATACTGAAGCTCGGTTCTCCACTTACGCGCCACCCTCCCTCCGTTCCCCCGATGACATCCGACACGGTCGCGCGTTTGCATCGATACAGTCGCAATGCAGTATCGCGTTGCAAATGCGACTAACACGCGTTATTAGCGATGCTGTCGTGCGTTTAGTAAACGCGCATCGCAAAAGTCGCCGTGGGCGAGGGCCATAAATAAAAAAAGTAAGAATCGGAACCTGCTACCTTTGGTGTAGTAATCATAAACCGAGTTCTCGAGCAGTAATTCGACTTGGTATTATAGAACAATGTCTCCTTACTTCCAGAACCGCGAGCACAAACACAGGACAGAGGTGTACGTGATGACAGTGACCCAGGAGCTGGCCGAGTGGGAGGACTCGCGGCTGATGGGCCGCAAGCGCCAGTGGTTCTCCATCGACGACGCGCTGGCGCAGCTGGCGCTCCACAAGCCCATCCAGCGGCACTACCTGCAGCAACTGCGCCGCTCCAAACAGAACAAAACCGACGACCCCGGCAGCTAAGCACGCTCACCACACACGCTTAGGTTAAGGCTGGAACTGACTGTGAGGGGTTGCCACTAGGATTAGGACGCTCGTCTTGTCTTCATCGCGTTCCCACTTTGCCGTCTTCTGTTTCAGAGCGTTGTTACGATCTAGTCAGAATGCATGTAGTCCAGGATTTGGCGAGTCCAGTTATTGAAATTAAACCTCCGTAACCCACAAGTGAACCAGTTTGATCATACCTACACAGCGGATGAAATCTGGCTGTGCAGATTTTCATATATTTTCCTTCAACGTCGAGGGTATTGCCGAGGCTGAGATTGCTCACCAGCAGGCGGGCTGTCTGCCTGTCTGCTAATTGAACTTAAATTAAAAAAAACATGTTGTATATTTAAGTTGACATAAGATTTAACT
Organism: Mecyna flavalis; assembly: GCA_949319885.1. NCBI lineage: Eukaryota > Metazoa > Arthropoda > Insecta > Lepidoptera > Crambidae > Mecyna > Mecyna flavalis. The sequence continues at coordinate 16,723,076 of OX439439.1, forward strand.
GTTGTCCAAAACTTTCTGTAACAACAGATTGCTAAGATAATTGACAAGAAATCGATATAGTTGAAACTTAGACGATAGTAGTTCGTAACGACAAAGTGGGAACGTTTCCTTATTTGCACATCGCTCGGAACAGTTGCAATGAGTCATCTATCTGTGCCTTTTAAGGATTAAGATGCTTTGAACATTGGATTATAAGATTTTCAGGACGATTCGACCTCTTTATTGAGCCAGAGGTTCCTAAAATACCAAATATATTGACAATACAATAAAGCAACTTGTGAATATACAATTTTTCCATAAGCATTTGGCGAGTATCGTTGAGTATTGTATTGTAATCAGCGAGTAATCTTAACATAATTGGAAGTTTACTATTTTGTCTGGACGTTATCACATCCATAGACTCTAGTCTATTCCTCTGTCCCGAAAAGCACTTCAATCGTGTAAAGGCATTTGGCACACACTATCGCCGTTTTAGTCAATTCACATTTTTATATACATTTTAAAAAGGCATATTGCCTAGGGATTAAAAAAAAATACAAATCGTGATTAATGTCACCAGAATCAGATCATATTTATTTAGAAATCAATTGGAATGGTTTTACAATTAAATTATTTATCAACCTTGTCAAATATAGGCTCATTAATAATTAATGCAACATTAAAAACATAAATGAGTTCGTAGTAGTTCTATCTAAAAACGTCAACCTTAAATTTTTCATTGTTCCATCTCACCAAATCAGATAATAAACGAAAACCTCGAGAAGTGAAATCTCATTATATTTACGCATAACAGTGGAAGTTACCACAGATTCAGTGATTGAGTAGTTTATAAAAGTGGCATAGACTACGGTATAATACTCTACAGTGTTTTTACGTGTGGCAACCCCGGCTAGGCCCGAAGGCCCGTACGCTGACATACGCTACGACACGTAACCATGTAACATCTCTTTTTTTCTACTTTTACGTATATTTTTATACTACGATGGAATAAATGTTAATTTTATTTTGTTAGCATTAAAACGAAAAGACATACGAGCTCTATTTTTTATTTAATGATTAACGTGGTTTATTAAGATTCCTGAATGAGTTTTAAAATAAATTTTATATTGCTCTTCTGTAAAGGGTTTTTGTTTGTGCGATTGGAGAAGGTATCCTTAGAATAGTATCAGCCTTGTAATATCCCTGCAAGGCAATGATAATTGAAATCCAATCATCGTAACGATATGGCGATAGAACTCCGTGGTAGGACCACGGGAAGAAAAGGGTGATAGATTGTAAGTCCGATCTCACGAGTAAAAACTAGAAATTACGGTATTTGAGAAATTGTGAAGCGTTAGATCTGTAACATTAAGTTACAAGTACTACGTATGTATAGAGAGGCTATACGGAACAAAAAGTGTCGCAAAATGATGACGGACACGCTGGACTGACTAATGTATTTGCTACAGCGGATGTCGTCTAACCAAACTATAAAACTTGCAGCGCTAGATTGCTTACAGAGTATAATTTTCTCGCGACCAAAACGTCGTAAGCGCCATGCGAAGCACGGCGCTTACGCGTTTTGTTGCCGTCGGCAACAAAGCATCGCGCAAAAATTTGGTTTGCGGTGTCGGTTCTATACGCTAGTAATTGTAGTTCAATGATCTGTAATGTATGAAATTTAGAAAGCTTATAATATCTTCGCTTATGCATACGAATAACTGATGCGATACTAAAATAATTATTTAAGTCAGTCAGTTCCATTTTAAAACTTATATTTCCGGAACAAACTTTCATTGTTTTGGCATTTTACATACATTAATTACATAAAGTTATGTCGTAATAAGAACAACATATTACAGAATATTTTTTTAATCTGTAGATTTTATACAAAATTGTTATTTTCAAATCCTGGTAACACTGGCTAAGAACACCCAAACACTTATCACGTTGTTCGGATACGCGTACACCTCGACGGCGAGCCCGAATTCGACCGTTGGGTCGTCGTTCAAGTGCACCCCGGTTGCCTTCACCGTCGATAGTACTGACTTGGCGTTGAGGAACGGCATGTTTAGCGGAAATCCGAACACCTGGAAAATAATATTGGCTATTTAACAGCTTGGAACTGCTTATTTCGAACATCGTTTGATAAAATAAGCTATAACATTAGAGATAACGGGCTACACCCCGGTAGTACATTTTTGAGCATGTAGACGAAGATCGAGTAAAATGGCGAGCATTAGGAGAAATAATATATATTCCAGCAGTGAACTGCGTCAGGCAGATGATCTACAACCCCCTAGAATAAAATTTGCTGCTATAATACAAGTATGTACTTAGCTCTAGGTGTGTTCCGCCAATAATGTGGTTGTCAGCACACTGGAAATCAAAGGCTTTTTAAGACCAGTGAAGCCTGTAGTATGACAGAACATTGAGCGATAATTCCTGATTAAGTCTTCCCCCAGTGGGTGCTTCTTACCATCAGGTAGGTTGCATGTGGGTCATACGTACCCTGTATGTGATCATAAGTTGTTTCAGTCGCTGGCTGAAGCCTGGCTTCGGCTCCGTCGGGTTGAAGGTCCAGTACTCCCATTGCGGCAGAACTTCCCGCAACAAACTGCTGCAATACCTAGGAACAATACAAAAGATTAACAAATATTGGATACTGTCACATTTATTGATCTGATTCCACAAACCTATGTATTTGTGTTGAGGTTTTTGACTGACTTCATGGCGCATATGCAGTGGACTGCCCACCCGTGATGAACATTCTTGTTTATCTGTATTTAAGCATATATTTCTGGTACTTTCGTTGTTTCTGATTCCCATAACACATGCTTTTAAGGTCAGATCAATGAATGTGATGTCCAATAATACAAATCCGTTCGTCGATCGAACAGGCCAGAAAGAAGAAAAAGAGTATACGTATTGCGGAACTTAGCATAGGTACGTATTGCGGAACTTAGTAAAACTATTATATTATCTATGGTTGAACAAAACGCACCTGTTCCAAATAGTCTTAAGCTGAGGGCGCCACTTCTGCACCTTGGCCTTAATCTTGGCTTCGAGCGAGTCTCGCAGCGCCGTCACGTCCGCCGGAGCGCTGTACAAGGCCGGATCGCTGGCTAGAGGGTTCTTCATCACGAATATTGTGCGGTCAAACACCTTGAATGCAATGGAAGGTAAGTATTTGAACTGGCTTTACAGTGCCATCTACCTTCGATTTAGCAAAGCATTGATACCAGAGCACACTTTATCCGAAGGCAATTTTTAACCAAGGAAAGTACATAAGTCGAAGATCACAAATCGAAGACAATTTAATCAAACAAATACATTTTTGGCTCCTATTTTTAGTTCAGCATGTAGTTGTAAATGAATAATACACAACACCTAGCGTACCGCAAAACGTGTTTTCCGAGTTTCCCCTTCTTCTTCTTCTTAGCGTGTCGATATGGCTAAATGTTAAAATGTTATTGACCCAGAAAATTATTCCTTTGAAAACGTGCAAAAGTGCACTTGAATATTTTTTTATTAGATCTGGTTATGTAACAGGAAAGAAATAAAAACGATTCGCAAAAGTAAACCACCTTTGGATTAACTAAACAATATTTTCCTGTAATTTTATTTTTGTACTTACAGGTTGCCAATTGGAAGACTTTGTCAAATCAAATGATACTCCCGCGCAGTCTTGTGTTGACTGGATATTCAGCCATATCTAAAATGAATACCAATTTAAACGACATTTGGTTCAAAATAACGTCAATATTACATATTTTAGAAGAAATAGGTAAGTACTTGCATTTTCATTGTCAAACACAAAATCCACAGTCTTCAAGGGGCAACTGACATCTCTCAGCTCAAACCTTTCCCCAGAAGTTGCATCATACACATTCCACAAGTATCCGTCTCCTTTACTCAAGAACCCCCCATTCCTGAACAACTGATCCGTCACGAGGACATCTCTGTGAGTGGCCAAGTCATACTTAGTAAGTACGTAACTGCTTTGCCCCCTTGGCAAGCCTTGGCCAATCACTACCCAGCATTTGATGCCAAGTTGAAGGAAGTAGCTGGCGAGCAGGATTGTGTGGTCGAGAGGTGAGCCGTTGAGGACTTTGAGCAGTTCCTGCAAATGAAAGAAATGTGCTGAAAACTGTTAGTGAATGTGAACCTAAGGAAGAATAATCTGATATCATTTTATTGTGTGTAGCGCTTATAACTGAGTCGGTTTCTGCGGTATCGAAGGAGGTGTGCGGGGTAGTTGTGATTTTATTAAGTCAAATGCCGCGAAACTACTACTACTACTTGTCTTTAGAACTTTCAGGAGTAATAGTATATCAACTCTAATCCGTCGCATGTGGGTGATGTTAGATGTAACCCCGCACCGCTCCACTACCGCAGAAACCCTATGTGATAAAAAATAGAAATCTTACCACTCCCATCAAAGTGACCACATGAGTCTCCGTCACCTCGTAGGTGGGTATCAACGCGACGTAACGCAAGCTCGCATTTATCATCTTCGCCATCTGATTCTCCCCTCGCCAGCTACCTTCATGTCCACTATACAAGGACTCCTCCACCTGACTAGTCCTGTCTTCGTCCCTCCTTCTCCCGCTACTGCTTCTAGACGAAGAACTCTTCGAAAACCCTGAACTCTTTGACAGAGCTGACTCCGCTCTCGAGGCTTTCGGATTTTTAGGAAAATACTCGTTACTAGGCAATGCAATTGGCTGCAAAAACTGCGTCACACATTTGTTCTTCCCAGAGCAGTTTATGAATGTTAGATTTATATTTCTTGTAGGAAAGTCGTTGATATAGTCTGTGACTGTTGTGTTCAAATGTTTGATCAACGTGTTGTCGTCTGCTGAATTCGGTATGGGCTGATTGTAGCCGTGTGAACCACCGAAGTGGCCCAGACTGGTTGTTATATGGAGGGATATGAAGGATGTCTCCTTCCGCAACAGTTGGGTTACTTCTGGTATGAGGGACTGTGAACTACCCTTGTTCTGAAGAACTTCGTACCCAAAAAGTAGAGGCGGAGTGGCGACTTTGAAAGTCCCGCGTAGCTGCAATTATTGTTAGATTTATTTAAAACTACCTTGCCAGAACATGTATCAGTTGTGGTATTATTAAGTGAAACCCTTACCACTCCCATAGTCAGGACTGTGTGTATCGGCACTTGGACAGTCCCCAGCCATCTGTTGCAATATCTGTAGTGCACCGTCCTTCCCCCGGTCTCCTCATCAGAGTAGCCTTCATTCAAGTTCACTTTGTATTCATCGAACACATTGATGTGAAGTGATGATAAAGGTAGAAGTCTGGAGTAGAAAATATGTTTTTACGAGAGTTGTGCTTTGCAATTTAAACAATTTTTAAATAAAGCAATTCTTACTTTGTTTTTATCTTGATAGTCTGGTTCCAAGTAGGGTGGCAACCAATGGCCGTCGCTGTGTGAGCAGAGACACCTTTGTATGTTAACCGTGCGAACGGCCTTAATGGACGCACTTTGAATCCTGAAATAAACATCCAGTTCACTATGCAATCATAAAATGCTGCAATACATGTATGGATATGAACTATAAAAAGAAAAGGACCTAGAATATGTCCTTGGTGAACCCTCACCGAATAGTACATACCTACCTAATATACTTTAACTTACCTGCTATAGTGCAATCATCATCAGCATTTTCTTCAGAAAGAATAACAGCACTTCTATCCATAAGGTTAAAAGCCCTCAAAACCGTGACGTAAATCTCCTGTTCTTGAATTAATGAGCTCTTCATGTATTGCTGTTTCGTGATTCTGGGCATAGCCGAAATTGTAGCAATGCTTGGTTGGCTTGAAAAGAAACTCCTGAAAAAGGCCATAATATATTTTTTACAAAAGCAATTATAATGCCTCAATCGAAATTATTATTTGTCCATGTATTTCTACAAACCTTAATGATAGTTCCTGGTAATCTCTGACTACATCCTTATGAGTTTTCTTCATAAGATGATCGTGCAAATTCCTCAGCATATTCTGGTTGAGCTTTTGCACATATTTGCATCCGATAAACCGTTGTAACTCTATGGGATCTGACTGCGAATATTTATCGCTTATATACTCAACATCTATGTCCTTATCTCCAGTCTGTTGAAGGTAGTTTAACTGCTCTGTCGATATCTGACTTGCATGTAATGGCACCAGCTTATTCTCAATATTAGAAAAACCTCCAGTATTCCTTAGGTGCAGCAATTTAACTCTAACGAATTCAGGGTCATTTTCATTTATGGGAAATTCGTAGTTTGCTTGAATCTTTTCTTTGCTTATGTTTTCAAGAGTCTGTATGACTTTCTCGTTGTTTCCAACGTCTTTTCCATATATCTTACTTATAGTATCTTGCAAAACATCAATGCTCGCTTTGTCGATACCATGTAGAAGTCTTTGTAATTTTCTGCCAGTTTCCATTGACTCTTTGAACATTTCACTTTGAGTTTGACTTATATTCTCACTCCATCCAATTTTCAAGCTGATTTCACATTCTGTTTTCAAAGGACCCTCAAAAATGTTACTGCTTTTGAGTCTCACTTTATTTGCTTTGGCTATTTCTTTTATGGTATGTCCACTACCAACAATATTTTGATTTGGTTGGATTATTAAATTATTGTATGTGAATCTTTGGACCATATATTCGGCATTAGAGCTATTCTGTTTTATATTGAATAAGTTCATATTAAGCATAGACATGGCTTCACAGTCTTCCATCAGAACTACCGTCAATGTCTTATTCTTTGATAAAATTTGGACAGAAAATGATTCAGTGAATTCGACTCTATGTAAGGAATTCTTTGCAGAAGTAAATGTTTCAGATCTACAAACAAATACTTTATCGACGTTTATTTCGAATTGATAGTTACACTCTAAATTTGCGTTTCCTATTTCCCTAGATGAAATGTGGCCATTATTTTTCAAGTGAACGTGAATATTTTCAGGAACAACCAAATCATTGACTATTACTTCGACTTCTTTCTTTATTGCTTCCTCATCAATTTGTAATTTAGGTTTGCTTGGCTTTTTCTTTTCAAAATGTTCTTCACCCTTTTCATTTTTGTACTCTTTATATTCTATGTATTTTGTAACGTAGTCATATTCAATTTTATCAAGCATATCGTTAAATTCTAAATTATAGACTTTAGTCCATTCTTCTTCAAATTCTTTTTGGTCCATTTCTGTCTTTACGATTTCAAGGTTATACGATGTACCAATGTGGTAAAATTTTTCCCTTATAGTTAGTATATCTGACCACAATGATATAATCTTGTGCAACATTTTTCTACGTTTTGTAAAAGTATCTTGGTATTGTTCTTTTAGCTGAATCTGTTTATTAGTATACTTTCTCAGTGTTTGGTCAAATCTTATGTCATCTTTCTTATTTGGACTTATTTTTATAAACTCTTGCTTAAGATTATGTCTAGTTTCTCTTAATACTTTTATGTCTTTATCTAATTCTTTAAGCTTTTCCATTAACGAGAGATATTCACTATGAGTTTCTAAAAGTTTAGCACATAACATAGTTTCTAAAGAAAATGAGTGATGATGTAAAAATTTAATATCATTGATGGTTATATCCAAGAACTTATCGGCTTCTTTGTCCTTATGAATCAGTTCCAGGTTGAGGTCTTCAAATGAGACAGGATCAACGTATTGCACTGGGATGGAGTAGTCATCAAAAACTGCGTTTTCGAGGACCCTCGGAAATACAGGACTCAAACTTACAGGGATTTGTTTCAAGCCCCATCTGAAAAATATGATCATCACCCAACACCTCATAGACACGTGAGGCCAGCAGTACTTGGAAAGGCAACTTATTTTAAGAATGCCAGAAATGTTTTAGAACCCTCTAGCTGCATTTTAGCCGAAAATTTATTAAGAAAAAGTTTAACGTGTAAAAGGTCAATTATTTTACCTATAGTAAAGTAACAGCCAACAATAAAGTACTTCGATTGGTGTTTGAACAAAAAATTACCTACTTACCCATATTGAGAATCAAGACGAAGAGGCGTGGACTTACGAAATAAATCTTTAACACTAGAACTCCTGACCAAATAACTATAGTTACGTGTAAATTCTTCATTATCAATTGTTGTAATAATATTCTCTTCTGTAATTGGAACTGCTAAAGAGGCCAATTCAGTATTAATAATGTCCATTAGATTTGCATTTTTCTCCTTCTTTTCTTTGCGAAACTTCTTTTTCTTCTTCTGTCCCGGTTTCTGAACAGGCTTAGCGTCGTATTGTGTAAAAAAATCATACTCTTTTACAGGACTGGAGTATCTTTCTTCAAGTGCAGGATTTTGCACATTATCCTGATCGATTTCATGGTATTCTTCAATTTCTTCACTTTCATTTGTATTATTGTATGAATAAGAACGCAGTTCAATATGTTCGCCCATTATTAAAAGAAAAAGAAACTTTAGTTTTAATTCAATAAGTATGTAGGTAAATAAAATTAAAACATTTCGACAAGACGCCTACAAACTTCTTTTATTTGTCCCGCCATACGTTGTCATGGAAATAAGAATGCGTTCGCAAAATTTTATTCCTTCTTCTCTCGGCATAGCTTTGTATTATTTACTTTCGCTCGGAGAAATACATTGACTAATTTCATTATTCAATTTATCAAATTGGAATAGCAAATAAGCACACAATAATATACAACAAATTAATTGTATGAGCTGATTATTTTTAATGTAGTGAATGAGACTTTAAGGCCCTTCGTACACAACGCTACGCAAGTCTCCGATACTAATGTTGTATACTACTTGAGTATCGAGTCGCGAGTATCGAGTAGCGCACGGTCCGTACACACGGCAACGTGAATTGCCTATCTATATATTTATAAATGAATTGCTGTTTTTTAGTCTCGCTAAAACTCGAGAACGGCTGAACCGATTTGAGTAATTTTAGTCTTGAAATATTCGTGGAAGTCCAGGGAAGGTTTAAACGATGAGAAAATATGGAAAAAAGATAGGGTTTAAGTTAATATGTTTTATATTAAGAGGTATGTGATACGAAGTTCGCTGGGTAAGCTAGTTTAGTATAATTATATAAACAAGGATATTTCTCCACCTCAGAAACAAATTTAATATTCAATAACTGCTCCGCCATCTTGAAAATCGCCGCGACTTAAGTAGCGAAGACTTCGGCAGGCAGGTATCGCAGGAGTGGCGCGACGCGAGTCGCGCGACGAATGTCGGCGACGCGAGTCGCGTCGACTTGTGTACGGTACGAGCCTCAATGGATTTGTATGGCGGTAGTCGCAAGGCGACGCAAGTCGCCGAGTATCGGAGACTTGCGTCGCCTTGTGTACGAAGGGGCTAACAGTGACAGTTTTTTGACACAGTTGACAGACTTGACAGACAAAGTCTGTCATTGTAAAAAAACAAACTGTGATTTGTTTGAGTGAGTGTGATATTTTGATGGAAATTGTAAATTAAGCTCGTATTTTTAATAAAATTTCAACAATGTTTTGCTTGAAAGACAGCGAAGAATACTACCTTAGTCTCTCGGATCGGCCAAAGCGTTTTGACGCGGATAGTCCTGTTACAAATGTATTTTTCGATGACACAAATGGACAGGTAAATAAACATTAATTTTATACCTACCTACTTACCTTTTCTTCTTTATTTTGTTTAATTATCCAGAAACAAGATTCATACATATTGGTTAAAATTTAACCAATGTAAGGACATTTAATGTCCTTACATAAATTATGTCTCTTGTAACTTTGACCAGAAGGTGAATATTTAATTTTAAGAGACATTTTTCACATCTGGTTTTCAGGTCTTTACTGTACGCTCAGGAGGCGTAACAGGAGTAACAGTTAACGGCATGGACGAATCCAAGTCCAAATCATTCAGGATGGAAGACAGAGGACCCATAATCTCAATAAAATTTTCACCTGATCACAAAATATTAGCCATCCAACGTAATAATGAAAATCAGAATGCTACAATTGAGTTTGTAAACTTTGAAAACTTAGCTCCTACTCAGGCAGAGTACTATCATACATGTAAATGGAAGAGTGCAAAGATACTTGGGTTTGTGTGGCCTAAAGCTAATGAAATAGCCTTCGTGACAGACCAAGGGATTGAGTTATTGCAAGTTTTGCCTGAAAAAAAGCAGTTGAAGAGCTTAAAAAGCACATCATTCAGGTAGTTGGTCTAATTTTTCATTATAATTTTATTACTATGAAGTTTTTTTATGACCAATCAATTTGATTTTTTGTCGTAATATAATTTTAAGTAGGTATGTAAATGCTACTAAATTTATATTTAGAAACTGAATAGTGACTGTGCTTTGACTCCAGACATGTAGACCATCAATAAGCGCTAGCACAGGTTAATAAGTAAGGGACAATTCACCAGAAAGAAACACTCATTGTTGTGTTAATTATTACATTTTCTAAATGAATTGTAAATCTCATTTCAGTGGAGCATGGTTTTCCTGGTGTTCTCCGAGCAACACAGTGCTGTTGGCAGGCAACAATGGAGCTCTATTGCAGCCATTCTCTCTTAACAACTCAACCATTACTAAACTTCAGAAACTAGAATGTGAGTATAGCTCCAAAAACTACACTACTTTAATAAATATAGAAGCAGCTCTGAATTATAACATAAAGCAAAGAAAGATATTTTATAAGAAACTGTATTTTTTTTTACAAATAATATACATGTCGCATGCCTCGATGGTCTAGTGGTTTAAGTACCAGGCCGAGATCTCGGGGTCCTGGGTTCAATTCCCGGGTCGAGCTAACTTTGTGTTGGTTTTTTCGGACACAGCTCGGGTTTGTGATCACCAACCTGCATTTGGCAAGCGTGGTGATTAAGCCAATACCCATCATTGTAGCGATAACTTGATTTCAAGGATGGAGGCATTTGCCCTGCAGTGGGACATTAATAGGCTGATACTTTTATACAAATGTCGCAGGGATATGATAAAATCAGGGATTTGATCAATTCCCATACTTAGGCACCACAATTATGTATGGAACAGTTGCAAGATTGATTCAGTAAATGAATAGAAATTTGTTAAAAAGGCTGTATGTGGTGCAATTGTTATAGTCTGATGGCTTTAATTTAATGTAATAAACAAAAACATTACTAACTCTTATTAATAAAATATGTAATAAGCTATTTCCTGTTGTAAGTTCAACATCATAAAAACATGGTTTATTTAAATTTTTAAAGGTTTATCAAAGTATTTCTTTCCCATAGTGGTTTCTGATGTTTACGCGGTTACTACCTGTTTAGAAGAAGTGCCAGAGTAAAATATCTTATACTTTAGTAAGTGTAAGCACATACATACATCTATTTACAAATGAGTTAATGAGCCCTTTCTATAATATTATTTCAGTGGACGCTGCTCGGCCAGTAGTAGAACGCGATGTATTCCTTTTACGCCTGTGCGATGCGACGTGGTGCGCTGTGTTCCGCCACGGCCTGTCTAGTACGACGGCAGTGCCCGGACCCACAGAGGTACCTAAGCACCTTTGCCATTTTTCGGATCAGATTTACAAAAATCTTCTGGTTTTAAGTTTTTGTCATCAGACACCTGCGACCATGGTGCGACGCTCGCCTTTAAAGTAATATGGAAGAAGGGGGAAAGGGGATTGGGAACATGGAAGGGAAGGTGGAGCCCCCTCCATCTCCCCGGACGTTCAGTTACAGATAACATTACTTTTTGATAAAGTAATTACAATTTATGACATACTTAAGTGCCCAAGTTTTTTTTTTGGAAGCAAAATGGAGCACTAACGCCTTTAACACGCACGCAATAAAAACGTTAGTGTTCCGTTTCGCTTATTTTTTTTTTATTGCAGTGTGTAACAAGACGAGCAGATCGTAACCCTAATGGTAAGCGCCACGACAGCGTCAGCTCTTAAACAGTTCAGTGCCAAACAGTAACTAAGCAGTTACTGTCTGGCACTGCTCTGCGTCCGCTACACTGAGACGACAGTTATTAGGTCTCATATACCCAGTAATTTCACTAGCTTCAGTGCCCTTTCCCGAAAAACACAGAAGTGAACACTTCGCTTGGGTAAATTTAATGTTCCGTTTTCTTTTCGTAAATTTAATTTCTCTTCCGATTCACATTCGCTGCAGTGTGCTAAAGGCGTATTAAGTATTTAATACTGTCTGATACACAAAAAATCATGTTTTAACCAATGACGTTCAATATAAAACTAGACACCCAATCTCTAAGAAAAATTCCTGAAAAAACGTCCGAGTGGCTTTGACACTGATGACATCGTTCAAATTAACACCTTATCTCGTGGCATTTAGTGTTTAATGTCAATTGTATACAACTAAACGAAAACTCTGCCCAATAGTCGGGTGGGCAGACTTTTGCTTCGGACAATATTTGAGCGTGATTGTGAGTCTAGTTTTTTAATTGAACGTCATTGGTTTTAACCCAAGTTATCTCACACAGGTACTATTGATGCCGGTTTCCGGAGCTGGATCGCATTTCACCCACGTACTAAAAACAGGTCTTGTAGGAAGGTTCGCTGTCAGCGTGGTCGATGACCTGGTCGCCGTTCATCATCAGGTAGATTATAGATTTTTTTTATTGCAATGTGTCGCTCAATTGAGGCGCTCGTGGCGCAGCTGTGACAGTGGTTCGTTAGCGATAACGAAAGTCAAGCTACCTACGCCGCGGTCGGTTAATGGATGGGTGATCATTCTGACCATGATGTATTTAGTGACATTAATTTCGAGCGTCTCCGTGCTTCGGAAGGCACGTTAAGCTGTTGGTCCCGGCTGATATTTACTATAATGTAAATATTAGTCGTCAAGCCTAGTCAGAGGCCATTTGGCGGCTTGATAACATCTGACATTAAGGTTGGTCACTTGCCTTACGCACCCCTCCACCAACCCGCACTAGGCCAGCGTAGTGGAGTATGGCCCACACTATCTCACAATTGAATTGTAGCAGTGGGAACGTATATAGGCTGAAGATGATGATGATGATGATGATTGCAATGTGTAACAAGACGAGCAGATCGTACACCTGATGGTAAGCGCCACGTCTGCCCTTAGACAGTTCAGTGCAGTTACTTTATCGCACCGCCCTGCGCCCGCTACACCGAGACGACAGTTATTAGGTCTCATATACCCAGTAATTTTACTATGTTGAGAAGATTCTAGTAAATATTCTAGGTAGCTGGTATAGCCCAAGAATATTTTTATTTGACTAGCTTGTACTTATCACATCGTTTTTGTTTTTTCAATTGCCTAAAATAACAGTGCTACACATAATAACCGTTATTAACAAATATTTGTGTTCCATTCGTTGAACGAGCCATTTGGTGTAATGGTCAAGAAGTCGGCTGTTACACCAGAGGTCGCGGGTTCGATTCCGGTACAAACATTTGTGTGCATGAACATGTCTGTTTGTTTTGGTCTGGGTGTTTATTTGTATAATTTGTATGAATTTACAAAAAAAAAAGAAATAATGTTTATCCGTTGTCTGGCACCCATAGCACAAGCTAATGCTTAGTTTGGGGCTAGATGGCGCTGTGTGAATAATGTTTTTATTTTATTATTCCAGTCATCACACGCATCCCAGCTGTTCGACATAATGGAGGAGTCTCGGGTGGAGAGCGGGACGGCGATACACGTGCCGCTCGTGAACTCCGCGCCCATGCGGCCGGCGCTGGTGGACGACCAGCCGTGTCCTATGTGTATCCTTTAATAACCAGCTTTCACCGTGCATGGAGTAATTCACTCAGACATTGTTCCGCTGGAATGCGATATTTACTCGATCATTTTACGTCATTGCCAGCTATATCGATGTAGTTATTTTGTATGTAGGTATATCTATATAAAACTCAAAGGTGACTGACTGACTGACTGACATAGATAATCTATCGACGCACAGCCCAAACCACTAGACGGATCGGGCTAAAATTTGGCATGCAGGTAGATGTTATGACATAGGCATCCGCTAAGAAAGGATTTTGATCAATTCCCACGGGAACGGGAACCACGCGGGTGAAACCGCGGGCGGCCGCTAGTTGTTAAAGCCCGACCAATAAAATAAAAAACCTCGCCATAATAATTTATAAGTTTAACTCACATTTCTTCAAGTGGCAACAATCAAATAAAAAAAAATGTCATTCAATATTGCTGTCTCTCAAAGTGTGATGTCTATTGTCAATAAAATTATGCCTTGTTACTTCTATTGTAAGTTATTTGTGAGTATAACCATGGTATAACCATAGCTAATGTGGCGCCTCCAGAGCAGGTTCTTTATTTTCCTGGTCAGGCTATACTCATCTTACAAATCCTAGTATACTCATGTTATTTTATATTCTGCATTTGAGATTATTAATTACTAGCCTTCCGCCCGCGGTTTCACCCGCGCGCGTAATCTCTTTTTTTAAATATCCCCCCTTCCCCCCACATTTCCAGGATCAAAAGTACCCTATGTTCACCGGGGATAGTGTAGCTTTCCAACGGTGAAAGAATTATTCAAATCGGTTCAGTAGTTTCAAAATTGATATTCCCGCCGGAATGAGACGTTTCCCGTAGGAATTTTATAGCCTATGGCCTATTCCGGGTTATAAACTATACGTGTGCCAAATTTCATCTAAATCCGTTCAGCCGTTTAGGCGTGATTGAGGAACAAACATCCAAACATCCAGACTTTTGCATTTATAATATTAGTAGGAAGTAGGATTCTACAGCTGCCTTCTTCTATGCCCACATAATAAAGAATGGAAAACTTTACAAAAGTATTAGGTGCACAATCTTAGCACCATTGTGCAGTGGGCCCAGTGGCGTAGCGTGGGTGTCAGCCGCCCGGGGCGGAATGACAATTCTGCCGCCCTTTTTTTTTGCTCCTCCAGTTGGCAAAGCAGCCCACGGGATGGAAGACGATTCTGCCGCCCTTTTTAGGGTTCCGTAGCCAAATGGCAAAAAACGGAACCCTTATGGATTCGTCATGTCTGTCTGTCTGTCTGTCTGTCTGTCTGTCTGTCTGTCTGTCTGTCTGTCCGTATGTATGTCACAGCCACTTTTTACCGAAACTATAAGAGCTATACTGTTAAAAATTAGTAGGTAGATGTATTCTGTGAACCGCATTAAGATTTTCATACAAAAATAGAAAAATAATAATAAATTTTGGGGGCTCTCCATACTTTTACACAACATACAAAAAAAATTTTTTCATCCAATCCTTACGTGTGCGGTATCTATGGATAGGTCTTTTAAAATGATAATAAGGTTTCTTATATCATTTTTTTCTAAACTGAATAGTTTGCGCGAGAGACACTTCCAAAGTGGTAAAATGTTGGTCCCCCCCCTGTAACTTCTAAAATAAGAGAGCGATAAATCTAAAAAAAATATATGATGTACATTATTATTCAAACTTCCATTGAAAATTGGTTTGAACGAGATCAAGTAATTAGTTTATAAATTTTTGGGGATTCCCATACTTGGAACTGAAACTCAAAAAATTTTTTTTCTTCAATCCCTTACGTGTGGGGTATCTATAGATAGGTCTTTAAAAATGATAATAAGGTTTCTTATATCATTTTTTTCTAAACGGAATAGTTTGCGCGAGAGACACTTCCAAAGTGGTAAAATGTTGGTCACCCCCCCTCTAACTTCTAAAATAAGAGAACGATAAAACTAAAAAATATATATGATGTACATTACCATGCAAACTTCCATTGAAAATTGGTTTGAACGAGATCAAGTAATTAGTTTTTTTTTAAAACGTCATAAATCGTAAACCGCAATTTTCCTCTCATTCAATCAAGTCAAATATAAAAACGTCGATCAAACTTACAAAGAACTACAAGAACTTTTATATTATGATGATACTTGCTGCTACGGAACCCTTCATGGGCGAGTCCGACTCGCACTTGGCCGGTTTTTTACAATTCTGCCGCCCCGTTTTTTCTTTTTTTTTTTGCTTCTCAAGGAAATTTTGCCGCCCCCTAAAAAGTGCCGCCCGGGGCGGACGCTACTCTACTGCTTAGCACATCACAAAGGTTCTCTCGAACCAATCCGCCAGAGAACCAAAATATAAATGATTCTTTAACCCTGGAGCCAGATTCTAGCAACTGGGTGGTGTTCCAACCGGACTTTATCATCGACGCGCGGCTGGGCTGCCTCTGGCGGGTCGGCCTCGAACCTTCCGGCTTGGCGTATTCTGTGAGTATTTACACTCTTCTAATAACGTTGCGGTGGTCTAGCTTAGATCCATGTGGTCCAAGATGATGCATCAAATTAAAATTGATTTATTTACAATCATAGGTCATTTGGCTGACGTTCATCACTATGCTTTGCCAATATGACGAGCCGTTTAGTGTAATGGTCGAGAAGTCGGCTATTACACCAGAGGTCGCGGGTTCGATCCCCGCACGGTACAAACATTTGTGTGCATGAACAAGTCTGTATCGGTCTGGGTGTTTCTATGTATAATATGTATGTATTTACAAAAAAAAAAGTATATAAGTAATGTTTATCCGTTGTCTGGCACCCATAGCACAAGCTAATGCTTAGTTTGGGGCTAGATGGCGCTGTGTAAATAATGTCCAGAGATATTTATGTATTTAATATTAGGCGTACAAATTTCCGTTATTAATTTAAATTTTTAACAATATTTAATAAATTATTGATGTTAATTACTTACTACTAGGCATACAAAACTTATTTAAATTCTATGAATATATTATATTAAAATTCTAGAATAATGACTATGTCAAAATTAAAAAAGAGTTAAGGGTCTACATTGATGTGTCCATAGTCAAATTAATACTTCACATTTTTTGCCGAGTTTATGGAATATTGTAGTAACTAGAAATGTAGCTGCCCCTAGTTCCAGGTTTGATACTTACACTGAAGAATAGAATAAAAAGAAAAAGAAAAGAATGTGACTAAAATTTTGTTTATTTATCGTCAGATACCTAAAGACGAGGTGTCAAAGATCGTCGCCGTCCTGCTGCGCAGAACCAATGGGAGAGAGACCATCTACAGGATATTGAATCAGTTGGTGAGCGACGCGGGCGTGTACCTCGTGGAGCTGTCTCAAGTGTTCGACGAGATTAATTCAGTGTACAGGTATATGCACTTATTTTTTTGATTTTTTTAAAACTACAAAATATTTCAAATGTGTTGGCATTTAAAAAGTAAAAAGTTTCAAGTTATTGAAAATAAATAAAGGTTCAAAAGCGCTTGACAAAAATGTAGAATAATAAGCAAAACACATTTTTATTGTTGAATCCATTTCTCAAAACATATTTACAAATCTCTCTGGATTAAACAAATAAAATTAATGGCTTATTAGTATAACAACTGGCAATACAATACTGGAGTTATTTTTTTTTTTAATTAAAAATGTAACGTAGTTCTAATTTTGGCCACCGGAACAGATTAGTTTGTCGCACAGTAACGCCCGGTTCACACATGATCCGTTTTACTGTTCCGGTTTATCGTGTACGTCTTTTTTCGTCGATGGCGTATGTATTACTGTATACAGAATACGGTGCCATGTGTGAAGTCGCTCATACAACTATATACGCCATCGATAAAAATGACGTCAACGAAAAGGGAAGATCTTCCTCCGAGCTAGGTGTCTGTGCTCGGGGACCGCGGCCCAATGTACTGTCTTGGTGTGTTGTATATTGCTAGCCGAGAGAATAACTCTGCTAGCGCGACGCAGGATCGAATATCTGATTGGCTGTCTCAGTGACGTGCGAGTGACGAGTCTCGAAGCCAATGTTTACACGTGCACTTTTCGCTGACTTGCAATCTTGCGTTGTGTTGTCGTCAGTCTGTCGTATGTAGCGTATTCCGATAGCCGCTACATCACACCCCCTCCTCTTTCTTGGAAATGCCATTCCAGTGATGCTCCGTCCTTTGTGACGAGCGCTGCTGCACGTGGCACGCCGGTGTAATACCCATGATGACCGGTCGTTGCGTGCCGTGAAGCTTCTGCGTGTGCCCTGGGACCAAGTCGCTATTCATAGTTCGCTGCCCGTGGACCCAAATGAGGCGTTGCCGCTGCTTTGCGAGGAGTAATGATTACCATATTTGCGTCAGAAGATTGCTGCTGTCCGATGTCGGGGGTCACCAATGTGACGAATGATGAAGATCACGTCGGATGATGAAGATCACGTCGGGTGATGAAGATCACGTCGGGTGATGAAGATCACGTCGGGGTCACCAATTTGGCTCCTAGGTCGGGAGAGGTGAGAAATCAAACAGCCAGCGTAACGGTGTATAACTAAGAGCTCTGTTTATTAATTATTTACAGCTTATATACTACTTATTGCTAATGCACACTAACGTGATTATGTGAGCGTCAGCAGATGATTTATCTCTGTGTGTGCTCCAGATACAAAGTCTGAGCTGACGCTACAAAAAACGAT
The DNA here is from genome assembly GCA_949319885.1 of Mecyna flavalis. Classification (NCBI taxonomy): domain Eukaryota; kingdom Metazoa; phylum Arthropoda; class Insecta; order Lepidoptera; family Crambidae; genus Mecyna; species Mecyna flavalis. Next base: position 16,741,476 of record OX439439.1, read on the forward strand.
ACGATAAAACGGAACAGTAAGACGGACCATGTGTGAACCGGGCGTAACAATGGTGTGCCATGTCGTAATCAAAGTTTGACATCTGCAAAGCTCCTCAATCAGTAAGATGGTTGCAGGAAGTGGGCGGAGCAGGAGATGGCGCGCAACACGGCGGGGGCGGGTCCGACACCCGCCGCGCCTTGTTTCCGTACCGTGATCTCACAGCCCGACATGTGCGCACACGTGCTGCAGGCACACGCTGACGACCCCTGCCTCGTACAGGTAACGTAAACCTTTTCAGTTCTTAAGATGAGTATAGACTACAACATTTACTTGTATCAGAACATCGAGCATTCGCCGTTTTTAAATTTACTCGAACCTTTCTTCGAACACGACGCTCGATGTTTTGTTACAGCCTTTTTAAAAACCAACGAGCATATTGGTGTAACATTTTGACGAACATATTGGTGTAACATTGTAGATACGACATTTCAAAAAAGAATGAACGCAGGTACAACTAAATGTTACGGGTAAATGCTCACTCGCTGTAAGCATTTACCCGTAACAAAACGCCGAGCATTCGCACGAACGTTACATTAAATGGAAATGTTGAGACTAACCGAGCTTTTACCTGTATTGTACCATTCGCACGAACGTTACATTACACCAAAACGCTCGAGGAAATGTTGTAATCTATACTCACCTTTATTGTCTACAGTGGTCTGTGTAGTAAATGAAAGAGTGGACTGTTATCCTGCTTCCTACTAATATTATAAATGCGAAAGTCTAGATGTTTGGATGTTTGTTTGTTACACTATCTCGTGGTACAGTGGTTTGAGCATTTGGCTCTAAAACCCAGAGGTCGTGAGTTCGAATCCCACGGGGAGCATCTAGGATATTGCAGGCTTGAATCACCTGAATGTCTGAAAAAAATGACGATTCCGTGTTTCGGAAGACACGTTAAGCCGTTTTTTTTTTCGTTTCTTGGCTTGCACGGCTAATGCATCAGCCACTGACATGTGTTAATACGTTAAGCCGTTGGTCCCGACTATGTTCCAAGTAGGTCTGGTTTTCCTTGTAAGGGTTACAGAGGTCAAATGGCAATCGCTTCATTGTAATAACCAGGCTTGTCAAATCTAGGGTCATAGTCAAAGCGGAACCTGAGCTCCATACTGAATGCAATCGGGAATACGCTGGGATGATGATGACCCAGTCACCCTAGACCCTAGTCACGTAAGAGTCGTGCGGGCGCTAGTCAGGATCTCACTACCTTTTCCCTGCATCCTCCTTTTCACCACACTAGCGCGTTTGCCTTTCTCTTTCAAAAAACAATATATTGGCCATAGACACTTGCATCACAGACAAAGTCCAATGGCCCTCATCTTTGACAGGTGGTGACAGCGTACCTAGCTTCGCTATCCAGGCACGACATGGTGGTCCAGCACCCAGTGGCCGAACTATGCGTGAGGACCCTAGTGACTCGAGGGTCCTGTGGCCGGCTGAGGTCTCTGGTCCGGCGGGGCTGCCTCGGCGACTCGCGGCCGCTGGCCTGCCAGCTGCTGTCCCTCGGCCACATCGACCCGGCCTGCGCGCAGCTGGCCCTGGACATGATGTGGCGGCTCAAGCGGCTGGAGGTAATGTAATAAGGACGTGTTAGAATTTTCTTTGCAGACGCAGTATCTAGGTTATACTGCGTCTGCAAAGAAAATCCTAAAAAAAATCCATCCAGGAACCTAGGACGGAACGGAGTAAACATTGACCTTTTGGCACACGCACGGCGTCACCACTTGACGCGGGCTGTCATGAGTTGTCACGAGCGGTGCGCTCCTGTCAAGCGGTGACCGCCGTGCGCCTGCGCCGTTCTCGCTTACCAGAAATTCAAATCAAAGAACTAACTCTTCTGTTTCTCTTACTTTCTTTTTAATTTTATAACAAATTTAGTTATCAACACAATTTCACATTTATAATATCTATTAATCAAAAATAATTACGATCGTTTTTGACAGTGATGAAACTAGACTTAAACACTTTTCTCTCTTTTTCGCTCGATCAACCTAATGCAGACATTAATCCCCCAGGACATTCTAGAAGTCCTGCTAAGCTGGAACGAGCCAGTCTCAGCCGTGGGAGCAGCGAAGCAAGCGGGCGGCAGCGTATGGCAGTCGCTCGCCCCGCGCAAGCTGCTCGCAGCGGCGCAGCAGTTCGCAGCGCAGCAGGGCGAGCCCACTGCCTTCCTGGCCGTGTACCACGCCCTGCGCGCGCGCAACGACCGGCTGAGGGGAGCGCCGCACTTCCTCAAAGGTAGATACAGTACGCGCGCGAGTTCATGGCCATCCTGAAGAATGCGTTAGTGCTGTTTTCTTAACCTAATTATACTAATATCGATTTCGATAGGTATTATTACCTATTAGGTCAACCATATCTGTCCCATATTTTATGCAACTTTTTAGTAAGTCAACTATTCGTTTCATGAACGCTTTTCTTATTCAGTCCCCGATGGCCATGAACTCGCGCGCCTACTATAGATATGTTACAAGGTCTACCTTCACAAACTCTTCACCCTAGTCAAAATATGTGGCTTGGCCATTCGTTACTACAAGAACTATTGTTACTTTACTATACTGCAAATACTATAGAACTAGAGTTAATACGCACAGCTCTTGACGTTTCTCATACAATGAATCGTTCACCTCAAGCCGCTAGGTGCGCTAGTGTCGCGTTCTTGCCCGAATTCTGCCGAAGCTGTACGTATTAACTCGGTAGAGTTTCTATAGTATTTGGTGCCAGTGCACCAAATACTATAGAGCTGTGCGTATTAACTCTGGTTCTATAGTATTTGATACTTAGCACAAATGTAATGACGAACAGTGAATTAATTTTTCACGAAATGGCAAAGCTGCATATTTTGACTAAGAGCCATGCCACACTGGCGGATTGCAAGCGTTTCCAACGCGGACCGGTCGCGCAGCGAACACGCAACGACTTTGCCGCGGCGAAGTAGAGTTTGTGAAGTTCGTCCTTGTAGAGTTAAGGCGTATAGATTAAAAAGCTTTGCTCTACTCATGATCTGATAACTTTTTGACATGCGAATCTTGGCAACATTTTACATGAAAAATGTGGGATTTTCCTAAGCAAGCGCGCTCCAGCGTAGACCGCATGGTTGTTCAGCATCAGGCAACTTTGTGGTCAAGTGCTACCTTAGTCCAAATATATAAAAAAAAATTAAGGAAAGGGTGGTTAACCTACCGCACAACCTCTGATTATGCTGGTGGTGCTTATTACGAGTATCGAAGGCCAATCCAAGACTCAGTTAGAGTCGCTGCACCAGTAAATATTGTGTACAAAACATTACACAGAAAACATGTTACATAATATGTGGTGTGATTGTCATATTTACTGGTGGCGAGCATCTGACACAAGGAAAAAGTGTCTGAAGATAAATGTTTCTTATGTATGCTGGATTCTGGGCCAATAAAATTTAGCCATCGACACGCTAAGAAGAAGAATGTTTCTTATATACTTTTTTTGTAAGTACAATATATTGTACAAAAAACACTCAGACCGACACAAACAAACATACACACAGAAGTTATTACTGTGAATGAATATCTATAATAAGACGTCGAAGTGCTGGTAGCGAAAAAAAGACTGAATGACGAGCAAAAGTATTTTTTTTTTAAATCTATTTGCAGAATAAAATCTTTCATTTCTTTTTTCTTCTCAACCATTGCACTAAATAGGTCGTCAAATCATTGTATCTTTCATAGCATGGTGATGATTTCATGTGATATTAATGATGATGCAATAGTGATTAGACCCATGGTATCAACGCCTGTTATGTAAAGGATACATAAATGTTATCGCGGCCAAATTATCGCTATGGTAATGTTCTCTCGCTAACAGATCATCGGTTCACACTGCGCAATTATTCAAGTTAAAGGATTTTCATCCTATGCAATTGGGTACTGGGCTACATTTTTTTTATAATATTTGTCAAAAAGCAACAGCATCTGTAACCTAAAACAGAATCATTTTTGTTTATCCGATTAGAAACAGAAAGTTACATGTCTTTTTCGTTCGGGATAAGATTCTTTTTAGTGTTATTTCTTGATATGAACAATCTCGTGTATTTATTAGACGAAAAATAATCTTTTTTTAAGATGCGTGTAAGAGTTTTATCTAAGATACTTCAAGCCACTGCGCCTCACAGTTTATAATGTTTCTTGCACTATCATTGTGATTTTGCTTCTGTAGAAATACCGCTTTTTTTCTGGAGAAAACGCGTTCAAATAGCCTCCTTCCCGCATTGTAAAGGGGAATCCTGGAATCTAGTCCTTCTAGGGCCATCAATTGAAGGTCATATAAAAATAAAATATCTTTATTTACCAGAATAGCCTGATTACATTAGAGGAACGGTGCGCCTTCAAAGAGTTTCTTAATGGATTTTATTAACATTCAAAAACCGATGAAAAATCATTCTGTAATAATATGCATGTCTCTGAAGGCAAGATAAACAAAAATATCTTGATTTCGAACACCTACGGTAAACTGATACCATCAAACAGCCTTGAAATTATAACTTTCAGACTTGCACCTGAGTGGCAGATCCATTGTCTCTTAAAGAGATAACAATAATATACTCGTAATTGTCTTTAACAACTCTTTTGTTACAGGAGAACAGTGTGACACCTACGTGGAGTATTACAAACAAATAACTGAAACTGACGAGCCCAAGTGAGTTATATAACTACTATGAAAATTAATAGTATTCTAGTATAATTGTTGATTGTTAACGAGATTATTATACTATTTAATTAACGATATAGAACTTTATTATTTTTTCTGTATCTATTGGGGCTATCTTTATGTAAATATTAAAATGTGATCAAATGTATATTTTGTTATCAATAAAATTGGATATATTTTTGTCGTACTTGAATGTATTATTTTTTTACCTTTATCAATATTATTTGTAATGTATGTAGATAAAATATATATTATAAAGTTTTTTTTTTTTATAAAAATAAGCTGTAAAAAGAAGCTTAGGTAGTGGGACAAGTCCCGATACGGCAGGTCTAAGGTGAATACATTAGACCTGCCGTATCGGAAACAAAAAACTTCATTTTCAAAGGCAATAACTATGTATGTAAGTAAACTAAACAGAACAAACAACAAGATACATACTTAATATTCAGGTATTGAAGTCGCTATTGTATTATAATTACCTTGTCAAAATAATGAAGGCCTTGTTTTCTAACTCGAAACATTATTACTCATTAGATATTCATAAAGTATTACATAATATCACATAGTCAGCATGTGCAAATTATCTGAAAAATATGATTATTTTTAAACGCGCAGTTGAACTGGTTACTCGCCGAAATTCTGATATTACCTACCTACCAATCGATATAACTGCCTCCGTGGTGCAGTGGTTAGAGCATTGGGCTCTAAAACCCGGAAGTCGTGGGTTCGAATCCCACGGGGAGCATAACTTTGTGTGATTGTTTCCAGTTTGGTTAGGACATTGCAGGCCTACCACCTGAATGTCTGAAAAGAATTATGATTCCGTGCTTCGGAAGGCACGTTAAGCCGTTGCTCCCGACTATGTTCCAAGTAGGTCTGGTTTCCCTTGTAAGGGTTACGGAGATCAGATGGCCAGAGGCGCATTAAACGTTGAGAGCGCCGTAGGCAAGCATCTCATCGGCGCCCCTAATTTTATGCTATATTGTATATTTTTTCTGCCCGCGCGCCCCTTTGTACCGTCGCGCCCCTAGGCACATGCCTACTTTGCCTTTAGGATAATCCGCCTCTGCAGATGGCAATTGCTCCATTGTAATAACCAGGCTTGTCATATCTCGGATCATAGTCGAGGCGGACCCTGAGCTCGGAGGATGCAATCTAGAATACGCTGGGATGATGATGATGACCTGTCAATCAATATATTCTTTATTCATTTAGGGTTCAGAGATGCACTTACGAATCGTAAATTTATTTTATAAGAGTGTAAGAGTTAACAGAGTGACTCTACCACCGGATTCGGAATGTTGTTGATATCGAAAGGAACTGGTAACTAGTTACTCTTTTTAATCGCCAAAGTAAGTAAAAGTAATGTTATAAAACAATAATAAAATATTTGATTTGTACATTTTCGTTTGTTTTGTACAGCATATCCAAAGCATATCTATGCTTTGGTGGTTAAAACCGAATACCGCGTGTTTTGTTTATCAATATAATATCATTACAATGATAATAATGTGTAAAATATAGGAAAAAAATACCTACTCACGTGCACAACTGAAAGAGCGTCACGTAAAGTTACCTACGTGGAATACACGTCGCGATATTATGAACAAATACTTATCTTATTTTCTTGATATTGTGTAAAGTTTTAAATTCGTTTTGTTTTTATTATCATGGGTCAATGAGATAAGACTTAAAAATCGAGCCGATATCCATTTTTTTGTAGTTGATAATAAGTGAAGACCTATTTTGTAGAAAGCAAAAAATTTTTATAATTTTGGTTAGATAATTATTAGAAAGAATGGAAAAGATCAATTAACTATGACATAATAATTATTTAAGCATGACATAAAGCCTAGTGCTTTAAGTCTAAGCCTAATCTTTAGTATTCAGGTATTTTTGCCTCCTGAATAAAAGGTCAAAATGAAGATAGGTTTTCGATCTAAGCCCAAGAAATGTGATCTTGCAAATACTTTATTTTTTCTTTATAATTTGGTTTATTAAATAAATGGTTTATACAATTACACACATTTGAGCGAAAGGTATCTTACTATTCTGTTATCTATCTTTAAGATCCAATTGACAGTGAGATGAATATTATAATGAAAACAACAAAATTTATATATTAAAATATATAATTGGAAAAAATTATGAATACAGTTTTACAAACTGGCAACATTGGTAGTTAAATGCTTATGAGGTATTGTTGAAAAGTTAAAGTTATAATTGGACGACAGCCCTGATAGCCTGGCCCGTGTGCATCAGATGGAAGGCCTCATTGATCTCACTTAAAGGAACATTGTGCGTGACAAAGTCATCAATGGGCAACTTCTTATTCAGGTACTCCTCAACCAACTTAGGCACACTGTCACGGCTCTTGTAACCACCGAAAGCTGTTCCCTTCCACACACGGCCTGTCACAAGCTGGAATGGACGAGTGCTTATCTCTTCTCCTGCAGCAGCGACTCCAATGATGACGGACACACCCCACCCTTTGTGGCATGCTTCCAAAGCAGCACGCATGGTGTTAACATTACCAATGCACTCAAAAGTGTAGTCCAATCCACCATCAGTCAAGTCAACAAGGACTTGTTGGATTGGTTTGTCGTAATCCTTAGGGTTGACAAATTCGGTGACTCCAAACTTCTTAGCAACTTCAAACTTCGAAGGGTTGATATCTACGCCAATGATACGCTTAGCACCTGCGGCCTTGCATCCTAGAGCGACAGCCAAACCTACTGCGCCCAGTCCAAATATAGCACAGTTGCTGCCTGGCTCAACATTTGCTGTGTTTAAAGCTGCCCCATAACCTGTGGGGATACCGCATCCAAGTAGGCATACCTTGTCTAATGCAGCGGCTTCATTTACTTTGCAGATGGAAATTTCACACACAACGGTATATTCGCTGAATGTTGAACAACCCATGAAGTGATATAGATCCTGTCCTTTGCAGTGGAACCGCTTGGTACCGTCGGGCATCGTTCCCTGTCCCTGCGTAACGCGAACCTTTTGGCAAAGGTTTGTCTTCGGGTTCAAGCAGAATTTGCATGTTTTGCACTGGGGAACATACAGAGGAACGACGTGGTCACCAGGTTTTACAGAGGTAACGCCCTCACCGACACTTTCGACGATACCGCCGCCCTCGTGCCCCAAAACCACAGGGAAAGCTCCCTCAGGATCCTTTCCAGACAGAGTATAGGAGTCAGTATGGCAGACGCCAGTAGCGGTGATCTTTACGCGCACTTCGCCCGCTTTCGGTGGGTCTACTTCAATTTCCTCGATGGACAGCGGCTTGCCGGCCTCCCAGGCGACGGCGGCTTTGCATTTTATCACTTTACCGGCTGTAGACATCGTGGTTTACTGGACGTCTGCCAACTTGAAACGCAGATGAGCGATTGAGCGAGACTTGGCTTAATATATCAATACTAAGCCAACACTGTTCGCCGATAACGCTATCAAATTGATGATGTAACACTGCCAATACAAAATTAAAGAAAGATATATTTAGCTCTTGACCTTGAGCCTTGATCGTGAATTCGGAATTTTTATAACAAGAAGTGGTCTGTCTGTCTGTGCTCTCTGTGGATTGGATAAAAACTAAGATAAAAACACTCGAAACCAGGGTTGCCAACTCTAAAAAATATTTATCCCTAAACCTAAGTCAAAACCCCCTAAAATCACCTCAATTGCTTGAAAATCCCCCCAAAAATATTTAATAAAAATAATTACAATTAATTAATAAAAAATGTGCAGTAATATAATTTGTTTTTACCAATATTATAAAGAGGAAAGATATAATTGTCATTGTCATTGTCATATTTGTCATAGACAACATGGTGGAATTCGTGTTTTATTTTTTATTCAACTCTGTACTCATAATAACAAACAATCGCACTAGATGTCGCTAAGGCGATATGTATAAAAATGAACATGATTCGCTGGATTGGATTATCCCAAGGCTATGGAGACTATATTCACCTTTATTTTGCTGAATTTGGAATAAAAAATATATATAATTTAAAGTTATAAAAATCCCTAAAAATACCCCTAAAAATATAACACCCCTAAAAAAATCCCATCTTACTTATTTACCCCCTAAATCTGGGGGGAAAACCCCTAAGTTGGCAACCGTGCTCGAAACAGCAGCCAACTAACTTCAAAAACATCTCCCCTAATGTCATTGTCAAAAGATATTTACACAAATTTTTTTACGATACCTAAGAGCTCAAGGATTTTACAATACAACATACCACAACGATTGGAAGAGAAGAATCCGCTTCCACAAGGAACACTGCATAGACGGACGGAACACTGTATCTGGAACAGACTATAAGGTACTCTGTGAACAGACGGAAAAGAAATTATAAAAAAAACAACTGTCAATGTCAAAAGCACGCACACATTGTTGCTCGATCGTAATGAGTTTTGAGTTTACGAGTTAAAAACATGGCAAAATTACACAGTTATTTCGTTTTGTGCCCCCTAATCGATCAAAAAAGTTTCCTTGGAGTTTCAGAAGACAAGGATCCTGAATATGTGATTGTAACATTAGGTCGTAACGTTGTCAACAAATACCGGGTAAGTATTTTTGATTGTATTTTATTTTAATTTTATGATTTTTAATAATAAATAATACTTATTATTATAACAGCAAGATTGCGCAATATGTAACATAATAAGGTATGAATGCCATTATAATAAATTTGATAAATCACCAATGTTATTTTTATAGGTTATGTCATGTCAATTATTAAGATTAATGATAGTAAAAAGCTTGAAAGAAAGTTACTATGATCTTTTGTTTAGCTTTCAGATCAGAAGCAAGTTGGAGGCTGGACTTCCAAAGACCATATCACTGCTGCAGTAGTATATGACAAAGACCAAAATGGTTATGTCGGTGTATTTAATAAAAATACTATCAAGATATGGAAAGAAGACTCGGACAATCTGGACAAAGTTAAGAAGTACAAGGTTAGTTTCATTGTTTGAAATCAATGACGTTCAATATATAACTAGACTCCCATTCACACTTAAATATTGTCCGAAGCAAAAGTCTGCCCACGCAACTATTGGGCAGAGTTTCCATTTTGTTGTATACAATTGACATTAAACACTAACTGCCACGTGTGTTAATTTGAACGAATGTGTTAATGTCATCGTTTTTTGAGGAATTTTTCTTAGAGATTGGGTGTCTAGTTGTATATTGAACGTCATTGTTTGAAATATATGATTTAAGGTAGCTTTAAAAGAATTTGTAGCAATGTTACGATTAAGTTTTTGGCCTCATAATGTCTACTAATACTGTGCTACTTAACAATAAATTAATTTTTTCAAGTAATTATAAAATTTATGATGAATGAACCTTTTAATTACTATTTTCAGTTTCCCATGAACATTTTTAAAGTGGTACCCAGAGAAAATGAACCATCACTAGTTATTTTCGAAAATGGTAACAGTTCCTGCCTTCCATATGCAATTGAAAACCGCAAGACCTGTGAGACTAAATCATGCATTAAAGACAATGAATGTATTGTTGACATTGCTGCATATGCGTTGAACAACACAAGCCACATTTGCTACATTGTAAAAGATAGCAAAGATCGGTATGAGATCATAAACTCGCCATTGAGAGAAGAGCTTGGTGATTTAGAGAAACTGAAGGTGTCAAAGGTGAGAATAACCAGACCAGAGGATGTGTATGTTGTTGGGGAAGTTATAAATACAACAGAGCGACCAACTGTTTATGTTTTATGTAAGTAATTATTAATTTGTACAGGTTGGATGAAATACTAGCACATCAACTTGTGACCATAATTCTTGTAACACAATTAAAACCCTAAATAGTAACACTTATTAACTGTGCAGTTACTACTAAATTATTTCGAAACACATATGCAATAAAAGAAAAATACTTCTAATTACTTATTCTTTGCCCATGATTGTGATGACTTTTTCATTTTTATCTATTTGGTTAAGAAAGATTAATACTAATTACATACATCTTGTTTCAGGGAGTGATTCCAAAATGACCATGTATGATCTGACTAAAAAGTCTTGGAAGACCATAGGCACTGTTCCATGGGTCTCGACACTCACTAGTGTGTCCCTAGCCTGGATGGGAAAAAATCACCTCATTGTCTTTGGAAGCAACACTGATCAAGATGGAGCTATCATTGTGGCCTATAATGTCATTCTTGGAGTGGGATCATGCAGATATCCAATGAAGATGTACACAGAAGGAGCAAGAATTTACTGCTACAACGACCGCATCATTTTAGAAGCATCAAACCATATTGGGATGTTTCCTTATGTTTTAGAAACTAAGAGAAATTTGTCTAGTTTGCTAGGCTCCCATGAAATTGTACAAGATGAATGCACTGAATTTGCTAACTGGGGAACTCCTATGGAACCACTAAATGTTTGCAATGAAGTAAAAGACCTTTTGAAGCTTGGTCTCTCAGAAAGAAGTATGTGTTCCCAAGTGGTGCAGCCATTATTAGAGAAAAACAACTGCAAAAATGTAAAGGAAGTGCTGACACAGTTTAAACATGTCCCTGAGTCAATTATTGTCCAACTAATCAATTATGTTCTTAAACTGATTAATTCAAATGAGGCTAATGTAAAAAGTCTTCAAGATTTTGCAAATTGGTATTCTGCTTTTAGTGAATTGAAAGAGTCTGAGGACAAAATTGAGTTGCTTAATTATATTTTTGATTTAACATTCAGTGATGCACTGCTTATTCCTTATTTAAGGGAATCACTAACACTAGATGATACATTATTTTTGATGACTTACATTTCATATTTTCTCGTAGACTTGGATAGAGATATCAACATGGATTATGAGAGCAAACTTTGTGATTGGTGCATTTTACTAATGGATTCATTTTATCAACAATTTTTGATGACGAAAGATGAAAAGGTTACAAATGTATTAAACAATACGTTAAGTGCTGTAGCAAGTGTTGTGACTCAGTTGAAGAAGATTGACAACTTATTGCCATTGCTAAATAAAATTGTATCTGGAAAAGTTTTAGTTGATGATAGTGAGGATACATTGTCTTACACAATTGAAATGATGCAAATATAATTTTGAAAACTTATTATTGGATTAAATTTATTTTAATACTTTCCTTTGCCATAAATGTAATAAGATTGCTGCTTTTATTGATTGTTATTGGTACCAAAAACAAGAAAATTTTGTAAAATGGGCAGGAGAAACGTCTGACATGTATAGGTTGGAATGTGGAGTCAGGCAGGGGGGGTTAACCTCTCCTAAGCTTTTTTGCCTATACATCAACGAGCTGATCGTCGGGCTCAGCAGCATGCATGCGGGATGTTCGATAGATGGTCAAATGATCAATAACATCAGTTACGCGGACGACATGGCGTTGCTGAGCCCGTCGATTGGTGGGTTGAGGAAGATGCTCCTCGTGTGCGAACAGTACGCTAGAGATCACGGACTTATGTATAACTGTAAGAAAAGCGAAGTCGTGGTGTTCGCAACGCGCGGAGTAAGCAATAAGCATGTGCCGCCCATTCGACTGAACGGTGAACAGTTGAACATAGTACCTACATTCAAATACTTAGGTCATGTAGTCACCGCCGACCTCAAAGATGATTATGACATAGGGAGGGAGCGCAGAGCGTTGGCAGTACGCGGTAATATGCTTGCCCGCAGGTTTGCGCGTTGTTCAGTTGAGGTAAAAATAGCCTTATTTAAATTGTGGCGACGTCTAACTTGATCAACAGACAACTCGCCACCAACAGTTCTACCAACTGATAACAGAAGGCGCTAACTCAGGAACACGATTTAGTATGGGATCCTGCATCGCGCTAGTAGAGTTATTTCAGCCCGCTAGCATATATACAACAAACCAAAGATGGTACATTGGACCATGGTCCCCGAGCACAGTCGATCTAGCTCGGAGGAAGATCTTCCACTTTTAAGGAAGCATTAGATTTCCTAAAGTGGTGACCCCGACGTGATGTGGGTGAGATCGCTTCACACCTTGGCGACCACCACATTCCGTGAACATCGCATCAGCCTTCAGCGGTTCCTCGCATGCCTTCAGCCTCGTCTCATCCCCAGCAGGACTTCAGCAGTCAGTCACAGCAAGCCAGCCTCCAGCCACACGGAACCACCGCAGCTACGCAACAGCTTCCTGGTTCCCTGGCAGCTACTACGTGCCCACCAGGTCTTCAGCGCCCCACGTGCGGACTCACTGGGCGCTCATCGGTCCTGGCAGCCATGCAGCCTGCGCATAGCACGTACACCTTCACTCGTCCCGACGCACTGCGGACTCGAGTATCTACAAGCTCGTCCCGACTCACCGTGGACTCGAGTATCTTCAAGCTCGTCCCGACGCACCGCGGACTCGAGTATCTTCAAGCTCGTCCCGACGCACCGCGGACTCGAGTATCTTCAAGCTCGTCCCGACGCACCGCGGACTCGAGTATCTTCAAGCTCGTCCCGACGCACCGCGGACTCGAGTATCTTCAAGCTCGTCCCGACTCACTGCGGACTCGAGCACCCGCTTCTACGCTCTCTTCCCAACTCACCGTGGAATTGAGACGCTCACTGGCATTCGAAGCTCTGACGTCCAGATTGCTGAGCCTCGGTCAACATTGGACCTCCGGTCTCCGGGGGGAGTGATGTGGCGACGTCTAACTTGATCAACAGACAACTCGCCACCAACAGTTCTACCAACTGATAACAGAAGGCGCTAACTCAGGAACACGATTTAGTATGGGATCCTGCATCGCGCTAGTAGAGTTATTTCAGCCCGCTAGCATATATACAACAAACCAAAGATGGTACATTGGACCATGGTCCCCGAGCACAGTCGATCTAGCTCGGAGGAAGATCTTCCACTTTTAAGGAAGCATTAGATTTCCTAAAAAATCATACTGCCAATCTTTTTACACAAGCGGCCTGTGGGTAAGCTATACGCAAAAAGCTTACAGGGCTCTGCGCGTCCTTTACAATAATATGTTCCGGGTGCTGGTGGGACTGCCGAGGTTTTGCAGCGCGTCTGGCATGTTTGCCGACGCTCACGTAGACTGTTTCCATGCTTTAATGCGGAAAAAGATTATTTCTATCCAAACAAGAATGCTCGGTAGTCCCAACAGTGTTTTAAAGGTTTTGGCAGGGAGATGGGATAGTGCCTTAATGAAGCACTGGATCACTGCCCTAATTAACCCAAAGTCGGAGCAAATTTATTATGTAAATTAATTAATTTTATTTAATTGGATTGGTGTATTTAATGTTTTTATTTAATTTAAATTTATGTAATCAAATCGCAATTTTACTAATATTAGATATAAGAACAATGTTACTAACACTATGGATCTAGTTATCTGAAATATATAAAATTATTATTATTATTTAGACAGCAACCAAGGATAAAAACATAGGTACTATTTAAAACTAAAAGAAAACTACAGACAATTACTCCACAGTTTTTTTATTTGCTGCTCTAGCAAATTGTACAACCATGGGCTTATCTTTCAATATGAATCCATTTGTTTCATGAAGAGCAGCTTCAGCTATCCTATCTGAAGGAAAAGTGACAAAAGCTTGACCTTTCATCTTCCCTTCCTGCATTACTCTTACGTCAAACCCTATTAATTCGTCATCCCGTAGATGTTCTACATAGCGCTTATAAATCCTCTTGATATCCTGCTCTGTAACAGATTTAGCCAAATTCTTTATATACAATCTCATTGATGGTTGACCAGGGGTATAGTTTTTAAACACAGGCAAAACCTTCATGTCACTATAAGAAATTCTGTTAGTTACTATCTCTTTTTTAGTTATAGTAGGTATTTCAGTTTCTTTGGGTGTTTGCTCTATTGCTGCAGCAGACTGCTCTTCTTTTTGGAATTTTCCAAGCTCACCAACAATTTCCACTTCTTCAGTTGGTTTCTGTAAAGCATCCTGATGAACTATAACAGCTATTTTCTTAGGTTCTTGTATTGTTTTAGGGCTTTCAAACACCTCTTCTTGATTCACAGGAGTTCTTTTAACTTTTGGTAGCTTAGCTGTTGATATAATGGCGGCTGGTCTCTTTCTAGTCACAGGCAGAGTGTGTATTCTCTTCACAGACTTAGGTAAAGGCTGTATTTCTTTTTTACTCTCATCACTTGATAGTTCTGATTCAGTTTCACTCTCTGGAGTTGGTATTGCTGCTATTTCATCAGCAAAAAAAGGCCTAAATGTTTCTTTGAAGGTGTGTAGAGCTTGCTCATTAGTTTCAAATGGTGCATTCATAGCCATTTTGTTCATTAAATGCAAAGATTGAACATAAAATGGTTTGTGTGAGAGTAATGCATGAACAATGTTTACAAGGATGTTGGGATTTGGATCTGGATACTTAAACTTTAAATTAACTGGTGGCGGCTGATAAAAATCCACAGAGGGATTCCAAGAGTTAAGTAATCTGATAAATTCCTTAACTTGTTTAGTAACAGCAGAACTAGTCTCAGTATCCTGCTTATCCTGTTTTACTGGTTCTTCCTCTGTAGAATATTCTACTACTAGCCGTCTGTGCGCTATTTCGAGCTGATGAAGTCGTATTAAACTGGCTTTAGCGGATTCAACAGTTGGAAAGGAGGCAAATAAATAATTACGTTTTTTAGCTTTTTCCCAGACTTTTTCAGCGCCGAAGTGTTTTAAGAGTTGTTGTTTGTCTTGCAAAGAGAGTTCCACTGGTAAATGTCTGATCATTAAGACTTTAGACATATTTATTTACGACTAAAATTAATAATTTCGGATAAAAAGCGCAGTCTCTAAGTGTGTTCTATTTACTTGCTCAGCTTGCTCAGTGTGTGTGTTCTATGTACAGAACTTTGTTATGACATTTTTACTTTTTTTTTAAATCCTCGGCACGAGGTGCGATAATATTATTATTTGTGTAAAGATACATAGTTTTTTGGTTTACTTTTTTGGTATATTTACATACAATACCTTTATATCCCTTTACTTTTAATCACAGACTAGTTAGAAGATAAATCTTTTAATGTAATGTAAAGGAATTAAAACTTGAGTTTTACACGCAACTTTTCAAAACATAAACACTTTGTTGTGCAAATTGCTCAAATCGGTCACTGGCAACACTGATTATGTAAGGATGGCAGGCAGCAGATCAACCTGTCAAAAATTCATAATTGAAAGAGAACTCTATGTAAAGCTCATAAAGCTGAAAATTGGTTGTAGAAATATGACAGTATAGTGTAGTCGAATTGAGTTTTGCTTTGACAAATCAAATGACAAGTTTGATTTGACAGTTTTAATCTAAGGTTAACATTTGAGTGGAAAAAGCGCGGGAAACGTCGGGCAATTCGGACGACTTTTTTCTGGATTTTTAAATTTTATTAAGTATTGGATCAGTTAAGTAGCTAGAGTGTGTATATATCATTATAAATAGTGTATTTTTATTCATTTATCATATAATTTCTTATCATCAAGTAAGTGGTAAGTCTTTTTGAATTTATTTCATGAACGAGCCTGAAGACCCGGGGGGATCCGTCCCCCCGGCGTCTAACTTTGTTACTATCACCGTTTCTCACGGTAAATCAGATATGGATACGGACGGCTCTTTTAGAGACACGGATGGATCGGAAAATAACAATCCTAAACGTAAACGTACGTCGGCTCGTAAAATCTGCAAACACTGCAACAAAAAGAAAAAAAGAACTAACAAGTCTAATATAGACTCCTTTATTAGTGAATTTGATTGCCAATGTGAACGTGAAACCAAACCAACAAGAACAGTTGAATCAGATTTTGCTACACCTGTGCCACATTCTAGTTCTACATTGACAAACTCTGACACACAATCGAGTCCTAATACTAATGCTGGGCGATGCTTTTATTTATCTACTGATTTAGCACCATTTACTATACATGTTCAGAGAGAGCAAACATCTCCAAATGACAACCTCACTCTACATCCAATTGCATTTGGTCACTTTTTGAAAAAGAATTCATTTAAAAATATTGTTAATGGTAGCCTAAAGAGAATAGGGAGAAACCGCATTTCTTTATCTTTTTCGAAATATGAAGATGCCAACGCCTTCCTGCTTGATAAAAAACTGACTTTAAACCACTATAAAGCCTTCATCCCAGTTTTTAATGTGACTCGCATGGGAGTTATTCGAGGAGTACCCATAGATTGGAGTGATGAAGAGGTCATTAAAAATATAACAGTCCCAATAGGAGTAGGCAGCATTATCAAAGTTAGGCGACTTAGGAAGAAAACTTCTGTTAATGGAAAAATTGATTTTGTGCCTATAGAGACAGTTGTCTTAACCTTTGATGGTACATCTCTGCCAACAAGGGTTTTCTTGTGCTATAATTCATTGCCTGTTCAGTTATATATTTACCCCACAATACAATGTTTTAATTGTTGCCGTTATGGTCATATTAAAAGTCAGTGTAGATCAGTACCAAGATGCTTTAAATGCGGTTTAGGTCATTCCGGTGATAGTTGTTCTATTGATGAAGAAGAGGTAACTTGTATTCTATGCTCTGGTTCACATGTAGCTACAAGCAGAATATGTCCAGAATTTTCAAGACAAAGAGCTATCAAGGAAACTATGGCTAAGAGCGTTATGACCTATGCTGAAGCACAAAAATTACACCCCCCTGTGTCAAGACCTTATGCAGATGTTGTCTCTTCTAGTCCCAGTCCCATTTCTCGCTCAAATACTGTAAGTCAAAATTCAAATCCCAACTCACAAAATCAAATAACAGGCAGACAATCATACAAAAAAACTGTATTTTTAAAACCTAAAGTTCCCTCTAGACCCAATAAGGGGTATGATCGTAAAAGCCATGAGGCATTAACTGACGGTTACAATTGTCCTATAACTCCTAGCAAAAGTATTCTCATTGCTAATGATGTCAATAACTCTCAATCAAACTTATCGATAAAAGAATTAATTGTTTGTCTTATAAATACACTTAACCAAAGTAATTTACTTTCTACACCGTCCAACGTTGCCATCACTCTTGAGAAACAAGATAATAAAAACTCCCAATATGGCTCAGCTTCCTACGGCAATGGCCATGGCAGTCCAGTGGAATTGCCGTAGTATAGCTAGCAAAAAATCAGATCTATTGCATATTATTAAAAAATTTGACCCATTTATAATAGCACTGCAGGAAACCTGGCTCAGGCCAGATTCCTGCTTCAGAATTCCTGGCTTCTCTTGTGTTAGAGAAGACAGACATGATAGTTATGCAGGTGTTGCATTACTTATCAAACACTCTTTTCCTTTTTCATTTATTCCCCTGCCTCAACATAATGAGGATTATTCTATAGTTGCAGTTTGTGTAAATAACATTACATTTGTTTCACTGTATATACCTCATCCTTCAACTTCTATATATGATGAAATTGAAAATATTTTAAGTAGTCTTCCTAGACCATTGGTCATTATGGGAGACTTTAATGCTCAACATCGGTCCTGGGGTAGTTCTACATCTAGCGTTTATGGAAACAGAATTCTAGATTTCTTAGATAATAATAATTTATGTATTTTAAATAATAATAGCCCCACTCGTAGGACACAACCACATGAGGGAGCTAGTGCTCCAGATCTCACTATTTGCTCACCAAACTTGGCCTCTGCAATAACATGGTCTGTATTAGAGTCTACCTTTTCCAGTGACCATTTTCCTATAGCTATGAGCTTTTCTAATATTAAAACTAAACCAACAGCTAAACGCTTACCTCGCCTTAAATATAAATTAGATAATGTTAATTGGGAGTTATATAGAGAAAGAGTTGAACAGGGAGTTTCAGCTTTACCTGTAATGCATGAAAATGGTCACTCAGAATGTGCTGAAGCTTTGGCAAAATTATTATTAGACTCTGCAGATGCTATATTTCCTTCTAAAAATAATCATTTTCCTAAAATCCCTTCCCCCCCCTGGTGGGATAAAGAATGTTCAGATGCTATTAAAAAAAGAAAAGCGGCTGAAAGGGCTTATAATGGTCATTCAACTACAGAAAATTTTAATTATTTAACAATGGTTTGTACTGAAACCAAGAAATTATTTAAGAAAAAGAAATGGGAGGGGTGGCAAAGATTTTGTCATGCTTTATCTCCTGATGTTCCACCATCTGTTGTATGGATGAATATAAGGAAATTTAGATCCGCATTCAAAGAATCCAAACCATTTACTCTTGATGATAATTTAGTAGAATTTTTTTTAGATAAACTAGCTCCTCCTTATGTTTCCCTTGAATTAAACACTTTTAATACTTCAGAGTTTGACTCCCACATTAGCCATAATACTTTAAATGCTCCTTTCAGTTTGTATGAACTTAAAGGAGTCTTACATACGGTTAAGGATTCAGCCCCAGGAATGGATGGAGTACCATATTCATTTCTCTCCCATTTAAGTGATTCAGCTCTATCATATTATTTAGCTCTTATAAATTCAATATTTCTCACTGGAAATATTCCCCCTTCATGGAAATCGCAAGAGGTAATACCAATTCTCAAACCAAACAAATCATCATCTGATAGTTCTTCATATCGCCCAATAGCTCTATCTCCAGTTCTTGTTAAAGTAGCAGAACATCTGGTTAAAAATAGATTAGAATGGTTTGTTGAGAGTAATAATTTGCTAAGCCCTAACCAGTTTGCTTTCAGGAAAGGTAGAAGCGTTTCTGATAGTATTGGCATTTTTACTACGGATATCCGACTGGCCTTTTCACATAGTGAGTCTCTTATGGCTGCCTTTGTAGACATTACTGGGGCATATGATAATGTAGTTTTATCTATTCTTAAAGATAAACTATATCGCCTTCATGTTCCCTCTCTACTTATTAACTTTATTATAAATTTATTGTGTGGACGTACTATAAATATAATAAATGGAACTTCTCATAAATCTAGAATAATATGGGGTGGACTTCCCCAGGGCTCAGTGCTGAGTCCTATACTTTTTAATATTTACTCTCATGATTTAGAAACCACTCTTAAAAATCAAATCAACGTCCTGCAATATGCTGATGATTTGCTTTTGTATGTGTCCGGAAAGTGTATAGAAAACCTTAGCTCATCTTTAACTTCTGCCTTACAAACTTTGAAATCTTGGCTAGATGATAATGGATTAAGTTTGTCGGTTCCAAAAAGCTCAGTTGTTCTCTTTAGTCGAATGCGTTGTCCTCCTCCTTTTTCTGTCTTTTATGACGATTTAGTTTTTCCACTTAAAAATGAGGTAAAATTTTTAGGTGTTATCTTAGATTCCAAAATGACAGGATTATCTCACTTCTATTACATTGCTGCTAAATGTGAGCGGATTTTAAATATGCTAAGATGCCTTTCGGGTGTTTGGTGGGGATCACATCCTTCTACTTTAAAACTTCTTTATAACGCTTTAGTAAGAAGCATACTTGACTATGAAACTTTCTTTTTAGAACCTTGCAGTATTGTTGGTTTAAGGAAATTAGACATTGTTCAATCTAAAGCTCTGCGAATTGTAGCTGGCGCAATGAAATCAACACCTACTAATGCATTACAGGTGGAATGCGTAGAACCCCCTCTCAGACTTCGAAGGCAAATGCTAAGTGACACATTTCTTTTCCGAGCTTTTCAATTGTCCAACCATCCCCTTTTTGCAAAATTAGATGCTTTATTAGAATGTATGCAACATTCTTCTTATTGGTCCCATAAAAAACCGCCATGTTTAATAATAAGTTATAGAAAATTACTTTCATTGCAAGCTCCAACTCATAGATCGGCATTTCTTCCTCTTTTTGGAACAA
This sequence comes from Mecyna flavalis, assembly GCA_949319885.1. Classification (NCBI taxonomy): domain Eukaryota; kingdom Metazoa; phylum Arthropoda; class Insecta; order Lepidoptera; family Crambidae; genus Mecyna; species Mecyna flavalis. Next base: position 16,761,983 of record OX439439.1, read on the forward strand.
ATTTTGAATCACTGATCATATCGCCAGATGTACACTTAGATTTAAATATTTATAAATCAGACAAAAATGCAAATATTCAATTCAATTACATCCTTGATAAAGATTGGCACAATTGGCACCACTTATATTGTGATGCTTCTAAGCACACTCATGATGGTCCCGTGGGGGTAAGCATGTACCATCATCAGTATAAGATCCACCAACTTATTAAATTCCCACCTGAGACATCAGTATTCACTGGAGAATGCTTTGGTATCTACAAATCCTTAGAATACATATTAGTTATGAAACTAAAGAAAACTATTATTTTTAGTGACTCTAAGAGTGCTCTAGAAGCTTTGGGAAAGTTTCCATTTAAATCGGGTATTTTTCCAGTTGTAATGGAATGCCGGAAATTATTATATGAATGTTTTGTAAATGGTTATTCTGTACATTTTGCATGGATTCCGGGGCATTGTAATATATCAGGAAATATGAAGGCTGATGAACTTGCTAACAGGGCAATAGACTGTGGAGACATTGTACCTTACAAAAACTACTGCCATGACTTAGCAGCTCTACCGAAGACTTATCTCCGTAAGTCTTGGGAAGATGACTGGGAAAGTAGTAGCCAGATTAAAGGGAAATATTACAAAGCAATTCAACCTTGCATTCCATTAAAACCATGGTTTTCTAAAACTGTATTTAATAAGTTGGAAACTGTCATTCTTATCCGTATGAGACTTGGACATGTTTGTACTCCTGAACATCTAAGTAGACTTAACATTGTAAATAATAATATATGTGAGTGTGGTGCAGATGTGGGAAATCTGAACCATATCTTTTTTGCGTGTAATAGATATGATCATTCCTTGCTATTTTCCTCTCTTTTATCCCTCCGTGTACCTCTGCCTACTTCCATTCCCATTTTATTATCCATGAACAATCATAACATATATAGATGTCTATCTTTATTTATTGAACGAAATTCTATTAAGATTTAATTATATCATTTTATATAATATGTACTTATTGTATGTCTACATTTTATAATATACTTAATCTCCTTTTCTGATCCTTTCCTCTAAATTCCCGGTTTCCGTCTTTTCATACATAATACGTTTCCTAACCTTTACACTTGTCTGTGGCAAATGTACAAACCGTACGAAGCCAAAAAAAAAAAAAAAAAAAAAAAAAAAAAAAAAAAAAAAAAAAAAACATATGAGTGTACCGAGCTTAGATGTTCTACTCTAAGGTACCGAGTAATTTTACGATTTTAATTTTATTTTGTTATTTTTATGAATAGTATAGCAATGAGATAGTTATAAACATGGCAGAGGGACCAACCAAAAAAGTTGTAAAAGTAGTTGTCCTTGGCGACATAGGCAGGAGCCCACGCATGCAGTATCATTCTTTATCACTAGCAAACAACGGTTTGAAAGTCATTATAATCGGCTACAATGAGACCAAGCCTCTTCCAGAGATACTTGAAAACCCTGACATCACCATTACAAAGTTGAATCCTATGGTGTTCGACAAAGGACCTAAAATACTGCAATATGCTGTGAAAGCGATCTGGCAAGCCATAAGCTTGTTACTTACTTTGTTTATAACAGGAAAATGCCAATACTTGCTGTGCCAGAATCCTCCCGCCATTCCTACGCTTCCAGTCTGTAGATTCTACTGCTTACTTACTAGGACCTGCTTTTTGATTGACTGGCACAATTATGCATACTCCATAATGGCACTCTCCTTGCCATCGGATCATCCGTTACTGAAGTTCTCAAAATGTATTGAAAGGATCTTTGGTCAATCTTCTGATTATAATTTTTGTGTAACTAACTGTATGAAAGATGATTTGTTGCTGAATTGGAATATATTGTAAGTTTTTAAAATTAGAAAACATTTCTTTTTTAATTTTATTTTGAAATAAGGTGGCCTTTGGTGAAATTTTATTTTTCAACATATTTTAGAGCAAAGGTCTTGTATGACAGACCACCTAAGATTTTTCATCCAATTACATTGGAGGATAAACACAATTGGTTCATGAAAATCAGTCAACAATATCATGTGTTTGGGTGTGCAGCCAATGAGGACAGACAAACAAAGACCGCATTCACCACGATAGAAGGTGGAAGGGTGGAGTTGAGAAAGGACAGGCCTGGACTCCTGTTCAGTAGTACGAGTTGGACACCAGATGAAGATTTCAGTGTACTGATGGAGGCATTGCAAGGTATTCAAATAACATTACTAGGCACTTGGTTGCAGAGGGATCAGTTTGTTTGTTACCATTTATGTAATTAAATTTAAGTTTCTCAATGCCTTTTTTGTGATGGGAAAATATTAGCACCCTGAATTTCCATAAAATACTGGCACTATTATAATTTAAAGTGTTCTAAAATTAGGTACACATTATGCTGCTAGTGAATTATTGTATCTTATTCTAAAGATATTTAAAATGGATCCAATTCCATGCTGATGTTACCACAATACATTGTGGCTGTATTATCACTATCTAATGGTGCGTCTATGCTTACGAAGCGAACACGAGCGGCGCACGAGCGGAGCACGAGCCGATCCAAAATTCGTGTACTGTGGACGGACTTGGAGCCTCGAACGAGCGCGCTTCGAGCATTCGTTTCGTGCTCGACTGTGCTCCGCCCGTAGACAGAGAAAACTATAGACAAATTGCATACAAATTGATAGTATCTATCGCATTCACACAAGAAAAAGAGGGCGATACGGATAGACCACGTAAAAGAAAGAGATAGAACTACACAATTTTTTGTCTCGCACCGCGTGCCGGTTTTTCGATATTTAGGCTGAAACTATGTTCGAGGAGAGATCGTCGTAGGCTCGTGGCAGGCTCGTAAGTGCGTCCACACTTGTCACGCGAGCAGAACGGTTCGACTCGTGCTCCGCTCGTGCGCCGCTCGTGCTCGCTTCGTAAGCATAGACGCACCATAAGGTTTAACTTTTTTTCAGTTTATGAAACATTATACAATCATACAAAGAAACTTCCAAAGCTGATATGTGTGATAACTGGCAAGGGACCTATGAAGCAGCATTATATAGACATTCTCAAAAGCAAGAACTGGCAGCATGTTACAGTGGTAACTCCATGGTTGGAAGCCGCAGACTACCCCACAATGGTGGCAAGTGCAGACTTAGGTGTATGCCTTCACACCAGTTCTTCAGGCATGGATCTGCCAATGAAAGTAGTTGATATGTTTGGAGCCGGCTTGCCAGTTTGTGCATTTGAGTTTAAAAGGTAAGCACTTACTGAATTGATTTCTTAATGCGCTTGATGCTGAATTTTTATTGTAAATTAGTTAAAATGTTATCAATTTTTGTTGTCAATTTGCAGTCTCCATGAATTGGTGCAGAATGGTGTCAATGGGTATACATTCACTAATAGCGATGAGCTTTCTAAGCAAATAGTTGGATGGTTTGATGGCTTGCCTGATAATGTGCAGCAAAATAAGTTAGCTGAGGCAATGAAGACTGAACTAAGTAAATTCCAAAAGTCACGATGGGAGGACAATTGGAATCTAAGAGCAAGAAGCTTCTTTGAATCATGATATTATATTGTTTTTTCAACCAGACAATTATTGATGAATTAATATGAGTTAAAATGGAATCAGTTAATATTTAAGTTGTTATATTTAAATTACAAAATATATTCAATAATAATAATAAAGAACCAAATAAATTGTCAACATATTTTATTTTTCTTATACAAAAAATGCAGAAGTACACTGTACCCAAATAACAAAAATATTATCATTCTGCAACTTTCACACATATTTTCTTACACTAATAGTCTTTCAATTTCTTGTTGAATACTTTGGATCTGGGGTTTGAGTTGCGAGCCTTCGTTGATCGTGATGGAGCATGCAATAATTGGCCGTGAGACACCACACGCACGTCCTAATGCTTGTTTTGATCTGACAAACACATATGGCACGTTTTTGTCCTCACACAGTATTGGAATGTGCAAAACAATCTCGAGGGGCTCGGTATCAGCGGCCATGATGATGAACTCGGAGAGACCACGGTTCAAGGTTTTAGTAGCTTCGTTCGCGCCTTTTCGCAACTGCTTGTAGTTGGCAGCTTGCTGAACAAGGTTCAGAATTTTGGCAGTGAGAGCCGCATCTGCCAAAGGATACGCTTTCGGATTTACTGCTGCTTCAGTTTCGGCCTGAAATTTACAAGAGCATTAACAATGCGGCATGGACCATTATAAACATAACCTAAAAACAAGTTACGGGCATTTAAAAACTAAATCTGGGTCACTGAAAGTAAAACAAAGGTCTGGAATCCACTCTAGATGTTTAAAGTGGTGTTAAAATAGATATTACCAGAAAAATACAAGTAAATAAATAAACACGTGATAGCTTACCATGTTGAAGTGTTTCTACCGAGTGTTGATACAATTCAACCTCTCGGCGATCGCTCGCTTCACTGAGGAAACTACACGAAGATGAAGTATTTTTCGCAAGTGTTTAATATTTCTTGTTATAAGTATTGATTAAAATATTTTACGAAAGAAGACCCACGCGAAGCTCAAATGCGCGGCGGCGGCATTGAGAAATGTCAAATATATGTCAAAAACTCAAAATGTCAATGTCACGCAAAGTTGTTCTACTCTAAGTGTCAAATTGACAATGGGTGGCCATATTAAAAGTGGAGAAATCTGCCAAGCCTGCTATATACATGGGCTAAAAATCTGCCAAACCAGTAACCACCCTCTTTCTTACTCTCCAGCCAGCCCAATAGTCCTTCACCTTCCCTTTTGATTTTACAAACTTCTTCTTCATCCTGCCGTTCCCATTTTATTTGGGATTGGCGCAATATGTTTTTCGCTTCGACTCACTCGTGGACGAGGGATCCACTTCTTTTTCCTTATATCTTCTTTTACGTAATCCACCCATCTCTCTTTTGGACGACCTCCCCTACCTACCTCTAACATTCATATTCATTGATTTTATATGCATGTAAAGTGCCTTTCATCCACGAAATAGAAAAAACGAGCTTTCATTCTTTCTAATCATATGCATATGAGCATGTTATGTGTGTGACGCATATGCATGGGCTTGGTTTGGTATGGACCAAGACAGACAGCTCCCTTTCATCTTTTCTGTCACAGGCGCTGCCTTCAAACCTCTTTATGTAGGTAGGTACCTAATTTTAACTTATTTTATCCATTCTAGTCACTCACATCCATGTGACCATCCACCACCCACCACCACATTCTCATCTCTGCTGCATGTACTCGTCTTTCATACGTCTTCTTAACGGCATACAATATGGCAGGAAGTAGGCATGTGTTGATAACATGTTGCAGTGACCTGTCGTCAACGTCATTTCATCCAAGCCGAGTTAATGCGGGGCTTGCTTGTCTGACGTCCCTGTCAATATCACCGTCGCTTTGCACGAGAAACCAGAGGTACCGAACGATAGAACAGCCTGGTAAGGACATTCCATCGCTGGGCCTGGCTGGAGAGACTGCCGAATTACAGAACAGATAATATTCTGTTTGGTCCTACTGACTTTCAGGCCAACACTCTTCAATCTTTGCTGCCATTCCTTCTATTCTTCTGAACCTCTAGGGCCTTTTCTGAAAACTACCACAATGTCATTAGCGAATAGGATACACCAGGGAGCCGCTTCCTGTATGTCCGTTGTCAGAGTGTCCATTGTCATAAGGAGAAGGTTAAGGTGAAGTTAATACGTAATAAACTACCATGGTTTAAAGTTAGGAGCGAAATTTGCCAGAATGGCAAAAATCTGCCAATCAGCAATCCCTCGCATGACGTCTCGATGGTCTAGTGGTTTAAGTACCGGGCCGAGATCACTGGGTCCTGGGTTCAATTTTTAATTCTGGGATAACTAACTTGGATGAAGGGGCCTTGCCCTGCAGTCGGGCATTAAATGGGCTGATTTTTTTTATATGTAAGATGGAGGCAACAAGCAAGCGGATCACCTGATGGTAAGCAATCACCGCCGCCCATAAATACCGCGCAACACCAGAGGAGTCACAAGTCTAGTAAAAATGTTCTTTGGTCACAAGTAAGTTGCCGGCCTTAAATAAAGAAATATGCTCGTTTCTTGAAGATTGCCATGATACTTTACTTTTACTGGAACTCCAGATATGTATTTGCCACAACTTCTTATTCATTTAATGTTTTAAAAAATGCAGAAAAGAGATTAAGTGTTTCACAAAATTATTGTTTATTTATACGAAAACTTAACCTAATTATAACATTCTCTTGTATTTTCTTAGCTACAGATATACCGAAATTTCTGAAAATGTTAGATCACCACAAATTGGAAAATCTACACACTTGGGATTTATTTTATTATCTATTTTTTATGTCTATTAGTGTAATGTTGGTCCATAACTGATTTCAATTTATATAGAAATACAGAATTATAAATAAAATATTTGAGTAATTGATTCCATCTGTCTGAGAATATAAGTCACAAGGTCACGGCTGCTGTTCAAAATTGTTAACACTTTATGTTGACCACTTCAATCATCACTTTAGTCTTAGAAGCCCACATTAACTAGGCTTCACATATCTATACTAGTTAGGTTTTTTAAACATGTTAGGATTGTTATTCTGATTAGCCTGGCTTGATAAGAAGGCCAGATGGCCTTTAGGACATTTATTTGCGTAGTGGCCCTTTGTTCCACATTTGAAGCATGTCACTTCTTCTAGAGGTTTATGGATCATTGAGCGCGGTATTCTCTGTTGGTTGCCGCCTTCTTCATTTTCATTTGCTGGTTTGACGTAACCCAGGGCTCTGTATCTGGCTTCTTCTTGTCTTTGTGCCGCCTCCCTTTGCTAGAATTAAAAGAAAAAGAGAAATTAGTACATAATCGAAAAGTTTTATGGCACATCTAATAATTGTTGTAGATTAAATCTTAAAACTATTTAACTACTTAAACTATTGTTTATGGTATATTCAACATAAAAAAGTTGAGTTGAAGCTATTGACTTCATTTTATTACCTTATGTCAAAAATTATTAAAAAAAAGAAAAGCTTACCTCAGGAGGTATTTTATTACAACTTGAAGCCTTATGCCCAACCTCAGAGCAGTAGTGGCACACTGGCAATCTCTTAGCATCTTTAGTCTGCTCTGGTGGTGCAGGCAGCTCTAAGCGTGGATGCATGAACTTGCACCCTGGGCCATCAGGACAGAAGCCTGACAAGTAGTTCATGCAGAACACACGCCGTACATGTCGGTGCCGGCAGTGTGGGCCATGCCGACAAAAGCCTCTATCGTACCTGCAAATCAGTCATAGAATTTGTTACTGAATTATTTACTGCAAATGCTATGCCATTATAAATTATAAAAAAAAAAATTAACACAAAATATACATGGTGGGGGACACTAATGTAAAGATATCTTAAGGAACAACTGAATGGACCAAAGAAAACAGAAAAAAAATTACAATTTCAAAGTCCATACAAGAGTAGTCTCTATCACCCTAAAATTAGAGTGTAAAGTCCATTAATAGAGAGTGCGGAAACCAACTTCCGAGTGGGGTTTGACGAAATGGCCCGTTGAAAATCGTGCAACACCCATGCATAGCTTGGGGATTGAGTAGTTAATGTCCCACTGCAGAGCAAAGGCCTCCATCATTGAAATCAAGTCATCACTACAATGATGGCTAAATTAATATAAAATGAGAGTATTCTACTGTGGCTGTGGAAAACTAGAAATGGTTCTCCAATATTAAAAAACTAAGTTTACACATAATTTATTGATTATAATTATATACATACCATGGACAATCTTTGATCTTGCTTTCTGGGTCTATATGTAGAAATGGACATTCTTTATTGTGGCATGCATTGAACCTAGCGTAGAAGTAGCACTCTGGCATTTTAGACATGTCATATTCATGGAGAAACTCGCACTGGTCCCCTTTCTTGCACAGCCCTCGCAGCCAATGCTTGCACACCACTGTGCGGTCTCCGCGTACATGCCGGTATGGACACTGAGGTCCATTAGCACACCCACTTGGCTGACTGAAGAACTCACATACTGCAGCTGTTGATTCTGAAATTGTTGATTTTGGTATGATCATTCATTACTTGGTTTGGTACTGGATAGAGCATAGCAAGTACAGACACAAAAAGAAAAATCTGAAGGATGTTTCTAATTAAAAAATAACTGTCTTAAAATTTTATAATTTTAGAGGTTATATATAACATCTAAAGTTTAATCAGACATAATATTGTAAGCAAAATGTTATAAGTCTGCTGATTGAGTTGAGCCACATCTTGTTTAATAAAACTTACTGTCCATCCCAGGAAAAGGCAGCGGGAGAGCTCCATACTGCTCTTCTAAAGCGTAATCTATGTCAAACTTTATATGATCCACATTAGCCACTAATACTTCCATAGTGGATTATTAAGACTTTTATGTCAGGGTGAAAGTATTAACCATAAAATTACTTTATAAAAATAATTAAAACTGCCTATTTTAATGCAAATCAATTGCCGATAAATTGAGACATTTCTTTCATTCGACGTTTATTTGTCAATGTCACAGACTAGATAGAAGATAAATGTCAATGTCAACTTTGGTCTTTGACAAGTTAAGTTTTAGGGTGGATCTACGTAGAATGTTATTTTTGATAAAAAATTTAGATTTTTTATCAACCCACGTGCAGAGCTTCAGTACAATATAGGATCTATAGTTTTCAAGATTCTAAGCAATTGTATATTAAAAGCACACAAATCCGACCTATACTAATCAAAATATTGACAAAAGAAGAAAAAAATACGTTCAGAATAATGACTGCGTATTAGGAAAATGATATTTCTGTAAAGAACAATGAGCTGTGTTGATAACAATGACAAACTTATAAATGTTTTTGAAATATCAGGAATAAAACCCAATTTTGTAGGAAACATGATTTTAATCATGAGTACCTAGTAACAATCTGTTGTTTTTAATTTATATAATTTCCTAACCTTTCGCCCGCGGCTTCGCCCGCGTGAACTATAGGACGTTATCCCGCGGGATTTTTATAAATTATAGCCTGTGTTATTCTGATGTATACTATATTATTGCCTCAACCGCTATGTCCCTGCATTGTAAAACTGTTATCTTCGAAAATATTCATTTAAATTACATGCTTTAAAGGGCCACATTGATCTATATTCTTCTTCTTCTTTGTCGTCACACTCTTGGCAGAGTGGTCGTCACATCAGGGGTGGTAGCAACCTTTACAATCCGCCACCACTCATCTCGCTCGTACTGTAAGCTCTTCTTGTGCATTCATGGAGTGGACCATTGAATGTAGCCTTGACTTGGTCGGTCCATCGCATCGGTGATCTACTGCGCGCTCTAGCGCCTTCGACTCTCCCCTGCACCACAAGTCGCTCCATAGAGATCTATGAAGACAGATGTCTTCTCGACGTATGATATGTCCAAAGAAAGTGAGAATACGACATTGGACGATGGAAGAAAGACGCTGTTTGATGTCGAGTTCTTGGATGATTGAATCGTTGGTTTGGAACTGTGTCCAAATAGTATAGGTACCAAGCAGGTACCAAACCCATAGCCATATAACCTCTGTATTTGGAAAGGTGTTTGAGCGGATAATCAACTCCCAACTTGTCCGCTAACTAGAAGATCATTACTACATGACCGACAGTATAGTTTCAGACCAAAACGGTCCACGGGTGATCTTCTAGCTTACGTATCGCACCTCTGGGGGGAGGATATGGAGAAGCATGGTGAATCTATGGCTATTAGCCTGGATATTGCCAAGGCTTTTGACCGTGTTTGGCATCGCTCGCTTTTTTCCAAGCTTCCGGCATATAGTCTGCCAACTCGCTTATTATGCGACTGGATTGCGGGATTTCTGGAGGGTCGCAGGATTCGTGTCCTCCGTGATGGACGCGCTTCTCGCTTCCTCCCAATAAATTCCGGAGTGCCTCAATGCCTGTCGCCGACTTTGTTTCTTCTGCATATCAATGACATGTTATCACTAGGTAATATTCATTGCTATGCGGATGACAGCACTGTCCACGCACGATATTTCGGAAGACTTGCGGCTAAACAGACCGAAACCGAGGAAAACAGGAATCTTCTTGTCGCCGAGCTTGACGAGGTCCTGGACCGCATATCCAAATGGGTTGCCAGCAATCTCATCGAGTTCAATGCCAAGAAAACACCTGACAGGTGTGTTTGTTTTCTGCAAATCTTCTCCTTTTCTTTCCCATTCCACTCTTCAGATCACGCCCTTACCAATACAGGATAGCCTAAGCATCCTTGGCATCGATGTTCGTAGCAACTTGAACCAACGGGAATAATATATCAAGAGCGTCATCAGAACAGCTTCCCGTAAACTCGGAATGAACAGTATGAGACGATTTTTCACTCCGGTGCAGCTTTGTCTCTTATACAAGGCACAGGTTCGCCCGTGTGTGGAATATTGCTCTCATCTCTGGGATGGTTCCGCAAAGTACTTATTGGAGGCCCTCGACAGGTTGACGACGTGATATCCGTATTGTCGATAATCAAGAAGTGACTAAGACCCTAGAACCTCTTCAGTTACGTAGAGACGTTGCTAGTCTTAGTGTTCTCTACCGTCTCTATAATGGGGAATGCTCTGAAGAGTTATTCCAACTCATCCCGTCCTCCCCTTTTCACTCCCGAACAACACGCGCCGGACTGCGTTGCCATCCCCATACCATCCAGACACTGGTGGCCCGTACCAAGAGGTATAGTTCCTCTTTTTTGCCCCGTGCCATTAGGTCATGGAATGCCCTTCCGGCTCATGTGTTTCCTTCCTCCTATAATCCAGGGCTTTTTAGGCGGGGCGTGAAGCAGCATCTAATCAGGCCTTCAGGGTGAGGGTGACTGGCTCAATGGGTACTTTGTTCTATTGAGCCAGTCAGCCTTAATTTTTATTTTATTTGGACCTCACTTCCGCTTACCATCAGGTGGAGTGAGGTCATCCAGACTGCTCCCATATAAAAAAAAATCAGACCGATATCAAGGCTAACTTGCTCCATTTTACTCAACAGGGATTATCTTTAATATTGCCGATGCTTGTTGCAAATAGGGTTGTGTCATCTGCATACTGCAAATTTTAAATTCTATAACCTCCAATTGTGATTCCGTCTGACCAATTCTCGAGTGCTATTCTCATAATGAATTCTGTGTAGGTGTTAAACAGCAATGGTGATAAAATGCAGCCCTGACGGACCCCGGCACTTGGATGAAAGTGATTTGACGACACGTCGTTCGTTCTCACCGATGCTGTTCCTTCTTCATAAAGCTTCCAAGAAAGGTGCACCAGATGTTTAGGTGTTCCCATAGCCAGGAGAGTCTCCCAAAATACTGGCCACCTCACTGAGTTGAACGCCTTTGAGAAGTCAACAAAGCAAATATAGGTCGGCTTGTTGAACTTTCTGGCTTTTTCAATGATCTGGCGCACATTCAGAATCTTCTCACGAGTACCCCTCCCTTTCACAAAACCAGCCTGTTCAGGAGAAATTTCCTTAGATTTATATGCAGTAGAATTTTACTTGCATGTGAAATTAAGGCTATTAGGCGGTAGTTACTGCATATTTTAGTGGAGCCCTTTTTATGTAGAGGTACGAAGACTGTGTGAGTCCACTTCGGGGCCAGATTTCTGATTCCCAAATTTTGTTACACAGGGTATGAAAGATATCGACACCATACTCCCCTGATGCTTTGATGGTTTCAATTGGTATGGCATCTCTTCCTGTAGCTTTTCCGCTTTTTAGTCGCCTGATAGCGACCCGAACTTCGTCCCTCAATACATGTACTCAGTACATGGCTCTTTTTCTTCGTCATGGGCTCTGTCAGGAAATAGTTGTGAGCATGAGGATCTCCAAACAAAGACTGACAGTCCAGGTCCTTCCAGGTTTCAGATATTGCATCTATTTCAGTCAGTAGTTCGCATTGTGGGTTCTCTAATAGCCCATGTTTTAGAAGAAAGGGTTTTGGTGATGGATCTTATTTTTTGATGCAGGTCGCCTGTTTGGTGACTATCAGCATGTAGCAGCAATACGTGATAGGTTAGTTTCATAGCGATATCAAGGAAATATTACTGTAAAAAGAAATAAAATCATTATTCTCAACGCAAGTCATTGTCATAAACAACATTTGTCATTATTCTCAACCAGCGTCATTGTCACCTTCATCAAGATTTAGAACAATGACGTTCAGACAAATGATGAATTTGAAAAGGACAAGTCGAAACACGTCTAAAAGGCGTGGCAGCTAGTTAATGTTATGATTACGTTATTAAACACTTGTATCTTTATTCTAAATTGTTGCAAAAGAACGTAGGCATGAATATAAATTGAATTTAGATAGAGAAATAACAATGACTATAGAAGTGTCAATTGTTGTAGAATGAACTTTAAAAACTTATCAGAGCCAACAACGTGCGTTTTTCCGCGGTGAAGTGCGTTGATCGACTGGGGAGCAGGGCGGGGTGTCTGGTCACACACTTAAGTGTTCTACCTTATGTCTCAAAGTTGCGATAATCTTGAAAACAAGAACTGCGCTGACCAATGACTTAATTTTGTAAACTTTTTTTGATCCAATATTTTGAGAACTAAATGGTTCGATAACTATTTTTGTTTTTTATTAATCGGTAGTGTTATAAACGTAATATATATTTCTTAGAAAATGTGTGCTCAAAACAGTTATGATGATTTAATATAATTAATTAAACGAGCAGTAGTGCTTTTCGGACATGGCAAAAATCTTAATATTTGGGCATATTTTATTAATCACGTTTTTATTTATTTCTTTATAGCCGTAAATTTATAAAAACCTTGTTCATTACTTATATAAGAACCGAATGACTGTTTTATTGAAATATAAATTGAATGGTTATTGAGTAAACACGTAGGACATGACATTTGACCGCCCTCGTAGATCCACCCTTTAACTTTTATGTATGGTTTCGCACGTTCGTACACTGATTTTTATAATTTAGATCAAAGAATAAAATAAAAATACTCGTTTATACAATAAATATCGATCGAATAGTAAAAGTAATCACTTAAGTTGAAGATTAATTAATCCGAAGAGAAAAATATTAAAGATTAATCTTGCTTGATTGTACCATAGACTTAATATATTACATAGATATTAATTCCATGGATTGTACTGAAATCATTAAAAAAGAAAATGTCAAACGTATTACGTCAATCGTCAATCAAAACGTCAAAACCTCAGGACATAGAGTATATTGAATAAATATATGCCTCAGGATGCACGGATGCGGCTCGGCAATTTTTCTAATACGGCTGCGCTGGGTTTCAAAAACCTTAATGCTATTAGATTATTTATGTATTAAATTAATTAAATAAACATGTCTATATCAGATCTTAAACATTCTCTTCGTAAATATGAGTTTCCAGCATGCGCTAAGGAGGCTCTTATTAGAATCGGTACGTAAACAAACAGATTAAACCTACATTTTTGTATTCATTTATTGTGTTTCTATTAACTTTCTTGTTGTAGAGCAATTATTGGTCGGCCGCAGTGCCCCTACCAGCAAACAGCTGGATGTGGCAATGGATATAATATCAGAATTTATGTTTTGTGAGACGGATCGTCGTGGCGGACGAAGGGCAACTGGCATCAGCCCTCTGCAGGAGTTGCAGCTGATTGACATCATTTGTGACTACCTGTCGGCATGTACGAATGAGACGACTAAGAATACTATATTCCTGTCCCTGTTTGGTGGCATGGAAAGCCAGAGAAGATTAAAGGTTTTGAGCATACTGGCTAGTATGGCTGTGTCAGCTTCAAGTACCCCGGTAAGTTTTTTTCTGTTCAGTTTCATCCAGAATACTGTTGAAAAATCATTAGTACAATTGATTGATACTACTTCCTAAGTAGAACAATTTGTGTGCTTTTATGTGTCAAATTATAATTTGTAAGTTAAGCCATAAGTTGGCATAATTTATTAATATATTGTAGTTTTGTTTAATACTTTTACATAATAAATATTACAGGTGCTGCTAGCAGTTGGTGTGTGGCTACAACAAATGGGTTGTTCCTCATCACAGTCCCTCCAACTAGCAGAGAACATAATCAGAGACCACTTCTACCTCAACACATCGAACCAGGCCACCCTGAAGTCTCTCGCCACCACTGCTCCTCAGTTTGTGTCAAACTTCATCACTGCTGTGACGGAGCTGTATATGCATGATGTTCAAGGCTCAAAGAAGTTACCACCTAGGAACCTGTTGGAAGTTATTACTTCTTGGGTATGTGATGTAGTATTCAATGCTCGTATATAATTTTTATTTTCTCTCTAGCATTACTACTAAAATAAAGACTAAAAATGAATTTAAAGTATGTTACACATACCCTAGTGAGATAGTGAAGGAATAAGGAAAAGATGAGTTTATGTAACATTTATCCATTAAACACCCTAAAACTATATGTATAGAAGTGACCCTTCTACTCTTTTTTTCTTCATTTTGGCTCATTTACGCAACAAACTAATAGCTAAATGAATTCAGAAATAATTAAATTACTCTTTATTCATGTTGGCCTCAGAGATGCACTTATGAATCTTTAATTATCAAGGTAACATAGTGACTCTAATCTAATATGACACCTAATCAAAGTTTATTACGTACATTTGGATGTGATATTCTTGAAATTTCATATTTCATTCAGGACCAACATTTGCAAAACATCTACAAAAAAGCAATTTTTTTAACATTTATTTCTATAAAGTTTTAAAATTTACTGCTGCAGGTATACACAAATCCAACGCTATGCATGTCAGCACAGTTGAACCTGCCTGCACTGCCCAGCGGTTCCATCCCCATGGCGGCCGTCACTCCGCTGGCCGGCCTTATCCACTGGTGTGCACTTGCACCAATTTACATTGAAGAGTCTATTACAGGTAAGACATGACAAGATAATATTTTAAGGTTTACAGTTTGGACCTATCGTAAAACATTTTAACTGTGTTACATAATATGACTGGAAAATATTTTACTAGTTGTATCTTTCTAGCAGAGTTAGGCTTTTATGTAAGTAAAGCTTGTTCCACAGTTGAGTGAAAAACATATTATTACATGTTAAAGACTACAAATAAATGTTTATAATCTATTTAAATTACCAATGTATCAATTTTGAGTGCTAATAGTATTTATTACTGATAGTATTTCTGGTCTACAAAGGCTAAACAAAATTTGTCTTTTTTTTGCAGATGTAGAAATGATGGAAATAAATATTCCAATGAAGAAGATAAAACTTGAAAATGATCATGTGACTGTCAAACAACCAGTAGCAAAGATTGTAACGGAGGCGGAACTGTATATAAAGCTGCATCTAGCAGTGCTTCACAGCCTTAGGGCAGGCAGACGGACGCATGGGCCCCCTACGGCGGTTAACGCACAGAACCTCGTTGGCTTAACGCCACATGTGCAAACATACGCTCACAGTTTGCTGAAGAAAGGGATCAAGTTGCAAAATGATGAGAAATTACAGGTTAACAATATTTTATTTAAAAATTAGTGGTTTTAGGATTTCTCAACTATTGCTACTATAATATTATAGTAAAATTGTCTTTAGTGTTTAATGATCGCTTTTCATGTAAAAATAGAACAGTTTAATCAAAATAAATGTAAAAATACATGCAACAACAAAATTCAATGCAAGTTTTTTTCTATGAACTATAATTTGAAACAGGAAAAATAAACAAATTATTTTTCATTGTGAATTCTTTTTCAGGATTGCCTAGACAGGATAGGGCAGGCTGTGCAAGTTGCACTGGCTAATGGCTGCATCTATGGAAACATCAGCAACCTGCTGGCAGCACTCGACACCCTCCCCGAGAACAGACTTCTCCGCATAATCATCAAGACGCACCAGCAGATCATTTGACGAATGCTCTGAGTGCAGTAGTAACTTAATCATTTGTGCTACATACAATAACGTAAATGAGAAAGTCATGTGTAAATATGTACTGACACATTTTTATTTCAAGATGGATTTGCTTTAGAGAAGGAATTATTGCTTGTAGATTGTATAATATGCCCAGTTAGATATCTAAAAAAAAATTGTTAAAAAATAGTTAATGCATTTGTGAAATTACTGTTCATCATTATCTTCTGGAATCATATTTTGGTTTTATTGACCCTGGGGTCCTTGGTCCAAAAGTTATAAGGTTAGATACTATTTAAGAAATTTTAATTGGGCTCCTCTACATTGAATCTATATTTTTGGTTGGATTAATCTATAGCCATGAATTACTTACCTTTTATGAACTTAAGTCTAAAGGCAACATTGGAAAATATTATAATGTATATTATAAAAGAATAAACTGTGATAAGTTTTAAAATTATTTTATTCAGAATGGTTTAAATCTCCTACTCTGTTTTATCTGTGCAATCTTCTTTTTATCTTCCTCAAACTTCTGCCTTAGTGCTACAATGTGTTTCATCTTTGACTCTCTTATTTGGAAAGTGTAGAAGTTTTTAAGTTCTTTCCTTTTCTTATTTCTTTCTTCTTTTGCCATTATTTTGTTCTCTACCTTTTCTGAGCGAGCAAAGCTTTGTACTTTACCCCTCTTGGTTACGGTCACCCATCCCTCATCGTCTTCCTGTTCTAATGCCTTTTCTTTCTTTTCAGCTTTTAGTTGGTTCTGGTCATGTTTTTTCATGAATTCTTCAACTCTTTCCTTTAAAACTTTGGGTACTACAACTGCATTGTTATATTCTTCTATCCATTTTCTCAAGCCCAATTTTACTTGATGGTCCTCAGAATTCATTGGATGAAGCTCTGTCAACTTTAAAGCTTTGTCTAAGTGAGCTACCTTTTCAAAGACTATGTAGGCAATTTTGAATGCAGGTTTTTCATCTTCTACAATGAACTTGTTTGTTGGTGTTTCCACAACATTGGGCTTCGTAGATATTTGTACGGATTTAATAGTGCCAGCTTCTTTGAATGCATTTGTGAGACCTTGCTTGTCAGCATAAGGAGGTAAATTTACAACAAACAATGTTCTGCCAGAGGGTTTGTCGGGTGTATGCTCTCGGACTGCATGTTCTTTGATGTAAATTGTATGCGGTGATATAGACTCTTCTGAAAGCTTTAATTCTAACGCTGTAATAGAAAAACGTAATGTTAAAATGTATTCGTTCGTTTCGTACATTATTAATCGAATTGTAAAGCAATATTAAAAGATAGCAGCAAACAGTGAAGAGTTAGAATACCTTACCTTTGAAATCGTGAGAACGTTTTACGGCTTTCATTTTATATCTTAATTAAATTAAAATACCATCACAAAATAATAAACACTGATTGTGCACTGATTAATAAAATAAAACGTTTCAGATTTGTAGGTTATATTAATTTGACATCTGTTAACTTTTTAATATTCTGCGGTTATTGACATGACATTGCATCAAACTATAGTTTATACAGCCTATGGTATTTTCAAAGATATATTATATAATTCGTATGTACTATTTAGAAAAGATTTTTATTTTTTAGTAAGATAACAGTTCGAATCCTCAATAATAACTGTTATTAGAAGATTCGTGCTTTTAAGGTGAATTGAGTTAATTTTAAGAGGTACATAATATAAAATAATTGTACACTATAAGTATAGTATAACAAAACTATTTTCTTCTTGACTCATCATCATCACATCATCCATCGGTCCATCTCCAATAATATGATATATTATGAATTATAAATGCAAATGTCTGTGCTTTAAAATTGCAAGTTTTTAATACTGCTAGCTGTCCCGTTGACAATTTGACATTGACGTGTGTATGTATGACATTTTC
Organism: Mecyna flavalis; assembly: GCA_949319885.1. NCBI lineage: Eukaryota > Metazoa > Arthropoda > Insecta > Lepidoptera > Crambidae > Mecyna > Mecyna flavalis. The sequence continues at coordinate 16,779,800 of OX439439.1, forward strand.
CAGTTGACTGTAGGTTAAAACGTCTGTTTTGTCCGTATTTTAACGTAATTTTACGGCCATGTGTGGTTTTATATACCAAATAGACAAAAGTTTTAGTGATGTTATCCACCACTGCACATAATAAAGTGAAAAATCCGAAGGGTTTGGAGGGGTCTGACACCCAAGAACGCGATGAAATAGGACATGAAAACACAACGGATGATAAGGTCAGAGGTTATGTTGGGTCGTACGATGCATCCTCGTCGTTTGGCGGGCCGTCCAGAGATGGCCGGTTCCGCTCCCGTGGGCGCTCTACCGAGTTCCGGCACTCCCGCGGCGGGGGACGCGGCGGCGGCCGCGGCCGAGGCGGCTACCCACCCCGCGGCGATCGTGACCCTCTCGACAATTCCTACAAATACAACGAATCGTTAGGCCAAGGAAACACTGAAGCTTGGCCACCAGAAAACAGTACCAGCAAGTTTTACGAGAGATCAGAGCTTGTCGTCAATTTGCCAGAGGACCCACGTATCTCAAAGCTTCTAAGGCGTCTGTGTGCTGAGGTAGACGTGGAAAAATCGCTTGTGATATGCAGCAAGCTCCAGGACGCCGTAATGCTGCCGGAAAATGCGCGGTACATACGCAGGGCTTATGACATTCTTGTTGAATCCTTACTAGATGTCTTATATGATGCACCCGGACCAGAAACAAAGGAAGGAGCTGCTACAGTGCTTGGCAGGATTGGATATGTGATGGGTCCAGATTTTAGAAAGCATCTGGACTGGTTTACAACTACATATTCAGTCCATAACACATCAATTAAACATCTTTTGACTCTTTCATTTACAGAGACATTCCAATTGGATTACCAGACTCCAAATTTGACAGATTTTGCTGAGATGACTTTAGAAAGGTTGCAGGGTATTATAGAAGGGACAGATTCTGCTGATGTATTCATGGCAGCAATAAATGCAATGATTGTGATGTCAAATTCCTATCCTGAACATTTTGCAAACCACTTTGTTGACACAGTGGACATTTTAGTTGGCTGGCATGTGGACAACGCGCAGCCAAAGAAGATCAAGGACTTTGCACTGCAATCACTGTTGAAACTGAGCCGCCACTGGCAGGCAGATGTTGGATTTTCAGTGAATTTGTTGTACCAGTTTGTGGAAGATATGGTGATGTATTCAAGTGACTTGGATGCAAAGAGTGACAAGGAGTCAGATCCTAATTCATTGGAAGATTCCATGCAGAAGATAACATCATTTCTGAATGTTTTTAATACTGTGGTAAAGAGCTTAGGCACAATGTTGAGCCCTACTGTATCTCAAACAATAACATGGTCTTTTCTTACAGAGGCATTAACCAAAATTCTACAAGTAATGACAAAAACTTTGAAGGAGGATGCCGATAGTGATTTGATATTATCAGGTAATGAGTGCATTACATTGTTGCTCAAACCTTTGCAGGCTAAATCATCATCATGCTCACAGGCATTGTTCTCCTTGATTTTGATGGAAATGACCAACTATTTGCAGGGAGATGAGAGTGTATGTCTGAGTATTATCAATTTAATATCAGTGACTATAAAGGAGATAGCTTCCAATCTTCCAATTGAATTTATAACACAAACTATAGGGCCTGATTCTTTACTTCGTCCCTTGCGTTACTCAGAAAACTCACAGATTTTACGTGGTGTCTTAACAGTTTATAGTAACCTGCTGAATTTGAAAAACATTCCACTTTTACAAGAAACTTATAAATTTGTGCTGATGGATATACAAAATGCTTATTCTGTTATCATAACAGATGTTAAAATCATAAACCCTGAATATATGGAAGAAGTTTCTGCTGATGATGCTGAGAAGAATGTAATATTCTATTTACAATGTCTCTCTGAGCTGGCGAATGCTAGCAATTCTATTATTGGAATGTGGGCTTTGCAACCAAGCATTCTTGAACTGTTAGCTATTAAAATGTGCCCGCATCATATGGATTTGATAAAGAAGAAACCTGCACTCCAGTTTTCCGTCTTATACCTGTTGTACTCACACTGCAAGAAAAATAACCACTTTATTGCTTCCAGTGATTTAGTGACAAATACACAACAAAGAGCAGGTGACATATTTGGTTTGAACTTGGGTGAGGTTTCTACTTCTAGCCCAACATCGGGACATCTTTCAGTAATCCTAAATACACTAAGCATGATACTAGATGAGGAAGTTCCAAAAGAAACTTTGTTGCTAGTTCTAAATTGGATTTCAGATATATTCTGTCAGTTGGATAAATATTTACCGATTGTTAGTATGTCCAAGAGTTTTCTTGTTCTCGTAACAAACATGTTGACACTAGCATACAGTTTTGATGATGATGTGGTTGTGCTTGTAATACAGAACTGCCAACATTTGCTTAAAAATAAAAGCCTCAATTGGAATATTATGATATTGAAAACCATTACCACCTTATGTTTGCTACATATTGATAATCAAAATGAAATATTGTCTAGTACATGCAAGGCTGTGTTGTTTGACCTGCCATGGGATATTGTGCAGTTAGAGTTAGATAAACTAGTTGTGAAGGTGTTTGCCAGTCGGAAAGTAAGTCTCCACTTACTTAATAATGAGTCAAAAATGAATTCCTTCAAGGAGTACCTCATGAAAGGATCTTTTACAACGATGTCCAATCAGCATTTCAAAGCCATAATGAACTGTCTTCTGCAATTAACATTTGATGATAATAATGTCCTACTTAATTCATTCCTTTTATCGTGGCCCCTGCACAATCTTGATGGCGAAGAAAACAACTTGCTTTTCTTCCGTCAATGTGCCACCAACTTTGCATCTATTTGCACAGGATGGGCACTCTCGGAATTAGCACAGGCATGTGTTGCATTAAAACTACGAACGGTGTTAGGAAAACCACAAGAAACATTTATGAAAATTGAAGGAGTTTTAAAAGGTATTGCGCGAGAGATTTCGTCTCATGAGACCAAGTACACGCCAATTGATCAGCACAAGTTGATAGATGTTGTGATGGCTGAACAAATAAGGACTCGCTGGATAACTGAATTCATGATGTTTCTTGAAAAATATATCTACAACGCGGCAGAAGGAACAGCCACGGTTCTACCTGCAGTGGCTAAGCCCGTGCGAACATTCTTTCACACGAACTGGTCAACTTGTCGTGAATGGTTGACGAGAGTGCGCCCCGCGGCACTCGCTGTGAGCTTGTATGCCGGGAATATTGGTGCGGCAATCAACCACGCATCGCTGATTCTGCAAACTGCAGCAAACTCCAACACAAATATTGACGTGGAAGCTATCACCATGAGTGTTGCTAGAGGACTGATCAAGATTGAGGAGCCAGAAGTATTGCATGGTCTCTACATATGGATAAAACAAACGTTTAATAAAAAACTACCATGGTTGAAGGGCGCTGCAGAGCAAGCTAATTCAAGACATGAGTTAGCTTTGGAATACTACAAAAAACTCAAGCATTCTCAAGAAGAGAACAAAGAGTCTGGAAATAGCCAGCTCGACTCTAGAACCATGAAATTCATTGATGAACAAATAATGGAAAGTTACAAGCAAATTCAAAGTTGGGAAGACATGCAAGAATGGAAAGAAAAGGAAAAACAAAGTGACCAAAATTTAAAACTGACTTCATACTCTGCGTTGAAGTTATTTGAAGAGGATGCAGAGGTAAACGATAACCTTTGTGATTGGGACATTCTCGACACCAGCAGCAATGAAATGACAAAGAACTCATGTTCTTATCAAGGGCTTTTAAATAAAATTGAATCAACTTTGCTGTGCACTGCAGTTAATATCTATTACACGGACTATGCGGAGAAATATGAAAACTTACTCAAAGATTGTGAAATGTTGCTAAATTCCAGCACAGAGGAATTTTCAAGAACTAATGCTGTGCATTTCTTAAAAGAAATAGCTGTTTTGCAACTAGCTAATCATGGGTTGATGAATGTATTGAAGAATGGTAAGTGCATACCTAATCCTTTTAAACCCGCAACAGTAAAAGATCACAAATATGGCGCCGAGTTCAAGAATTTGAGTCGCATACTATGGTGGAACCAATACTTTACAAAACTCAATGCTACTGAAGAAAACGTATTTTATGCAGAATGTCTTCGCTTGGACGTCATTAAAAGTGCCAGAAAAAATCAAAACGTGGTAATGGCTAGAAGGGAGCTTTTAAAGCATTTCAAACAGAATGCTTCTTTCCAAATATGTTTGGGAAATATTAATGACTTGGAAGAGTTAGGTGATGTTTTAATGATGTCTACAAACACGTACGATTTAGATATTTGGACATTGAATAATGCTACAGCTTTGGGAGAGTTGTGTAAATTGGCGTATACGAGAGAAGAAACGAAAATGCGGGCCATCAATTTATGTGCTAGTGTTTCTTTAGGATTCTCGCAAAGATTAGCAATGGGAGAACAGAGCTATGAACTGAGGGAAAAAGGAACAAGGATGTTGCTGACCTTATCCAAATGGGTTCAAAATGAGAATGAGGATGTTTTAGATGCGGACTCGCCTTTGGCGAAACTTGTATCGGCCCTTCCTGAAATTGGTTTAGTGGATAATAACATTTCAGAAAATGTCATACCCCTATCGGATTCGGCTGTTGGAAAGTTATTGCAGTTCGGTGTTAACCAATGCCCTGGTCTAGCTAAAGCGTGGGCCAATTTTGCTGCATGGTGCTTCAGATGGGGCCGAAAAATGGTCGAGTTTAGCGCAAAAACTCGTGAACAGCTGACAGACAACGATAAATTGCAGATAGAAAGTGTTATGATTGGATGTTCACCGCAAGATTTTGAAGCCGTTTGCGAAATATTGTCCAAAACCAAAGCTACCTGCGATGATGAAGATATAGACTGGAACGAGATAAACACATCTGAAATGATCGAAAGTCAGCTGCGTACTGTACCATCACTTAGTAATGCGTTTCCTGAACATCTTGCACTGCTAGTCGACATTTGGCGCCAAGCTCAGAAGCGCGTTTTCTCATATTTCGAGTTGTCGGCTGATGCTTATTTCAAATTTTTGCAACTTATCTGTGCTTCTGATTATATAAACCACAGTGGTGAAAACGCAGTAGTTAATGCTACATTACGTCTCCTCCGGCTGATCGTTAAGCATGCAATGGAATTGCAGACGGTTCTTGAATCAGGTCTTGCAAATACTCCTACTCAGCCTTGGAAAGTAATTATTCCACAACTATTTTCTAGATTGAACCACCCTGAAACTTATGTCAGAAAATGTGTTTCGGATTTACTATGCCGATTAGCTGAGGATACGCCTCATCTTATCACATTCCCTGCTGTTGTGGGGGCTGTAGAGAATGAACAGCATGATATTGCAGACTTCAATGTGACGAAGCCATACTTGTCTAATGAAGCAGGCAGTGGTGACGATAATATTGATTTGGACGAAAATGCCAGTGACAAAGTCATTAACAACGAGTTGAATTCTTGCTTTTTAGATATGGTAGAGACATTGGCAAAACAAGCCCCAACCACAATTCTTCAAGTGAAATTGCTCGTGAAAGAGTTACAGAGAATAACCCTGCTCTGGGACGAACTATGCCTTGGTACATTAGTTCAACATCACTCTGATTTCAGTAAACGCTTATCACAGTTGGAAGTCGAAGTTGCTAAAGTTAAGACCAATGCTAATTTATCCACTGAAGAGAAAGAGAGATTGATAAAGGAAAAACATCGCATAATATTTGAGCCAATAGTGTATGTGCTAGAACAACTAGACCACATAACGTCAGCAAAACCTGAGACACCGCATGAGACCTCTTTCCAAACTAAATTTCAATCTGTCATTAGAGATGTTATTGATAAACTGAAAAATCCTGCCAATCCTGAAAAACCCCAAGAATCCTGGGCGCCCCTCAAACAACTGCAAATCAAATTGCAACAGAAAGTGAATAAGAGAACTTCGTATATTTTGAAAATGTCCGATATAAGCCCCGTGTTGGCAGAAATGAAGAATACGGTGATAACGATGCCCGGACTGCACACAAATCAGAGGACTGTCAGAGTGACAATTAAATCAGTTGAAAACAACGTTGCCATATTACCGACAAAGACAAGACCGAAGAAGTTAGTGTTCTACGGATCTGACGGCAAAGCTTACACATACCTGTTCAAAGGCCTAGAAGATTTGCATTTGGACGAGAGGATAATGCAGCTTTTGTCGATTACGAATACAATGATGGCGCGTGATTCAGAAAATAATGATAACCAAACTTACAGAGCCCGTCACTATTCAGTCATACCTCTGGGTCCTCGCTCCGGTTTGATCAGCTGGGTGGATAATGTGACGCCACTATTTGCTTTGTACAAGCGTTGGCAAAACCGCGAGGCTGCTATATTGTCTGCTAAAACTAACAAGACGGTTAACGTGCTGCGACCGTCCGAGCTGTTTTACAACAAGCTGAATCCGCTGTTGAAAGAAGCTGGTATATCAACTGAAAACAGGAAGGAATGGCCCGTGTCGATCTTAAAGCAGGTGCTGCAAGAGTTGTCAGCGGAGACGCCGCGAGACTTGCTGTGGCGGGAGCTGTGGTGTAGTAGTGTGACCCCCGAGCAGTGGTGGCAGATGACGCGCCGGTACAGTTACTCGGTGGCCGTGATGAGTACCATCGGGTACATCATCGGGCTGGGCGACAGACACTTGGACAACGTGCTCGTGGACTTGACCTCCGGTGAGGTGGTGCATATAGACTATAACGTGTGCTTCGAGAAGGGGAAGACGCTGCGTGTCCCGGAGAAGGTGCCGTTCAGGATGACGCCCAACTTGGTGACCGCGCTCGGCGTGACTGGTGTTGAGGTGAGTTATCTTATCTTTTCCTTTTGTTTTAAACTTGGATGCTACAAATAATTGTATCAGTCGAAGATAGATTGAAGTGTTTTACTTAGTGGTTGTCTTTTAAATCTGCTTTATTATGTCAATAATAATGGTAGCAATGAACGGGTGACAAGCGAATTGGAATAAACATCTGGTTTTTCGGTATAGAAAATAGGTTAAGAGATGTCTCAATAATTAGTCATCAGTCTTTTCATAAGAAGAAGTTGTTGTTGTATATTGTCGTTACATGAACGACTTTACGAGATTATTACATTACGTGTAATACCATTTATTTATTTATTTATTCCTTTTGTGTTTTTCCATACTGGCGTGTCATGTGGTATTGTTTCTCGTTTCCTTTTACGCATAAAATAGAACATCCTTTGATTATTATTTAATCAACAGGAACGTCTATCAGTTAAATATAATGTTGAAAAGCGCCCCCTAGTTATTCTCATGATAACTTTGCGAATTTGTGCGGTGTCCCACTGAAACCAACTCGTTCGTATACTTGATGTTTAATGAAACCGCTAGGTGGCGCCACGGTTTCCCTTTATTTAACCGTAGTCCCCCTCAAAACCATATTGAGATATTTAACCAAAACAACACGTTTTTTACTATTTATTTAGTTTCTGTGACAGAATATTTATCTTTTATTTTCTATTTTATTGATAAAGGAAAAGATGGAAAATTAGGAAAGGATCTCGCCACTTATCTGTAATGAAAATGTATTGGAGGCGGGAAAAAGACCAACACAATATTAACATTAAGTACCTACCTACATCTAAAAATAATCCTAGGGAGTGTTCAAATTGCAGAATTTATTAATAATTAATTTATTATCTCAAGATGACATTACTTTTAAACATTACCTTGCAAGTATACCTAAAGGTGAGGTTTGATGTATTCAAACATTTGGGGTGCTCAAAATTATTTTCTTTACAAGTTTCTTTGACCACACTTTACAGGTATTATAGGTTTCTAAACGGTTCTTCTCGATATATAGTGACACTCCGAATCCGGTGATAAAGTGACTCAGTAACATTATTGTTTGACTATTCATAAGTGCATCTTTAAAGTCTACATAAATCAAAAACATTTTGATTTCGATAGGAAAATAAAAGTCGACACTTATTAGTTAGATATTTATATTACATCGAACATTTTAGTTATAATTATATCTTTTAAACATCTCAATTTATTTGACAGAGAACCTCTTTACATTAAAATCTTTATTATGCCGGGAACTCATTAAAATCTGTCAATAAAAATTCAACAATAAAGCTTTTAAAAACTTGAGCGTAGATTGTAACAGGTACCTAAATGCAAGGGGGGGTACCTACGAGTCGCTAACAACTTTAAATGCTAAAAGCGTTTCACTTCCCACAAACGTCTATTGATCGTTCGATTAGAAAAATAACACTACACTACATCTGGGGGGCGGGTGGTGGACCTGTGGACCGGCGTGGGGTCCGGCGCGTAGGAGGGGTTGGCGTCGCCGCACTCGGCGTCCACGTAGCCCGCGTTCTCGATGATGCGACAGCGCGAGGTGTCCGACTCCTCGCGTTCCACGAACAGAAGCCGCGCTGGTCTTCCTCCCAGGCTGGAGAGAGCGCTGGGCGCGCTGGAGCGGGTGATGGAACCTTCTCGTAGCGCGACCGACCCTCTCTTCCTCTCCGGCGCGGGCGAGCCCCTGTACTCTGACGAGTCCGGTCGTTTGCACCGGAGGAGTTTCGCGAATGCGGCTCGGAAGCCGGCGTTCTTCCACGCGTATATGAGCGGGTTGATGCCGGAGTTGGACATGGCGAGGGATGACGTCAGCCGGTACGCTATGGGGTTGTGCAGCGGTCGGATGGGCATCGTCTGCGCACACGCCACCACCACGAACGGCATCCAGCATATTGAGAATGATCCGAGCACCAGTAGCACTACCTGAAATTGAAAATCGGTTATGTTAAAATCGTTATGGAATCATTATAGAAAGACACACTACGTTAAGAGATACATGAGGCGTAAGGAGACCTGCCAGCTTCCTGAATCCTGAGTGACTGGCTGACTGTATAGAAACGGATCAACGAATCGATAGGTCGTCGTGACCCCTTTTGTTTGACGTGATTAGACGTGTGTACGCAAAATGCATCTTGATTTGTGTCATTGTCATCTTTCGATGAATTACCTGTGCTAAGGGTTTTCCTTTAACATTTTACCTTATTAAATGCCATTTGGCTATGCGCGTGGAATATTTTTAATCAGATTTTATTTAACTTATTCATGAAATTCTTTCGATTATGTGTAAATGCTATGGATATAAATTTTTTAATCGTAGTAGATTGTAGATTATTTTTTACTATTTTTTTTATTTTTTATTGAGGCTTCGTTTTGTTCAAAAGTTTTACGTAAAAAAGGGTAGGAATGTTACCTGTATACTCTTCCAGTCGTTGGCTCCGGTGGGGCAGCAGGTGTTGGCGCGCATGCGCCGCGCGTGGCACGTGGCCTCGCGCCATATCCGCCAGTACAGGATGAACATCACCATCCAGATGAGCGAGAACATCGGCGCCAGGATGCTCGTCGTGTACGTTTTCGGGACCACCTGGAATTTAGAAACATTTCTGTCAGTCATCTTCCAGATTTATACTTTGCGCAGACTTTGGTCTCTTGTAGAAAATCGTTATTGTGATCCCTTGGGACATCCTATGTACATTGCATTGGATTCAGAGCGTACCTATGAACAAATTCTAGGACGACGGTTTTATCGGAGGAGAATGCGTGTAAGCACCTTAACCGCAGGCTAGTGAGACCTGCGGCCGTATGTTGGACTCGAGACTAAAGCTTTCCATTTACTACAAAAATGTGAACAAACTACAAAAATCCCCCGGTCGTCGTCATCTTTGGCGATAGAACAGCCCAGTCCGGTGGGGAATGGCACTTCTATACACGCTATTGACGTTAAAGAACTGGTTGGATAAGAATGATTGACCTGCAAATGTATCAGTATATGTAAAACGTTTTTGTTTTATCTGTAGAATAAGGAATAAGTTTCATTTTCAGTATGTATATGCTCATACAACATTTATGTATAACCGCGCTTCAAGCATGTAAAGAATAGGTGACACCCATATTTACTTCCATTTAAAATCAATAGGAAAGATAGAAACGAATATGTATTAATTATGGCCTTGTTCTATCAAAAAGAACACGTTGAAATGTACCATTGTTATATTTTGGATTTGATCCAATAAATAAATGTCTAAATTATGTCTAAACAGTAATATTAGGAAAACAGTTTACGTATGCAGTCTCAATAAGACGTAAATTAGATTCCTCAAATCTATTCATATTTGTGTACCTAGTTACGATAAATTCGTATGAAAGATACTAGAAAATTAAGGTAAATTTAATAAAAAAGGAATTACATGTTTCTGTAAACTCAAGATAATGCTTGATTTAGATGATAATGTTTGAGCGACGGAATAATTTTTTTACAATTACATTTCTTTGAACGAGTCCGATGCAAAAAAAATCTTAATATTCATCGCATCAATATAATTTACTCACTATGATAATAAGCCTCCTCTCAGCTCATCCCTTAATTTTTATAACGATAGGACTTCGTTTGACAGACTGACAAAACACCTTTGGTGTCCAAAAATTCCAGAATCAAAGCAGTAATTTGTATCGATGATATTATCAATCTGGGTTAAACAAACCTATGATTGCAACGATAAATTTAATTTTAATGATGGTGGTCTTTGCTGTACATTAATGGTTGGTAACTTTACGTTGAATAACTCACCATGTTCATTTCACACGAGACCCCCTCGTGCCAGTCGTTCCAGAAGATGGGTATGCTGCTTATGCAGACCGCCACGGACCAGGTGGCGCTCATGAGCACCCTCGTCACAACTTTTGTCATGTAGCGGCTGTAGTGCAGCGGGTGCACGATCGCGATGTACCTGCAAGGTTATTGCATTGTTATTCTCCCTCACTTTAGCCTGTGGCAAAGTTTTGGTGCACATTTTGTGTATGAACATGATGGCGGCTGATTGACTCTTTAATCGATTGCTAATACTCTCGCTCTCTAGTTTCTTGACGGTGTCCTACTGACTTAAAATCACATAATTTTATTGAAACTGCATTCGCGTTTTAAAGTTTTTACACGAACTTCATGGACCTTGAAGTAGGAGAAATGTAAAGAAATATGCATATAAAGCATATTAATTTAATGTTCAACAAAAGCCACCATAATCATTATACGCTTTTAATTAGCGCTTATTTCTTGCCAAACATTTCATTACTAAAAATGCACTTACAAAAACATCAAGGGAACTATCTCATTAGTGTACGTATTTTAGGGAAAGCTTTTAGGGCTTGCCAAACATCCTCTAAAACTCCAAATGGAATTGATGAACAGAGTGCAGTCATTTATGACCCTTTTTGAGCAAACGCCCGACACAATAGATACTGAATGGACCACTTTATGCTCGCGCTTCTCAATTCGCTTTATGATACGAAATAACGTCAGGTTCCATTTCATGCAACAATTTCGTGTTTCTGTAGCGTGATATCAAACTTCGTACTTGAAAGCTATTTTTGGTATGATTATAAGATTTCTTCGAATAACGTCTGCAAAGGATTGTCTAGATCGAATCAGAAACTGTGACGTGAGGTCATGACATTCGACTACAAAATGCAACTCACCTATCTACAGCTATTGCGATGATGTTGTAAATGGACGCCAGACACGCTAGGATTATTAGAATAAATCTCATTAGGCATGACCACTTTATTTTGCCGAATTCACTGTCTAGGTAGAATACGAGATGGTACGGCAGCGTCAGGCCGACCATGAGGTCGGAAACGGCCAGGTTGAGCACGAACTGGTTGGAGACGAGGGACGAGAGCCGCCGGCTCAGCGTGACGGCGAGGATCGTGAGCGTGTTGCCGCTCACGATGAGCACCATCAGCGCGCCGTCGATGATGCTCCACGCCCAGAAGTTGTACAAGTCTACCCGCTCCTGCTCCTCCGTCGCGTCGGTCGCGTTCCATCCCCCCACGCTTCCGTTCTCGAATGCAACGTCCATACCATCGCTGGCCGCGGTCGCCAGCGTCCCCCACTCTGAATAGTTCGACGTCGTGGCCGAACTCACACACGCATTGTCTTAACTATTCACATCACTTGTCATTCGCGTAAAATCCGCACGCACAAACAAAGTTTTCCACTTGTGAAGTTCGCACATTTTCCTTGATGGTTTCACTTATTTTGAAGGAATCTGTAAAGAAACAATAATCAGCATGAGTTGACTTGGACGATGTCACGCCGGCGGTGCACGCATTTCAAATGCATGGAGACGCGTAGGGACAGCGGCAGTGACGCGCAAGGCTCGATTCAATATGCAGGGGCGCGTTTCCTCAACAAATTACTTCGCAGCCAGGAGTTCGCGCGAGCGCCGCGCCTCTAAATCACATTATGAACTTTTTCAAGGGATCCGATACTATTGCTCGCTCCTGCGTACCCGCTACCGTCACTGAATTATTTATTTCCGACAATATGAGAGAAGCTTTTCTGCAGCCTCGATTACCCTGCGGCTTGAAATGAATCATTTCAGTCGCTGAAGGTCACTCCGGTTGGCAAGTTCATAAAGTTACTTTACGGAGTTAACGAATTATTAATGTTCAAGGGAAATTTGTTGAAGGTACCAGCCGTTTATTTATTACAATTGTCTGGTATTCATTGAACATCTTAATATTTCTACGTGGGGTGATCAGCTGCTTTATTTTTTAGATGTTATATGTATGCTATGTAGTACCTGTATACTACCGTTCAATAGTCGGGAATTTATCGTTTGATACTTCCATAACTAGCAGTAAAAGAGAGGCGATATTACCTTCTACATATTTCACAAATAGCTTTCCCGAGGAATTACGACCGAGCGAAAAAGTTTTGACGGCAATAACACGCAGGTTCAAGAAATTCATGTATTTGGACAAAGTAAATCTGTTGGTTGTTAATGTATTCGGGCTCGCTTAGCGCATTGTTTGCCGATGAAATATTTAGCCCGGCCAGAGCTAACAAAGTCAATTATATCAGACTCACTCGGACCAACTGACGACACATTTGCAATTCAAATGGGTGCAGATCAAAGACTTAACAGACTTCATTAATTTTAATTTATTAGGACCATTTCGTCGTGCTGTTTCTCATATTGCACGGTTAAATTGTTTGCTCACAATATTATGACTAGTCCAAAAGGAGTAAACTACTAACTCAAACGGTTTGGGCATTGTTATCGATTCATTATCTATATTACGTCTCGGTTACATAATCAATTGAATTTAGGTTATTTTACTGTCTTGAATGAATTCAAGTTTAAAATAAACTATAATGTGCAGTAAATGGGATGCAAATTATACGGAAATATGCAAACATAGCGGTTGGTCTGGAGCGGAAAGTGCCCGCGCCGGTACGATACCCCTTTTACGATAATTCGCATTCTTCGGGGCGTTGACACCGAGCACTTGAGCACAGGGGCTAGATGTTTTATTGTCGGCAATTGATCGCTCGACCAGTGGAAAAATGTTCAACGGAAATTAAATCTGCCGGAAAATCGACTTCTGCCAATGGACGTTAGCAATTGTTTCGTCGTTCGCGTTGACGAATGAACCCGCCTGATCAGCCGGCGGGTGTGTGCCAGTTTGATGAATGAAACGTCAAATGCGGATTTACGATTAATCTTCTCTGGCGACAATGACAGGAAAATCGCACCTGTTACGCGATTACGCCATTAGGTGTTTGCGTGTTTGTTGTTGTGTATGAATTCAAATGTAATTTGGTAATAGTTTTTCGGTGCCTTATTGGATTAGTTTCCCTTGTTCAATTTATTTATGGGATATCTGTTGCCTTGTTGGTGTTTTGACGAATGTTAATGATGAAAGCTATTTTGTAAATAAAAATGTGGTAGACTTTTTACGGTAAAATAGCTTTAAAATAATTTATTATTTTTTCGCAAATTACGAATCAACCCAACTATGTCACAGAGGTAATCATGTATTTGATTTTTAATTTGCTACTTTTCGCACTGATTTGACCGCGCTGCTGAAGCGTGAAATTAATCATTGAACATTTATTTTTACAAGTAAACCTTGTTAATCTGCTGAGTTTCTGTTAAAAGGAAAGTAACGACTCGAATGGTGTATTTATTATCTATCTCTGTAAAAATACAATCCAAAGCATTTTAAAAGGCTACACGCTGATTGTTTTTCTGTTGTTTCTGGAACTGTGGAAAGTGAAGTTGTTAATGTAGGGGAGTACATATCGCATGCAGGAATAATGTACAAATACAACGCTGCATTAAGCAATTGTCTGCGCTATTCTCGTCACACACAGGGCGATGCCTGCCCTGCCCCGCGCCTGCTGACATCAATGACACCGTATTAGCATACGCCGCTGGAATCGACACCGAACGATAATCCTATTTGACATCCCGCCCGGCTCCCACGCACTTGGATATGACCTTTTTAACACAAAACTATTGATGCGAAAACAACATTTCAACCGCAATGAATTCCATAACTACATTTATAAACAAAAGGGGTATGAAGATTTTTGTATGGAGGCTGGCTTGCCTACTAGTCCCGCCATTTTGACTTTTTTTCAAAACAGCGTTCACGTGTTATTCTTTCAAAAATAGATACTAAGGATCAATACTTTGAGAAAAAAATCGAAATGGCGGGCCATTAAGAAGACCAAAATCTTCAATGCCCTTTTTTATGAGTGCGCGAATTTGAACCTGTAGCTTTATTGATTTAAAGGAACATTGTCAGGAATTCAGTCAAGCCATTAAATGTTTTATGATAACCAGTAAAAGTGGTTCAATTGTCGGATCTTCTGTCGTAAAATTTATGTGGTTATTTCTTTTTCGATACACGAGAACTACGACAATTTGTGAACTGCGAAAACGTGGATATAATGGAACGGAATCGAATGGAAATGCTCTCAATATTCATAATGGAATCTGACAAGATTGGAGTTCTCCGGTGAAATAGAGTTTTGGCATTAGGGGCCGTCCATTAATCACGTGAGGTCGTTTTTCTCATTTTTTGACCCCCCCTCCCCCCTGGTGATATTTGGTGAGGTTTGGGACCACCCCCTCCTCCCCCCCTCTGGATCACGTGTATTTTTTTGGAAGTCTATGTAAAGGCTATTTTTGACTGGAAAAAAATATTAAAAAAATGGCGTTTTGATTCGAAAAACATTTATATGTATTTGTAATAAAATTAATGAATAATTAATTAATGTTGTCTTCGTCCCACGGAGTGGCAAGACTTTCATTTAAGGTTACAACTGGTTACAACATGAGCCTCACGTGATTAATGGACGGCCCCTTAGCTCGCGTTGTACGGTCAACAGCACATCACGGTATACACTTGCAGTGCGATAATAGCGCTTATTCCCCCGACATAAGAGCGGTACAAAGTCCAAAGTGTTACGTCTGACGTGCTTTTGACTGTACTATTAATCAGAAATAAATGAAGCTTCACGCTCATGTTGCCAACATTTGTACTTTTAGTAAACAACTTTACCCTTCGACCTCGTTTGTGGCTAACGTTCTTCTAAATTCAATAATAGGAAAATACACGGGCGCAAGTTTTGCAAGGGGAATAATATATGACGACATTTTGACGAAGGAAGGAAAAGCCAAACAGGGTTTTTCAATTTGCCTCTGCGAAAGTTGTGGAATTAGAATGACTTGGTTTGTGCCTGACGAATGTTATTTAACTCAAAATTAGATGTTTAACTTTCCCCTTTACCTGTAAAAACGTATAGGAAGATTTTGCACGAATTATCAGAATATTTTTTTCCTTTGTGATTGTTATATCATCATCATCATCATCATCAGCCTGTGATAGTCTACTGCTGGACATAGGCCTCTCCAAATGCTCGCCACGCCGATTGTTATATACTCATGATAAAATACCAGAGGCGGTCACATCGCCACGGTTATTCAAAGAAACCACAAGTGAAATGAAGGAAGCTTCAATCATAGTGTTCGAGAATATAACAAACACAAATTCGTATCGTGAAGTGAATTTCGAAATACGTTTCCTAAGAATTTAGTTTAGATTTATGGTTGTAATTTTACAAATGCAAGTTATCCTGTGAGTTATTTGCAGATGATCGTTGCAGCGCATATCTATAAAGCTATTTGACGTTGAAATCGATGGCTGACTCATCGCCACTTGTAAATATAGGCAAAACGAATGTGGAGCTACTGATAGTAATAGAAAATGAATTCCGGAATTCCATCAGAACGAACGGTGTATCTGTCGTAGCCTTATCGTAGAATTGATAATTTCATGAAATGCTCGACCATTTCGTGAAATGGTTGCATTTCGTGAAATAGTCAACTGTCTATTGGCCACATCATGATGTGGTTTGGTCAGATCGATGATTGAAAATCGTTTCTCGATTTGGGCAGCTATACGGGGCGACTACTTCATGATGTGGTCAAGGAATATTTTGATAATATCGTAAAATAGTTACATTTAGTGCCGGTAGAGGCGCTGCAAGCGCTTTGTTTATGTGTAAAAGATGGCGGCCGCGGACCATATGTTCTGTGCCGCGGACGGACATAAATACTACAAAAATGAATGTGTAACTTGACATGTTTGATTGAGGATTCATCACGTTATTCGGACACAGTGGCTGAATTGACACTTTTTATTTTTAATGTTTTTACTGTAATTTGGAGATCATCGAGTTTTGAGTCAAATTAAAAATTTCTTTCGGGTTTAAAAAAAAAATAATCACGAATTAGCCTTCTAACCTATATCCATCCGAGTCGATATCCGCCTTCGATAGGTTTTTTTCATTCTGAAATATTTGCAACAACTTTGTTTTTTCACGATCCGGCCAAACGTGGATGACAAAATCGTGAAACGTAGACGATTTAACGATCTGGCCAAATTGAGTTGGCCACATCATGAAATGCAACCATTTCACGAAATGATCGAGCATTTCATGAAGTGAGCAATTCAACGATATGGCCACGACATATCTATGATGGTAGAGCATTTTGAAGAGCTTTTCTGAATTCCTCAAAAGATACAAATATCAAATTAATACCAAGTATTATCAGTAGCTCTTTCCACTTTCATGTCTCAAATTGTAAACAGAAGTCTTATAACTTATCTAATAATTTTATTATTTCGCATTGTGCAGTCCAAACGAGTTAAGTAATTGCTAAGGTCACGTTTAATTAAAATGGTTCTATTGATATCGCAAATCACGGTTAAATTTCGACATTGAACAGTTCTACCAATTTACCTATTTTATTGCTAAACCTAAGTTTATAATAACGTGACCGACACGTAGCGTGTTCTTTGTTTAAATTATCATTCCATATATTTACAAAATCACGTTGCTTATTTAGTTATTTGAAAGGGCGGTTAATTATAAGCTCAAGTTAAGATTGTAATTCAGGACCTAATAGGTTTTATACGACCTCGCATTTAGTTATAACGGGCTTTCTTAATGTTTGCTTTCTTGACGACGCGAAATGGAATTGTATGAGGGCTTTATTGTAATTACATTTGATGAATGTGAGAAAGAATGTGGCGAGAATATCTTATTGTTAAGTAACTATTAGTAGCTGTGGGGTTGTTAGCAAACCAGTTTAATTTTGAAAAACTTCTGCCACCAAATAGAAAGAAAGTTTAACCCTAATCAAACCGCTGGTGTACGGTTATGCGAAAGGTGGATTTTTTCGCTGGAAAGTATTCTACGAAGGCTGTCTAAATATAATTATGTAGAATGAGGCAATGTTATTTGAAAAAAGTATTTAGTATTCATAACAAGAATGTAAAAGATACACAGTAAAACTCGTCAGCGAATAAAACCGCTCCAAATTGAGCGAAATTGAAAACGGAATTGTAGATTTCGGTAACCGGTCCGTCGATGCGGACATTTTTGGTGGCTGCGTCCATTCGCAAGTGCAAACGTAAGTGGTATCGGAATCGGTTAAGTGAATCGGGCGATCCAATCGGGCTTTTAGCGGACAAGCGGACTTAATCAACTACTGAGCAAATTGCCGGGAGCGGGAGTTCAAACCAGGGATGTCACTTTGTGAGAAAGTCAGGCTTCCTCTTAGAGGGAACGAATGAAATTGCTTGTTGTATTGCTTTCATCCTCAAGGAAGATGTGTTTGCCAAATGGCACGCCTTGTTGCTACTGCGTGGACAGTTTAATGCCACTAGGTAATGGAATTTATTGGCTCTGCAGTAGTTGCTTGATGGCCACATATAAAAAGTAGAATGGGCAAGGATACATTAATTTGATTAAAGAGACGATAACAATGGTGGGGTTTAAATAAACAGGAAAATTAATATTATGATGTTTTTGATATTTGATATATGGTTGCGCCCTATTTAAATAATAGCTAATTGATTGTTCATCTTTCCCGCGCGCGCTTGCTTATCTGTCTGTCTACGTAATTGATGCATTTCCCATGTTCCCATCCTTTTCCCGCACGTACGGTGACAGAAGAAAAAAAATGACGTCACAAGAATGGCTGTCAGCTGTCAGTTGGTGGCGATACAGTCGCGTTCGAACTCGCTTCTCGCTAAGCCACCGCCGGGACGCCATGATTTCGTAATGGCTCCTTGAATATTATGTTTTAATTGAGTTGGGGAACGTGAATCGGACTACCACGTAATTTAAGTGATAATGAAGTGCAGTTGCTGTTGTGAACCTAATTGACGGAACTGTAGCTGCTCCGCATCCGCGCCGGCGCACGTGCCTTTTGAGTGCATGACCTGAACCTGGGCACCATCCACCGCATCCAGCTTTGAAAGGTACGTGCAATTCCTATCCTAATCCCCGGGCTGTCTCCCTTGTTGTTTTTCCCGCTCCAGCCCGGCATCATCCGCATCATAATTACGTGGTAAACCGACCGCCATTTTTGCTATCGCCGCACCCGCACCGCAACCAGCTCGCTTTGGTAATTTGTCCATCAGACCAAGTCTGATCCGCTTAGAAATATACAGTCCACTTAAACCGCTAAACCATTTAATGGTCACTTCGTGCCGGATCCATTTTTATGGTCACTTCGTGCCTAGGATTCATTGTTTGTGGTTATTTAGAATCTAGGATTAGTTTAACGTTCCATACGATTGTCGATTTACCCACATTGTTAGGGAAAAATCAGTTCCATACTCGTATTCGTATACCTACCTATTTGTTTCGTAACCGCACCGCCGACCGACATAATAATAACTTTTGATTGATTAACCCGCAATTATTATGTCTGTTAGTTAGGTACTTTTATATCTATTTTATTGATTGTAGTAGCCCGCAGTAGTTTATTTAAGTACCTAATTATTGTCAATTGATTTGTTTGTACAGTAGGTATAACAGGACGTTAAAACCCCGCAGATATCATTCGGTTTAGTTGATAGCTATAAGTACAAGTTGGTATACTTGTATGGTTAATGACCCGCTCCGCTCATAATAGTTTATCAAGATACCTATTTTGTTTCGTAACATTTGTTTGTAAACCACGCAGGTATCGTCCGGTCATAGTTATAACTTATAAGTACAAGTTTATATACTTGTATATAAACCCGCGCCGCTCGATAGGTATAGTGTTAGCAGGTGTCCGTTCTCGCTTCTGTTTACTTGTTTGTTAGGTATAGATTGCCTATTGCATTTAATTTAAAATGGCACCTATTGATCCACCTAATGTCGAAATGCAGTTAGCGTTGCTGCGCGCTAAAAGCCAAGCGATATATTCGCGTATGCAGACAATTAGTGACCACGGGAAGAATGTTGATAAGGAAAATATTAAAGAATTATTTTTGTTAGAAATAAAAACGGTTGATGATTTACGCTCGCAGTTTTCAAGTTTGTTAGATCAAATTAACGCTTTAGAATTACAATTGAACCCTAAGTGTGTAATCTCTTATCAGTCGCTTTTTTCTTTTGAAGATTTGTATTGCCACGTCAAATCGATATCTGATGAGTTGGTGATTACGGATGTTAAACCTCATATGCCATCGCAGTCGGATGGCAATATCAAGATTAGTAAGCCTAAGTTGCCACCTATACAGTTACCTGAATTTAATGGTGACATTAAGAGCTGGCCTCTTTTCTTTTCTTGTTTCGAGAGCACTGTACACAATAACCCTAACTTGTCAGATTCAGATAAATTGTATTATCTCTTAGGTAGACTCGTGGGAAAAGCGCAGTCAGTTTGTACAGGCATTACGACATGCTCCGAAAACTACCTGTTGATTTTAGAAACGCTAAAAAAGAAATATGAAGATAAACGTTTATTGGCCAACGCTTATTTACAACAAATATTGGATTGCAAGGCCATTAGTACCGCAAATTCTAGTAATTTAGAATATTTTCTTGACAGTTTTGTGTCATCAGTCGCCGCGCTAAAGAATTTGAAATTAGATGATCCGCTGGATTATTTGTTTTTATCTCTCGCTTTGAAAAAAATGGACCCGGAAACTGTCCGGTCATTTGAAATGGATAAACGAGGTACGGAAATACCTACGTTCGCTAGTTTTGTAGATTTTATTCGCGATCATATGCGTATATTAAATAATAGTAATGGTGGCACATCGGATCGCTCAGCGAAGCGCACCACTAAGCCTTCGCCCTCGGGATCGCAGAGACTAACGCAAAGTTACGTCATAGCATCACCGCGTATTGATAACGATACAAGTTGCATTTTGTGTACAGATAAACACGATCATTTGTATCAATGTCCTAAATTTAAAAATTGGATTACTAAGGAACGCTTCGATTTTGTGAAATCAAATAATTATTGTTTTAATTGCCTTAGTAAGAAACACCGCGCGCATAGTTGCAATTCGAATAGTAGATGCCGTCAGTGTGGGGGTAAACATCACTCAATGCTTCATTTGGATAACCAAGGTAAATATAATGTCACTCCCGCGCGAACAGTTACTTCCGCCCCGGCTCTTCCGCCGAGAGCTGATGTTCCGGTGCCCGAGACGTTGAGCGCCGCCATGTGCAGCAGTTCTATAAATAAACCGGTTTCGCACGTGCCTACTACCACCGTGTTGCTCGCAACTGCTCGAGTTGTTGTTTTAGATTCACGCGGTAAGGAACATTGTATTCGTGTTTTGTTGGATAGTGCTTCACAAAGTAACTTTTTAACCCGCGAATGCTGTCAACGCTTAGATTTACAATTAAATAATAGTTCAACGCGCACTATTGTAAAGGGAATAGGAGGTTCCAGTAAAACCTTACAGCATACCGCTACGATTAAATTCTTTTCGCGATTTAATCGAAATATTTATTTTGATGCGGACACTTTGGTCGTAGACAAAGTTGCCCTCCGACCGCTTGCCCTCTGTTGAGGTTGATATGTCTTTGTTGTCAAGTTTTGAAAACTTACCGCTTGCTGATGATACATTTGCCACTCCTGGCAATATTGATATGTTGATTGGGGCATCGATTTTCCCGCACCTATTGTTACCTAACAAGGTACTAGGCCACCCCAGTCATTCACCCGCACCCGCACCCCTAGCACTGGAGACAGTGCTGGGTTATGTTATTGTTGGTCCCGCTCCCGTCAGTGTTGCATCGCACACTACGGTTTCTTGTTGCTGTGCAGTCGAGCCTCTCGAGTCGGTCGTTCGCAAGTTTTTCGAACTGGAGGAGCTAAGCGTTCCTCCCATACTTAGCCCAGATGATAAGATCTGTGAAGAGATTTATAGTAGCACGACTACCCGTGATGAGAGTGGTAGGTATATCGTAGCGCTCCCCTTCAAGGGTAATGTTGATTCTCTCGGCGACTCGAGGCGGTCAGCTGAAAGCCGCTTTATGTGTTTGGAACGCAAATTGGAAGCGTCCTCCAGGATGAGAGGAGCTTATGATGCTGTCATTAGAGAATACCTGGAAAAGGGTTATATCTCACCCGCGCCCCCTGATATTGAGAATGTTGAAGATGTCTCGCCCTCATATATTATACCGCACCATGGGGTTGTTAGAGAGGACAAGCTTACTACAAAGCTTCGAGTGGTCCTCGACGGTAGTGCTAAGACGAGTACTTCTGTCTCGCTTAATGACCTTTTGTATAGTGGTCGGAGCCTACAGGGTAATTTGCTAAGTATTATCATTAATTTTCGCTTGTTTCGCATCGCGCTCTCTGCCGACATACGGCAGATGTTTCGTTGTATAGGTCTTACACCCGCTCAAATTATCGAACACCCGCTTTGGTTTAAGGGGCCATCATGGGCACAATCTCGCCCCTCTGAGTGGCCAGTCACCGCTTTAACCCTAAAACGCTTTCGGAACCGCCTGAGGAGAAGAAACTTGCAATGGTCTCTTCAACTCATAACGAAGATTATATTATTATCGGCTTAGCCAAGCGCTTATCGTCTTGGTCGAAACTTCTTCGTTGTGTGGTTTATGTTTGTAGATTCGCTAAATTGTTGCCACCGCGTGATTATATTTCCGCTTCCGATTTGGAGTACGCTGAATTGTTAGTGTTTAAGGAAGTCCAGCGTTTTTATTTTGCTAAAGAAGTAGCTGACTTGCAAGCAGGCAAGACTTGCAGTCGCTCGTTTCAACGCCTAAGTCCGTTTTTAGTTGACGGTTTGATTAGAGTGGGTGGACGTCTGAAGAACTCGGAGTTGGAGTTTGATCAGAAACACCCAATTGTTCTCCCGCGTAAGGATCATATTGTCGAATTGTTGATCGATTACTATCATAAGGTTAATTGTCACGCTGGTCCGGATTTGCTGATGTCGCTTCTGCGGCAGAAATATTGGATTCTTTCTGCACGCAGCCTTATTCGTCACAGGGTGCACAAATGCATCCCTTGTTTCCGCTTACGTCCTAAGCCAA
Organism: Mecyna flavalis; assembly: GCA_949319885.1. Classification (NCBI taxonomy): domain Eukaryota; kingdom Metazoa; phylum Arthropoda; class Insecta; order Lepidoptera; family Crambidae; genus Mecyna; species Mecyna flavalis. Next base: position 16,802,543 of record OX439439.1, read on the forward strand.
CCTTTCCAATGATGGCTGACCATCGCACTTGCCGAGTTGTGGCAACCGCTAAACCTTTTGTACACACAGGTACGGATTACGCTGGACCGTTCAAGGTCACCGTATCTCGTGGTCGTGGAATTCGCTCCACGAAGGCTTATGTCTGCCTATTTGTCTGTATGACAACCCGCGCAGTTCATGTGGAATTGGTGGGAGACTTGAGCACCGCTAGTTTTTTAGGCGCTTTAAACGTTTTTTGTCTCGTCGTGGTCCGGTAACCCATGTTTATTCGGACAACGGGACGAATTATATAGGAGCTAAGCGAGCTCTGTCCGAGTTGCACGCGTTCTTAAGTTCAAAATATCATCGCACTGAGTTTGCTCACATGTTATCTGAGAATCGTATTAGTTGGATATTGAATACACCCGCCGCTAGCCATTTTGGTGGCAATTGGGAGACTAATGTAAAGAGCCTTAAGTCTCATTTGTACCGCGTTGTTGGTGAGCAAATTTTAAGTTTCGAAGAATTAAGTACCGTGCTTGCGCAAATCGAAGCTGTAATGAACAGTAGACCGCTTTGTAGAACGCTCTCTAGCGATCCATCGGAGCCTTTAGCTTTGACGCCGGCTCATTTTCTCACTTTGACGCCGTTAAAGTATCTTCCGGCTAGAGATATTGATGAAGATAGACTACATCTTCTGTCGCGTCATTCGCTTTTAGATAAATTAGTCCAATCATTTTGGAAGCGTTGGAGGGCTGATTATTTGCATACTCTGCAGTCTCGACAGAAGTGGGACACGCCTGCTAACCCTATCACTGTCGGGACAGTTGTGGTTCTCACCATCGAGAACGCGCCACCGCTTCATTGGCCTTTAGGGGTAATTGAGGAAGTTTTCCCAGGTTCTAATGGGGTTACACGCATTGCCCGCGTTCGAACTTCAACCGGATCGTATCTGCGCCCGGTTGTACGTCTCTGTCCCTTACCTAATTAATAAGCCTTAGTAGTGTAGGCTATCCACGTTAGGTTAAGATTTTAGTTTAGTTTGATACCTCGTCAGAATCTGTTGTTTTGTTTTGAAGGTGACCCTTCAAGCGGGGGGGAAATGGTTGCGCCCTATTTAAATAATAGCTAATTGATTGTTCATCTTTCCCGCGCGCGCTTGCTTATCTGTCTGTCTACGTAATTGATGCATTTCCCATGTTCCCATCCTTTTCCCGCACGTACGGTGACAGAAGAAAAAAAATGACGTCACAAGAATGGCTGTCAGCTGTCAGTTGGTGGCGATACAGTCGCGTTCGAACTCGCTTCTCGCTAAGCCACCGCCGGGACGCCATGATTTCGTAATGGCTCCTTGAATATTATGTTTTAATTGAGTTGGGGAACGTGAATCGGACTACCACGTAATTTAAGTGATAATGAAGTGCAGTTGCTGTTGTGAACCTAATTGACGGAACTGTAGCTGCTCCGCATCCGCGCCGGCGCACGTGCCTTTTGAGTGCATGACCTGAACCTGGGCACCATCCACCGCATCCAGCTTTGAAAGGTACGTGCAATTCCTATCCTAATCCCCGGGCTGTCTCCCTTGTTGTTTTTCCCGCTCCAGCCCGGCATCATCCGCATCATAATTACGTGGTAAACCGACCGCCATTTTTGCTATCGCCGCACCCGCACCGCAACCAGCTCGCTTTGGTAATTTGTCCATCAGACCAAGTCTGATCCGCTTAGAAATATACAGTCCACTTAAACCGCTAAACCAATATACATATAAAGATAAGAAATGAAAGCGCAGTGGAGTAATATTTATGCAGTCGGAAGTGCATGAAAGAAATAACAAAATGCAATAATAATGATATAAAGTCACGAGTCATTAACCTCGCGAAACTAGAATAATTTTAATTGAAATTCTAAACTTCAAAGTCAACTGAATCTGACCTTCAATTAAAACTATATTGAAAGATAGAATGAGTTCGAACAGTTCCAAGGTTGTACTCGCGTGCAAGCCAAAGCCAAAGAGATGAACGCTTGAACGCTTGTATCTGTTTCATAGTTGAATGCGGTTGAATACATGTCACCGCACTTGACTGTAGGAATAGTACAGTAGCTAGTAGTTAATCGGCCGTATGTTTTGTGTGCTCGACTTGTATTACATAGTCATTATGCGATCGATCCAGCGAAGGACTCGGATACAAAAATACAATATAATGTATTGTACAATACGGTTGCTTTTATTACAAGGGAAACATAACATTTTAATGAGTGGCATGATGTAGCTACACAAATAAAACATCATGCAATTATTATGATTGAAAACGTATTTGAAAATATTGTGGATTCATTTTTGGAAGAAGAATTCTCCTCTTTTGACTGACCAATATTAAATGCAAAACTTTATTTCGTATGTGGACAGAAGTTGGTATGGTAAAAGGTTATATAATTTTAGAATTAGAAATGAAAACAAAAAATTGTATTAATGTCAAGCCATAAATGCTTGGATAAATTAAGTATTCCGAGAGCACGAGTCAAACTAAGAGCATTTCCTATACAATTGCTACTGCTATTGAGTCAAATATATACTCAGTCGTCGAACCAAAGTTCGTCGTGTGCGAATTCACTTTATCTCTAGACCTGTCCCAAACGCCCTTATCAAATAAACTTTGACATTATTTGCGAGTTGGCGTGCGACTATGTTGAGGTTAAACTATGTATTATACCGAATTTTACTTCCACAAATCTTAAAGTCATTTTTATTCGAAGCTGAATTTGAAGAAAGATTTTTCTACGATACTTGAATTGCAGACTACCTCTCCACTGCAGAGAACAAACCAAGGTCTTCATTGTATATGGCTCTATAAAGTATAAACTACACAACAGCTGTTTTCAAACACTACAACATTTCTTATTCGTTCTACATTTCAAAGCAGAAATGCAGTTTTTTGCTATGTATTCTTATATTTCTATATTGTAATTAGAAACAAATTTTAGTTTTAGGTTTTAAATCTTTAAAATATCAAAGATTCTCTAATCTAAGAGTAATTCCGTCTGTCTGTTTTAAGCTTTCACGTCTAGACCACTGAACTGATTTGGATTAAATTCGGTGCGGATGATACTAGATAAACGCTCTGTCGAGTCTTTGTAAGTCTTAATGAGTCTGAAACTTTGACTCTGTTTACTGCACAAAGAATATGTCGTGACAGTTTCCAGTTAGAACAAGTATTCGCGACTTGCAGCATGCACCCACTTCCTAGCTGCCAGGAAGTGGCAATAAAAACTTTGCACCGAGTTACATTTTCTTTAGAGCAGCTTGGGAATTAGCAAAATCTTTTGAATTAAACAGTTGGAAGGCCATTGGTATTTACTGCGCTGGAAATACGTTCATTAGTAGCTAGCCTTTGATCGTATTGAATAGAATTTCCTGTGGAAATTTTAAATGTGGTTTTAGTTAAAAAAGTACCTATTCGTACACGGATTGCGTTCACAAAAAACGACGAGCCGTTTGTTGTGATGGTTGAGAAGTCAGCTATTTCACCATAGGTCGCTGGTTCGATCCCCGCACGGTACAAACATTTGTGCATGAACATGTCTGTTTGTATTGGTCAGGGTGTTTCTATGTATAATATGTATGTATTTACAAAAAAGTACCTATATATGTTCATCCTTTGTCTGGCAACCATAATACAAGCTATGCTTAGTTCATTTGTTTGGCCTGAATTTATTTTTATACTGAAAGAGCTAGTTATTGAGAAGACATTGAAAAGCTGGTAGTGTCGTTGCCATGAAATGAAGATCTTTCAGATTCAAATTAATATTCGACTAATATAAAGAAGTTAAAAGGAGATGAAGTTGTGTAATAAATAACAAGTTAATTAACTAATAATGGCTTACGACTTTAACTTACAACAAGACTAACAATTGCTGCAAAACAGTAGTAACTTTTACCGCATTTAGGTTTAATTATACTCTTATCTATAGTAATACACGCATGGGGAGATAATGAATATATTATATTCATAGTATCACTCAGAATATTTGAATATGTGCAGGTAAACATGTTGTGTTAGCTCTGAGTCGATATTAACGGTTCATCGTACTATTTGGAAAATTAAGGTCACAAAAATATTGTTAAAATTGTAATCGCAAAATTAAGTAAGGTCGCATTAAAGGATTTGGTAAGAAGGTTGGATTAAAATTATTGTCGGTTGAAAATTGAAAGTGGAAGACCATCGTTTAATTTTTATCTTCACAAATAAATATGACTAGCCTTATCCATATATTGCAAGTAAGAACAAACTTCCTTGCGGATATTTTTTCTCTGTAATAACGTTTTGGTTATCAAGATCAATAAATTATTCAACTTTTTTTTATCTTACTACAACGTACCAGACATTAAAGAAGACGGGCGAACATCCATAGAACGTTGGGCCTTGATTTTTTATGAATTACACTTACCGATTTACTATTATTATGTAGAAAATGAAGTAATATTCCAAATACACTACAATTTATAAATCCACTCCCTGGAAAAAAATAGTTATAGGCAAAATCTTTGGTTATAGGATGATTTTGATTTCTACAAAAATAACCCCAATTGTCGAGTTCACTGGATCCGTTGTAAGAAAAGCTTAGGTCGTTTGTTTTAGCTGAAACCGTCATTTAAACGTAGCGAAAGTCGTCAAATATTAAACCAAGCATTCCAACAATAACGACAAAACAAAATAATTCACATACGTTATTCAAAACAAACAGAAACGAATGATTGACAGACGTTGTATGACATTTGATTTTTTTTGACTTTTCTGTTGCCATAATTTTTTCAGAAAATTATCGTGCCTCTATTCTAAGCTGTCATTTGTATGGGATCTGATCGGAAAATCAGTATTTAAGTATCATAACTAGCAACATTATGATTATTCTACCGGACGTACTATGCACTATGCACATAACACACCGGATGCACTACAAAACCAATAGTATTTTCATTTATTAGATTATATTTTTATCCCGGGGTAAAATTATTAATTAAAATTGAATTTAAATATTAAAAATCTTGTAACGAATATTAATTATATTTTGAATAGTGGAACGAACGCTTAAGATCGAGCCCATTTCTGCCGAACTCCTTTTGTGCCTACGTGGTAATAACCATAACATGTAACGGCAATGTCTTCAAGATAAATCCTAGCTATTTCTGTTTGTAGAATGTGATCTCATTCCGAAAAGAGGTTTTATGAAGACACTCTGCTTTGGCCCTAATCTTATCTCAGTCCATTACTGTTACTGGGCTTTGACCTTTGAATATCTGGTTAGTTATGTCATGCATGACCTGCTCGCCCATTAGGGAATTGTTCATAGGTCAGCGGCCAAACTTATTACGTACAGGCCTCTAGCGTCAATTTCATTTCGTTTCATTTTCATTAAAACACGAATTTCCCCCGAAACATTTGTAAGTCCCTTGCAAGTTGGTAAAAGTTTAAGAAACTAATAAATGTAACTCAATCAAATGAGCATCCATTTTAAATACTTTCTTCTACGTTCTGACAATACTCGATCTTCTTGTATATAATTATTGGTTTTTGGTAGATTTATTATATTGGACACAATTTTTTTGTCAGTCGAAGGGTTTGCGTTATGCATTCTACACAATAGCAAAAGAAAAATGTTATATAAAGGCTGGGAAAGTCCATATAGCCTTCGGAATTTAAAGAATATATATCGTAGATGTAGAGACAATATAGGGTCGGGAGGCTTTTGGGACCGGGACCGCGGTCCCGAAAGCCCCTTTTTGATTTTAATACATTTTTGCAGGGTCATTCGGGACCGCGACAGGTGGTCCCGAAAGCCACCTTATATTTAATAATTATTTTGAGTGGTAAGTTGGGACCACAAACATTGGCCATAGTTCGAAAGCCAAAGCCTCCGTGGAACAGTGGCTAAGCCGCTCGGGTATAAAACCCGGAGTTTGTTCGATTCCCACCTAGGGTCTGGTTGGTGGTAGGGCCTTTTCAGAGTCCGACTGGCTACGACTGGTTTTAATTAGTAAAAACCATAAAACTTATTTTGTTATTTTGGTTTACCTTTAATTAAAAGTTGTGATTCTAAATAAATAAAGTTTTAGTGTAATGGAATAGAACAACGTTTATTTGGTACTTAAATATAGGATTACAATACAATTTATATGACAACAATGGAGAATGTTACTAGGTATGCGAAACAGCTTGTAACTTTGTCACAGTAAAGCCTATGTGAATATAAACACATTATTTTTTGTTCCATGCCAAAATATCAATTAGTTTAGATTTTATAGACATTTAAAAATCCCGTTCGCCGCGCGTCGGCCATGCTGGCGCTGCAGTACAATGACGTCACAGGTCATAGTACGTTGCGCGCTCCGGTACGGTTCACTACGAAATAACCGTACCGGAGCGCGCAACGTACTGCGTGAGAGGGTGTAAAGTGACGTCACCGCAACGAGCTCCGGCCGGCCAACACTCGCGCCGTTTAAAATTCAATATCTCGGGAACTAAGTGACATATCGAAATAATTTTTATACACACTTTTTTTATTTCATATGGACTATAAGAAAAGTTAAAAATCGAAACTAGCTAACATTCTCCATTAAAACTAAATATTAGTACGTAAAGTACCAAAAAGGCCCCCGCTCAGCATTATGTCGTGGCGACCATATTTTAATCATTTAGTAAATCATTATAATTATAATACATATGTAAATCATGATGTTTTCTTAATAAGGTTTAATTTTAATTAAAAGCTGTGATTATTCAAATAAAAGTGATATTTTTAAATTACTACAGCTGTTTTTTTCTTTGTTTGTACTATCCTGATAAAAAATAAATAAAAGAAACTTTTTTATACTAAGTCAGTTGGCAGACAGACACGCAGCCCACCTGACGGTAAGCGGCCACTGCGGCCTATTCCGTTGAGGGACACTTCACCAGGAAGCGTCGCTCAATGTGCTGCCAGACTGTATACTCATCTGATCTTCGAGCCTTGATTTCAAGTGTACTGGCTCCCACATTAATACTGCCGGAACACAGCCAGAACTATTATGGCGGCAAATTTCACCTGTGGGAGTGGTAGCTAGCCAGTCGGACTCTGAAAAGGCCCTACCACCAACCAGACCCTAGGTGGGAATCGAACAAACTCCGGGTTTTATACCCGAGCGGCTTAGCCACTGTTCCACGGAGGCTTTGGCTTTCGAACTATGGCCAATGTTTGTGGTCCCAACTTACCACTCAAAATAATTATTAAATATAAGGTGGCTTTCGGGACCACCTGTCGCGGTCCCGAATGACCCTGCAAAAATGTATTAAAATCAAAAAGGGGCTTTCGGGACCGCGGTCCCGGTCCCAAAAGCCTCCCGACCCACAATATAGTGGAGCAAGTTTTGAAGTACTATTCCAAAATTGGTTCAGAGACTGTTCTAACTCTTAACAACTGAATAATGTTAACCGAGAGTTGGTCAATGATGGTGCTTAGGACCGTATATTTCTACGCAGTTATAGCAACCGGTTAAAGCAACAAATAAGTCGTTCGTGCGTATGCTTCTCATACTTAATCCGCTTCCGTGCGTATAGTATACACAATTTGACTTTATTAAATAAATAAATTAATATTGGACAACATCCCATCACTACAATGATCTAACCCGAAAGTAAATAGCGTAAGCACTTATGTTATTGGTGTCAGAAACAACGAAGGTACCACAAATATATACTTAAAAACAAATAAACATCCAGACACAGAACAAACACAAATGTTCATCACATAAGTTTTGTCCTGGGTGGGATTCGAACCCACGACCCCTGGCGAATAGGGCAGGGTCATTACTAAATGCGCCATCGGGTCAGTCAAGCCAAGGTCAGTTATTAGCGAATCACGATAATTTGCTATAAACCGGTTTAATTTTTTGTATTGATGGGATGTTTGTTTGTTGAATATGGCACGATGCCACTAAAAATAAGTAGGAATTTTTTTCCGTCACCACTTGATTTGACGATCACGTGTTTAAGGTAAACAAAATTTACATGTTATGTCACTATCCAGTTCAGAGAAGAGTGGAAGTTGCTCCACCGACAAGAGCGATGCTCTTAAATTAGATTAGATTAGATGTCACTATACTGAAATGTAAATCAGTGCTAAATGTTAGACAATAAAATCTCATGTACACAAAACATTTTATAAAATATTTAACAAATTTTGACCAGAATGAAGTTGCCAACAATTCCTTAGCAAACCTGGTTAGTTGAAATTATTTTCATTTTGTTTTTGTAACATTTCATTAAAACTATTATATCTGTAAATCAAACAGTTTTTTTTAGAAATTACAAGCCATCAGCAAAGTTACATTTCAAAGCAATTGCCGATCCAACGACCAAGTGTTCTTTGTATTGTCTGATGAACAAGTTGACCAACAGTCGAGGGTAAATGTTTGGAGAGGCCCACGCCCGCGAGTGGAGTTGGCCAACTTTTGTTTTACGTTGTTTGGTTATTCGGGGATCACGACGATAACTTAGCTCGGCTGCAAACAATACATACATTGTTTTAATTTTAGATGAGTACAGAATTTGTTCTTTATGAGCTGTTTTCGTATTTTTGGCATGTAATTTTTATTGTTATGTAAGTTATAAGAGCCATTGTTGTAGGGGCCTGTAAATCTAGTTTTTAAATATAATTTATTAAGATTTCCAAAATTCAGATGGGGTTCGTTGAAATTATGGAGGTATGATTGCAGTCGCGCTATTATACAACGATTTGCTAAATCTTGGACTATGGACATGAATAAGCGTTTACGAAATAATTAAGCCGAATGGTCTATTGAATACATGCTTGATCATAATTTAATCTACTCAAAACTAAAACTTCAAAGCTGCTCTTATGAATCGTCAATAACAATGTTACAGGAGTGATTCTCCCACCGGATTCCACCACTCAAACGTACGTTTCTATTAATTTTTAACGGAATAGTTCATCGCTTCATTATAAAGGATAAAGAGATACTACGATTAAGTAAATACTATTCTCGGTTTATTTTAATGCAGAGGAAACGGCGAAACTATCGTAACAAGTTTATCTACATTATTCGCTAGAATACGTTAAGTATTGTCTTGCAGGGGCTTCTTGGGATCGCCCGAGTTTGTTACCCTCAGCCTCTGGGGGCAGTTTCAGGGAAAAGGGAACTTTTTATTGCCTATTTCCCTAGCGTGATCATGACCAGTTCGTGGGTCGTACTCTTAAGACAGATGCTCGATGTAAATACTGTTGGTTCATAAATAAATAGTTGTACTCGTAAATAAATAATAATTTTATTTAGTCTTCGGTTACGTCTATTGTATCTGCGATAATGCCAACGGCTTTGTCCTGGTTTACAAATGGCTTGGTTCCATTTAGATGTCGTGGGAAAAACGTGAGTCCATCAAGTGGTGTATTGAGTAAATCTTTCAATCGCCATTTACCGGGTTGCAAGTCAACATCTTTACGACATTAGGATGGACAAATATGATCTCACCGATGAGTTTTATTATAAGCCGGTTGCTTCTGTGTTTTTGTCGCAATTGTGTCCAAAAGTGCCGCTAATCTAGAGCAGTTGTTAGATCTAAGGATTTGTGGGAATCGCATCCGCCGAGGTTACGCGTGTCAAACGACTTGTGTAACTGTGTGATCAGTGCGCGTATTGTTTTTGTTGCATCTGGTATTGAACATAAAAGTTTTTATACCTACTTATTTATTACCTGTGTAATTGATCCAGCATTAAGTATATTTCAAGGTTGACGAGCAATTCCCATAATGAAGATAGCTTTATATCAAAGCTTCGTAGTTGTTGTTGGTTTCATCCCAAAACATTTGAACTTTGAACTGTTAATTCGGAAATATCAACTTTGTTAATTCCGGCTACAAAGTAATAGTCGCCGAAGTTGTTAAACATTATCTAACGTCCAACAGCGAGCAAGCTTTATGTAAAGGGTTCCAGTATACGTGAGCAAATGCCGCGTGTTATTATAACTTCCCTTTTATTTCGGGAAGGCTTCATATAAACCAATTTTGTAGGGCGGATCGAGTCCTCGATTCCCAGTGGAGGCGAGTAAATTGCGCTAAGACTTCAGATACGGTTCTGATTTATCGGGAAAATATAAGGGAACGGACCGATTATATTTACCTTGCAGACGAAGATTACTTAACACGATTCTGAACGATTGTGTGATCTTGTACCTACTTGATTCTATGATCGATCTTGATACTTTGCAGTAATTCGTTTTACATTATATTTTACTGTTATGTAGTTTGTATATGTTCGGCTTTGTCAGTATTAGCATACACAGGTTTTACATCGCACTACTAGTGATAGGTTTACATTTTAGAATTCGCGACGTTCTCATTTGATCTATTTTATTTCTAAGTCCCTGAATATGATTGATTAACTATTAATTCTCTAACTTTGATATCAAATGAAATATTTTAACCTAAAATTACTGTAACAGCTGCTGCCTACATGTACATTCACTAGTAAATAGCAAATCATTAGTGTTGAGTTGAAACCTTATGTCTTATTTTTGGGCTCTCTTTGTACTATCGTCTATCTATTTGGTTACATAGAAAAGAGGTCTGTACTTAAGAAATTGAACGACTCGAACCGTAAGCGTTTTACTTTTGCATATTACCTTTATTCGCTTTTGCTCTCGTTGCCCACACAACGTTTTATAACGGTGGTAAAACCTGAATGGCCTCTGTGCGTATTCTTTGCATCAAGATGGGTCTTACCTTTACAACGATTGTTATGGTTTCCTAGAACGTTCGCGTTTTTATCTTGATTTGCGTGCTTTGTTGATTTTACATTTTTATGCTCTGAATGTGAAGTAAAGTGTAGCATCTTTTATGTGTGCTTTAGGAGTCGACGTGTTGCATGCTTGATTCAAATCAAACTAAATCTGATGCTAACTTTGTCTGTAGATATTGGAGAAACTAGGCTAAACTTTTAGAACACGATTGTATGCTAAACTGAAGATAACGCGACTTCTTTCGACAACTAACCTTTTGTCTAGACGAATTTGAGGAAAGTTAAAACATGGTAATCTTTATATCTAATAAGACCTTTCAAGCAAGTAAGACTTTATACGTACGTAAAATGAAGTATACGTTTTTGATTTCATAATTTGCGGTTTACCAATTTACACACAGAAGAGTTAAATATAAAACATAACGGTGCCTGAATGGTTTTTTTCAGAGTGATATTGTTTATCAAGCTTAAGGCATAACCAAATGCAAATATGTTTTTTAATATTTATACCTTATTTAATTTTGAAAAATGACTGCTAATAATATTATTTTCCTCTTGAAAAGCTCTATCGGCATTATATGTGAATAAATATTGCATGCATGTTTATGCTGAGCCGAGGTTTTAGTTCGCTCGGTTTTGTTTGTCTATTCCTGTTAATTCAATTTGGTTTGCATTGTGCCAGCAATTGTTTCGTTTGCTCAACAAATGTCTAATCATTCGTTGCATGTTAAATGACATTCGTATTGTGCGAGTAGAGCTCATCAATATTGCTCAGTCATTTTATTTGATTTATCTATAAGGCGAATGGTTTTCGTTTTCTTTTTTTAGCTCGGATATTTCAACGAGATTTCTACGTTTCATTTAAGTTTGACTGGCTTCTAATTTGGTTCTTGGTTTTCATTTTACTTTGTGTATAAGCAGATTTCTGTCAGAGTTCATTATAAGTTATGTGCGAAATGGTTTTAAAATTATCCTGGTGAAAAATATCATCAGAGACAAGTCTTCCACATCTTAATTAAACAAATAGAAAAAGGTCTTCCAATTAATGTTCTGTTTCATGTAGACTCTTTTAAATTGGCAATTACTTAACCCAAAGTCAACGTTACCGACAGAACAGAGGTGGCCGGGTTTATGTCATACGAAATATCGTATTGCACGTCTGTGTTGTTTTATTCAAACGTAAAATATTTACTTTGTCATACGTTTCCATTGTTTGAGGTGTCCATTTATATTATCAGTCTTGAGTGTTACCGGTTCGCGGGGATAGTTTTTAATATGCTCATTAAATAATTAATAATTATTATACATTATCATCACATACATTTTCTGACCTTAAAGTAAGTAGCTTAAGCATTTTTGTTATGGGAATGAGAAATAACGAATATACCATTTGTGTACCTGTAAATATCCAGACAAAATAGTTTGTACGAGTACTTTTTATCAATTGTAGGTATTTCTTAAGAAATTTAACAGTCAGGTATACTGCAAAGGGATATATAGAATTTAAAACACGTCCTCATTTTATACAAGTACTTACTTCTGTCTGTGCAATCAAGATAAACATTATCATAAATAAACTGTATGTCAAAATCAATAGATCTAATTACCCCATTGAATAGTGTCTCTTCAGGTAGATTACACTAATTAAGATCTTCTTCCGGGTGTCGTGTTCGGGCGAGTGCGTGACTTGATTCCCATAATTCACGGTGGTCCTCCCATGGTTTTATAATGTCACCAATTACTGCAGTTACTTTTCCGCCTTTTATAATTTACTAAGTCATGGAGATTGTTGGGTTGAGTAATAGTTTTAATTGTTCAACTTGACAGATGTTTTAGATGTAACATACTGTCTCCGTGGTACAGTTGTTAGAGCGTTGGGCTTTTAAACCCGGAGGTCGTGGGTTTGAATCCCACGAGGAGCATCACTTTGTGTGATTGTTTCCAGTTTGGTTAGGAAATTGCAGGCTTGAATCACCTGAATGTCCGAAAAGCATGATGATTCCGTAATCGTGTAATCCAAAAGATGCATTGTAAACCTTTTTCCTTTCTTTCTTTCCATACAAAAAAGGATTAATCCTTTGATACTAAGATCACCCAGTAGATGTTGGAACGGAGTGTTTTTGTATGGTAAACTTTTGCTTTGCATTATAATTAAAACTAAATAACGAGCATTGTTTTTACAACTTGCAACCTTTGAACTCTTCTATAATTACTATATTTACCTTTTTTAAGTGTATGAGTAACTCTGCGTTAGTTTTCTTTGTGGTTAAAGTAATATTTTGTTATATGTAATCATATAGAATATCTCAATCGTGCCTTGTTATTCTAATAGATACCTGTACCAATTAAATCTTATTATCTTTTTCATTTTGGCTTCGTCTGTTAAGATAATTTAAATACACTTAAATACTTATATATTATGGTGCAAATGTTCATTCGTGAAAGATATTACTCACTTGAAATAAGTTTACATGATGACGCTATTGTGGCCGCGTTGGAAAGTTACACAGGAATCTTATTAATCGTAAGGATTTACAATGATTGAAATTATAATGAGTTTTGTTCAGACAAAATTTACCTCTTACAGTTTCAATTTGAAACAAATATGAAAGGACTAGAGTCCAACAAATGTAGAGAATGATTTTAAAATAGTATTTGTGATTAATGGTAATGGAATGGTCATAAAGTGAGATTGTCGTCTAAATAATAATTCAATTGACGAGAGTGACCAATTTCATAAATGGGTTCAATTAACGGAAGGTTAATGTGTAACTAACGTTCCAATTTAACTTGTTGCAACGCAGCAGTTGAGTTTTATTTTGGACCATTCTTTTCCTTGTTTCTTTTTTAAACGTATAATAATGTACAGTTAAGTTCGTAAAAAGTTTTGCAGCACATCAAATGTTAGTAGTAGTAAGGACATTTCCATAAAAAAGTTTTGTGCTATGTGCCATACTGTAAGCTCCTCTTATCTTCGAGCCATTCACGTGTGCCGATTCCCACATTAATATTGCCTGAGTACATCAAAGCTGTTATCGTATGGATTATGCATTTGTTTACTTGTGGATACAATTACTATCGTAGAACTTTCAAAATGACTTCAGAGTTTGGTTCTTAGAAGGATGTGAAGTGTAAATGAGTGGTCAAGCTACGTAAAGAAACGTTTATATCTTAGTAAAAAGTATCTTTGCACTGAGAAACGGGTCGAGATCATGTATGTTTGAGCGTGCGTGCGGCGACGCATATACATATACTTTGATGCACACATACAACCCGCGCGCGGTTCGGTGCATGAATATATCGTACTAGCGGTCGCACTCGCGGTTTCCCCCGCGCGTAATTTCTTTTTCAACTATCCCCCCTTTCCCCTATCCTATACCCCCTTCTTCCATCAAAGTATCCTATGTCCGTCTCCTGGTTCTAAGCTACACCAATTTTCAGCCAAATCGGTTCATCCGTTTTTGAGTTATAAATAATGTAACTAACACCACTTTCTTTTATATATACAGAATATTTACTCTTTCTACGACGATGTTTATATCTAAGTATGAAAGTGGCCACGTTTGTAACAGACCAAGGACAGACGGGAGGCTCTCCACAAGTCATAAAGTACGATCTGTGCCAATTTACACGGACAATATAAACCAGCTATTAGAACCAAGACGAACCTCCCACACCGCGACACAGGGGATATGAGTAGGTGGACGTGTCTTTATTGGATATAAACAAGTGATGGAAAAGTGCTGCAAATAATGCGTCAGCGTTGCACTTCAATTAACTTCTTGAACTAGGTCATTCTCGTGGAGGGTCATTGGGATCTGTTCTCCCTGTAAAAAACACGAGCAATCACCATGGGGTAGTATTTTACCTACCTAGTTTGTTTAGCTTGGCATTATATCATCAACTAGGACCTAAGTTTTCGCAAGTCACTTGTCAAGATTATTGGTTTATAGATTCGGAATTCACAAGTTGCTACAATGTTTCAACTCTATCCGTAACATCAACTTCTACAACATTTTATGCAATGAAAATAGCTAAAACCATTATCATAATTCTGTTACTGGTATTTATTTGAGAACATTCCTAAACATCGCTTTGAGCTTTAAGATGTATGTACAGTTAAGCTAATTATAGACCGTATTTCCTAGACAATAGTATTCTTTTAACATATTCTAATACTCGGCTTTAGTTGTCTGATGTAGGTAATACGCGAAGGGAACATAATTGCAGATACTATTTCGTGATTCAGGTGTCTAATATTATATCTTATGAACAATATTTAAATTAATAACTCTTCACTAACAAAAACAATCGCCGTTAGAGGTAGCGTCTATGTCGCTAGCCGTGGTGAAACTTATTATGAAGTAAAAAGAAATTTCTTTATTGGACGTCTAACAAATGGGGTGTGAGAGAATCGCAGGGATTTCTTACGTTATAAGAAAAAGACGTGTTACTGAGCTAAGGTGTCATCGGGATCAAGTTCTTGGTTAATAGATAATATTATAATATGTTTTTCACTTTTCTTTTCATGATGTCCTAACTTTCTTGTTCAATGAACTTCAATTTTAATCAACATTCAGGTGTAAATAGATCACTTATTCTACGTCCTGTTATAATATTTACGGAATAGTATTATGTTTAAATATCACGAGCTACTTCATTGTCTCAAATTAATATCAAACGATCTCGCGGTTCAGAATCGCTTTCATATCAAAGAAAATGTGGTTATTTTTTATCACCTTTCGATTGATGTTAGATAGTTTTACAATGTTCTGTTTGTCACGCGAACGTTCCTCTTTTACTGGCAAATCATAAACTTGTAACACAATTAAATTAACATTCATCTGTTAAAAGTTTGTCAGCAATAGTGACGTTAATCACTTGAAAGTAAAGTCGAAATTACGTTAAGCAAAGAGCAGTGCTGTGTAACGGGGTCAAAACCCGACAGTTGCACCCCAGAGGGGAACCATTCCCGCTACTAGGTCAAACGAGTCGACGAAAGTCAAGGCCAATCTTCCCATACATAAACGAATTACAGTTCATTTAAATAAATTGCCGCTTCTGTATTCGCAGATTTATTACGGTCGGTAACAGTTCGATTGGTGCAAGTGGATACTCAAAACAGCTGTTTGAATTGCCCATTGAAGCATCAGACTTCAAAACTTAACGCATTTGATAATGGATTTTTCTTAGTGAATTATAAAGTTGTCCTCGGCGTGGGCACACTCGAATTATCCGTCCCATTACACAAAGAATATTCGGGTTACCGTTACATGTTATATTATGTTATATTATACGCGGTGTAAGTTTGTTATCCGAAAGGCTAGATTCTTCGCAGCCCAAAGTTAAGACCCGCTACTTGGAAAATGTTCACAATCTACTTTGCCTAGTTCCACTCGGTATCACCTCAAACGAATCGTGGATTGAATTCAATTTGCTATCTTCATTGATAATGCTAGTGAGAAATGCAATCAAGGGCGCAACACAGTTGCATTAGCAGCCATTAGGTCATGCACCGCGTGCATCGCTGAGCTAACACAGACGTCCCTAACAATCGGGACACGTAAATAACTACCTATTTTCCTTTTTAGATTGAAAGTAAATATATGATTTGTTCGGATTGTTTACCCTACGTTATCGTAAGCGGTTTAAAAGTGCTTTCGCACAATTCCCATTTATATTTGCGGCAGCTAAATCCTTTGAAAAAACGATTGTCGCGAAGGGAGTAGACAAATTCACCTTTCTATTTTTATAATTTGAACTAGAAAATGGTCTCGTTGCAAACAGTTCCCGGATAGAGCAAATTCAATATTCCCTAAAATTGAATCCCGAAGATAAAAGTTCCGCTGGAATCGGCCAGTTACATAAGTGGAGGCGGGGAACAGCCTTACGTAAGGACGTCTGGCCCTCCGGTATAAAACACAAAACTAATTCATATCTTATTCACCCACTACCTCACGACCCTCGTTTTAGTAAATAGAAGAAAAGCGGTCGCGTAAGCGAATTAATACTAATTACTTTTCCAGACACTGAAAATTTTAATGTGCTCCAATTTACACCGGCGTGTTTGTTATCATATACTTAATACACTCGCTCTAATTAACTACGCGCCCTTCACACATTAAGGGTGTGAGAAGAAATGCAAAAAGTCGTTATGTGAGTACATATTGGAATCTGGGGACGACAGGAGGATCGTCGGCAAACACTTGGTCCCAACATTCGAGCTAGTGTCAATATTTACCTCGGGCACGCCGGCATTGCCGCTAGCGCGTCCTCGCCATAACAACCGGTAACCAATACACGCTACACGCTACATCATACAACACAGACACAAGATGTACAACGGTCACTGTAAGAACTTTTCCGACTCGGGTGGAGTGTCGGGGTGGCGCTGGGCGTACGGCCGCGTCGGCGGTCGAATCAAGACTAACGCGAACGCCGCGTCCAAACTCGAAATTCGAGGTCTTCGCGGGCATTAGAGGACTGAACGCGAGTGACAAAGGTCATGGCCTCCTTGCAGTAAACACCATAAATGAAACTCATCTGCCACCCCGAGGGGATGAGAGTGTCCGAATTTAGAATGCATTTCGTATCGCGTCTTTTGAAAGAACGTTCGGGATAGGAAATGGTTTAGGAGAGCGTTAGCAAAAGTGCAAATTATCAGTTACACTTCTTCTTCTTAGCGAGTCGATGGCTAAATTTAAATCAGTTATACTGAAACATTTTTAAAGTTTTGCGCTTTCGGAGTGAATTTAGCACGTTAAGGACCAGTTACACCGCTGTCAATAAGTTCCTGATATTCTCTCTGTCAGAAAACTTAGAAGATTTATCTCATATTTTGTCAATTTTAAAAGATTTTTTTCTGGCAGTAATGAAACTGGCCTAAATTAATGATTTGAGACATCTAAAAGTTACTTGTTTGTTCATAGTAATAATTTAGTAACCGTTAAAAAAATATTCAACTTAGCCACACGTTATTTATATTATGGTGAGTGTACATTTTACTTAAAGTGATTAATTAATCCTTTAAATATTTTCCTCTTCCATTAATTCTCAATAAATTTAAGATATTAATTAATTTATTCACTACATTATACTATATTATGTATACGCCTTTTTATAATATGTAATAGAGTAGTTTAGAAAGAGTATCTGTCTTGTAGTTTGAGAATTCTAAATTTAAGAGCGTACAAATGTTTTTTGAGTATTTCAATAATAACTAGCTAGCCCTTCCCGGTACGAAAATAAACGATAACATAACTTGTTTGATAATAACGGACAACAAAAAATATATAAATAATTATGTGTAGTCGTACTGATGTTATTCATACATTTCGCCGAATCAGTTTTGTTTATATAGGTAGACAGATATATTAATATTCCAAAACCTGTTTCTGTTATATTGAGCACATTTTTTTAGTAGATTTTATAAAGAAGTAGCGGCCGCCCGCGGTTTCACCCGCGTGGTTCCCGTTCCCGTGGAAATTGATCAAAATGCTTTCTTAGCGGATGCCCACGTCATAACATCTACCTGCATGCCAAATTTCAGCCCGATCCGTCCAGTGGTTTGGGCTGTGCGTTAATAGATATCTATGTCAGTCAGTCAGTCACCTTTGAGTTTTATTTAAATAGATTGAGGGCGTACCTACAGCTAAAATTCGTTAGTACAGCAATAACCTGATTTCAGATCAGTTTTCAAAAGCAATAAATATTATTGTGCTCACAATAACTAGGTACATGCATTGCGTATAAGGAAAGTAAATGGTTGTGTTTTCGGATTTGAATATGTCTCCACGTGTATCCTCAAATAAGACTTTATTATCCAGTTCCAACCTATTTATTCCTCGTATGACGAATAATAAATGTAAGTAGTCAGTATTACAGGCATCCCCCGACGGGGCTGGCCAATTTGCAAGTTATGTTTTCTTTTTAATAATTTAGCAGAGCATTCTGCCTCTTTGGGTCCAATCGTATACTTGGTTTGAAGTCTCCTGTTCAGGTACTTTTTTTTTATGTGGCATTAAGTTACTACAGCCTGTCCCGTTTTGCTAGTGACTCTGGGGGCCTAGACAAATTCGCTAACTTTAAATTGTATGGATTTGACAGATGCCATAGAAAAGTCACGTGTTGTAAGTATGGGATTTGACATTCGCAATCGCAAATTGAGCTATAACGGACGTCATAAATGCCGCTTGTCTAGGAGGGCTGACCTATACGTCAGAAAAAAATATAAAATTCTTCTTAATTCATGTAGAATTCAAGTAATTAAGCACTGATGTGAATCGCCAATAGCAATATTACATAAGTGTCTCTATCTCTATCTAGTTGCCAGGGTTCTGAATGCGATGAATGGTATTTGATCTGTGTCTGGAAGTGTATTTTTTTTGGTAGGGATATATGTGTTTCTCGTACTTTCGTTGATTCTAATATTCATAACGCAGGTGCTACACAGCTACATATTACTATGGTGTGTATTTGACTATCATTTCATTTTCTTCGTTTTTTATAACAATAGGGCTTAGTTTTTCACTTTGGGATCAAATGTACGCGTTGTCAGATGTATAAGTTGTACCTACTCTACCTATTTAAAGATGCAAGCGGGTTTCGTAGTTACCTGGTTAGGTAACTACGAAACCCAGTCGGGCCTTAAAGATCTCTAAGCTATACCTTTCGGAGAAAACTGTTACTTGTAAGGTATTCGAGTCTTAACGGCTAAGCTATTTAGGGAAGGGTGGAGCAAAACCCGTTAGGTGAATTGGTGGGACACCACATTAAGGATTATTTACCGTATGTTCGTAGGGATTAAGAGTATCGGAATTTATATGTGTAATAATACCGCCCAAGTTACCTATATATGTTTTTTTAAATTCTATGTCAGTTGGCAGACAGGCACGCAGACCCACTTGATGGTTACCCACCTGAGCTTAATGATGCTGTGATATTATCATTAACATTGAATACGTTATGGAGTCTAGTTATGGTTCGTGATTTTAAGTCTTCAATTCCTGTGTTAGGTTTCAGATTACCAGCCTGAATAAAGAATTACAAGTACTAGCACTTGAAATTCTTTAATGACTAAGACTTCCCTTTAGCGAGACCAAGTAAGGCTGATGTCTCATTTTTTCCAGGATATACACAATATTCACGCTCAAGTAGTAATTTTCCACTAATCATTTCTGTTTTATTTCCCGGCGATTCTGCCCACGTATATCCGTTAATTTTCTCTCGAGCCATCCATCCGAGTTCATTAGAATATACAAATAATCATCATTAACTAAAATAGACTAGTATGAGACACACGTGAAACCTTCATTTGTACATCAACATCTTGTAAATCTATATAAATATTATTTATGCGAAAGGTACTTTGTGTGCTGGTCTGTTACGCTTTGACGCTGTTCAGGCGTTTTTGAAAAAGTGCAAATCTCATTTAAGCAAAAAGAACCGAGATATTCGCGCGATTGTGACTTTTGAGACAATATTTATTATTATAAAATGACAAAACAAAGGTTTGTACCAATGTACCGCTTATTATCTTTCATTCCGAGGTGAAACCCTAATATGACTGGTCTATAAAATTAAACCGACTTCAAAAAAAAAAACAAAAAAAAAATAGGTACCTAAAAACACTGAAAAGCAAAAAATAATTTTAAAAAGACATTCATCAAATGCGCTTATTGTCTAAGCCTATTAACTAAATTAAATTGTATTTTACGTGCTAGGTAGGTACCTACTAATCTGTTTGAAGTCGGTGCCAAGCCAAATAGTAGGTACCCAGACTACGTACCGTCCGCGGATTAATTAGTTACCCTGTAAAATACATTATTATTATGTATCATTTTTTATTTTCTTTGGATTGGCACCGACTTCAAACAGATTAGTAGGTACCTACCTAGCACGTAAAATACAATTTAATTTAGTTAATAGGCTTAGACAATAAGCGCATTTGATGAATGTCTTTTTAAAATAATTTTTTGCTTTTCAGTGTTTTAGGTACCTATTTTTTTTTTGTTTTTTTTTTTTTGAAGTCGGTTTAATTTTTTTTAAAAAAAGTTTGTTTATTTTTCTATTTTTAGTGTGAATAACACGCAGTGAGTAAAACTCTTTCATAATAATGATAGCGAAAATACGAGTAAAATAGTAGAATTGTATTATTTGACAATATTAGGTATTCTTCATTAAGTGTTCAGCACCATGGGTAGACCAACTAAAGACGCAGCCCGCAAGAGGGACATAAGAATTAAGAAGTCGTACCCTGTAGCTTCCATCATCATAGTTGTACCTTCCATCATCAGCTTAGCTGCAAAAGTACATGAAATAAAACTAACGGTCCTCATATTCCTACAACACTGAAAGAATTATCCCCCAACTCCTAACCATTAAGGAGTTGTACCTTCCATCATCAGCTTAGCTGCAAAAGTTCATGAAATACAACTAACGGTCCACATATTCCTACAATACTGAAAGAATTATCCCCTAACTCCTAACCGTTAAGGAGTTGTACCT
Source organism: Mecyna flavalis (assembly GCA_949319885.1). Taxonomy (NCBI): domain Eukaryota; kingdom Metazoa; phylum Arthropoda; class Insecta; order Lepidoptera; family Crambidae; genus Mecyna; species Mecyna flavalis. The sequence goes on from OX439439.1 coordinate 16,823,817, forward strand.
TCCATCATCAGCTTAGCTGCAAAAGTACATGAAATTCAACTAACGGTCCACATATTCCTACAATACTGAAAGAATTATCCCCTAACTCCTAACTGTTAAGGAGTTGTACTTTCCATCATCAGCTCATCAACATAAAATTATGTCTATCGGACGCAAAAACTTGAATGGCTTCAGAAAAAACAAGTAACGCGTAGTGTGCGCCTATAAAATTTGAGGTTTGCCCTTGATTTTCCCGGGATCCCATCATCAGATCCTGTCATGGTGACAATGGGACCACCTCGGAACTATGCACTTTCAAATAAAAAAAGAATTATTTAAATCGGTCCACAATTGACGGAGAAATCGACGGACATACATAAAAAAAAAAAAAAAAAAAAAAATACATACAGTCGAACATATAACCTCCTCCTTTTTTGAAGTCGGTTAAAAAATAGGTAGCCAAAGCTGAAAAGCTAGAGGTAGGTACCGTGTGTTATGTCCAGGTATATTTAGTAAACGAGCCTTTCTAAATTGACTTGGGTCTGAGTGTTCTGTCGCCTCCAGTAGTTGTCATCTTATAATGCTCGAAGTCATGGTTCATGGGTGTCCAGTGTTCGGCAACTCTACTTAGAGCACAGAGCAAATACTAAGTAGATTAAAAAGTATATATTTACTAGTTTCTTGTATCGACTGTACGATTAATACGATAATGTATAATGTTCACTGTATTATTTTCACTTTCTCTCTCTTTTGTACGTTAGCACTACCCACATTTTTTTTTGCTTGACCCAAAGTATGACTGGAATGAGTGCCATTAGGCATTAGGTCCGCCATATGTACTCTCGATTGTGCATTAGAGTTTAAATAAGTAAATAAATGTAACCTATGTCCTTTCCTCAAGTCCTAATCTATGTCTAAGGTATCGAATTTAATAAAAAAACTGTTTTGATTAATTTTATAGCTTTAACGTATGTAGAGCCTAATTTATCGCACATTATTCCAAACACAATCCTGTGATTAGGCTTTGATTTATGTGAAAGCAATATTTATTCACGAACTTTGGCCAACAAAGTTCCAGATGTATTGGTAATTGTCTAGATTTCCTTCGGGCGTTCAGTTAGGCTAAACCTTAATATTCGATAGGAATATAAATTTTACTACCATCCAGTTTATAAGTCAATATTCTGTTTCAATTAAAATCTCAAGGTTTCGACGTCAGATTTAGCCAGGCCTTGGATGTTATCGAGACAATTTACGTACTTTTATCTTCATGATGTAACTTCGAGCCTTAGTGGCTGGGCTTGGAGTAACTACTAAATAGAGTTGGTGTATGCAATATATAATAAACTAACTTCCTTCAGTGACTTCAGTGTGGTTCCTACGTCATTTTGGAGCATTTTTAATTAAAACTATGTTTGGTGCATTAAGTAAAAGTTACAAAGATGACAGAAATTATGTAAAAATATATATATATTTATTTATCTGATACACACAATAAATAACAATTGTTGAATAATATGTTTTTATATATTTATTATACTGTTTCGTTTGTCTGATATTCAAATTCGTAATTATTAAAAAAAAATGGAAGTGGTTTTGCGTTATGCTCCGCGCTATCCGTCCCTCTGGCTTCTCATGATTATCGATAGGACACTCCATTTAGTATTTGATCTGTGTTCCGAGTCGTATAAATGCGAAGCATTCTCTCGTAGCTTACGGTTTTATCGATTCCATGAAGTGGTTTGCTTTTGTTCTCAAGATGAAGTGGAACCCACGTGATAGCATCAGGATGTTTCAAGTTTTTTTTTATCTTAAAATAGTTACAGGAAATCAGGAAATAAATAAAGTTACGTCCTTAAATTGTTATTTCAACAATCACCGTTTTGTATATTTGTATGTAGATAATTAAAATAGCTCCAATGAACATTTTATTGACGAGTCATTTGGTGTAATGGTCGAGAAGTCGGCTATTACACCAGAGGTCGCGGGTTCGATCCCCGCACGGTACAAACATTTGTGTGCATGAACATGTCTGTTTGTATCGGTCTGGGTGTTTCTATGAATGATAAGTATGTATTTACAAAAAAAAGGATATAAGTAATGTTTATCCGTTGTCTGGCACCCATAGCACAAGCTAATGCTTAGTTTGGGGCTAGATGGCGCTGTGTGAATAATGTCCAGAGATATTTATTTATTTATTAAGCTTATAATAACACTTATCTATACTCTATACTAATATTATAAAGAGGAAAGATTTGATTTTTGTTTGTATTGAATAGGCTCCGAAACTACTGAACCGATTGGAAAAATTCTGTTACTGTTGGAATGCTACACTATCCGCGAGTGACATAGGGTACTTTTTATCCCGGAAATGTGGGGGAAGGGGGGTTAATTGAAAAAAGAAATTACGCGCGGGTGAAAACGCGTAGGCGGCCGCTAGTTAATAACATTAGTACGAGTATGCTTACTATACATATAACTTATTATGCACATAACTCTATAATATAACAAGGGATACCTTGAACGTACACATCATTTCTTAAACTAATCCCAGATTAAGAACAGTGTTAGTAGCTGTAACTGGGACTCGAGTGTATAAAGGCTGTAGCGAATGGCTGGCTTTAGTGTAGACCTACGTAATAGGCTTAGCCATCCAATGTGACAAACCTTTCGTGTACTTACATCCGTGAATTTATTTCTTGAGCTGTAATGGATGAGTGGTTCTAAATATCGTTTTATCATTTGAAGTCGAAGATTGAAGTCTTGGCAGTCGTGAATTTTGAAGTCCGTCATTAATATCGGTGGGCCCGGATTTAGTTTTTATGTCACTACAGTTTGGCAAACAGATACGGGTTAGCACATTAGTGGTCGCTTACAATCAGGTGGACTGCGTTTCTCTCTGCTTACTGAATATAAAAATACTACAGTTTCCTATTCCACAATCGTCGTTTTTCTACATTGATATCACAGCTTATAACTTTATAACAGAACTTTACTAAAATATGAAAACTTTCAATATCCATTACTGTTTGCACCGGGCAGAGCTAGATACTTCAGCGAAGTTTGTTTAATTGTTTCTGGTGAGTTTTGCCCTGATGATCTCTATCAATGCATTTATGAGATAACTGAAACTTTATGGTTTAAGAAAGATGGAAGTGTTTTTGAGAACACTTTTCACAAAATTCCTAAACCAATATTTTTTTTATGCCATATTGTTGGTAATCAAGCATACGGCCCATCTGATGGTAAGCGGTTACAGTCGCTTATCGCCTGCAACACCAGGGGTATCACGTGCGCATTGCCGACCTGATAAAAACCTTTTCACGCCCTTCTTAAAGGACCGTGTAGTCATATTTAAAGTTTTAAAGGAATGCCCATTCCTATCGTGTTGAAAAGATTAGCGTTCAAAGGGATTCCCCAATTGCACAAGCGCGCTGGTCTCCTTTGTGCGCTCGATAGTGGAAATCCTTTATTCTACAAGTCCCGCGGGACGGCAGTCGATCCCGGTAATAGCACTGGAGCTCGTAAAGCAGTCGTCCACAAATCTTCTCAGGTGCAATATTGCGAGCTCATAAGGGACTTAGCTTTAGTTCTGCGACCTGCATTGCTACGTCTTAGGCATGGTTTCAAACTTAATGTCTTTATTTGGATTTTCTATTGTTTTCCTGTATAAACAATTAACCGCCGATCTCAATAACCTATCTATCTGTAACAATCTGTTAAATTGGCTACCGACAGTAGCTGTTACGTCAGTTTTGCGTTTCAATAACGAAAGATAGATCGGAATTTATATCTCTGACTTTAATCTACCGTTGGGAGGGCAAACTGCTTACCGTAGATATGCAGAGCCATAGAAAAATGACATAAAGCGTTTCAATAACGTACAAACCGACAACTGTCAGTTAAATAAAACTATCTCTGTCAAAAAAAATCTATCTCTCGAATTCGGGCGATAAATTGGCGATAATCCGTTAGTAAAAGATAAACAACACAATATTTTATAAAGATTAATGGCCTTGTTTAGTGATAAAAGTTAAAATGAGATGTATGAAGCCGGTATATTTGATTCCACAACAAATTCAAGACCTGTAGAATAAACATTGGGCAGAAAAACAATGCTTGTATTGTATGTTGCCGATTTTATTGGAGTATCGAAAACTACAGCTAGCAGAATTGTAGCCGATGTAGGTATCTCGTGCAATAGCTGCACTGTACCTACTGTACTGCACTGTACATGGTAAAGTGTTAGAAAACACTCAGCCTCAGCCCACCTTTCACGCCATTGCAGGATTTCCCAAGGTTCTTGGTGCAGTGCAGTTGATTGTACACATATACCCTGGTAAGTAAAACCCTTTAATGTTATGCTTACTATGTTACATCTTATAAGAAACAAGAAATAATTCTGTTTTAGATTCAAATGTAGAAGAGTACAGGAATAGAAAAGGTATTTCTCAATGAATGTCCAAGGAATTTGTGATGCAGATTAATGTTCATGAATGTAGTTGCTCGGTGGCTAGGGTCTGCTGCAATTTTTTATTTTATTTATTTGGAACAACAACAGCCTTCAACATAATGTAAAAACGTTTAGATTAAAATAATCACTTAAATAACTTAGGCCAAAACAGTCATTCACAGTATTACATAATTTTGAGTACCTACTAAACATGTAGAAGTTGTCTTTGACAATTTAACTTTGAATATTAGCCACCAAAATATAGACTAAAAACTAAAAAGATAAAGTTAAGTATCATAATCATAAGTGAACAATTAAATTTTATATAATAAAAGGTGTTCAGTTTTAGAACTTTACAAGGCGAATTTGTATAAATACTATACATACACAACATTGTCACACTATCTTCCAACAATCGTTATTAACTGTAATCTAATACTGCAACAATAACTCTTAATTTGCATAAAATTAACATAGTGGCATGTCAAACGGTGTACCTCACAGAATGAGTCTGTGGTTTACCTTAACAAAGTACCAAATTAGCCTTAATGCTATGATTTGATAAAATTGTAACAATTTTTAAACATACTAATGGCTATGTTACCTACCATATTATAAATAAACATGATTTACAATATTATTGTATTCATCTTTCATTCCAGACGTGACATTACCTGCCAGATGTTACTGAATGAAAAATTCAATTTATACTTAGAACTTACTCTTTTACAGAGAATATTAATTTATTTGCTTATATTACTTCCAGTGCAATGTGAAGATGGAATCTTTGGGAATAGGTGGCTTATTGGTGACAGTGCATATCCCTGTACATCATACCTATATTAACACCACTGCTCGATCCGGGAACTGTAGCAAATCTGATAATGTCCCGATTGACGGAGTAGCTCACCAACATCATAGTGCTAGACAACATTTGATAAACAATTACTTTAATTGGTATGTACTGTATTCTTTTATTATCACATTTTAAGATATTACATACTTAATATAATATTATGGTTACTAATCAAGAACTTCTTTTTTAGATATTTGTTCTCTTTACATATAATATGAACAATTTGCAGCCAATGGCGTTTATCAATCATGGAAGCTGGGCACAGCAGGCATTGTGCAGATAATGATGACAACATGAGGGAGAGAAACTTTTGTTGTTGAATATGAAACGAGATTTATTGGCAAAAATACTCACAAACCACTATTTAATAAAATAATAATAATAAAAAAACTTGATGTAATGTCTTTTTAAATTTATAATGTTTAATGATATTGTATTGTTTTAATATTATTCATGCAAGTACAAATTCATAGAAAAATTAATGTGAATTTAATAAACACTGTTTCATTTATAAATTACAAATTGTGTTTCTTTATTAAGAAAGTCTTAAGAAATTATGAAAAAAACCAGGCTCATAAAAGTAGTTTCTTTATTTGATTTACAATTTAAAAACTTAAATAGTAATTCACTTGTACCCTGAAGGCCTGCTGAGATGCCGCTTCACGCCCCGCTTAAAAAGACCAGGATTGTAAGAGGAAGGAAACACATGAGCTGGAAGGGCATTCCATGACTTGATATCCAGGCCTCCTCTTTAAGTTTGTTATTAGTCGCATTTGTGACTTTAGAGATAATCACCTTGTGGCTGGAAATCAGATTGAGCAGAAGCACAATACTATCCTTGTTCAGCGCCTTCGCCCTAATCTGAAAACTACAACAAAAGATACATTTGGTTAGAACAAAACAAAACATAAACATTCAATGAAATTGACTAGAAAATAACTATGTTATAAGTAATACTCACTTGTTCAGCCATCTTCTATTCAATTCAATTTATTTTCGATAATTAATGTGTAAGTTTTAAACCAATTTCAAAGTTCCAACGAAATGTATGAAATAGCTCAAAGTAATACGAGAGCGTCAATTAAATGTCAAATGTCATGTGCGTTTTATTGCCTTGAGCTCTTAAGTATTTCACCGAATTTATTTATTAAATCTACTTTTTTATGAAAAATACTATAAAAAGATGTTTAAAAAAAATAAATGACTACTTATAGTAAAATCCCCATATATTAAATAAAAATTAATATCATAATATTAATCGTACAGCCATTTTTTAAGATGCTAAAACAGAACGCTTCGGAGGGATACGTTTAACCAGAGATATCGAAATTATCCGTGGATAGCTTACGTCATCGTAACTACAAGTTTGATAATGAAACGGCAGTAACAGTAAGGTTTGACGTTTCGGAAAAACTGGTAGCTGGTTACTGATAACTGTCGGTATGTTATTGAGTTCGGCGGTAAATGATTTAGGGCCAGTTTTGTTCTTGACATGTAAGCGTTTAGTTATCTGTAATACAATGATACTTTCTTCTATTTTGATAATTGAGAAAAGTGACAGACAGATCTTTCTTATCTGACTGATAAATTTTGTGCCAAAGTGAAAGTGCCATATGAGTAATATAGCTTGTTAAAACAGTCGTTCAGCTTTTCGGGTCATAAAATACGAAGGTTTTGTATCCAATTATAGCTTTACGTCTGGCAGGTGGAAGGAAATATATTTCCTTCAAAAAATGTTAGTTGATGCTTTGCTGTCCATCAACTTACACATTACATCGAAGAAGACTGCAATATATTTAAACACTAAATAAGCATTTGTACTATACTCTGTAATGATTTCGGTTACAGTCAGATAACAGACGGATTATTTGTCTCTAACTTTTTTTTTATACTAGGTCTGTTGGCAGACAGGCACGCAACCTACCTGATGGTAAGCGCCAAGCGGCCACTGCGGCCTATTCAATTGAGGGACGCTTCACCTGGAAGCGTCTCTCAATGTGCTGCCAGACTGTAGACTCATCTGATCTTCGAGCCTATGAGTTCAAGTATATCTACGAGTATGTAAACAATTGAGAAAATAATAATAAGCAAATACAAAAATGTATCTGTATTTGACGAACCGATTAAAACAGAGTCAATTTCTTGAATCACTCTGGTAAAATTAGAAATGACAGTGATTTCATATGAAAATTGATAGAAAAGCCGCTGGCTAGAAAACAATTGCTTGTCACTTAAATGGTTTGCAAAAGCTTTTTCAATCAAGTAAAATATTACGCATTTGTGCTTTTTCTTTTTCCAGAATTAAGTTGAGATGAAACGAGCAAAAATGTGAGGATTTAGATGTCGAGCTATGTAAAATTGATATCAAGTACAACTGAAATATTATAAAGAAATGTATTCGTAGATAATGCATAAATCGCACTGAATAAGATCCGACATTCTTTTGAAGGTTTCTTTTTAGCTTTAGGCAATTTTGTTAGACAATTTATATAATAAATATCCATTATTAAACTCGAATCGAAAATATAGTTTCTATACTTTAGTCATACACATTATTCAAGGTCATGAAATAACAAACGAATACATTTGAATTCGTTTTCAATATCAATAAAATTGGGATAAGTTTATCAAAAATATTCTTGGCTAAAGGCTTCAAACATTCTTACATATTTGTATCTTAGATTATGTTATTATCATACATTAGTTTTTTCCCTTTTCCAAGAGCATTTCATATTACTAGTAAACTAGTTAAATCGTTACCACACTAATTTGTCATCAAAAAATATACAAAACTTTAGAGGTAGGAATTCCATAGCCAACTGGAATACTGTTAAAGAAGAAAGTTTCTAATATGTCCCCTTGAAAATTACGTGGCCATATCAGCTCATTTTCCAAAAGTTTTGGTCGTATCTTCCAGGACAGGTATCCGGGAGTGCGCAGTCGATAAACACGATAGAATACAGATTAACGAGTGTTTACCGCCCGCACACGCTGGTAATAGAAAAATAATCCAGATAGAGCGAGATAGCGCAGATAACCGCCGGCCAGCCCGATAGTGCATGCAAGCTTACGACACAATACTAAATTGAAATGACAAACAAGTTTTTCGTCAGGAAGCTCAATATTTTAGGCCATTACCAAAAAAGGTAATCAAATAATAAAGAAATATCCTTAGGCAGTCCCACCACCGGCGAGAGAACGACTAACTATCGGCTATTTTCTCGCTGAAGAAACGTACAAACACATTCCGTGTAAACAAAAAGATGCAAATATAAATAGTTGATCGGCTGAATGTTCACACTGCCGGCGAGGACTCACTTCACTATTTTGTTGCTGAGCGACAAGAGCTATGACAGATAACACTCGCTCAGCGATACTCAGCGATACAGAACCACAGACTTTTATTAACCAAGCTACACAAACAACTATCGGAACTACGCACTCGCTCCTCGCGGCTCGCCAACTCGTTTCTACATTCTAGCTCAACTCGCTACTGGTTCATCGTTGCCGGTGGGACAACTGCCTTACACAGATGAAAGATTATTTTTCTCATATGCTACGAAGGTTGCGGTCAAACCAACAACCAGCCTGATGGCGGTAACCGTTCCCTATGGACGCTTGTACTCCAAAAGATCACTCCCACATCGCAGAGATAATTTTTATTATAGTTTTCTTTGTACTGAAGCAAGTTTGTTTTTTTTTGCCAACACCAATAAATAATAGAGGAAAAGGATGCCGGCTCATCAAATAAAAGTACGATGAGTGAATTACTGAAGCGGCACAACAAATAAAAGGCACATAAAACGAGGCATTTCCTCTCATCGGGGGTGATAGTATATTAATAGGTTGTTTTAATGAAGTACCAATTAATTTTAATGAATTCAATTTCTCGTTTCAAATAACGCAGCTGAATTTGATGCTTCCGAAGTTCCGATGATTTGGTTTTCGTTATAATTATTATATTAAACTAGCCTCGCCTTTGATGCGATCCTGTGGAGTGTGTAACTGAACATTAAAATACGAACATAGTGACCGTAAAGTTATGATTACAAATGGTTGGTCAAAAAATTAAGATTGCAATTGCGAATTGAATAAAAATATGGTAGATGATACAATTAGTCTACTGATCTAAAAAAATGCTTTAAAAAAATGGAGTTTCAAAGGTATTCCTATTTGTTAAAGGAAAAATTCAGAACGGACATTATTTCTTACTTGGCACCAATACAACTTTGATTAAGCTCAAAAGTTTAATCTAGTGGTGAGACACTCGCTTTTGGAAGGTGGGTCCAGAATATGCAATCTTCTTTATAAACAAGCGTTCCTAAGCAAGCGCGCTCCATCGTAGACCGCATAGTTGTTTAACATCAGACAACTTTGTGGTCAAGTGCCGGCTTAGTCCAAACATAAAAAAAAAAAACTCTTTTACTTTTAAATAGGTTCAGTTTAAGAAGTAGCTAGTTGCGACAACGAAATTTCAGCTGGCGAAATTTAAACATGTCAAAGTTGAGCTACTCGTAATACAGTTCGCCGAAGAATGTTTCCTTTTACTTATTCACGTCGGCTGTCTTGGCTTAGCGCGCGTAATTGGCGCGCCCGCTCCAGAATATATTTGGAAATACTCATTGTTCTTAATATTTTTGGAAACCATAATAAATGACGTTTACGCAATGTCTTTATGTTTTAACCAATTTTTTTATTGAAGGTAAGGCTGAAAAATACCGAAGTTATTTAGAGTAAATTCTGGGTCATCATTACTTACCCTCTTTATAAACTTTTACCTAGGCCGTTAATCCAGCATTCCTGCCTGTTTGGCGGTAGCTATTAATCCACCACGTTCATTATTCAGTTCCTAACGGATTAGGGGCATCCGTGACTTAGGCCGAAACACATTGATGTGATTTGTTCCCTCTGATCTTTACCTTCTTATTTAGTAGCCCCTGCTGCCCTTTTATCAGCAGTTTTTATATTTTTCTTTTACTCCAAGTTGTGTTTTACTTTGATCAATCTGTTCTTTGTTCTGCAACTTTTTATGGCAAGTCCAATAATTTTATCTTTCATTTACTTGATGCGTGTTTGTGCATTTTTTTCTATTTTAGTTAGATTTTTATTCATCTGATTGTGATGTTCTTAGGTGAGAGAGAAACACGTTGCCTGGAAAAATAAGGTACTGGCGGGTACAGGTAATTTTATTATTACGCTTTGCTCTATGAATTTTCTGAATTCTTATAAATGTTGTAGAAAAAAAAAAATGGTGTCAACAATTTTGTGTAGTGTATGCAACAAGAAACTTTTATAAATTAAATAGGTGTTTAATTTTTACGGAATGGTCAGTTTCTTATTTTTAATTAGCAAAGCTCAGAATACATGCATGGCAAGTACCTACAATTTTCCAAATTCCCTCCAACACGAAGCAATTCTTAAAACATTCAGGGTTATATTGTCTTTTCATTATAGCGGTGTTCCGTGCGCCCGTGAAACCCTATTTTATTATTATAATTATTCTTGTAATACCTCATCCCTGCCTTAAAGCCCTAATTTCAGTTTCATGGCCTTGTTCGACCATTTGTTTGAGAATTAATTTCTCTAAGGTGAAATTTTTGGCTTTTTAGCAGAAGCATTAAGTCAAATGACTGTTACTAATTCGATTTTGATGAAGCTCGAATATATATCAGAACCGCCTAAATTATGTCTGGCAGCAGACTAAATGCTTCTTGATAAAGTGTCCCTCAATGGATGGCTCACCATCAGGTGGGCAACGTGCCTGTCTGCCAATCGAATTTGAAAAAAAATGCACTACCGACCTAAAGGTAAAATAACAATTGCAGGTTTCGTGGGCGACCTTACGAGGTCATACTCCGCAGTGAGCTATCTAGGCAAGGTAGATGACCATACGATTTATTATTAAAAAGCCTCACTACTAGTAAATCTTAGACTTAACAATAATTTTGTGGTCATGAGAGCCACCTTGAATCTTGAATGGTGTTTATATTGTAACTTGATTCACGATGAATATTTTACATAGCAAATGTTTGTTATATTTCAACTGAATTGTATTTTTAGTAAAAGGAATAAAATATATCTGTCAATGTGTGACTTTGTTATTCACGACAAATTACTAGCAGGCCTTTTTCAGAATAACCGTTTTGGCAGTGTTTTTCCAGTATATATGAAAAAGCGAGGTATTCCTCGTAGCGCAACCATTTTTAAGCGCAACAAATTAAGCCTTTATTATTAACTTGTAGTATAGATACTCCAGTACAGTTATAATCAAACGCTTGAAGGATCTGATCTGATGAGCCTACAGAGTGGTAGCACAGTAAGCGACGTTTTCTGGTGATATGTCTATCAATGAAATAGGCAACGAGCTACTCTAGGCTCCGGAGTGTAACCTGAATTGTCCACGTTGAAATAGTATGTACCTTGAAAATAAAATTAAATTCAAAGGTATGCACGGACTCCGCGTATCGACAGTAATGCTTGTTGTGATATTCGTCGTCCGTCTTCATTTCCTGCTGCAGTGCCGTCAGGATATTGGGTACTCGGCTTCATATTAAGGTAATACGTCTTGTCGGTATCGGCCTTTGCTCCATATATCGTTTTAGCAGATCACTTAGTTGAAAATTGGCTTTACCCATACGGTGTAACATACGGATCGGCATAGCTTTTTATACAATTTTAGATAGTTACATAATGCAACTGATTTTAATCGGGGGCTATGAGCAATTTATTAAAGCACAATCAAATTATACTTGATATAAATAGATTTAATTTGTTTATGTAAGATGATTTTTGCCAGAAGAGGTGCCCTCATCTATGTAAGAATAATTAAGAATTTGCCGACTTCCTCCCCTCTTTAAACATTTATTGCGTAAGATTCAAAAAGGGAAGAGGAAAACAGAATTGTTTTATTGTACATTTTAGTAAACAATTTCTTTTTTGATTTCGTTTTTATTGAATTTTACGTAAGAGCTCTGACTGGCCCAATTATCTGATCAAAAGTAGCCTGAGCACATTATCCATGTGCTGGCAAGTTTGTTTTCGCTCTTCTTTAGTATTTTGGATTCTTCAAGGTTACGAAAAATAAATAGAAGCGCTGCATTACAACTGTTGTTGTTTAGAATATGTTGAGAACGCCAGTTAGTTTCATTAGTAGACATTGCGCTACTAATTCCGTCTCGCGCGGAGTCCAAAATGTATTTAAACTTTCATGGTCACAGTCAGTAAGTTCCTTGGGATATGTACCATGTATTGTAGAGAGCTTCCGATGTTTTAGTACTGTTGGTGTAAACACATGCGTCCTTGATTATTGACATTGTTTTCACTAAATTTTCCTCATGACCGAAAACTAATGTGAAGTAGTAGTAGTAGTAGTAGTTTCTCTGTATTTTCAAGTTCTGGTTCGTTCGTATAGGTCAGGTGACTTTCAAATTGCTGTGTATGTGCATGTGATTACAGACAAAGTTCATCTTTCTTTCTAGCGGGTATCAAATCAGTTTTGAGAGTTATTATATTGTTTTTTTTCTGTTAATTCTGTTAATGTTAATTTAGGCGAGTGAGAAGAAAGGGGCGTGGTATTATGCAAGAGAATAAAAGTTAAAGATTAATTACAGTAAAGTAGTGTATTCCTAACTGTTAACTGTGTTTTTTTTACTGAATTTTTACAATTTTACTAAGTGGTCTCGTACTAAGAAAAGTATTCAAATTACTTAAAATGTTTATGCTAAATTTCGTTTACATCAGATTAAATCTACGTTATGGAAGTTGAGAGACGTTAAAGTTGACTGTACTTGTGTTTAGGGATCGACTTAGAGTAAACCTAATTAGCTATGACTTACAAATATTTATTTTTTGTTTCAGGTAAGAGGATTTTTACTGTTTGCATCAAAAGATTCTAATTTTCTTGTACAACAAAGGTAAGCTATACTTAATTATGCCGTTCCTGCTCCGTAGTACACCTAGCAAGTTCACCTGGGTGGACTACGGGCACTTGTTCTGACCCATAGTACACCTCTTAGGTGTACTAAGGGTAAAACTATAAATTGTATTATCCGTAGTACACACGAGAGGTGGTCTATTGCTACTTTGAAAGTTATATGACCCTTGGTACACCTCAAAAGCGTGCCATGGACACTAGGGCATACCCGTGACACTCTCTGTACGTGAGAGTTCGAGCGCCAGTGACCTTGAGCCGAGCGTGTAAACGCTAGGGTTGCTACAGAAATTTAAACTTGTGCAAGGACATGTTAATGAAAGTAGGTTTGATTTATAATAAGTTTTTGTAATCTTTAAATTACTTATATTAGGTAGGTACTATATTTACTCTTAGTTATAATCAGTTTATCACAAATAATCACAATCACCTAGTCATAATATGGTATTAATTTTAATTTTTAATTAAAAGCGCAGATTACTATCTAACCCACAATAACCATTTTTTATCCTTTACTTATTACGAGAAAAGGCTTATTTACGAAAAAGCGATTTTAAGCAATACAGTATTAATCCTTATCCAATTAAGTACCTTAAATACATTGTGCATGCAATATAGATCAATATGGCCATTTACAACATGTAATTTAAATGAATATTTTCGAAGTTATTATAGATTTAAAATGCAGGGACATAGCGGTTGCGGCGGTACCGGCCGCCGGGGGGCGCATGCCTTTACATAGTAATACTAATTACTAATAGAATATTAATATTAAGTACCTAGGTAGCACAGTTAAGTAGGTAGTACTTACTTTTCTTGTTCACTGGGAAATCCGAAGAAACTTTTATCCGGATTTTGTTTTTGGTAGTTGCCACAGCCATAAACACAACAATAACGTCCGCCCGCCCCCGGCATGATTTTGCGTCGCGTAATCAGTACGTGCAATCACTCCGACAAGCGAGCGGCGAGTCGGCGACTGCGGCGAGCGAAAACCCTTAGCCGGTACAGTCCAGGGACCGAAGACTGCACACACCGCGCGCCGCGCGCACCCCCGCGCGCGCACACATAGCCCCGAGCGATTTTACGAGCACACATGCTTGAGTGTCGCTTCTTTACTTTAGTATATATTCTGTGACTGCTTAAATTTATTATCTAGCTAGGTTTTTAGTTTTAGATGTTATTTTTATGTTTTTTTTTTTATTTTTTCAGATATTTTTTTATTCATATATTTTTTATATATATATGGGAAAACAAATGAATGTCGGGAAAACATTGTTTATTGATCTGAAGTTAAAAAAACAGGTCCTTATTGACATTTAAAATTTTGTTGCTTTTTCGCAACCGCTTGTCGACTATCTTTGCTAGTTAATTAAAATCAGTTATTTTGGTAAATGTCGATAAGGTCGAAAATCGCATGCACCTGTTTTTTTTACTTCAGATCAATAAACAATGTTTTCCCGACATTCATTTGTTTTCCCGACATTCACTTGTTTTCCCGACATTCATTTGTTTATCCGACATTCATTTGTTTTCTCGACATTCATTTGTTTTCCCGAAATTCATTTGTTTAAAAACGACTAAAATGTTTCGGTGATTTAAGGATACCGAAATAATAATTTTAATTGGAGTCGCCTATGATCACCTAGATGATCATTTTCGCGGGTGACCAGAGGATACTCAAACTGTCGCCGATGGTCACCTGGGTGATATCACCCAGGTGATCAAAGTGGAATAGACCCATTACACATAGGTACTTAAATGAAACAGTTTGTACGGGGTTTAAATGGTGGCTTATTATTTCATCACGACGAGGTGGACCGGTACAGGGTGGACTACGGATCTTAGTCAGTATCCGTAGTCCACCCAGGTGGACTACGGGTCTGCTTCGGTTTCCGTAATTCACCCAGGTGAACCATGGGTCAGAACAAGTGCCCGTAGTACACCCAGGTGAACTTGCTAGGTGTACTACGGAGCAGGAACGCATGCACCCTACGTGATGACTTATACAATTGGTAAGATATCTTCTTTACAAAATGTTTGATATTGTGATTTGTCTGCGGTGACGTCCCTCTGTTGTTTTTGCAACACATATAACGTATAATACATGTAATCAACAGAAATGTATGAGCACGTAAAACGGAATAAGCAACAAAGAGGGTAAAAAAGTTACCAGAAGCAAATACTACATATGTCAGAATGGTTCTGTACAATTGTTATTCGCCTTGATCCAATAAATTGAAATGTACTAAAAAGGAAAGACCTTTCCTTGCTTGACAATGAAGTGAATATAATTGCTGGTCGCTTTAAGACGACGAATTGAATATTTGTGTTGCAAGGATATCGATTTTTCTCAGCAATGACTTAAGCTAAGAAAATAAAATTAATTGGCAGGATTCATCATGTCTTTGACTTTGTTTAGTCCAATTGAATACACGATTGGTAAACTTTTGTAACACAGAATAATTAATCAAAAATACCTCTATAAAAACAGGGATTGTCATTTTTACGACAATCGGAAGCGACTTAAGCCTTCAAAATTACTAAATATAATCACGGAACCATACACTATAATTGGGCCATATATTATTTAAAATACATTTATAGTTTTTAAATCACACGGATAAAACCATTTTGTCGCATACGCTCTTTTCGTTTAGAGCGGGTTTTCTAAGAGCGTCTTGCGTCGCGCGGCCCCAGCAGTACGCTCCCGGCTATTGCCAGAGACGGTTCTATGTCAACTGCTCTCCGCCCACGCTCGCTTTTGTTTTTCGAATATTTATTCAAACCACTGACCTCCATCATATACATAGTACGCTGGACTGGCTATACAGTCTGTTTGCCCAACCTGAAATATGTGTGGCCATATTTAGCTTCTAAGATTCACCATCATGTTTATAATATTATTTTTTATTGTGAATAAGAATGATCTAAAAAGATAGCTGACTACGCACAATCACTATCCGTTGAACTCGAGTCTTCAGAAATGCCGTCTGGTCTGATTCAGTATCAGATTAATTTTTTAATTCTCTTATGAACTTGTACATTTCAGCATCCATTAAGTACCTACTTCTCTTTCGGACAATTGGTCTTCGATGTGGATAACATGTTCACATTGTTTTTGCCATTCATCTGTAGTAACAGTGAGTGACCGATTGGAATGCTTCTTCTGTTAATTTGACAATATTGTTTGCATCTTGTACCACATTTTAACTCTCAACTCGCCTTTTTACTAGACTCCACATAAATTAAAATCATCCAATACAATTTTCTTTTATTGATAACTGGTGCTATTTTTTTTTTGGATAGACCTAAAATAATGGAAAACGTTCATTTGAGTGGGTTAATTATAGCTTCGAACAATCGATACCTATGTCTTGTCTTTTATATATCACAACATTCTATCTCCATCACATTGGGGTAAAATGTTGCACACTGGTAAGGTAACCCTATTTGCTAACCAGTTATGGCGGCATTTTCAAATGGCGAACATTTCCAAATGGGATTAAACGGCCTATAATGTCTTTTTCTCTTTCAAAAATCACGTAGGTACTGATAACACAATATTATTACCACTACTCTGAATCCTTTTTGGCATAATACAAGATAAATTTATCATTTTTAAATAGAAAAATGCGAGGAGCTTCGTCAAACGACCGCATGGAATAAGACACTGACAGCTGTCAAAGGTAAAATAACTCTGAAGGAACTGTAGACATTAAAATGACAGCTATTTTTTGTGTCGATTTGAAGCGCCGCCAGTGAGTGTACTATAGTTTGTTAAATTTTGGATGATCTCTGCGACAGGTGTGGCAGTGACATTTCTAGAGGCGTAGTCTTACCATAAACGAATGTTAAAACTTCGATTCGTAAGTAATCGATTCCTCTATCGATCTACACTGAACGATTGAGGACCTCTAGTAAAAGTGATTTAAAACAAAGGACACATTTGTTTGGCATGCTCTATGACTATGCGAAAACATTTAGGTGATAAAGATTTGTGTTTGTCCTGTGTCTGGATGTTAATATTTAATTAAGTACCAATTTGGGGTAACTTCGTCATTTTTGATACTCGTAGCACATGTCATGTGCTCTTTTACACGAATTTCGGACTTTGATCATATTCAAATTGTTATATCCAAACCGACTTCTAATCAATTTGATTTTTTATTATAAAATTGTACGTTTAAAGAGATACAAAAAAAAAATCCGATGTGCTACAATTTCATAATCGATTATTAAGTGTAAGAGAATGATAATAGCAATGAATACCTATCTCTAAGTGGGCGGGACCCTACAATCATGAACGTTATTTCTCTTCATACATTTGACAGTCAAAAATTGTGAAATTTAACAGCTGTCAAATCGATGACAGCTGTCGCAGAGATTATCCAAGATTTAACAAACCATAGGAACTAGTTTAGGGATGTCTAAATTCATGTCGATATTATGTCATTTCTTAGTCGATAATTTTATTTTATTATTAAAGGGACATAGTGATCTCTTACAATAATACAAAACAAAATAGAAAAAAAAATGATTTGTGATGATTGTGTATAATTATGTTAAACCAGTCCGATGATTTTAAACCATAATTATTAAAAAAGATTACCAAAATAACACGTGCTAAGTACCTTTCAATTGTTGACCGGTTGGAAAGTTAGACATTTTTTGACTCTGCAAATAATCTGGGCTAGACAATGAAATTTTATTCGTGCATTAATTCTAGAATATTTCGGAGCATTGTCACATATTATCTCGAAACGTTGTTTTTAGACTAAAGCCCGTAGTTGTAGTTTTATCTAAAAATAATATTTCAAGAGCCATTAAATAAAACAACTGAAACGGATAAAACTCGCGATTAATCCGTTTAAGTTGTTTTATTTAATGAGTAGTAACTACTATTTTTATATTATTATCTGTGGTAGTAACCGCGTAAACATCAGAAACCACTATTTCAAGAGTCATCTTAAGATCGATCTCATAGTTGAGACCTGTCTATAAATACGGGCCAATGACATTTGGAATTATCTAAAAGTTATAATCATTATTTGGGGTCTTTAAAAAATTAGAAATAACTTTTTTCTTTTATTTAAATATAATAAGTGACTTGAGAATACTTTCTTAAGGACCTATCCCTCCCTATAGAGTGTTAATAATAAGATACCTATGTACAGTCGCCAGCACATCAGACTACCCCAATCTGTCAAATTTCTACAACCAATTTTCAGCTTTATTCACTTCACATAGAGTTCTCTTTCAATTGAGATTTTTTGACAAATTAGGGTAGGTTGATCTGCTGCCGTCCGTATACTTAGATTAGCTACACAAAGAGGGCACTTTATCTAAAAAAGTTTTTATCGATAACAAAATTCAGTCGTTGTATAGAACTAGTATTAGTTCCAAGTACACTCACTCACTAATTACTGCTCTCCAGCGAAGTTAGCGCCAATATGGCGATTTTCAAATCGGATCAAATAATTGGTAGCGATCGCCTGTCCAGCGTACTTGTATAATGGAGGTCAGTGGTTTCAGTGGACGCGCGGATCCAATGCGTCATACGTCAAATTATACCTATCTCTTTCATTTGCGTGCTATTTCGTATCTTTTGTCTCACTTATCTTTCAGTTATATTTGTCAATGTGTGCAATGGAACAGATTTAAATATGAACGTAACATATCTATAGCATAAAACATCATTGCGCGGATCTCTTTGCTCCGTGCTCGTCTCTCGTCATAAATGTGCGGGGTGGGGGGGCGGCACGCGCCGAATTTCAGACTTTTAGTTGAACGCGGCGTCACCTTAAGTGGTAAAATGCGAATTCGTGTTATGTTGTGTAAGGAAATTAGAGTAAAATAATCGTCATTCGTGGTGTCGGTCGTGATTTAGCGCAGAATTTATTGTTAGTTGTTTTTACTTTGTATCAAATATGGATTGAAAGCTAGAACAGTCGGACTCCGAAAAAGTTCCATAAGGCGCTGAGCACACGACGGCGCGGCGCGGTCTTTTTGACCTAAAGAAAGCGACTTAAAAACACAACAAACCAAAAATCGGGAATTCTGTCTATGTATTGTCTACAATCTGCGGATTATGAACCCGGGCGGCTTACCCACTGTTTCAAAACGGTTTTATAACTTCGTGCGAATCCCTAAAACTCGGAATGAGCACCTCGTACTCCATGCGGGTAGAATGCGAGATAACTTACGACCAATCGTCGCCGCTGATTTATTTCCTGGAAGACAATCAGATGGGAGGGTACGGAAGGTCCATTATATGAGTGACAATAAGATAACTGTTAAGATGTGAATTTATATCACTCTTCTTCTATCATAATTGTAATCAGTCAAGATATTTTTTCTTAAAAAGTACATAGAAATACCTAGACCAATATAAAGCTGCAATTGAACATAGCGACAATTTGTTCAAATACAAAATATGTTTTTACCGTGCGAAGAATCAAACCTGCCACCCTCGGTGTCATAGCTGACTTCTCAACCACTTGGTTGTCGAAATAATGACGTAGAATATATATCTACATATATGTATGTATTTATTAAAACATTATCTACGTTTTTTTTTAAATCAGTAAATTAAGTTGACACTTTGACGTTAGAGAAAAGCAGAACACCCGTTTCACAATCTCACAATATTGCTATCACATGGTCCTCAATGCTTTCATAGTCCACGATGCCCTGGGTCGATGACCGCCACGACCAAGGTGTTGACTTTTAGCAATACATCTTAAAAGGGCGCACGCCCTATAAGGTGAATGGCATGGGGCTGATAACGATCTCAAGCCACCGCCGGCCATTACCGCCCATTTCACGCTTCAGTCGTCCGATTAGCTCACCAGTGGCCGACATTCTGACCCTTAATAGACCCATAAAACCCACATGTCGACATGAACCATTAAAAACTAGCCCAGTAAGTCGTTTTATTGTGCGAAATCCAAGCTTTACGAGTTTGCGTCTTGTGTGCTCGCCTAGGATAAGACGTTAAGGGTTGTTTTCGTTTGGAAGAAAGTTGTCGGAGGCACCGACCTCGCTGTTGCCATGGTGTTGGCTGCCCTTGGCGCCTTGCCAAATGTTACGAGCAATGTCAATGGCATGTGCCAAATGTCAGGTTCACTTTCATTCGGAGGGGGGAGGGAGGGGCACATAATGCGGTCGGCGTTGTGCTCCACTGGAATTGTCTTTATAGCGTATGCTGAGAGCTTCCACTCTATTCTCATACGTAAATCTAAAAATATTTTTCTTGTTCAAAACCTGTATGAAGTTTTCGTCGAATTTCTCGGCGTTGTCGTCTAAAAATTGTTGGAGAAATATTATACGATGTGTATGCAGTACACGAGTAACACGGTTTAAGGTAGCAGAGTAAAAACTCTGTTAAAAATTTCGCCATATTTTATAATTTTTTGCTTAATTTGATTTCTTGATTGACAAGAAATCGCTGAGTCGACCAAGAGGTCGCCAGGTCAGACAGAATGTACAATATTCTTAGTTTTTTTTAACATTCCGGATTCATGGGTTAACTGCCTCGTGTTTCGAAAAAAAACTGAGGGCCAAGTTTGAAAATTGATAAATCGTTCATTCTTAAAGTTACTTGTTAGATACGTGATCAGGTTTTTTCTGACAGGCGGCGAAATTTGATCCTGCGCCTAATCAATCACTAGTCAAATCAGTTTGATGTTCCTTATGGAATGCTAAAGCTCCATAGTTTTACAGGACCTCATAGTATTTGTAACAGTACTAAACAGACAGAGTTACTGTCACATTTATAATATAAATATGGGTTATTTTAACTATAACATATTTTTCTAAGCTTGGGCTTGCTCAACGCCTGTTTAGTACAGTTGTAACATTCTGCACATGTTTTCACTACCATTGTCGACCAAGCAATATTTTTAAGGAAGGAAAGGTTTTCGGAAAATTATTTACGGGCTGGGTTCAAACGACTTCCCGTGTGAGAGGCGTCATGTGTCCGCTTAGGAATAAACCCTAAAATAGTTCTGCACATTTGTTGTTAACTAAAGGTAATACAGTAGTTTTTTTTCAAGGCTATTAGACAGAAATCTTATCAATTTATAATTAAATACATATATTCGTTTTTATTTATTTACATCTATATAGAAGTTTTTTTTTTTACACAAGTTGATATCAGACTATGAAAGTAATTGCATAATTGCAGGCGGCTGCAAATGCCTTCCAAATCAAATGCTACAATATCCTTTAATTTTAAACAGCGCAATAAATTTTTGTTCTAAGAAAAAAACTCTTAAATCATACATACTTAGGAAACTCCTATTGTTAGTCAAAAATGATTAGTGCACGGTTTGAAAGCGCTGCGCATTATTTTCAAGGACGCGGCGCGCATTGTTGCACATTGCACGGATAAATATGCATTTGGGGCACGGGTCAATGCCGCGCATGGAAATGTGCCACAGTCGTAACGAACACAGTGAAGTTACTTTACATCGGCACTGAGGAGCAACATCGTGTCGGTGTTAGAAACAAATATGGCTGCCTAAAAACGTTAATGGTCTAGAGAAACTGGGTTGGTCAATCGGCACAAAAGTGCCTGCTAATTCTTCTTCGAAGTAGTGCCGAGTCCCGCACACGATCGCAGAAGTAACGTCTCGCTTGTCTACGGGAACGGTCTTTCAACGTTTTCTCCTCTTCTGCACAAATGAAATGGTATTTGGAAACCAATTAATAATAAAAATATCTCTGACCATGTAGTGCGTCTAGCCCAAAACTAAGCATAGTTCTTGTACCTAACCTATACCAGACCACGGGTAACATTACATGTTCAAAATTCAAACAAGAGAATTTTCTCTTTGTTACTGTTACGGTATAGGTATTTCCAAATGAAGCAATTTTTCAATAGTTATTTTAATGCAATCAATTTTTCATTTCATCATGCTTACGTGACGGCGAAATTAAAACGTATATCAAGGACTAGCCTTTCAGCCCGCGGCATCATCCGCGCGTAATTTCTTTTTTCAAAAATCCCCCCCTTCCCCCATATCTCCGGGATCAAAAGTACCCTATATTCACCGGATATAGTGTAGCTTTCCAACAGTGAAAGAATTATTCAAATCGGTTCAGTAGTTTCGGAGCTTATTCAATACAAACAAACCATGAAATCTTTCCTCTTTATAAAAATATTAGTTTATTAGTATAGATTTACTGTCTTCATGTCGACTGTGGCGCGAACAGCATTATCGTCTTGGACCGCATTTGGGTTTTACGAGCGCTTCGCGGTGTTCTGAGAGCCTTTGTGCTTGACCATCTGCGCCAAGCTAAAAGAATGCAGTTTTACCGTTATTTTTAGCCTAAATATTATATTTGGTAGCAAAATTAGAAATTACTTCTGGTCTAAGATCCCACTGCTCAATTCTGCAGGTATCTGTTTTTTTGATACAACTAATTTTAAATGAATGTTAAGGAAATAGGTATTAGATTAGGGATTGGCAAGTAAAAAAAAATGTTTTTGTATTATTAATTCGCTAGTATAATAGGCAACCATATGTTTTTTTAATGAATTTTACGACATTTGAAAGATGATAATGTCACAAATTGAAAAAAATAAAACAGGTGAATGTAAACTGATATAACTGTTAACAGCTGGCAACCCTACGTTGCGGC
Source organism: Mecyna flavalis (assembly GCA_949319885.1). NCBI lineage: Eukaryota > Metazoa > Arthropoda > Insecta > Lepidoptera > Crambidae > Mecyna > Mecyna flavalis. Next base: position 16,846,680 of record OX439439.1, read on the forward strand.
TGACTGAGAGCTGGCAACCATATTTTTTTCAATTTGTGACATCATTACCTTTCAAACGTCGTAAAATTCATTAAAAAAACATATAGTTACAAGTAATATATTAGCGAATTAAAAATTAAAAAAAAATTTTTTTTTATTTTTACTTGCGGCTAATTTTTTATAGGCAACCTATCCCTAATTCATTGCATACTTCCTTATCATTCATTTAAAATAAGTTGCATCGAAAAAACAGATACCTGCAGAATCATGCAGTGGGATCTCATACTATTCGGACAATGTTGACCAGATATTACTGTAAATATTATGTACTAGCGGCCGCCTCCGTGGTTTCATCTGCGCTTATCAATTACAAACGCTTTAAAGTCTCTGAATAGAACACCAATTTCTTCGTTAAACTAAATTAAACAGATTTTAATTACCGGTTCGGGCTTATCAGTAATTTTGGGAACTAATTTACTCCAACATTAATTATGTTGATGTATATCTTGCTTTTAAAGGGAAGTAGCTCATAGATATTTAAGACAAAAAGTGTCTTAGGGTTGTCTATATCTATACTAATCAGATACTAATATTATAAAGATGAAAGATTTGATTGTTTGTTCGTTTGTATTGAATAGGCTCCAAAACTACTGAGCCGATTTGAATAATTCTTTCACTGTTGGAAAGCTACACTATCCCCGGGTGACATAGAATACTTTTGATCCCGGAAATGTGGGGGGAAGGGGGATAGAAAAAAAGGAATTACGCGCGGGTGAAACCGCGGGCAGAAGGCTAGTAAGTAATATTCATATATTAAATATACAATTTTTGTTTAGGTTTAGTAATTTGAATCTGAAAGCATAATTAAACTTTGTACTCATTGAAGATTGCATGATTAAAGACCATAACACATAAACTGAAATATACCGACTTAAAGAATCTTATTACCGTAGCATAGCAATGTAAATAATGAAAACAGAATTTTAAATATTTAGGCGTGGCAAGTGTAAATTTCTAACGAAGAAAATTATAAAACAGTTAAAACTAACAAGTGATTTTACAGCATTAAATGCAGGTTTTATTCATCGTTTATATTACTAAATACTAAATATCTCAGGATATTATTCTCACAGCGCCATCTAGCCCCAAACTAAGCATTAGCTTGTGCTATGGGTGCCAGACATCGGATAAACATTACTTATATACTTTTTTTTTGTAAATACATACATATTATACATAGAAACACCCAGACCGATACAAACAGACATGTTCATGCACACAAATTTTTGTACCGTGCGGGGATCGAACCCGTGGCCTCTGATGTAATAACCGACTTCTCGACCATTACACCAAATGGCTCGTCATATTAAAAACTGTATGTTGCTAAGCTAAACGAAAAGTTAAACACGTCTTTTAAATGCAGCAAGAAACCAAAATACAAAAAACGTGTATGCTGCGGTGTACGCTAAATGTTATGTTTAGGTTTACCTATCCTATCTGTGTGCTCGCTAAAACTCAATAGTTTTCCTAGTTACAACGGTTTAGCGAGCACACATAATGTTGATGTAATTTGGGCGCGTCAGCACGTGGCGGCTGTAAAGAAGCGCATTTGGCACCAGCGCCTGTGATTCCACATGCCAGAACTACTGTTCATTTCTTCGAGGCCTTTCCTTTTTTTAATAATGTTTTGTATAAAGTATTAGCTAAAGTGTTACTAGATAGTTACATATGGCAAAATATCAACAAATAAATAAATTGGGTTTGCTCAGGATCAAACTATTTTATTGGCTGATTTCACACGTCGTGTGGGGGTGGTAGTAGCAATCAGAGTAGGACTCTAAGTAAGAACTCATGATATCCGAGTCTTTTACACGAGCGTTTAAAACCCTGTTCTACGGAGGTAGTCTTAAGAAGTATTTGGCGGCAAGAGCGATATTTAACCTGAATGGTAACCACTTATTTACGTGATTCCAATATTTCTACGGAAACTTATTCCTTGAGACTTTTTTCTTCGTCCCTTTATTGAGCTATTCCGAACACACATATTATTATCTAAGGTCTCTGGGAAGGCTGTTTTGCAAAACAAAAGGGAATCTCCAGTGAGGCAAAGCCGAGTGTTTTGTGCGTTCATAAATAGTCATAAACCATGAATTGCTTATGAAGGCTTACTTCCTCACTTTCCTGTCTTGTTTGGAAATGGGCGGTATATTCGACCAAAGTCGACCTTGGAGTAGGGTTGCCATCTCTAAAATTTGGAAAACAGGACAACAAGACACGTGAAAACCCCGGATTTTAGAGTCCGAAAGCCGGACATGTCAACAAGATCTATTAAACATATTCAATGTAATAAAAAACATCGTGGTGTGCGGGCATAGTGCGTGTCTCGCGGGCGGCCCAATTGTTATTTATTTATTTATTTTTTAAAACTCGGTCTACAAATGAAACCTTCCCCGGACGTTCTCTGGATGGCCCTATAAACTAGGACAAATCCGGGGAAACCCGGACGGATGGCAACCCTACCTTGGAGTGTTTTGAAGGGCGGTTTGTAAAGATTGATTATGGTTATGCATTTTGTACGAGTATTACGGGCTTCCGTATCGAATTGTTGTCTCACTTAAAGATTTATCGCGATCGTGGAGGAACATCACGAAAACTATTCTATGACAGTGGATATTGTTCCAGGCCCTAAAATTTTGAAACTCAAACAATGCATTCTACATATATTGCTGCATGGTACCTGGTGATTCAACATATTCTATTATCGTAGTATGAATTTTCACAAACAGCTATTATAAAATTAAGGTTAAGGTCAGAATTTAACTCTAGTTAAAGTTAGTGTTTGTTTTGCAAGATAAGCTACAAAGTTAAGTACCTATTCCACTTAATATTTTACCTTCAGATAAAATTTTACTAATATTTTATCTTTAGATAAAATTTTACTGTAGGATATAGGCTAAATAATATCGTAAAATGCTTGTATCTACTGGTCAATGTTATATACAACTTCAGAACTAGCTGACAAAGTTGGTAAGGTCGTAAAATGTATGTAACATAGAATCTATAACCTCTGACCTCGACCGTCACTATCATCCGTCGGAACTATAAAAAATTAGTAAACTTCATCGTAAAACTTACAACCATCGTATCAGAGGCGGCTCCATAACTCTCGCATCACGTCGTGATCGATACTCCATAACTAAACTTACCCTAGTGCCGTTACTAGCTAGAAGTCTTTGATTATATTTTCTGATTTTTTGAATAGTCTTTTTTTTATTACAAAGTGTAACAAGACGAGCAGATCGTACACCTGATGGTAAGCGCCACGTCTGCCCTTAGACAGTTCAGTGCCAAACAGTAACTAAGCATTTACTGTCTGGCACTGCCCTGCGCCTGCTACACTACTGCTACGAAACAGAAATTATAAGGTCTCATATACCCAGTAACTTCACTAGCTTCAGTGCCCTTTCCCCGAAACACAGAAGTGCTTGACACACTTCTATTCCAAGGGAAAATATCTGGCACTGCGGTGGTACCCACCTAGACGGTCCAGTACAGGAACTTACCACCTGGTAGTCTGCGCGTAAATACTAGTGATTTCCAGAGGTATGCGTGCGGCGGGACGGGGGAGGAAAACAATGTACAGGAAGGGGAACCGACGACGTCTGGTCGCTTAGAAAGTAACTACTCGTAGTATGTACTTACGTACTGACTGTACGATTTCAACTGGCAGACAGGTACACAGTCCATCTGATAGTGAGCTGCTACTATCTTTGAATATATTTAAATTTATCAAGAATGCAGAACGAGTCGTGACTTTAAAAAAATTCAAGTGGGACGAATCAGGATTTTTTTTCATGTGGGACTAGATAGTGGGACGAGCGAGGCACAAATCTCCCCAAGTGACATAAGGTACTTTTGATCTCGGTTATGTAGGGGGAAGGGGGATAGTTAAAAAAAGAAATTGGGCGCGGAGGCGATCGCTAGTACGTATAATAATTTCACAATTCAAGGTCAGCTGTTAATCTTGATTGCGTGTATCATAAACAATAATAGGGACATTCAATAACAACATCATGTCCTGACGAAACAGATTTAATATTGATGAAACAATTTACAACACTAATGCGCCGAAAATAATAAAGGCCGTATAGCGTACTATTATCGTGTTTTATGGGAGCCCATTCCGCAGTAAAGATATCGATGTAATAACGTTTGTTTACACCTAACGCTCGGCAATTTGTCTGTACTCGGTTGTCAAGTGCTCTGAGATGCGTGCTAGGAATGCTAGAATGGCACATTTTTTTATTAATGGCAATAGGCTTTTTATTTATGTGAGGTAAACTTAAAGGTTTTCGTCTGGAATGGATAGTCATGATGTTATGTGAATGAAACAGTAAAAAACTAAAAAAAAAACGAGAAGTTACGATTTGATACAGATGTCATATTGTCACGGAATGTGAGGTTCGGTTACACACAGTACCAACAATCCCAACACACATGTGTTGCCTTTGGTGTTACACATGACAATAGGTGAGGGTGGTCAGTTGGTCACATGTATTTAAGGCTAGCACTGACAACTATCGAAAAGTAAAAATGTTAACGCCATCGCGACGACTAATGGAATTTCCATACAAGTTACTCCATACGAATTATTTTTCAATTATTATCGATAGTAACTTATTGCGAGCCCTACAGATGGTAGTTAAATCTAATAACGGTTTGTACGCTTACATTAAAAACCACAATACAAGCCTAACTCAAATTTGATTTTACCTCATAAAGTTAAAAGTTAAGTATAAAGTTCTCCATGATATGGAAATTCACACAAACACTACAAAGTTAGTAGAAATATTAATTGTTTCGGTTCATCAACTTGACCGCGGCCGTCGAAAAAGTTTAAAAGTTGGTCCGTAAATGATTATCCCTAGGCGAAGTGCGGTTGTGAGACGGAAAAAAGTTGTTTCAATTACAAAGACGATACTTTGGATGTTTATTAGACGACGACAAAAAGTGGCTAAGTTAAACACCTATTGCACCGTGTTGACAGTCTGTTATTTGTCTGTGGGGTCAGTAATTTTTTTCTTATTTGCTTGTTATTAGTCTCTATTATCGTTTGAGTGATAATTAATTAATTAATGCTCATCCTATCTTACTGTCAAGAGATAGGACGTTTTTGTGAAAAGAAATTTAGCTATGTGTGGGACTACTTCCACACATAGCCGAAGATCTCGCTAGCCTGCGGTTATGGTGCATAAACGCAGTATCCTCCGAAAACAACGAGCCAATCAAACGTGTCGGTGTTTTGCACACGGATAGTATGTTACCAAAGCGGTTACCACTACAAAATATTCGTCCTGCGACATTTGAACGATCAAGATGTTTTGCTTCAGCGATAAAGGCTTAGTGCAGTAGTCACAAAGAGTCATGCGTGGGTTTAGACGCAGTTCGCTGTCAAAGCTTCAGAAAGGGAAAAGTAAATGTCATTGGGAAATGTAGGTTTGCAGCTGCTGCCAATATGACGTTGGCGTGACGAGTTACCCGCCCACTCGTTGCTACAGCTCCGGCTGTGCACTAATCCGTTGCTTATGTATGAGAATTGTTCTGACGAGTTGAAAGATAAATATAAAGTAGAAGTAGTAAACATAGTCGGAAGTAATAATAGAATTTGTTGTTAATCTAGTAGGTATTCCGCCCGCGATTTCAGATGCGTGGACTAAACGACAAAAAATTACGTCTGTTGTGATATAAAATAAGCACAAACAACCAAAAACACTTCTTTTTTTGTTATCAGATGGGAACTCAGCATTTTCCCGGGATAAAAAGTCTTCCAAGGTCTAGTCAATGCCTTTACAAATACGAGTATCGCAATCTGAATGATTATTTTTAGAATTGTAAACATAATCAGTGTGACTTTTAAATTGTTATCTATTTGAATTTAGCCCAGTACCGTTTAGCATATCCACAACAATCCGTATCGAAATTTTAATTTCTCGCAAACAATGCTGCATAAAAAGCATTGAGAAGTTTTCATATTAGAATGAACAAATAAAAGCTAACGATTGTTTCGAACTGTGGACTAGTTCAATCGGCCTCAGTTTTAATAAAACCCTAAAACAAGCAACGTCGATATGTTACCGGGAACAATAAAAGAACTGTTTGTCGTCCGCGGTCTTTGGTTGAGCGGAGAATTCACGTAATTGTCGATTTTATTTAAACTCTTTTTTATGTCAGAGGCGGCAAACGAGCCAGCGGGTCGCCTGATGGTAAGCAATCACCGCCGCCCATGGACACACCAGAGGGATCGCTGATGCGTTGCCGGCCTTTTATGTAGGGGGCGGGGGGGGGGGGGGTTCCGGCACTTATTTCACACTGGTGTTATGTGAGAGGGTGGGACTTCCTCGGACGAGCCGGCCAATTCGTAATGTAAAACAGCATCGCTCTACCACTACTCACTCTACATAATTATTGCACAAAAAGAGTTCAATTGGCGGACTCATTCTATTTCATTCTACAAATTAAAAAAAATATTTCAGAAATTATGTTCTTTCATTTAAGTATGTATTAAAACCAAGACTTCTTGTCTTCTAGTTATTATTTTGGAGCAACTGCTGTCAAACCTTGACAGGCGAACTGGATTGCACGTGCCCAAAGTCAGCCTGAGTCATCTGACTGTCCAGGTTTCCTAATGAAGTTTTCCCTCATCGCCGAGTTAACAAGTCTTCCAGGCTTATTATTAAATAAGCATGTTGTTTGTAACTTAAAACGCTTTACATACTGATAGTTATTTTATATAAGTGCCCGCCGGGAATGAAGCCGCGCCGCTACCCTCGCGGCGGCGGACTCGGACGACAAGCAAGAGTAGAGCCGCGGGCGTTATTGCCTTGATTCAGCTCCTGCGCATGTTGTATACATCTTTAATGGCCTTCGGAGATTGTTTTCACAAACTCCTTTTGATACAATAATAAATAGTGGTTTGATAAACTTTCATTATAAATGTTCTGTCTGTTAAAGTTATGTAGATTGTTATAGATTTATAGAGTTACTAGATTACCCCCCCTTAGGTCCTTCAAACTTGACCCAGAACTTTGTGCCTTTCGTTGTGCAATGAAGTTTAATTAATTAAATGTTATGTTAAAAATGCAATACCTATGTTACATCTTTTTATTAAAAACAGCTCGTCCCTCTTCGGGCGTGAAGCCTGAAGGGGAAATGGGGGGAGTTCACCTTTCATGAGTTATTTATCCAGCAATCGTGTACCTACATATTGAACTCTGAGAGCGTGCCGGTTATAATTAAATAACCTGTATGGTTCAAGAATTTTTCAAGGACAAAGTAACTCGAGCGCGGTCCGATACTTTAGGACAATGTTTTGAAACCTGTTTATCACTACATCCCGTAGTTTACTATACTTCCACGAGATGATCGGTATGAAAATCAAGACGTATGTCATATCCATGTTTATAATGGGAAATATTTAACTGCACATCAAAAAATACTGAAATGGACATCAAACATATTGAATTGCACTCCTAAGGTTAGGTTAGATTAGCAATTAATTTTTTTTGATGCGCCGTTCAGTATTTTTTGTTGTGTGGTTAAATACCACCCGTTTATAACAAATCATCATCATAATTTTAGCCAAAAGACGGCCACTGCTGGACATACTCGTATTAATTAAAATTATAGTGTTTTTTTTGTTGTATGCTTGTCAATGAAACAATCAGTTTTAAGCTTGGCACCGACTTGGACTTAAATTATGGTAGTAAGATACTAAGGGGACCGTTCCATGAAAAAGAATGACAGCCACTGTCTTAGAAAACCGATCGGTAAACCTTATTCAAGGACACACAAAGTTGTCGACCGATTTGGTGTAATGTTTTAGAAGTCAGCTAATACATCAGATGTCACGAGTTCGATTAGAAGTATAGGTAGTTTATCTTTTGTCTGGTACTCAAGGTAGTACCAGGTGGTAGGTTCCTGTACTGGGCCGTCTAGGTGGGTACCACAGTGCCAGATATTTTCCCGTGAAATAGAAGTGTGTCAAGCACTTTTGTGTTTCGGGGGAAGGGCACTGAAGCTAGTGAAATTACCGGGTATAATATGAGACCTAATCAAAAACTCTCGTCTCGGTGTAGCAGGCGCAGGGCAGTGCCAGACAGTAACTACTTAGTAACTGTTTGGCACTGAACCGTCTAGGGGCAGAAGTGGCGCTTACCATGAGGTGTACGATCGGCTCGTCTTGTTACACATTGCAATAAAATAAAAGGTACCAGTTATGCTTCGCTAAGAGTTAGACCGCGCTGTGAATAATATCCCAGGATATTTATGTATTTATTAAAACAGTCTACACTTTCGTCTAGCGTCAGCCAGTCCCAATATCTTTAACACATAGCCACCATTATCGAACCTCGTTTGTGTCTAAATCTTCGTATTAAGTATGCGATAGCGTATCCAAATACTTGTCTGGTTTTCTATGTCCAGCTTAGTCGATTACACCCACGTCCGAGCTCTGTGTAACGACTTATCCGTAGAGTCCGCCTGAACAGACGGGTTCGGCTTCGGCCGAAGTTTTGGCCAAATCCGATGGTTTCAAAGTGCTGAGACCTCAACCAGTTTCCAAGTTAGAGTCCATCACGTTAGAAAATTTCGATGTTTGAGCTAGATGACGAGTGGAAGAATTTTTTGATTTCCAACACAGTTTGAATAGATATTAATATGATTTTCAACTTCCCTCTCGGTATTTTGTATGCAAAACCAAACCTTCGGCTTTGGCCGAAGGTCACGCCTAAACCGATTCTTAGGCTTTGACAACAGGGAAGCAACATTTTGAATCCGGTGTTAGAGTCATTGTAAGATGTATTACGATTCATAAGAGCATCTTTGAGGCAGACCTGAATGAAGTATATTTAGATTTGATTTGGCTTCGGCAAAAATCTCACCTTCGGTCGGACACTACTCATCCTCTTTACGGTAGGAACGAAACGTACCAAATTAAATCGCCGGAGTAAATTTGCATAAGGGCCGAGATGGGCTGCGGAAATATTGACCCCAGACGGAAGTAATAACGAACAATTGGAAACGAATGGGTGACTTTTTTAATACTGAGTAAAACAAAGAAAGGTTTCAGAGTACTTTTAAAAATAGAAGAAACTTTTTTGAGTATTGGTAGTAGCATTGAGGCCGCACGTTATAATGAGTCGAATCGAGTTTTTGAATCTTTGATTTTGAATAAAATACACCAGTAATCGATTTATATGCTTATGTCAATCTTTATCGCAACGGCTCAAAAAGATAATTCACGGTGAATTTAAACTTCGAAATGTGAAATTGGTTCGTTATTCGTTAGTTCAAAACAGAGACGTGATGAGAATGTGCGGTTAATGTTCTGATACTAATAATAAGAATCTTTCATCGGTTTCCAGATATAGGAACAAATCTTTAAGTAAGTATATGTGAGGGTGCCCCTATTCCCTTACAGAAATTTGACACGGCGGGAGATAGATCAGGTCTTAGAAAACAAATAATACCGGACCGGTATTATTAGCTTTCCAAGACACGGGCATTATTAAGACGGCCGACTTTCAGATTTCATATTATAACTTATTTTTTTTACCGGGGAATACGTTACGTAATGTCATCCTCCGACCGAGGGCCGTGTGGGAGATTATCACTAGGGATGGCGATTCTTTGCGAAAAAGATCGATTTTTGAATCGATCAGAATCGATTCACAAAAAAATCGAGGTATAAAAGATCGATTTCTAAAAAATCTATCTTTTTTTTCAAGTTTGCATTTACAATGAAAATAAATATCTCTTTATTCACACAGCGCCATCTAGCCCCAAACTAAGCATACGCTTGTGCTATGGGTGCTAGACAACGGATAAACATTACTTATATACTTTTTTTTTTGTAAATACATACATATTATACATAGAAACACCCAGACCGATACAAACAGACATGTTCATGCACACAAATGTTTGTACCGTGCGGGGATCGAACCCGCGACCTCTGGTGTAATAGCCGACTTCTCGACCATTACACCAAATGGCTCGTCAAAATATAAATGAATTTTATAAAAAGACAAGAAAAAATATAGAAATAGACATTAGCTTATTGTCAATGCTTATTATCTTAACTTTAACTGTAAATTTGATCGCCTCCTTCAATTCCCGCCTTGGGTCTGGTTGGTGGTAGGACTTTTTCAGAGTCCGAGTGGCTAGCTACCACCCCCCACCGGTGAAATCTGCTGCCTTAACAGCTCTGGCTGTGTTTCAGCAATATTAATGTGGAAGCCAGTAGATTGGAACTGGTTTTTTTTTCAAGACCGTAACGTCCGTAACAGAAAAAATCGAGTCGATTTTCAAGGGTGATAAATCGATTCACTGAATCGATTCAGTGCTAAATATCGATTTAAAAAATCGATATTTTAGGCTAGAAAAATCGATTTTCCGATTAATCGATCTCAGATCGCCATCCCTAATTATCACGCCGTAGAATCGGATTCTTCGAGTTTATCCTCTAAACTCCGAAGGACTCCTCAATGCTTGTTGATGGTGTACTGGTGTACTGGCGCACTGAGAGACCGTCCCTTTTAAATCTTACGTGGGGCGAGGTGGGAATGGATGGATTGAATTGGATTAAATGGAGAAATATTATCAAATCTATTTATATATTCAGATAATTACTACTACTACGGCGCGTACGAACTAAGCGATTTGCTTCATCTTTCTTGATACGGACTGCGCGGGAGTGGAATTCTCTGCCGAGATCTGTCTTTCCTACACAATACAACTTGGAGCTCTTCAAGGCCAGAATTAACGGGCTTTTCCTAAGCAAGTGCGCTCCATCATAGACCGCATAGTTGTTTAACATCAGGCAACTTTGAGGTCAAGTGCTAACTTAGTCTAAATTTAAAAAAAAATATTCAGATAATACCTATATAACCAACCATTGTTATTAAAGTTGTAGGTATAGTTAGAGATTAAAGTAATAAGTGGAACTTCAGTATTTATCCGTTTTGCATCGCACCTGGCGTCGCCGCAGAATGCAATCACGAGAGTTTGTTTTGCTCCTGCCTCCGCATTGAATCTTTGTTTATGCTATTTTCCTTTATAATTGGGAAGGCATCTTTGTGTTTTGTAAAACGAAATTAAAGTTTATGTCATCTCTACTAATCCATACTTTTAAATATTGGACAACATCACAAACTTTGATCTGTCCCCAAAGTAAGTAGCGTAAGCACTTGTGTTATGGGTGTCAGAAACAACGAAGGTATCACAAATATAAATACATAAATACAAACCAGACACAGAACAAACACAAATGTTCATTACATAAGTGTTTGTCCTTGGTGGGATTCGAACCCACGACCCCTGGTGCATAGGGCATGGTCACTACCAAATGCGTCATCGGGCCAGTATTTATAAATATAAATGTAACTCTGTTTTGTGTCTGTCTTTTTACGCTTTTACGCATTAATCACTGAACTTTGGTACCGACATATATTAGATTCTGGGAAGGATATAGGCTTTTTGTTCGAAGTAATGCTCAGTTTCAATGGGAAAACAAAATACAAGGTTTGATTTTTATCGGAAAGACGTGATTTTTGGTATGCGAATAATTTTCGTGCGGGAACTGGCATAAGTTTCTTTTTATCCTAGAAAAATATTATATACCTGTTCGATTATGTCGTAAAGTCAACACAGGCGAAAACGCGGGCGGAAGATTTGTGCCTCGCTCGTCCCTTACAGAGTCTCGCCTCACATAAAAAAATCCTCACCCACTCCCACCTGTCCTAATTTATATGCCTCGCTCGTCCCAAAAAGGCTGGTAGGCTAATATAGAGAACACCGCATGAACAAAATGTACTAAAAGCAAACGCATGGAGGTGCAAAAACGTGCATTCCTCAGCCCTTCACTCGTATGCGCGGATTAAATGGAAACAACGTGGTGAAAAATAGCCACTAACACTGCGCTAGGCTTTTAAATACAGGTTTTTAAAACTACAGCGACAGACATGCGACATATAGTACGCGACGGAGAAAATCATATGTGTGTGGACGTCAAGACTTTGGTTTCCTCTTCAGACCCGAAAGAGCTGGGCCACTTGTTCGATTGACCAGCAGATCTCCAAGTGCGATTGAATTCTTGACGCAATATGTCACATTTTATTATCATACGACGCGAGTACTCATTATCAGGCAAAATAGGGACCATACCTTAATATTGTCATTAAACCTCTATACATTAGCGCCCAAGATGGCGCTGATTAAAGAACGAAAATTCTTTACAGTTTTGCCGATTAATGCGTCTACTTACAATGCAAGTGATTTTGGTAAAACTAACTTGAAAATAGCAGAAGTAATTCTCATGAAAATAAGTCGGTTGCCAGTTATAAAATACAAGGAAAGAAAAAAGCTCTGTTCAATGCCATCTGCAGAGCCTTTTTATTTTACATTGACATTGGAACTGCGACTAATCGCAAATCCGTCCCATGAAGGTCAGAACTCTGGACGAGCGCAGTTTGAAACAAAACGTAAAACGCATAATCCGTGCAGCGTGTAGTTCACCTTTTGTGCAGCTACGGGCTATGAAACTCTTTTAATTAACAAAGTACTTACGTAAGTAGCGGGTTTTAAAATGTTAAGGATTTTCCTGTTATACTCTGTGGACCAAAAGTTTAAATATGTGAAGTTTCGTTTTCAAATGAGGGATAATAAGTTGTAATGATGACACGGCCTTTATCTTGGATATTGAATAATGTTGCTTTGAGATTGAAACAGTTTTTTATGCTTTTGAAATCGTCAGGCCCGATGCCGCTTTTAGTTTTTTTTTTTTTGACGCCAGGGGTCGCCCACCTGGGACAACTTCTACTGCGGTACCTACCTAGGGAACTGTAGATCTATAGCATAGACTTACCGAAAGGATATTTTGATTTAAGACTTTTACATTCTCATATAATAAAGACTTTACACCTATTTTCATATTATATTTAAATATTGGTTCAACTGCTCTACAATTTAATCAAATGGAAAGGTCTCTTCATAATATGACAAGTCTCTAGAGGCAAAACGCTTCGCTGAACACGGGTCGTCTGTCAACCGCCCCTATAGGGATACATCCTATGTCATTTACCATTAATAGAGACGTTTGCCATGTACGATTAAACATTCCGTTTGGCTTGGTATGATAGGTAGGGATGAAATCATGATAAATAAGGGCCAGTTCACTACGTGCAAATAAGCGATTGATATTTTGTCTTGTCAGATATCATTGACGCAGTCAAATATTAACATAATTATTGATAATATCATCAGAGACTTACCTGACAGTGGTAAAAATACATACTTTTAGATATAAAGACCTTTCTCTTGTTAATTACAATTTAATAAGCTTTTACATTAATCGGCATTAAACATTGCAAGCGCGGTAAATCTATCTGTCAATCTCTCCGGCTAGTGCGGGGCACCGTACGCGGTGACCATAGTGATGTGTTAATCGAGTAAACCAATTATTCGCCTAACAGTCGGCCATCCTGCAAGTCCTTCGTCCCCGAAGGATCCTCCAATCTCCAAATGTCCATGCTGCTACAAGTTCTTCCGCGGTAGGTTCCTCCCGGACAGCTTTACTGCAACTCTCTGCAAAATTCCTTCAGGCTTCCAGGCTTCAAAATCCACCTACATAAAGATACCATCATCAAACGGCAGTATACCAAGAGCCCCTCAAGGCATTGTAGCATCACAAGCCCCTCACGGCAATGCAGTGTGCGCCCCTCACGGCCTTGCACAATTAAGCCCCTCACGGCCATACAATGTGCGCCCCTCACGGCCTTGCACCATTAAGCCCCTCACGGCAATATAGTGTGCGCCCCTCACGGCCATGCACAAGCCCCTGTCGGCAATACAGTGTGCGCCCCTCACGGCCATGCACAAGCCCCTGACGGCAATACAGTGTGCGCCCCTCACGGCCATGCACAAGCCCCTGTCGGCAATACAGTGTGCGCCCCTCACGGCCATGCACAAGCCCCTGTCGGCAATACAGTGTGCGCCCCTCACGGCCATGCACAAGCCCCTGACGGCAATACAGTGTGCGCCCCTCACGGCCATGCACAAGCCCCTGTCGGCAATACAGTGTGCGCCCCTCACGGCCATGCACAAGCCCCTGTCGGCAATACAGTGTGCGCCCCTCACGGCCATGCACAAGCCCCTCACGGCAGGTACACCTTAAGCCCCTCACGGCAGTGTCACATAATAAGCCCCTCACGGCAGGTACACCTTAGGCCCCTCACGGCAGTGTAACATAATAAGCCCCTCACGGCAGGTACACCTTAAGCCCCTCACGGCAGTGTCACATAATAAGCCCCTCACGGCAGGTACACCTTAGGCCCCTCACGGCAGTGTAACATAATAAGCCCCTCACGGCAGGTACACCTTAGGCCCCTCACGGCAGTGTCACATAATAAGCCCCTCTCGGCAGGTACACCTTAGGCCCCTCACGGCAGTGTCACATAATAAGCCCCTCTCGGCAGGTACACCTTAGGCCCCTCACGGCAGTGTCACATAATAAGCCCCTCTCGGCAGGTACACCTTAGGCCCCTCACGGCAGTGTCACATAATAAGCCCCTCTCGGCAGGTACACCTTAGGCCCCTCACGGCAGTGTCACATAATAAGCCCCTCTCGGCAGGTACACCTTAGGCCAATTAAGGCAGTGTAAGTCTCACTCTTCTATCAAATCACACTCTATCACCAGAGAGCCATATCTGTCTGTATCAGAATTTTACAACAATAATATCAGCTTCTGCATATATGGTTTACCAATCAGAATATCAAAGTCTTACAACCCATACTCTTGTTTCATGTTGCTTAATAAGTCTCAAATGTAATCACCAATGATTACTTTATGTAATTCTACTGATTCTTTCTCCTCTTAATGACACGCCCTTTACACTTTCAGAAAGAACAAAACTTGTGTTTATTTTCTTTTTGTAGCAGGTTATTTCAACATGTCCAAATTTGGCACATAATGTACATTTTCCAATCATCCTTTACCAGATAACAGTGATTATATTTTGCCAGAAATTCATCTTAGTGGTGTGTGTGTCATATCATCTAGACTAGTAATATAGCCCATGTTTCCCTCAGTGTATTCTACCTTTGCAATATATTCAGCTCTTTTGTTTAAAACACAATATTAATCCTTATTTTACTTATTCAATAATACTTAACATCTCTTGAGGTTATCTTGTCCTCTAAAATATTATTTCATATAATATCATGATCCATTCACTTTATAGTACCATTAAGTCATTAATAATGTGTCACTGATTTAGATTGCCTCTTGCACTTATTTGATGTATAACAAAATTAACAATGCTTATTTGAATCCATCTTTTTTAAAACAATCTGCCTTAACATGGCAATGTTTATTTCCTTAATTATTTAATTTCTGATCACAATGCTCATATTACCACATTAGAAACATCTTAATTTGAGTACACATCATAAGGTGCACTGCCGATACATCCTTTGTCAAAGTTAGTATCTGAAAATAAATGCTGAAAAAGAGAACTAGTAACATGACCACCAGTACTAAGAGTACCAATGATGACTTCATCACTTAGTTGACAAGGCATTCCTATGCCAAATTTATTATAATAAAACTCTGAGATCTGCGCTTGGCAATTTGACAGAATTCACTAATTCCTTAATTGGTGATAATTAATTGATAGAAAATGGAAATGTTCTAATTAGTTTATCCTTTCACTCTATTCAGCTGATCTCATATGATGCTTATTAATCATGTCATCATGCCACCTCTTAGCATATCGAATAATCTTCATAGTACAGTTTTATATCCATGTACGCTTATCCAGTCATAATGTATTTGAGATACACAGGGTTCTTATATGGTACAACCATCTTCTCAATGGCTTTATCTTCCTCAATAATTCTGTAATCAAACTTTCCAAAACATCAATAATCATTAGTTTTAATTATATATTTTTATATTCTTCTTTGTGAAGAAGATAATTTTATAAAGTTGTTTATGACTTATTTAAGTTTAACCTGACTGTTTACAAATAAACAATTAACATCTTATTAAACCAATATCACACTCAAGCTTAACCAACTATTATTATTATTTTCAAAGTAAATAATAATTATACCACCAAAATATTGCATAATTAAAACAAGACCCAATTCTCAGGTAAATAATGAATTAAATTAACTAAATATAATAATAAGTATTCATCATTATATTATATAGCTTGTGTAATCTTTTGATGACAATAGTCTATTTTAATTTATTTACACTGTTAATAATTTAGTTGTAATTATTTCTTTATTTCTTACTGCACTTAGGAGTCAGATATTTCTAACATGTAATAGTATAGAATAATACAGCTTACCAAAAACTGCAACTTATTTAAAAGGATACCAAGGTATAGAAATACATATAAGTGCAAGTCTTTCTCTGACCTTGGGACTCATCAACCAAGACCAAAGATTTCACTTAGTTTACCATCACGCTGAACTTCCATCAATAAAACAAGCATCATTTCGCAATGCCATCACAATTTATCATGCCTCTTCAATGCAGATGTGAACATTTTCAACCAACCAAACTTGTCGTAACTTGTCAATTTTGCACAAGAATCCAAATCTCCAATTTAGAATAATACACGTCGAATCTTGATTAAAAGTAATCCTTAATACTTGTTATAGCTTACTTAACTGGTTTAAGCATAGTTTACTTGTCCATTCTCACAGAAAATTACTTTTAAAGCTTTTTCATCGCCATTACAATCCGTGCAACTTTTCAGGTTCGTTTATGCCGTACATTACAAACATTGTTTACGCACGTGAGTAATTTATCGCACTTCTGAGCTTTTAGATATAAAGACCTTTCTCTTGTTAATTACAATTTAATAAGCTTTTACATTAATCGGCATTAAACATTGCAAGCGCGGTAAATCTATCTGTCAATCTCTCCGGCTAGTGCGGGGCACCGTACGCGGTGACCATAGTGATGTGTTAATCGAGTAAACCAATTATTCGCCTAACAATACCTACACAACTTTTGTTTTATCCACATATTAATCTATTAGAACATGCTCGTCGGTCTAACGTACTTTACCTGACTTTGGTAAAAACGCCCTAAATGAAACAAAAACTGAAAAAAACTCTTCGCGATCAGAATATCTCTCTAATTGATATCTAAGGCTTATACAGAATCTAGAATCGATCAACTGACGGTCAATAGCGGAAGGTAAGTCTCATGGCCACGAGGCCTTGACACTGTTGCTACGTCGTTGTTACAAATCCGTTGTAGCCATTTCCACCATTAACATCGATGGAATAACAGCTAAGTGAAAGCTCGAGCAATTTCGAACGCAGACGGCTGGCAACCTAAAATAAACCCTGTAATTAGTCGGGTCACGATAGTATTTAAAACTTATGACCTGAATACAATTCGAATGGAATCTAGCTTTGTATTGAATTATTAAAAATTAAATCCTCGCAAGTTTGTGCTCGTGTAGCTTTTTTAGGTTTGTATAAAGAGAGGCTAAAAGGTTGAGTTAGATTTGAGAAATATGTCCCCGCGCGCCTCTCGAGTGGGCCCGAGGAGGCCTCTTTGGTGAAGCCGGTTGCGGCCGATCGCAGGGGCGCTGCCCGGCCAATAGGCTTAGTGACATGAGCAAAGCCTTTGATTGCGTTTCTCATAATATTCTATTAGGAAAATGTGAAAATTGCGGTCTTCGTGGAAAAACTTTGGAATGGTTAAGTAGCTATCTGAGCAATCGAGTTCAGTATGTCGAAGTTAAATCAATTAACAAAAACAAATTGGAAGTGTCTTATAAATCTAATGAAAGACTTAATATGGTTGGAGTTCCACAAGGGAGTATAATGGGCCCCCTACTATTTCTTATATTCATTAATGATCTTCCTAATATCATAGACTTTCACTCCATACTTTACGCAGACGATATTTCAGTAGTGATTCCTGATAATACAAACATTCCTTTCAATGATGTCATAAACAAAACAGTAAATGACATTATAAAATGGCTTAATTTAAATAATCTCCATGTCAATATAAATAAAACAAAACTCATACAATTTATAAATAGGAATGGCAAGAAAGACACTTTAACCATTAAACGTGATAAGGAAATAATTTCAGAAGTTAACACAATTCCATTTCTAGGCATACATTTTGATGACAAATGCTCTTGGAAACCACACGTTGATCATGTTTGCAATAAAATAAATAGGTTTTCATACGCACTCTGGAAATTAACAAAAATCACAAATAGAGAAACTACAATGCAAGCCTATCATGGCTATGTTGTCTCCAGGCTCCGATATGGCTTGTTGGTTTGGGGAAATTCTGTAAATATAAGCAAGGTATTTTTGGCACAGAAACAATGTATAAGAGCTATTTTTAATGTTAACTCCTGGCACTCATGTAGACCATTATTTAGAGACCTAAGAGTGCTTACAGTTACATCCTTATACATATACGAATGCTCTGTTTTTGCTAAAACACATCAGGAAATGTACAAAACTAGAAAAGAGTGCTGTGCCTTTACACCTAGGTTTCCTAATAATTTGGTCCTACCAAAGATAAATACTGATCTTTACAGTCGAAGCTCTTATGTGATGTCTATAAAAATATATAATCGTTTACCTGAGAACATTAAGTGCCACAACATAAAGAAATTTAAGTACCTCCTTCATAACTGGCTGGTCGATAAATGTTTTTACAACTTACAAGAGTTCTTCAAATAGGTAATAAGTTAGGTTAGTTTGTAATAATTTAAAACTATAATTTGCACGCTGTATCGCAGCCAAATATGTGAAACTATAGTAAATTGTGAACATCTTTATGTATATACCATATTTGATGCAATAAATGATTTGTTTGTTTGTTTGTTTTGTTTGTGTCTGGTACCGGGCGGCGCTACCAATGCGACCTTGAGGGACCCGACGGGTTTTAGTGGGTAGGACGCAGTTCTGTCTGCGGGAGCCCCACATAACCGCCTAGCCGCCCCCGCGGTTAGCGGTACACGTAAATGTGTTTCCCGTCGCAAAAAAAAAAGATTTGAGAAATATAGTTAACCTTTGAATTGAATGCGAATGACGAAACCACTTACTTCCATCTCAATTCCACTATTTTCTTCCATCTCAATTTATAACCTTTCGGCCGTCATGGCCCTTGAAATAGTGCCAATGTTTAACAAGTTTAACGCAACAAAACACAACTAACAATGACGTTCAATATACAACTAGACACCCAATCTCTAAGAAAAATTCCTCAAAAAACGTCCGAGCAGCGTTGACACAGATGACATTAACACATTCGTTCAAATTAACACCTTATCTCGTGGCAGTTAGTGTTTAATGTCAATTGTATACAGCTAAACGAAAACTCTGCCCAATAGTCGGGTGGGCAGACTTTTGCTTCGGACAATATTTGAGCGTGATTGGGAGTCTAGTTTTTTAATTGAACGTCATTGACAACTAAGCGTTGTTTTTGTTGCGTTATACAGGCAAGCGTATTTGCATCCATCGATCCAACGGGAGCATGATTGCCGGGCTTCGGCGGACATTCGGAATGAACAATTGTCACAGCTGCTCCTAACGACTCGTATATACGAGTATATGGCATTTGCCTGATTTATTTTCAATTAACTATGACAATATTTCGCGATGTAGGCAGTGATAATGTGATTTCAATCTAGGCCATTACATATCAAAAGTTTTAAGTGGTTTTAGATTTATAGTTTGTTTTCGTTGGGGGTGAATAACGTTTTACATATTAAAAGTAAGTAGTAATAACTACGAGTAAGTAATCAAATAAAATCAAATTCTTCATTGCATGTCATAGGATTTGGTGTTACTCAGTTAAAGTCTTGAAGATCATGGCAGTGTACCATTAGACGATGCTTCAATGTACATTCTACAGGCGTTTTATCATTCACGTGGATAAAACCGTAGGAAAAGCAAGTCTCATATTATTGCTTTTTTTATTAATTATGACCATTCAATTGTGCACGGGTAACGAAATATTTTTAAAATGAAGAATCCAAAAGTTAGTATTAAAAATAATACCTTTTACAAAATCAGGATTGTGTCAAAAGCGTTGAAGCCAGCCCAGAACGGCTGTTTGGACATGTTACAGAAACAAACGGTCCGGATATACAGAAAAAAGGTAAAAAGTTGTGAGCAACAAAGAACAAAGCGCTTGTGTGGGCCGCGCGTCACCGGCGCTGCAGCCGCTTTGCCTCGAAACCTGAGCCTATGAATATGAAACATAGACCCATTCGTACATATGTAGTAAGTTTGTTTTGACCACCTCCGTGGACCAGTGGCTAAGCCGCTCGGGTATAAAAACCCGGAGGTCGTGGGTTCGATTTCTGCCTTGGGTCTGGTTGGTGGTAGGGCTTTTTCAGAGTCCGACTGGCTAGCTACCACCCTCACAGGTGAAATCTGCCGCTATAACAGCTCTGGCTGTGTTCCGGCAATAGCCAGAAGCTAGTACACTTGAAATCAAAGGCTCTGAGATCAGATGAGTCTTCAGTCTGGCAGCACATTGAGCGACGCTTTCTGATGAAGTTTCCCTCAATGGAATAGGTTGCAGTGATCGCTTACCATCAGGTGGGCTGCGTGCCTATCCAACTGATGTCGTATAAAAAAATTGTTAGTTTTGAACTTTTGACCAAAGTGTTAATATTTTTTACACCAAGAAGCTGGAGCTATTGCCTACGGCCTGGTAGGCTATTACCGTCGCCGATGGACGTGTGCAACAACAGAGGTTTCCCTTGGCCATGTAAGAACCTTTCCACGCCCCTCTTGAAGAACTCCATGATATAGTTTCTTATATTTTTGGTTTATCATAAAGGAATAAATAATGAATAAATAAATTTTATTTTGTTAAAAAATCTATTTTTTATTTTTTTTTGTGCGATTGCGATTTTTTTCTGGGAACTCTTCAATGTGCTGATTTACCGTTTTCTTTATTCAATGTAAACTTAAGTGGACAAGAACAAATATTGGCGAACTTAATGCCATAAGACATTCTCGTGACGGAATTGCTCCTTTGACCTATGACTTTTAACTATAGCTTACAAATTAATAAGGCCAAAAGACAAAGCTATGATGTCACTTGTGGGTGGTTTAGTAATTTAAAATCAATCAATAAATCATTACAAAAAATATCTGGTAAAATAATTTGTAAATATTGCACGTTTTCATTCGTATTCAAATCTAGTCGTGTTTTGTAAATTAAAATGGCCGAATGCAAATGTATGTATTATAACCACGTGTGACGCGATAGGGTGACCCTTCATTATAGGACTCCCAGGATCGTTTAAATCCGTACCCAAGACCACTGGGATAGCGTTTAGTGATAAATTGATGTTTTCCTTCGTCTCGGGTCCCACGCTATCTGATCTGAAGAGGCATGCCCTGGTACGGTTTGCCAGATATAATTTATTAAGACCTTCTCTAAAGGGTGAAAACTAATTCCAACCACTTAAGTTAGTTTAAACCAAACCAAACCAACCAAAAATAGGTTAGTTTTTAACATGACTGTATAAAATGACATACAAAATTATGTATTTACATGACAGGTTATTCAAGACATAGTTGAAATAAAAATAACCTGCCTACATATTATTGCCTACGAACCTTTTTACCAAAAGAATAGGTTTGAAAGTGCACCACCTGCCACCGGAATTATTAAAAAATGTTTTCTCGCTTCAGCTAAATTAGTTTTTCTCTTACATTCATTCAGCCTAGGGTGGAAATTGAGTAACATATCCGAAACAAAACGAGTCACATGTCCACCCTGATGACAACATCCGCGTTAAAATTGAATTGAAATCTCCCAAACAGTGGGGGCGTGTGAAACCTAACCCCCCCACCGTGGGGGGTCTGCATGATTCTACTGTTTGTCTGGCTCATTTCCGTCGTGTGGACACGTGAAAGGACTGGATTTCTATTGTTAACACTGCGCTAACTAGTTTTGGTTACTTAGTTGTTGATATTATTTTTTTAATACTACAATTGCCTTCTTCGAGAGGTAATTGAATATTTTTTCATGTGAAAAAAACATTGTGTGCACACACGTGTCACCAAAAGTATAACGTTGTGGTGGGTCTAGTCTACTTGATAAAATTACCTGAACATCATTTGAGCATTGCCCTATTGCCAAAGTAATTTCCCCCATTATCATCATGTTCATGATTTCAGCAGATGGACGTTCAATTGCTCAAACAAAATGTATTATTGTGACTCTGCGACTAAATAAGTTTAAAATCTTAGGCTGGTTTTAGAGTCACGCAGACGCGCGCGCGAAGCGTTATACACTACCGGTGTTCTTTGCAGTTCAAATCGTCGCTATCTTACAAGAACATCGATACTTGCTGATACGCGCGCTGACCGCTTGCTTGTCAGCGTGACTCTAAAACCAGTCTTTATACTGTCATTTCAAAATCAAAATCAAAATCAAAATATTCTTTATTCATGTAAACTTGTATCAAGTATTTATGAATCGTCAATTACAGAGTGACTCTACCACCGGTATCGGAATGCAGTCATCTGCCGAGAAGAACCGGCAAGAAACTCGACAGTTACTCTTTTTCATCGCCATGTTTGTTTACAATTTGTTTGTTACAATTACTGATTAGTTTTAGAATACCAAGCCATACAGTATAAAGTATAAGAATGAGACTATAATCTAGAAAAATCCGTGAGCCCTGGAAGACCAGTGCCCAAAGGTGGCACCTGCAGCACAAGTATGACGTATGTGCCAGCCATAATTTCACTCAACCATATTAGAGGGAATGTAACCACCCGACACATAACGCCACCACCCCAAGCACATTTTAGCGAGCATGACCGCCAAGGTTACAGACTCTTCTTTTGCCTATTAATGCACTATGTAGGTTAGTTTTGACTTTCAGCAAGTTCATTATACCACTGGCAGAAGTGGCAGATGGACCGTGACCATTGCGGTGTGGTATAACTGGCAGTCATTTAATGACCTGTCAGAGTGACCGCGGGATCGCGTAACGGTTCGCTTATTGTAGGATGATTTCTCGGATGATTCTGCGATATTGGCAGTAATTAACTACGTTGTTATGATGTTGGTGTTATATTCGTGAAACTTTTTAATTGACATCACTTACCTGTTTGTAATCTTGCCTTATCTATTGAGAAACATTTAATTCCTTTGGTTCCTCTGTTTTTTGAGCTTTTTGTTTCAAACGAATGGCTCTTCACTAATATTATCAAGGCTGTTATGGTAGCAGATTTTATCTCTGGTGGTAGCAGCTAGGTAACTCTGAGAAAGTCCTACCACCAACCAGATTCACGGCTGATATTTGACATTATTATGTCCTCCAGGTTTTCTGATCCGAACTCTCAACTAGAGTTACTATCTAAATTCTTTCCCGCACTAGGGTATGCGCATCAAAAATACGAAGCTACCTTAAGATTGTTTAAATATATAATTTCACAAAGAGGTTTGATTAAGAATATGCTGAATATTAACGTTTCGTCACTGTCGCATTTTGTAAGCTGAGCAAATCGTTTAATACGAACACATGATCTATCTATTGCAACACGTTTCCAAATGAATAGTTAGTGTGGATTCTCAGTCCTCGCTCGTAGTCTAAACTAAGTTTACCCAGACTGTAGAAATGTGATATAAAGGCGAACGTATACTGATCCGCGCCGACATACTGTATAATTAGAAATGAATTTTAATGGAACTGTACAAGGTTTTTATTCCAGTGATATGTTTATAGAAAATGAAGAAAATTAAAAAGTGAAAGGGTTTTTTTTTTAAATCAAAATGAAATAATAACTATAGTTTTCACTCGCACACGATTGCCAAATTTAGTACGTCAATCGAAACATTGAAACATTATTTGTTTAAAAATTCTGGGCTTCTTCTAAATTGGACGAATCGACGCGGATAAGTACGCGAGATTTCATAAAATTTCATACAGAGATTTCTCAAATTAGTTTCGTTCGATTCCTTGGTCGCGTTCCACCCGGATAACTGTGCGTTTACCTTAATAGGTCCGTCCCGGCTCCGGGTCCACATTATTACGAAAGCCTTTATCAGGTCCGCGAGCTCCTCCATTGTCAGAATTGCCCCTTATTCATTTCACACCTGATTTCTTTTAAAT
Source organism: Mecyna flavalis (assembly GCA_949319885.1). NCBI lineage: Eukaryota > Metazoa > Arthropoda > Insecta > Lepidoptera > Crambidae > Mecyna > Mecyna flavalis. The sequence continues at coordinate 16,870,866 of OX439439.1, forward strand.
GGGAATCTATAAATGGGTCATTGTAAATGATAAGGTAACTTATAAGTCATCTTACCTTTTGAATTTGGTGTTACAAAAAAGTAATTGTCATGTGTGATTTAGGAAAAAGAATTGCTTTTAGGAGTGGGAGTATATTGTGTATTCAAGAAATGGTAACTTAAAATAATTTATATTATACCTTTTGAATTTTTTCCGCTTTGACGAGTTTTGTATTTAAATAGCTTCAATGAAGTTTATGTTCAATTATTGGAAAATTTGGTTGAGTGGCATTTTTCCTCAGTGTTATCTTATTATTACGAAGTTTATTAATTTAGGTAATTGAAATGTCTGTTCGTATTGTTAAAACAACATTATTTTATTGGACGTAGGTACTGTTAGACGAATAATTAGTAGAATCGAATTACACATCACTATGGTCACCGCGTACGGTGCCCCGCACTAGCCGAGAGATGGCAGATAGATTTACCGCGCTTGCAATGTATAACGCCGATTACCTACTTAATTCCTAATATTGTAAAAGTATAATAAATTGTAATTTAACAAGAGAAATGCTTTTATATCTAAAAGTACTTATAGGTACTTATGATACTAATACTGTCTGTGCTGTTGTCCTACTCTATGAATTTGAATACCCCGATATAAAAAAACCCACTGCAGGGCAAAGGTCTTAGTCATTAATACTATGATAGCCTAAACACAAAATTGACACATTCATGTTAAGTTCTGTCAGTTTGGTATTTTGTTTATGAGAACGGCGTTTACATGAAAAGTTATATTCAAAATTTGGAACTTATAAAATAGCACAGGTGATGCCGCGGTTGGAAGGTAATAAAAAGATATTTTCAAATTGACGATGTTTCTTAAAACTCATATAATCAAATAAAATTACTTTGAGATGATCTCAAGTAGAGTAGCTTGGTCTGTGTGTGTGTTAATTGGAGTCGTTAGCAAAGGAGCGGCGTAACATTATGACTCTGGGGGGTCCTGGAGGCTGGCCGGTAACCGTCTCGGGACTTTATTCATTATATTTAAATCCGTTCTCGTGTAAGGATTCATTGACAGCGGAATAAGTTCGTTTTTGTCTATAAAGTATTATAATACTTTGCCAAATGCAGATTAAGTTCGAGCAACGTTCAATAACAATAAATGTACTCGTATATTTCTCATTTGCTTTTAAATGTATACAAATTAATAAACTTGCGACATGTCTAATTATATCTTTTTTTTTTTCTTTTACAGGTAAGCCATTCAGTGATTGAAGATTGTTATCGACGATTAGTTATACGAGTACTACTAATATGTAAGGTAGGTAAACCTTATACAATTATTTTATAGATTGATGTGCTGCTGCTTTTCTATTTCCTTAGATATATTAAAAACAATACATAGTGTTTGCAAAGTTTTTATTACATTATTGTAATTAATAATACTCGCCTAGGCAATCAAATAGAAAAGACAACAATACATGTCCCACTGGCGCCTCTATGTGGTTGGCCATCTAAATATTTAATCATTTACAGTTTATATAATACTAGCCTTCCGCCCGCGGATTCACCCGCGTGTAATCTCTTTTTTCAAATATCCCCCCTTCCCCCCACATGTCCGGGGTCAAAAGTACCCTATGTTCACCGGGGATAGTGTAGCTTTCCAACAGTGAAAGAATTATTCAAATCGGTTCAGTAGTTTGAAAATTGTTATTCCCGCGGGAATGAGACGTTTCCCGTAGGAATTTTATAGCCTATGTCCTAATCCGGGTTATAAACTATACGTGAGCCAAATTTCATCTAAATCCGTTCAGCCGTTTAGGCGTGATTGAGTAACAAACATCCAAACATCTAAACATCCAGACTTTCACATTTATAATATTAGTAGGATTCTGGTGTACTCGTACAACATTAACTTTACTTCTATAAATCTTAAGCTTACGGAACGGGCCATGAGTTATTACGTAACACGGCTCAGAGCGAGTGTGATCACATCCATTTGGTCATACTCCCTCAGTGGGACCACTGCCCATCCATATTCAAAGGCGAGGCTCGATACTTTTATTTGGTGGCGGGAATTATTCAGCGATTCAGGGGGTTGTTGAGTGCAAATGAATATTAAATGCGCGCACGCCGACTAGCGCCCGGTCTTGTGCAGGTGTAGTGATCGGACTCTTATAGGTTAGTAGTCTATCACCTAATGATTTCTAATATTTACACGGTTACTACTCATTAAAATAAAACAACTTTAAACGGATGAAAACTCGCGTATATTCTACATTTTGAAATTTAAACCCGACGTTTCGACTACTTTTCAGTAGCCGTGATCACGGTATGACTCAGGTGTTATGCGTCAAACAGTTATTTAAATTGCTATTTCTACCTTCACTTTATAATTATTTTAGAATAATCAGCAACCGTCGTCTTCACTATCATTCAATACGTTCCTATCCACGCAGTAGGAGCTGATGGTGTCTTGAAGCTGCACAGTATTGTGATGTCCATTGGAACCCATTAGATGTAATACTGGGTCCCAAGTAGGTGGTACATTCCAACCATCTTCCCTATTGAAATTAGGATGTTTTTTAATTTCAATGGCCTCGCGTAGCATCCTGGGTATATAGCGATTTTCTCTGGCAAGGACCTGGGGTTTATCAAAGCGAATGTAATGGTTGGGCTTATCCAGTACATGTTCACACACTGCTGACTTCGTTGACCTCCGGTGTTTCATATCCGCGATATGTTCTTTTATTCGCGTACTGATACTCCTTTTGGTTTGTCCAATGTAAGAGAGCCCACAGTCACAATCAAGCTTGTATACTCCTGCTGTTTGTAGGGGAACATTACACTTAACTGGTCTTAAAAATTGGCTGATCTTCCTAGGCGGCTTGAAGTAGGTTTTAATTGAAGCACGCTTCAAGATGTTACCAATCTTGTCAGTGACTCCCTTCACATATGGTAGAACAGCAGGTTGACGCTCAACTGTAGCTGGTTTAACACGGTGTCTGCGATGATGTGGTACCTTAAGCTTGTTTTCTTTAAGTACCCTCTTGACATGCTGAACTTCTGCATCAAGGTGGTCATCATCACAGATCCGCTGCGCTCTCTGTAACAAAGTTTTACCAACAGTAGCTAACTGCGATGGATGGTGGTGAGATTCACCGTTTAAATATTTATCGGTATGAGTTGCCTTCCGATACACAGTGTGACTTAAGCTATGATCTGAATTCCTGCTAACTAAAACATCTAAGAATGGCAGCTTCCCCTCACTTTCTAACTCCATAGTGAATTTTATTTTTGGATGTATGGAGTTAAGGTGGTCTAAAAATAAAGTTACTTTATCAGATGGTAATATTGTGAAAGTATCATCTACATACCGCTTATAAAATCGTGGAGTAACTGGTGCTGAACTTAAGGCTTTGTCCTCAAATTCCTCCATAAATATGTCTGCCATTACAGGAGATACAGGAGACCCCATTGCTACCCCATCCAGCTGTATGTAGAATTTATCATCCCACATTAAGTAACCGCCTCGCAGGCAATGTTGTAATAGCTCTGCATATTCTAAGGGAATTTCACTACTAGCTAACCTTTTCCTAGCAATTTCAATGCAGTCCTCAATACAACGCAAAACAAGTGCAAAACGAAACGCGTTTTCACCTAGCGCTCACTCTTTGAATGAACGGCCTGTCAATTCTCGTGCGGTTGTCAACTTATCAAAACAAACATTGGACCAGGCCACCGTTTCGGTATTAGAAAAAGGGTTAAATTTCGCTGTGGCACCGCGTAAAATACCTTTTGAAGAAATTGTATGTAGCGTAGAGGACTGCTTATACAAAAATAATATGAGGAAGGATGATTTGGAGGCTATACGTCAGGATGTATCATCGGTCTTGCGTCGTAGTAAAGTACCCAAATTAAACCTTCCCCTTGACCAATATCGCGCTCTTAAGAACTTGCGCAATAAGCCTGAATTAACTATCCTCCGTGCTGACAAAGGTAACGCCACGGTTGTGATGGATACGTCCGATTATGTAAGTAAAGTTTCTCAGTTACTGTCAGATGAAAGTACATACAAACAGGTTAAGTCTGACCAAACTAACAAAATACTAAAGCAGACCACCGAGCTTATTAAAAAACACTCTGAGAAATTGAGCTTAGACGTTCCATCTTTAATACCTTCGTGCCCAAAACCCCCAAAGTTGTATGGGTTGCCAAAGATACACAAATCAGGTATTCCACTACGGCCTATAGTAAGCCAGATCGATTCACCTACCTACCGTCTGGCTAAGCATGTGGCTAGTGTTTTATCGCCCTTGAGAGGACAAACAACATCTTATGTGAAGGATTCCTACCATTTCATCAGTGAGTTACAACACCTAAAACTGGCTGATGATGAAACTATGGTTAGTTTTGATGTCCAGTCCCTGTTTACATGTCTACCTATTGAGGACTGCATTGAAATTGCTAGGAAAAGGTTAGCTAGTAGTGAAATTCCCTTAGAATATGCAGAGCTATTACAACATTGCCTGCGAGGCGGTTACTTAATGTGGGATGATAAATTCTACATACAGCTGGATGGGGTAGCAATGGGGTCTCCTGTATCTCCTGTAATGGCAGACATATTTATGGAGGAATTTGAGGACAAAGCCTTAAGTTCAGCACCAGTTACTCCACGATTTTATAAGCGGTATGTAGATGATACTTTCACAATATTACCATCTGATAAAGTAACTTTATTTTTAGACCACCTTAACTCCATACATCCAAAAATAAAATTCACTATGGAGTTAGAAAGTGAGGGGAAGCTGCCATTCTTAGATGTTTTAGTTAGCAGGAATTCAGATCATAGCTTAAGTCACACTGTGTATCGGAAGGCAACTCATACCGATAAATATTTGAACGGTGAATCTCACCACCATCCATCGCAGTTAGCTACTGTTGGTAAAACTTTGTTACAGAGAGCGCAGCGGATCTGTGATGATGACCACCTTGATGCAGAAGTTCAGCATGTCAAGAGGGTACTTAAAGAAAACAAGCTTAAGGTACCACATCATCGCAGACACCGTGTTAAACCAGCTACAGTTGAGCGTCAACCTGCTGTTCTACCATATGTGAAGGGAGTCACTGACAAGATTGGTAACATCTTGAAGCGTGCTTCAATTAAAACCTACTTCAAGCCGCCTAGGAAGATCAGCCAATTTTTAAGACCAGTTAAGTGTAATGTTCCCCTACAAACAGCAGGAGTATACAAGCTTGATTGTGACTGTGGGCTCTCTTACATTGGACAAACCAAAAGGAGTATCAGTACGCGAATAAAAGAACATATCGCGGATATGAAACACCGGAGGTCAACGAAGTCAGCAGTGTGTGAACATGTACTGGATAAGCCCAACCATTACATTCGCTTTGATAAACCCCAGGTCCTTGCCAGAGAAAATCGCTATATACCCAGGATGCTACGCGAGGCCATTGAAATTAAAAAACATCCTAATTTCAATAGGGAAGATGGTTGGAATGTACCACCTACTTGGGACCCAGTATTACATCTAATGGGTTCCAATGGACATCACAATACTGTGCAGCTTCAAGACACCATCAGCTCCTACTGCGTGGATAGGAACGTATTGAATGATAGTGAAGACGACGGTTGCTGATTATTCTAAAATAATTATAAAGTGAAGGTAGAAATAGCAATTTAAATAACTGTTTGACGCATAACACCTGAGTCATACCGTGATCACGGCTACTGAAAAGTAGTCGAAACGTCGGGTTTAAATTTCAAAATGTAGAATATACGCGAGTTTTCATCCGTTTAAAGTTGTTTTATTTTAATGAGTCTATCACCTATTTGGAGAAATCGACGAGGATTGATTTAGGCTCACCAGGCTGGTGTACCCGGGGATGGGCCGGTTGTGGGGATGGATCGTGGTGAGCGACAATGCTTACGGACGTTATTAGTACTTTGTTTCAAAATCTGTGACAAGTTGAAAGCTACGTCCCCAGTAGGCAAACTGTTAGCGGCAGACTAAAAGTTTGCCAGTCTGCGGCTTATCGATTTAGTACGCCTTTCCATATATAACAAATAAAGTGTCCACAGTTTGCTAGTTTTGCGCTCACACAGTTTGCAGCGCTACGCGCGCCGACTATCTCAGTGAGCGGCCGACTCCCAGCAACACCGGTTGCGACGTTCGAAATTTAAATTTCAGTTCGCCACTTAACGGCTCACTCAGTCTGCCGCTAACAGTTTGCCTACTGAGGACGCAGCCTTAAGCTACCATACGATACGCCAAAGATACGATACATCGCGCAAGAGAAAATATGGCTATTATTATGTGATAGGCTAGGTGTCATCTTCAGATGAGTATAGAATAATTGATAACATATTTGTATAATATTATCACTACTCAAGATTGAGTCTATTAAAGTCCCCTTTTCCTTATACTCATATAACTTAGTTACAATTACATTGTTGCATTTGCATTCATTCAAAAAAATAATAAAAGACTTGCAAATGAACCATGTGATGAAACTGAATGGAATAAATTGCATGACGCATAGACATTATGAACCCATTGATACTGATTTGCCGTCTCAAATAAAATCATGATGTGTAGTAAATAAATTTCGTATTTTTTTATTTTTGATATTAGTGGGAATAATTCTATTAATATCCCAATGCAAGGCAAAGGCAATCATATCAAAATTGTAGATAGTTACTAGTATTTGTGTTGGGTATAAGCTTTGGAATGATTAGTTTGAAAACTTGTTATTTTATATATCTCCAATGTTGTGATTTCTCCGATGTTGCAGATGTCTATGGGCACCGTCAGTTGTGCCGCAAACTCGTCTGCCTGCTATTTCATAAAAAAATCTTTAAAAAGCGATATTAGCTAAGAAAAAGGTCTGGATAGTTGGGTTTTGGTAGTAACACTGCAATATACAATATTTGCCGCAATCATTTGATAATCCACCAAATTAAAAAAAAACTTACTGAATAGCTTTTTCCGTCCAACCCAAGAAAGTAACCTCGGGTGAGTATCTTCGTTTAAGTGCTATTGTAGTTTTACTTATTAGTCGTATTACAAAACAAGAGGCGGGCAAGAGGTGACCCTTAGATCAGCTCTTCTAAAACAAGGGTAGCCTGAATGACGCCTTATTACATCCGTAATTTGCCAGTGAAATAAAAAAAACAAGAATTTTGTTAAAAATAAAAAAAAAAAATTTTTTGTTGTATGCATTGAACAATATTATGCTCTTGTGCGTAAAACTAAATACATAATACCTACATACAAGAACACAGCACAAGGGAAAACCGGTTGAATGCGTTCTCCTTCGCTAGGCTAGAGACACCTACCCGGGGATGGGCTGGTCAATAGCTAACGCTGGCACCGGCTCGTCCCAATCGGGTGTGACGGGGAACCGGGGGAGTTTAGTGGGTAGTGGACGCTCTAGTCTCGAGTCCCACACACGGCCGCAGGTTTAGCTACCCTGCGGTTATGGTGCATAAACGCATTCTCCTCCGAAAAAAAAAGGCTAGAGACACCTGCGATTGTTCTTGGGGCTTAGAACTAAAGACGTTCGTTTCAATACCCACTAAACTCCCCTGGTAAACGCTTTCTACCCGATTGGGACAACCCAGTGGCAGCCTTTTGGCTTTTTACCAGCGAAAAAAGGATTGCGAACACCAGCGGTTGTGGTGCATAAACGCATTCTATTCCACCGAAAAAAGGATTGCTAGGGATTGCTACTAAACGCATCAAAGAGTCAGTCGTTAATTAATCTAGAATGTTTCAAGCTTGACCTTTGCTCAGATATTCCCTGCTGGAGGTTTGTTTGTTATACATATAGTACGCACATTAATCTTGATAGATAGCCCTCCAGAGACTAGAGAAAGCTAAATAATATCAATCACAGTAATTCGGTGTAATGCATTAATGTTTAATACCAGAGATTGATGCCCAGGCAGTCAGTCTAGATTGTGACCCTGGGTGGAATCAACTACACTTTATAAACTTTAACGTGTATGAAATAACGTTGGTTTTTGATTGGCGAACTGTGAGAGATTGCACAGTGGAATTTAGATAATTACGCCTGTATTAGCTTTAGTGCGGAGTTTGTGGACATTAGGTACGTTTAGGCTGGCCATATATTTTTTTAGTTACTCGTGCTTTTTTAAGCTTCAGTCTTGAGTGATGGATAATTTTATAATTTGTTACTATTATAGTTACATGGAACGCCTCATTGGTCTAATGGCTTATGTACCTGATCGTAATCATTTGTGTAATTTTTTTGGACACAGCTCAGGTTTGTAATCATTAATCCGCATTTGGCAAGCGTTGATTAAGCTTGATTTCAATTATGGGAGCTTTTGTCTTGCAGCGGGACATTAATAGGCTGATAATTAAAAAAATATATATCTTAATATAAAAAATGCGTTGCTAACAAGCAATGCATTCGTTTCTGCAAGCTATCAAGTTAGAATATTAAGGCGTGACACTGTATTAAGTACGCCAAAAGTATAAAATACAAAAGAGATTCTACTTTCCTTTTATGCAATACAAGGTGCAAAACTACTCAAAACAGTGGCTGAAATATTTATTTTATCCAACAAACGGTAAATCGACGCTCGCTTTTGTTTTGCTACGATTTCGTAGCACAACAGTGACTTGTCTGTGCTACGAGCCGTAGCTTGTAGCGTAGCGTAGTAGTGTAGTTGCTACGGATTTTAATGAATATTGTGTTTTGTAGATTGTTTTTTTTTTAACTTTAGCTTGCAAACAGGTACGAAGCTCATAATATATTAATTTATACTTATAATTTTATGCGACATTGTGTATGTTTGTTCGTGATTTACGTCAAATCAAGTGTAGAGTGGGGCGTGGACAATGGACGTGATTTTTGGTTCATAGATTGCTAGGGGGCAGAAGAGTTACATAAGCTACTTTTCCAGGTATTATATTACATTCCTGTGGAAAACGGATTTCACGCCATAATTTGCCGTAAATGCCTTTTTACTGCGCAATTTTAGTTAGTGATGGTGAGTGATCACTACTGCCGATAAACACCTGCGATTGATGTCTCAGATGTCTGTCTTTAAAAAAAAGAATATGGAGGGATAATGGGGGGATGGAGGTGAAAGGGGGAGACACTCACTCACCAAATAAAGCTCAATAGCAAAGTTGAAAATGTTGAAAAAGCAACTCGTGATTCCGAAATTGCGTTTCGTGTTTAATCGCGGTTCGTGTTGATTATGTAGAATAAAAGTTAGCGTGGCTCGTTTTCATTTTTGCGAAATGTAAAGAATAACTTATTCATGGATGAGAAACAATTTTGCAATTTTCGTTTGTTGGCTCAACTTGTATTAATCATGATTGCTAGTCGATTCGGCATGTAGTTTTAAAAGTGAAACAAGTAGTCCGTATTCCCATTGGCCTTGAGCGGCTAACTATTTGCCTCTAGTTTATTTCCCCATATGTTGGAGTGTCCAGAACATTGTGCGCTGCTTCTTAGTAAATTAACCCTTAACTGGCTGCTTACCATTAAGTGCGTGTCTGTCTGTCTGCCCTGTAACAATCAAAATCAAAAATATTCACAGAAGCACTTACGAATCTAAAAAAACTAAATTATTTAGGTATAATAATAGTTTACATCAAATACATATATGTTTCGATATATAAGATATACTTATAAATATAAATAATTATATTGCGACTCTACCACCGCCGGTTCGGAATGCTGATTCTGACCGAAAACTAGAAGGCACCGGCAAGAAACTCTACAGTTGCTCCTTTTCATCGCCATTATTGTTTACAATTTGATTAGTTACAATAATTATAAAGAAAGAAAGAAAGAAAGAAAAACATTTATTGGCCAAAACATGAGGAAAAATAACAAAGAATAGACAGTACATTGACACAGAAAAAGATAACATGATTACATGACAAACAAAACAAACAGAGGCCAATAGGGTTCATGCCTCAGCATATGCGGCTGTGTCAATTGGAAAAAAGACACAACAGCGCTGATTTTCAGGCAGAACCTTTAGGAGTGGCGTTAATAAATAAAAGATACGTTATACATACATTACTAGTTTATTTACGTTATAATTAGTTTTAGAATGATTTGAAGCTTCATAAAACATATTTAAAGTCTACGTGGATATATTATTTTGACACTGCCAACTGAAATGGTACAAAAAAATAGATATATCTTTTCTCTTTCGCGTACCAACCATCATCCATCCCTTATTTAAAAGGATGCACGCATTGAAAAGCGCGTCGTAATGCGTCGTTCCGGCCGCTGAGAGGTTCCTCATTGTCTCCCATTAGCGCCGCGCGGGAATCACGCGCCTGCTTACGCCGGGGTGGAATACTGTCGTGGCTCGTGAAGATTGCACGGAATCACATTTGCCACCCCCGCATCATTATTTTGGATTCTAGTTAGTGAAATTACTGGGTATATGAGACCTAATCGGATCGGATCGGTGTAGCGGGCGCAGGGCGGTGCCTGACAGTAACTGTTTAGTTACTGTTTGGCACTGAACTGTCTAAGGGCAGACGTGGCGCTTACCATCAGGTGTACGATCTGCTCATCTTGTTACACATTGCAATAAAAAAAAATTCTAAAGTGGAGAGCGCGCCTCAGTTAACGTACTCGTAGTTTAGGATGGCCTCAAGCCATGTGGAATGATGATTTGTGCAAGATGGCAGGCAGGAGCTGGATGCGAGTGGGCGAGGATCGAACAGCGTGGCCAGCGTTTAGAGAATGTTCAGCAATCGACTGTGACAGGTTATTGATGTTGGCATCATCAAACACTTGTCTTATTTTCTTTAACTATACGGACGAGCTCAGGAAAGTCGTTGAAATTGTAGGCAATTTTTGAGCGCATTTAACTTGGCCACGTGGATCGTTGAAGTCGTTACTCATCTTCTACTTTGTCTTCACCTTATCCCACATTAGGTGGGGTCGGCTCTCCTTATCTTGTGGCGCCAGGACAGTCTGTCCTGGGTTGCCAGATCGGGCAATTGGGCTTTCTCCATTAGTTTGGCCATACTAGTCCACCACGTCATAAGAGGGCGTCCTCTTCCCTTCTGGTAGGGGTAAGGAAGTCGTTACTAATGAATAGAAAAAATAAATTTAAAACGCAATATTTGCATTCATGTTCATGTCCAATTAGACAGAGCGCTTTCAGCCGCCGTTAATTAATTCACATTAACAAATAGCGGCCCCACTCACTCAATCCGAGCCGGGAAGTTGAGCAGAAATAGGATAAAGAAATTTAATTAACGTACGTAATATGACATTCATTAAACCTGAAATTAAGAGTAATGAAAGAAGGTCAACCCCTTGTTGGTATAGTAAATTTGTTGTAATTGAACATGTCCCATCCCTAAATCATCTTAATTAATTTGTGTTTTTAATCTATGGTTGTATACTTCGCACTATTGTTCTCTCTATTTTCTACCCGCTCTCGAATTTTTCTACATCAAAACTATCGCAAAACTATCGTTCTCATGCATATTTAAAACTGCCCCGATCTTGGGATTGTCTGTTATGCTTATGCATTAAAACATTTTTTTAAACCAACTACCCTTACTTGCGAAAAAGTATATCCTGCAAGATTGTGATATTTTTTTTTTGGAAATAACAAGTAGCGTATGACTCTACGGCGTTGAAACTATCCCTATACCAAAAAATCACGGACAGAGAGCTACATCCTGTCTTATAGGCCTGATTTAGAATAAAAATATACACTTCTATTTTTCTATGTTACCATGGGAAAATATAGTCCCGGGATAAAAAGTCAAAAAGCGTATCAGACAGGGTTATTATCGCATTTATAGTATGGTTACTTCCGTGACTACAGTTTCTTGCAAAGTGCTACGAGCTACGTGCTACGGGACTACGAGCTTCGTAGCACAAAAGTTATTCATTGCATAATTGAAATATTCCCGGCGCTTTTCAACCTAGGCAAATGAATGTTTGAGGTTTGAATGGCAGTCTCTCGGTGGATTAAAAAAAGTACATTCTCTCAACGTTGTTCTTTTAAAACCTAATTTATGCATTCCGGTATTTCACCACTTGCATTGTAGTGTGGAGTCTAGTTTATTGAAGGAATGATATGTTGGAATAAATACTTCCGCTTTTTTATAGCTACTATTCGATCTTTGAGCTTGATTTCAAGTGTATTGGCTTTCACGGTTATATTGCCGGAACATAAGCAAAACCATCCAACCGCCGCCATATTAGGCGGCAGATTTCACCTGTGGGATTTGTAGATAGCCAATTATTGGACTATAAAAAGGTCCCCTGGCGAGAATGGGAATCATGAACTTAAAACTATTTTTATCTACATCCATACCATAATATGTCTATTTTATAGTCAGGAGCGATGAGCAAACGCCCTACATTTAGATATAAGTATCTGTGGCTGCATCGTAATGTTTACATTTTAGTATCGGTAACCGATACTTTAATTACGTTTAAATTTCGAACGTCTTCTTAAAAAGTAAAAATTAATGGATTTGAAGCTAACATTATGTAAGCAAAACGTCTTAATGTATTTTCAAAGGTACCTACCAGGAGAGCATAACCGCAGCGTAACTATTCATTAAATCAAAGAGTTTGAAAGACGCGAGCTAGCCTAGCTTCTTGTTCTTCTCTGCTCTCCTGGTACTACGGATTATATTCCACGCGGTTTCACATCGATCCTGACTTTAAAATAGACATTTATCGTATGAATGAAGATAAAGTTATGTATGTGACTGTACATAATTAGGCATTAAAATACTCATGTGATCCTTTTATGAAACTCACTTCGTTCGTTTCATAAAACCACATTCGTATTTTAATGACCCTCATTATGCAACAGTCACATAAATAACTATTTTCGGACAACTTCCAATTGGGAAATGTTTTTTTTAAGTTTCTATAAGTTTTATTTGTTTATAACATGGCACAGAAAAAGTTGAACTTCATTGACCAGTGTCGTCCAAGTACATTACTATTACAAAGTGCATTCTCCCCCGGATTTTAAAATGCATTTATACAGTCCCGGGAGTGCGGGTGGCGATAACGCTCGCGATGCAATTAGCTGGTGCATTGTGACCGGCGATTGTGCTGCACCGGGTATCCGGATTGGTTTTATAGAATGCCGAGTGCGGGCCAACATCGCGGTGCGATTTGATTGTGTTTGCTGGGTCGGTGGGACGTTGTTTGTTTGACCACAGTCAAGTAATCTTTTTGTGATAGTGAAAATGTTTTTAGTATACTGTCGCCTATTCTTGACTTATTTTCAACATGTGTGAAAAATAAAGCAAATTTTTTTTTTATTCTAAATACTGTTAACAGGGGGACTTCGCTTTATGTGCTGGCTGCCACTGTGTAGGCTCCACTGAACTTCAAGCCTTTGTTGCAAAAGTAATCTGGTTCGTACAATTAAAATTGGTAATTACAGCCACAGCTGTTATGACGGCAGATTTCAGCTATAGGGATGGTAGCTATAGCCAGTCAGACTCAGAAAATTTCCTACCAGTAACCAGTCCCATTTTTTGAAATGATATAGCGGGCAGACGAGCATGCGCCAAACTGATGGAATCGAAACCACGACCTCGACGCAGAATGTGCTTCCACTCTGTAGGCTTCTCTGGGTCACAAGATGTGTGTGTCTGAAAACTTATTTTTGTATCGCTCTTGGTGGTTCTATGTATCATCATCATCATCGGCCTCATGCATCTGTTTCAGATGATTCATACAGCGCCAGTGAGACATCGTTTTTGGTGGCTGTACAGACCTATTCGAGAGCGGCAGTCACGACCACACCTTTGGCAAACGAAGTCCTGGGTTGTTGGTTCTATGTATAACATGTATGTATTTACAAAATAGTTATTTATGTGGCTGTTGCATAATGAGGGTCATTAAAATACGAATGTGGTTTTCATAAAAGGATCACATGAGTATTTTAATGCCTAATTATGTACAGTCACATACATAACTTTATCTTCATTCATACGATAATATGTCTATTTTATAGTCAGGATCGATGAGCAAAGTTAGTACTTAGTACAAAATCATGTCATAATTTGTAGGTCAATTTGAATAAAATACATTTTAAGAAGACGTTCGAAATTTGAACGTAATTAAGGTATCGGTTACCGATACTAAAATGTAAACATTTTAATATCGGCTACCGATGTTAAAATGTAAACATTAAGATGCAGCCACAGATACTCATATCTAAATATAGGGCGTTTGCTCATCGATCCTGACTATAAAATAGACATATTAGGGTATGGATGTAGATAAATAAGTATTTAAGTATGTGTCCATCCATTAAGTTCATTGTCTGGCGAACGTATTGCAGGGTTATTATATTATCTTCTTTTTTATTGCAATGTGTAACAAGACGAGCAGATCGTACACCTGATGGTAAGCGCCATGTCTGCCCTTAGACAGTTCAGTGCCAAACAGTAACTAAGCAGTTACTGTCTGGTACTGCCCTGCGCCCGCTACACCGAGATGACAGTTATTAGGTCTCATATACCCAGTAATTTCACTATCATATCTGTTGCTTTACTGCCATTTTTCGCTTGTGATCTTACTCTGCAAGGCCGGGGACTCGCTTGGGAATATATCTGATATTGTAGAACCTGATCGCCGAAGATACATGTTCCTGTAAAATAATGATACAGATTTGTTACGCCTCTGAAGATGACAGTAATAAGGATATCTTTCCCGCGAATCGATTTTGTAGATGTTCCGCGGTTGGTGCGTCGTTGTTAGTATTCTCATTTTCGATTACCTTGCGTTGTTTTATGGTTTGGTTTTTATTTTTGTTCAATAAATAAAAACTAATAATGTTGTGTTATGTTAATGCTTTTTAACACGCTTTTATTACTCTTGACTATTTTTTTGCCATTTTTGGGTGTTTTTGGTTATGGATAGTCATAGGTCTATTATGAAACTAGTGACGTGCAAAAGGCCTTTGACCAGCAGTCGGATCTATAATAAAATAAATATCACAAAACTGGACATAATTCTACGACGATCTCTGAAAACAGAATTTATCAAAATATAAGGAAGCACATAAATGCTCATAAAAACGCCCTCCTTCCTCCTAATTTTGATGGATTGGTACAACGCAAACGAAACGTCAGGAATGAAACGTTCCCTTATCGCGTACGACTGTACCATGTAAGCCGAACGATTGTCACGTACAGTCAGCCGCGTCCTTGAGTTGGATTCAATAATCCTTAAGTCATTGTTTATATTAGCTCTCACTAGAGTTTTCTTTTTTAAATAAAATCTTTATTAAAAACTTAACACAATATTTGATCTTAAAATATTGTGAGTTAAGTTTTTAATAAAGATTTTATTAAAAAAATACTAGTGAGAGCTAATATAAACAATGAATAAGGATTATTGAAGTATTGATGGCCAACAGTTCAGATTTCAGGGAATCCAGAAAAGAAAACTATCATATTCATATTTAAAAGGATTTTATCCAAACTCAAAATCATATTTTCCATCGATACATTTCTATTCTAGGTATTAATCAGTACTTACGTGAAAACACCACGGGAAAACACTAACAGTAATCAATTCACAATACTACACAGTTATCACTTTCGTCCGCTCGCGTCGACGTCTCGTAACAGAATGCCGGTCTGTCTGTGCTTTACGTTTGAAGTAACGAACGAATGAGGGGGGGCGCTGTCAAATCAATTTGTCATAGAGATTGATATTAGTGTTGCCCGCAAATTATTAGGAAAGTGCTTTTAATATTGAATGAATAATTAGGGCAGCATAATAAATGCTAACAGTTCGGCCATCCTGTTCGAGCGCGTCCTCGCGCTCACAATTTTATTACACAACAAATAATCACTTAAATAACTTAGTCCAAAACAGTTATTCACAGTATTACATAATTTCTAGTACTAAACATGCGGGAGTAGTCTTCGACAGTTTTAACTTTGAATATAAGTCATACAATAAATTATAAACTAAAAAGATAAATTTAAGTATCATAAGTGCACGATTAAATTTTATATGATAAAAGGTGTACAGTCTACAAGGGGAATTTACATTAATAAAATATATACCATACATACACTATTGTTACACTATCTACCAACAATTGTAATTAGCTTTAATCTAATACTGCAACAATAACTCCCAATTTTCGTAAAATTAACATAGTGTAAAATATGTCAAACGGTGTACCTCATAGAATAAGAGGATATTCTGTGGTGTACCTTAACAAAGTGAAATAAGCCTTAATGCTATAATTTTAATAAAATTGTAGCAATTTAAAACATACTTATGGTTATGTTACTTACTGCCATGGATATGTAGTCATAGGTATATAAACGAGTTATTTTAATCATTAAAGGAGTCTTTTAACAGCCGTCGTTGTTATCATTACTCTCCTTACACCCAATGACCCAATCCTGTAAATGGCGACCCTGCCAGGATTGTAGCCTTAACATTTTATAAATGAACATGATTTACACAATTATTCTATTTTTATTCAAGACATGACATTACCTACTAGATGTTGCTGACATGATTTACGAATTCAATTTAGATATCTCGACATGACATTATGATTAAGATTGTGTTGGTAGGACCCTCACTCCTCGTCACTTAAATATCATACATTTTTAACCAACTAATCTGTATTTAAACCCTTTCACAATTTAATTTAATTAGTACAGAGGAAGTCTACAAATAGCAACTATTGCGTTTAGTCTATTTTTCTCAAAATAATGAGAATTACAACCTAATACCCTTTTCTCATTGACTTGGTATCTTTGATTTACAGATAAAACCTACATTTGAAACAAAAACATCAACCTATTAATGCGAAAACCCATTAAGGAATTGGTTTTAAGTCAACACATACCCTTTACCAACCGTGCCGATATGTTGATGTATTGGTACATATCCCGACCATCCAACAATTTATTTATTACTACTATTTTTTTCTTCTTTCAGTTAATAAATAATCAATTTTAATGAGGATGATCTGTTACAACCTGGGCTCACCTATGTCCTGAAACCTGGGCTTAACCACGCCCTCAAACCATTTTTTTTAACCTTGGGCTTAACCACGCCCTTTAACCATTTTTTTCTTTAACCTGGGCTTAACCTCGCCCTCAAACCATTTTTTTTTAACCTTGGGCTTAACCACACCCTTTAACCATTTTTTTTCTTTAACCTGGGCTTAACCTCGCCCTCAAACCATTTTTTTTAACCTTGGGCTTAACCACGCCCTTTAACCATTTTTTTTTCTTTAACCTGGGCTTAACCTCGCCCTCATTTTTCAGAGTCACTCAACCCGTTGCCTTGGGTTACCCTGTGTTTAAAGTTTCCATATAATTGTCACTCAACCCGTAGCCTTGGGTTATCCCGTGACTGTATTTTTCCATATAATTGTCACTCAACCCGTAGCCCTGGGTTATCCTGTGACTCTGTCTATTGTAGTCATTATCGTCCATGGTGATTACCCTGAAACTTACAAATCGTTAAATGAATCTTATTCAAATCATTACACATTTACAAAGGAATAAGACGTAATATTAGTTGTAAAAATCCTTAATTTTTTTTTTAACTTCGGGTGCATCCATACAAAATATGCTTATACTTAATGTCTGGCAACTATAGTTCAAATTTTAACCCAGGCTGGGACCAGACGGCGTTGCGTAAATAATCAATTTACTATGAATATGTTATAAAATTATAATATGAGAACAACAACATCGACAATTCTTGACACTGAGGGGCATTTAAAGAGTTTTTTAAATGCAAGTAATAAAAGAAAAAACTAATAAAGATGTACAGTGTGTCTTTAAAACAATTATTTTTATAAATATGTATAAGTAATTTTATTAATACAACTATTATTAATACAACTATAAGTAATTTTATTCACTCAGCAAAAGTAATTTGCATATGCAACGCTACAAAATAAACCATTAAAATTTACATTAAAATAAAGTATTTTCACTTCAGGAACTGAACGTTAAAATTAATTTAACTTAATTGAAATATAATATCACGTTTTGTAAATACCAAAAAGTAATACAGTTAAGAACAGTGCCTCAAGTAGTGTTAAATGGACTAATTTGTGCGAGGTCTTATTGTGACGATACAATGCTAACTACCCTAAATACTTTTAATAATATTGTTATGCACTGTTTTTCGGTACTAAAATGTGTTATTAACATTAAGTTTGTATGGAGACTGCGTTGTTGATGTTGTACGCTCGTAAAATTAATATATTATAATTAATATTTTAATATATATATTTTTTTTCTGTTGCCCAGTATAAGTTCTTATTGTGAGTGAAATTTATTTAATATGATAGTAAATATCATTATCCGTAAATTTTCAAAACAATTGAAATATATTAATTTAAATAAACCAAACAGCACCTATAACATGTACATATCTACATGCCCCACAACAAAATATATATATTTATTTGATTTTTTTTTTCTCAATGTTAAAAAAATAAAAAAAAATACTTCCAAAATCGAAGACTTCTCTAGATCCAAAAAAAAAAAAAAAAAATGAAAATGTGGACGTGTGAAGAGAATAAGTTCTCATGTGATCCCACTTCTGAACTGATGGCCAACAGTTCAGATTTCAGGGAATCCAGAAAAGAAAACTATCATATTCATATTTAAAAGGATTTTATCCAAACTCAAAATCATATTTTCCATCGATACATTTCTATTCTAGGTATTAATCAGTACTTACGTGAAAACACCACGGGAAAACACTAACAGTAATCAATTCACAATACTACACAGTTATCACTTTCGTCCGCTCGCGTCGACGTCTCGTAACAGAATGTCGGTCTGTCTGTGCTTTACGTTTGAAGTAACGAACGAATGAGGGGGGGCGCTGTCAAATCAATTTGTCATAGAGATTGATATTAGTGTTGCCCGCAAATTATTAGGAAAGTGCTTTTAATATTGAATGAATAATTAGGGCAGCATAATAAATGCTAACAGTATGGAATGTAAATTGATTGTTATGAGTGTTACAAATGAATTTAGTAAATATAGGGACGGTACTTCATGGATTCTGTTGTACGAGTAGGTAGTATGTGACAGAATTAATATACGGTTTGCATTTATGTACAGCTGCGAGTCAATTGCTGGAAAGCAGCTGAACCTTTTCGGATTAGCCTACCTCATGTTAAAGGATTCTATGCAGATTACACACGACGTTTAGAAGGTTATAATAGTACTTTGTCAGTGCCCCTGGATCAATAGTCAAGATATGATAACTGTACAAGAAAGTAAGTTTGTTATTTCATACGGTGGTATGAGCATTTTCAAAGTCTGACTGGCTAGCTATAATGGCTGCCATTATTGTTAAAGTGTTCCAGGATTGTTATTAAATAATGTCCTAGAACATTTGAAAATAAAAGTATAATGATAACAGATGTTTTTTGATGAATTGGAATTGGCTAGTGAATTTTAGTCTGGTCACTTATTATGTACAATTAATGCGACGTCCGTCTTCTTTTGTCCGTCGACATTTCTCTTCTAGAGGGACATCTAATATAATTATAAGGCATATTCAGATTTTGTGCCTAAAGAATCTTAAGACTGAAGTAAGCCCGTTGATATAGTATGCATAGTAATGCAAATATTGGATGCAGTAATTCATAAAAATGGTTAGCTATTTATCTGCGTTAATTTTTGGCAAGCAAATGTTGCGGTCTTCCAAATTCCTCCAACGGATCGTTCAAATTCTGCTTCTTCGAATGCCATCCGTCTTCCCAGTTGGTGCAACCGTTTCCGCATCTCGCTAGAACTGTGTCTGTGGTGAATCCCGGCGATGCGCAGCATGCGCGGCGGCCGCGGCACAAAGCGATGCATCACAAAGCCGCATTCCCCGCGCAGCGGCATGCCGCGGCTTGTAACGTGTGCAACGTGAGATAACTGCGGTGAACTTACGTGTCACGTTATGGAGCGGGGCTAGGCCGCGGAGCGCAAAATCTTCGCTCAGACAGGAAGTTTGGATTATATTTCTCCTTTTCTCCGCTCCGCTGCCTCGCTCCGCGCCGGAGACCGATTTTTGATTTTTGGTGACCGATTGAGATGCGTCCATTTGGAAATTAATAGCCACATTGTCTACGAACATTACATTGTCAGATATTGAACTCAGGAAGTACCGTTCTATGTATCTAGTATCAAATTACTAAATAATATAAGCTGTCTCTGTGTCTCTCTGAGTTACTAAAACTGGAACATAGTGGCGAGGCGACCATTGGGAGAGGCAGTCGAATAAGACAGGATGTAGCTCTCTGTTTGACAAAACTACCTGATGTTAAGCGGATCCCGGGGCCTGTTCCATTGAGGGTCAGTATAGACCAGCTTTACTTAAGTTGTTTAACATCGTTCAAATGTTAGTGAAAAAATGGCCCTAATTAGTTTTGATAATATTTATATCCATTTATTCAATTCAGCATAGTTTATCGTAACTGGTCTGTCAGCCCAAATAGATTTATCATTTTTAAATTAGGTAGTCTAGATTTTGAATAATACAACAAATCAATATACAAATCGCAGCTCAATATTTAGCCTGAAGTGAGTCTTATCAACTTTGGCTGCCATTACGGCATTCAACGTGACTTATCTGAATCTACCACGATCTGAATACTCCACCTCGGCCTGTAATTTGGCGATCAGCACAATAAAATCATTACTAACTTGATGGGGTTATCTGGTTTGTTATCTCGAGGTGACCCGATTGTCTGAACGAGACACGATGCACTAGCGACCAAAAATATAACCTGAAGTTAAAAATAACAGCACGCTCCGCACCCTTCGCACCTTAAAACATGTTGCAATATTAACAAAAAGGTGTAAATTAAGGTTTTTTATATTTTCGATGATAAAGTAAAAAGACAATTGACATTAGATTTTTGAAAATTGGACGCAACAGTTTGCCAGAGAACACATCTTTTCATTTCTTCAATTCCGTGTATCATGTCACTACACGAATGACCACTGCCTAATAATGTCTAATGCCTTGTAGCATGAAATGGCCTGCGCTGCTCATTTATGGTGGAACAATAACAGGCGTAGCTGGAGCGGTGATTAGGGGCAGGCCACACAAATCAGCCGCCTGCGGTCGACGGTAATCGACATTTGCTCTGCTCCACTGACGATCATGATGAGCTTTATTTTGTTACGTGATTTGAGGGCGCGGGTAGTAATTGATACTCTAATCGGGAGTTAAATTTACAATTGCTGATAATAAAGTTACGCATGTAAATGAAGAAAAGACATAATACAAAATTCTATTTTAATGTTAATAAAACAATACATGTCCGCTTCGGTCTTGCCACTTGACACATCTTTGTGCCGTACCCCGCATGTCCGAAGGAACCCTAAAAATTTTTTCAGTGCATATTTCCTGAATCGTACATCGCATCGTATAAATGCATTTATTTTAATTTTATGGTGCGTAAGAAATGTGTGGCTGATGTCTTAGAAGGTTTAAGTGACGGGGCATGTGCAGTTTTTTTGCCGCTTAAGGCTTCTCCCGATCTTGTTTCATTTGTACCATTAGTCGAAGATTTGACATGTTTCCGAAGCACAGTGTGAAATGCAGTCTACAGTCATCTAGGAGTAGTCTTGCCACTTTACTTAATTTTAACCGTACCTTTTACTTAAATGTTTTTTCAAAAGCAGTTACTAGTGAATTTTTCCCTTATTCGTCTTTCTAATTCATTATCTACTAACTTAGATAATAACAGTAATTTTTGTAATTACTAACACAATATGTATACCAATTTTGTCCGAATTAAACGATTTTTATTTATTTTTATTATCTATTTTGTTTGCCAACAAGGATATACGCAAACAGTGCAACAATTATGCCCAATTATAATATTATAGTCAAGCGTAAGCGTAAGCTTATGAATGACTAATTGGGCATCAAGCTTGATTTGCACGGGTCCATCTAACCTAGAACAAAACTTCATTAGACCCAATGAAAGACAATTATGCATTCTAGGAGCTGCCTGTATGATCAGGTTAGTGTGAGGCGCGTGTACCAGGGAACTAGTGTCCGACTGGAGGCGAGATTTCGGCCGAAGCCTTAGCCGAAGTTTAGGTTTAGGCGTTATCTTCGGCCCAAGTACACCTGAAGGTTTGGCTGTGCTTTGGCCGAAGATAACGACTTAAATGTTAAAGCTGAAACTTGAAAACTGGTTGTTGATTGGTAGATAACATTTCATTTTATTTTATCATCACAATCCAATACAATGTACAGCTTTTCGTAGTGCAAATTCGTGTGAATTTGGCGGCAAATTCGAAACCGTTGGGCATAAGTCAAACCCTTAGCTGATATTGGCCGAAGCCAAAGATGCTATAAAGGCCGAAATTTGGCCGAAGCCGAAGATTGGGCTAGCATCAACAGGTCACAGGCCGAATCTCCGTCGCGTGCGCCGGCTAATAGTCAATCTGCAGTGGCAGAGGTTCAGTTGTTCACGCTAATGGACCGAGCGCTTGACCTTTCAAACGGTATCTGTGTTTCTCGTTTTGCGGATTCCATCAATCGTTTCATTTGCTCGTCGATGATTGGCTTTGATGGCAAAACACGGTTTGGATGGATCTACTGTTAGGTGTTTTTAATTAATGGTTTTAGCTGAACATTTTTTTTAAAGCTTTATACATTTATGTTGATGACGTCACCTTGCAATTCTTTAAAAAAAGGCTTAAGCGGAAAGTTTACGAAACTTACTTTTAACGGGAGCATTAATGTTATGCGTAACTAACTGCCCGCTCTGAGTTTCCATAGGCATATACTCGTACCATGGCCTAATAATAATAAATACAAAATGTGGTGTTGTTCTGAAGTATAGCGAGAACCATGTCGCACTTATGGCTGCAAATCTTCATAGATTGTGCTTATGGTGCGTCTTATGCGATTTGCGTAGTAGGAAAACAAAGAATAAGGTATAAATAGAAGTTTGCTATTTGCGATGTAGACCCCTGGCGCCTGAGCGACAAAATGTTTTTTGAAAACAGAATATCCATAGAGATGTATCTGTGATATCGCATGACAGCCATTCTATATGCCGTCCTTTATTAGCGTCCATTAATAATAATCTCAGCAAATCCCGCCGAGATGGTTGAACGGCCTTCATGTAAAGCTATGAACATAAATACATGTACATACGCCAGTCTACGCCCTAAGACAAACAGTGACCTTAATTGGTATAGCTAATCTCATTTTTGTTTGGTCCTTCTTGTGCTGTGCTAGTGTTTTCTTTTGTGTGACTTCAGTTGGTAGATAGGCACACAGCCCACCTGATGTGAAGTGAACCTACGGCCTATTCTATTGAGGTATAGCTGATCAGGAACTTCAGGAAGTACCTATCGTTGAATTAGCTGCCACAGTGTAGACTTCTATACATATATTCGAACATCTAAGTTCAAGTTTACGTATTTGTTACGATAGTTAATGCGTGGGTTTGACTCCAGCAGAGTCAACAGAGAAAATTGAGACAGAAATATTGAGATCACGAAATTGTATTGTAATCTAGTAACGTAAGTGTTGTTATTGGAATGCACGAGTAGCACTTTTCACGTGACAAAATAACAACATCTTACGACGACGACTTGTTCCGTTTTTGATTTGATTCTCGCCTTGTGTCTCTTCGACGTTAGGACAATTTAAAAATCCGTCATGTAAGCTACCACTTCCATATGTGAGGTAACTTTGTATGAGAATATTAGCTTTTTATTCTATTTTACTCATCCTAGACAATATTGAATAGGTACTTCTATAATATAAATTAATTTTAAAATAAACTAAAATTGTAAAGTACCTTCATCCGCCTAGCAACGGCCTAACCTTATATGGTGCCAAAAAATTGCCAAAATATGCCATTGTTTTACCGGCTTCCTAACCTAACACTGAATATAATTTTTGTAACTTTCATTTCAATAAACCATTATGTTTCGTACAGGTGAGCCAATGTTTACTCGCAAATTAAAACAATTAACATTAACCGGGTTGAAGCCAGCTTTCATAAAGCAAACGCAAATTTAAATTCATACGGCGGTTTTTTCTGCATTAGCGTAGGGCAGACAACAGTGCAATTAAAATGCAAATTAAGAGAGATCGTCCCTGGGTCGAGCCCTGCCGTGTTGGGGACAGACTTAGGGCAGTTTATAACCTAGATTACTTGTTCTATATATTCAACAAGTGCTGGAATCTCCGCACGTATCTATAGTTGTACGATTCTTATGTGTCTTGTATGTACTTGTGTATTGAATGACTACGAAGAATGTAATGAAAAAAACCGGCACAGTCAGATTACGGTGGCCCTTTTATGATGGTCTGATTGGTTTCGTTCCTCCAGTATGGCAGTTTGAGGTCCGGTCTAACCTCTGGGTAATTTTGTGCTTATCTATCGTTATTCAATAACGAGGAGTTTTGATGTGAAAATTGATTTACATATTTTTTTAGCTGGTTTAGTGTTTTTAAAGCACCTCTGTATGCCCTAGATACGTCCTAGCCCATCTCGCAGCGTCAGCCGACATGTGGGAGAGGCTGTCGACCTTTGCTCAGGGATATATTACGATTGGAGATAGCCCGCATGGACTGGATTAGATAATACTCAGCGTTAGTAAGATATGGGTAATTTGGTCGCAACGATCGTGTGTGGGAGTGGAGGGTTTTTGAGATAGGCAATATTTAAATGATTTGAATTTTTAAAAACGTGTTATAGATTAAGTTGATCTTCATTAACTTACTTGTTTTGCGAAGAAGGATGCTGGTAATCACCACTGCTACAGGCCAGTTTAACCTGCGGCAGTATGTTGAAATCAGGGCTAAAGGTCGTTCGTCCCGCTACCTACTAAACTTCAACCATGAGAGCCTATAGTAACAGATTTCAATTTCGCGCTTTGTTACCGCCTAATTCAGTCGCCTGTCCGTTGCCCTGAAAGATGTGTTCTCTACCCTTTCGTTATATATTCTTAAATCTTCATACATTAATATGTATTGTAATCCGTTACAATGTTTGCTATACTATGTAATTCCCCCAGGCGAGGGCCAAGCAGTAGACCGCTCACAGACACTGAATAATGCGCACATCAACCGCGGTGAACAAGACATCAAAGCGAACTCTCTCTGAATATTCATGCTAGATAGTCAAATATTTAATATTATCCACGCGGCTACTATTTTGAATTTGCTTGAAAGGAGAATACGACAATAAGAATAAAACCGTTAATTTCAGGCAACAGAATTAACAATTATAATAAATAACTTACAGACTAACATAGAAACAATTTTTAGATCACGTATTTACGACTTAAGGCGCCGATAAGGAGGCAGCCGATCTCGAAACTTATAAACTATAGAAAACTCCCTGCGACCAGAAGTCCTCCTTGATGAAGGTCGCAAGATGATGGGTTGGCACCCTCACCACAAACGAGCTGAATTTATGTTTTAACAGAAAACATACAGCCACCCAATAATATTATGTATGTACTCGTATATTCAGAACGTTTATTCAATTACCGTGTGTTTACCGTTTACGCGGACATCGAGTTTATACAATTGTCCTCGAACAGTGACTTTATTAGAAGCAGTAAATTTTTAAATGGCCCTGTTTCACCCGTTGTCCGGTTGTAGATCATTGAACCCTTTGAAGGGAGAAAAACCTATGTCCTACTTGTATTGTTAACGGGAAAGTTTGTGACGATGATTCATGTTTGCTACCCTTTCAAGCAAAAAGTACTAGCTTGGATGTGGCACACTGGTAGTTTATAACTTGGTTTAACACAATATAATATGATAATAGTCGAATCTTCCTGTTTCGGTGTCCTAAAATGGAACAGGCTGTTTACCATCAGGTGGGCGGGGTGCGTTCATACAAAAATATATCCACCTTAGATTTGTACAATATTTGCTCCATTATAGTAACCAGATTTGTCGAATCTAGGATCGTAGTTGAAGCAGACCGTGGGCTCCCATACTGGATGCAATCGGGAATAATCTGGTATGGTTATGATGTCTTTTGCAAAATTAATGTTAGGCTTCCGAAATCTGATAAATATGTCTTTACGCTTACGACAAAACTAAACGTAAAAACGGCGTTCTTTGAGCGGCCTTTGATAATAGTATGTAGTTGGACGGTCACGGTTGCATACTTTTTGTTATGTAATTTTTTATTTACGAGTTATTGTGTTAATTGTAATAGGAAATATTTAAGTGTATACCAAAAAAATACTGAAATGTGCACCAAAATAAAAACAAGACCAAAGGTTAGGTTAGGTTAGCAATTAAAGTTTTTGGTGATCATTTCAGTATTTTTGGTGACCATTTCAGTATTTTTTGATGTTCAGTTAAATACAACCCAATTGTAATCAGTATCTTGATACACACAGGGACACTATTCAACGCACCATAGTGTCAGTCAGCAACAATAGTAGTCACGTCACTGTTGTCACCTCAACTATGACTAACGCTCCCGGTTTCTCGATTCTTTGATGTCCCTGATGAGGCGAAGCTCACGTCGCTTTGAACTTGCAAGTCCAATGCTTGCTCGGGCTCCTCAGGGAGAGGGAGGGTTACCGCTGACTTACTTTTGAATAAAGAATGGGGCGTAATGCTGTTTTTACATGCTAGGTTATTGATGGGTGACGGAAGAAAAAATCTTTCTATTTTTTTTTGCTCCCTGGGAAAATAAACATTTTTAAAGGTTTTTGTTTTTGTTAATTACTGCTTTGGAATGAAATGGCCCGTGTATGCCTTTTGACCGATAAGGATTAATAAGAAATTGGCCATCATATCGGAGGTCGCGGGTTCGATTCGACGCACGGTACAAACATTTTGTGTACATGAATAATATGAATATGTTTGATTGTGCGATAAAAAGTGGGTGTTTCGTGTGTAAATTATTCGTATGTAATTATATACGAAAAATTGTCATAGTACAAAGTACAAACTCTCAGATAGATAACCATATAGATAGATAACCAGATAGATAACCATAGATCAGTAAAACTATGCTTAGTTTTGGGGCGAGATGGTAGTTTGTGAATAATAAGGATATTTCTTTACGTAACTTTGTCATTTGTAGCTGTAAGTTCTATACTTAGATAAATTAGCGTTTGACCTCCATCTTGATCAAGGTCATTTTCACAGTTTGAAGTGACTAACTTAACTTAACCCTACAGGAGAAATGTTCCGCCATAGTGGCTTTATATATTTTCCGGTCAAATAAAATAGAGATCGAGGCCAATATAATATAACGTTTTCTCACCCGGGAAATTTTTTCTCTTTGTAATTGAATTTTTAAGTAACGCATACACACGTACTGTACAAAACATAAATGTTAATAATTATTATATCAAAAGTACACCACTTTTCCTACTTATATTCTTTCCTTGCCGTATGATCTCTTGCATAAATGAGAACTTAACTCGGAATTAATTCAAGTAGGGTAGGTATTAAAATTCTAGGCGATCTTAAAAGTCTTTGCATAGGTAGAAGTTTTAATCAGTGTCAAAGGTGAGGAGCGTACATGAATAAATCTAGCAGCTGTCTCCCTCGGCACTGAACCTGTTTCTATCTCTAAATTAAAATTAAATTACTTTGCTCGAGAATGGTGCGAGTACACGTGTTGGTATTGTAAGTGCTTAATGCGTTGTTCACAAAGTTCGAGTCTTAGTTTGATATATCCTGAAATAGATTGCAAGTCTAAGAATCCGCAAGAAATTATAGTATTCACATGTAAACGCAACACATGAAGCAGCGTGTATTTCAAGATTAACATAGTGGTAAAAGTTTAGTGGTATGCATCCAAACTTCGACAATCCCGAAAAACTTGACTTTATCTTAAAACTCTTCCATAAAACACAATATGATTTAGTAGTAATAAGTATCGTGGGAACGGTTTCAATAATGGCTGGTGGGATCTCACTGAAACAGAAACAAAGATCTTCTCTGCTTTCCTAACACCATCATCTAACTAAATACTACGTCATATCCGTAATGGCGACCCAGTTAGGACGCGGGGAATTAATGTGGCTGATCCGAAATGTGCTAATAAAATAAATGCCCGGTATGGGAGCGGACATTTGGCCGGCGCGGGCGATTTACGAGCGATGCCCTTGCGTTATGGCAGCCGACGCGGAAAGAGAATTGGCAACTAGTTCATTTAATTACTTTTAATTATTATTATGTTTATACGGGACTCAGGTCCAGACATGTTCGTGTACACAAAATGTTTGTACCGTAGCTCTAGTATCGTAATCGTTTCTCAAAGGCGGGCAACGCAGCTGTAGTGATCCAATGAGGAGTCTCTCTTGCACGTTTGCCTTTTTTTTTCGGAGGAGAATGCGTTCATGCACCATAACCGCAGGCTAGCTAGACCTGTAGCCGTATGTGGGATTCGAGACTAACGTGTCCACTACCTACTAAACTCCCCCGGTTTCCCCTTCACACCCAAATTGGGACGAGCCCGTGCCAGTCTTGTGGCTATTGACCAGCCCATCCCCAGGTACTCTGACTTGCAAGGCTTGCACGTTTGCCTGACTTTGAAACCTAAACTGCAACAACAACGAATAAAAACATTAATAAAAGTACTGAACAATTCCAAACTCAGATTATAAAAATGTTTTTAGAAAGGTACAAAAACAACAAATGAAAACGTTTATTGAGCGCAGTTGAAACGCGGGAAATTAATATGGGCGATCCGAAATGCTAATAAAATGGACGTCCGGCACGGGAGCGGACAATTTGTCAGGCGCCGGCGATTACCGCGGCCGTGGCGGTCGCATTACCGCCTCGGCGATTTACGAGCGCTGCCTTCTGCTCTGGCGCCCAACGTGGGGCCGTCAATTGGCGACGACTTAATCAAATATTTACACATGCTCCGACTGATGAAATAATTTTCTTTTAAGGCAGGTTTTCGTTAATTATTGTGTTTTATTTATTATGGAATCGTACAAACGTATAAGTATGTAAACGTTTTAAGTATGTATTATCACTTTTTTTTTGGAGATTGGCACATACGTGTGTTAACAGTACTTTTAATTATATGGTCTTAAAAATAAAATACAGGTTAGTCAATAGTATCTTGGCAACCGTTACATCTTTGCATAATCTTATCGGTACTTATTTACATTTGTGTATATCAAAGTTAACATACCTTTGATGAAAAGTAAATCGCTTTTCATTTCGTCTTCATTTGCAAGGTGTTAGTGTCCGGGCTTTTAAGTAGAAAGACCAAGATCCGGGTTTACAAAACCGTGATACGGCCCTTACTAATGTACGGCTGTGAAGCCTGGACACTGACTCTTAAAGAGGAAAACAGGCTTCTGGTCACTGAGCGAAAGATCCTTCGTAAGATTCTGGGACTAGTGCCGAGGCCCGACGGGAGCATGAGGGTCCGGAAAAATGCCGAAATAGAAGAACTTGTGGCTGAGCCTAACATTATCGGGGAGACTAAAGCTCACAGACTCCGATGGCTTGGTCACTTGGAGAGAATGGGAGAGGATCGCGGTGTCAAGAAAGCCTATCTGGGCCGGCCTACTGGCCGTCGGCCGGTTGGCCGCCCTAGGTATCGCTGGAGCGATGTAGTGGCGGCTGATCTCCGGGAGCTGCGTGTTGACGACTGGCGCGCGAGCACACAGGATCGGGAAGGATGGCGAAATCTCGTATCGGAGGCCAAGACACACTTCGGGTCGCTGAGCCATCGGAGTAAGTAGTAAGTTTATTAATTGCTAAAGTTGGTATATTTCTGCGTTGGTTATCGACTGGCGATAATTCTTGTATACGACTAGATTAAAGGATGGTATGATGAATTCATCTATTTATTCTATTAAGAATTCCGCTTCAGATAATAACCGTAATAGTTTCCCGCTTCACTTAAATCGTCGGACCGTGGTCCACATAGATTGTAGTAAAACGTTTTCGAACTCATCTAAAACTACCTCGGAGTCATAACTTTAAGAGCAAGTTGGAGGGAATTTCAGACAGTGTGCTCCGGTATTTTTCCAGCAATAAAGACGGAATTAACGCCGGCAGTGGCCGTGGTCTGATGAGATTACCGCTGTAATATAGCTGTAATACACTTAACTAAAATAACTGCGACTGCGGTGGAGCTCCTGAGATTCACGTTGGAACGTTTCTATTTAATCACAGTTAATCAAACATGACTACTAACTTAATTGATTTGTAGGAGTAGACGTGGGTTGGTAAGAACTCGTACCAACCCACGTCTACTCCGTCCTTCAGTAGAAGCATTGCAGAAGAGTGGGTAAACCGATGGTGTAATGATTCTGTATTTTGCATCGGTACAGGATTTGAATGAATCCTGGTATGGATAAACATTGAAGATATATTAGGTTTTTACTCATTTTGAATGTTAATATTATTATGTATGCATTAGTACAACATAGTATCTTTCCGAGTCTTTTGTTGTCACGTTGATATTTGTGTTACGTGTTCGTTGTCCTAAATTTGTTCTTTCTTTTATTTTCAGGTATGTGTTCTTGTGTACACCAGATTTGTGTACACCAGATTATATCGAAGAAATAGAGGTTTGTGGTTTATACAATATTATTGTTAAAGTGATCAAATGTCTCTCTTAAAAAACTTAATCTTATGTGCTCTTATATGCTCGACGCTGGTTTACTATATTTTTCCTACACACCAAGATTTTCCAATTCAATTTGCAAAATATCTCACGCTCTCATCACATCAAATAAAGTGCATTGGATGCACCTTGGCTGCGTTCCGACCGCGACCTAGTCGAGGGTTGTATTTCGGGAGCGCCCCAATCGATAGCGGCGAGAGTGACCTTCGGCGTCTGGCGTTGTGCCAGCAGCCTGGCTTGTTGCTCCACCGAGCTAGCGGGCTATCAGTAGTTATCACCTTAATTACCAGTTAGAAGTGTGGTGCTGTCTCACTTTGATAAAAGACATCCCTTAATTATCAGTTAGATGTGTGGTGCTGTCTCTCTTTAATAGAAGATACCCGCTGGCGATCTTCTATCAAAGTGAGTATCTACGAATCTCATGCGAGATTATAAATTAGAATGAAATCCTGTATCGTGCAAAGAAAATTTATCGTAATAGGATCTCGTCCTTGTCCGCTTTCATAGTAAATAAGCTAAGCCGCTTTCAGCCTTGAGTCTGGTACGGAGTAGGATTTATGCAGTGTGCGACTGGCTGATTACATATTTTCTTACATGTAAAATTGACCGCTTAAAATACTTAGGTTAAGTTTTGGAAAAATTGAAGAGATTCCATGATCTGCCCCCATAGACAAGCGGCATTTATGACGTTCGTTATAGCTCAATTTGCGATAGCGAATGTCAAATCCCATACTTTCAACACGTGACTTTTCTATGGTATCTGTCAAATCCATACAAATTGGACTTAGCGAAATTCGCCAGCTATGAAGCGATGTCATCTTGTCTTAGCCCCCAGAAGAGCTCATGGAGCGATACTTTTTGATGAGATGGTTCTGTCAGTTTATATTTCGGTGTGGTGTGTTTATTGCTAAAAATCCTTTACTTTCTTCAACTCTATAAATCTTCATAGGTATACAATGTGTGTCATTATGTCCTCGACCCGTTTTAGCAACACATTCCGGGAGCATAGCTGGTCGATAGGGGCTTGTGTGACCTTAGGGATGTTGGGCGCGCCCTACCGGCTAGCTTAATTCCTTCCTGCCTTTTCTCAGATTTAGAACTTGGGCAGAAGTGTCTTTATTGGTTTGAGCTGTTGTAAATATAATTTCTTCTGTGGAAGCTTTGAAGTCGGGACATAATGAACTCGTGACCCCTTTCTTTTTAGATTAAGGTAAATATACGGTGGTACACAAACAAATAGTTAAGCAAACAATATGACGATTATGCCGAAAAAAAAAGTCATAGATTACAATCTGATTCTTCTTCCCAGCCGCTATTTGCTTGCTTATGTAAGTAAGTAAGCTAACTTACGGCTAGAAGGGCCTGAAATAAGGACTATAAAAGATAAGACTGCCCTTGAAGAGGATTCAGTGTTTATCGATTATCTTTGTAGTATCATCCATCCCTTACTTTATTTTTACGGCATTACTTATTTTTAGCAGGGCCTTGTATAATCTATTTTCGGATTGCAAACTTCCGATATTGTAAAATTCATGGTTGCATCCAGAATTGCTCTGCGCTCATTGGATTAATTAACCATAGCAAAGCAGAGGCCTTGACTTCCACCGCAGTAAAATGATCGATAATTCCGACCGTTACGGGCGACAATATTTCCAAGTTCAAGTTTTCGAGTTTGGGAGTGCGGAAAGCGTTTCGAATCAGGCGGTATTTAGCGGTGTATTAGTTCCGAAGTTGCAAATAAATTGTTCGCGAGGCTCGACCGGTAGGCCGGGGCCTTTTGCCAGCGTGGCTTTTTTAATTTGTAATATGTGTCAGATATACATATGTATCACATCCAATCTTTTGCAGAAGTTAATCAAGTAATTTCGAAGGATTGTAATGAATAAAACTATTTTTGCCTTTGTGCCTTTTCAGTTCAGAGTCGTACTTATTAATGTAGTAATCGATAATACATATATAATAGCCGGCTGGCTTTGATTTTATTTCACGAAGCCTAGTTTTTAAGCAAGGATGTAAAGCAGCGAGCATTCTAAGTAGTAGAAGGTATTGTGGCAAAACTTCCCTGAGGAATTTAAATCGGTATTATCTACGCTACTGATACGGCCACGGCTTCCCACCCGTCATTGTTGACGCGAGCAGACAGCTCAAGCACACTTCCCCGCACATTAAATCTCGCACACTCGTCTCGTTTCGAGTGCTCTCGTATCTCCTCTCTTTGTATTAAAAACGGAACGATTTGTATTTTTCACGCTCATAAGAGTGATTACGTGTGTGAGTATAAACATTTTTAATCAAAATGCTTTTATAAGTAAATTGCCATTCCTGGAATGTTATGTAACTATGCTTGATATTGGACAAATGTGCGAATTTGTGAGTAAACGCGTGGGCGGCTTTGCTTTGTGTTCATTTTAATTCCTAAATTGCAAAAGTTAAAATTTTTTGCTGTAGCGAAAAGTATAGGCGAAGTTTATAGTTTTTATGAAAGCTTTTTAATGGAATATTTCGCTTCAAGTGTTAGTGAAGTACTTACTAATTTTATTTCCAACTAAGATTTTATGAGTACAAAATTATTATACTAGTTATGTAGATAGTTTCATTTTTTAATTTTACTGGCTGTACCTTGCGACTTTCTTTCGAATAAAGAAATGAAGACTAATTAGCAATAATTGTCTTAATTCTTAAATAAACCAAGTCTTAATAAACCAAGAACACTTTCGGAAAGTAATAAATGACTTACTATTTATTGCGGTCAACTCGGACAAATAAAAGAATACCCTTTGTATAACTTTGACGAGCCATTTGGTGTAATGGTCGGTCGGTCGAGAAGTCGGCTATTACACCAGAGGTCGCGGGTTCAATCCCCGCACGGTACAAACATTTCTGTGCATGAACATGTCTGTTTATATCGGTCTGGATGTTTCTATGTATTATATGTATGTATTTACAAAAAAAAAAGTATATTATAAGTAATGATTTCTAATATTTACACGGTTACTACTCATTAAAATAAAACTGCGTGCTTCAATTAAAACCTACTTCAAGCCGCCTAGGAAGATCAGCCAATTTTTAAGACCAGTTAAGTGTAATGTTCCCCTACAAACAGCAGGAGTATACAAGCTTGATTGTGACTGTGGGCTCTCTTACATTGGACAAACCAAAAGGAGTATCAGTACGCGAATAAAAGAACATATCGCGGATATGAAACACCGGAGGTCAACGAAGTCAGCAGTGTGTGAACATGTACTGGATAAGCCCAACCATTACATTCGCTTTGATAAACCCCAGGTCCTTGCCAGAGAAAATCGCTATATACCCAGGATGCTACGCGAGGCCATTGAAATTAAAAAACATCCTAATTTCAATAGGGAAGATGGTTGGAATGTACCACCTACTTGGGACCCAGTATTACATCTAATGGGTTCCAATGGACATCACAATACTGTGCAGCTTCAAGACACCATCAGCTCCTACTGCGTGGATAGGAACGTATTGAATGATAGTGAAGACGACGGTTGCTGATTATTCTAAAATAATTATAAAAGTGAAGGTAGAAATAGCAATTTAAATAACTGTTTGACGCATAACACCTGAGTCATACCGTGATCACGGCTACTGAAAAGTAGTCGAAACGTCGGGTTTAAATTTCAAAATGTAGAATATACGCGAGTTTTCAATCTTTATCCGTTGTCTGGCATCCATAGCACAAGCTCATGCTTAGTTTCGGACTAGATGGCGCTCTGTGTGAATAATGTCCAGAGATATATTTATTTATTTATACCTTGAAACTACTTTATAGTAATAAATAAAGCAATGTACTTGCACAGTGGGGCAGGGCGAGAAAATAGTGTATTGCCAATATGAAAAACATTTTAAAACAATATTTTTTAGTGTTGTCAACACAATCTTACTATGCAAAATATTTTAGTTAAGAGTCATTTTTATCTATAATGTAGTAAAGAACTAGCTAAGCAAAGAACAGACGATGTCAACAGTGCTGTTACACAGTGTCGCCATCTGACGCTGCTGACAATAAGGCTCGGAGAAGCCGCGTAAAGCCTTCTGCATACATCGTTTTGATGCCAGTGTAATAACTGCATAGAAAATAAAGCGGAGTCGGATGGAAATCTACCGCCTATAAGCTTTAGCTGTGTTCAAGAAATATTAATGTGGGAACTAGTACACTTGATATTACAGGCTGAAAGATCTACGAAACCTACAGTGTGGTAGCACATTGAGCGACGCTTGGTGTCTCCCTCAATGGAATAGGCTGCAGTGGCCACTTACCATGAGATAGGCTGCGTGCCTGTCTACCAACTGAAGTATGTAGTATAAAAAAAGTTTTCATAAAAAATTCAGCCACTACCTGTCCTGTCATATTTATACTGCCTTCCCCATCGGGTAAGAAACGACATACAATTTAACCATGCAAACTGAGTAACTGAGTTTTAATGTTATAAGAAGTGACAATTAAAGTATCATTTTTCGTAACATAGCCCTTTCTTGCTACAAGATTATGATCTAAGATGATACGGGCTATCTGTTGATAGTTTAATCCCGCCTTCAGGTTGTAATCTATAGCATTAGGTGAAACTTTTGGGTCTAAGAATTACCATTCCGAGCTGTTCATAAGCAACCGAGCAAACTTGCAAACCGTTTGAATAGTAAAGTTACAGGGTCATCTAAAACTCCCCTCCATTTCTGGATATAGTATTTATAAAGTACCAGCTGACCCAGTGAACTTCGTTTGACAGGTAAGAACAGTTTGTATGGGAAAATAAAATTGTCGTTTTTAGTATTTTCCTCGCAATTTTTCCATACTTTCTCCTTCCTTCCCTGGACTTCCACGAATATTTCAAGACTAAAATTACTCAAGTCGGTTCAACCGTACTCGAGTTTTAGCGAGACTAACGAACAGCAAATCATTTTTATTAATATAGAAGATAGAAGATTACTACGATTATTCTGGCCAGTGAAATGTTACAGATATTTGGCATTGTTGATCTGATATAAGTTGGCACTAACACTGTTCGCCAAAGGAAAACAAGGCTGCATGGAATCGTCCCTTTTCGGATGTGAAGGAAAAACCGGGAAAGTTTAGTTGATAGTGGGACGCTTTAGTCTCGAGTCCCACACACGGTCTCTAATCTCGTATGGGGCTTGAACGCCTTTTTCTCTGAAAAAAAAATAATGCTCCAGACATAACCTGGGACACTGAAAAAGTCATACCACCAACCAGACTGAATGCAAGAATTTAAGCCGGGCTTAGTTTAGCTATACTATTCAGCGGAAGTGGTCAATACTTCGTCTCAAGATGCATGACATCGTATGCACCCGTGCCTTCGCCGTCGTTGGCTGCGCTGTGGGCGGCCAAGCTCAATTTGCATTTTAATTGCGTCGCCGGGGGATAGCCGATATTATGAGCGAGCAAACACCCCGACACCTTGTGATTAGAAACTAAGTGTAATAAAAGTTCCTTGCAATTATTGTTGCGGATCGTTAAAGCTGCCTTTTATTGGTGAAGTTCCTGAGGGTTTTATCGATGTCTCTGAAGTCGCCTTAATTGAGGTGGGATCGTATGACGCTATAAAATATCTAAGAAGAGGAAGTGGAAGGTTGTACAATATTTTAGTACTTTTTTTTTAGAGAGAGAGAGAATTTATTAGATTTAGACGGATTAAATGATGAACGTTTTTATATTTTCCCTTGAAATAAAAGTGTGTCAAGCATATCTGTGTTTCGGGGAAAGGGCACTGAAGCTAGTCAAATCACTGGGTATATGAGACCTAATAACTGTCGTCTAACCCTTAAGGGCGGGTAACGCGCCTGCGACCCCAAGGGGTTCTCGGGTGCTTATAGGCGGCGGTGATCACTTATTATCAGGTGATCTACTTGCTCGTTTGCCCCCCTATAATATAAAAATAAGGAAATGTAGGTTATCATGACTTTAAGTTTCTGTTGTCAATAAGGGTAAAAATGAAATGTCCCATCATGATTAATAAATCTCTAACACCGCCTAAATAACTTATTCCAATTACGGAATGCCTCGTTGGTCTTGTCTGGCCGTGATCTCGCAGTCCTGGGTTGAATTCTCGGGTCAAGCTAATTTGTGTCGGCTTTTTCGAACACAGCTCGGGTTCGCGATCACCAATCTACATTGGCAAGCGTAGTGATTAAGCCAGATCGCATCATTTTATTTCAAAGATTTTTTGCCCTGCGGTGGGACATACCCTAAGTGTGGAATGACCCAAAATTCCAGCAGCCTAAATTAGCGTATGGAATATGAAATTACCAGGAGCTATAATATTAGAGCGGTTTGCCCCAATTCGGGATCTCCTGTGGGAGAGAGCCTGGGGAAATTTAATTAGCCAAGCTTGTGGCGGGTTCTTTGCATGTGTAAGTACTTGTTATTCGGTGGATTTGAATGTTTAATTACCTTGTAAGCCGTGTACTTGTAAGTTTTCGGTTATACTAATATAGCCAAAAACTTTAAACGTTATGTAACGTGTTCGAATAATTTTTAATGCTTTCGAAATTTTACAATAATTATAATATAATAATATATAAAATGAAGAGAGTTGCTGTGGACAGAAGGGGAACAGTGGGGGCGTTTGCCTAACAGAAGGTCCAAAATTGCTAACGAAAGACTCGTGCCTGTCTGTTTCTTACACTTTCGTGTCTAGGTCAGCAATAGACTAGCCTGGGGAGGGGTGATGGACTTATTTTTGTTCCAGGATAATAACTTGTTAGTATTCAGTTCCCAAGGGATAACAGAAATAAAAACCCATACGTGCAATCTGCGAGTGGAGCTAGTATTTTAATGGATCTTTGTTATCCCTTGAAACTAAATACCATTGGCTTAAACTTTTTAATGTTACTCCAATGTAATTAGGAAGGAAGCGTCTGAGCTATTTTATTGTTTACGCAATGTTTTTAACAATGCTGTGTGTACACGTTTTTGAGTAGCGATCTAGTTTTTAAGTACATCATTGTATTCTTTTCTACTCATTTTCGATTGTTACTTGTTGTGTATGCCATAATAAATAAATAAACTAAAGAAATAATTGTTCTTCCCGAAATAAATCCTTTCTCGCTTATATTTGTACGAAGTTATAAACCACCCATCTGTTCAAGAGTGCCAGGAATTTAGGGCAATGAAACAAACCTTAAGGTAACTAATTTTACGTAACTCCTATTAAGTTCAGCAGACCGAAAGAAAAATAATGCTGGTACATAAAATATGGTAATCCAGTTCTACGAAGTTGTATGTTCTTGTCATTTCGTGTACATAGATTATTCTCCTGTCTTCTGGTCTAGCGGTTATCGCAAAAAGAAAATACTAATTACCTAGTTTTTCTGCCATATAGCTACTACATACATAAGTAAATTTTATAACTGTATCCAATAGCCTCGTTCAATGGCTTATTGAACCTGTCATTTGCGCCGGAGATCGTGGGTCCATATTTCAATTTTGGTCGTAAGGTTTTCTTACACAACTTTGTATTTTTATGTCTGGCATAAGAAGCTTTTCCAGAACATAACAAAAAAATTGCGAATTCCGATCAAGACGTTCATACGTGATGCCGTAACAAATGGAAACAGGGATTTATTTTTATATAAATTGCTTAGAAACGTTTGACATAGCGATAGATCAGCAGGTGAGTGCTGAAGAACCTGCTGAGTGGATCACCAGTTTGTCGACAGACGTGGCATTAAATCAATACCCACCGTTGTAACGATGACTTGATTTCAAAGATTGAAGTGCAATGTTACAATGACAATAAATAGGTTTTAATTTTATAGTCATATTCCTAAGTAAAGTGAAGAGTTTGAGTTATGACCTAATCCCAAAGGCGATTGCAAAATCCAATCCAATCCAAGTGGAGCATGCGGGTTTGTGCATACCTCTACCGTTTATACGATTGCACTGATTCGG
Organism: Mecyna flavalis; assembly: GCA_949319885.1. Classification (NCBI taxonomy): domain Eukaryota; kingdom Metazoa; phylum Arthropoda; class Insecta; order Lepidoptera; family Crambidae; genus Mecyna; species Mecyna flavalis. Next base: position 16,909,435 of record OX439439.1, read on the forward strand.
CGGGAACGCGCCGTGAGTCGGCAGGGAGCAGTGCCGAGCTATGAGGAACAACTAGTGAGGTAATAGAAAGAAGATATCCCAATCTTCAACTTCTATAGCATTTGGTTTGACAAGCTACTTCTATGTATACACACATCTACTGGGCGGCAACAGTCAACTATACACAATGGAGAATGTTCATTCGATTTTTACTTTTCATATAGTCCATATGAAATAAAAAATGTGTGTATAAAAATTATTTTGATATGTCACTTAGTTCCCGAGATATTGAATTTTAAGCGGCGCGAGTGTCGGCCGGCCGGAGCTCGTTGCGGTGACGTCACAGCACGCAGTACGTTGCGCGCTCCGGTACGGTTATTTCGTAGTGAACCCCACCGGAGCGCGCAACGTACTGCGTGAGCGTGTGTACTGTGACGTCATCGCAACGCAGCACCAACATAGTCGACGCGCGGCGAACGGGATTTTTAAATATCTATAAAATCTAATTGATATTTTGGCATGAAACAAAAAATAATGTGTTTATATTTACATAGGCTTTACTGTGACAAAGTTACAAGCTATTTCGCATACCTAATAACATTCTCCATTCATTATACCCTAGAATAGCTTCATATTATTCGATTCGATATATTATTTTTATCTCTTTACTCGGTCAAAACTGGCAAGGTATAGCGGCTTAACTCTGTTTTTTTGGAAAGTGAAAGGGTCTTCGATTTAAAGGCATTAGTAACATATCCAAGTGTTTGTAGCAATCCTTTCGTTTTCCAAAGAAAAACTACTAAGAAACATTTCAGTCGCAATACTGTGTAAGCTTTCAATCTATACTGGCTGTAAACACTGCACGTGATTAAAAATGTTAACGCTCGGGTAAAGGCAGTGGTGTGGTGCTCCAGTACTATTTGCTCCAAAGAACCTCTCCCCGCCCGCGCCCTCTCTCGGCTGAATGCGTTCCAATTTAAAACCGATTTCATAACCATTTGCGCCGAAGAACACCTCATTATTGCAATTTGAACTTTATTTGACGGCGATAAAACACTCGACGGGTCGCAGAGGTGGAATGACGGGTTGTCGTTAAAATTGTTTCCTCTTTTGTCTCTGGAATTATGTGTTTACTTATACGAGATTGAAGCGCGTTGGGAACTTGGGACAATTAGATTGACGTTGTTATTTGCTATGCTTTTTATTTTCCCTTAGGCCACGTGGTCCGACCGGCTTGTCCTATCGATCGGACCACTATTTTTTTTATTTTCTTCCGGTTCGATTGATCGGACCATCAGGACTTTTTAAATCCTTGTAGCCCTACTATCGGAGTAACGAAATTTTAAAAGTTCATCTCGTCCGATTGCTCGAACCACGAGACTTTTAAAAATCCTCTTAATCCGATCTCTACCTCTATCTTTCCTGCTGTTCCGATCGATCTCAAATTGTGAGACTATAGAGAATTTGTGAGTACAAACAACTGACCAGGTAAATAAAGCAAACAAGACTTGACAAATGCTGTAGTATTATTTGATTAGTTACTTATATTTTTACAGAAGCTATTTGGAAGCCATTCGGTTTTCTATTTTACTTTGCTAGATAAGTTCGAAGTGCTAGTAAACTGTCGGAACGAAGTTAATTCAAGCGAAGTGTACGATATACTCGTATTTGTCCTTCTGAACTACTTTTTAGATTGAAGTGACGATGTTATGACCTTTTCAATATTATGAGCATTTTATTTAGATTTTTTTCTTTCTAGATTGGCTATGTAAATGTAGCCAGGTCAGAAAAATTAATTAATTACTCACCTTTCTTAAAATAGTCACCCTATTTGTATATTAGTTTTATTATTTGTATCTTTTCTGTCTTGCTGGAAAACTTGTAATCAGTACGGAAGTGTTGACTTTTGTGAAAATAATGTACGGTCATTCTTTTTAACTTTTAGAAAAAAAAAAATTGCACCAACGATTCCAACATCATTACGCTACAAAGAATAGTCGCAACCATAACTGCGGGACGACCGCAGTCTAGCGTTCAAAATGGCCGCTCACGTCTTTTGTTCCCGAAATGAGCTCGAATTATTACACAGGAGCGTTTGTCCTGAATGATAACGAAACTGCTGCCGTAAGCTTCTTAATTTACCGCTTAAAATAACAGGACAACAATGCCGCACTTTTCACTGTTGTTAGCCCGACGAAATGAAGCAATATTGTGCAGTAATACAGCATAACGCGCCCTGCATTAATAATAGACTGAAAATGTGGTGCAGGAAGCCAAATTTCATTTAAAATTAAGCGGCCCAGTTGGTGAGAAACGTCCTAAAAGGGGAACATTTATTCAGATTTTATTAGAGCACAATACTTGTCAAAGAAATGCTATGCTTAGCAGCAATATTTTTCTACTTTCTATGGGTACGATCAAACCAAAGTTACTCATTATGAATCTGACTTAACAGTTATATTATACATAGTCAATACCCAAAGTCCCAAACCGATACATACAGACATATTCATCTACACAAATGTTGGTTATGTTTAGAAAACAGAGAGATATTGAATCTGTGTCGCCAAATTCATAATCTGACCTGGTAGTACAGTGCAAAGTTGTCTCTCTTCAAGAAAGTTGCTCCGCCTCGCTGTAAATATTCTGCAGCGTCTCGGGCCAAATGTTCGTCGCTTGGAAACTTGTGTTTCACACAACACCTCACCGGCTCCGCTCGAAACTTGCGCTGCCTTAGACCTGCTATTATGGGTATACCGAAATGTCAGTTGCTTAATGCTGGGTATTGAAAAATTGAAAATAATTTTTAACCCGACTCGGATTTAACGAAGTGACGCAGATCGCAGCCATTAGGTATGTAAAGAGTAGAATGGGACACATTTTGATACCCTTTGATGGGTACTTCCACATTCAACCGGCGATTTTAACACACATAATTGTGTACAAGCCTGGTGTGGATAGCTAAAACAACGATGGTTTCACAAATATATTAAATACAAATTTACATTCAAACAAAACAAACAGACTTATTTGTTTGTTTGCTGTGATCGAAAAATTGGATATAAATTTCAACCAGACCCGGGATTGAACCCATGACTCATTAATGTTTTTTTTTATAAATACGAATTGTAGATCACGAAACTGATCTATGTTATAAAACTTCGATACAAATTGACTCGACCCGCGAATTGTTCCCATACGGCCAAGTACACGAATAATTAGACAAACAATATGACTAGATAATAATAGGAAGTTAAATCCGTCAGTTAACGAGGATTGTGGTACGCCGGTGTCAGCGGTTGCAATTATATTGCAATCAGAACTTGCACCGACCGCTGCATTGTTGTTTGTGGACCGAAACAATTTACTGCGATACCGGCGTGGTCAGCCTTGCCGAAATCTGCTGCAGAATTTCATCTTGAGAACTCTCTCTTTAAATTTAAGAGCCATCTTCAGGTTTTGCAGGCAGTTTTGGCATAGTAATGGAATGGCATATAACCAAATTCAAGTAAAAATAATATCTTAGCGAAATTGCCCCCTTTTCAATGATAGTAATGAGGTGGTAGGCTCCAATAACGGATTAACAGATTCGAAACAGGTTTCAAAAATAATTAATGAATAATGATCAGGGATTAGATGAGCTAACGCCACGGCAGCACATCAAGTGACTACGAAATATTAGTATTGGGTCAAGTATACTGCCCTGGGGTACTCCAAAGATACACGACGTATTTAAAGCGTTTCTTATACATCGCGTGTCTTGTACATTACACGTCGAGTGAGACATGTAAAATGTATAGTATGGTACCCGATCGTCGCGTAAATGTGAATACTTATGCCCTCATTCGTAATAAAAGGATTTTATTACGCCCTCGACTCATTTCCTTTACGTAATAGGGATCGGGCATTGCGTAAAGCTGAGTTGAGTTTACTTTTGATGGAATTTAGAATTGGACGTTCTTTACAATTCAGGAGATTTGCTATTAAAGGAAGTTGTTTTGATGTTACAACTTGTTAGGAAGTGTATAAAAAGAAGTAGATGAACCACTGTCGCCGAGTCGGTTGATACCGGCGGTATCAATTGCTGCAAACGAAAATTGAGTGTGTAAAAATAAGTAGTGGTCCCGGGATTACAGAACCTCTTTCTAAAGCCAATACTGTGTGGGATAAACAAGCAGCGTAAAAGTTAGCGCTTGCATTTAGTCGATTGTTCATGTTTAGGTTGTGTCCTACTGTATTACGTTGTCTGTCAGTTATACTACGTCATTTATTTTAATAGCGCTTTTAATAATAAATAATTCTCTCATTTCGTCGGCGCCTCCAGCAATTAAATGCACGAATTTACAGATTCTTTCGGCGTTAATATTAATTGTGATCCATTTTAAATTGCCACGGAGCTCTTTATTCTGCAATTTGTCTTATTTATTTATTTATTTATTTATTTAATTAAAGAAACATACAGCTTTTTATCTTTCTTATAACTAAGTTTCAAAATTGGTTGATACATACGCCAAAATAGTTTCCAACAATAAATCAAACATAAGTGACGAAGACTAAAAAACAAATCTACCATTATACAATTTAAAAAAAAAAAATGAATTAAACAAGGAAAAATAATAATGACTCGTCAGTAAGTCAAAAAATGACCCCGATCAAGATCATAAAAAAGCACAACAACAAGAAAATAAAATAAATTTAAAAACACAAATACTAACTTTTAAAGAAAAACATTGTTTTTTTTTTTTTTTTTTTTTTTTTTTTAACCCATAGTAACTCTTTTCACAGAAGCAGTATAGCTACTGAGTTTACATTTAAATATATCAATATGATGATAGCGACCGTTATGTATGCTGCAAGCTCTGATAAGAAATCGATTTCTTGAATAATTTGTTTTATATTTAGGAATAGAAAATACTGCCCTAGAACGAGCACTCAACCTCGGACACCTAAATAAGATGCGGCTCAGAAGGAAAGGTGAATCAACTAAACTATGTAAAATTTTGTACAGGAAAATCTGATCCCTATGTTCACGTCTCAATTTTAATGTTTGAAGCCGCGTAGCTGAATCCCTGAATCTATAGCTAAGCCTTCTTAGAAACTTATTTTGTATCTTTTCAACTTGATCAATGTACTTAGAATAGAAAGGATTCCAGACAGTTGAAGCGTATTCCAAATGACTCCTTACTAAAGAATTGTAAAGCATAATGTAAGTGCTTATGTCTTTGAAATCCTTACACTGTCGAAAAACAAATCCCAGCATTTTGAAAGCTATAGATGTAATATTTTTGACATGAAAAGCGAAATTAAGCTCATGATCAAGATACACTCCCAGATCCCTCACCACGGTCACCCTTTCAATCACTGCGTCGTTAAAACTATAAGTATATTTAATAGGCTCTTTCTTTCGGGTATATGTAATAGTATGACATTTGTTAATATTTAATTTCAACTTGTTCATCTTACAGTATTCGTAAAAATTATTTAAATCGTTTTGAAAAAGACGGCAATGTTCCACGGTTTTTATAAGAGAAAATATTTTTGTGTCATCGGCATACAACAGTGCTTTAGAATTATTAAAACAACCCATTACATCATTAATGAATATATTAAAGAGAAGGGGTCCTAGGTGGGATCCCTGGGGCACACCTGATGTTATCGGAACAAAACTAGAAGTATAGCCCTTAACTGCCACCGCTTGGGATCTGTCACGAAGGTACGAGGTCAACCATCTCAGGAGGTCACCGTGTATACCGATATTTTCAAGTTTAGTAATCAACAAATTGTGCGAGATCTTATCAAATGCTTTCGAAAAATCGGTATACACAGTGTCGACCTGGAACCCACCATCAATGGCCTCAACGGTCAAATCCAAAAACTCGCATAAATTTGATTCCGTAGATCGACCAGAAATAAAACCATGCTGGTATGGAATTATTATAGGTCTTATTGCAGGAAATAAACTATCGTAAATTGTCTTGTTTGAATGTGGCTGAATGAATTTGAGTGCGAGTTAATGAAATGCATTTATTCACGAAACGGTTCATTGCTCGGTCGCGTCGGCGGACTTTATTGACTTTCTTAGAGTAGTCTTATTAATTTAGTCCTTTCTTGTGTTAATTGATTGGTGGAATCTGTAAATGGTTAAGTTCATTGTCACTTTGAATTTACAATCGATGAATAAGCAATAAAGTATGGTTCGGGCATAGTGATTTAAATTAAGTTGTCAAACGAATCACGAATGTAAAGTGAGGATGATTTGTCTGAAGCTACTGACTACTCGAACCCTTTTGGGAGCGTTCAAGTATTACGTAACGCAATTATTGAAGATTTTTGACACCCCCTCCCCCCCTTGTAACGCACCGTAACGTTTTTCTGTACCCCCCCTCCCCCTCTCTAAACGTTACGTAACACTCAAGTCAAGTGACCATTTTTACCCAAAGTCGCAAAAAGTTATGTTATAGTTTTTATCCTTGGTATACTTTTAATTGCCTTTGCGGTAATAATACTATATAAATAAAACAAGAGATTTTTAATCCGCAAAACCTGCGTATTTTGTTTATTTTTTATAAATTTTTTTTGACCAGACTATACAATCGAGGTATTCCCCGTAAAACGTAAATGAAAAGGGTTGCCATTTTGGGAGTTTTTATTCCCTAATTTTGTATTTAAAAAAAATACCACCGTTACGTAACATTTTGTAAGGAAGACCCCCTCCCGCCCCTGTAACGCATCGTAACGTTTTACGAGACCCCCCCTCCCCCCAAATTGCGTTACGTAATACTTGAACGCCCCCTTTGTAATAATATCAGGTTTCTCCTGAGTTGTGGTATGTTTTTTGAACATGAATTATAATGTTATTTTATGTATTTTGGTTTAAAATTTTTGACTGAAAGAATTACAAACAACCGTCCATTCTCAAAATTCTGCGAATAAAAAACATATTATAATCGACATAAGTGATCTTTGAATCCTGGTCTTTATAAGGAGAAGAACTATAAATTACTCGTACAATTAAAACATGAGGAAACAGAAATTATAATGAAACAATAGAAAAAATCTTAAGAAAACGTAAATCTTGTTCAGCAAATTGAAATATTAAACTCGGGATCTTTCAAGCTCAGTACCGACTTACCGATCCCTGAACAAGTTATTATTCCTTCTGGAGAACCTTCAATGGGGCTTAATAGAAGTGGTCGTAAGCGAGACTAATGACGTCGCTCCCGGTGTGGTGGATTAATGAGCGAATTGCGCAAACAGGAAGCAGATCATTGTCCTGCGATGCACCGAGCTGCATTCCCTTCCATTTGACGTAGTGCAGAGAGAAAGCAGTAAGTTATACAGTAGTATAACTTAAGTAGACAGTAGTCTGAGTTGAAGAAAATTTAATTGTGCTGAATTTAAACGCCTCTATTGGTTGAGGTACCTGGTCGTGATGGTTTATTCCGGAAATCCCCACCGACAAATCCCTACCAGTGGGGATTGTTCTCGGGCTCCTGGGTTCAATTCCTAAGTCGAACAAAAAAAAATTATGTCAGCTAAGTCTGTACTTTGGCTAGGCTAACACTGGCTCCAAACAATTAAGAAGAAGTAATTACGATTTTGTTACAAGTAGATTTTCTTTTTGCTTATTAAAATGTTGTTCTTCCTTTCCAAATCTCATTAATTTTTTCTCCGTAAAACATTAATTCATACAAATTATAAGCTGAGTTATATCACTGGTATTTACCAATGTTGCGAGGCACTGTCGCGTCGCCTCTGTTTTATGTACACATTCGCCCTAACTTATAACAAACAAAGCTCATGACTAAACTCGGAAAGTAAATACCCTTTGTAATTGTAATATCTGCGGCTCTTGTGATGTAACTTAGGCGAATATTTATCAAGTTTGCCAACCAGTGAATAACTACGTAACTTTTTATGCCAACTTATTTGGCATTCCACAGCCTACCTTATTACCTATTCCATTGAAGTAAAAGGGACAATTCACAAACATATTATCGGAATTTGTAAATAGGCATAAACAAACACCAATATATGCACTCTATTTATCTCTATCTCTACATAGATAGATAGATATACTCTTTATTGCACAAAATTATAAAAGAAATATACATAATAATCTTTCTCTTTCTAAATTCGTTTCAAAATGACGTATTATCACAGTAAACAATATTTGCTGTAAGTCACAGAACAGATAGAGGATTAGTACCCACGACAGGCTCGTTAAGCTTCCAAATGCTTGACATAACTGCAACAGACTCCCAGTACTGTTTTTATAATGTAATTCCATCTGAGTACTCCAAAAAAGGTTTATTGTAAAGTTTTTATTAAAATTCAACGTTCCTGACTGCTGTAAATGGTGATCCGTCATCGTATTTAAACAGTTTCTAAAGAATAAAGTAAAACATTGTTGTTTATGGGCGGCGTTAGCGCTCCTTTGCGGTCCTATAAATCCCGCAAACGCCAGAGAGCGAGTATTAGCCGTATAAAAGCGGTTTTTGTTATAAACCGCCGCCATAAAATGGCTCGTTACTACTGAATAACTGCCCAAACATATTGCTTCACGTTGGTGATTTTTAACATATTTAAAACGTGTCATCGTTTCACAATAAACACGGTAACTCGCACGATATTCACTCTAAAATTGGGAAAGTTTTACAATATGGCAATATATTGAGTGACGCTTTGGTGACGCTTTCTGATTTATGGATTATACCGCAGGCCGTTTAACATTCGAGATCGGGTCTCCGGCACTTTCAGTCACTCGACAAAGCGTTATAGCAAAGCTGCTACTAATACATATATTATATACATCAGTCTTCTGTGATAGTGTGAAACTTCCCCATTCCCTCTAACCGAGCCATTTTGACTGCCAGGCGGGAACAGTCTAAAGAATGCCTCTACCCCAAGAAGCATAAAAATATTTTATATAGAAATATCCTATATCATTTTGAGTGCCTATAAAATCTCATTCAATTGTAAAATTGAACACGATTCTAGAGTCGACTGCAATTTTCTATTTTGTTGTCACTTAGGTTGATTTGAGTGGTATTTCCCGGCCGCGGGCAGTAACACGGTCGTAGCACAAATTGCACTATTTTGTGGGGTAGATACGAGTTGCATATTCTTACGAAGGTTGTAAAGGTAAGTTTTGTTTTAGCTCAATATCCAATTCAATATCTCGTAACTTCTTATGACTCCAGAATTGCGGCTAGTAACCAGATATTTCTGCCAGTAGTTTGTAATATGTTTTGTGTCTATGTAATACGAGATAAGTTTTGGGGTTCGAATTCTTGGATGTTTTTAATAAAATTCCCCAAGATTCTTCACCTGGTGCTTAAAGCAAGCTATTCATGGCAGCTAAGCAGGGTCGACTTTAATTTTGTTTATGAAAGGCAAACGGGCAAAGATGATTACCGCTCATGGATCAAACACTCTTGCTCACTAATCCAATATTATCCCACACATTCAGCGACGAAACAAGTCTTTCCACCCACAAGTTGCTGCCCCCTAGAGACGTAACTCTTCAAGTTAGGTTGCACGCGGTGCCTCCACTAGTTAATTCAGTGACCTCCGCAACTCTGCAAACTCTTGACTTGTCGCAAACTCCGCTGGTGCTGCTGCAGCTCTCTTGCCAATTTAAACACTTAGAGATGTTTTTGTGTTGGAAAAATTGCATGTACCAAATTACTCTGCTGTTTAATGTTTGTTAATACATTTAATTATAAAATGATAAGGGGTAGCCAAAAACCAGTTACTATATGCCACTTGCATGCTGATGCATTAGAAGTTTATGATTTTTTTTCATATCCCAGTGCATCTTTGAATCAGTAAGAGACTTGAATCGGAGAATTAAAACAGAGAATTGAATCTACATCCTCGATAGTTCAATCGCCAGAAGGCGGCCACCGGCTCGTCCTCTAATGGTGTGAAGGGGAACCAGAAAAGTTTAGTGTGTAGTGTGCCACTTTAGTTTGGAGTCCTACATATGGCCGCAAGCCTCATTAGTCTGCGGTAAATGTGCTTTAACTCATTCTCCTCCGAAAATAAGGCCCCCGATGGTTTAAGCCAATATTTTGATTCGGTCAAACAATCTGCCTCACTAATCCAATATTATCCCACCCACTCAACCACAAACAATTAAATAAATCTTTCCACCCACGAGTTAGGTACTCGTCAAGTTGGCAAGTACTCGGCGCTTCCACTAGTTAATTCAACGACCTCCACAACTCAGCAACTGACTTGCTTCAAACTCCGCTGTTGCCACTGCCCTCGCGCCAATTTAAAAACGCATTAGGTATAATGTCCACATGTTTGGATTAACTTGCCAACTCGTCGTGCAACTAACTAGAACTTTAAAATGAGAAGAGAGGGTAAAAGTTGATGTTTTTGCGTTGTGACATTAAGACAGGATGTATTGAAAATTACAGTACTAGAGATATAGTAGAAGACGAACTTAGTGGGAGTCACTATACATGTAGAGGTTGATAGATGTGTGTTAGCTTAGTTATGAGGGATGGTTATAGTGTTAAAGTTATACAAATGTTAACCATTCATTCTCACACCCGATTCTTGCATTACGGGATTAAATCGCACGATAGAGTGCACCGAAACTTAAAAGGTACCATTAAATTATATGATGGTGCTTCTATCTTTAATCCTTCTAGCCCCGGATTACTAGACACAATAGAAAATCTATTGTTATGCGGCACCCGAGTGCCGGTTCGGCGTTGAGTGGTTAATTCAAAGCACTTGAAAGTAACAGTTACTGCTACATCGTCGCAGTGTAATTGAACGAGAATAAAGCGAAAATGACAAGACGACAGAGCTATAATCCAATCTGAACATCCTCGGTGCTGCTGAAAATTTCAACACCGGGAGAACTGCAGCGCATTCCCGTCACGTCAGCTTTATTACCACGGCCGAAGCTGGTGTTATGATTCAAATCAACCTAAGTGCTGACCCAATAAAAAATTCTGATTCGACCTTCAGGACCTTAGGGGACAAAGCTAAGATACACGCCCTATTGCAATCTCGACATATTCTTTCTAATGCACAAATTGGATGTGACAATAATTGGCGCCCAACGCGGTGAGAAACAGACGTAGCAACTTTTGTGGTGAAAAAATCTAATCCCTTAGATTTCACTAATATAAAATTCACTAATAGGAAACTTCTTAAGATTTCATCAAAAAATCTTGTAATGAGTTATATTTTTGTTAATTAAACTTTACCTTTGGTAATTCTTTGGTCCGAAAAATATTTTACTTTTTATTAAGTAGGAATATACAAGATCCCTGAAAATATTTAAAAGAAAAGACCTAATTAAGAAATCTGCCACGAATTCGTTTATTTGTTGACCTTGACTAAAATAAAATACACGTTCACCTTTGCTTTAACTTATGTAACACGTTAAAAGTTGGACGAACTTGTGATTCCTTACAATTTTCTCGACGGCACTTCAGAGAGCAAAGTTGGTTCCAACTCAAACATCGAACTTTCGAGTATTCCATTCGGATGCCATCGCATCGGATATCAAAACCAGTGAATCGTATTTTAGAATGACCTACAAACAAAGTTTACCGATTTCGAGCTGGAATTCCGACCTTGAGATCCATTCATTTAGCGCAATATCACTAGTAAAAACATCTTCTCTCTTAATCACTGCTATAATTATGATTTAACCTTGCATTCTTTAACCATATTCATTACTTTGTTTTTTTTTTCTTTTTTTGTGTCGTACAATTGTATGTGCAGTCATCATTCGTCATCAGTCATCATTGACTGAGAAAGACCTAATTTAAAAGTTAGTAACGTCATAAAATAAAACGTACAAAATGAAAAACCGTGTAACTCGAAATGAAAAGAGTGGCAAAAGTAATAACAATTTGTTTGGCGCCCAACGTGGGGCGAAGCCAACCACGTAGAGGTGCATACGTTGAATAATGATGAACATGTAAATAAAAGAATCTACATACTTTTTTAACGTACGACTAGAGATATTTCAGTTTCTGAACGTTAAACGTTACGCGTATTTTGACCTCGAGTTATTTATGCAGGATTAGAGTTTTTTGTATTATTTATCAATATTAACTTCTTTATTTTCAGGTACGTTTCTTTTGCTCAGTACGATGATTGGTGCATTTTATGGATGGGGTAAGTGAACGACTTATGATTAAAGCAGCAGGTAAAAAATGTTTTCAAAAGAAAGTTTATATAACACTATCCGTTAATTTTCAACAATATTGTACTGCAAATACCGTGACAATAAATTTAGCTATACTGCTAAATAAGCACTGCTCCATGGTCGCCTTAGTGTCTAACACTCTTAAACACTTGTCCATTTTTTATTTCCCTTTTATTTACTCTACAATCTCAACGTCTTCTCAACTTAGCTAAGCTGAACTATTATTTTGATGACATTACAAGTAATAAACCGTTTTTTATATATATTACTATGTACCGAAGGCGAGGCCTTTACACAATCGATTAGAGTCCCGCGTCTCCGCCCTCATCTCAGGGTCAAGCCTCCGATAACTGCATTTTCAATGCACATTTGGGGACGGAGCTAGAGCGGTATTGGATGAAAACTTCTATCTTACATGTTTTATATCATACAATTTTAATCTTATCTACTGTTACTTACATTATATTATTATATTAAATAAGAGCAAATGCACAACATTTGAAGAATGCAGAAATACATAGGAGTAGGCAACGCTTGTTTTTTTTTCAAATCATTAAAACTATTGGCATTATTCAAATCTGCGTAGTAAATAAGAACAGAAAGAAGATAATGTATAAACATAGTAACATCCCAGTAACAATTTCAAGTATTAAGGGTAGTAGGTCATGCAGTCCTTATAGGTCATAATAAGAAACCATAACTGAAAATGATGATCATTAAGATAAGAATAGGAAATAACCTAAGCGCTATCTCTTATAGCTTGATAAGGAAGACCGCATTTGTATAAATCACTCAACTGCTTCACTAGCTTCCCAGTTGTACAGACGCACTGTTTTAATTAAACGAGAGAATCTAATTCACAACAGTCAGACACTACACTTGGTGAATTTAATTAACGACCAGATGGATTTCAGTTCCAGTCTTAGAATGAAATATAGTAGACATTGCGTTTATCGTTGATATAACATGTGCAGTAAAAATAGGCCTGGTATTAAGTAATTTTATATCTGAAACAATATAATTATTCTTTAAAATCATTAAGGGTTTGGGCTTAATTGAAAATTGAAAGTAAAATTTTACTATTATATTATGTGTTAAAAGCGCCAGATTCTACAAGTTCACAAAGTATTGCCAAACACCATTTCAATCTAAGAAAATTATGGCGCCCAACATGGGGTTTGTGACCGAATAGTAAGAACAAGCGAAAGCGCTATAATCCATAATGGCGAAGTTCTGCGAATTGATCTGTGTCGTAATGTATCTCGTTTAAATAACTGATATTTATCATATTGCTCGTAAAGCGTACAATGTTTTGCAATCCTCGGGATAGAGATAGAGGAAGCAATCGCAAATATTATTGTCCTTGGACGCAGCGGTAAACAGGCGCCTCATGAATAACATGACGGAACACGCTGGTATTGGTTTACTGCCAGTGTAATATGACAAAACAACTGAATCATGAATAGTTTAATCTAAAAAAGCCTTTTACCTACCAATGCTAAGTGATTTCAATTGGATAACTTTGACAGGAGCCCCAAAGTCGAAGTTTTGCTTAATCATTGAACTCAGAATGTTTAACGACAATGAAATCGAAAATCTAACAAAAGTGAACTTATTGAAAATAAATACAGACTAAAGGTAAGTAGTGAAAATAGCGACGTCGCACGTATTTCAATTTATGATGTTGCCTATTCATATACTGGATCTATGTATGTTCTACTTATTTGTTAGTTGACAACCAATTTGACCTTATGACAAAGATAATCTCTTACATATCTGGATTTATTCACAGAATATTGACACAAAGCTTTATCTTACTAAAGCCACCACGACTAACAGTTCTCATTAAAAAATGGAACAGGGTGGTCATTTATTTGAAGGAAAACTAAATTACGAACACATAATGTTGTACAGTACGCAGCACCTCAACCTACCCTGATCTGTCAAATCACCACAGTCAATTTTCAGCCTAATATCCATCGCATAAAATTAAATTACTATTGAGACTTTTAGGGCCGGTATTTCAATGTAACCTTATCTTATTGCTTAAGTTAAGTATAACATTTAAGATAAGTATTACTTTTGACAGGTAAAAGTGTATGACTTTAGTGCCGCTTAACTTTAATCCTATAATGAAATACACTTAAGTCATACTTATTATCAATCCCGGATTAAGATCAAGATAAGTATAATATATTGAAATACCGGCCCTTAGACAGATGGTAGTTTTATGTGCTACTTAGTGTACAAGTAACATTAATCCAATATAAACGACCGCTCTTAACGAAAAACCTGAAACAAATGGATGTCAGGAAACCTCCAAACTAAGTTAGGCTCTATCTCTTAGATTCAGCCTTTTAACTAGTTTACGCTGACATAGATGGGGGAAAGTTAGGTTTGCCCTAGCCTATTAAGTCTTTAGAGTGCGGGTTGGCCTTTAGCTTAGAATGTTGCTAAGAGTATGCGACAATACTTAGACATTGTATGGGTCAAATTCGTGAACTTTATTTCCGAACAGAGTTTGACTTCCAAATGAAGAATGGATTATTGGTTAAATGCGAGAGATAGTCTTTAATCATTAAAAAAACTAAAACCGGCCAAGTGCGAGTCGGACTCGCCCATGAAGGGTTCCGTAGCAGCAAGTATCATCATAATATAAAAGTTCTTGAGTTCTTTGTAAGTTTGATCGACGTTTTTAGGGTTCCGTAGCCAAATGGCAAAAACGGAACCCTTATGGATTCGTCATGTCTGTCTGTCTGTCTGTCTGTCTGTCCGTCCGTATGTCACAGCCACTTTTTACCGAAACTATAAGAGCTATACTGTTGAAAATTAGTAAGTAGATGTATTCTGTGAACCGCATTAAGATTTTCATACAAAAATAGAAAAATAATAATAAATTTTGGGGGCTCTCCATACTTACAACTGAAACTCAAAAATTTTTTTTTCATCCAATCCTTACGTGTGGGGTATCTATGGATAGGTCTTTTAAAATGATAATAAGGTTTCTTATATCATTTTTTTCTAAACTGAATAGTTTGCGCGAGAGACACTTCCAAAGTGGTAAAATGTTGGTCCCCCCCCCCTGTAACTTCTAAAATAAGAGAACGATAAATCTAAAAAAAATATATGATGTACATTATTATGTAAACTTCCATTGAAAATTGGTTTGAACGAGATCAAGTAATTAGTTTATAAATTTTTGGGGTTTCCCATACTTAGAACTGAAACTCAAAAAAATTTTTTTCTTCAAACCCTTACGTGTGGGGTATCTATAGATAGGTCTTTAAAAATGATAATAAGGTTTCTTATATCATTTTTTTCTAAACGGAATAGTTTGCGCGAGAGACACTTCCAAAGTGGTAAAATGTTGGTCACCCCCCCTCTAACTTCTAAAATAAGAGAACGATAAAACTAAAAAATATATATGATGTACATTACCATGCAAACTTCCATTGAAAATTGGTTTGAACGAGATCAAGTAATTAGTTTTTTTAAGACGTCATAAATCGTAAACCGCAATTTTCCTCTCATTCAATCAACTCAAATATAAAAACGTCGATCAAACTTACAAAGAACTACAAGAACTTTTATATTATGATGATACTTGCTGCTACGGAACCCTTCATGGGCGAGTCCGACTCGCACTTGGCCGGTTTTTATATTTGAGTTGATATAAAAACCGGCCAAGCGTCACGCTCTCGATGAATACTAATGCGTCTAGATTTTCAACGGAAGAAATCTATTCCACTTTCCACGAGGATTTCATAATAATCGAAGAAGCCTGAGGAATATCGGTTCCGCGAATTCCTGGTGAAAAAACGTTTTTGTTTTGGCTGTGTTGTACGCCTCTTGAATAAAATACGTTGTAAACAGCCACGAAATTGATACGTGAAAACAGATTACGGTTCTTTGAACTTTGGATTTTTTGTCGCTATCCAGCTGTGTTGTTTTACATTAAAACATATCGATGAGTTCGTATCTAAAATATTTAGTGGAACCGGATAGTAAAATGTTAACATCTATGTGCAGATATAAGACTATCGTTAAAACTAAACCTTAGAAAGGAATAACTGTAAACAGTACACCAGAGTACCAAAAAGATTTATACGATGAAAAAAAAAAATTAACGCTTCATAGCATAACGTTTACTCAAGTGAGTCCTCCCAAATCTTTTGAATGCGCGTTTCAATCCGGAATGTACATTCATCCCGGATTCTCTGCGTGCGACGTCAAACCGGTATCGCAAAATACAGCTTTCTACAGCCCTTCGTACGAGGGTATGCGGAACGGGCCATATACAAGAATTATCATCATTACTGAGGCGGAATCGTGCTTCTACATGTTATGTGTTCTGCGTGATGAGCCTTGCTTACACCGCATAAATTATGCTCGTGAGACCCAGTTGTCATTACAAATAAGAGGAATATGCTGTTCGGGTAGTAAGTTTTGCTCTGCTTAATACATAAAAACTAGCCTTGATATAGTACTAGGCGTTTCGCCCGCGGCTTCGCTATGCGATGATATATAAATGTGAAACTTTTCAGGATTAAAAGTCCATCCGTCGCACTGTCGCCACGTGAACTAGACAAATAAAAAACTACTTTTTCCTTTAGGGCATGAGATTTGTTTAAATGCCTGGATAGACTTGTCTTTGCCCTTCCCTAAGCCTTTTTTTTCGGAGGAGAATGCGTTTATGCACCTTAACCGCAGGCTAGCTAGACCTGCGGCTGTGTGTGGGACTCGGGACTAAAGCGTCCACTACCCACTAAACTCCCCCGGTTCCCCTTCACACCCGATTGGGACGAGCCGGTGCCAGCCTCAAGGCTATAATCTTGACTTCATATAAATTAGTTCAGTGGTTAAGGCGGGAATGCATGACACTATATACATTTCTTCCGCACTAATATGTAGTATATTTGTATGGACTATGAATTTTAGACACAATATAAGTCTGAAACAAATGTTTTGTCGCTGTGCAAAGTAATTGATCTTCTCTCTCTAATGTGAGGATAATATTGTTGGAACATCGCCAGAACTATTTTAGTGGCAGATATCACCTGTGGCTCTCGCTAGCCTTTCGGACTTGAGAAAAGTATTAACCTTCGTAATCACCGAACGTCTTGTTAAATGCAGATTACAAATCCTATCTGTAAAATCTGTGCTGTGAGCTCAAACAAACTTTGTTCGACTTAGGGTTACAATTTCAAAAAACAAATTAAGATTTTTTGAAATAATAACTAACCACGCAATTTTAACCTTAAAAGTAATCAGTTAATCTATGCTGATTTAATGGTTTAAACCCGAAATTATTCTTACAAAAGGCTAGCTTATAAGTTTTAATTGAATCGTCGTCTCAATTAGCGCAGTCGAGTCGTAATCTGGTCCTTCAAAAGTGCGCAGTGCGACTGTTATGAGCTAATTTTAAGTGCATTTTGAGCTAAATGACAGAAAAGCTAAAACTGTAGAAGAAAGTGTAAGGCGGCTATTCTACTTGAGATATTCTGTTCAGTTGTGATAGCCTAAACCAACAACACCATGCTAATGAACCATATTACTGATGTGGAGTTGTGTAGCTGTAAGAGTAGTATGATATATGTAGCTCTTCACATGCAAATGCTGATGAATCCTTTACCACTAGTAAAATTAGTACCATTTTTTTAATTATTTCTTTGGCCTGCAGACAGTACACCACGGATTTACCTAGATACTTAGTTAAATAGGTAGGATCTCTATCAGCTTTTGTAAGCCCTTAGGTGGTCACTAATGAATACATTAACAAAGTAGCATAGTATATAGCCGGTGAAAAAGCAGCCTTATGTCCCGAAAGACCCAGAGTGCCTCTCGGCTAGGTCACATTAAAATATCGCCACTCGCAAACTGTTGCAAACACGAGTTACTCGGTTCATAAGTAAGTTTATAAAGAGTCATGTTTTAATCACGATGACTTTTGTAATGCCTGTTCTGACATTCAGCTCATTTGACTTACATTAGGTCGTCTGAAAGTTCATGTTTATTGATGATTGTTACTCGAATTAAGTTTTAGATGAAAGAAACTTTGTTGATTCTTCTAATCGTGTTATCGGTTGTGTGGAATTAACAGTACAATGTCAGATACGCAAAATATTATGTGTTATATTGGGCTATATTAGTAATTGCGGTCTATGCCATTGACTTATACATAGTTACACAGGAAACATCGCTGAATGTGCTTTCACACTTAAGGCAACTGTGATAATTAAATATTTGCATCGGGTAATATCAAATTTAATACAAATAAAACAAATGACTGGTGTTCTTGTCGCTAAAACAGAGTGCCCCGCTGTTGCATAATTCATCAGTATATCAATTAGATTTCATAGTTACGCAAACCGCCTATCCATACTACGAAAGTGAGTTGGTTTGTTTGTCCTTTTTTCACGTAACGGAGTAAGAGCAACGGGACGTTGTAATTTTTAGCTCGGGGATAGTATAAAAAAAATATATAATTTTACTTGAGAATAATATTGTATAGAAGACATCAAGGCTCTTTTAATTAACATACAATAAGTTGATTGAAGCTTTGAAGACCCTACTTATATATTAAGCCAATCGTCCAAACATGTCAGGCTAACCTTTTTACATGACATAAATTATAATCCATTGCGAAAAACTGTAACGGTACGAAGGCTCTGGTACATACGCATGACCGTAAAACTTAACGTCTATTACGCGAATGTTACATAATTCATTCTTGACATGTGTGCGAGTGTAGGCTTGTTACAGACGATTAAAGGTAAGCGTCCACAGGTCCGCATCGCACGCAGCGGACGCATCGCACGCAACGGATTTTAGTTTGCCTTGTATAAAAACTCATGCAACAGCGTCCACTGATCGGCTTTCAGTATGACGTTATCGGCAATGCCTACCATGCGATGCGTACCGATGACGTCATACGGAATGCCGATCAGACGACGATCAGTGGATTGCTGATACTCACGTCGGCAATCCGCTCACTGTCGAATAGTAGACGCAGTCTGTAAAATTAATCTGTCTGATGCGATCCGTCCGATGCGTCCGCTGCGTGCGATTCGCACCAGTGGACGCTTAGCTAAAATAAGAAAATAAAAATATGAATTAACTTCAGCTGGCGGACAGATGAGCTACACGGTCATTATGCTGACAGTTAGCACATAAGTTTTTCTGCTCTTTGAACTTTTGATTTTAAGTATACTTGATTTGTTATTTGTATTATGGCGCCAGATTTCATCTTTGTGCATTTCATGTATTTAGAAGCCAGGCGTTCGTCCTTTTACCCACTACACACACGGTTTTCCATACACATCCTGATGATTTGGTTGGACCTTCAAATATCCTACCACCAAAACGGTCATCTTAGCAAACACGGAGTTAGCCGATGCCTATTAATTACTTGAAGAGCTGTCTGTATTAACGGTCGGTTTGTGTTGTGTGGTTTGGTAGTCGGACGGTGTGGGTCCAGCCTAATGTTTGGAGGGTTTTATGCAATCGTCGGCAGTCGGCAGGTAGCGGGCAATTACGTCACCTCCCGTAGGAGCGGGTCATAATTGGACCTCGAGTATTATGTGCGCCGAGCCCACGTGCCTCAGAGGTTTCGCCCAATGAGACCCTCAGCTGATTGCCTGTTGATCAAGTTAATCAAAAATGGTTTTTTTTTTTCATATAGGCTTCAAAATGCACTTGTTCAAAAGAGTTTTTTATTTACATTAACAGTTTTTTAGCCGGGATTATGAAACCTAGAGGTCGTTGGTTCAATTTCCGCCTTGGGTCTGGTGTAAGGGCTAAGTCAAATTACTCGTAGTTAGCTACACCACAGTTAAAGTTAACCACCGAACACTTGTAAGAATCTATGTAATAATGTGTGTAATAAGGGGTACTTTGATTATTCTTAACCAAATATTCTCGACTCGACTCACGATTATTTATGTCCCGCATTTTAGTGTTTTTCACGTACTTGAGCATTTGCGAGGGTCGTAGGTACGGACTTGCTGATTTGAATATCGTTTTGTCCGATCTCAAAAAGCTGTTTCACTTATTTTGTTGGTAAAGATGTTGCTTGCTCCGCTTGAGATTATAGTCATGAATTAAGTAGGATATAAGTTGTTTTAGTCGTGAAAATGTTGATTCTGGTTCGAAAAATGCCTAAAATAAAATAGTAAATACAGTTTATTCTATACATTTTATTATTACGATAATTTGCCATAAATCATTGACTTATCAATAACATTTTGTTTTCAAGAAAACAACATCTGTCCTGTCTGAGTATCAACAAGTAAGCAATGCATTTGGCGAATAAGTATAACATCTTATACTGTTCAAACAACGTGTCCAGGTGCCCACGTGGCGTCCGCGGATTGTAACACTAACAAGTGCATTCCGACACAGTACAATAAAATACTTTATTTGTCCATGACATCAAATACTGAAATGTGCTTTTATTTAAATTACCAGTATGAGCAACTACACGGCGAGCCTAGCACCCCTCTCAGAAGGTCAGCTTTTAATAAGTATATCTTAAAATTTAATCAAATTGCTTAAGGCGTGAAAGAGTCAGACAAAGTTGTTTTCTTAAACTACATTAGTTGGCAGAAAAACACACAGCTCACCTCATGGTAAACTTCTTATTCCATTGAGGGACACTTCACCAGAAAACGTCGCTCAACGTGCTGCCAGACGTAAGGCTCAGCTGATCTTCGAGCCTTTAATTTCAAGTGTAATGGCTCCCACGGTGGTGTAGTTATTTTCGTGTGGATATGCCTCACTGACATTTTCCCAGCTGCACAGCTTTCTCATCAATCGTCCACGTGCCCCGGCGCCTGCATTATTCAATAGTGCAACGTTGCATCGCTCCACCGACGGCAGAGGGAAGGGGCGGGGGGGGGGGGAGTCAAGGCGCGTCTTGTGCAATATTGAAGCCCGCCTGTTGTTGAGTCTCGATTACTAATTAATATTAGACAGATTGTTTTGCCTTACCATATTGGGTCGGGTGAAATTATATTAGGACCATGTTTTGGAAATGGATTGTGAACATTAATTAATAGTTTCCAGCTGTGGGCGGGAAATTAGATACTTAAGCTATGTATTTATGGAACATATAATTGTTATAAATAAATAAATAAATAAATATTTCTGGACATTATTCACACAGCGCCATCTAGCCCCAAACTAAGCATTAGCTTGTGCTATGGGTGCCAGACAACGGATAAACATTACTTATATGTTTTATCCATATTGTAATGAAGTAATCACACGTCTCATTTATTTATAAAACAAATCGACAAAGTCATGACTGTAAATTCATATGGCGCGAGTTAGAGATGCTTGACAAATACATAGTTTTTTATTTTGTAACTAATTATATCCCGCAACTGGCCAAAGTTGTTCCATATCTTACTTCCAAATCATTTCACAATTCTTTGTCTCAGGCCAGAGTCTGTTCAAGATATTGTTATTGTATAAATATCTGTTATTTTTTAATTGATAAATGTTAATCCGATACGGCAATATGGATTCCGAAATTGTACAATCGTATCGCCTTGGTGCAAGAAACAAAATAAAACATGATATCATGGAAACAGTTCTGAAAAATATCTTTACGATTGAGATTAACTCTGAAACAAAATTATGTATCATTTTACACAAAACGACGAGAAGGTTGCTAAAGTTACAGGGTGACAGTTTTAAGAGCAATAGTGAACAACAGCATGTAGTGCAGTAATTGCAAGGCCACCGGACGCGGAGGAAGATGCGCGTGTGTATCTGCACATAATAAAGTTTTATCTTACAAATGAATTGTGAGGGCTGCCACTGCATTCACAGTTTAAGGTAAAACTTGGAAGTTAATTTTAAGATAATTTAGTTTAGTTAGGTTCAATAGTTCTTTAAAATGGTCGTTCATGGTTCTGTTTAAAAGGTTAGGAATTCTTCTTTGGGGTATGGACACAAAAATAATATATTAGCGGGAATAAACAAGTTTTTATTTTAGTTTTTTGGTCCTGCTATTATCTGTACCTACCTGCTTTTATTAATTAGTCCTGGGACATTTTTCAAACACAGAACCATTTAGAACAAACCAGTTTGTACTGCTACAGGTGTTATAATATGGACGACATACATTTTATTTGTGAATTCATGTAAAATTATTAAAAGTTAAACACATTGTTCGATGTTAACATAAAAATACTTACGCAACCCTGTGTAAGCTGGACTCGCGTCAGCAGTGTTGAAGGGCGCAGTCGCTGCTGCCAAGTGGCGCCCAACGTGGGGCGCGACCTCGACGATGCATTCGCGCTTCCTGGACATTTAATAACAGACATTTCCTAAGATTAATAACGCTTCTATACTTTCCCAAAGTTTCTTGGAATCTTTGACAGGGTTACGGTGGAGGACACACTCATGAGTAAAGTGTGATATATGTAGCGTTTATAGTAGGATTACCTTTAGCTTTCTTATAGTTTCTTATTGAAACCGGATATATAAGGCATCGATTACATATTTAGAACTTCTACTCACGCATATCGCCAGGGCGCAGTAGCGTAGCGATGGGGGGCGGGGGGGGGGGGGCGGTCCGCCCCGGGCGGCACTTTTTAGGGGGCGGCAAAATTTGCTGAAGGAGCAAAAAAAAAGGAAAAAAGGGGCGGCAGAATTGTAAAAAAGGGCGGTAGAATAGTTTGCCGCCCCCTGGGCTGCTTTGCCAACTGGAGGAGCAAAAAAAAAAGGGCGGCAGAATTGTCTTTCGCCCCGGGCGGCTGACACCCACGCTACGCCACTGCCAGGGCGAAAACACAAACAACGATACCCATTAGAACCTTTCGTTGCATCACATAACCTTGTGACGATTGGCCAGCCCGAGTATAAGAGAAATCTGGTTTCTTTCTTATTTATCAAAATAACTAGGCAGGCACCAGATACAGTGTATATCGACAAGAAGCGCAAAACAATCATCGTACTACAAGCACGTCCACTCAGTGCGGCGTGTAAAACAAAATTGAAAAACAGTAGTGTCAAAATGAAATATTTAAACCGTATCGAAGGTACGAGTGGTCCGTTTTTTGTTTCGCCCGCATCGCCCAGCGAGAGGACTGTGATAACAGAATTTACATACAAACATTAAACTCTTTATTTATGCGTAGTTACAGGCTCCCGCGCTGTTTCACCGGTTTTACCGGCTTTTGTTTCGCGAAAATAATTTTTAGCAAGTAAGGCGACGAAAATAAAACTGGATGAGTATTTTGGTCTAGAAACGGGGTTGGTTTTATGATATTGTTCTTTGTGGGACTATTTTTGCAACGCCTTGTAGAGTACTGTGTTTAATTTTTTGTCGAGGCAAAATAAGCATCACAAAAATCACTTGAATTTTTACGGAACTCTGCAGTGAGTTTGCGAAAAGTTACAGACTTTTAAAATAGTTACTTTATTCTTTGCCATTTTTGAAGGTGAACGTCTTATCAAATTGTATATACGGTGTAAGACGGTTTGGTATAAAGGTTGTAAAGTCTGCTATTACGCAGGTTCGATTCTCACACTTAACAAATACATATTCGTGTGCATGAACATATTATGGACACATGTAATGGTCTGAGTTTTTCTGTTCATAAAATTATGTGTGAACAAAAAAAAATCGTTATGTTTATCCTTTGTATGGCACCCGTAGCAGCTTAGCTTGAGGCTAGATGAGGCGCTGTGTCGGTAAAGTCCAAGAATATTTATTTAATTAGTACGTGATAGAATGAGATATGGATATATCATAATTTACAAATATCGCAGCGAATTGTGTTGTTGGCAGAACCACTGGCAAGTTTCAAGTTTGCCAGGCGAAGTTCGGTAACTGCCAGTGTTGGCTATAGCGCAGCGAACAGTCCTCCGTGACGGTCAGTAACGACATTAATTACCAACAGTGATTTGGCGACGATGCCGCAAACTAAGATGCAACCCTGTATACGAGTAGAGATAATACATCCTGTATATCATGTTGGAATAGCAAGATACGGACTATAAATAAAGTTTATCTGTATGGAGATATGAGTATTATAAGCCGCGCTTTGTATTATTGTTGGAGTAGTTACTTGCGTTCACTAAGCTTATACCGAGTAGAGATGCCGTATCGTGTTTTCTATAGAAAACGATTGGCTTTACGTAATTCTCCATAAACGCGTGCGCGGGGCGTTGCGTAATGTTATTGTAAATTATATAAAGTAATTATGAATTTAAATATGGAAAAAATATATTTTTATGTCCGTTTACGTAAATCTAAATATTTCATTCATTGAAGAAACTTGTAAAAGAAATGAGTATCCATCTCTTTGATTTTAGGTTGGTTTATAAATACTAGGTACTTCAAAAAATCTGTTTTTAAATATTGTAATTTGCTTGTAAAACCAGTTTGAAACGCTTGTAAAGGATAACAAAAAAAATCCCTTCACTAAGCCCACGGCAGACTGGGCCATAATGTATCTCGTTTCATTAAAAAGATTGAAACGGCAAGTCGCTTCATAATGCTTAAACGTCTTAGACAGGCTCGTCATTAATTTTCAGCCGAAAATAACTTTTAATCAAAAATATTAACCATCATACTAAGTGTTTTGCTCGTAGGGACGGGACGGTAGGAAATATAACTATTTTTTTAATAAAAACAGTATAAAAAGATATTTAAACCTTTTTTGGCAGCCATCATTATCATCGTAACCCTTCAAATTACATAATCAGCTTTTAGCGTTACACGCTTAAGATGCATCTGCTGTTACAAATGTCCATACGTAACGTTAAAACCGCTCAATCAGGCGAGCCGTAGGCTTGGCCGCCACCTTCGCCTCTTGGTATAAAAAAGAATGATGTTACAAAATATTCAAGAAAATACACATGTCAAGCTAATCTATATTATTTGTTTTGATAATTTGTTTGCATGTTAGAAGTAGATTTTTATTTACACTTTAGTTTGACATAACTACCGATACCTTATCGCTAAATAACTCACCATAGTCTTCACGCTAAAATATGTAGTACAGTTTGTAACAAGCAAAATATACGTACAGAATGCTAACCCAGCATCACTAGTCGTTCACCGGTGGCCTCGGACAATCAAAGCGGAGTAACCGGCAACATTATCCTCGCGGCGGAGGTTTTGTTAAGTTTAATTACTTCGCTAGCGACGCTTCGGCGTCTTGAACGAAATCGCTGTTACTCAACACCTCTTTTTTTGTATCTTAAACTTCTCTCTCCTTTTAGTTTTTTTTTGTCGTGTGTGAATCTCGGGACCACATTTGATTCACCTACTAAACGGGTTCTCCTTCACGCCCGAAAGGGACGAGCTGGTGCCTTATGGCGATTAACTGGCCCAAAAACTTGTTTCCTTCTGAGTCTTCTGACGGAATAGAGGCTAGGATTGCTGATTATTAAATGTCTCGAAAATATTGTCCCCGACAATACTGTACGACCGCACAAATGAGGCTCTATCTACAAACATCCGGTTAAGCTCACTACACTTCAAAAGGCTACATTTTCGACATTTTCCCGAAATTACCCTTTACATAACGTTGCTCCTGCGCCTTCCCGACGCTATTATTTTGTAATTGCCTTTTTTTGGGCGAGCGGTTTAATTTAAATAGCGCTCTGTACGCCTCTGCTGATGTCATAAGAGATTAACTTATTTTTGTTTGTAAAATAATAAAAAATATCGTGTATTACATTTTTTTTATACCACATCAGTTGGCAGACAGACACGCAGCCCACCTGATGGTAAGCGGCCACTGCGGCCTATTCCATTGAGGGATACTTCACCAGGAAGCGTCGCTCAATGTGCTGCCAGACTGTAGGCTCATCAGATCTTCGAGCCTTTGATTTCAAGTGTACTGGCTCCCACATTAATATTGCCGGAACACAGCCAGAGCTGTTATGGCGGCAGATTTCACCTGTGGGGGTGGTAGCTAGCCAGTCGGACTCTGAAAAAGCCCTACCACCAACCAGACCCTAGGTGGGAATCGAACCCACGACCTCCGGGTTTTATACCCGAGCGGCTTAGCCACTGTTCCACGGAGGCGGTCAAAAAAATTCAAATTTCCAAAAGAAAATTAATAAAAAAAGAGACGGCATCATACATATCTGACTGAAAAATGTTGAGGAACTTATCTGACAGCCGTTTGACTTGTCTCTACTATCGCAATGTTAACGCTTGTCTGAAACTTCATTCGAGTACGTCCAATCAAGATTTCCTTGAAAGGCTGGACGTCACCCAGTAAATGCCTGACGAGAGACGACAAAGACAGGCACAGGAGGTCTATTACTGCCGCTCTGCACTCAGATAACCAGGATTATATCTGGTTTGACGGTAATATGCCAGGAGCGATAGCATCTCCACCGTGGATCTGCTAAGGATGAGCTTAGTGGGTCATCAGTTCAGTTGATGTACGAGTACAGAGAGGTTATCGAATTATTTATTTTTTTGTGATGTATATTTTTACGATTACAACATACCTATTTCCTTCCACAATAAAAAATAGTTTACAGTGACTATACGATTACTACTTATAAAATACTAATCTTCCGCCCGCGGTTACACCCGCGTGATATTTTGTTTTTCAAATACCGCCCTTCCCCCCAAATTTCGAGATTAAAAGTACCCTATGTCACCCAGGGATAGTGTATATTTCCAACAGTGAAAGAATTATTCAAATCGGTTTAGTAGTTTCGGAGGTTATTCAAAACAAATAAACAAATTCTTTATAATATTAGATAAATGTATAACAGCTTATTAATTAATATAAAACTGCGTAAAAGTAATACGCAGCTAATCAACTAAAATACAAATCAGCTTTCAACACAGTACTACGCCTATAACTACGCAAGGTCTGAAAAGTTAAATAATCTTCCCGGGTATTCCCTATTATATTTAAAAATTATTCTAAAGTCTAAAAATCTAACAATTTTCGTTATAACCTAATCTAGTAACGTTATCATTTGCAGTAAAATAAAAAGTTGTCCCTTAAAAATTCCTACAACCAACCAGACACTGCACACAACTCCTCAAAAATTTAACCCCATTGGCAGAGCCATTTCTCGAAAGCACTTAAATTATTTTCAAACAAAGAAAAAGTCGTCATAGACAATGTGATTTGTGATAGACGCGGGGCGTGGTCAGTCGCCCGCAGGACTCGCCGGGAACGAAGGAATTCCCAAGGATTCCCGACAAAAACTCAAAAGCACTTTCGGGTTTTAAAGAATTACGCGCAGGCTTATGTTTTAATGAAGTCCATCGTTAGCGGTGAAGGGTTCGCGAAAATGCCCACTAATTTCTTTCACGGCGTCAAGTTTGTGCCAGTTAGAAGTTTGTTTGACCTTCTCATTAAAGTCCAGTCCGATGAAATCAAATAAGGTCTTCTTTATATTGGTTTTATTAGTGAAAAGTGGTCGCACTGCGTTTTTTTTTTCAAAGCGCTCTTAATGGTGAACACTATGCTCAACCACTACATCGGTTCTTCATATTCCATTTCTAAATTGCAAGCGTTAATAATTCAATATTTTGTCAGGACACCCATCCAGGGTGTATGTGACTGTGTAGACAGTTCCTGTCCGTCAATAAAAATAATGTATCATGCCCTCGCAAAAAACCGACGTATGAGTAGCCTTTGGCTCTCTACTCCCCCCTGAATGTCTGAAAAGAATGATGATTCACGTTAAGCTGTTGGTCCTGACTATGTTGCAAGTAGGTCTGGTTTCCCTTGTAAGGGTTAAGGAGGTCAGATGGCAATCGCTCTATTGTAATAACCAGGCTATTCAAATCTAGGATCATAGTCAAAGCAGACTTTGAGCTCCATATTGGATGCAGTCGGAAATACGCCGGGATGATGATGACCACCTCCCCATCGTCATCTTCCTTATCTCATGTCTCCCTCTCTCCGTATTGTTTTAACAAAAGCGGACAATGCATTTTTGACTCTAGTGTTCACTTACCATTAGGTGTCACAAATGCTCGTTTGCTCCAGTGTATTGTTAGTTCACTTAAACTTTTCTCTAATTTTAAACATATCCTTTTTCACTCCTACAATAACTCTCGATAAATGTGCCGCACACACAACAGATGTCCAAACTTATTCAATATGTAACATCTGTCGCCTACATTAAACGTTTAACTTGGAGGTTCTTACATTACTTAACCTCTTACATAAGCGGAACTAAGTTAACAGCTGAGTTGCGGATGTTTTCTCATCACAGATTCTGCATTCCCAGAGATCCACTGGACATATGCTACGAGATTTAAGCCGTAGACTACGGTGCTACGACGTAGCAGAGGACACTCGTAGCACTGGCTGTTAGTATTTTGCAGTTTTACACATAAATGTTGGGAGCTTATGTTGTGGCGCGTATGTTTTAGGTATTTTAACACAAAAACGCGCGTAGATAAACAACAATTTTACTAGAAAAAGTGACAAAAATGTACTTTTAATACTTCTTTTAAATTTTGGTCAAGCACACGTAGTGCTTAGATGTGGGCTAGACGGCGCTGTGTAAATAATGTCCTGGGGTTTACATTATCATAACATTACAATAATTAAAGTAATTATGTCATAGGAATATTTCCATTAGTTACATTATGTTTTTAAGTCCACATTAACTTTAATTAAATACTCTTAAAAGGAAAAATTTAAAATGTTTCTACGCGAGTAATCTGGTCTTGAGGCGTTGTGGAATTTTTAATTTGACCGCATGAGGGCAAGCGGAGTTATTTGTTAGAAAGATTTGCTTTTGTTTGTGTTAAAAATAAAACGAAATAAAGTCTGTTAATATCCCTTTGTTGAGAGTTGAGTAGACGTGATCGTAATCGTTAAGTATTATATAGAGTTAAATTAAATTTTAGTGTCTGTTCGTATACCGACTGATGTTGACTATATTATGCTTTATAATAATATCAAAAGTCTGTCTTTTTTTATAATAATTTCTTTTTTTAAATATCCCCCACGTCCCTCCACATTTCCAGGATCAAAAGTACCCTATGTTCACCGGGGATAGTCTAGCTTTCCAACAGTGAAATAATTATTCAAATCGGTTCAGTTATAGTTTCGAGGCCTATTCAATACAAACAAACAATCAATCAAATCTTTCCTCTTTTTAATACTCGTATTAGTACAGATTGCGACAAAATTTCCGATGCCATGTTGTCTTCAGGAACTAAAATAAAATCGCATTTGCAATATCATATACTAGATAGCAATGTTAATACAGGGTCACGGTTAATTTTGGTTTATTCCGCGGATACTTCAGGAGTGGGGGTGAATGTGATCGTGTGGATAAGGTGGTAATGTGACGCTTAGCCGCGAATCCGGAACTAGCCGATAATCGCGCCCTCTGATGTATATCGAGGTGGAAAGCTGGCTGCAAACTAACGACTTAATTCTTTATTTTATGTTATATCAGCTGGTAGAATGGCTCCCAGTCCTCCTAAGGTTGGTAAGCGTCGCTGCGGACTGTTCCACTGTGAGGCACTTAACCAGGAACCGTCACAATGTAGGCTTTACTGATTTTTGAGCCTTGAGCCTTTAGTGCTCTGGCTCCCACATTATTACTACCGGAAGTGCTATTGTGGTAACAGATTTTACCCGTGAGAGTAGAACTCTCTGAAATCTGCTAGCCAGTATGACTCTGAAAAAATCCTACCACCAAACAGACCCAAGGCGAAAATAGAATTCACAACCTCAGGGTTTTACACCCAAGCAAATTAATAACCCCTGTCTGATGATCGATCAAAAGCCTGAGTATAAAGTGAGTAAGATAATTTCTTTGGAACGGTGAATAAAGACCGTATGTACGAGTATATAGGAATGGCTGTCTTAGTTGCGTACTCGTGAAGTAGACATATTCTCTTGCAATATTTCATAAGTGTTGTCAGTCAAATGTATGTGGCGCTTTCCAATAACCGCTACACGTGCCTTCAGCCTAACACAACAGCCTTGCCTTTCCTCACGCGAATGTGACGCAAAACCGTACCCAGGCCGCTGGGACACGCCAGGTGTAGCCAATCGGCGCTGATAACGGCCAGTTTATGTGACATAGGCCGCCACCGACCCCAGGCCATATCGACTGCAGATCTTAGACCTAACGTTACACTTAACAGGCTTATTATATTACTGTGGCTTGTAATATAGAAGTCGTTAAAGCAAGTTCCGTAAATGTAACGATGCTTGTGAACGTAAAATATGAATAAACTGTTCATGTCTATATTTGCGTACGTGTTAATAAAATACTCATGAAGATAAGAATACTAGATAGATACATATTAGAACTGCAATATCTTGCATAAAAATAGCAGAAGCTTTATTCAGATTAACTGTGAACTTTACATTTGATTTCATTACGGAGGATTGAGTACCTGAAGTGTAAGTTACAGGTTATTAGTTTTATAACTTTACTTTATTTGCTACAAATATAATACGAGAAGATAAAGTCTTGCCCCTTTCCCGAAAAACGACTAAATCCAACGATAGCATGATGGTCAGATAGAAACATGACCCTATTTTTTCTCAAAAAAACTTAGAAGCTGTGTAATTCTACGATTTTTGTAGGTTTTCATTTACTTCTATTATTACTTTTAATAATCCACCCTTATACAGCCTTGAATACATTTGGTATTATTTCCACAAATCGAATAGAATGGTTATAGCTACGGTCGTCTAGGAATAGAACAGGCTATAGCTTTGACAAGTGAAGGTTACTCAGCAGTTTAGTGCTCCTCCGAGTTCCGCAGGTGCCCTTGGCCTTGTCTGATTACAGGCTGTTCTTTTATACAATTAGACTGGTAGAAAAAGATACATTGTTTTCTTAATATTTGGAAAATCGGATGTCACCGTACAGTATATGGATTACAATATATGAATAGATTATTTAGAGAACTATCTAATCTAAAAATATTTAAAAAATTCAAGGCAGTGACATTTGTTATCTTTTCGATATACCAGTTATTGGATTCATAATTCTATGAAAACACAAACTACAAAACTACAAATACAGTACAAATTATGAAACTGTGATGAGCTACGTACGACTGCGAATATTGTCCAGAGATATTTATTTATTTATTTATTTATTAAATTTTAAGAACTACACTAAAAATTTTTTATTTAAACTTAGTGTATTTTCTATTCCAATTTAATATAAATTCCAATTTAATATTAATGTTATTCAATTAAAATATTGTTTCAAGTGAATTTAAATTTAAATAATTTAAATTTAATTTTTCAATTAATTTAAATGTCAATGTTAATTATATTGTATTAAAAACTACTAATTTAGAATATAACTGCCATTTATATTTAACTTAATTATTAAGTACTAACAAAATATGGATACCAATTATTGTCCGAAATAAACGATTTTTATTTTTATTTTATTTAAAAGAACAGCAGTCAAAATTACTTTATGTGCCTTTATCGCTTGAGTCATTATCGTTTTGAGATCGCCCTGTAGCAGTGCAGGTAAGTGCAACTGCAGCAACCGATGTAGATCGGAGAGTTAAGCGCCGTAATGTATTTCGTCTATGAATACCTCAAGGATTTCAGTTCTATTTCTATTTTTGTTATACTGTTTTTGTTTTTCTATAAAGCATTTGCCACTAGAAAATTTTAACTTGAGAGACTACGAAATAAAAAATACATTTTTATAATAGACTAGCCTTCCGCCCGCTGTTTCTCCCGCGCGTAATTTCTTTTTTAAATATCGTCCCCGTCCCCCAAATTTCCGGGATCAAAAGTACCATATGTTCACCGGGAATAGTGTAGCTTTCCAACAGTGAAAGAATTATACAAATCGGTTCAGTAGTTCCAGAGCCTATTCAATACAAACAAACAATGAAATCTCGCCTCTTTATAATATTAGTATAGATAGATGGAGGCAAACGAGAAATTGGGACATCAAGTGATCACCTGCCCATAGACACTGTTAACAAAAATACAAAATACGTTGCATCTTTTAAAGAAATAATGCACTAGCTTTTTGTACGACCTCGTGTCGTATTGGCTTGGAAACACGGCTGTAGAAAGTTTGGTTTCACAGTATGGTCGTACGTTGCAAGAGGTGTCTTGTGAAACAGTGGCATTATGACAGTATTTCCATCAAGTAAACTTTCTACCTATTTGCCTTTTGACATTATTAAAAAACGTGACTACGAATGTCATAAATCTGCTAAACGAATGTTACCAACGTCTATAATCTATACCTCGAAAAGAAATTCGTCTCACGCGCATATTAATAACTGGAGCGCATTATCAATGCAATGTGGCCTACATCCCCCCACCCCCCAGGGAGGGTAAGTTCGCCGAGCCATTATTATATTTCAACGGGACCCGAATTCGGTTCCCTTTGTAGTCGACAGAGAGTATTGTTTTTAATCCATCATGAGTGCTAATGACTGATAAGCGAATATAGCACTTACTGTGTAGGATAGAAATGGTTTTGTTGCGTAACTGTGCATTTCGCTTTTGTAAGTTCAATGTATGCTTGTTGGTTTAGGGTTGGACTTTGAAAACTTTGGGCAGGTTCCATTTTACTCCTATGTTTACAAGAACGGAGCTTATGGGTTTAGGCATACGTGTAAAATGCCCTTCAAGCCATATATTTCGTGTATAATCTTACACTAACACACTTAAAAATTGTGAAAGAACAATGCCCATTTTTGGCCAACCCGTGGACAGTAAAATAATGAAAATCTGAATTTTGCAATAAATTACTTTTAAATTAATTTGATTTTTGATAGTTACTAGAAGTCCGCCAGATCTTTAATTATTTTTATGATTTAAATAAATTGTGTAATTAATAAATCACTTCCGCCTTACAAAATGTTGTCAGTATCTAACATTACAATCGATTTCGTAATCGAGTCAATCCTGTATTCGATTGAACTTTTTTTTACTCTTTATAATTATAAAGCAACTCTGCAATAATCATTGTTACATTTTATTAATGTAATTACTTATTTATTACAAAAATAAACTTAAAGCTTTTTCTAAAACTGTAATAAAAATAATTCCTTTTAATTATTAATATCGCGATCTATATCGATAGTCGGTATTATATTTAATTTATTCAAAATGCAACACTGGCAATTATTTTTGTCATTTACATTATGACAGTCAATCTTCATCATGAAGTGTCATTCGAAAGTTGTCAAAATACGAGGAAATAGTTTTCTCTGCTGTCTACGGTGGTCTATGGAGGAAATCAAAAGCGAATGATGACGATTGACTGACAATATCAGTCACTCAACGAAAAGAATAGTACAGTCAAGAGCTCGTCAGACGTAACACTTTGAACTTTGTACCACTCTTATGTCAGGGGCATAAGTTCTATTATCGAACTGCAAGTTTTAACCGTGATGTGCTGTTGACTGTACATTACGTCATTTTGTGCTGCGGAAATGATAATATTCATTGCACAATTTATTTAAATCATAAAAATAATAAAAGAGCTGGTAGACTTCTAATAAATACCAAAAATTTAATTAATTAAAAAGTTATTTATTGCAAAATTCAGTTTTTATTTATTTTACTGTCCACAGTTAGCCAAAAGTTGTAGGGCTCATGGGCATTGTTCTTTAATGTCTTTATAAACGAACTTTTTTTAAAAATTTGTACAACTCCATTTAGCCCCAAACTTAGCACAACTTTGGGAGTCAGACAACGAAGAACTTGTTTGAGATAGCCATAACACAAGTACTTAGGTAACTTCTTTGTGGTCAGATCAAAGTATGTGCTGATGCCCAACTTTACGGAAATGCTCTTTCATAATAACATTAGTTACATAGAAAGATCACCTGAAATCGATCTAAATTTTACTTCATTTTATTTAGTATTAGAAAGAACGAAATTTAGGTGTTTTATTATAGGCAACAATTTGTGTAAAGCTAAAAATTAAAAATGTCAGATTATTTTATTCACACACTTCCGATTCTAATTAGCCATTATTGTGGTCGTTTATTATTTTTAATATTTAAATACTACAATTTCGATTTCTACAACAAAACTAATAATTTAACAGATAACTTAAGTTATCTGTTAAATTATTAGTTTTGTTGTAGAAATCGAATTTTTTTATCATCATGAAAAGTTTGCACTATAAAAGACCTCAAGAGGTTGATTCCAAACATGAAACGGAACGTATAGCAGTCTGATAGCAGTAGGTATAATAAAAACGACAAAATGAAAAAGTGCGTGTCAATGTTGAAATACTACTACATACGTGATTTTAAGTGGCCGTATTTATCATTGCCGGCGTTTGTCAAAACGTCAAAGTTTATGACAACTGCTTCTTAGTTTTTTTTTAATTTTTAATTCTAAATAAAACGAAGTATAAGCAACTGTTATATAAAGACAAAGCAACAACTCCAAGTTGATCTAAACACTTGGTTGGTTCAAACTCTTCGCCTGTGACGGCGACTTCGCGGCGATTTTTCAACTCGAAGCCCGGGGAAGTTTTAATGAACTGTCTCCGAGGATGCGGGAGCCCGGGGTCTCGGCTTGATGCTTCTAGAACTAATAACACGATTTGTTGTTTTCTGAAGGAAGATAAAAGGGAAAGGTTGAGGGAACGTTGAGTTCAGTCATTCAGTTGGGTTGGGCAGCGTTTGGAAAACTACGTCGAGTCTTCTCATCGCCGATTCCACAATGCCTAAAGACGAAAGTCTTCAATCAGTGCGTCCTACCCGTCATGACATACGGAGCCGAAACGTGGACACTTACGGCACGGCTAGTCCACAAGTTTAAAGTCGCTCAGCGGGCTATGGAAAGAGCTATGATCGGCGTCTCTCTGCGGGATCGCATCCGAAATTATGTGATTCGGCAGAGAACCAAAGTCACCGACATAGCTCGCCGGATTAGCCAGCTGAAGTGGCAGTGGGCTGGCCATATCAGCCGTAGAACCGATAACCGTTGGGGTAAACGGGTTCTAGAGTGGAGACCGCGTCTCGGTAAACGTAGTGTAGGACGCCCTCAGGCCAGGTGGAGCGATGATCTGCGCAAGATGGCTGGCAGGAGCTGGATGCGAGTGGCCGAGGATCGATCAGCGTGGCGAGCATATGGAGAGGCCTATGTCCAGCAGTGGGCTGTTACGGGCTGATGATGATGATGATGAGGGAAAGTTAGTGGTAATGTTGCATTTGGTTGTACCTACTGTGTTCAAAAAGCGAATTAACTTTATAGATTTTCTTATTCTATTCGGTTACGACAGATACAGCAGCATTCTTAGAATCTAGAACTTGGAAATAGAGTAAGTACAAAAAGACTTTATTATAATTTTAAAATGCTTTGTTTTAAAAGAATAATGATACCGTGTTTATTAGTTAATTTAGTTTTTCAGTATTTATACAAGTTAGTTCTTTAGTATTTGTACTTTACAAAACCGTTTCATATTCAAATAACAACGTGAAACAGCATGGAAATGTTCTCAAAACAATTAGCTTAGCCACTGGAAAGCACTTTGAAGCCTAATTAGACATAATTGTGTGTACAACCGCCGTCGCCACCGCGGGGCACGACGGACACCTAGGCAGGATTGAGGCACGTGCTCACACCAAGGAAAGATAGGTAGATGTTATTATTACGTATTCAGTACGCATTTTCGTTTATCAAATTATCCAAAGAGCTAATGAATTTTGAATTAGGACACGTTGTTAAGGTGATTGTGAAACTGGGGCCTTCTTGTTAAAATTATTGTAGTCTATTGGGGGTATTTTCTCGGTATGGTACGCGGGCTTTAGGGCCAGTTTTACCTGTGACTGTTGCCACATCTGCTGTCAAACGATTAAGTCTTTTTTTTAATTTTGTCACGAAGTTCCTTCACTTAGTGTAAAGGCTAAATATAGGTTTATATTGATATATTATTTTGCAGAATTGGTTAATAAACAGTCGTTTATTAACCAATTATCCAAAATAACTATTTGTGGCTTGACTTTTTGCAATAGATTACGCGTCGGTGTGAAGGTCGGTTTTACTTAACTCACGTCAGATGCAGGCACTAGGCAAGGCAGGATGGTACGATGCGCCCTGGAGCCTCGCTTTAATAACAACTGACAGACGCGGCGACTGTGTATCTACTACAAACTCGACTGTAACCACTTATCACTTGTTACGCGACGGTGTGAGGTGTGGTTTTAGCTCACGTCAGTTACACGACAGGTGCGATGGACTTAGAGATTCGCGTTTTGATGAAGTATAAACGCAGCGACTATATCGCTGGCAACTCAAATGGAACAACTCATGCCCTGTTAGTGCTGTTAGTGAAACCTAGAGTACCTCTGAGGACCTCACGACTTATGAAGGTCATCATGACGTCAACAATAAGGAAAGATCTTTCTGCGAACTTTGTGTCGATAATCGCGGCCTACATGTACAGTGCACTCGTATGTGTTGCTAGAGGAGACAATTTATTTGATTGAGCAAATTAGGATCGAATTTGATTGAATGTTACATTGACTTCGACGACAAATCTTGAGGTCAATGTTTTACATATGCACTTTTCGCTGAATTGCAATCGTTCGCTGTTGTCGTCAATCTACCGTGTGTATTCTGCTATGTTTAGTAAGCAGACAGGTGATTTCCGACAATTTGTTAATCTATTTGTCCATTAGCAAAATTAAAGTAAATGTTCATTTGTGTAAAACTTTTCAATTTTGGCTCAAGTCATTCAGAAACAGCGATGTTAACAAGAAGCTTTGAAATTTTAATTTATTACCGTTCTAAAGACCTGACAATACGAGTACCTCTTTCCTTGTGATGTAATAGAATCACCGTTTTCTCAAGACAAGCCCGGTTCTTTAAGATAGTATTCCATTGAATAAAGATAAGGTATATTCTTACTGGCTTTGCTTACAAGAGAATGAAATTTGAAATGTACGCTTACTATACCTTTACTTGAAATAAAAGATTTGAAGACATTATGATTCTGTGTCAGTAGGTGACTAGGATAAAGTTGTTAATGATTCGTCAGTCCAAATACTCGTAATAAGCCGCAGTAAACGTAAACGTCGAATTTGAAAGAAAAGTGAGGTAGCCCTTACCAACAGTATATGCCAATTTTTATTTCTCTAAGCATTTTGTCCAATATAGTCAATGTACGCTTATACCATGATTCACGATTAGGCAAATCCACTTATAACATCGGAGCGACATCTGACCTCCGCAACCCTTAACAGGATTTATTTATAATACCCAGACAAAAATAGTTCGCCAGGTACAATAACTTCATTGTATTACCCTCATCTTTTCCCTAGCAACTTTATAAGTAGCCATTATCCTTTGTTTCATAACGAATGCGCAACGAACTTACCTCACATCAGACAGTAAAAGAAGCCTTAGAAAGCTGGGGTTTGAGATTTAGCGATAAAGGATGTTTTTATCTCGAGGTATAATGAGTTTAGCTCACGTCTGAGCGAGCTACACGAAAATACCGATCAAGAGGAGCTCCACACACATGTCTAGATGTCGTGTTTCACTGTATATGTTAGGATAGTCGCTTATCGTAGCTTTATAGTTGTTGTCTAGTATCCGTAGTGCAAGCTATGCTTATTTTAGGGCTAGGTGGCACGTTGAAAGGTACTTTACATAGTTACGCTTACGACCGGTTGGATGTACGATATAATAAAAAAATATAGGAATATACCTGGTCAACTATTCACACCGCGTCGTCCCAAACCTAACCAACTTGGTCTATGGGTGTTACACAACGGATAAACATTACCTACTTATATAACTTTTATAATATCGTCATTGTTTACTATTTTACTTTACTAAAGTTTGTAAAAATCAGCAGAACAACTGAAAGTAATCCAACTTTTCTAATAAATGAAGGGTGTCATCTTCCATTTTCTGCCTGACGTGTCAGTAATGAGTCGGAATAGAACCCCTTACCTCCGCTGGCTCTCGGGCCGGAGCCTTAATCCCAGCATTCTCTTTGACATGGATTCTCTTGATTTAGAATCAGAGATCAAAGGGAAATTATTTATTTCGTTGTTTCCAGTCGACGTTGATTCGGCCGGCTTTACTATAAAGAAACGGGGATTTGCTACGAAAATGTTTGTCGGGACTTTTTAAAGCTGATATACACTCGGTAGGCACTAGTAAATTCAATATGTATATGTTTTGTGTTAAGTCAAGTGCGTGGGAAAGTTACTGGTTAACACGTTTCGGGTGTAAAGTAGGAAGTGGGACGCTTTAGTTTAGAGTCCCACTTACGACATTCAGCAAAAAGAAGTCTTAGTCATTGCTTAAGGATTTGTTACTAGTTTTGATTAATGTGCTAAAAAAAGCCACTGACTTCTCAATAATATAATATAGAAGCTTTGGCTGGGTTTCGGTTGTTGTTGGTAATGTCAATGTTTAAATATAAAAAAAATACCGACAACACATATGCGGTGCATTTGTTGTTGCATGTTCATGTACGACGGCAATGCGTTTAATCGTTTGCCTCATAATCAATCAATCGTTTAAATCATAATTTGTAATAAAAGAAAAACAGATATAACGTCATCCAAATATTTAGTTGCGTTTCTAAGCTGTTAAACATAATATAGCGACCTTAATTCTCGTTTTCCGACTTTGTTTACAAATGCGTTGCGTCTCGTGTGTTTTGTTTTTACCCTGTAGATCCAGATCACTTGTCTGTCTGTGTTGCTTTAACCTTGTCAGAGTAATTGTACAAAATGATGAAAAATATTTATGTGGACGTTGCGTTTTCGTTTGTGTAAACAAAAGTCATTGATTTTATTTGATGTGTGACCGCGCAGCACACGTGTAGGAAAACCGAATTTGCAAAACCGACTTCAACGTTTTTACATTTCTATTATTTATTATTATTCTATTCTAATGAAATAGATGGATAGATAAACAATTTATTTGCAACAAAGGACACACATACACACAAAACAAGCTGGTAGAAATACATGAATAGCTTAAAACTACTAGACCGATCTCGTTCAAATTTCAGTGGGACTACATAACATGAACCAGCTTTCGAACTATGTGGCTCTGATAAAAATCTTTGAATACTTTGTCATCCTCCCTGATATATCTCGACCTCAAACATACAACAGTAATTATTTATACTGATAAAAAGAAGAGTCACAGTGCTTTTGAACTACTTAAATTATATTTTCAGAGCAGAGTTCGTTGCATTATACTTACGAGTATGTGGACTTTAAGTAAATTCTTGAAAGTAGGCAAACGTGACTCTGGGTGCACGGAGCGTGCCGAGACTGGGTCACAGTCGAGGTAACGACAGTGATATAACTGCATCTTAAAACGTTAAATTTAAGAATTACCGGGATTTACCTATTAGGGGAATAGATGTGATAATATTACAAGCAACTTTTTAAAAAATGCAAGAATGCCTGAAAAATTGAGTTTTGCTTCTTCATTTTTTTACTACTGGGCGGTTTT
Organism: Mecyna flavalis; assembly: GCA_949319885.1. Lineage (NCBI taxonomy): Eukaryota > Metazoa > Arthropoda > Insecta > Lepidoptera > Crambidae > Mecyna > Mecyna flavalis. The sequence continues at coordinate 16,949,026 of OX439439.1, forward strand.
TAGCGTCGCGCATCCACTGCCTTCCCATTACCCTTGCGATGTCGTCAGCCCAGCGCAAAGGTTGTCTTCCGACTTTCCTCCGGCCCGTCCATGGTTGCGAATCCGCGACTCTCAGCGACCATTCTCTCTCTTGCTCATATGTCCTGCCCTGTGTTATGTCTGTTAATTCCATATGGTTCGTTTATAAATAGTAAAGTCGTTTTCTACTATTACATCAATTTGGAAGTTAAATAATACATTACATTTTAAAATTGTGCTCCATCTTAAAATCGGTTTATCATAGCAAGCAAGCACTTACTGGAGTTTCGTTTACTGTGTCTGTGGTCCGTAGCGCTCGCTACGAGCTCCCTGTCGTGTAGCACTTAGTTGCTACGCCTGTCTACGGGCTACGAGAGTGCATGTCATTCCAATTTGTACCACACCGCTTGTTTCATACCAACACATTGTTTATATTATGTATTTAAAAAGTTTCAGATTGGTATAGTTATTTAGTGGTATATATTCTTTAATTTACTTCAGTGTGGATTATGGAAAGGTAGAAATGGAAATAGTTTTGGAAGTATATCACATCAAAACACGAATATAACTCAACTTTCTTGGACAGCTAATCTTACAAAGTGTTTTTTTTTTTTTGTGAGGGCACTATTAGAATTGTTTTCATGTTTTATGATATTTTGTACCTACATTCATTTTTACACTAGTTGCAATGAAGGTTTAGGTACTCTTAAAAACAAATTAGATGCACAAAAATCCCAATCATTAGGAGTTTGTATATAACTTAATACTTTGAAGAGTTTAAAGATTCCTTCACAACAACCAATGACGTTCAATATACAACTAGACTCCCATTCACGCTCAAATATTATCCGAAGCAAAAGTCTGCCCACGCAACTATTGGGTAGAGTTTCCGTTTAGTTGTATACAATTGACATTAAACACTAACTGCCACGAGATAAGGTGTTAATTTGAACGAATGTGTTAATGTCATCTGTGTCAACGCTGCTCGGACGTTTTTGAGGAATTTTTCTTAGAGATTGGGTGTCTAGTTGTAGATGGAACGTCATTGGCAACAACACCCAGATTATGACGGGTGGCTAAAGTCGGTTAAATATGAATCACGCCGCTAAACAGAAATAGAATCCCAAACCGCATTCACCGCTATAATAGCATAGCCCGGGGCTCTTTCCCGATCGTACTCGTGTACAATGGCTGGTCGCGGCAAGTTAAACATTCATCCGTGCTGAACTGTGCACCTGGGACCCAACCCTAAAGGGGGGGGGGCTCCTGTAATGAGGTCATATTGTGTGGGAGTATGGAGTGTAGGATTTATTCGTTGATCGTTATTAAATGTTTCACATGTTATGTAGGTATATGGATTTTTTAATTCTGAAATAAATGAATTTTAATTTAATTTAATTTTTTAAATGCTTTGTTTCTTAAGTTTTTTAAACCAATAAAATCTGGACATAAGTTTCGCCACACCGTCAGATAAGATGCTGATATAATTTATCTGTAAGATGACAATATCGAAATGATGCATTTTCAATGTTTTTAAATGTCTAATTTGATGAAATGTCCGCACAGATGCTCCTCTCGGTATAACTTGCTGCCCCTTTAGCTTTAATTTTCCTTCACTGGCCGATTCAACCGGTGATTCTTTCTGCGGTGGAGCTCTTTGCAATATATACCTATTGCTTTACAAGTTGTAACTTGATCTCTTAGTAATGATACAAATGATACAATGTAAAACGGAAAGAACAAAGTTTTTGTTTGTTATTTTAAGTGTCACATAAGGTCAAGATTGAAAAAAAAAACAGTATAAAACATTATTTTTGGACGGAAATAAATGTTCGTGGACACTCGATGCCTTTAACTACAAGCAACATTGCACCAATGGACTTGTCTTGAAAATAACAAACAGAACAAAAATAGGAATAATGATCTAATTCGGTGCTGTTTTCAGCAATTCATTGTTTTTCATATAGATAGATTAGCTGTGCTCACAGCTTGATCTGTGTGGATATTGGGGACATTAATCAAGGGAATGATCGGACACTATTTTTTCAATTTGTTATTATTTTCATTTGTTTTTCTTCTTGCAAACATTTCCCACCTTAACAGCCAAATTGAGATTATCAGACCGGACTCTTATCAAAATTTCAATTTTTTATTTTATGTACATTTAAACTGCGTAATAAATAGTCGTCAAGTTAGCAATAAACCCGTCGCAGTGAATCGATAACATTTGTAAATGGCCCGCCCACTGCAGCGCAGTGGCGCATAAATACCGCCGAGTATTGCGTCCTTCATGTGAAGCATTTGCTTCATTGCTGCGCACCATTTAGACAAATCGGTATTGTAAGTGGACGGACCAGCTGCACATTACATACTGTACTATCTGGTTCAAATGCTATTAGGATACGACCTTTTGGAGTTGCGTGACGCAACAGTGATGATTTACACACGCACAGATAAATAATGCGTTGCTATTGGTTGCTAACGTTACGGACATTACGGACAAGCGCAGTTGACGTAATTTTTCGATCAATTCCAAAAGGTATTATCCTAATAGCATTTGAATCGGATAATACTTTATTTAGCGCACTTATTTAGCTTGTCTAGCAATATTCCGCCAAACCTACATTTTAATTATATTTTAATAAATCAGTTTTGGTTATTTAGCGCTCTTCGGAGTCACCGCCCTTCAGCGTCCCTTAGCGATAGCGTTAGCATCCCGAGTGTTGGGTTTATCATACATCCTTGTGGTAGACCTTCCAGTAAGCGCAGGGCTGCCTTTGTTTGCCGGTCAAACGTCACAAGGGTACGTCGGCTCGTCCCTATCGGGTGTAAAAGGCAAACCGGGGGAGCTCAATGATAAGTGTTTGCAGTTTTGAGCACACACACTTCATGTGTCGCCTGCCAAGATCATGGCTCCGTACTTAAACCACTAGACAATCGAGATGTTCAACAAATTATCCTTTTTACAAAGATAGTTTCTGACATCCAATATCCATTAATACTCATGCGTTATTATATTATTCACTTGTCGCTTGTAAAATTGTAAAATTATACAAGTATAGACGAAATTACTTAGTCGCGAGAGGCGACCCTACACTACCCCACGAGTGCTGGGCGGATATTGGCCGTCGCGACTGTCAAATTGAAGGCGGACTTCATCCGAGTAACAGTCTGTTGCGCGAAAACGGCAGAGTCGACACACACCTGCTCTAAGGCACAGCGCAGATGTAGACACTTTATGTTACCGACACGGCGCACCATTGAACATTGAAGTGGACACAAAAAGTATCTATCATTCTGCCATTAAATGTCACCACGCAATTTTGTTTATAAAAACTTAGTAATAAGATGTCATGAACATTACTATGTACCCATGTACTCGTATAAAAACTGACAAATTATTTCCTGACTGAATGTAGACGATAATCTATGTATCATAGACATGTTTTTAAGGCTAGAGAAGGAAAAGGAACTCCAACGGAAAAGCTATAAACTAACTTCAAATGATGTCAATTCAAACAAATAAGAGTGGTTCTTTAAGTTTCGTTAAACGTCTTAACTCTTTATTGCTCAATGGCTTAATGGTTTAAGTATGGAACTATAAAAATGGTGCTTGCTATGAACTTTTTACTTTAGTTTACTTAACACAAACTGTAGTCCTACTCCAAATGTTTGTTTCGATCTTTTCAGGATACGATTGCACCATGAAGCATTGGAGTGACTCCCATAGTCCCATATAATATGACCTCCGCAACCCTTAACAAGACCAAAACTTTTATGACAGCAGATTTCACCTGTGGGGGTGAAAGCATGCTCGTTTCGGTCTGAGTGAGCGCTTTCTCTAATAGAGATTGTATTATTATAAAACTTTGGAGATTCAAAAGAGTAACTATCGAGTTTCTTGTCGGTTCTTCTCGATATTTATTTATTTATAATAGGTACGCAAACAGATCACAGTCAATTTTACAGCCATAAAAGTAATACAATATTAAGTTTGACTAGACGGTAATCTATAAATAGCATACACAGCATGATCCATATACTTTATAAGCTACTACCAATGACATATGTCATTGGCTACTACATTAAATTTTAAGATAGATAACAACATTCCGAATCCGGTGGTAGAGTCACTATGTTACCTTGATAATTGACGATTCATAAGTGCATCTCTGAGGCCTACATGAATAAATAATATTTGGATTTTTAAATTCTGTATTCTGTAAAAATCCTACCGCAGAACAAATTAAAAGCGGAAATCGAAACCATGACCTCCGCGTTTAATACTGTGATTAAGCCGCTAGGACTCCGTCTTAATCCTGTAGACAATTTCGCTTTGATAAATCATTTAAAAAAAATAATGACTTAATAGAGTTTGAAGGTCATTTAATCTAAAAACAGCTTTTTAAAAAGTTTATTATCTCTTAGCATTTAGCTATTTAAGTACATTAATTTCAGTTAGTTGACGGTTGACGGCGTGCTATCATAATATTCTGTGCCATGTAATTAATTCTTGTCTGTCATTACGGCTGAAGCGAAAGCATATTAATTTATGTAGCTCGCGCGTCCATTTTGTGGAAATTAATCGTGTCATTAGTTCTGCGCTTGACAACTCCATGTTTGGTGTCAAAATAATAATATATTGTTCCGTGGTGCAACAGATTGCACATTTACGCCACCGCTGCCTCTTGGTTCAAAGTTTAGATCATGTTCAACATAAAAAGATCAAAGATGTACTAATTATTCCGGTCGTGGTTCTCCTACCTTAGGTCTGGTTGGAGGCAAGACTTTAGAGTCTAACTGACTAGCTACCACCCCCAGAGATAAAATCTACCGCCATAGTAGCGTTGATTTTCTTCGGCATTATTTAATGTTAAAGTTAAGATCGGAGAAGACTACAATATGGCAGTACATTCAACGACGCTTCCTGTTGCAATGTCCCTCAATGGCACAGGCGGCAGTTGGGCTCTGGCCAACTTAAGTAGCATTTAAAAATAGCCTTCTGTTAATCTTAACCGATCATGTAATGGTAATGGCACAGAAATAGACCCTTCAAAGTAGTAACAGCTGTTTCGCGATACACTCAAGTGCGGCGCGAGGGACCCGGTGTACTTTGCTAATGGGGGTCTCGTGACAGCGCAAACACGCCGCGGATTACCGGCTTCGACGGGGTTAACAATGGGATTGACGAGCGTCACACTGTATAGGGGCCCTTGTGAGGCGATCAAACTCTATTAGAGACATTGTCGTCCACTAACAAATTGAACGACGGTTTGGAGAGGTCTTCACAAAAAGCGACCTTGAGCAGCTCCGCTTTCACTATATTTTTTTTCTAATGAATAAACATTGTTGGATATTTTCTCCCATTGACACGTTGTCACACTCTTTCTTTTTTCTTCCTTTCTTTCAATGGCCCGCCTTTTTTTTAAGCTTTTATGATTTTTTACCTTAAAATAAAAAAATATTTAGTCGATGCTAGGACCACTCGTTTCTGAGCAACTCTCATTTATAGCTCTGGAGCTAGAACAACTGAGCTTGGGGACTGTGGTCCACTGAGGGCTATTGGGGGATTATGCTTGATTCTAATTAAATATCGTTGGTCAACGCCTTCTGTAATATAAATTAGTAGTGTATCTAGTAAGCACATTATCCGCCTGTATGATTAATCGCTGCATGAAACCAGCAGTATTATTAACGGGCTATATTTCTTTGCAGGGCATATTCCGTCTGGCGTGCGAGCACGTGCTGCGAACCATGCGCCGCGGCCGCGAGACGTTGCTGACGCTACTGGAGGCGTTCGTGTACGACCCGCTGGTGGAGTGGGGCGGCGCGAGCGGCAAGCGCCGGCGCAGCCAGCGCGACGTGCGCGCCGCGCTCGCGATGCTGGCCGTGCGCGCGGCCGAGCGGGCGCACGACCTGGCTGACGTCACGTGAGTATAGCACGGCTCGTGTGCGACCCGCTGGTGGAGTGGGGCGTGTTTAAACTTTATTACTGGCTCTTTATAAATCACTTTTTTCAATGAAAGGGGCATTGAGTATTCAAAATTAAATGGACCTGGGGGAAGATCGCGCCATGTAATCAAAAACTGAACCTCAGCCATCGGTAGTGCTATCACGTTTGAAACACGCGACGGCGCTATACAAAGTCCGAATAACGGCTGCGGTTCAGTCGTGGGTTATTTAGCGCGATCGCCCCCCTTATTCTATAGTTATTGACTGGCTCGATGCATTATGAGTTATGGTTTTGAATTCCTAGTTCACGTAATCCTCATCCATCTGTAATTCTGGTATTATAGAATAATGCCCCAGCTCGCTGCATCTATAACCCCTCCCCACATCTCTAATGAAAAATATCCGTAGTCTCAATAGCCGCGTTGAGCCGCTCACAAAAACATGGCCGACGCGCGTACACATCTATATGCTGAGTATTTATGACTTCCGGCGCGTCGAGCGCTTCCGATCCGTATTTCTATTTGTTCCCTTCGACGCCATACTCTATGCGAAAGCAGAAAGTTGAGTTGATACAAAAAAGCCCGTACCACGGACTAATTAAATTCATACCTACTACTAAACATTAATTATATTATAAATGAACCAAAACAAATGAATATATAATGGCTATTTCTGTTTTTTTGTACACTATCAAGCTGGAAACACTGAATTTCCTTTAAGGTACAGACAAAGACTAGAGTTTGGAAAACTACATGGACGTGATTTTTAGTACAGGGATAGTTTGGGAGCTGAAGAAATTAGGTAACTTTTCCTAGAAAAATAATTGTAAGTTAGGTGTATGTAATATGTCATGTCTCAAAATTATAAATTTTATACGTACGACTATCTGCAAATACCAATCGGAATTTGGTATGTGTGGTAATTCACAAGTATCCGTCATTGTGATTATGACAATGACTTGATTTTAAAGATGGACATTTCCATGCAGTAGGATATATACCTAATAATTTTTACCTCATTACAATTTCAGACATAGTTCCGAGTTTTCGACATTATGTTTTAATTTTGCCTTAATGTAAATAAACCCATTCTTGTCCTCTCGCGTTCGTCAAAGTGATATTTATTCCCGTTATTATTTAAATAAGTATTAATTATGCGCCAGTAATTCGGACATTATGTTGTAGAGCTGAGATACTTACGTGATAAGACGATGTGATATACGCATGACGGTTTGGCATCAATAGCGCACTTGTAAATATAAATCTAGACACGCGGCAGCGTGTCAAGCCAAGTTCAAGCAAAGGAACGGGCTAGCCAGCGCCAAGGTATATTTACACGAACCATTTGGTGTCACTTTTGACCCTTCTATAACTTAAAACCTATTGAACCGAAACACATGAAACTACGTGAGTTTAATCAGATCCATAAGGACACCTAGAAGCCGAAATTTCATGAAGCTAGCTCAAACGGTTATAAAGATATGAAGGTCAAAAAGTCGTAAAAATTAGTACTGACTGACTGACTTATAGTAGCAAAACCTAACCTACTTCCAGATGACCTAGAAAGATGAAATTTGGAATCCAGCTTGGTAATTGTGTGTAACCGTAGGAAAAAGTCCAAAAATAGAAAAAAGTTAAAAAATAGGGGGGAGGGGGGGACGTTCCCCCCCTATATTTTAACTTTTTTCTTTTTTTAGATTTTTTCCTACGGTTACACACAATAACCAAGCTGGATTCCAAATTTCATCCTTCTAGGTCATCTGGAAGTAGGTTAGGTTTTATCTGACTTATAGTAGCAAAACCTAACCTACTTCCAGATGACCTAGAAAAATGAAATTTGGAATCCAGCTCGGTAATTGTGTGTAACCGTAGGGAAAAATCTGAAAAAAGAAAAAAGTTTAAAATTAGGGGGGGAGACCCCCCCTCCTCCCCCTATTTTGTAACTTTTTTCTATTTTTAGATTTTTCCCTACGGTTTCACACAATTACCGAGCTGGATTCCAAATTTCATCCTTCTAGGTCATCTGGAAGTAGGTTAGGTTTTGCTACTATAAATCAGTCAATCAGTACTTAAACCTAACCTACTTCCAGATGACCTAGAGGGGGAGGAGGGGGGGTTTCCCCCCCTAATTTTTTACTTTTTTCTATTTTCAGAATTTTTCCTACGGTTACACACAATTACCGAGCTGGATTCCAAATTTCATCTTTCTAGGTCATCTGGAAGTAGGTTAGGTTTTGCTGCTATAAGTCAGTCGGTCAATACTGGGGGCCCATAAATTTTTTTTATTGTAGCGTTGGAATTAAAACTATTCTAATATGTTATGTATTATTATATTTCCTTTATAACAGAAATAAAAAAATAAAGTTAAGTCAAAAAATAAGTGGTGTCCCCATACAAAAAACTTGTAATACGCGCTAAACAACCGGCCAACGCGATGGTGCGTGTCGTCGGCGGCGCGTGGCACCACATTAAATCTCAATACTTGCCTAGTTTTCTTTACAAAAAGTAATGATATCCCACCAAAAACATAAATGTAAAAAAGTAAAGCCAAGTTCAATACAAAAATTATGTTTGGCTGTGGGCTTCGCCGCAAAAAGAATGGAGATCTTAATGAGTGCCAAGTTCTATGATCTTAAAGTAGGTAAGATTTGACTTGGCCAGTTTTTATTAGAATTAATATATTATAATTATTTTGAATAACTTTATAAAATGACTGATATAATGAAAACTGGCCAAGTCAAATCTAACCTACTTTAAGATCATAGAACTTGGCACTCATTAAGATCTCCATTCTTTTTGCGGCGAAGCCCACAGCCAAACATAATTTTTGTATTGAACTTGGCTTTACTTTTTTACATTTATGTTTTTGGTGGGATAGCATATACTGATGGATATTTAAAGGAGCGGCTTATATTCAGTATAAGACTCAATTTGGCTTAAATGGTGATAAATGAGTGACGGTAAGATATACGCATAAAATTGTACTATTTTTGGAATTAATTTGCGTTTTTTTTTCAATTAACGATTACATTACTATTACATAGTAATAACTATAACATTATTTATTAATGGCATACATCATATTTTGTATAAAATATTTTGTAGGGTTTTATATAAAACTAGCAGCCTCCTCCGCGGTTTCACCCGCGCGTAATTTCTATTTTCAAATATCCCCCTCCCCCTTCCCTCCACATTTCCGGGACAAAAAGTACCCTATGTCACCCGGGGATAGTGTAGCTTTCCAACAGTGAAAGAATTCAAATCGGCTCAGTAGTTTCGGAGCCTATTCAATACAAACAAACAAACAATCAAATCTTTCCTCTTTATAATATTAGTATAGATAAAAATAGTCTTTAACTATTGAGCCCATCTTCTTCATCTCCCAACTTCAGAGCAATTTCATCATGGCAACGATATTTTTTTAATGTTCAATGCAGTGAATGTGATATGGAGGCATCCGGCGACTGGGACCAGATTGAACTCGGACCGTGGTCCCAGTTGCCGGATTGGTTTATTTCTAATATTTTTCTTCCGGCAACTGGGACCAAAACTAGTAAAATCCAAAACTAGTACAGTCAAACAAAAAAAATGTGATAAGATATCACTTCGCACCGCGCCTCTCTAGCGCTGTGCCGCGTGCATAATTCCGCAGCTACAGCTTGTTTATTGTTAATATGTCGCTGAAAGCCACTCAATTCGGTTCCTGTGACGGGTGAATTATTGAACAAACGGCTCGCGCGTGCCGTCAATGTTTCAACAGGCTGGAATCACATGACAGTTACACTACTGCGTTGGAGTTATTATATTTCAAAATCTATTGCTAAATTAAGCATGCGATATACATACACATTTATTCAGTCTTTGTTTCTTCTCATGTATATAAAAGAAGTGGCTATAACAGAAAATCCTATATCTGACACTTTTATCCTTACAGGGAGCAGTTAACGACGGTACTGCCAGAAATAAAACAAGCGGCGGAAAACTGGCTCAAAGAAGACGAAGAACTGTCGATGATAGAAGCAAAGCTGCAGGAGTGCCACCAACAGATGGCGCTCATCAAGGAGATCGAGGCCTACGGGCCTAACCTGAACAGCCATCCGCTCTTCGCCATCTCCCAGAAGTACAGCTCGTACAAGCAAGCCAAGAACGCAGTAGAAGATTCCATGAAAGCACTTGTGAAGATACTAAAAGATTTTGACGCGCAAATTGAAGCGTTTGCGGAAACCACTGAAGCCTTAAACGGACCACAGCTGATGGCATGGGTCCAGGAGTTCTCCGGGACGAATGAGGATGATGACATACCGATATTTGAGCATATTAAAGACTTTCTGACAAACGCTGGACAGAGTTCCATGATATCACAATGCGAGCAAGCGGAAACAGAATTGAACCAATGCATGCAGCAAACTAACCACCTCGTCAGGTCCTGCTTGGAACTCCTATCCCAATATGTGGCAGTGGCGCAGTACTACCCGCAGAGCCACACGGAGTACCATCGAGTTATGGTGTCAAGGAAATACTTAGCGGCGGCTTTAGAGAACAAGTCGTCCGAGGTGAGCCGCGAATTGGCTAATGAAATGAATGCGTTGATCTCTGATAACAATAATAACGATCCGACTCAGATTGTCGAGTATAACTACCGCTTGCAACAGATCAGCGCGGAAGCTAATGTTGCATTGAATAAGGCCATTGAGAGATTGCAGTTGGAAGGCGGGCCTGAGGCACTGACGCTAGCACAGGAAGCTTACAACGAAGCGAAGACGAATATCAGTAACTGGGTGAGGACTGAGGAAGGTGCAGGGTCTGCACTGGAGTGCGTGGTTATTGGAATGCTCTGCAATTTGAATAGAAGATACCTTATGCTGGAGAATGGAGCCCAGAGTGCTGGCGATTGCTTAGTGGACTTGACGTCAAGAGAAGGGGAGTGGTTTCTGGACGATATGAGCGCTTTATCGATGCAGGCAGTGGAGCTGCTATCGTTGCTGCCATTACAATCGGCGTCTGCGGAAGACGCCGCAATGCCGGTGGCTGTAGAGTGCGTCCGGAATGCGAACCTGCTCCTAGCCGACTTGGTGCAGCTGAACTACAACTTCAGCACGATCATCCTGCCCGAGGCGGTGAAGAAGGTGCACTCGGAGGACCCGTCAGTGCTGATGATGATCACGGAGCTGAACACGGTGATTATGAATACTCCTGTGCCGCTCAACGAACTTCTGGCGCAGTTGGAACTGCATTTGAGATATTTAGTGATGGATATGGAGGTAAGACTCATCAATTTTGCTGTTTAAGCTTATATCAGAATGGGGTAGAACAGATTAAAATCATTCATGTCATCATCTGAGATGCAATGTAATGCTTAATGCTTACATTTACAATCTTTCGACACATTCAAGTGGTAATTACATCTGACTCCTATTGTTCTTCTGATCGGTCAAATCACTTTGGCGCTAGTCGTAACATAACTTCGAAAGTACGAAGCATATGCTATTTGCGCGCCTTTATTCCTTTCACCGACACGGTCGGATTTATCTGACAAATATGTGACCATTTCGCGTTTCTGTGTCATGTAGTACTACCAACTACAGACAGGAAAATATTTGTGAAATAAATCTGACTGTGGCGATGAACGGGTTTAGATGTTTTCTTTTACTATCTGGAAATCTTACCAAATCATTAAACTTTTCAGTCTCCAGCCGGCAGTGCTCAAGTCTTGGCCGCGGAGCTGCGTAATCAATACGAAGCATTGCTCTCGGCGTCGCCAGAGGCTGAAGGCCAGACCGCCGGCCGCATGCTGCTGATGGGCTTCAATGGGCTCTTCGCGGCCGTGGAGCTGCGCGCGCGGGAGCTGGCCGACCACCTGGCCGTGCCTATCCCGCCGGCGTGGCGGAAGATCGACCATATCAGCGATGCTATGCATATGTCGGTGAGTAACGGTGTTACAGACGTCTTTTGTCAGTGAAAGATTTAAGTGTCAGATTGCTATTGCTATGTCAAAATAGCAGCATTTAACAATATCCATCCAAAGATATCCTCTTTTTTTTATACAAAAATAAAAGTCAACATATTAACACTCATATTACATCCTATACCTAACTCATCAATACAGTGTGACGAAAATCTGCTACGACAACCTTTTCGTGCTTTTAAGGTGTTTACACCGCCTGTACTTGAGATTATCTTTCAGAAACAACTAAGTACACAATTTTTTACAGTCCAAATTAAAAAAAAAACTCGCATAACATACCGTTATGAATGTATAATACATTGAAAGTCGCAACAACTCCAATCGTGTGAGATCAGAAGTTGTGTCGAACATCGATCACACGACACGTTATTACCGCGACGCGACGACGCATCCATCGCGCTAATACTAATTGCGCGATCTATCAACACTGCAACACGACTTACAAGCAGCAGGGAATTAATAAACATGATCGTTTCCGAACGGAGACCAACTGCAAATAGTGCTATGAATCGGTATCTCTAGAGCATTAGTTTGGCATTGACGGCAAAAACACCTCGAAGAGTGATGATAATACAGATATACTCTGCAAAGTTGCAACGATACACCACACACACACCACACACAGACCACCAACATATTCAAAAACAGATCGGACAAATATTTAACTGGAAGGAGTTAGTCCATTAGGTGGAGCTAATAAGATACAGGCTATCATCAGTGTTTTAACAGCCTGCCTGTCAATAAATAAATAAATAACTTGCACACTTAAAGTGCACACGTTACCGAAGGAAGGGGGGGATGTCTTATGGGTGTTCGGGCCTCCGCACTCTTACTCACAAATCGAAGCGCAAATAGCGCACAGAAGACCGACGAATAAGTTGTTACTCAGCTACTACTAATATTTCGGTTTTTTGTGCGTAGGATACAGTCGCCCATACAAAAGTAGCTGCACATTTTTAGCTTCTATACCTTATTACCATGGCATACTTTTGATAATTTCGAATACGTATCTACTTTTGCGCCCGAGTGTGCTAACCCTTGCGTGTGCGTGCCCACTACCCACTAAACTCCCCCGGTTTCCCCTCTACGACGATCCGGTGCCAGCTTTGTAGCTATTGACCAGCCCACCTTTTTGCTGACATTATGATAAGTGACGTCATATTGACAGATGTCTGTTAATTTTTGTTACAGGCAGCGCTGCAGAGCCCAGTGCTTCGTTCAGTACTGGAGGACGTGTTCCTGGTGCGGCGCGTGCAGACCGTGGCGGAGGTGTTCGCGCAGTGCGTGGGCGGCGCGCGCGCGTTCAGCGGCGCCGCGCCCGCGCAGGCCCTGCTCGACGACGTGGCGCTCTGCAAGCCCGTGCGCAGGTATGTACGCTACCAACGTTTAGAAACGTTTTTTTTATTTGCGTTTTTCAACCCTTGGAGTACGGTACGAACCATCATCCTCCGTCGGGGGCAAAGGTGGTGTGTGGGACTGCCACGCCCCAAAAAGGCGGAGTTTACCCACTGAACACCGAGGTGTTCCTTCTAGCCTGATGGTCGTGTCATGGGAGACAAGTGACCATTTATATCCATGATGCGATATCGGCAAGCGCGTACACACGCTCTACAAGATTCCTTCTTTGCGAGCTGGAAATGGCTAAAAGCATCTCTGAAGCCATCTCCATCTGTGACTGTGACAGAGATTCGTGCAATGAAGATGGTGGCGCTACCACACTACCAGCCTACTAATCTTCATCTGAAACAGCCATGTCAGCCTCTAGCTCTTCCGCCTTGCCACTAACACGATCACCAACCTTTTACCCCAGTTTAAACTGTGTATATCTATCTTTGTCCAGGTTCACAGCGGAGTACGTGTCGCGCTGCGTGCTGGGCGTGCACTCGCGCGCACTAGCCAGCGCGCTGTGCCTACTCCTGCGGCGCGCCGGCCTCGACCTCAACGCAGAGGTCGAGCAGAAGGAGATCGGTGAGTGATGCCTTTTCTCCTTCTCAATATGTCGATGAGCCTTTCAGCAATTGACGTCCAGTGCAAGCGTAGCGTCGTTGTCGCCTAAGACCTTGTCCAGAAAGGGGCGATTTCGCCGCGTTTGTGTTTTCAACTTGCAGGATGCTCGTGGACGCAATGTGTTGAGCCCCAATACCTCGCCAACGCGCGTTTTGTGTTCGCGGCGAATTCGCTCTTCTAGACTAGGCATAAGCACTGTGCTGAAGTTATGCAGGTGCTGGAACAATACAACGCCCAAAAACCGCTAGTGGGGGGTCTCTTCGAGTGATATTTTGATGGTTTGATTTATTAGTGACTCGAGTCTTTATTAATGATTTTCGAGTCCCTATTGGTAACTCTCGAGTCCCTATTAATAACTATTAAGTCTTATTATAATTTTTAAATCTTAATTCAAAACTTTTGAGTCGCTATTAATTACTTTCAAGTCCTATCTCTTCTCTTTGAGTGATATCTTGATGGTTTGCGCAGGTGCATCATGGAGCGTGTCCCTCGAGTCCCTCTGCGAGAAGGCGCGCGCTCGCTGGCGCGGCCCGGCGTCCGGCGCAGGCGCGCTGGAGCGCGCGTCGGGCCTGGCCGCGGCTGCGCGCGCCGCCCGCGCCCGCCTGCAGCGCGCGGCTCACGCGCACCGCGCACACGCGCGCGCCGCGCAGTACCACCACGCCGCGCGCCTCCGAGCGCTCGCGCATGCGCAGCTACATGCCGATGTGAGTTATCCAGCCATATTTACTGCAAAAGTATAAAGTATTTGCCTATTCACTGTCCCCCTGTAGTCCCCCCAGTCTCTATTAATAACTTTCGAGTCTCTATTAATAACTCGAGTCCCTATTAATAACTTTCGAGTCCCTTTTAATAACTTTCGAGTCTCTAATTATAAGTTTAAAATCTTAATTGAAAACTTTTTAGTCACTACTATTACTTTCGAGTCCTATCGAGAATATTTCATATTTTAACTTATGAGTCCTTTATCAATTCGAGTCTCTTACGATTGCACCCGCGCGCTTTTGAGAATTGTTCGACGTCGAAAATATTCGCATATTCATGGCCATGGTATTGATGGAAGTGGTTTCGTAGACATTTTAATGGCCACTATTGTTGCAGGTGATAGGAGGCGGACAAGAGCCCGGCCCCATGCTGGCTAGACGCAGTCGTGAACTGGCTGCGGCCAGTGAGAAGTTGGCCACCGCGACACAGAAGACGCAGGCGCTCGTCACGCAGGCGCACCAGAGGTACGTAGCGTTTTGTTGTGGTGTGTTTGTTTATGTGAATGTTTTCAGGAGGAACTTTATCATTTTGACCGTGTTATTTTTTATAATTTTGTACATGTTTTAATTATTGTATTATCATATTTCTGTAAGTTTTTAAATTTGCTTTATTTTGACCACGGTTTCGATTTAGCGAACCTCTTTTTTTTGTAGAACATGGAACTTGAGCATTATTCTAGGTTAAGAAGTAACCAGGGATGTTGGTGCGAAGGGTGGGGAGGGAACCTTCGTACCTTTAGAGCATCCCTGAGTATGTTGGCAGTGTGGGGTGGCCTCACCATGCCAGTGCCATGAGGAAACGGGGGAGGCTATGCTCGCTTCCCCTGAGGAGCGCTGCACTAAAGCAGCAGAGCTCAGCTGGTGAGGGGCAATTGTGTGAATCTCTGCATAGAGCTACCCGGTCCCCCAGCCTGTGCTTGAGAAGGCCACAGTGAAATTTTAGTCAGTACCCCCTAACATAGGGCAACTCTGACATAACCTCAGCTGCTCCCCCAAGCGGCTGGGGATAAAGGATTTCTCCACTAAAAAAAAAAAAAAGGTTAAGAAGTAACCATCGTCTTTTTTATGGTCTAGTGTATGCCTGTATCACAATAATTCACAATGATGTTTTAATGGCCTTAATAGTGTACCAGACAGGGTATTTTTACATATTTATAATTTCTCATACTTCATGTTTTTGTGTTAGTAATTGACTTGAATAGAAACAAAAAGGAGTGATTTGTTATTTTTCATGATGGTCCTATTTATTTCATTGATTTTAGGATAGGTCGTCCCAAAACCAATATAAAAAATAGAGATGTCAGTTGTATAGATCACGCATCGGGACAACTCGAGTGTAACTGGAGTCGGTAACATCGCGCGAAAGTTTCAACGAAGTTACGAAGATCGCTATATTCGCAGGGTGAAATGGGGGGCAGGCGCCAACCCCGCCCTAGCGTCGGTGGTAACATCCCTCGAGCACGCGTGGGAGGTGCGGTGCGCGCGCGCCGGCGTGCTGGCGCGCACGGGCCGGCGCGTGTCCGCGCACGCGCGCGCCGCCGCTGCTACCCGCGCCGCGCCGCACGCGCACCGCGCGCACGCACGCACCGCGCGCACTGCACGCGCGCACTGGGAGAAGGTACGTCACATCACTACTTTTTTTATTATGCAGAAGGTTTCGACTTTACGTCCGGTCACCAGCACATCACGGTAAACACTTGTAGTTCGATAGTAGCACTTGTGCCCCCGACACAGGAGTGGTACAAAGTCCAAAGTGTATAGTCTGACGTGCTTTTGACTGTACCTTACCTCCTGGCTAGCGAGACCTCCGACCGTATGTGAGGGCTCCTCGCGAGAGAATGCCTTTAAACAACGTAATCCCAGACTATCGACACCTGCGAGCGTATATGATAAAGTACTGTCCGGGATCGATCTACCCCCTCCTTTTACGTGGGGCACGTAGGGAGATCCGTATGCGATTAGTCCCCCCAAATAAGAGCCAGTGAGAACGACTTATTGTGTGAGTACTGATTTAAACAACGTAGCTCACTTAATGCTGATATTATTGAATAGATAAAATTGTTTCATGTTTGCGCCCTTGTGTAGTGAGAACATACGGGGGCCATGTACTTGACATCAAAACCATATCTACTAAAATAATTTGTATTTATTACCTAATACCTTGTATGACTCATATACAGTGGACACTATCATGAATTAAATTATTTACCACTAGCTGCTAATAACAAATATAAATGTACTCTTTTTTTCTTAATACATAAGTACCTCCTATACGATTTCATAGAAAACCACACAGACTAATTATAAAAACTGACATATTCGTGAACTTTGTGTGTGTGTACTGTGCCGGGATCGAACTCCCCATCCCAGAGGCCCTAGACGAGCGGCATTTATGACTTTCGTTAATAATCAATTTGCAATAGCAAATCAATCAAAACCCGTACAGACCTACAAACTTATCTGTTCCGGTGGCCAAAATTAGAACTACGTGAAATGCAATGCAAAAACGATATTTAATGACAGTTCTAAATAGACAGTAGCGACGCCGCCACCGGAACAGATAAGTTTGTCGGTCTATACTTTCAATATTGATTGACCACGTGACTTTTCTAAGGCACCTGTCAAATCCATCCATACAATTTGAAGTTAGGGAATTTCGCTATCGCTGTCAAAATTTTACTTTGTCTAGGCCACCTGACGCCAAATCGGTTATCAATATACATATTTTATGTATATTATGTGACCGTGTGAAGTAAAGGCCATTAGCGACACATACTCGCACACTTGACTGACACAAAAATACTTGACATAGATTGCTTGCTTATAACACCCACATGGCATAATATTGTCATATATCTAGTACAGTTAAAACGGTAAATCAAAAATGCGAGTAGGTATATTAAATCTTTAATGCAAAAGATCAACTTATCAAATAATGAAGTATTTACAAAAACCCGAATTTATAAAAACAAAAAAATGTGTGAAATTTTGAAGTGTAAAATGAAAACCAAATCATTCTTATAATTATTTTTAATAAAATACATTTATCACAACATACATCATACTTTCCTCTCCGTTGGCTATTGAATGAGAAACCTAATGATGAGTAAATTGAGCACAAATATGTGCTTTGAATCACCAAAAAATTAGTGTATTTGAATCCTGCTAAATTAATAAATTCATCGAGGTAGTCTAATTTACCTAATAAATTAAATATTATCTACATGTACGTAACGCGCGCTTCAATTTGGTAAACAATTGACTGTCGCGATGACGGTCCAGTTTTACATTTCAATAAATTGTTACTTTTAGTTCATTCCTAACCAATAAACACGCTTAGTAATATCCAATCGCAAAAACTAATAGAATAAGTCCACAATTTTTCTCCAAAGAAAAACAATCTTTGGAAAATTGTGAAAAACAGGGTATAAAGGCTGATTCCAATTCACAAGCCTTTCTGGTGGCTGTAAAGGTTTCTATTCTGGCGGTGTCCAGGTAGGCGGGCGTGGGTCTTATACTCCAGTCTTCTCCTTGATGAACTCCCGGTTGGGCTTGGAGGCGATGTCGGCGAACACGCTGGGAGATAATGGCTGTCCACAACCTCGGCCATAGGACACGATGCCGACGGCCATGCCGTCTTGTATGGCTGCGCCACCGGAGTCACCCTGGAAACATTACATCATCATGAACGTTTTGATTCCACAGCAGGGCTCACACCTCCTTTACATCAGATCAGAAGTAAATTGATTATAAAATACTCGTAATGCCTCGGGATTAAATGAAACAGATTTTAATCTGGGAACTAGTCAAATTAAATACATAAGCTTGAAATCAGAAAAATATACTTTTTGTCTACACCTTGAGCCATGTTTCTTATAGGTTTATCTTAGCGATCAAACAACTGCGAAAGTACAAAAACATAGATACATTGTCAGAGATCAATGGAAAGACATTGTTATTGTTAATTTTTAAAGATAACTAGTATCTATACAATAAAGATTGACGAGACAGAAGAATAAGTAATCCAAAAAAGCCGCAGAGAGAAGAGCAGAACAGAGACAGACTTTTTGCACCTTCAACATCTACTTCGAGATTCCAGAAACTTTTACTAAGAATTTTATTAACACATTTTTGGGAATCGAAGTATTTGACGGAAGCACCATTCCAACGAAAAAAATATATTTATAAACACACCTAAAGGGCGTGAAGGGGAAACCGGGGGAGTTTAGTAAGTAGTGGGACAAACATCTTTAGTCCTGAGTCTTACTAGCCTGCAGTTATGGTGCTTTAACGCAAAAAAACTTGAGCTCTAGCGGGGATCTCTACATTAACAGAACGGCTGGACCTTCTTTTGGAAATTTTAGATCCTCACGTCAAAGACATCTGATGAATGCATACCTGACAAGTCCCCTGACCGCCGAGGTAGAAGTTGCCGGCGCACCACTCGTTGTCGGTGAGCACGGTGGTGTAGACCAGCAAGCACTGCAGGTGGTTCACCACCGGGATCTGCACGGCCATCAGCCTGTCGGGGATCGTGGACGCACCGGACTGGAAATATATCACATTTTGCATGTAAGCGATAATTCCTAAGGGAGGCATATGTAAGCAACAGCATATAAAACTGGTAATCTGACGCCATATTTGCGGCGGAAATATTAATGCGGTAGCCATTCAAAATGAAAGACTCAAAGATCAGAGGAGTATAGACAATGTAGATAGATAGTTAGATAGATATTCTTTATTGCACTACACATTAATTTAACACAGAAAACATGTAACATAATAAAACTGTACAATACAGGCGGACTTATCGCTAATGGCGATCTCTTCCAGTCAACCTTAGGATAGAGGAAAGTATGATAAAATAATTATAACAAGATAAAGGGCAGTGCAAAAAATAAAAACTAAAATATTAATAAACAAAATTTGACTCCAAACTTCTTAAATAAATAAATACAAATATACTACTAACACTATCTAGTACCTAAACACATATCATTACATATACATAAGTTAAAATAAATGCAATACTTGCATTTATTTTAACTTATGTATTTTTTATTGATTTTACAGTACCATCAATAGTAGACAAAGATGTTATATGTTTGTTTAACTGGTCGACAATGATATTTTTAGGAAAAGCATAGTGAGATGTCTTACCTATTTCAAGTGACTTAAAAAAATTCCAGATTTAGCGTATTTGGGCATCCCTACACAACCTATTGCAACGGTTCCTAATCAACTTATACTTTTCGCAATTCCTTTCGGACGGGTCCACCTTAAACCGAGATTTTGCAGCATGTGTCCTATCACGCAGAGCCTTTAATTCATCAGTGAGCCAGGGTGCAGGAGAATGCTTCATCCTAACAGGCCGAACAGGTGCATGCTTGTCGTAAAGTTGTATTACTAAAGAGTTAAAAATATCAACCTACTCATCAACAGAGCTCGCATTAGTTATAGTCGACCAATCAATGTCGATTGCATCCCGACGCAGCTCATCAATGTTCATGCCACCAAAATTGCGTTGCAAAACCATTTTCGCCTTGAATTTGGGAGGTCGGATGTAGGACAAGTAAAGTAAATCATGAAAGGCATTACATTGACCATGCTAAGCGACATGATCAGTGGAGGATACAATTATCAAATCCAACAGAGAAGGGGAGCAGTTAGGAAAATAGTGCGTAGCATCAATGTTTTACCAGCAAAAGTTGCATAAAAAAGTCTGAAGCATGAGTTAGGAGACGTTGGTCTTTACGGGTCACCACGAAAAGAGAAAATTACCTTAGTCCTGCCCCAGCCGCTGACGGTAATACTAGTGCCTCCCTTCATGGGTCGTCCCATGTCCGCGAGCGGGATGGGCTTGATGGTGTTTGTGAAGTTGATCTTCTCGGCCGTCCTCATCACCGCCACGTCCTTGTCGAACTGAGGGTGGTTGTACTCCGGGTGCGGGGACACCTCGGCGATGGGGATGATGGTGCCGTTCTTGCGCCACGAGCTGCCCGCTCGGAGGACTACCGTACTCGGGTCCACGCTGGAATGGAAAAGGCATTACTAATGGACTTTAAGGAGCACTTGAACCTACAAATCCTACTACTCCTACTACAGGACAAAGGCCTCTATCGTTGAAATCGATTGATTGCTATAATAATAGGTATTGGCCTATTCACAAACTCGAGCTGTTCCCAGAAAACTGATACAAATTATGCTCGACTCGGGAATTTCACCCAGGACCCCGAGCGAGATCACCGCCATATAATTAAACCATTATAACAAAAGGGAGGCAAAACAAAATTGGAAATTCGTAATAAAAAAGTTAATAATATTAACGCGATTAGGCACTACTCCTCACGTTTGCTGTAAAGCAAAGAAAAAATATATTTTTAATCCCTTTCAGTTGTTGTATAAAACGAAAAATGAATAATTATAACATTTTGTGTTCTTATAGCGACAGATCTTTTCTATAAGTTATGCTTCTGCCATAGTTACTTACTTTTGAGCACAATGAGCCGCTGTCAATATGTAATTTTCACTGACGATGAATCCCCCGCAGAAATAAGTGTCGTTCACGATGAACGATACCTGTAATATAGGTAAAACTGATGTAAGTGAATAACTTCTTATAAACATAAATTTTGACTTTTGCGTAATCTGAACCAAACTTCATACTTTTTAACCTTTTGAAGATTATTAAAAAAGGAAATATTCAAATACCTTGGAGCTGAATTTAAAAAAAAAACAAAGGATAATCGAAGTACAAACATTTGAGTGCATGAATTGTTTGTTTGTGTCAGGCTGGGTGTTTCTATGTTTATACAGGGTGTCCCAAAAATGACACTTCACAGTGACACTGGAGGTAGGCCAGCACAAGAGGCATCGAACAAGCCTAACATGACCTCAGTAAAAGTTGCTCGGTTTTCAAGATATTGCCAATTTAAACTTTTTCCAAATTTTCACGTTTTTTAACGTGTTCACTGCTAGCATTAGGTTAGATAGCCCTCATGTTTGGATTTTTTTTTATACTCTTGTTGAGAATATCTTAGGCTATCTAACTTAATGCTAGCACTGAACACGTGTCTGAGGCTTGTGCGATGCCTCTTGTACTGGCTAACCTCTAGTGTCAATGTGATGTGTCATATTTGGGACACCCTGTATTTATATAAAAAAGTATTAATATATTTTTTTATTCGTTGTCTGACATCGTTAAAACTAGCCATGCTAACTTTGAGGCTACATGGCACTTTTATAAACAGGAAAGATTTGATTGTTTGTTTGTTAGTATTGAATAGGCTCCGAAACTACTGAACCGATTTAAATATGTAATTCTTTCGCTGTTGGAAAGCTACACCATCCCCGGTGAACATAGGGTACTTTTGATCCCGGAAATGTGGGGGGAAGAGGGGGCATATTTGAATAAAGAAATTACGCGTGAGTGAAACCGCGGGCGGAAGGCTAGTTATTTATAATTTTAATATATATACAGTAGAATCCGTTTATTATGACACCGCCTATATTGACCAACCGCTTATTATGACGTAATTACACAACGGAGTTTGGTTTTCATATAAAATTCTTGAAAAAAAGTTGGATATAATGACTTTGCCTATAGGGACATGTCGGTTATTATGACCCATTTTTAATAAATTATTTCTGGTTATAATGACCAAGATGACTTTTTACGCTTCCGATAATGTTCGGTGATTCCCGGCGACGTTCGGCACGTGGCGTGGCTCGCTTTTGTTTTGAATCTCAGTGAGTAATTGACACTTGAAGGTCGCGCATTATTATAAACGATATCCTGTGAATAAATGTTAACTCAACGCCGTAAAGCATTTACTATTGAAGAGAAAGGTGCAATAATATGCAGATTAGAAAAATGACGGCAAAAATAACATGCAATTAATTGCAATGATAAATATATTACATACTTAAATGTATCGTATAAACTTTTTTTTTGATTCTCTATTAAAAATATTAAAATACATACATTTTTTTTGTCACTAAACCCTTTGTATGACGTCCACTTATAATAACGTGTTTGTCAATTCCCTTCGATATCATTATAAACGGATTCCACCTTTTACAACATTAATCTAAAGCTCGGTAATTAAATCTACCAAAACCATCCCCGACTAGTGCGGTGCACGTTACACGGGACTATAGTTATGTGTAAATCAATTGAACCTTTAATTGTTAGTCTTATAGTATAATGGGTACTTTTTATTTTGCTAGTTTTTAACGATTGATGAGTTTTGACTTTTTCATATGCCTACATGAATAGAGATATTTTTGATTTCTCTTTCAAAGTAGTTACCTGATAGGGGTGGTCCTCGATGTCGGCCTCTTGCCCCCCGACGATCCTGTCGATCTGGTCCTGCGACATCTCGTCCAGGGCGACTGTCTTGTCGTCCTCCGAGCCAGGGTTGCTCTCCGCCACGATGATGTCCAGGAGACTCTGATCTGGCTGCTGGGCTGGCCCGTCATCTAATGACAAAATAAAATCACGCTTATAAATATTAATATATTAGAAACCATTTGAGGAGCTCCAGAACAAAAGCCGATAAATCATAAAGTAAGCCGACATGTTTGCGCCGGAAAAGAAGACAGTCTTCACACAATCTTCCGCAATTCTGTTTACTCCGGATCTATTAAATTAAATCTATATAAAGAGCGCATTTAAGTTGGCTCCCTCTTTTCGTGGCGTTTCTGTCCCTCTATCTGACCGACTACAGCTCCTTGGCATGGAATTATTTTCCAACCTAAACTTTGGGAGCTACATAGAGTCTGTAGCAGCTTCTGCCTCTAAAAAGCTCGGAATCCTTTCTAGAGTCAGGCGCTACTTCACGGCGGAACAGCTCCTAAACCTCTACAGAGCTCAAGTTCGTTCCTGCATGGAGTATTGCTGCCATCTTTGGGATGGTTCTGCTTGATACCAGCTGGCTTCTGGACTCTATTGAACGGCGTGCGAAGAGGCTTATCGGTGACGATGCTCTGGTCGAGAGCTTACAGAGCCTCAATCATCGTAGGAGGATTTCTTGCCTCTCTGTATTTTATAGAATCCACTTTGGTGAGTGTGCTGCTCAGCTGCACGATTTGGTTCCACCAGCTCCGTTCCATCATCGAAATACTAGACTCGGTCAGGGACTCCATCCATAAACAGTGGGGATACCGCGCGTACGAACTAAGCGATTTGTACGGACTGCGCGGGAGTGGAATTCTCTGCCGGGATCTGTCTTTCCTACGCAATACAACTTGGGGCTCTTCAAGGCCAGAATTAACGGGCTTTTCCTAAGCAAGCGCGCTCCATCGTTGACCGCATAGTTGTTTAACATCAGACAACTTTGTGGTCAAGTGCTGGCTTAGTCCAAACATAAACATAATCTAAATAAACGTCCCAGGGGACCACTTACCGCCATCGCAACGGCCCCTGTGTCCCACCAACACTACGAGCAACACCGCCACTAAAACGTTCATCGCTGCTTAAAATCAATATATTAATCGTCCGATAATTAGCTACACTTGTCGGTGCCGCCGGCCTGCGCCAAATGTGCTTCAAGACTACATCCCCAGCTATTTATCAGCTGTTATGGCATATCTATCACCCACATGTATTCAAGTAATCTGCCATAGCATTGAAATGAAAAATGTACCACTGTTTCACATTATCTTTTGACGCTCAATTGCTTTATTATGTTCCGTAATATCATAGTACAGGATCCGTATTTAAAACGACCTTCATCGATCGAGTAACCGGATGAAATGTACTTTTTATGAATTAAAATAAAATAATTCACTCATTAATTTGTATAACTACAACCGGAAATTTAGAATAACATTTTATTTTGTACCTAGGATATTTTATTGTAAACGATAGAAAACATACTGACGGGTTATTTTTAATTGATATGCATTTATATTTTTTCCTTTTATTTTCATCGCACTAATTTAAATGGTATTAAACAAGACTCTGCAATTTTCACGTCCATCCATTGCAATATTCATTAGAATGTAATTATTTTATGGAAATGAAAGGACGGAACATTTATAGTGAATGATGAACCTTAGGTCTGCTAACAAATTGGTCAAAAAGATCAACTTATCAAATAATTAAGTATTTACAAAAACCAGAATTTATAAAAACAAAAAAAATATTATGGTGGATTTTTTAATTGTAAAATTAAAACCAAATTATTCTTATAATTATTTTTAATAAAATAAATGTATCACAACATACATTATACTCGGTGAATACCTCCGTTGGCTATTGAATGAGAAACCTAATGATGAGTAAATTAAGCACAAATAATTATGTGCTTTGAATCACCTAAAAATTAGTGTATCTGAATCTAAATTAATAAATTCATCGAGGTAGTCTAATTTACCTAATAAATTAAATATTATCTATCTACAGTACGTAACGCGCGCTTCAATTTGGTAAACAATTGACTGTCGCGATGACGGTCCAGTTTTACATTTCAATCAATTGCTACTTTTATTCCTAACTAATAAACACGCTTAGTAATATCCAATCGCAAGAACTATTAGAATAAGTCCACAATTTTGCTTTTAGACAATTGTGAAAAACAGGGTATAAAGGCTGATTCCAATTCAGAAGCCTTTCTGGTGGCTGTAAAGGTTTCTATTCTGGCGGTGTCCAGGTAGGCGGGCGTGGGTCTTATACTCCAGTCTTCTCCTTGATGAACTCCCGGATGGGCTTGGAGGCAATGTCGGCGAACACGCTGGGAGATAATGGCTGTCCACAACCTCGGCCATAGGACACGATGCCGACGGCCATGCCGTCTTGTATGGCTGCGCCACCGGAGTCACCCTGGAAACATTACATCATCATGAACATTTTGATTCCACTGCAGGGCTCACACCTCCTTTACATCAGATCAGAAGTAAATTGATCATATGAAATACTCGTAATGCCTCGGGATTAAATGAAACAGATTTTAATCTGGGAACTAGTCAAATTTAATACATAAGCTTGAAGATCAGAATAAGATACTTTATGGCTACACCTTAAGCCATGTTTCTAGGTTTATCTTAGCGATCAAACAACTGCGAAAGACTGCTTATGAGAGTGCAAAAGCATAGATACATTGTCAGAGATCAATGGAAAGACATTGTTATTGTTAATTTTCCAAGATAATCTAGTATCCATACAATAAAGATAAAGTGGTATTGACGAGACAGAAGAAGAAGTAATCCAAAAAAGCCGCAGAGAGATGAGCAGAACAGAGACAGACTTTGCGCGCCTTCAACATCTACAGCGAGAGTCCAGAAGCTTTTACTGAGAATTTTATTAACACATGCCTGAGTCGCAGCAAGAAGCACAATGCAGGAAAAAGTGGCGGACAGAAGAGGAGGCCAGTGTTCAGCAGTGGGATCAAAATGGCTAGAAAAATAATAATTTGGGAATCGATATGAAGTATTTGATGGAAGCACCATATAATTTGCATGATGTTAAGAAGCCTCCAACGGAAAATAAAGATATTTTTAAACACACATTGACAGAACGGCTGGACCTTCTTTAGTATATTTTAAATTCTCACATCAAAGACATCTCGGTGTTACCTTACCTGACAAGTCCCCTGTCCGCCGAGGAAGAAGTTGCCGGCGCAGAACTCGTTGTCGGTGAGCACGCTGGTATAGACCAGCATGCACTGCAGATGGTTCACCACCGGGATCTGCACGGCCATCAGCCTGTCGGGGATCGTGGACGCACCGAACTGGAAATATATCACATTTTGCATAAGCGATAATTCCTAAGGGAGGCATATGTAAGCAGTGAACTTTCGGCTGAATATGATGATGAAACGATAAATCAAAACTGGTAATCTGACGCCATATTTGCGGCGGAAATATTAATGCGGGAGCCACTCAAAATTAAAGACTCAAAGATCAGAGGAGTATAGACAATGTAGTAGGTTTACCAGCAAAAGTTACATAAAAAAGTCTGAAGCTACGAAGCATTCTTCCTGGATTTTAGCAAGAAGATTTCCCCCTAGAAACCATTATGATTTTTGACAGGCCCGATGGCCCAGGACACTGTCCTATGTACAAGGGGTCGTGGCGTTTTGTCTACCACCTAAGATAAACATTTGTGTTCGTTCTGTGTTTGGATGTTTCTTTGTATTTATTTAGCCACTCTGAAGTAAGATTTATTGCAATCATTTTGTCTTAACCACGAAAAGAAAATCTTACCGTCATCCTGCCCCAGCCGCTGACGGTGATCCTAGTGCCTCCCTTCATGGGTCGTCCCAGGGGAGCAAGCGGGATGGGCTGTATGGTGTCGGTGAAGTTGATCTTGGCGGCCGTCCGCAGCACCGCCACGTCCTTGTCGAACTGCGGCTGGTTGTACCGAGGGTGCACGAACACCTCGGCGATGGGGATGACGGTGCCGTTCTTGCGGTTCGTGCTGCCTGCTCGCATTAGTATTTTCTGAGGTTCCGCGCTGGAATTGAAGAGGCATCACTAAGTGCTTGTAAGTTGTTTGTACGTAAATTCATAATAAAATATGTTTCATTCTATTATCAACCCAGTGAAGGTCGATTTATGTTCGGATCTTAGACTATATTAGAACAAAAAGAGAGGCAAAACAAAATTGGAAATTCGTAATAATAATAAAAGAGTTTATGATGTTGACGCGATTAAGCACCTCGTCACGTTTTTTCTGTAAAGCAAACAAAACATCGAAGTTTTAAAAAAACGTTATCGATGTGTGTCGATTTTAATTCCTTTCAGTTGTTTCATTAACCGAGAAAATAATAATTATTATATTCTGTGTTGTTACAGCGCAAAATATTTTCTGTAAGTTATGTTTCTGCCATGATTACTTACCCTTGAGCACAATGAGCCGCTGTCACTATGTAATATTCACTGACGATGAATCCCCCGCAGAAATATTGGCCGTTTACGATGAACGATACCTGTAATATAGGTAAGACTGATGTAAGTGAATGACTTCTTATAAACATAATTATTGACTTTTGCGTAATCGTCTGAAGTTAAACATTAATACTATCAACATTGTAATTAGACTTTAAAATTTTGTTCATTGCGTCTACAGATACAGGACCGTTGCGTTTGTTATAGGATGGACTAAAAATTTGAATTCATTACAGCCTTTTTTTTCCTGTCTTTATTATTACTCTCTCTATAATTTTTAAATAACATCTACCTGCATGCCAAAGAACAATGCCCATGAGCCATATAACTTTTGGCCAACTGCGGACAGTAAAATAAATAAAAACTGAATTTTGCAATAAACAACTTTTTAATTAATAAAATTTTTGGTATTTACTAGAAGTCCACCAGCTCTTTTATTATTTTTATGATTTAAATAAATCGTGCAATGAATATTATCATTTCCGCAGCACAAAATGACGTATATGTACGGTCAACAGCACATCACGGTTAAAACTTGCAGTTCGATAATAGCACTTATGCCCCTGACATAAGAGTGGTACAAAGTTCAAAGTGTTACGTCTGATGAGCTCTTATTGACTGTACTATTCTTTTCGTTGAGTGACTAATATTGTCAGTCAATCGTCATCATTCGCTTTTGATTTCCTCCATAGACCACCGTAGACAGAGAAAACTATTTCCTCGTATTTTGACAACTTTCGAATGACACTTCATGATGAAGATTGACTGTCATAATGTCAATGACAAAAATAATTGCCAGTGTTGCATTTTGAATAAATGAAATATAATACCAATTATCGATATAGATCGCGATATTAATAAAATTAAAAGGAATTATTTTTATTACAGTTTTAGAAAAAGCTTTAAGTTTATTTTTGTAATTAATTTAATTACATTAATAAAATGTAACAATAATTATTGCAGAGTTGCTTTATAATTATAAAGAGTAAAAAAAAGTTCAATCGAATACAGGATTGACTCGATTACGAAATCGATTGTAATGTTAGATACTGACCACATTTTGTAAGGCGGAAGTGATTTATTTATTACACAATTTATTTAAATCATAAAAATAATTAAAGATCTGGCAGACTTCTAGTAACTATCAAAAATCAAATTAATTTAAAAGTAATCTATTGCAAAATTCAGATTTTATTTATTTTACTGTCCACGGGTTGGCCAAAAATGGGCATTGTTCTTTCAGCCCGATCCGTCCAGTGGTTTGGGCTGTGCGTTGATATCTATCTATGTCAGTCAGTCAGTCACCTTTGAGTTCTATATATATAGATTTACTAGAAAAATATTAATATATTGTTTATCCGTTTTCTGGCACCCTTAGTACAATCTATGCTAACTTTTTTTTTTATATAGAGGCAACTTGAAGTCGGCTGCGTCCCCAGTAAGCAAACTGTTAGCGGCCGAATTGAAATTTCAAATTCAGACAATTTTTGCACAGATGTCATCGTATTGACAGCATTAATGTTTCACAATTTTTGACTGTCAAAATGTATGCAGAGAAATAGCGTTCATTATTGCCGGCGCCGCCAACTTAGAGATGTTCATTACTGTCATCTTTCGCTTAAAATTATTATCGATTGTAACCGAGTAAAATTTCGTAAACATTGTTTCGTTTTTCACTTTAAACGTTAAAATCATATTATAAAAAAATCAATCAATTTAATTAAAAGTATAACGCCTTAGATAAAAAATCTAAATGTGAATGCGATTCGAAAATAAGAATACTTTCTTATACTCAATCTTGCAGTATAAATAGACGTCTCTAGAAATGTTACTGTAACACATGTTGCAGGTATCATCCTAGATTTTACAAACTATAGAATCATATTTGATAGACAATAGGAAAAAATCAATTTTTACGATCCAAAATCGGTGTTCGTACAATTGCGAATCGACTGCACCTCATCACTAGTGACAGCTGTCATTTTGAAGGGAGTCGGCCGCTCTACAGTGAGCGCAAAACTAGCAAACTGTGGACACTCCATTTGTAATTTATGGAAAGGCGTACTAAATCGATAAGCCGCAAACTGTCAACTGTTAGTTTGCCGCTCACAGTTTGCCTAATGGGGAGTACAATCTATGCTAACTTTTTTTTTTATATAGATGCAACTTGAAGTCTAGATGACACTGTAAGAATGAATGATGTCCAAGGATATTTATTTGTTTTATGTATATGGAAGACTGCCGAGGTTCTTGCTGGTGCCATATCGGCAGAAGCAATATTTCGAACCGGTGTTAAAGTCTAATAATTACATTCGTTTATACATACATATTTATTAGTTTATCTTTTATATCAAAATATGTATGTTTTAATAGATATAAATACAGTTCTCTTGGTATTTATAATTTTAATACACTTTTACAACATTCATCAAAAGCTTGGTAATTCGATCTGTCAAAAGAGTCCCCGACTAGCACGGGTTAAATTATTTTACTCTTTGGGCGCGGGCCACGTTACACGGTGCCTACTGATGTGTACTGTAAATCAATCGAACCAATGTTCGTCTAAGGCCGTTTGTCCACCGCCGCCCTCATCGGACCGTCCGGTGGACAAACGCTCTTAGGCTTTGTGTAGTCGATGCCGGAACCGCACCGGCGCCGGACCGCATGTTTGTGTATACGAATGAAAACCGCGCCTGCGCCGGACCGGCGTCGCACCGACACCGCGTGCGCATCGGGCAGCTATGCTTTTCTGAACTAAAATCAGCATCAAAATAGAACACGCGGTTTCAGTCCGGCGCAGGCGCGGTTTTCATAACAATATGCGCTCCGGCGCCGGTGCGGTTCCGGCGTCGTCTACATAAAGCCTAATAGTACCTATATTGGGTACTTTTTATTTGGCCAGTTTTTAATGATTCATGGGTCCTTTTTCATACGGCTCATATATATGATTTTTCTTTTGAAGTATTTTACCTGATAAGGGTGCTCCTCGATGGTGGCCTCTTTCCCCCCGACGATCCTGTCGATCTGGTCCTGCGACATCTCGTCCAGGGCGACTGTCTTGTCGTCCTCCGAGCCAGGGTTGCTCTCCGCCACGATGATGTCCAGAAGACTTTGATCTGGCTGCTGGGCCGTTCCGTCGTCTAATGACAAAATAAAATCACGCTTAATATAAAAAGTCGGTTGTCTGTAAAGTTGGTTTACTGACGATAGTTGAACGTGACAACGTCATAAGAAAGGAGATGTCCAAAAATGTATGGAACAAAAACCCAGAATCGACAGGAATGAAATGTATATCAATGGATTGACATTGAAATATAATATAATGTTACCAAGGGGGCAACCCTGAAATCGTTATACTATAGGAGCTAGGAGCAAAACAAAATATGTAAAAAATTCGTATAAAACAGTAATAAAAATAAGTTTGTCGTTGTTTTAATGTTGTATCACTTTTGTTTTACATGATAATTATCATCAACACATTTCACAAGCAACAGCAACATAATAACAACATCATATTAAATCACAACATAACAAAGACTCTGTTTTTGGCCCATACACACTACAATCGTTATAGTACTGTGTGTATTATTGGTATTTCTGTGGCTAAAGATTGCAAATATAAAAATAATTGGTATAGTATAGGAGCTAAGAGCCATGTTGTGGGTGAGAATATCGTTGTTAAACATTTATTTTCATAATGTAAGTCTTATTGTGATAAGTTTTAATGATATGCATAATTATAATAACAACGATATTCACACCCACAACATAACGTATTTTTATTATTTTTAAACGATTTTTAACTTAGTTTTTTTGGCTTTTAGCTCCTCTACTATACCAATTATTATTTTATTTGCAATCTTTAGCCACAGAAGTACCAATAATACACACAGTTCAATAACGATTGTAGTATCCATGGGCCAAAAGAAAAAATATATACAAAAAACTGTCTTTTTTATGTTGTGATTTAATATGCTGTTGTTATTATGTTGCTGTTGCTTGTGAAATGTGTTAATGATAACTATCATGTATAACACACGTGATACAACATTAACTCTTAAACACCCGACCGAAAGCCGGGTGTCGCGTAAACAATAGATTTTCTATTGTGTCTGGTTTTCCGGGGCTTGATGGATTAAAACAACGTTATATTAAGCAACAACATGATGTAAACTTATTTTCATTATTGTTTTATACGAATTTCTTACTTATTTTATTTTGCTCCTAGCTCCTATACTATAACGATTTCAGAGTTGCCGCTTTGGCAACATTATATTATATTTTAATGCCAATCCATTGGTACACATTTCATTCCTGTCGATTCTGGGTTATTTTTTGGACATCACCTTTTTTTTGAGTTTAGTTTTAATATTTAAGTACATAATTGTTTTATATTATATAAATAAAATTTAATTATATGTTAACATTTGGTTATCATTGTCATTACCTCATATAAAAACTAATTTGCACGTGATATCCAATATCCCCGGCAAACGCAACTTGCGTTGCGGGACTTATTTGGCGGCCATCTTAAATGGAACGCCTCAGAGCGAGGTAACGCCGCATGAGTCATGTTTTTTCGTGCGTGCAGCCGGCTCCATCGAATTATAAGACGTTGTCACGTCAAAAATCAATTTGTCCAGGTATCAGGCGGGATGACTCAAAACGGCGCCCCTCCTCGCTGTCCAATGAAATAAAATTCTCAGACGGAGCCACTGTACTCGCATTTTTACTGCTAAAATAGGCAATAGAAGTCATGCCAAGATATAAAGTGCTAATTAAAACTTTAAATAACAATAGCAGATATTCAAAAGCGATAACCGAAATCGGCCAGGAAGTATACAAGTTTTATTTAGAATTGTAAATATCGCGTTAATATATAAAACAATTAAGACAATACGGGCTACCTTTTCTTGATACTCTTCAATCATTGAAACTTTTTAAACGGATCTAAATCGCGGTATCACACTAAAAAAAAATTAAAAACCCGACATGTCTATGTTTTACAGCAACCGTTATCATGGTAATGAGTAGTAGGTATTACGATTTTGATCCGTTTAAGTTGTTTGGTTTATTCAGTTATGACGAGTAAGGATATTTAAATATTATTCACTGTTATTATGTATAAAGATATTAATAAACCCCTGTGAACTCATTCCATATTATTTAAACTACATTAAGATAATGACGTTATAAGTTTTTCGTCATTAACTTGTTTAAATAAATTTAAATTAACCTACAACAATGTTGTCAATTATAGGTATTGCAAATGCCTCTATTGCCTTCACAGCTGAAATGCACCGAAAGTTTTTTCGTTGTCTTGTTTCTGATATAATTCTGAATGCAATTAAAATTCAAGAATCTATTTTTAAATAGTACAATAAAAGATATAACTTTTTCGTAATCATTCATCATCATCATCCCAGCGTATTCACGATTGCATCCAGTACGGATCTCAGGGTCCGCTTCGACTATGATCCTAGATTTGACAAGCCTGCTTATTACAATAGAGCGATTGCCATCTGATCTCCGTAACCTTTACAAGGGAAAACCAGACCTACTAGGAACATAGTCGGGACCAACGGCTTAACCCAACCTGGAAACAATCACACAAAGTGATGTTCCCCGCGGTATTCGAACCGTCGACCTCCGGGTTTTCGAGCCTTAACCACTGTTATGTACCACGGAGGCAGCAGAGTGTTTTTCGTTATCATTATTGAAGATAATATATAAAGCATAAAGCAAGCACTATACGAAAAAAAACTTCTTGTGTAAGTTACAAAGCTTACCTATTTCGAAATACGAATTCCAGGTGAATATAATATAATAATATATATGTATGTAGAGGTCGCGGATTCGATCCCCGCACGGTACAAACATTATATTTTGTGTGCATGAACATGTCTGTTTGTAAATGTCTGGGTGTTTCTATGTATAATATGCATGTATTTACAAAAAAAGTATATAAGTAATGTTTACCTGTTGTCTGGAATAAGCTTACGCTTAGTTTGGGGCTAGATGGCGCTGTGTGAATAATGTCCAGTAATATAAAGTTTCTTTCCTTATTCTTTTTGGGGGGAAAGAAGGAAGTTAAAACTATAGATATTAGTGTATTCAACTATTAGTTTAATGAATAAATCATTTCATAAATTACGTAATTAGCTATCTAAAGAAAAGACGTGAAAACGTGGAATAAATTAGTAAATAATGTATGTATTTCAATTAAAACCGACGACTGTTTGTAATCTTTTGATTATTAATTTCATGAATGCGCGCGATTGTACCGTATTTTTTGCCTTTTGTGCGGAAAACAAACTAGTTGCTAGTTCTAAACCGATGAAGTTTTAAACAATAGATTTGTTAAGTCCATAGTAATTTGTGTTGCAATCTTTTATGAGCATAAAATATTGACAAGTTTCACCATTAAGCAGAACGGTCAATCCATACGATAAACACGCGAGAGGTTTCTCTTCCGTAGTTTAGCGTAGATTCATAAATAAATAAAGATACGAGTAACTATAATTTAATTATTATTATTACCCATTAATAGGTCATATGCCATCTTAAACTAGAAACCTTTAATTTAAAGGCAACAATTGGTGACTTTTTGAGTTTTCTAATATAGACGAGTTGAGGACTTACATAATTATGTAAATACTCTAACTATTTTTTGTCCTTAATAATAAAGTAGTTATTAGTCTATTTTAATGTCACATTACTGCAGCTGTACCAGGACTAGTTCCCCTATCATTGAAATAAGTCGTGGTAAGAATGATTATTAGATTAGGTTACCGCCTTGCTTTCCAAATTCTATGTTCTATAAATCTCAAACAAACTTTGTTCTACCCGGGCATTGAACCCGGGACTCGGGACTAAATAAACACCTTTATTCCACTTCCCACTTAACTCTCCCAGTTTTACACTTGAATAGAGACGAACCGGTGCTACCTTGTACCGTCTCAATCCTGACTTCACCACGAATCCATTCTTCTCACAATCTTCCGCAATCCTGTTTACTCCGGATCTAAATAAACGTCCCAGGGGACCACTTACCGCCGTCGCACCGGCCCCTGTGTCCCACCAACACTACGAGCAACACCGCCACTAAAACGTTCATCGCTGTTTATATGAATATATTAATCGTGCGATAATTAGCTACACTTGTCGGTGCCGCCGGCCTGCGCCAAATGTGCTTCAAGACTACATCCCCAGCTATTTATCCGCTGTTTTGGCATATCTATCACCCACATTCAAGTAATCTGTCATAGCATGAAAATGGGAAATGTATTCACATTATCTTTGGACGCTAAATTGCTTTATTATGTTCCGTAATATTATCTAAACTGAAGTAATTCGGATAGACAAGCTATCTCCGGTTGCTCGGGAGCGGGAAAGCCGTTATCCTTGTTTTATTTCGATAAAAACAATGTAAAAATGTATTAAGTTGTTTTATGACAGTTTCAAGGTGGCTTTAGTCTATGTAGGACTTACGTGTTAATAATGACACTTCCAAAACTTAAATTTTCCTTAAAGATGAATATTTTAAAAGCATCGGACAGTATTTACACAGCGCCGTCTTGCCCCAAACTAAGCAGAGGTTGTACCTACTATGGGGACCACACAACTTAGGGGCCGTCCATTAATCACGTGAGGCTCAAAAGGGGGGGGAGGGGGTACGGAAAACATCACGAAACATCACGAGGGGGAGGGGGGGTCTCGTTAGACATCACGTGTATTAATTTTATTTATTTTTTGTCAAAAAGCGCTATTTCTGAACCGAAATTTTGAACGGCGCGAAAATTTGAACGATTTGTAGTACGACCTTGATTGACTCGCCCGCCGTTGCTAGGCAACGATTCCCCGCGCGCCGCGCCGACCACTGGGCTCGCTCGCCAGACAGTCCAGTCACAGTCAGTCGCCAACTTGTTTCTCTACTTAGTCTGTGCAGTCGCCAGTTGTTTTACCGCCGAATGCATGCGTAACCGTTACCTTGCAATTTTTACGTTAAAATAATGTCTCAACTAGGTGAACTGTATAAAGAACTATTTGCGGAGTATAAGAAAGGAAAAAAACCTAGTGTGGCTCAGAAAGAATTCAATGAGATATGGGCTAATTCGAAAGAAAAATATACTCAAAAAGAAGAATTTACGAAGTGG
This sequence comes from Mecyna flavalis, assembly GCA_949319885.1. NCBI lineage: Eukaryota > Metazoa > Arthropoda > Insecta > Lepidoptera > Crambidae > Mecyna > Mecyna flavalis. Next base: position 16,984,775 of record OX439439.1, read on the forward strand.
GCGCCATTTTTTAAATATTTTTTTCCAGTCAAAAATAGCCTTTACATAGACTTCCAAAAAAATACACGTGATCCAGAGGGGGGGAGGAGGGGGTGGTCCCAAACCTCACCAAATATCACCAGAGGGGAGGGGGGGTCAAAAAATGAGAAAAACGACCTCACGTGATTAATGGACGGCCCCTTATAAACAATTACATTATCTTTTTTTGCATATAATACATACAGAAAGAAAGAAAGAAAAAAAAACCATTTATTGGCCTTTAAAATATAAGACAATTACAAAACATTGCACAAAAACAAACAATAATAATTAAAAAAAAAACATAAAAGAACAGGCCAACAGGGTTCTTGCCTCAGCATATGCTGCTGTGACAATGAGAAAACGGCACAGCAGCGCTGGTATTCTGGCAGAACCCTGATGAGTGGCATAAAAACAACCGATACAAACAGATGTGCACACAAATTTTTGTTAGCACATCTGTTTGTATCGGTGCATTAACAATTTAACATGCAGGTATCAAACCCGCGACTTTATCGACCGCACTTTGTAATTAATGTCAATAAATGGATACAGAAGGCATATCAAAGATCATCTTAACATTTTTTAAATCGTCTTGTCCGAGACACCTTTTACCACTCATCAAGCGTAATCTTTGTATGTAATAAACTTTTACGAGCGTGTCGAAAGTTAACTTCTGCAAAAACTAAAAGCCGTTGGTTTGTGGAAGAAGCCTCAAGGCCGACTCCTGCGCAGAATAATAAGCTTTGTCTAGTCTGCGCACATCGCGAAGCACTTTCCGCGCCACTTTCGCTGCTCATCATACGTGCTTTCGCATTTGCTAACTCTAGAGAATACTAAACGGGGCGGGTTCTAAGATATCACTGCCATTGGCTTGGTGACCGACACACCTTCATCGATATTAAAATACAATTCCAAACATTTAGCGACGGTTCCTGTGAAGTGTTCCATAACGGAATATGTCGCAGTGACTGCTTACCATCAGTTTAACGGTTTAGGCGCAAATTGTCAAATTCGCATTTTGTCAAGCGGTCGCAAACGGTCAAATTCGCAAATTGTCAAATTCGCAAATTGTTAAATGCTCAAATTGCCAAATTCGCAAATTGTCAAATTCGCAAATCGTCAAATTCGCAAATTGTCCAATTCGCAAATCGTCAAATTCGAAAAATGTCAAGTTTTCAGAATGTCCAGTTGTTTATTCCAGAATGTCAAATTCCCATAAAAAAGCGGTTTCAATTTTTCAGAAAGACACCTAGCATAAAAAAATTAAGCTGTGGCAGCAAAGCGTCGCTTCACTTGCTTGTGGTTGATGGGACAGTTCTCGAAGCACAGCTAACAATATGTATCACTAGGTCGACAATGACGGAAAGAATCGCGAAGAAACCCTTCACAGTCGAATGCTTGTGTGGACTCGGTCTTATAGGTCTTGTTTCTTTATTAAGGGTTACGGATGTCAAATGACCGTCGCTTAATTGTAATATCTGGACTTGCCAAATTCTGGGCCATAGTTCAATATTAATGTGGGAGCCAGTACACTTGAAATCAGAGGCTCGAAGATCAGATGAGCCTAGTCTGGCAGAACATTGAGCGACGCTTCCAGTTGAAGTGTCCCTCAATGGAATAGGCCGCAGTGACCGCTTACCATCAGGTAGGCTGCGTGCCTGTCTGCCAACTGATATGGTATAAAAAAAGGGTACCCCTACTTGATCAAGTGCTTAGGAAAAAGAAGATATATTAAATATGTTTATTTAGTACATAGTTCATTAACAATATACCGGCCTTACTTAAAAGTAAGGAAACAACAGATTACGAAGCAATACATACGTAATCGGTCCGAAGAAAAAGTAAAGTAACGTTTAGTTATTCAAAAATATTCGTTTGAATTCAAATGAAAAAGTATAAGTAAAGATAATACGGAGAAAACCCAATGGATTATAAAATATTAAGTACAATTAGTTGAGTATCTATTTTGCTCACAGTCAGTTAGTTACAATCATCAAATTATAGTCATTTAAACCATTATACCTAATAGTGCAACATTGTTAATAACGTATGAAACAATGGAAACAATTTTTATGGTGAACATCGTGAAAATATTTACGTTTTATTGGAATTTTAGTGAAAGTGACTTTTTGTTAATTTTAACGAATATTTTAATAATTATTGTCACTATGCCAGTGAACCAGGTTCAGCTGTGTTAATGTCACTGAATAAATAATTTATTTCTCTCTTTAATAAAAAAATAATATACTGGAACGTTTTACATACAGTGTAGCGCCCGTTGACGTCACCCTGAGCAAAGCTTGTACTACTCGTAGAAGAAAGCTGTAAGGAAAATAATATTACATATACCATGGTGTCAAATGTTTTGAACGCGTGGATTTTTCTGTGATCGTAATTCACTTATAACTACTTATAAGGGACGGAAAATAGGGGGCTACCGCGTGTGAATTATCCACTAGATGTGCTAGTGTAGCGTGAGGTCTGTAATGTCATTTGACTCTGTAATTGGTCCGCTACGCTGATTTATTTGTGACTTGAACAGTGTTGATAATCTTTTACAGTACCCTAATGTAATTGAAAGCAAATATATTGGTTACTAGTCGATATATTTAAGTTATTTTCTGGACCTCATGCGACGGTGGCGCCAACTGGTGAGCACTAAAACGATAGCCCCCATAGGGAAGACGCTCGAAGAATCGCGCGGGACCCGGCCGACTTGGAGAAAACTTGTTGGGGCCCTCTGCACCGGCAGGGTGCCTTAGGACCACAACAACAACATGCTAATTATATTTTATTTTATACGCAACCATGATCGAATTTGACTAGTTCCCTTAATTGCCGTGCATTAGGAACTTTTAGGAATTAACCGTTTAGAAAATATTATTAGGATGCTAAAGTAGGAACCGGCATGTTGGAAAGGCTAGAAAAATACATTGTTACGTTAAAAAATAAAATGAAAACATCTTGGTTGTTTAACGGTTAAAATATTTCTAAATTGATTTATTCATAAGAAAAACTTATTACGTAACTTGGCATTTGGTTTGTTGCCTTCCTAAAAGGGTTTATTAAATAAAGTACCCAATTGTCACAAACAAGTTTAGTTATATTTAACTCTTATAAAGAAAAACATTTGTCTCGATCTAGTTGACGCGGGAAATAATTGAGATAAGAAATAAGTTTGTTATAATGTGTATTTTACCTTTCTATTTCTTATTTTTAAAAACCATCAAAGGTGAAAAAAACAAACAGTTACTGACCGAATTTAGAACAGGATGTACCTATTAAAATACAAAGAAAATAAACGAATAAATATCCTTGGTCATTTTTACACAGCACCGTTCAAGATCAGAGTAAAACATTATTTAAGATAGAAGCATAGAAATACTTATACCCGGTACTAACAGATATGTTGATGCACACAAATGTTCGTCTCGCGATCATTGAGTGATGAGTGAAATGGCTTTTCAATTGAAAAATTAGCCTTAATTAATCTATTAAGTATATCGGTACCTATCTTTGTCTGAGCTTGGTAGGTATCTTGACCGATATTCATAAATTAAGATTTTTTAGAAATAATATTATTAGATGATTTGTCATTTATTGAATAATCAAAATAGTTTTTTCTCAATAACTTGGTGTTAATGTAAGAAGATACTTAAAGTCAATTTATTAAAAAAGTAATTGCCAGCAATTAGTGATCCTATAACCTGCCTGCATTCGAAACAAATAACAATAAACCATTTAAAGATAAAATTAAAATTCTCGAACTGCATTTATTTTGTGTAATCTATGCACATGTCATAAAAATTGTTAATTTATTTTAGTGAAGAAATTAACCCATATCCCCAAATCCTTGAAATATAGTGAGCGATTCAAACATAATAAAAGCGCTGATAAAAAAAAAAACATTTAGATTTACTAGCGACCTACTGACATAGTTGCTAGAGGGAAAACATCCTCATGAATAATGAAACTGTCAAAAAATTCAGTAAACAGCACATTTAATTAGGCCTATCATAATCTGCCAAATTCCCTTGCAAGTTACAACTTAATGACCATCGCATAGATCTTTTTTTTTTGTGGAGGGGAATGCTTTTACGCACCATAACCCGCCTGGGGTAGGCGAGCCGTGTGTGGGACTCAGTGCAGCTCCATGCCCCAGTCTTAAGAAAGACTGGTGCACGGAGAATACCCACTAAACCCCCCCGCGCTCCTGCATCGCCGTCGGCAGCGTCCCTGGGATTGATATGACTACCAGGAACAATCGCATAGATATCTATTTCAATTGAGACTATTGGACAGATTATGGAAAGACGTGCTGACAACTGTAACCACCCATCAAAAAATGCAAGGCTATATAAATGTAGTTTAAAAGTTTTTTTTGTGATATGAGACAACATCAATGATGTTTCTTCAACAATAAAATCTCTTACAGATATTTCAGCTTGCACAAGTCTACTCTTATTTAGTGTTAGGTACTTTAATTGCGCTTTCAGAAATTTCTTGTTAGATTTTGACCCTATTGTCAGTTTCGATCTCATTTGAGAGACATTGTCAATTGTAATTGTTATAAGTATGAAATAAATAAATAAATAAAGTTCCATTATTAGTTTTAGAATATCTTTCTATATATGTTAAGGAGATTATGTCTCATTGTATTCGTCGCAAGATTGGTAACCTTAGAGGACATAGTGGCAGGGAGCTTTTAGTTATTCTCTTTGTTTTAAATTGCATTTATTAAATAAATTCGCGGTTTTTTACAGATTCACTTTTTTAAACCTGACTTTCCGATTATTTCACAACAATCGTACTCATTCACGGAATAAGATGTTATGCGTGAAATGGATAAATTAATACATCTACCGTCACTTTTATAATTTATTTGTGAGTCAGCTACCGTCGTCTTTACTATTATTTGGTTCTACTATCCTGTGCATGTCAAATATGATCTTTGAGTAGCAATCGCATAGCATAGCAGTAATATCAGAAACCATTGTATTGTACCTACGGTTTATTCGTGAGGAAAATATCCCTTGTTAACTTTAGTCTCCGAAAACGTCGAGACAGGTTGAACTTTGTGTGGGAATAGCTAGAAAATTTATTTTCCTGTTTATTACATGCAAAAAAAATACTATAATGTTCAATCGTTTTTTAGTAATCTCTTTACAGAATTAATTGTTCCTGTTCATTTTAGCAACAACTCGTATATTTTCAAGCTTCGATTGCAATGAGTAGGAAGAACAACCATTAATGGCGATTGTCGTTGTTTGCAGGCGTGTGCGCTGGCGCAGAAGTACGCTCTGAAGGTGACCCCGATCGAGGAGTCTCTGATGGAAATGCTGCATCCTGAGGGAAACATCGACACGCAGTGGGTGAGTATTACTGCTATTATAGAATCCAGAATGTCTACTTAAAAATAAACTGCCAACTGGTTCTTTTCTTCTAAATTACTTACTTAATGAATTTGATTTACTAAATAATGGATTTTTACTTGCTATTGGATACGAGTATTTGATGTTTACATAACGTTTTATTGATTCTTAAATAATTAGTGAATATCCGTGAACTCGGTCATAAGGAAAACGCACCGCGTCCTTGTTTAAACACTAGTTTTTATACTAGAGAGATTGCTTTGGTGTTTATTCATTGAACTGTTTTAAGTTGTTTTTGCTGAATGTATTAGTTGATTAATCTAATTACTATGTTTTTGGTATTCAATTGCTGTAATAAATTATATTGCGGCGCAGTGAGGTTGTTCATAACTACGAGTAGGTTTATTCCGGCACTGGCTTGGAACATATTTCTTAGCGTCAATGACAAGTTTGCGTTTAAAAGGCAGGTTCGTGATCAGGCCCTGATTAAGAGTTCTGACCGCCCTAGGCTAATTATGAGGACGCGCCCCCTCCAGGTGTGTTACGGACGGGTCTAAAAGTAGGAACTGAGTAGAGTAGTATTATTAAAATTTTAACATGGTTCATACTACCTATAAAAGTTTTCAAATCGATCTGCAACCTCACGCAATATAAGACCAAAACCATGACAAGTGACTGCGGGCTACCAAGTAGTAAACCAAATCCATCTCGTGTTTGGCAGCATGACTTGTATTGGCTTAGTTTCTATAGATCCCTTAGGCCGCGTGGTCCGATCGGCTTGTCCGATCGATCGGACCACCATGTTTTTTATTTCCTGTTGGTTCGATTGATCGAACTCTAAAGTTCTCGTGGTCCGATTATTGAATTACTGGGACTATTCATTTCCATAAAGACCGATTGATCGAACAATTAGGTCGTTTTTTTTGTTAAATCGATTGATCGGGCAACGATATTTGTCTTCGTTATTTTTTTAAAATTCATTTTAAGATCGTGAAATAACAGAAGATTGTAAAAACAAAAGAAAGCAAGTAGTAAAAATTTGTTCTTTTATTTAAATTGATATTATAAAGACAAAAGAAAGTAAAAAGTATTTTTTAGTCATGTATTTTTGTTTAAACAAATTAATATGATAAAAACATAAGAAAGAAAGTAGTGATGGTTTAAAGGATTTTTTTTTGTTTTTTTTTTTTTAATTAAATTAATCCTACTAATAACAATTACAAATGCGTCTGGAAAATTCTTAAAATCATTTTTCTTTTTTGGGATTTTTTTAATAACAAAGGAAGATCATAAAATCCATATGAAGTTGCAATTTTTTTTATTTGAAAATCGTGTAAGTTTGTTCGTTAGGTCTTGTTATTTATTTACGTAACATAAAAAATTGTAATGATTATTCAGAACCAAAATACGGTAGGGCCATTTTTAACCGACTTCAAAAAAGGAGGAGGTTATATGTTCGACTGTATGTATTTTTTTTTTTTTTTTTATGTATGTCCGTCGATTTCTCCGTCAATTGTGGACCGATTTAAATAATTCTTTTTTTATTTGAAAGTGCATAGTTCCGAGGTGGTCCCATTGTCACCATGTCAGGATCTGATGATGGGATCCCGGAAAAATCAAGGAAAAACCTCAAATTTTATAGGCTGCGCCTACGCGTTACTTGTTTTTTCTGAAGCCATTCAAGTTTTTGCGTCCGATAGTCATCATTTTATGTTGATGAGCTGATGATGGAAGGTACAACTCCTTAACGGTTAGGAGTTAGGGGATAATTCTTTCAGTATTGTAGAAATATGTGGACCGTTAGTTGTATTTCATGTACTTTTGCAGCTAAGGTGATGATGGAAAGTACAACTCCTTAACGGTTAGGAGTTAGGGGATAATTCTTTCAGTGTTATAGGAATATGTGGAACGTTAGTTGTATTTCATGTACTTTTGCAGCTAAGCTGATGATTACCCGGGGATGGGCTGGTCACTAGCCAATAAGGTTAGCACCGGCTCGTCCTAATCGGGTGTGAGGGAGAAACCGGGGGAGTGTAGTGGGTAGCGGACGCTTCGGTCTCGAGTCCCACACACGGCCGCGGGTCTAGCTAGCCTGCGGTTATGGTGCATAAACGCATTCTCCTCCTACCCATGGTGCTGAACACTTAATGAATACCTAATATTATCAAATAATACAATTCTACTATTTTACTCGTATTTTCGCTATCATTATTATGAAAGAGTTTTACTTACTACCTACGTGTTATTCACACTAAAAATAGAAAAATAAACAAACTTTTTTAAAAAAAAATTAAACCGACTTCAAAAAAAAAAAAGAAACAAAAAAAACTACCTAAAAAACTGAAAAGCAAAAAATAATTTTAATAAGACATTCATCAAATGCGCTTATTGTCTAAGCCTATTAATTAAATTGTATTTTACGTGCTAGGTAGGTACCTACTAATCTGTTTGAAGTCGGTGCCAAGCCAAAGGTAATAAAAAATGATATATAATAATATTATGTATTATAAAGGGTTACTTATTAATCCGCGGACGTAGGTACGTAATCTGGGTACCTACTATTTGGCTTGGCACCGACTTCAAACAGATTAGTAGGTACCTACCTAGCACGTAAAATACAATTTAATTAATAGGCTTAGACAATAAGCGCATTTGATGAATGTCTTATTAAAATTATTTTTTGCTTTTCAGTTTTTTAGGTAGTTTTTTTTGTTTCTTTTTTTTTTTTGAAGTCGGTTTAATTTTTTTTAAAAAAAGTTTGTTTTCACTACCTTAAATAGCCGATCCGTCAGATATTGTAACAAGTTTTTCACAAAAATATCATGTCAAAAATCTGTCAGATAAACTATCTGCTTAACAGGAGGTGGTGAAATGAAACCGGCCCATATTGTCGTACTAATCCAGCGTACCTAATGAAAACAAAGCACAAACTCAACTCTTGTTTGCTTTATTGTTGTTGAAGTTGTTTGTACTCACAAATTCGCTATGGTCTCACAATTTGAAATCGATCGATCGGACCAGTAGGAAAGATAGAAGAAGTGTGGTCGGACTAAGAGGATATTTAAAAGTCTCGTGGTTCGAGCGATCGGACAAGATGAACTTTTAAAATGTCGTTAGTCCGATAGTAGGACTACAAGGATTAGAAAAATCCTGATGGTCCGATCAATTGAACCAGCAGGAAATAAAAAACATAGTGGTCGGACCACGCGGCCTAAGGGCTATAGACAACTTAGTTTCCATTGCCATTGAATCGACTTGAGTTTTTTAAATATTTACTCTAGAGAAAACATTTGAAACAGTGAAACATTTTTGCAACTGATTAATAATTTATTTGAAAATTATAGTATTTAAGTAATTATTATTAGATTATACAAAATCCCTTTTCGTGCTTTTATGTTGTAGGGATAATAATTGTGTAATAATTATTTCATTAGAACCAAATAAAAGTGAAGGTTGTCAATAAAAATCTACTATTTATAAAAGTACAAAAATACGAATAATTTATCGTCGATAAAATCGATGGTTGCCACGATAATCGATTTTTTTGGTTCATTCACTTATCACAGCACTAATTATATTTTATGAAAAGCTGACTAACACAGTAAACGTCAGATTTGGCTATATAATTTTGAATCGTTTATGGGTAAAATAAGTGACGTCGGACGTGTGTGTGCCGCGTCGCTCGGTCGCAAATTGAGCTGAATATACTTTACTCGCTTACACTCAGGCATATTTCAGTACATTTGTCTCTTTCTCCGTTATAGTGTTAATAGACGATCGAACCAGTGCGCTCCGCACAGCGCACCGTACGGTGCGCTCTTTTGCTCCAGACGATCGCACCGCACAACGCACCGTCCAGTCGTTTTCGAGGCGTGAAAACGGCAACATCTTACGCTGCGCTGCTCGATTCATTCAATTATGGCTCCTATTTTACTAAAAAAGCGAAGATTGCTGTAGCAGTCGCTGCTATTGCCGTAACGTCATCTTTACCCGTTTTAAAAAAGAAGAAAAGGAGAGAATGGGCTAAATTTTACTTAAAAAGCAGGCAGAATTACAGTCACTTATGGCTACTGAAAGATTTGGATGATGACGACTTTAATAATAATAATAAATAAATATCTCTGGACATTATTCACACAGAGCCATCTAGCCCCAAACTAAGCATTAGCTTGTACTATGGGTGCCAGACAACGGATAAACATTACTTATATACTTTTTTTTGTAAATACATACATATTATACATAGAAACACCCAGACCGATACAAACAGACATGTTCATGCACACAAATGTTTGTAGGTACCGTGCGGGGATCGAACCCGCGACCTCTGGTGTAATAGCCAACTTCTCGACCATTATGCACCAAATGGCTCGTCAAACTTTAAAATATATCTAAGGATTAGTCCTCATTTATTTAAGGATTATTGTTGCTGCGACATACGTGCTTCACGCTTCGAGGTAAACATTCAACTGATTCGCCGAACGGTGCGGTGCGCGCTCCAGACGAGCGAACTGTCACCGGACCGCACCGAGTTCGATGCGTTTGCCATCGAACAGACCGCACAAGGTAATAATAATAATAATGTGCGGCGGACGGGCCTACATACGATCGAAAACACACCGCACCGCACCAAGGTCGCGGTGCGGAGCGCACAGATTCGATGGTCTGTTACGGCTTTTAAATTAGCTGGTCTCATTGCGCGCGGCAAGCTAAGGAGCTGTTGCTGCGCTGAGGAGTGCCTATTGTAGTGTGCGGTGCGATTTTTGTTGAATTTGCCTCACAGAAACGCGCGTTTACGTGAAGATTGAAGATTATTTTGTATGGGAATTTCAAAATTTAATGTTAAAATCAGGGACTCTCAACCTCAAGCACACATTTAGTTTTAATGTTTTGTCTAGTTGAAATAAATAGGGTAGATGCAATGATGCTAGATTAGGTGCATACGAAGACACGATTTCAGCGCCCCCCTCGATCCTCGCGCCCTAGGCTGCAGCCTAATTAGCCTATGGGTAAATCAGGCCCTGTTCGTGATTTCCTGTTAAAAGCCTGACGTGGTATTTATTTTCATCTAGGTTTTCACTTTCCATAATTTGAATCATTATTTAGGACATCATCATCAATATGTATGTATATATGTATATATATAATTATTAATAATATAAGTTAGTATTTGTGTATGTTTATTATATTTAATAATCTTGTTTTGGTAAAATTGTGTATCGTTTAGGTTTTTTTTTTAAGTTAGCTCTTTGCCGCATTTAAGCATTTCTTTTTTCCCAAAGGTTGACTGGTAGAGAATGCTTTTAGCGTTAAGTCCGCCTTTTGTACCCAACTTGTGTGGTCAATAAAGTTTTTATAAATAAATAAATAAATAAATGACAAAGTTGGTTCCCCCAGGTGGAGAACGTGAGCGCTTTATGCCGCGAGCTGACGGCGCAGCGCACGAGCGAGGCGGCCGCCGCGGCCACGCGCCGCCGCCGCGCCGCCGCCGCGCTGGCGACCGCCGCAGCGACCGCCACGCGCCGCGCCGCCGCCCGCCGCGCTTTACTACACGACGCCGCTGCCCCGCTGGCGCTGTTACAACACCTGCCTCACCCGCATATGGTAAGGCTTCTACATCTGACGCCGTACAGTGACGCCCCATTAGGGCGTTGAGCTGCGTTGTGCCGCCGCATCACTCGCCACTGCCGTCACACGCCACTCCGCACGGTGGGGCCCGTAGTATGGAGCGGTTGGCCAATAAAATCAATTTTTTTGAAATTAGAGGTATGTACTATGAAGATGGTTTTTGTTTTTCGATTTAATAAATTGAAGGTATATGTCATTACTTTTGGGGAGGCAAAGTGTCAATGGTCGTTTAGTATGACTTATACGAGACGTCAAACATACCTATTTTTGTTTGTTTGTTGCGGACAACTCAGTTTAGTTACAGGCGCCGTGTGAATAATGTCCAGGAGTACATTATACGTATGTATAAGAATCAGCTAGTCCTAATACAGTTATACTTGTCCAGGGCGTGAACCCGGCGGCGGCATACCTAGCGGGCGAGCAGGCGGCGGAGGCTATGCTGGAGGCGCTGCAGGCGCTGGGCGCGCCCGACGCGGAGCCTGCGCCCGCGCACGCCGCCGTGGCCGCCGCCGCGCGCGCCGCCGCGCAGCTCACGGCTGACCTGCCTGCTCTGGACAACGCCGTGCAAGAGTGAGACGACTTTTTTTACCCTACGAATACGTTAGGCTCCATCTCCCCTTTTTTATGTATACGTTGGCAAACCGAGTAGCTTTCCAACAGTGAAAGAATTACCTATTCAAATTCGGTTCAGTAGTTTCAGAACCTATTCAATACAAACAAACAAATAAATCTTTCCTCTTTATAATATTAAGTAGTATAGATAATTTTCAGCCAAATGACCATCATTGATTTATTTAAAAAAAAATACATTATCTAAAGTTTGTCTTTTTCTAGAGTGCACACACGATGGGCAGCAGAGACCGGCGCCCGCAAGTTGACTCGACAGCAGGCTGTGGGCGCGCCTATTAGACAACACAGCAAGTATGGTACGTACAAATGAGTTTTTTATTTACCATTAAGCTTTTTTGTACCACTGTTTTTAGGTTATGTTACGTAAAAATAAAGCAAGCAAGTCACCAGTTAGATCGACGTAAGTTCGAGAGATGGCGCCACGAGACTTCTACATCACGGTAGTGTTATTTTTCGGGTGTGTAAAATCAAAATGAATCACTCAATGTACTGAACTGATGTTTTCCTACCTAACCTATTCTTACTTTTGACAGTCCGAACTTCGTTCTTATTTTTGTTTATTGTTTAAAACAATAACTTAAGACATGTCTTGTACTTATGTAATTACTTGGATTCGTTTATAGATACGGGTGAAAGTGCTTTTTCATAAATTAAGGTTGCAAGACTATAGTCATGAGTTTTCCAATAGAAAAACGAGTTTTTCACGGTTCTCAGGCCGTTCCCTGAACGTCCACGTTCCAAGTTCCTGACCAGAAGTTGATCGTTCTAGGTATAATATCGTCGAGCGGAAGCGCCCCGACTGGGATAGGAGGGGGCGGGGCGGGCGGGACGGCCTCAGCGGGCGCCCGCAGCGCGCAGGGCGCGGGCGTGTGGCGGCGCGTGCGCCTGAAGCTGGAGGGCCGCGACACCGACCCGGCGCGCCGCCAGCTGCCGCACGAGCAGGTACACACACACACGTTACACTCAGACACACAGCGGGCGGGACGGCCTCAGCGGGCGCCCGCAGCGCGCAGGGCGCGGGCGTGTGGCGGCGCGTGCGCCTGAAGCTGGAGGGCCGCGACACCGACCCGGCGCGCCGCCAGCTGCCGCACGAGCAGGTACACACACACACGTTACACTCAGACACACAGCGGGCGGGACGGCCTCAGCGGGCGCCCGCAGCGCGCAGGGCGCGGGCGTGTGGCGGCGCGTGCGCCTGAAGCTGGAGGGCCGCGACACCGACCCGGCGCGCCGCCAGCTGCCGCACGAGCAGGTACACACACACACGTTACACTCAGACACACAGCGGGCGGGACGGCCTCAGCGGGCGCCCGCAGCGCGCAGGGCGCGGGCGTGTGGCGGCGCGTGCGCCTGAAGCTGGAGGGCCGCGACACCGACCCGGCGCGCCGCCAGCTGCCGCACGAGCAGGTACACACACACACGTTACACTCAGACACACAGCGGGCGGGACGGCCTCAGCGGGCGCCCGCAGCGCGCAGGGCGCGGGCGTGTGGCGGCGCGTGCGCCTGAAGCTGGAGGGCCGCGACACCGACCCGGCGCGCCGCCAGCTGCCGCACGAGCAGGTACACACACACACGTTACACTCAGACACACAGCGGGCGGGACGGCCTCAGCGGGCGCCCGCAGCGCGCAGGGCGCGGGCGTGTGGCGGCGCGTGCGCCTGAAGCTGGAGGGCCGCGACACCGACCCGGCGCGCCGCCAGCTGCCGCACGAGCAGGTACACACACACACGTTACACTCAGACACACAGCGGGCGGGACGGCCTCAGCGGGCGCCCGCAGCGCGCAGGGCGCGGGCGTGTGGCGGCGCGTGCGCCTGAAGCTGGAGGGCCGCGACACCGACCCGGCGCGCCGCCAGCTGCCGCACGAGCAGGTACACACACACACGTTACACTCAGACACACAGCGGGCGGGACGGCCTCAGCGGGCGCCCGCAGCGCGCAGGGCGCGGGCGTGTGGCGGCGCGTGCGCCTGAAGCTGGAGGGCCGCGACACCGACCCGGCGCGCCGCCAGCTGCCGCACGAGCAGGTACACACACACACGTTACACTCAGACACACAGCGGGCGGGACGGCCTCAGCGGGCGCCCGCAGCGCGCAGGGCGCGGGCGTGTGGCGGCGCGTGCGCCTGAAGCTGGAGGGCCGCGACACCGACCCGGCGCGCCGCCAGCTGCCGCACGAGCAGGTACACACACACACGTTACACTCAGACACACAGCGGGCGGGACGGCCTCAGCGGGCGCCCGCAGCGCGCAGGGCGCGGGCGTGTGGCGGCGCGTGCGCCTGAAGCTGGAGGGCCGCGACACCGACCCGGCGCGCCGCCAGCTGCCGCACGAGCAGGTACACACACACACGTTACACTCAGACACACAGCGGGCGGGACGGCCTCAGCGGGCGCCCGCAGCGCGCAGGGCGCGGGCGTGTGGCGGCGCGTGCGCCTGAAGCTGGAGGGCCGCGACACCGACCCGGCGCGCCGCCAGCTGCCGCACGAGCAGGTACACACACACACGTTACACTCAGACACACAGCGGGCGGGACGGCCTCAGCGGGCGCCCGCAGCGCGCAGGGCGCGGGCGTGTGGCGGCGCGTGCGCCTGAAGCTGGAGGGCCGCGACACCGACCCGGCGCGCCGCCAGCTGCCGCACGAGCAGGTACACACACACACGTTACACTCAGACACACAGCGGGCGGGACGGCCTCAGCGGGCGCCCGCAGCGCGCAGGGCGCGGGCGTGTGGCGGCGCGTGCGCCTGAAGCTGGAGGGCCGCGACACCGACCCGGCGCGCCGCCAGCTGCCGCACGAGCAGGTACACACACACACGTTACACTCAGACACACAGCGGGCGGGACGGCCTCAGCGGGCGCCCGCAGCGCGCAGGGCGCGGGCGTGTGGCGGCGCGTGCGCCTGAAGCTGGAGGGCCGCGACACCGACCCGGCGCGCCGCCAGCTGCCGCACGAGCAGGTACACACACACACGTTACACTCAGACACACAGCGGGCGGGACGGCCTCAGCGGGCGCCCGCAGCGCGCAGGGCGCGGGCGTGTGGCGGCGCGTGCGCCTGAAGCTGGAGGGCCGCGACACCGACCCGGCGCGCCGCCAGCTGCCGCACGAGCAGGTACACACACACACGTTACACTCAGACACACAGCGGGCGGGACGGCCTCAGCGGGCGCCCGCAGCGCGCAGGGCGCGGGCGTGTGGCGGCGCGTGCGCCTGAAGCTGGAGGGCCGCGACACCGACCCGGCGCGCCGCCAGCTGCCGCACGAGCAGGTACACACACACACGTTACACTCAGACACACAGCGGGCGGGACGGCCTCAGCGGGCGCCCGCAGCGCGCAGGGCGCGGGCGTGTGGCGGCGCGTGCGCCTGAAGCTGGAGGGCCGCGACACCGACCCGGCGCGCCGCCAGCTGCCGCACGAGCAGGTACACACACACACGTTACACTCAGACACACAGCGGGCGGGACGGCCTCAGCGGGCGCCCGCAGCGCGCAGGGCGCGGGCGTGTGGCGGCGCGTGCGCCTGAAGCTGGAGGGCCGCGACACCGACCCGGCGCGCCGCCAGCTGCCGCACGAGCAGGTACACACACACACGTTACACTCAGACACACAGCGGGCGGGACGGCCTCAGCGGGCGCCCGCAGCGCGCAGGGCGCGGGCGTGTGGCGGCGCGTGCGCCTGAAGCTGGAGGGCCGCGACACCGACCCGGCGCGCCGCCAGCTGCCGCACGAGCAGGTACACACACACACGTTACACTCAGACACACAGCGGGCGGGACGGCCTCAGCGGGCGCCCGCAGCGCGCAGGGCGCGGGCGTGTGGCGGCGCGTGCGCCTGAAGCTGGAGGGCCGCGACACCGACCCGGCGCGCCGCCAGCTGCCGCACGAGCAGGTACACACACACACGTTACACTCAGACACACAGCGGGCGGGACGGCCTCAGCGGGCGCCCGCAGCGCGCAGGGCGCGGGCGTGTGGCGGCGCGTGCGCCTGAAGCTGGAGGGCCGCGACACCGACCCGGCGCGCCGCCAGCTGCCGCACGAGCAGGTACACACACACACGTTACACTCAGACACACAGCGGGCGGGACGGCCTCAGCGGGCGCCCGCAGCGCGCAGGGCGCGGGCGTGTGGCGGCGCGTGCGCCTGAAGCTGGAGGGCCGCGACACCGACCCGGCGCGCCGCCAGCTGCCGCACGAGCAGGTACACACACACACGTTACACTCAGACACACAGCGGGCGGGACGGCCTCAGCGGGCGCCCGCAGCGCGCAGGGCGCGGGCGTGTGGCGGCGCGTGCGCCTGAAGCTGGAGGGCCGCGACACCGACCCGGCGCGCCGCCAGCTGCCGCACGAGCAGGTACACACACACACGTTACACTCAGACACACAGCGGGCGGGACGGCCTCAGCGGGCGCCCGCAGCGCGCAGGGCGCGGGCGTGTGGCGGCGCGTGCGCCTGAAGCTGGAGGGCCGCGACACCGACCCGGCGCGCCGCCAGCTGCCGCACGAGCAGGTACACACACACACGTTACACTCAGACACACAGCGGGCGGGACGGCCTCAGCGGGCGCCCGCAGCGCGCAGGGCGCGGGCGTGTGGCGGCGCGTGCGCCTGAAGCTGGAGGGCCGCGACACCGACCCGGCGCGCCGCCAGCTGCCGCACGAGCAGGTACACACACACACGTTACACTCAGACACACAGCGGGCGGGACGGCCTCAGCGGGCGCCCGCAGCGCGCAGGGCGCGGGCGTGTGGCGGCGCGTGCGCCTGAAGCTGGAGGGCCGCGACACCGACCCGGCGCGCCGCCAGCTGCCGCACGAGCAGGTACACACACACACGTTACACTCAGACACACAGCGGGCGGGACGGCCTCAGCGGGCGCCCGCAGCGCGCAGGGCGCGGGCGTGTGGCGGCGCGTGCGCCTGAAGCTGGAGGGCCGCGACACCGACCCGGCGCGCCGCCAGCTGCCGCACGAGCAGGTACACACACACACGTTACACTCAGACACACAGCGGGCGGGACGGCCTCAGCGGGCGCCCGCAGCGCGCAGGGCGCGGGCGTGTGGCGGCGCGTGCGCCTGAAGCTGGAGGGCCGCGACACCGACCCGGCGCGCCGCCAGCTGCCGCACGAGCAGGTACACACACACACGTTACACTCAGACACACAGCGGGCGGGACGGCCTCAGCGGGCGCCCGCAGCGCGCAGGGCGCGGGCGTGTGGCGGCGCGTGCGCCTGAAGCTGGAGGGCCGCGACACCGACCCGGCGCGCCGCCAGCTGCCGCACGAGCAGGTACACACACACACACATTACACTCAGACACACAGTATACACATACCCACTTACACACATAGCTCATACACTTGTGACGTACGAAGATCACGTGTCGTCAGTCTGTCGTATGTAGCGCATTCCGATGCCGCTACACACATAAAAAGTATAGGTAATCAGAACACTATGTATTTTTGTGATTTATCAAAGGCATTTGATTGTGTTAACCATACAATTTTACTTATTAAATTAAAACATTACATTGTCTCCGACACTGCCATGAAACTAATTGAATCGTATTTCAGTGAAAGGATACAAAGAGTCAATATTAACAAGATTAATTTTTCTGGTGCTTAACTGAGAACAGGGGTGCCCCAAGGCTGTTTATTGGGTCCTTTGCTATTTTTGGTTTAGATAAACGATCTACCATAGTACTTACTCACATGCACAAACGAAAGCGCACAAGCGGGCTGCGCGCCTGTCTACCGACTGATCTAACTTATAAAACTTATGACGACCAGAAACGTTATCTGTATTAATGTTAAAGCCCCGTGCTGTGATGCGGTACTTTAAATAGGGCCTAATCTTTCAGTTAAAGCGTGGCCCACTGATGCTAATTCTGTCTGATACTTTCGCAGGTGGACTACATAATATCGGAAGCTACTAGCGCAGAGAACCTGTGCCTGATGTACGAAGGCTGGATGGCGTGGGTGTGAAGCGCCGCGGCCGCCCCGGTCTCGCCGGGTCTCGCCGCAGTCTCGCCGGAGTCTCGCGGTCTCGCCGCAGTCTCGCCGGAAACTCGCGGTCTCGCCGCAGTCTCGCCGGATTCTCGCGGTCTCGCCGTCTCGCGGCCTCGTCCCGCGCCAGTGCCCCTTGGCCCGCGCGCCGGACCGAGACGATGACGTCACGGCAGGAAGTACCAAGACCGACCGACACTTCACTCAGTTCCCCTTGCGTTCGCGTTGGAAGCCCGGCCTGTTACGGTTTTAGATTAGTTTATCTTTCTTATTTTGATATTATATTTTTTTACATTATTTTAGTTAAACATTTCGACACAAAGTTTTGTTACTCAAAATTTTCGTTCCCGATTCTGTTTTTTAACTCCATACCCCAATTTGTGCAGGTTCCGTATTAGATCCTTTTGTATCCGTTTTTCAAGATCGAAGCTGTTGCGAATCGAAATGATGAGGATGCGAGGGATGCCGACCGTCCGCGACAGGCCGGGCCTTAGTGTTAGAATATTGTTTACGACTAGAGGGCTTCTTGATGTTAGACCATCCGTAGAGAGGCTCGACCTCGCCGCGTTAGCAATAGACGACAGGGCCGGTTCACGAATCGGTCGAACATTTTTAAGATCTTTGTGTATTAGCGGTTTTCTTTACGAGATTCATGATACACTTGTTATTTGACCTCGGCTTCTAAACGACGAGCTGGCCGCGTCCAGACTATACACTTGGTAATTGGTATATTCATTGTTTCCATTTCATTGTCAATAGCTGTTTAGCCGCTACAGTGGTAGATAGGTGTTTAAAGTTCCTTTGAAGGACGCGGCTGGCTCTCGAGCGAAAGCTCGAACCACTTAGTTCGTCACTCAACACCATTCGACGATATAGTTAGTTATAATATCGCATAAACGTATGTTATTAATGTAGTCGTATTATATTTTAGTTTGAACTCATTTGCTGTGAACAAGTCATCAACATCTGAAGACTAGAAGTGTTTGCGTATAAAATCTGTCATCGCTACGAAGTTACAGCATGTTTTACAGAAAATAAGTTCATAATTATGTATCGCAACTTACCCGCATATCCGAGTGCGTGGCGCGTGAATGTATCCAACCTTATCCATTAAGCTTAACGGGAGATTGTGCGGTGAACGGAGTCGATTCTCGATATTCTAAAACTGACAGGAAACGAACATCTTTTCCACATCGACACGTTCACTGAATGTTTGTTTGTATCGCTTCATTATAATGGTAGTAAATGGTGTATGTCAAATCGTGTTTTATTTCTACAATGAAAAATCCTTGTATCCATTATTTAATTTATTTACATTATCATTTATCTGCGAGATAAAATCTGAAGATAAAAGTAACATATAATTTATAATTTTACATACATGTTCGTTCGTCAACGCTTATTATATTAAATACACAAAGTAAAAATACTATCCCTTACGACCTGACGTACGCGACACGGCGGAGGCTTGAGCAAGCTTTTGGGTAAGCACCATTGGTAAGCACGGACTAAAAGTGAAAAGTAATTTGACAATGGGCCCAAAAAAATTAAGTTAATGTGCAGAGATGAGATGTATTCTATGTGAAAGACCACACACACCATCAACTTTTATTATGATGACACCATAATCGGCCCTAGGGGGAAAAGTTACCGTCCATAATAATTTATTAGTTGTATATGAACATAAATAATTACCATAATAAACATTTTTTTTTTCCTAGGACCAATTTTGTCGACGCCATAATAAAAGTTGAAGGTTAATAAAAGTTTATTGGATCTACTTCGTAGGCTACCTATGTCCCAAATCTGCACAACTTTTTTTTTTGGGCCGTTTCTTGCATTGTCATTTACCTTACAGTACGAATAACTACGTGTATGGAATGATAGCAAAACACCACAAATACGCAATAGTTCATTAGTAAAAATATAAAATACATTACATAATTCATGCAATTTTAAGTCGCATCAACATTATTTTATTTTCGAAAACCTTCAGTCAACCTTATTATTGAATGCCGAATAGTCGACTGAGAATTCATATTTTCGAATTTGCTTGACTTGACACATCATCGTAAAAACATGGGGTCCCCTTCTCACTACAAGCCTCGGCAGCGTCTATCACAATGAAAGCTATATGACAAGATCCGACCAGTGTTTAATACCACCTTGATTCGTCCTCCCCGTACCATAAGTCTACAATACATAGCATATATAGTACAAATCATTATAATCTAGAATAGCGAAGATCCATAGACAAAGTACCTATTGATCTACAAAACACTCTGTCCAATAACACTTACTCCTGAGTCGTTAAAATAAATATGTAGGCGCAAGCGGTTTTCCATTTGAACAATCCATTTTTTGATGTAATTATTTTACGCCGTAATCAGATGGGTGAAGCCAATCCTCAAACACACACGTATAGTCAGTCACAATTCTTAATCATTTCAAAATTACAGTAATTAACAAAATTGTTTAAAACTTCAAATAAACGATCATGGAAAATTAAGCAATTCGTCGAGTTCATGGTGCGCGCCATTCTATTCGGCAAAACTTCGTCTGCTCGAATATGGCCGATGAGCTACCATCGATACGACGCTCCGCTAGAATGAATCAGGTCGGTCATCCTATTTTCCATAGACGCGCCGGCAAATATATAATGAACATATAACATCTGGTCTTCTTTACTATAAGTTGGTTTTGAAAATAGAGTGATTTGTAGAAAAGGCTCTAATCCCAAGATTAAAAGTAATACAAATGCAAGGTCAATAACTACAGTAAAATAATTGTGAAGTAATAATCTAGGCAATCCCAAACCAATTATAAAAGTTTACTGACAATTGAATACCATATACAGTCTGTTCACCATAAGTTGTCCCCTAGCCGCTATATTGGCGCTATTGTTTGTCAAAACTGTCAATCTGTTGTTGTCAGATTAACAAAGCGTAAAGCTCTGTTTGTTTGATGATATTCATAAAATAAATCATTCCAAAAGTATTCAAAAGCAGTGCAAGGGAGCTTGTGTTGAAGGTGCGGGAATAATGCGAAAAAGCAAAACCGTAGGCATCGCTGCCAATATAACGGATAGGGGACAACTTATCGTGAACGGACTGTACATAAATACAACAATTATTTACTTCTTCGAATGTCAGTATATCAGTACTTACTAATAATGGGGGCTACCGCGTGTGAATTATCCACTAGATGTGCTAGTGTAGCGTGAGGTCTGTAATGTCATTTGACTCTGTTTTAGCCCGCTACGCTGATTTATTTGTGACTTAAACAATGTTGATTATTTTTTTACAATACCCTAATGTAATTTAAAGCAAATATATATATACTCCCTGGCCGATATATTTAAGTTTCTGGACCTCATGCGACGGTGGCGCCAACTGGTGAGCACTAAAACGATAGCCCCCATTGCTTTGGGACCAACACTTCTAAACATTTGTAGCGAATGGCGGCTATTATAATCATTTTAGTCCAATCTACGTTAGAGTCAGATTTTCGTAGACTTCGCAATCTGCAAAATGCTTGGTGCTATTCAGTCAAGTACTCTGATCTAACTTAACGTTGTATAATATGTGATTTTCATGTATGGCAGTGAATCCCTATAACCCAATTCTAAGGTTTTTATGCACGTGTCTTTTGAAAGAATAGCGGCAACACAGAGTGAAAGAACTACAATATTATAGGTATTCTGATTTTTAAGCTAAGATTGTTTATAATAAGTACTAAGTAGTTTAGCAGACATTTTTATAATATTACTGGCGATTTGCAACCTTAGATATTAGCACTAAATCCAAGTTTATCATACAGTATAAATTACATAGTAGTATCAAATCATTGACAAGAAGTTAGATTTAAACGATAAATAGTTTTGAATATGAAAATCCAACATCTGTGTTTTTATATTAGCCCGATCATTTTGAAAATCGATTTTGTATTGATACTGTTTGACAGATTAGGTTGATCATACCGATAGGTTAGTGATGGTCACGTGGTGACATTTTGTCGTCACTGTAGGACAGTATATAGCCCAGAGCCCGCCGAAGGCAGAGACACTGAAATGCGGACTTACTGCTATTGACCAAGTTATAAACCCACAAGCCCAGTCCAAGTTTTTTTATACTAGATCAGTGGCAGACAGGCACGCAGCCCACTTGACGGTAAGCGACCGCTGCGGCCTATCCCATTGAGACACTTTACCAGGAAGCGTCGCTCAATAAGCTGCAACACTAGACTCCTCTGATCTTCGACCTTTCGGGTGTATCCCACTATTTCTATTAGGTATTTCTATTGATAGAAATAATGGGCCTGATTCAGACTGATTGTCCCACTATTTCTATTGCTGTCGGCTGCGACAAAAACGCTGCATCACGTCTTATGACGGCGTGCACAAGTGCACATAGAAGCTATTTATTTCTTCTTTAGATAAAACCTCTTGATCATAGTTGTAATTGACTGTTATTGATAGACAGCTGCAATTATTTTTGGTTCTGAATTAAATAAATATTGTTAATAATGGAGTTTATAAAAAGGGGGAAGGGTCTTACTACTGTTACTGTTGTACGAGGGTTATGAATACACTAGGCAGATAGTTTACAAGTTTTTTTTTTGTCGCAATGTCGCAATAGAAAAACGAAGGTCCCACTTTTTCTAATTTGTATTTCCATGGAAATAGTGGGATACACCCGACTTTTTAAGTCTACTGACTGACAGTCAGTCCAAGAGCAGCCAGCTTGGTGAAATTACGTACGCCGATACGACCGTATGCGGGGGCAGCACTACCGGTGGGCAGCAGCTTGTCTCTTAAGCTGCAGCAGCTCATCCAGCTGGGCCTTGTACAGCTGCGTGACGTCGTGCAGGTCTAACCGCGCCTCGCTCAGCTGCTCTTCTTTCTCGCCGTACATCTGTAGTAGCGCGTCGTATTGCTCCTGCACGCTCTACGGACAAAGCCACGACCGTATTTACAACAGGACGAAAGAGAGGGCGAGGCAACTTCCACCTTAAGGGCAAAAGTACTTCATAGACATAGAAACGTGTTTAAATTAGGAATGAAGGTGAACTAACTCCTAACCACGCTAAATGATAAAATCATTACTCTTGTTTTAGAAAAGACAGCTGTAAGAGCTGTAGGCCTCCCTACAGTTTTATACAACTGGACATTATTCACACAGCGCCATCTAGCCCCAATCTAAGCATTAGCTTGTGCTATGGGTGCCAGTTAACTGATAAACATTACTTATTGTCAGTTAACTGATAAATATTATACATAGAAACACCCAGACCGATACAAACAGACATGTTCATGCACACAAATGTTTGTACCGTGCGGGAGTTTTATACAACTGTCGGAGAAATCATGCTGGATTTTACAAGGTATATGAGCAACACCCTCCAGTGCGTTAACGCACTGGGTAGTAGGGGTTCTGCTGGGTAGTGGGGGTTCTGCTGGGTAGTAGGGGTTCAGTTGGGTAGTGGGGGTACTGCTGGGTAGTGGGGGTTCTGCTGGTAGTAGGGGTTCAGTTGGGTAGTGGGGGTACTGCTGGGTAGTGGGGGTTCTGCTGGTAGTAGGGGTTCAGTTGGGTAGTGGGGTACTGCTGGGTAGTGGGGGTTCTGCTGGTAGTAGGGGTTCTGTTGGGTAATCGGGGTTCAGTTGGGTAGTGGGGGTACTGCTGGGTAGTAGGGGTTCAGTTGTGTAGTGGGGGTGCTGCTGGGTAGTGGGGGTTCTGCTGGGTAATGGGGGTTCTGCTGGGCGTAGGGAGTCTGATGGGGATTCTGCCGGGTAATATCTTGCCTGCAGTACCTGGTAGTCGTGCAGCCTGGCCTGCAGCGCGGCCAGGCGCGAGGCGGCGTGGTTGCGCTCGGCCAGCGCGTGCTGCGACTGCTGCTGGGTAGTGTGGTGGCTGCAGTACCTGGTAGTCGTGCAGCCTGGCCTGCAGCGCGGCCAGGCGCGAGGCGGCGTGGTTGCGCTCGGCCAGCGCGTGCTGCAGCTGCTGCTGCGTGGCGCGCAGTTCTCCCGAGCGCCGGGTGAGCGCGGCTAATGCATCCTCCACGCCCAGCGCCGTCGCACTCGACCCGCCTGATACGCCCACCCCGCCTGTCGGTGTTATACTGCCCTCTTCCTGTACAAAACACGGAATCATCAGCTTCCTGTCCTTGTCCCACAACAACGGAAGTAGCTTCGAGACGACCACCACACCACCACCCCACCATATTGATGCTTGGCAGTCCACAACTATACGCTTTACTCGCAATTTTCTGCCTCGCACGACCAAGATATGGAATTCTTTGTCATCAGCGGCGTTTCCGATCCGATACGACTTGCAAGTATAATATAAGAGCGTATTCCTTTCTTAAAGGCCGGCAGCGCATCTGTGATTCCACCTTATATGCAGTTGTCTACGGGCGGCGGTTGTTACTTTCCATCAGGTGTGCCGCAAGGTCGTCTGCCCGCTTTACCATAAAAAAAAAATTATGTGGAGATCAACCAGACATTTAGATGGTCTTCCTTAACCGCAATCCCGGTCTTAATCCAATAGCCAAGATTTTCTGGGAAGAGCCGGTTGAACGTCACAAGGCGGTCCTCTTCGAGTTTGAAAGGAAACCCAGGGGAATTTAGTGAGTAGTGAGACTCTTTACTCCTGTCCCACACATGGTCGCAGAACTAACTACTGCTATCGTGAAAAAATGCATCCGAGAATAAAAAAAAACTCCGCACTAAATATCGTAACTTCAATCAGGGTGTTTCGGAAAAAAGTATAAGTTAGATGGCGCTAGCTACCAATAGAGTTTGAGTAAACTGCCATTGGTTCATTTTGACATCCTTGATGGCGATTTGACGTCTTCCGACGAAATAAACCAATCCCAATAGTTGGGCCTTATGGCTACGTAGCGCTATCTATGAAAAACCCTCATTATTTGATAGTATAAATAAAATTAGTAGTATAGAGAGATTATTCTTTTATTTCTTGAATGTGGTCCCTTTTTAAAGGACATTTTTATGATTGACAACATCCCTATGATGTCACAATAATAGAAAACAATGAAAAATTTATCAATTTAAGTACATGTAGAAAAAGTCTTAACGAAAGAATGTTTTCTAGTTTTATAAATAAAAATTCTCACCAATGGCCACATCGAGCTCGAAAACGAATCAGACGCGACAGAATGCGGTGGAGAGAGATCTCCTCGTGTCGAAATTTGCTCCTGAAAAATATATTAAAAAGTCAAGTATCAGCCTAAAACTGTCCCACTGCCTGCTTTCCTTTGTTTTGGCAAAGGCCTCCATCTTTGAGATCAAGTCATCGTCGCTTCAATGATAGGCACTGGCTTTAATCACCACGCTAGCCAATTACGGTTTGGTAATCACAAACCCGACACAAAAAAACCGACACAAATTTTGCTCGACACAAGAATTGAACCTGGTGAAGTTGAAGCTGGATAAGAGTTCTCGAGAATCGAGTAAAGTAGCGAATGTTTGGAGAGGCCTATGTTTAGTAGTGGACTGCAACAAGCTGATGGATGATATTTTTTTTGTACTAGGTCAGTTGGCAGACAGGCACGCAGCCCACCTGATGGTAAGCGGTCACTGCGGCCTATTCCATTGAGGGACACTTGACTTGGAAGCGTCCCTCAATGTGCTGCCAGACTGTAGACTCATCTGATCTTCGAGCCTCTGATTTCAAGTGTACTGGCTCCCACATTAATACTGCCGGAACATAGCCAAAGCTGTTATGGCGGCAGATTTCACCTGTGGGGATGGTAGCCAGCCAGTCGGACTCTGAAAAAGCCCTACCACCAACCAGAACCAAGGCGGGAGTCGAACCCACGACCTCCGTGTTTTTATACCCGATCGGTTTAGTCATTGTTCCACGGATTATGAATCTGATGCAACAGGTAATGATGAAATGTGTTGTAGACTGATTCGTAAGTGCACGTACCTGCAATATGGCGTTTCTCTTCTTCTCAGTGTCAAGGGCGGCGCGTTCTTCTTCCAGCAGCTGCGTCAGTTCGGTCACCTTCCGTGACAACTCCGCCACTTCCGCTTCTTTGCTCTTCATATTACTCTCTGTTTCTCTCATTAATCTACAATTTTAAATAATTTTTCGTTAGTTCCAATAATATAGGTACACTGTAAAGACAAGTACGAAATAATTAAGCATCAAAATGTATCATAGATTAAGTTATTATTATGTTGTTATTATTATTAATTCTGAAATGTTCTAGTAGATGGCGTTACATATTGTTGCCTTACGGTGTTGATATTTGGTTTTAAGTAAACTGTCTCCGAAATTAGTTGCAATAACTATTAAGCACTTGGACGAATACAGCTTACACAGGGAATAGTTATTTATGTGGCTGTTGCATAATGAGGGTCATTAAAATACGAATGTGGTTTTATGAAACGAACGAAGTGAGTTTCATAAAAGGATCACATGAGTATTTTAATGCCTAATTATGTACAGTCACATACATAACTTTAACTTCATTCATACGATAATATGTCTATTTTATAGTCAGGATCGATGAGCAAAGTTAGTAGGTACTTAGTACAAAATCATGTCATAATTTGTAGGTCAATTTGAATAAAATACATTTAAAAAAATAAAATAATAAATAAATTTATTTCAGGCTTGGCCCATAATAATGTTAGTATACAAATGACTTAAAATCTATGATAGTAAAAGAACAGTAACTTAATTAAGGTATTTGCCACCCGTTGGGGCACCGGGCACACGCACTTGTGCTTGAACCCAGTGCCGCAGCAGACGGCTATCCAGCTTGTCGCTGCGCACGCTCAGGATGGTGTTGGGGCTCCCGCAGCAGAGACGCGATGCGGCGCCGCAGTACGG
Source organism: Mecyna flavalis (assembly GCA_949319885.1). NCBI lineage: Eukaryota > Metazoa > Arthropoda > Insecta > Lepidoptera > Crambidae > Mecyna > Mecyna flavalis. Next base: position 17,011,282 of record OX439439.1, read on the forward strand.
AGTGGAAGCCATCTGTGTGCGCGTGCGCCAACATTGCCCCAGCGCTACAGTACCGCGGAAGCCCCACCAGCACCCTGAACGCGTTATTATATTGTACGCGGAGAGCGTTGAGGGCCCGCTGCGTGTAGCTGACCCATAGATTGCAGGTGTAGAGGCTTTGGCAAAATGCTTTAAATAATGTCATTTTTACCTCTAAACTACACCTCGCAAATCTGCGCGCCAGATTATTGCAACGGACCGCCATCGCCCTCCTCTCCCTTTCGATGTCTCCATCGTCTTTTAAATCCTCGGTTTAAGAAGACGTTCGAAATTTGAACGTAATTAAGGTATCGGTTACCGATACTAAAATGTAAACATTAAGATGCAGCCACAGATACTCATATCTAAATGTAGGGCGTTTGCTCATCCATCCTGACTATAAAATAGACATATTAGGGTATGGATGTAGATAAAGTTGTTTTATGGCGTCAAATTAAAAAATACCGCGTAGGCAATGGATGCGTTTTACCATTTACTTATTCTGATAATAATGTGGTAGAGAGTGTAAATGTATTCGTGTAAACTTATCTGTTCCGGTGGCGGCGCGCTATTGTCGTTTTAGTATTGCCATTAAATATCGTTTTTGCACTTTTGGGAATAAAAATAATTTTATTGTCCTAATGTGCAATAAGTGATGAAAATGTTAATTTGATATTTTAATAATTGTTGTTGTTGATAAAAATGTAGAATAAAAATTGAAACACTTTTTTTATTTTTGTATTCTATTTCTCAATATTAACAATACACTTTGGATTAACCAAATAAAATTAATGGACTTATTTGTAACAGCAACAACTGGCAACAAAAAGTGACGTTTCACGTAGTTCCAATTTTGGCCACCGGAACAGATAAGTTTGTCGGTCTATATGTGGAAATTGTGGAAGTGCGTGTGTGTCTGCGCGTGTGTGCACTCACTCAGCCCTCTCTCGGTCGCCCTGCGCCAGCCTCTCGAGCAGCTGCTGCGTATGCGCAGTGAGCGCGTCCAGCCGCGCCTGCGCGTCTGTAAGCAACGCCTCGGCCGCCGCCGCGCGCGCAGCCGCCGCGGCTGACTCCTCGCGCGCGGCGCGTTCCCGCTCCACTGACACTGCTAGTGCTGCCTCGGCTTCCTCTGCACACGAGAGAGGACTCGTTATTTGTTGTCTCGGAGCAGTGGCTAAGCCGCTCGGGTATAAAACCCGGGGGTCGGGGGTTCGATTCCCGCCTTGGTGGGAGGACTTTTTCAGAGTTCGACTGGCTAGCTCCCTGCCCCCTCTAGATGAAATCTGCCACCATAGCAGCTCGAGCTGTCTTCCGGCAATATTAATAATAATTAGGAGTCAGTGTACTTAAAATCAAACGCGAAGATCAGATGAGCATTGAGTCTGGCAGCACATTGGCGACGCTTCGTGGTGAAGTGTCCCTCAACGGAATAAGCCGCAGGGACTGCTTACCATCAGGTGGGCTTCGTGTCTGTCCTCCAACTGAATTAACAAGAGGTTTGCCGGCACGTATACGTACCTCGCAGCGCGGCGCAGGCGTCGTCGGGCGCGGCGGCCGCCTGCAGCTGCAGCGCCTCATGTCCACCACTGTATAGTTACCTCGCTGCGCGGTGAGGCTGCGCGCGTGCGCCTGGTGCGCGTGGTCGCGGTCGAGCGCGGCGCGCTGCAGCGCGGCCAGCTGCGGCAGCAGCGCGGCGCAGGCGTCGTCGGGCGCGGCGGCCGCCTGCAGCTGCAGCGCCTCATGTCCACCACTGTATAGTTACCTCGCTGCGCGGTGAGGCTGCGCGCGTGCGCCTGGTGCGCGTGGTCGCGGTCGAGCGCGGCGCGCTGCAGCGCGGCCAGCTGCGGCAGCAGCGCGGCGCAGGCGTCGTCGGGCGCGGCGGCCGCCTGCAGCTGCAGCGCCTCATGTCCACCACTGTATAGTTACCTCGCTGCACGGTGAGGCTGCGCGCGTGCGCCTGGTGCGCGTGGTCGCGGTCGAGCGCGGCGCGCTGCAGCGCGGCCAGCTGCGGCAGCAGCGCGGCGCAGGCGTCGTCGGGCGCGGCGGCCGCCTGCAGCTGCAGCGCCTCATGTCCACCACTGTATAGTTACCTCGCTGCGCGGTGAGGCTGCGCGCGTGCGCCTGGTGCGCGTGGTCGCGGTCGAGCGCGGCGCGCTGCAGCGCGGCCAGCTGCGGCAGCAGCGCGGCGCAGGCGTCGTCGGGCGCGGCGGCCGCCTGCAGCTGCAGCGCCTCGCGCGACTCGCGCAACTCGCGAACTTCGCGGCGCAGCGTCTCCTCGCGGTTCGCCCACCGACGCTCCTCTATGATAACACCGATTATTGTTAAGATTCTGCTATCACGACAGATTTGGTCTAACAGATAACACCACCACTTCCACCCTCTTCAACATAACTGCTATAGTTCTACCGCTTACTTCAACGTAATTGCTATATTTCGTAAAATGTAGGATGAAATCTACGACAGCTATCATCAATTTGACATTCACAAATCGTAACTGACCGGCCACCATCTCGGCGCGCAGCCGCTGCAGCTCGGCGGCGCTCCGCTCGGCGTCGTGTGTGGCCGCGCGCGCCGCCGCCGCCAGCTGGTCGGTGTCGGCGCGCAGGCGCAGCAGCTCCGCGCTGTCCGCGCGCAGCGACCCGAGCTCCCGGCGAGCCGCCTCTAGGGACGTTCGCGAGCTCTCCAGGCGCTGTGTTGCGTCGTCTAGCGCACTCTTCGTCTGCAAACAAAGCAGAGCGTTAGGCCTCGATCTCGTAGTCAGCTGGCTGCTGCGGCCGGGCGGTAAACTTAGCAGGCGCCCGCGCCGTTGCCTCCGAGACCAGTTCCGTATAAACTTATGCATTGAAACACGACGCCTTCATTTCCGCGGCCTTACACAATGTAGATCGGTTACGCTAGTCTTTGCAACACATTATATAAAACTTTAAACTTTGAACTTTCACTGATAAAACGCGATAAGTCGTCTAATTAAGTTTTTATTTCATTTACTATAAGGAAAGTTCATTTTAACAATCCATTTAATTTCTATGCCTTTTATTCCTTATTATAGAATTGTCTCCTTATTATAGAACTAGCGGCCGCCCGTGGTTTCACCCGCGTGGTTCCCGTTCCTGTGGGAATTGATCAAAATCCTTTCTTAGCGGATGCCTACGTCATAACATCTACCTGCATGCCAAATTTCAGCCCGATCCGTCCAGTGGTTTGGGCTGTGCGTTGATAGATATCTATGTCAGTCAGTCAGTCAGTCAGTCACCTTTGAGATTAGGATTGCGGTACGAGAAATGAATTCAGGTTAATTGAGTAGGTAAAAAACGATTTAGTACAAGGTGAACCAATGAAATAGTAAACTATTTTTAATCTAAGTTTTATAGCGTTGTTTGCATTTAAACTGCGCATTGCAAGAGACTCAATTTTATCAACCACATGGAGAATTTACTACCTTTTCTCTAAATTTTCTTTTGTTTCTACGAATTTCAATCATTTACTTATTTGAAAAACCATCTGAAACTAACTAGAAGAATAAATAAAATGAAAATATTATGGGTACATTTTTTTCTCATACAGGTCGGTAACTAAAGCTGGCCCGTTCAACACATTCACACGTTGTGTCTGTGAATAAGCGCGTAGCGTGACGTCGCACTGAATGCATATCATGAAAAGTCTCTCTGTCCCTCCCGCGCGCGGTCAATCTTATGAGTACAAGGGTGACGGTTATTGTTTTGCTTTTGCTACTGTTTACAAAGATATTGTTCATTTTTCAAAGTACCGTGAACGGGCCAGCTTTAGTTAACCGACCTGTACTACATATTATTATAAATGCGAAGTTGTTAGTATACGGATTTCAAAACAAAACGGAGCAACGGATCGTCGCGATTTCTGGTATGAGGATAGTTTTGGAGTTGGATAAAAAGTGACCAAGGCAATTTTTTGTCCTAGAATAATATCAAATTCCTGCAATATTATGTCGCATAGTCCACGCGGACCAAACCCCGAGCAGAAGACTAGTACTTTTGTTATAAAGATCAACCAAGCGATTACACATGTGGGTAAACATGGTAAAATACTTAAACAATATGAATCTATGAAATCTAATCAATCTCTTATCAGTGCGTGCTACTTAGTCCTTACAAAATCACTTAAGTTGTGTATACGATAAATAAAGTCCGACAATAACAATCAGAATCATTTTTCAACTGATTTTATCAAAATGGCTATTGATTACAATAAAAATCTATTTTTAAAATATTTTTGTATATTGTAGGATATACAAAGAAGGATGTATGATTTAGAAAATGCTCGGGAAAAGAAGAAGATTTATTTAAAAATAATATAATCTTCTTTCTACTTCTTAGGTTAAGGTTCTTAGGTATAGGTTACAAACAATATACAAAAATATTTTAAGAATAGATTTGGTTCCAGCCGATCAATCCCCAAAGGTAGCACTGACTACAAGTATGATTTATGCCCTGGCCGATGTTGTTCCATCCTTCTCCATTTTTGGACTTTTAGAATAAAAATAATTTTATTGTCCTAGTTAGCAAAAAGTAATCATAATGTTATTTGATATTTTAATAATTGTTGTTGTTGACAAAAACGTAGAAAAATATTTAAAACACCTTTTTTATTGTTTAATTCCATTTCTCAATATTAACAATTCATTTTGGATTAACTGCATAAAATTAATGGCATATTTGTAACAGCAACAATTGGCAACACTATCCCTGTAGCAGTTTTTAAAAATGACATTTCACGTAGTTCCAATTTTGGCCACCGGAACAGATAAGTTTGTCGGTCTATATCCTCCGTGCTCCGGAATGAAAAAAGTTATAACGTAAGACGTTCTGCGCCACGGATGCAGTACTCACCTCGGCCAGTTCCACCTCGAGCTTCTTGTTGGCGGCGGTGAGGCGGTACACGGCCTCGATCTGGCTCACCTCCAGCTCCTCCTTGGCCGCGATGGACCGCTTCAGCCGCTCCAGCTCGCTCGTCTGCTCCGCTATCTTGTCTCTGGAACAAACGTACCAAACGTATAGTATCAGCCTAATAGTGTGCCTCAGCGGAGTAACGGAACAGGGTCGGCGACGTATGATGCCTTTGGTAGCAAATGTCTATAGGCGACAATAACCGCTTACTTTCAGGCGAGCTGTAGGCTTGTTCGCCATCTTCGTGGTATAAAAAAATACAGGTGCTGGACTTACCAAGAATCACCATAGAAGCATAGAAAAATTAATTAACTTCTCATTGTAAGCATATCGTTATGTTCTCTACAGCTTATTTTCAAATATATGGCCGAAGTATCGAAGGTTTACTGTTCTGTGACTTCACAGACTCTCTTTACTAAGTTCGACAGATATCTGACACAAATAAAGAGAGATTGGACGCAAGACCAAGTATACCACTTGTCTAACATCGACAATTTTCAGATTCTGAGTCAAAACTTAGTTTTTCGCACAGTAAACCTACTTGTACTGTACTACGCATTGCGCCACGGCCCACGGAGTCAACATTCACATTTAATCATTAATCATACTTACTTCAAGCTCTTAATCAGCTGATCATTATCCTTCTCCTTAGCACGCAGCTTCTTAATGATGTTAGAGTGCTGCAACTGCTGCCGCGCCAGCTTCTCCCCCTCCTCTTGCAGCTGGCTGATCACCTCTTCCTTCTCTTTCACCAGCTCTTCCAGCTCTGAGGAGCTCTTGCGCGAAGACGATTCCGACTTTAATGTGTCCAGTTGTTTTCTTAGCTGGTCCTGTTGAAAAAGCGGACGAATCATTGTCCAAGGTTACATTTAAGATTGTTTAGACTTTTAGCGTTAGAGAAAAGATACTGTTGAGAATCGGCCTTATACGCACCGGAGGACGGGTGACGTCACGACCGCCACGACACAGCACGAGATTGCACAACCTAACTTGGATCCACTGACCTCGATCGAAACCTTATTTTTACCATGTCCAGAACGTTGATGTTACGGCAATAAACCAGCTTCTTCTTACGGTCCACTCTTTTACTATAGACGGACCTATAGGTACCCATCAGATACAAATAGAAAGCAGGTCATTTTTGATCAGGAATAACTTAAGTTCCTTCCAAACTAGTAAAAAGGAATGTTTAATGTTTTTTTTTTATTATTAATTTCGGCTTAGTGTTTCCACTGTCACTGCGACCAATTTTATTCTGATCTATTGTGAACGCCACTTAGTTTTACAGTTCCTCTCCAAGCCCAACCTTTTCTACGAAGAGGAGGATATTCTTGGGGAGAATATCTTTAGCCTCGTCTGGTTGTAGAAAGTGCTTCCCCAGAATAAGGCTACGTTTGTGCATCAATGGTTCGCAGTCCGTGAGTATATGCAGAGGTGTTTCGTCACTGGTGTGACAGAATCTGCATTTCCTCCACTCGCGTAGACCCATTACAGTCATGTGCTTGTTAAGACAACAGTGTCCTGTAATGGTTCTAACCATGATGCGTACCTGTCGTTTAATGTTACACAAAACTTAAAACGGACTAAATTCGCGGTTTAGTGCGATATTTTTATAAAAACACACGACGTTTTGATTGGTTTACAGCAATCATGATCACGAAATGCTTAAGATGTTAACCGTGGATATTCAAATTGTCACATCTACCGTCATTTAAACAGATATTTTAGTGTCGGCAACCGTCGTCTTTGCTATCATTTCATACGTTCCTATCCACGCAGTACACAATGATGGTCAAAAAAGCTCGAAATAAAAGGTTCGAAGATCTGAGAAGAATAGTGTGGCAGCACATTGAGCGACGTTTCCTGATTAGGTGTCCCTCAATGTAATAGGCCGCAGTGGCCGCTTACCATCAGGTAGGCTGCGTGCCTGTCTATTTAAGAATCTGCACCTACTGCACACGCGCAGACGCATTAGTAACGAGTGCCTGGCGGCAGTGTTAGAGGACAGACTCACCTTCTCCCTGATCGCCTGCTGGAACTTCTTCTCGAGCGCGGACATGCGCTGCGTGTAGTCGTCGGCGATGGCGCAGACGTCGCCCTCGGGCTTCGCCGCCAGCGCCTCCAGCTGCGCCTTCAGCTCGCTGTTGCTCTCCGCCAGTTCCGCGTTGCTCCGGCTGACTTCCATTAGCCTGGCGCCGGGAATAGCGAGAACAGGTTAAACAAGATTGAAGATTTTTGTATGTGGTAGAGCCACGTTGCACACAGTTTGCCTGCAACATGAATGAGCCGGCTCGACCGGGGAAGTACCACAGTCGCAAAGAAGTCCGGCGTTATAGCGATAGCCTAGCTATTGTGTTTCGTCTGGTGAGTGAGATAGCCGGAGGCCCAAATCCCCTTTAAAGCGCGCCACTTGCTTAGGAAAAGCCTGTCAATTCTAGCCTTGAAGAGCCCCAAGTGATAATGGTTAAGAAAGACGGATACAGGCATCTGCCTGGACGGACTACGCGCAAATGGAACTAGAGTTCCACGCTCGTGCACAGTCCGTATCAAAAAAGACGAAGCAAATCGTTAGTCCGTACGCATGGTATCTCAACTGTGCCTACGGATAGAGTCTCTGACTCTCTGTATGAGTCTAGTCGTTCGGTGATGAAATGGAGCTGTTGGAATTAAATCAACTAATAAAGCTTCAAATCACGTGCCAAACTTCATACACAATAACTAATTTGCGGGTAGAATGCCGCCTGAAAACAGTTATCGATAAATCGACGCAAAAGTAACGTCATTCTCAAATCAATCAATTTATAAGCCCACTCTTCGCCGTAATTAGTACCTACACTAATTAGTAACTGAGACTGTATTTCCTTATAGCAGCCTTACTTTTGTAGGTACTATTATGAAAAAAAAAAATTAACAAAACTCTTCCAATATCATTCCTACTGCGTATGTACTATCGAGGTCACCCACGCGTGATCACCCTTAAGGCTAAAATCCTGTGCAGTATTTTCACGTTTACAAGTGCTGCTCCTAAGAAGTCACGATGCGCGTGCACGGTATATTTTTCCCAAAGTGATCACGCGCGGGAGACCTCGATCATACACTTCACAAAATATCTTACCAAATATGAATTAATATAAAAAAAATGTTTACCTATTTTCTCTAGCCTCTAAAATCTCAGCCATCTCGCAGAGCCTCCGCATCAGTCGCTCATTCTCGGAGCCCTGGCTCTCGTCGCTGGTATTGCTCTGCACTGAAGCCTCCGACAGCTCCCGGTTGTGCCCCCGGATCTTTGTGGCCAGGGACTTGCCCAGCACCAAGTCCACGAGGTTTGGAGAGGTTGTCCCATCAAATTTAGACTGCTTGAACCCATACTTGGCCGGACTACTCCTGCAGAACCCGTGACCATTGTCCCCATTCGGACTAGGTATTATTTCAATATCTGATGACGTTGCTGTCTCTAGTTCATCTCCAGATGTATGCCCCGATGTTCTATCTGACCCTATTTTGACTAAATCACTCTTGCTATCAGAACTTATAGGCGATGTTCTCTCCTTTACACTGCTGTCTTTTTGAGAAGATTCACTTTCAGGCCCGCTGCATTGCTGCTTCTCCACATTCACAAATGCTGAGCTTTCTGACCTCAACATCTCCCCAGACACATTGACATTATAGAATGATGAAGAATCACTCAACTTTTCCATTAACATATCTTCCTGTTCGGTTTCTTTTTTTGGTTCCTCAATGGCATTCTCTAAATTAATACTTTCATTATCAGCATTTAAAGTACGGTCAGACCATGAACCATCATTAGAAGAATTCTCACTTAATTGCATCCTAGGCGGCAGAACTGTCTGTTCTAAATGTATGAACTCTTTTTCTACAATTTTTCTAGATTCATTCCTAAAATTTTTTGGGAAAGGACTAGCAGACTTTTCATCTGTATCCAGCACAGTTGGGGCTGTACACTCAGATATAGAGTTATATGACATTGTGTCTTCATCATCATCAGCAACTAAGCTAACACTATCTGCAGTATCTGCTCTCTCCGTCCTGTCTCCGACTGGAGTAGACTTTTTATCACTAACATCACCAGGCGATAGGTTTGAAGATGAATGACTACTATTTTTATCACTAGAATAACTGTCAAAGCCAAGGCACTCAATTGAACTCGGACTAACAAGGCTGTCAGGCAATATTTCTACAGATTCAGAATTAAGTTTCTGTCCGATACTGCTGCTGTGAGATATGGACTGCCCAGACGCTGCCTCTGAATCTGGAGTAGTTTTCATACTCTGTGACAACACTTCCACAGAATCTGAACTATTTCTACTAGATACAAGTGACAATCTGTTTGAACGGGAGGACCCTCTCCTTTCATCTTTTGTAAACTCATCCTTCAAACTCTTTCCTGTCTTAAAATCCAGTCCTTCCACTCCATCTGACATGACAAGTTGACTTTTAGAGAATAGATCGTCCTGACTGCCATATTTTGTATCAGAAATAACATTCATAGACTTTGCTTTGGGCGGTTGGACTATTGTCGAATCATCACTTTTAGATTGTTCAAAAAACGAACCTGCAAAGGATCCCCACAGACTCTGCGTGGTCGCTTTCGACGGGCTTTCGGTAACCACGGGCTGTTCCTTGATCGGATCATCTTTAGCACTTTCAGCACTGACTGTGAGGCCCCAGGACGAAAAGAAATCTGTGTTGTCGTTTGGGGGCGTAGCGCCCTCACTGGGCGAAGGTTTGGCGGACTTCTGGGCCTCCGCCTCGGGCTCCTGCTCCTCTCCGCTCTCATCCTGAATGTCTAAGGCCTTGTCGATCGTTTTCTGGGCCTCTTTCAGAGCGGTCTTGGCTAAACTCGTCAAGCCTGACGTGTCGAACCAATTCATTTTGAGGTCACATTAGAAACAACGTCTATTGTGAAACAACACAATCACTACGTTTTTGATACTTTTTTAGCAAATAAACTCGACTGGTAAGGTAAAAACTGAAATCACAACACAGAACACCCATCAGATGACGTTACCATTTTGTTTATATTTTTCAATAATACGTCTACTGTCAACCAATAAAGATCCCACTTACTTGAAACTAATAAATGGTAAAAACGCGGTTTATTTAATAAACAAGGAACTCATTAATTTTATTTACAACTTTACTTTCAGGGAATTTTGCTAGTGACAAAATGTACGAAAGATTTTGACATTTGTTATCACAAAAAGGACGTCGTTTGACTTCGGCAGTCAAGTAGTAGTAGTTTGTTAATTTCGACCTCGTGTCTCACAGCTCCAGTGGCGCAATTGGTTAGCGCACGGTACTTATAAGACAGTGTACGTGTGAGTAATGCCGGGGTTGTGAGTTCGAGCCTCACCTGGAGCATATTTTTGAGTAAAGTCTTCAAACAGCGAAAATGTTCTATAATCTGGGCTGTTTTGTCAAAATATGATATGAAAGCACTAGTTTTTGATTATCTTTTTGTATAATCTTGACACAATCGCGTTGTTTTTGGGTAATCTTTATATTAATTTAAATTTTTGACACAAATAAAACTTCGGAAAAATAAAAAGTTAAATAAAAGCTGTATTAAAATTTAATTTATTTATTTAAATACAATAATTATATTTTACAAATAGAACTTATGTACAAATAACAATAACTTATTTAATTGCCTGGCTGGGTATTTCTAGTACACAATAATTTTCCTATAGTATTTGCAATATTAAGTAATCAGTTTGATACAATAATTAAGACATGTTTTTTTACTAAAACATGTTGTGTCGTGGACTGATGGGGGATTCTTGTACAGAAAACTGTAAGATTATGCTTAATCATATCAATATATTGAATATCAATTTATCATTATGAAATTCCCATGACTATTCTCATTGTCTCTAATAAATACAATATCCAGTAAATACGTACAGGAATGTAATAAAATAATACTTATATGCCTTAAATATGTTCAATAAGTTATTTCTAACTAAAAAATCTATCATACTTTAAAATACGACCTGTACAAATTTAGAATTAGATGTAAAATTGCTCTAACTTACATATTTTAAATGGTATTAATGATTTAAAAGAGAAAACATTCACATAGCAGATTTTCTATGAATTCGCTTGTAGTTCTAGAGAATAATAAAATGTCTTACTGTCACACAGTGTTTTTTACATATCTCTTTAATGGTACGCGGTTACGGATTGTTGTAAAGTTATTTTTATGACTGTCCAGCATATCTCAAAGAATTTACAGTTCTCTCTGAACTACTCTACAGACATTCACAGCTCTATAACTGGATTTAGGTATATTTTTACATTTTCTTTACTATTTAGTAGAGGACTGAAACATTTAAAAATAAGAAATCAAACACTGCTAAATTTATATTATGTCTAAATCTTTGCGTTCGACGGTTTCGACATCGAAATAAACCCTTAAAATTCTCGCTTTCATATATGTAGAATCTATATTGTTATTTTAATAAATCATTACGATATAAAACAGCCAAAATTTTTTTTATAATTCTTACACCCTGTTTAAATGTTGGTGACGTTTCATTAGATTCGATTGCGTTCTCCAACACAGCCCTTTTTATTATATTCCCTTTCAAATATCGCAGTAAACAAATTAGTTTCAGTGTTACCAACCTTATTCATAGAATATTAGTAAAAGAACTACAAAAGTAGTAAAAATTCGATTGGTGAAAAAGTGATTATTAGTGGTTTGTTTGCCAACTAAGGACCAAAACAGTTTTTTGAAACTATTTTACTCAAATAGTCTCAACTGTAAGCAAAACAGTTCAAACGTTTTTTATAGATTTCAAAATTGGTATAATTATGCCATTTTGGTGTACGTATCTACAGAAATCATCAGGCAGGTAGAAGCATCACAGATTGTATTATCGTCATGCTTCTACCTAAAAAGCAAACTTACAATACACAAATAAAGGCAACAATACTATGAACAAAACATCGTCATGGAGCCCTAGACCCAGTTTATCTTAAATAAATAACATCAGCAGGTCTTAATGAATGATATGCAGTGTGACCAATTAAATCAGTGTAACACACATTGTCATTTATTGTTAAAGGGACGTATCTGACATCAAATAATCTTTATAGACCAACAGACTTATCTGTTCCGGTGGCCAAAATTGGAACTACGTGACAGTACTAAAACTACAGTAGCGACGCCGCGCGCCGTCACCGGAACAGATAAGTTTGTCGGTCTTTATATGATATAGATGCTGTCACTTTAAAAAAAATAATAAGGCATTTGGTTTTCTGAGATAACATAACTCCCTCAGATAAAGATATTTAACTTCGCTAGTTTTTGACAACACAAGTGCTTTTTGTACGCCTACTACATGAATATATTTTTTTAATTTTAATGTCTGACACGCCCCTTCGACATTTAGGCCGTTTTCTCACTACGCGAAACCAACACGAGCACGACATCAACACAACACGACTGTCACATTTTGTAGGCAAGGAATGTTGTGTTGTTGTGTGACAACATAGCCGAATTGTTGGTTCAAAGTTGTGTTAGTGTTGTCCTCGTGTGTGAGGAAACGGCGCATACATTAGTATGGCCGTTGGAGTTGTCACAACATTATTTTGTGTTGATGTTGTGTTGGTTTTGCGTAGTAAGAAAACGGCCTTACACATTCCTAGACCAGGCTATGTTACTACGTTAAGCCAGCTCATATGACGCCAGTGTTGCCAGTCGTGGGCGGCGCGGGAGTGCTGAAGAGCGCGCCGGCGTTCTGGAAGATCTGCCGCTTGACGAAGTCCGTAGTGACGGACTTGAGGTTCTCCTTCGCACCGAACTTGCACTTGATGTAGCCGTACAGGTTCGCGCCGTTCAGCGTCAGCGCGATGAGAACTAGCAGCTGGAAAGTAATAAGAATGCATCCATGAAAATGACAAAGTAGGATCCGTAGTAATTATTTTTTATACTACTTCAATTGGCAGACAGACACGCGCAGGCCTGATGGTAAGCAGCCACTGCGGCCTATTCCATTGAGGGACACTTCATTATTATAAATACGACAGTAATATGTCAATCTGTATCCGTTTCACGGGTAAACACTAAACCGATTTTGATGAAATCTTATCTGCCACAGATATAGACAAGACCTTGGAAAAGGACATAGGCTACTTTATTTTCAAGGATGCCCTGATCCCAAGGGATAACAAAATTAAAGGTGTTTTTATTTGTTCTTCATTGAGATAGTTCAGAAGCTAAAAAGTGACATAGGATAATTTTTATCTTAAAAAAAACATCTCATTCCTGCGGGTAACGTCGTATTTCTTTTTATCACGCCCAATGATTGACAGGTACAGAATGCCATAAAATGATATGTCCGCATATTGAACTTATTTTTGTGCATCAAAGTATAAATAAATAACTCACCATCCACTCGAACTTAAGCCGGAAGAGGCAGATGATGAAGAACCCGGACCAGACCATGGGGCACAGCACCAGCCCCATCCAGAACAGTCGGCTCTCGTTGTTGTTCACGCGGCTCTGGAACGGTTAGCATAAACATTACTATCTATCTAACAGCCCTAGGCACTAACGGACAGGTATACTCCTTTCTCATCAGTCTTCTGGCATATTGCTCCAAACATAAAGTGGGTAAAAATACTTAGTGCTTGTTCACTAGGGACGCGCGGGCGCTGTAGCGGGCGCGGTAGACGTCGCGAGTTCGTGTTCACATTGGCCGCCAGGCGTTCGCGCGAGTTTCCAGTTCAAACTGGTTGAACTTACCTGACGTCGCGAATGCTACGCGCTCCGCCGCGAGTTCGAAGTGAGCACACACAAACGTCTCATACGTTTGATATTGACGCTAGCGGCGCCGCGCGCGCGGTCGCTAGTTAGCTCGCTACATAGCCCGTGCACGAGCGTTTTGTACGTGAACACTTGAATATTACGCCATATTTTTGATATTTCGTGACCGCGCCTGCCACCGCGCCTGCGAGTCTACGTGAACAAGCAGTTACGGCATACTTAGACAAATATAAACCTATGCAACTATACATGTACCAGGGCATCGTCACTCCATGTACTTGCGCGCTATCATTACCTACCGCCCGGCCGAGCGGTCGCGGACCGTTTGCGGTCCAAATTCAGTGAGGTTTTCGCAAGCGTTACATTCGTTCGTACACGTACCTACGATGCCGTCTGGTGCCTAAGTGTTGTAGATGGGTGCAAATCCAGTAAAAAAGAAATTTTATATAAAAAAGTAAGAAAGGACTATGCAAAGGAGCGTCCCCCCCACCCACCAACAGATTTCAAACGTATCTCTATTTATACCTCTTGCCATACTGATCTTTTTTTGTATGACGACATCCCCCGTAGGAATGGGGATTTCACGCAAATCGAATTTGAATGTTGTATTTTTCAAGTATTTTTTTGACACAGTTAATTGTGAAAATAATGTGCAGGCGATCAAGAGTAACCCCCCTGGCCTAAATAAAAGTGTTCAATAAAATATAATCTTAAAAAATATTTTACAGTCGAGTCTACTTGAAGCTAGACACTTACAGCGCAATTCTGATTCTTAGGCGTACGGCATAAGGACGGTTTTATTGTTTTTGAATACCCCGTCATTTTTTGGATTAAAAATGGTTATTTGTCTATTTAAGGAATGTCATAATAATATTAAAACTAGTGCCAAGTCTGTTGGTGGGTGGGGACAGAGCCCATACAACTTCTTGCGTTGTCCTTTATAAAAAAAAATGTATAAAAAAGTAAGAAATTTAAAAAAAAAGTTATAAAAATAAAAAAGTATGTAACTTTAAAGATTTTTTTATATTAACTACACACTGACCTCTATAATTATGTTTTATCTAGATGTATTGTACAGTCAGCACATAAAAAAATATTTTATAAATGATACTACTCTATATAAACTCTTTGATAATAAGAGAAATCTCATCCACATCCTCAGATCTTGAAAGATACCAAAAATAGGTATATAGAATAGTACACAAATAGTATACAACATATACATACATGATTATACAAAGTTTAATCTAGATGCCACCAGTTATTCTAACATATAGAATCAACTATAAAGGATTTATTACATTAATATTGAATAAAAGCACCTGAGGACTTGGCTAAGTAGCCTTTTAAGAAGGTTGAAAGTTGAAAAGCATGTAGTTTCCAGGAGCACCATTGCGTAATGGCACTATTAAGAAGTAACAGTGACAGGTGAAATATCTACATGTAATATATTAATATAGCTAAAGGTTGACTGGGAGAGAATGCCATGAGGCATTAAGTCCGCCTTTTGTACTTGATTTGTGCAATGAAGCTTAAATAAATAAATAAAAAAAAATAGCTCATAGACACAAATCCATAAGTATGCGTCTCAACAGAGTGAGGGGTACCAACCTGCTTGGACTCGAACACCCAGTGTGATTTTCCTTCTTCGTCCACGTAGTTCCACCATCGCAGACCCACCAGCAGCCTACCTGGAAAAATATATAACATTATGTAAGACAAATATAGATAGATAAGGCAAGGGTTCATATAGATTTGTTTATGATTGCTTCTGATTATAATCTAAGTTCTGAAATCTAATCATTTTATTATTCCAAAGTTACGCGTTCAGCCTTCAGTTCAATTCAATTCTTCATTAATGTATTTGAATTTACAAAAATACACTTTTTTATATTATAGGGGGGCAAACGAGCAAGTGGGTCACCTGATGATAAGTGATCACCGCCACCCATAAGCACCCGAGACCCCCTTGGGGTCGCAGGCGCGTTGCCCGCCTTAAGAGACGACAGTTATTAGGTCTCATATACCCAGTTATTTCACTAGCTTCAGTGCCCTTTCCCCGAAACATAGACGTGCTTGAAACACTTCTATTTTACGGGAAAATATCTGGCACTGTGGTGGTACCCACCTAGACGGTCCAGTACAGGAACCTACCACCTGGTACAATACATGTTGCAGGCAAATTTTTTTTATACTAACAATGCTTATAATTATGAATGGCTTTAGCGTATGTAATTTACGAAAGCTAGCGCTGACCTGTGATGTTTTTAACGGTCCAGAAGTCAGCGGAAAGCAGCAACACGACGAGCACGAAGCTCGCGATGAAGGAATCCGAGAACAAGCCGCAGAGCAGGTACACCACCACAGCTGAGCACCGGAACACCAGGTGGAAGAACACTATGTATGGGTGCCTGTGGATTTGTCAAGTCTTTGAATTTATGCAACGTAAATATTAATATACTTTTCTTTTGTAAATACATACATTTTATAGACAGAAACACCCAGACCGATACAGTCATGTTCGTGCACACAAATGTTTGTACCGTGCGGGGATCGAACCCGCAACCTCTGGTGTAATAGCCGACTTCTCAACCATTACACCTAATGGCTTGTCATGTGTTCGTCAACTGTTCATGAGGTGTCTCAAAGATCTTTGACTACATTTCATTCAATATTGTTTACTGAATTTAATTGGTGTGCTCACTAAGTACACATTTAGGGTTAAAGAATATATTTATTTCTCATAAGAAACAGAACATTTCACTTACATGAGATGAGAATACTACTTACACATTTCAATAGTTCTGGACCACTGAGTCAATTTCAAAAGGTTTAAATGAACATTACCGCCTGCATTCAGGTAAGATTCTTCAATACAATGTGACTAGCATACCTAAACCTACTCTGTTTAGAATATTTTTTAGATCAAGAATGGTTCATCAGATACTCCTCCTAAATATCACAAAAAACCTATCATATCTAGTACGATAAATACCATAGCAACTCACACAAAGTGTTTTGAAGCATTGTCCTCCTCCCCGAAGGCGATGGTGTCGTCGTCCAGCAGTGGGACCTGCGGCACACCTGGCTGTAAGTATTGTTAATATCTATGTCAGCCAAGCCGTGCAAAGCAACAATCCAATGCAAAAAAAAAACTATAACTTAAAAACAAAAGTAAGTACCTAATGCAACCTAAACGATGTTACAAATTCTATGTACTACTTGAAATCAGAACCAGCTAACGCATCAAATGATATCTTTACTAAGGAAGTTACGATGTAGATAGTAATTAGAATCATCAACAACTAACTGGCATGCTAATTACCAAAGTAAATGGCACAATTTGCTTGCAACTCCAAACTACTCAGGAGGGTAATAACTGTTTCATCTTGTTTACAATCATTTATCTACATCCATACCATAATATGTCTATTTTATATTCAGGAGCGATGAGCAAACGCCCTACATTTAGATATAAGTATCTGTGGCTGCATTGAAATGTTTACATTTTAGTGTCGGTAACCGACACTTTTATTAAGTTCAAATTTCGAACGTCTTCTTTAAAAGTAAAAATTAATAGGTTTTTTCGATTATCGAATTAGTCGATTAGTAATTTTATGTTCCATTCCTATACATTTAATTCGATGCTGAAATTATAACAATCGATTTGAGAATCGAAATCAACTCGAGTCTAGATTGTTTA
Source organism: Mecyna flavalis (assembly GCA_949319885.1). NCBI lineage: Eukaryota > Metazoa > Arthropoda > Insecta > Lepidoptera > Crambidae > Mecyna > Mecyna flavalis. The sequence continues at coordinate 17,028,719 of OX439439.1, forward strand.
TGGATTTGAAAAAACTACAAACGTCATTTATTCAAATTGACCTACAAATTATGACATGATTTTGTACTAATTTGCTCATCGATCCTGACTATAAAATAGACATATTATCGTATGAATGAAGATAAAGTTATGTATGTGACTGTACATAATTAGTCATTAAAATACTCATGTGATTCTTTTATGAAACTCACTTCGTTCGTTTCATAAAACCACATTCGTATTTTAATGACCCTCATTATGCAGCAGTCACATAAATAACTATTGTGACTGCTGGGGCATAATAAGGGGCTGGCTGCAGGATAATAAATATTGACAATATTTAAAGATAACTATTGAGAAATAATAAATAAAATACAACTAAGTATAAATTGCATTTCTCATAACTCAAAATCTAGGTTTTTTCATTATACAAATAGAAATCAAATTTTACTGTACACACATTATTAAGAAAAAACAGTGACAATACAAAAATATTAAATCAAATACCTACTTCAAAAAGCAGACCAAGAATACCAAATCACTGTTTACGCGGAAATTGTATCAATGAATATAATATTTGCTACTTATATATAAAAAAAGTTTTAAATATCAGGATATAGGTTTCGTAAGGAAACATATAAAGAAATGACCCAAAAAAATGTGTAGACAACGATTCAGCAATCTTGTGATTAAATATTATTTTATTAACATCAACAGTCTATAGTAGCACAGATACCTAACTAACTTTTGGAGTAAATTAAAGTCTCATTCTATTAAAGTTTCTTAAAACAAATCTGAATATACGAAATAGCATGCACAAGTAAATTCCACAAAATTCATCAAAATGAATCAACAGGCTTTGGGCAAAAACTAATATAAGTTAGCAAAATTATCAAAATCCATTCAAATAAAACTTGATTATGAAAACCCTATTGATGGCGCACACTTGGCGGATTATTGGCTATCAGAGCGTTATTTATTTAAATTAATGGGCCATAGGTTTTTTAATAGCGTTTTTACTCACGGTTGCTGAATTCATGGCTGGATTATTCATTTTGTATTGTCCTTTTCTGGACTCAATTTAAAGCCCAAGGTCACCAAAAGGGTACCTATTTATGAATTTGTTAGTAGAGAATCTCAAAAATGATGTATCACCAACAAAATTTCATAAATAATTAAATTGATTGATAATGTTAAATTTCCGCAAGAAAACAGCCAGCGCACAGCGACAGCGATGACGAGTTTGACAATTTTGACATTTAAATATTTGGATGACATTATAGTATACAGTTCAGAAACCAAATTTCATATAATTGCAATTATTGAGCGCCAAACTAAATTACTAAAGAAAGACTAAAAATATGATATTGTAATTTTTGTATTTTTTCTCAAATTATCATTTTAAATAAGAGAAAGATTTGATTCTTTTATGTTACTATATTCATAGTAAGTGCATTTAGCACCTTCAAAGAAAAGCGTTAGCCACGTGAGGACTTAAGGAGTCCTGGACTCCTGGGTTCTAATCCCGGACGTTGATCGCTTTTTGACTTCGGGGTGTGAACGTCATGCTTCCCTCCACGCCGTCCGAAACTGTGTGCCTGCAGCTCAGCCAATCCAAGGCGAGGATCTCCCATTCATTCCCCAAGCAAGTCCCAACCGGAATTTGAAAGGCCCGCATATCACGCTTTGCATAATCCTTCCAGCGCAGCTAGTGATGCGTAATGCTAATAATCCGGTTAATAACATCATGGATATTAATCGATTAAAAGCAGTTAATAGCCATTAATAGCCGATTTTGGATGATAACCCTGCTATTAATGTATCTTAGAGAAATTTATGTTTTTTTTATTTATTTATTGTATTGTAATTGTATCAGTATGGTTTAATGGGCTTCTACGTAAGTACCTATATTATATCTGGTAACGTGGGTACCATACTTCGCTCATACACAATATTGTACACAGACACTGTATCTACCATGAAGCAGTGTTGGGCATTAATCAATTAATTTGTCAATCATCTTGTCAATTGACTAAAAAAGTAATTGCAATTAAATTAATTGCAATTAAAATTAATCGCAATTAAACTTTAATTGCACCTTGCAATTAAATTAATTTGATTGACGTGTGTCAATTGCAACTCACAATTAAATTAATTGCAATTAACTTTTTTAGTTGTTTTACAAAACAATTAAAACTAACAATTAACTTTATGTATCAAAATGAAATTAGTTACAAGGGAAACCAGACCACTTGGAATGTCCTAACCATACTGGAAACAATCACACAAAGTGATGCTCCCCGCGGAATTCGAACCCACGACCTCCGGGTATTAGAGCCCGACGCTCTAACCACTGTACCACAGAGGCAGTATATTATATATTTATATATGCCGATTACCGGCTTTATATTATACAGCAGTGTTTTTTAATTGTAATTTTTAATTGCAATTAAAAAAACAATTAAAAAATAATTCATTGTTAATTGCTACTAATACAGTTAACAATTGATTAATTGTTAATTGTCATTTTTCACAATTACAATTGATCAATTGTTAATTGTGGTTTTTCACAATTACAATTGATTAATTGTTAGTTGTTGTGGTCACAATTAACAATTAATTAATTGTTAATCATTAATTGTTCTTGCAATTAAAATTTGCCCAACACTGCCATGAAGTTATTATCAAAATATCACTGGAAAAATGTGTAAAAATTATTGAAATACTATTGAATAAGCACGCATACGTCATTACCATTTACAACCCCCCCCCCCCCATCACGATTCCATGGAAATAAACGGTAATGACGCGAATGGTGATAATATTTATATAACGGCGTGTCGTCGTCAAGAAGAGGTGTAAATGTAGCTCGGTTGCTCGTCCATAATGTAGGAATAGCTTCAAAATAATAATGCAAGCGTTTAAACCAACGTGTCGTTAAAACGGTCTTTGTAATCATCAATATGGACGTTATCCGACATAATGCATAATTTGATAAAATTTTCTAAATACAAAACGATTTTGAATTTCAAAACAGTTCAAAATGTCACTGCTTAACGCTTAATTATTGATAAAATTTTATGAAATTCGTAAAACTGTGTACCTACTTCCCAGTTTAACAAATGGCAATGACGGAAATTTAGGAACACTAAAATTTTTCACTCTTTCCTTTTAAATATTTTTGCAAACAAACGCGCAATCGTGACGCCGTGTACGTTACTTAAAAACTTATCAGGGGAACCACGGGAGCGCAGGAACCTGCTACTTTTTCCCTTACCTCAATAAATTCGCCAGTCGTTAATTTGATGTCCTAAAAATGATTTTGACGATTTCCTGGTAACACACTCTTAAAATTTGTTTTACCATGGTTGTGTTGATTTGATGGCGGCGGGTGTGCCCCAGGGGTCCGTTCCCCTGGGGTCAGACCTCTGCTATGGAACCTGGGGTAAAACTGAGTCCTGCTAGGCTCATTCTTGCCGCGGATGGATGTCATGGCGAGGGCAAGCGAATGGGAGGATGCGGTTCACCTTGCGTCGGTCGGCACTTCCCTTGTCGTCCGGTGCATCCGCTCCTTGGGGCTGAGGGTGGCCCTTGAGAAAACAAGGGCCATGCCGTTCCACGCCCCACGCCGCAGGACCCCACGGGGGCTCCAAGTCCGGGTAGAGGGGGTCCGGATCCCGATCGAGGTTCACTTCAAGTACGATCCTGGACCCCCGGTGGAATTTTGAGGAGCATTTTCAGCTCCTTACTCCATGACTGTGTGCCGCGGCTGCAGCTCTCGGACGGGTCCCTCCCAACGTAGGGGTTCAGAACCCGAGTGCTGTCGGCTTTATCATGGGGTGATGGCACTTTACGGAGCCCTTGTTTGAGCGGACACTCGGACAGCCTCTCCCCCTAGCTGAAAGCCCTCTTGCGAAGACTGCAGAAGAACATCGCGACTCGGGCTGTGCGGGCTTACCGCACAGTTTCCCACGGGGCTCCCTGCGTCTAAGCAGGCACAACGCCGTGGGAATTCGACGCCCTGGTTCTGGCCCAGGTGCATCGAATGCAGGTCGCGGCAAGGATGCGGGGGGAGCGACCACGCTTGGAAGAGGTGCTGGCCAAATGGACGGAAGCTCTCCAAGTGCCGGCCCCTGGACGATTGAGGCCATTTGTCCGGTGTAGAGGGAGTGAGTGGAGCGCCGGCACGGCTGCCTCACCTACCGCCTGTCGCAGGTTTTGTCCGCACATGGATGTTTCAGACTATCTGTACCGTGTCCCCCGTCGGAAGGAGACGCCGCAGTGTCATCACTCCGACGCTCCCGACAACACGGCCGAGCACACTCTCCTTGAGTGCTCGGCCTGGCGACACGATCGTCGCCAACTTATCACGGCGCTAGGCGGAGGACACCTCTCGTTGGCGACCATGGTTCGTGCCATGGTTGCCAACAGGTGCGTGTGGGAGGCGGCCGCCTCCTTCTGCGAGGAAGTTATGTCGCAGAAGGAGGCAGCAAGGCGTAGACGGCCGGGCCGGAGAAGGCGAGTTCACTTAGCACGCCTTCTTCGGCCTGAGGGTTCACCTGCGGGCGGGGGTAGCTCCCCAACGCCCGCATTGCACAGGTCGCCCGAGCCAATTCTGAGAGTCACCTTGTTTTTTGGGTGGCCCTCCCTAGGCGCCACCAAGACTTGAATCCTCTCAAGTCGGGGTACCCGGGAATGGGCTGGTCAATAGCCACAAGGCTGGCATCGGCTCGTCCCAATCGGGTATTAAGGGAAAACCGGGGGAGTTTAGTGGGCAGTGGGACGTAGCCCCACACACGACCGCAGGCGTCGCTAGCCTGCGATTATGGCGCGTAAATGCGTTTTTCTCCGCAAAAAAACAAAGCTTGTGTTGATTTTAAAAATTGAATGACTTCGTAACATTAATTTGTAAATGAATACAAATGAATAATGTAATTTATACAATATTAAATAACCAAACACGGGTATACATTCAAATTACGTGAAATAATGAAACGAATATTTCGGATTCCAACAAAAATATGCGAATGGTGATGATGTTTGATGCGAAATTTGATGATTTTTATTGGTTAGTAATGTCAAAATTAGAATAAAACAAAAAAAATACATTTATTACTTTCAAATACATTAATAGCAGGGTTATTAGCCATTGCATGGCTATTAATGGCTACTAATGGATAATAATCGCTAATAATCCAAACTAGCCGGCTACTTACCCATCTCTAAGCGCAGCATAGGCCTGCCTATTGATCTTTCTTTTAGCATTTGCTATCTCCTCCAGAAGGGTCCGCCTAGGTAAACGAGTGTGCTTCATGCGGACCATGCGGTGCACACATGCATGCCCCAACGGCAACCACCTCAATTTTATTTGCTTGAGTAGAACAGTGAAGCTGGGCAACTGTGCACAGTGGCGTAGCGTGGGTGTCAGCCGCCCGGGGCGGAAGACAATTCTGCCGCCCTTTTTTTTTGCTCCTCCAGTTGGCAAAGCAGCCAAGGGGGCGGAAGACGATTCTGCCGCCCTTTTTTACAATTATGTCGCCCTTTTTTTTCTTTTTTTTTGCTCCTCCAGGAAATTTTGCCGCCCCCTAAAACTGTGCAGTACAGAATCAGACTTCATCACAACTTCGTTTGTCACGCGGTCCCTCCAAGTGCTGCCTAGAATGCTGCGAAGACAGCGCATATGAAAGTGGTTTACAGTTGTTTTTTCGGTTGTTTTATCAACTTGTATTTTCGGTTGCTTTTTCATGCGAAGACAGCGCATATGAAAGTGGTTTACAGTTGTTTTTTCGGTTGTTTTATCAACTTGTATTTTCGGTTGCTTTTTCAACTTGTCTTTAGGCCCCGTACAAGAGGGTGCTTAAGACGCAGGCAGGCCTGGTAGACAAGCATCTTGGTCCGCGTTGTTAAGTGTTTCTTGAACCATACTCTTGTATGTACTAAGCTTCCCGAACGTCGTTACTGCCATTGCCCTTGCCAATGCGCTGTCCAATTTCTTAGTCCAGCAAAAGATTGCTCAGCACTCGGGCCGGGCCGCGACCTTAAGTACCTAGCAAAAGTTGTTAACCACTTCCATCCAAGGGTTCTCCGTTCAGTCTGATCAACGGACAGTGCTGTGCAATTGTGCATGCCGCCGAGAACTTGTCTATGAGATTCTGAAGATCTGACTGTGTGTGCAAGGAAATCCGCGTCATCGGCGAATAAATGACTGTTCAACGCGAGATCCTCTCCTTTAAGCTTGGATTTGAGAAGGGAGTAGGGACACACGACACATTATAAATCCTTCCATCAGCTCTTATATGTAATGTATCTAAGCGAATACCCTGGTCGCACTCGCTAAATAGAAGCAGCGAAAAGCATATGCCTGACCTGACAGGGTAGATGCTAAAACACAGCCTTGGCGGACACCTCTGTTCGCTCTCTCCAGAGAGTATATTCCAAATCCTGGATGCAATATAAAATAAAAATAAAGGTCGAAAAACTCAAACATAAAAAAATAGCCTTTTCCTTGTTTTCAATAAGTTTTCGGACGAATGCACTTGCGCAAACTGTCAGTTCCTCTGATGACTGCTCCCTCCGCCAGCGGCTAACTTCACTTCTTAAAAGAGGGAGATCTGTCAAAATTTTGCAGGAAGGCGCACATGCAAGCGCTGTTTACAATTTTGGTACTATACGACGTCTGTGTTTTTGTTGTTTTTGTTTAAACAGTGCTGTTTCCGTAGCCGCGGGGCGTAGGTACCTTCGGCGCGTACGATGCCTCCAGCCGTCGCGAGTGTCCCATCGTTGTTGTGTTCGTGATACAGTGCTGTGTATGACGGGTGTGATTTTTGCGTAACTAGAAGTCGCTATGGGCGCTAAGCCGAGCACCGCTAATGGGGGGCAGAGTCCGCGTGCCAGGACATTCTCGACGAGCTCGAGCTCGGAGGTGGTGTCGGGCGGAGCGGGATTCAGCTTGCTGCGAGCGATACCTGGGATCCAGGTGTCGTCGGATCGGCAGCGGGCGCGCTCGCTCTCGTCGGTGCCGGACCTGCACGCGTCGCACGAGGCGATAGCGATCCCGCCGAACTCGCAGAGTTACGAGGCGTCTGCGGCGGCCAGCCCGGATACCGACTCCAGCTCCAATGAGGAGGCGGGCCCGGGCCCCGGCACGTCGCTAGCGCTGGGGCGGGTCTACGCCGCCCACTCCTTGCCTTCACATATCTGGTCCATTAACGGTGAGTCCAACTTCACTTCAATTATAAACATTTTTTTATTGCAATGTGTAACAAGACGAGCAGATCGTACACCTGATGGTAAGCGCTACGTCACCTGCTACACCGAGATGACAGTTATTAGGTCTCATATACCCAGTAATTTCACTAGCTTCAGTGCCCTTTCCCTGAAACAAAGACATCCCTTGTAAAATCTATTATGATATCCTATCATGCAATTACACCATACTTTCATATTCAGCAGTAATTTTCAATCTGGCAGCTGTATTATTTTAATAACAACAGTGACTGTATGGTTAACCTGTACCTGCTTAGTTATTATTAAATCCAAAATTCCATCCCTACCTAGTTACCTCTAGAATATTTGGTTTATCCTAAAACAATATTCTCAACACACAAGGTGGTAACAAGAGCTAATTGTTCACAAAATGTCGAAGTATACATGAAATACTAAAATAAATTTTACTCCAAAGTTAAAGATCACACAAAAAATTATGTAATTATTTAAAACACACATTCCTTTGTTTGTTTCTTATGATATAAAAAACTGATATAAAAATTATAAGTGAACAAGTCCTGTATACCTGTGATCCATTGTTTATTGCATCAGATCTTCGCATGATGAACTCAGTCAGCTTAATAAATTAGTAATAATAAATGAGATATTGAAAGAAATAATGTAAAAAATAACAATAATGTATGAACAACAACCAACCTTTTTTATTTGCGTCAGGAAATGCTAGTTTAACCAGAATATTTAGGTATTTTTTGTTAATACACTGCCTTATAGAACACTAGCCTTCCGCCCGCGGCTTCGCCCGCGTGAACTATAGGACGTTATCCCGCGGGAATATCTTGTAAACTGTAGCCTATGTGTTATCCTTATGTATAAGCTATATTATTGTAAAGTTTCATTAAAATCAATTCAGTAGTTTTTACGTGAAAGAATAACAAAAGTTCATCCATCCGCTCCCCGGCCGGTACCGCCGCAACCGCTATGTCCCTGCATTTTAAATCTGTAATATCTTCGAAACTATTCATTTAAATTACATGATGTAAAGGGCCATATTGATCTATATTACATGCACAATTTATTTATGGTACTTTATTGGATAAGGATTAATACTGTATTGCTTAAAATCACTTTTTCGTAAATAAGCCATTATTTTATCGTAATAAGTAAAGGAAAATGGTTATTGTGGGTTATCCCTAAGAGATAGACATATACCATCGCGGACTTTTTTGTAAAACTTTTTAAGGTGTACAATAGTGTAGTACATTATTTTGATCTATCTCGTAGGGTTCAGCCAGCGTTTGCAATGTAAGCGCAAAAAAATGCGATTATTTACGACCTTAAATTAAAAACCTCTAAAATTATCAGTGTTTCTCTACTATATTATGCATGTATTATACATATAAACCTTCCTCTTGAATCAGTCTATCTAATGAAAAAAACCGCATCAAAATCCGTTGCGTAGTTTCAAAGATTTAAGCATACAAAGGGACATAGGGACAGAAAAAGCGACTTTGTTTTATACTATGTAGTGATTAATATAAAAAAAAACTAATCACCTTTGAATCTACAAAGTACAATTTCATTGGCATTTTAATTTACAATTAGTAATTAACCTTTCTGTTTGTTTATATTATTGTACTGTGAGGTATGTGTTAAAAAAATAATGATGATGCAATTTTTATCAACATAATCATCTGTCCTTAATTGCACAGTACAAAAGAGCTGTTGTGTTAAAGAACCTCTGTAACTAGGTACTTTAGGATTCATGTTTTACAAAAAGAAACATACATTCTATATGAAATTGTGAATAAAAATAACATCTTAAAATTAATTGTTTTCTACCTCAAGAATAGGAACATCTGTGTGGACAAAAGGAAATAAAGTATGTTTTTTTCAACTGTCAAGTCAACTGCTTCTTACAACCATGACCAATAGGTTAACTTCTATTAGTTACGCACAATGATATTATATACAAACAAAAGCAGATATGTTATAAGCGCTCGCGTTTTGAAGACTCAAAAAACACCCAATTGTGAGGTTTTTTAACAGTCTGCGTCATACGTCAAATTATACCTATCTCTTTCATTTGCGTGCTATTTCGTATCTTTTGTCTTACTTATCAGTTATATTTGTCAATGTGTGCAATGGAACAGATTTAAATCGTAATTACTATGAACGTAACATATCTATAGCATAAAACATCATTGGTTACGCACAAACCTTTTAGAATATAGTGACTACACAAAAATTGAAACAAACAAGCAAGTCTAATACTTGATGATGATAATGATATCTCCATTGCCAATGGTCACCTTCAACTAGAGTCACAGACTCACAGTTGCATTGATAAAAGATACATTTTGAAAAGATAATGTGAATTGAGGGTAAGGGGTAGGTGTGATGGGAATGAGAAAGGAAATAGATGAGTTTGGGCCTCTCGGAATCTCACGCAAATGAATATTATTGCAGAGCTGCTTTTCGTGTCAGTCTTCTGTCTGTGAGAGGGTGATACTGCATGGTCGAGCAAGCCCATTTCAACTAACTGAATAGAACAGTCTGTAGTATAGTAGAGCCAAGCTGTTCAGTGTAACGAATTATTATTTATTACTGTATGTACTGAACTGCTGGCTGGACATTTCCAGTGTAACTAATAATTTACAAACATAAGTTACTTAACTTTTAAAAAGAGGCTCTCAGTTGCGTTTCTTATGCAACTGAAAGCTAGTTGAATTCAAACAAAGATTGCATATATCAAGTTGACTCGGGAAAGCGGTGAATGTTAACTTAACATCTTCATGGCAAGATGTTAGCACTTCAGAAGCTTTTCGATGGAAAAATAACGGTTCATGGTTCCTACTGTAACAACAACCCAGTGAAACCTTCCAGTGTACTTCTCTGATTCGGTGTAAATGTACATAGGGCAGCAATCCTGGCCTGGCCCAATGGCGCTTTGGTTGGAGACCCTGTCCTCTGCAACAAGAGTCATCATCAGGGTTGAATCCCACCCAGAACAAATATGTGATGATTATTTTTGTTTGTTCTGTTTCTAGAGTTCATTTAGGTAACACACCTTAATTATTTTGTGGCACCTTCGTGGTTTTCCTTTACACAAATGCTCAATCTACTTATTCTTGTATCAGATCAACATAATATGTTGTGATGTTGTTCAATAATTTTTTGTATTATATAAACCTGGAAAATAATCATTATCACATTAAACTATTGTATTTAGAATGCGTAAATAACACAAGGTAAATTGTATGACTATTCTCCATAGGCCTTCGTTGGTTTTGTCAACACTTTGTACAAAGACGTGTACGGCACGTTTATGATGACATCTTTATCTAGTTGTTATCTTGTTTAGCGTTTGGTTAAACTGAAGCACGAATCACGTTGTTAGTCATTCTGTGTCATGCTGCTTAAACGCGCGTGCGTTTTATGTCGCCCACCCGTGAATGATGGTTTGTAAGATTAAAAAATATTCGAAATAGCAAGAAAATTACATTCTCAGTGCTTGTTTGGCATGAGTCGGTATGACATGTGTATTCTAAAATGTAAAGTTTCAGCCTAATTATTGTCTCATTGCAGAGAAAAGGTCTCTATCATTGCAATCAGTTTAGGTATTGTTTAATCGGCATAATAACCACACTTGCAGTTGCGGATTAGTGATCACAGCTGTGTTCGAAACATTTGAGATAATTTAGCCCAATCTGGGAGTTGAACCTCATGATTATATGACCCGGTACTTGTACTACTGGACGGACCATCAAGCCAATTCGTATCCTGAAATAGTAAATTGTGTTTTTTGAAAAAATATAAATATTTCCAGTATTAAAAATTCTTTGATGTTTAGTGACTTGAGAAATGTTCACAAACTCGACATCTAAGAATATTGAATATTCAGTATATTCATTTCCGATTACATGTGACCTCTGAACTTGGTCTGGCACGAAACTTTCTAAAATGTTCCGAATTTTCATATAATTGTCTGTGCAGCAACAGTGCAGGACTGACGTCGATCGCTCAGACTTGCACATTGCACTGTGTCGATATTCTGTCGCTGACCTGCCGTTACGAAACGTTAACATAGTATTGTATATAATTTTACTACGGATGTGAGCCAGATGATCGGAAAATTGGTTTACTTTATGATTTTCCAGGAAGATATTTTGACGAAGGAACTTCGCTGTAAGATTCTATCTAACGTGTGAAGCTTCGCTTTACAAAATTCACCGATGAGGCTGACCTAATTTTAGTTTCGTTGGGTAAAACATGGTCCCATTGATATGCATACTCTTGCAGTGTATGCATAGGCTGATCTCTGATCTCTTCAGCTTTGCAAAGCAGGTTGTCTGTCATGCCGATATTATAATTATAATAGCTACTCGTGCATTGCTGCATTGACTTGTTATTATGTCTTCTGCTCTACGCAGTATGCGGATTAGGCTTTACTCTCGATCAATATTGCATCAACGACAGTTTTTCTTTGTATTGGAATATTATTGCACACTGTGCTGCCAGTTTCATAAAAATAAAATCGAATACGTCCCATGATCTAACCATATTTTGACAGCATAAAGATCACCGTCGATCAAAACGGACAAGCCGTTTAAAACACTAAATTGAATTCATCCATCAATCATCCCGCTGCATAAAACGGTCGGAGCCAGAAATAAATCGACGATTGTGTTGCGTTCGATAGCCCAGTATAAATCACTGAACTTTTACTAGTTAAAATTCGCGAGCACATTCGTCTAGCAGCTTTCGTGGGCTATAATAAATCGCGACCGCTTTTCCGGGTTGCGCCTACGCAGCTTTCCTTCAGTTGCGTCTTGTCGTTCGTCGCGTGTGCACGTATACCCGGTAGTCACCATGTATCGCCGCCGGTACCGCACCACCCTTGGCCTGGGCCTGGGATCCTCCTTCTCTTCCAGTTTCTCCACCACACTGTCATTCAGGACCAGTACGACGACGGCAACCGCGACGACGGACACGGTCAGGTCGGACGCCAGAGCGACAGCTGCTAAACTCAAGTCAAAGTATGAAACTGCTGGAACTGCACAAGGTGCGTTTTTGAGACCTGTTCCCTTTATCGTTTCCTCTGAAAGATTTCACGTAGACCAAGCTGCATTCGTAATTAAACATTATAACCATTTTTTAACTTATCTATTTTCTTTGCAAACTTCAAGGTCTACACCTGTTCTTATAAATAATATTGATTACATTTTCCTATTTGTTAACCTAATGCGGCAATCGGTTAAAAATAATCAGCGAAAACCGCTGCATGTCGTATTAAGATTTTCTTTTAGTTTTATTTTACAGACATGTCATGTTTTTTAAGAATATTTATGGTTGCAGAGTTCAATCTAAAACAATGAATTAGCCGGTTAGACTTTGATTTTAAAAACAAAGGCTTGCGTTTTGGCGACAACTTCAAAGTGGTGGTGTAATTATTCGATGTCGTATTTTGTTTTAATTAAAAACTTTGACGTTTTATACGAAATTTAAGACTATCGCACAGAATGATTTAAGTCTAAAAGTGGTTGACCTGTGACGTAGCAATGTGTTACTATGTAGTGATACATTACATTAATACCACGATGTTGAAATAACGTATGCTCGTCATGTTGTAGTTGCCATCCAGTTATGTTGGGGCAGCCGGACACATTATAACTGGATCCCACCAAAAACATAAATGTAAAAAAGGAAAGCCAAGTTCAATACAAAAATTATGTTTGGCTGTGGGCTTCGCCGCAAAAAGGATGGAGATCTTTATGAGTGCCAAGTTCTATGATCTTAAAGTAGGTTAGATTTGACTTGGCCAGTTTTCATTATATCAGTCATTTTATAAAGTTATTCAAAATAATTATAATATATTAATTCTAATAAAAACTGGCCAAGTCAAATCTTACCTACTTTAAGATCATAGAACTTGGCACTCATAAAGATCTCCATCCTTTTTGCGGCGAAGCCCACAGCCAAACATAATTTTTGTATTGAACTTGGCTTTCCTTTTTTACATTTATGTTTTTGGTGGGATATCATTACTTTTTGTAAAGAAAACTAGGCAAGTATTGAGATTTAATGTGGTGCCACGCGCCGCCGACGACACGCACCATCGCGTTGGCCGGTTGTTTAGCGCGTATTACAAGTTTTTTGTATGGGGACACCACTTATTTTTTGACTTAACTTTATTTTTTTATTTCTGTTATATAGAAAATATAATAATACATAACATATTGGAATAGTTTTAATTCCAACGCTACAATAAAAAAAAAATTATGGGCCCCCAGTATTGACCGACTGACTTATAGCAGCAAAACCTAACCTACTTCCAGATGACCTAGAAAGATGAAATTTGGAATCCAGCTCGGTAATTGTGTGTAACCGTAGGGAAAAATCTAAAAATAGAAAAAAATTAAAAAATAGAGGGAGGAGGGGGGCGTTTCCCCCCCTAATTTTTTACTTTTTTCTATTTTCAGAATTTTTCCTACGGTTACACACAATTACCGAGCTGGATTCCAAATTTCATCCTTCTAGGTCATCTGAAAGTAGGTTAGGTTTTAGTACTGATTGACTGATTTATAGTAGCAAAACCTAACCTACTTCCAGATGACCTAGAAGAATAAAATTTGGAATCCTGCTCGGTAATTGTGTGAAACCGTAGGAAAAAATCTAAAAATAGAAAAAAAATACAAAATAGGGGGAGGAGGGGGGGGGTCTCCCCCCTAATTTTAAACTTTTTTCTTTTTTCAGATTTTTCCCTACGGTTGCACACAATTACTCAGCTGGATTCCAAATTTCATTTTTCTAGGTCATCTGGAAGTAGGTTAGGTTTTGCTACTATAAGTCAGATAAAACCTAACCTACTTCCAGATGACCTAGAAAGATGAAATTTGGAATCCAGCTTGGTTATTGTGTGTAAACGTAGGAAAAAATCTAAAAACAGAAAAAAGTTAAAATATAGGGGGGGAACGTCCCCCCCTCCCCCCTATTTTTTAACTTTTTTCTATTTTTGGACTTTTTCCTACGGTTACACATAATTACCAAGCTGGATTCCAAATTTCATCTTTCTAGGTCATCTGGAAGTAGGTTAGGTTTTGCTACTATAAGTCAGTCAGTCAGTACTAATTTTTACGACTTTTTGACCTTCATATCTTTATAACCGTTTGAGCTAGCTTCATGAAATTTGGGCTTCTAGGTGTCCTTATGGATCTGATTAAACTCACGTAGTTTCATGTGTTTCGGTTCAATAGGTTTTAAGTTAGAGAAGGGTCAAAAGTGACACCAAATGGTTCGTGTAAATATACCTTGGCGCTGGCTAGCCCGTTCCTTTGCTTGAACTTGGCTTGACACGCTGCCGCGTGTCTAGATTCTAGGTCTTACAAACGCGTGACACTAAATTGTCTACGTTATATTAAATTCCCAAATCGCAGCCAAGAATACATAGGATTTTAGACGAATTAGAAGCAGACAAGTTAGTCGAGATGTTATGAGCTTAGTCTCCCAAGATTATGAAGGAACATAAAAGAGATAACTGTCAAGAAATAAGCTTGGATTTATTTCAACGTTCAGTGACCATAGAGAAATATGCAAACACAAATAATATAGAATATCATAAAGTACATACTGTGGCAAAATAAAAATGAATTCACGTTTACTGCAGTATCCATCAACAAGAAAAACTTAAGCCTTAACTTAATTGGTATTTGTGGTCCTCTATAGGTGCAGGTCATCAGTTTCAGTTGATGTGTTGATGAGGAATATAAATCCAGAAGTAAATATACACTATTCAAACTTCAAACTTTCAGCAGATTGTAAACAATGTACAAAATAGGTGCTGCTTTACATTCTGATGGAGATATTATATTGCACAGATATTCAGAATTTCATACATCCATATTTTCTCTTCTGTTATCTTATATGACGTTATGGCGGACACTATCTTAACTTTTAAGTAATGAACTGGGAGAGTTTCCATTCTGTTAATGGTCTATAACGCTACAGAAACCTTTGAATTTTTCATAAGCATTAATATCAACTCAGTTCATATCTAAACTTGCTTAAAATCTTCAAGAATGTTTTTAGTGTCTGGCATTTAACTTCACTTGATCTAGTACAGTCGTAAAGAGATATATTTTAGTGTTGCATCACTCCAGATCTCGGCGGTTTAATGATTTGATAATAATTTTAATGGGTTTAGTTGGAAGTGTCTTCCCCGGATATTGCGTCAAACATTGATTATATTTTATTGTCAAATCATCTGGAAATGTTTACATGCACTGATTTCGCGTGCGGTTTAATTTTAATTGAGGGCATTAATCTAGAAATATGTAGTTTGAAATAGACGAAAATGACGGTTAGTTTAGAAACGATTCCTATTTGAGGATATCTTGAATCCTCATTGCAATTTTCAAAGACGAAGCCTTATCTAGAACTTTAATTTTGTGAGAGTACGTTTAGTTTTTGCTTTAAATGTATTTTATTAATGAAACAGTTTAAATATTAACTCGTAGTTTCCCAAATCATCAATATGTTATTTTTTTAAACAGAGTGCTGCATACAATGTTATCTTATATCTTACAATGACACAATTAAGTTAATAAAACATGGCTAGACTGGCTGTCGGTCGACTTGACGAAAGGTTACGATTACGACTTACGAACAACGGCGAAGGAAGGGACAGTTTCCGAATTCTTAGAGACGGCAACCGTTCCAAGCTCAAGTAGTGTTGCTGAGAACTGGTGACATTTGTTTCGTATTGATTGACAAGGTAAATGTTGGTCACGCGACATGATAATAAAACTTTCTTCTTATTAAGTAACGTTGGGGCGAATGCCAGACGGTATTGAGCGAAACTCTACGCTGAACCAAGGTCTTGCGAATTACCTTTGCTTACTGTTCGGATAGACTGCTTGTTTTTCGCCCTCGACGAAAATAACTAGTTTTCTTTTACTAAGAATTCATGTTCGGTTAGTTTTCTGGCGAACACGATGGTAATCTTAAGCCGTAAAAGCTCGTCTTACGTAAGGGTGGTTTTATAGTTACGCGTACGCCCGCGCGGTTGGACCTAGGGCATCGAAACCCGGTCCAATTTTGAAAACCCGGGTTTTCGGGTTTTAGAGAAATCAAAACCCGGGTAGACCGGTTTTTTCGAGCTTTTCGAGCTTTTTATTGTATTTTTTTTAAATACACTAATCTGCGTTTATTTATCGATTTTCTACAATGAGTACAAAAAATAAAGGATCAGGAAGAATTAAGATAAATGAAACAGTACTTTGCAAATTACAAAATTAGTTTTAATGTTTGAAAAAGTGATGAAGATTTATTTTTTCTTCAGAATATCTTAAAACTTAGTAAGTAATTTAATTTTTTTAAATCACAGACTTGCAGATATTAGTTTTGCGGAAACATTGGGAACGGGGGTAGGAAAAATTGACGAAGGGTTAGGAACTATGGAAGGGAAGTAGATGATTGAGATGCTTAGGGAACAAGAGGAAAAATTGAGAACACCTTCAAGGAGATGGAGAGACTGAAGGAGACGATAGTGACCCACTAAGCCAGCATGACATAATTATGCAAGCGTATTAGCAGCACCACCGCCCAAGGACACAAAAAAAAGAGCAACTCGACTTCACTCCTTAGTTATCAGCTCCACAGTTGATACTGAAACATGCGATCAAGTGCTCGAGAAGGTGCGTAAAGCAGTAAACGCAAAAGACGGCTGGGTAACTGTGGTAAGGTCCGAAAAGTGAGGGACCGTTAAGTAATAGTTAGTTGAGTGCAGAACTCAAGAGGCAAGCAACAAAATTAAAGAACGGCTAAAAGACGCGGGGAATTAACCCTCATTCGACGAAGTGCACAATCAAGATCCCTTGGTGGTAGTCAAAGATGTGGTGCTAGCACACGGCAACGAGGACATCTTGGCAGATCTGAGGACTCAGAACACGGAAATCTTTGGAGGGTTGCAAAAACAGGAGGATAGGGCAGAGGTCAAGTATAGGAGGAAAGCCCACAACCCCCATAATAACCATGTGGTCCTTAAGGTTTCACCTTTGATTTACAACAGACTGGTGCACAGGGGGTACGTCCACATAGACTTGCAGAAGGGTCGAGGTTCAGTCGCTCCTGGTCTTATGCTCAATGTGTTTGGGATATGGCCACGGGCGGCGATTTTGCAAAGAACAGACCCCGAAATGTGGACAACTGCGTTGCGGACAAGCATGACGGCACAAACCACAGCGTAATCAGCTCAGAGTGCCAAATGCGAAGAAGGTGAGAGGCACTGGCGCGCGCGTAGGTGGCATTCTGCTGACGAGGTGGTCTCAAATCGTTCACAGGCAGGCAACCTTACCAGAGGATTTGCAGGGGCCCAAGCCAACCTCCAGAGGAAAACCGAAAGATCGGCCGAACTCACGGTGGAGGCCAGCGTACGCAAATGGGCGTTCGCGCTGGTCCAGGAGCCATCTGTGGGAGGGGTACGAAGGATGGAGGATTACCGTGGAGCGAGAGTCTTGCAAAGTTCTGAAGTAGGAGATGGGACAGTCAAGGCGGCGATAGTTGTGTTTGACAACGAACTCGACATCATTACTGTGCCTGAACCTCACGAATCACGACTAACAATATTTTTGTAGTGAGGATCCGAGTGGCTTAAACTTAATAAATAACAAAAACAAAAGTATTAAATAAAAGTAATTGACGAGCCGTTTGGTATAATGGTCGAGAAGTCGGCTATTACACCAAAGGTTGCGGGTTCGATCCCCGCACGGTACAAACATTTGTGTGCATGAACATGTCTGTTTGTATCGGTCTGGGTGTTAGTATGTATAATATGTATGTATTTACAAACAAAAAAAGTATATACGTAATGTTTATCCGTTGTCTGGCACCCATAGCACAAACTAATGCTTAGTTTAGGGCTAGATGGCGCTGTGTGAATAATGTCCAGAGATATTTATTATTCAATATTATTATTAAATAAAAACCCGAAAAACCCGTAAAACCCGAGTTTTAAAAAATCAAACCCGGGTTTTTTTGTAATCCTAAAACCCGGGAAAACCCGGGTTTTTTCGGTCCGGGTAAACCCGGGCTCGATGCCCTAGTTGGACCGTAAGCGCACGATGACCCGCTCGAAACTGTTGGTTAAACCACACAGGGTGATTTCACTCCGAACAAGTGACGGATTGTATGAATCAAATTGTACATCTGGACTTTAACGCTAGATGTCACTAATTGACAAAAATTTATAATTGAGTTTTTTTGTTGGTATCTTTTCCTCTAACTTCTGTTTGCTGGCATTACTGCTTTTACGGTTCATTCTAAGTAACAACAATAATCGGAGTCAATATAATTTTATGATTATTTTATATATGAACAACCATTAATTCTAAATTATAATATTAATTACCTTAATTTTAAAATAAAAGCTAATAATTGCGTCGGTCTTTATATTTAAATGAATATTTAACCTTTTTGAATTAAAGTAATCGAGCAAATCTTATGGAACGAAACGTAATAAATGTCAGCCGTGTTTCTTTCTTTACTGACAGACGTCAAACATATTGTATTGAATGCGAAAGTGTTTTTATGTTTTCTGCTATTTATTTAATACGACTTGTTGGATTTACACGACGACTTTAGTGTTTCCCTTGGACTCCGATAACCCTGCCCTTTGTGATTGACTATTGCTGTTGCATATTGGACTTGATCTGCCTTACGATTCGGATACCGGCGACAATGGTTATTCTTCTCCTATGTTGCGTTTCTAAGTTATTCTTATTAGAAAGTGCTTGTGTACCAAATAAAATTTTAAAAAGCTTACGACAGGACATGGATAAAAACGAAAGTGTTAAATAAATGTGTCATGATTATTTTATTAAAAGAAATAAATGGCTTTCGCACATTATTTGGATGTTTTTTTCAGTTTTTACTTGAATGCTCAATGCTAATTTATTTACTTTTTCTATATTAATTTATTCATTCATTGAGCATTCAAGTATTATAACCTAAAATATAAAAATATAAAACTTATATAAGTACCCGTATGTATGTATAGGTATATACGTTGTTGTGCATCTATCTATAGTTATGTTATTAAAAAAAACGACGGGTTGCACTCCGGGAGTGCCGGCAGAAGTGAAAACCTGAATATTAACGTTGTGCATTTTTGATATGTATTTTGGAATGGTTAGGGATTTAATTGATTGGTAGAGGTATAAAAGTACTATCATTTATATGGTAAAATACAATATTTATTTATTGCGCTATCGTACACAAACATGACAATTTATATTACATTAAAAAGTTTATCTCTCAGAATTAATGAAATCAGAAACTTTTTCAGACTTATCAGAAACTCCTTGCTGTGACACTGAAACGCCATGTAATAAATGATGATAAAATCTCAGAATAAGGACTGATAAAATGATTGACAACCGTCAATGTCATACTTTTTTGATTGACAACTATTTATTTTCTAAACAACGAAAACAAAGTTTGGAATTTACAACTAATTGCATACTGGAATCTGCGGATAAACTTTTGAATTTGGAGCAATC
Organism: Mecyna flavalis; assembly: GCA_949319885.1. NCBI lineage: Eukaryota > Metazoa > Arthropoda > Insecta > Lepidoptera > Crambidae > Mecyna > Mecyna flavalis. The sequence goes on from OX439439.1 coordinate 17,048,479, forward strand.
GGCCAAGAAATGATTCCCTTTACAGAATCCGCAGACTCCCGAATCGTTAATAACACGAGTGGTGTTACAGTAATCAACATGTCGCTTTCGAGGATGTTCACTGGGAATTTGGGGTAACAAGCCAAAATGTGTGTGAGAACGAGCCTCTTGTCGCAGGAAATCGGACAGCATTTCCAACTTCATACGACCTGATGCATGCTCCGCAGCATAGCGGATCCAAAGACTGCGGAGAAGTGGTGTTAATTTCCATAAAATACTGTTATATAATTCCGGCGAATAAAGATATTCCAAACTTTTTAAATGTTTTATTACGGCAATGAAATTTTGAATTTTGCAGGATATCAAATTAAGGTCTTTGTGGTCACTTTGTAGCATAGGAAGCATATAGGAAGCGACCGCACTGCGGCTATAATAGTAGAAGAGGTCACACTTGACAGTTCATTCATGCAAAGAAAAATATACCTTACGCTAAAGGAATAAAACTCAAGAAAACAACATCAGTTCTTATTAATACAATTATTTACTCTACTCCTGATGTACATAAGAAGCACTTTTCTTTGCATTTAATAAATGAGCTGTCAAATTGAACAAAAAACCATTATTGTCTATAGACCGACAAATTATCTGTTCCGGTGGCGGCGTCGCTACTGTCTATTTAAAACTGTCATTAAATATCGTTTTTGCATTGCATTTCACGTAGTTCCAATTTTGGCCACCGGAACAGATAAGTTTGTAGAAAACACGTGTCCGGACTTCAAATTTTATATGGATTTTCGATCAGGTCACGTGACACATAAATCCTGTCGCGAGTTTAACATTTTTAACCGACTTCAAAAAAGGAGGAGGTTATATGTTCGACTGTATGTATTTTTTTTTTTTTTTTTTTTTTTTTTTTATGTATGTCCGTCGATTTCTCCGTCAATTGTGGACCGATTTAAATAATTCTTTTTTTATTTGAAAGTGCATAGTTCAGAGGTGGTCCCATTGTCACCATGTCAGGATCTGATGATGGGATCCCGGAAAAATCAAGGGAAAACCTCAAATTTTATAGGCTGCGCCTACGCGTTACTTGTTTTTTCTGAAGCCATTCAAGTTTTTGCGTCCGATAGACATCATTTTATGTTGATGAGCTGATGATGGAAGGTACAACTCCTTAACGGTTAGGAGTTAGGGGATAATTCTTTCAGTATTGTAGGAATATGTGGACCGTTAGTTGTATTTTATGTACTTTTGCAGCTAAGGTGATGATGGAAAGTACAACTCCTTAACGGTTAGGAGTTAGGGGATAATTCTTTCAGTGTTGTAGGAATATGTGGAACGTTAGTTGTATTTCATGTACTTTTGCAGCTAAGCTGATGATTACCCGGGGATGGGCTGGTCACTAGCCAATAAGGTTAGCACCGGCTCGTCCTAATCGGGTGTGAAGGAGAAACCGGGGGAGTGTAGTGGGTAGCGGACGCTTCGGTCTCGAGTCCCACACACGGCCGCGGGTCTAGCTAGCCTGCGGTTATGGTGCATAAACGCATTCTCCTCCTACCCATGGTGCTGAACACTTAATGAATACCTAATATTATTATCAAATAATACAATTCTACTCGTATTTTCGCTATCATTATTATGAAAGAGTTTTACTCACTACCTACGTGTTATTCACACTAAAAATAGAAAAATAAAAAACTTTTTTTAAAAAAAATTAAACCGACTTCAAAAAAAAAAAGAAACAAAAAAACTACCTAAAAAACTGAAAAGCAAAAAATAATTTTAATAAGACATTCATCAAATGCGCTTATTGTCTAAGCCTATTAATTAAATTGTATTTTACGTGCTAGGTAGGTACCTACTAATCTGTTTGAAGTCGGTGCCAAGCCAAAGGTAATCAAAAATGATATATAATAATAATGTATTATAAAGGGTTACTTATTAATCCGCGGACGTAGGTACGTAATCTGGGTACTATTTGGCTTGGCACCGACTTCAAACAGATTAGTAGGTACCTACCTAGCACGTAAAATACAATTTAATTAATAGGCTTAGACAATAAGCGCATTTGATGAATGTCTTATTAAAATTATTTTTTGCTTTTCAGTTTTTTAGGTAGTTTTTTTGTTTCTTTTTTTTTGAAGTCGGTTTTTTCCCCATACAAAAAAAGTGCACAACGCCGCTAAAGAAGTTTTCACTTCAAAAAATAGTTTTGGACTTAATCGCTTGGCGCGCTGCAGTCGCAATCCTTGACTGACAGCTCTATTTCTGGTATATTCAATATACTCTATGAAACCACAGTAAAACTATGTAACGATCCAAGAGACGCACAGCTCGTGGCCCGCGACGCTGACCAACCGCGCGGGCGTAAGCGTGTCTATAAAACCTCCCTCACACATACCTTTATAATTCCATTACACCGATTACCTACCTTAAATAAAATACATAGGTACTCCCGATATTTCGAATCTAATCATTTTATTGAGGGATCAAAGCCTTTTATATATCAGTAATTCAAATATTATCGTATCGTTTTGTTATACATACGTTGGCTTTGGGAACTGCGATATTAGTTGGGAACTTCATATCCAGGTATTATGTTAGCTTTGCTGCTTTCAAATGCGATTTATGATGCCTAGTCCATACGAAAAGCAAGTGAATACGACGACGCAGTGTACTATGTGACACTTTTCGATGGTGTGTGAAAGTAAGACTCTGATTTTCTGAAGTATAAGATGCTCACATTGGTACTGGTGGGACATAAGAGCATACACCCATACCTTGCAACCTAGCTACCAGGTGTATAAGTAATACCCGTGGTAGCTAGGTTGCAACTTCTAAGAGAGGTAGTTTTTGCTAAGGGCATCGACGCGCAAGTGATGTATCTGATATTACAAGGGTTCATAGACGAACCGTTTCCACCACACTGGCAGGCTTGACTCCACCCTCGTAGTATGAAAAAAAACTCCAGACTTTCTTATAAATGTATACATAGCAGAGGCAGAACTTTTTATGAAAAACAGCGTGAATACATTAGGCATATGGATGTTACTGTTGCCGTAAAGTTATGGCGTAAAAATCGACAGGCGATAATATTAGCGTGCGCGTGCGCTGCTATTCGGGGCGGATATAGGCCGAGTCAGTGGGCCACGCATCGCCGCAGCCAGGTGGCAACCGCGCTAGACTGTGCTATTCTGGACTAATAGTTAGGTCGCGTCTTAGCGGGAGAACTCTGCTGCTTTTATTAGTCTATTTTGACGAACTAATTAACTTTCAAGAGCTTTACCCAATAGATGTAAATCGTATGATTACGAGTAATGAGTCGTATGTTCATTTTGTAATTTGCACGAATACGAATATATAGTCTGCTTAAGTTAGCTGCGACCATATTTGCAAAGATTCCTTTTTGCTATGTAGAACCAGGTAGCGTAGTAAAACTGCTGAGACCTACGTAAAAAATAACAGTATTCTCAACTCAATTTGTGAACACCTTTTTTTTCTTCTTGTGTAATGAAATTCTTGTTGTAAACGATTTTTAAAACGATATTATCGAGTACCTTTGCTACCACTAATTTTGATAATCAAATTTAACACTAACAGTGTTAAATTTGATTATCGTACAACATCGACATCTTTCTTTTTATCAATTACTAGCGGTAAATTCATTTTTCAACTATCCCCCCTTCCCACATATTTCCGGGATGAAATATATCCTATGTCCGTCTCCTGGTTCTAAAGCTACCTCTCCACCAATTTTCAGCCAAATCGGTTCATCCGTTCTTGAGTTATAAATAGTGTAACTAACACCATTTTCTTTTAACTGATTGGTTAGTACCTATTTGCGAAAAATTAGATTCTCAGTGGTTTGTAACGACGAGAAGAAAATGCTTAAAAAATAATGTCAGACTCAGTAATGTAAAATGCGAAAAATCGTCAAATGTCGAGGACGTAGCCTTAGAGTTGATGAAATGCGTCTAGTTAAATACTGTGCGCCTATAAATAGTGGGCTAATGAATTGTTATTTTGTCTAGGAGACGTCGTCTCGATCGGGATTGTCGTAGTCCGACGCTTGACATGATCTATTGTGTAGATAAATTGCGTATTTTCTATGCAGAAATCAGACATTCATTGTTAGACTATTTGTCAGCTATAAAAAATAGTGATAATTTTAATTCTATGTATTTTTTACCACTAGCTCGTCGGTGACTAAAACATCGTTTGAATACCTGTACAGTCCTGTGCTTATGTAGCTATGATCCAATTTGTCTAGTTCCCGTGTTAAGGGTTACGGCGGTCAGAGTGCAATCGCTCCAATGTAATATCTTCAGTTAACAAATCACGGATCAGATAAGCGTACCCTATACTAGATCCTGACAATACGTTTCCAGTTTTTTCTAATCCAAATATAGACGGAACAAGACCTCCCAAGCTGCAAACTGCAGTCTTAACCGCCGATTCGTACCCAATTACCCATTAGCGAACGGCTATCCCCAATTAATCTTTAAAAAAAAACGCATCTTAAAAAAAACTAATCCGCCGTACCCTGGGCGGCAATAGCCAAGGCTAAAAAAAAAGTCAAGTTTAAGACGGTTAAGACCTCGTATGATCTCTAGAGAATATCCTCCCTACCAAATTACCAACCACTTCAGCTTTCTGAACCTTTATGCTACGTCCTCTGTCAAATTGTCCCTTTTTAGAACCATGAATGAATAACTACTATTATTATAACGAGTATTGGTTTTCCGATAGATGTCCAGCCCACTGCCACTTCAACAATGTCGGTTGCCCAGATTCTCTACCGATTTATTTGATTTCCAATCATGAATTAAAATGGTAGGTAATTTCATATAAATTTTGCTGTCCGTCAAGAGTGTCGAGTCCAGATGGCTTTAATTTAATGATGTTATCCACACAGTATAGTGGCGAATGTAATCAGTCAGACCATTTGCTGAGTAAACATAGCAAGGTTTATTAACACCAGTGTAAGTTCGATTCCCGCTTGGAGTGCAGCCAGAGCGGTGTTGATACTCCCACCCGGTCTCTGAACCCTGGCAAGCTGGATTCAAACCGGAGAATTTATTAAAATTAATATTAATGTTGTTAGTGAAATTATATTCCCACTTTGTTTTAGTCAATTTGACATTCACCCATGTTGTTACTAGTTATGATGAGTTGGGGTTGTCAACGTAATTTATTGCATTAGTTGCATGAATGAAAATGATGGATTATTATCATTTAAAGTCAGTATATTTTGTAGGTTGGTGGTAATATCATCACCTTTTTTTTATTGCTGACTAAGTAATTACTTTTGCTAGGATAAACTTTAGAGAATGTGTTGACTAGATTAGTATCATTAGCACCAACTTAAATAATAACATTAACTTATTATTTAATTAAAAAATACTTGTACATATAAAATAACAAAATTAAAGGAAACCTTATCACGTAACATCAGATAAATCTCTTACAGAAGAGAACGCGTCCCCGTAATCACTATATTGGCAGAATTAATTGCGTTCCAAGACAATGAAACCATTAGTAAATCTGATATTACGAGCGGCTTTGTGAAATCCTTGCTACTTTCGATGTACAATAATTGGAATATGAAATCAAATGGAACTTAGCATCTTGCTAGATTTTATTGCACGAATATTCTGTTTTAAACAATCTCGTGCACGTTTGAGTAATTTTTCAAAGCTACTTTCCACGTCCGCCGAAACATATGGTAAGAGCGGTCGCCAAGCTGTTTGAAGTGGGAGAAGCAAAGATTAATTCTAGCAGAATGGTCGCCTTGGCATTGACGGCTCTGTCCGCGTGATAATCGCGTAAACGACGCATTAATATAGTTTTGCTCGTTACGCCAGCTAAATTTAATAACGCGTCAGAAACACGGCTCTTCGGGTTCTTGCGGAAGTTTGCCGATTCTGTTTATTCTCAGGGGAACATTTCTTGCGAAAATATTGAGTTTTTTAATCCGAACAATAAATAAGTCGGTGCGAATGGGCCAAGTTCGCGCGATCAGTGTGAAGTTTATTAGGTGACCAACTTATCTACAGGCGACAAACTGTGGAGTGAGAAATTATGATGTTATTGTTTTTGCCAGGAAGTTCTTTTATACATTGAAGTTGGGTGTGGAGAACACCCATTTCCGCACTACTTAATACATGGTAATGTTTTTGTCAAGTGCCAAAACGAAATGACCCGCTTAATCGCGAGAAGGAGGGCGCCGGCTCGTCCCTCTTCGGATGCGAAAGGGAAACCGTGGGATTTTATTTCGTAGTGGGACGCGTTTAGTCCCAAGTCTGACAAATGGCATCGGTCTCGTAATACATTATTTAGTCACCAAACTTTCATCAGCAAATTGATCAATGGTTGATTCAATACAGATCACTATTTAAACTTACTATCGTGCAATTCTTGATCAGTGGATCAATTGATTTCTCTCCAAAATACATTGAGTTTTCGCGAATTTTCTATCATACGCAAATAACTTATAATGGTTTTTAAAAAATGTTCGTCTGGTTCTTTTCGAGCTTCAACGTTGGCAGTATTCCCTTGAAACGACTTGATAATTGAGTATTATTTGATTCCCAACGACTTCGGGAAGCGCATCTGCTCCACAATATATTCGCGGAATCTTCCCAGTAATCTCCGGATCATTTCTCCACGTCTCTTTCGGAAGTGCAACAACGTCTGTGAGTTATAAAAAGTGTTTCGAAGGCCGGCAGTTGGGCGGTGCGGCTGGGTTATATTTATCTGTCGCTGTAGTCAACTGGTAAATACTGACGTCAGACGTAATTGCCGGACGGGCCTAAGGCGTAAAGGAGCAAGTTGGCTTATCCTTTTAGCGCGACGGTTCAGTGTTACTGGCGTAAAGATGGTCAACGTGATGCGAAATCAGGTATGGATGGAAAGGTCAATGGGGCAATGACCTTTGAGCCTGAATAAGTAAAAAGGCTCGGCACCTGCTAATCACGTCATCGAGTAATGATTGAATTTTAGGGTTTGATGTCTGTAACTTAGTTAACTGTTTTTCACTATATGCGGTAATTTTGTTAAAAGTCGTGTTTATGTTAAAATTACCAAATTCGTTTAATTAAAGAATAATCTTAATTGGTACACTCAGTAAGTAGGTAGTTATGAGAAAACATAACAGAAACATAAAAGAAAACACATGCGAATTTTATTCTCTCTATAATCTCCTTATATTATAGTTTTAATAATTATTGAAAAAAAAGCTTCCTTTTGTGATTGGAAATTAGGTATCTGTTTAAATATCGACATGTCGAAAGTATTTCATTCCAGAGGGGAATTTCAATTACGCGTACGCCCGTCGCCGGAGCGATGAGGTTGTGTCGGACTCGGAAATACCAGCTAATGCCCTTGTGCACTCGTACGCCTGTTGTTAGAACACCACGGTAGCTAGCAGTCGTGATTCGTCCACAATGCTGCATCGTAGATGAAGATGACGAAATTGTACCCATTGGAGTTCACCAGGAATTTATAATTCAAAATTCATTTGATTTGTGGTGGAGCCATGCTGCAGACAGTTTTTGCCTGGCAGTCGAACTTGGACGGGTCGACACAGTACCATTCACCATCTCATAGATGATCGAAGTACAAGTAGTACTATTGCGCTCCGTTTGGTGAAGGAGAATTCCGGAGGCCCGCAGCTTCAAAACTAAATATCTCTTGCTTTATTCCAATAAATACCGTGTTCAGTGTCTGCCATAAACAGCAATTGTGAATTATTATAACAGTTAGTTGAATAAAATATGACGTCTTCCATAGACAGTAAAATATTATAATATCTTCGTCAAATTCTGTTTTACGTCAAAACATAAATTGCTATTTGGCGCTTCACCAAACTGCCTTGTAAAAGATAACTTGATATTATGAATAGAAAAATATATTGATATGACACAGGAAACGTGTGAATGATGGTGAATGAAATATTGACTGGAAGTTGTGTATCAGAAGAGATCTGATAGGAAAGTGGTTTCAAGTATCATTTGTATTGTATTGTAAATGTTCTATAGTACAAAACAAAGTATATCGATGCACATTGGATTTTACGAATTCACCAGTAGCAGCTATGTTGTTATTGATAAGAACTCTCTTATCTAGACGGTTAAAAATCATCCAGAATCCATCATCCAGAATGATGTGTAATTATGATCCGAAATCCGAATGGTCCGATTGAACTACTGGACTTGCCAAATCTTGAATATCATAGTGCTTAAGTCATCGTAATCGCTGACAATTCATATGATGCATCAACACAATAACTTTTCCGTAATATAGGGTAACTGATCCAATTATCAGCACTTTAACAGTTAGTCCTAACTTAAGCCCGTTTATCACATTGAAAAATACTGTTTCACCCGTTATGACGAGTTTTTTAGTATCAATATTCAATCAGTAAGATGATTATTGAAGAAAAATATGTTTATCTTTATCCAATTTTTTTTTAGATAGGCAAGAGTAAAAATTGACCCTTGCACCATTTACTAGCACCATCACCACCAATTATTAGCATAGAGTGAGCCAATTATCAGCACTGTGATAGTGGTATTGAATTTATGAAATTAATGGTTATTTGTACCTATAATCTCTTTTATTGACTTTAATAGGAAGGTAATATGTACTAAGGATAAAAAAATATTTTACTTATAATCTACTTAATAGTATTTATAAACTTAACAAAGTGTAACATCTTTCTTTTTGGGAATCCTTACGACAGCAATCTAAAACCCACTTCACCTAAACTTCCTCTTCTTTTTTCAACAACATTGGATCAGGGCCTGGGAGCTTCTTGCGTGGCTTTCTTAATCGCGACTGGATAGTTCCTCTTGAAGGTTTTCGAGGCCAGTTTTTAGGACATACCCTTTTCTACTGCATCGAAGGCTTTTAATAGATTTTCATTAGAGTATATCTTTCTCAGCACCAGTGCTGATAATTTGGAATTTGCAAAATATTAGATCCATATATCAGCACCACATGTTTTAACAATATATCACCTTAACCTCAACTCTGACTTTTTAAATTAACCTCGTAAACTATCTAAGAATTCAGATAAATCAAAAGGTTCAGTAGAAAATATCTACAAGATCTGATATAGCATAAAATGTAAACACATGATCTTACCTTCGATCACTAAACACAGGAAAAAATAGGATGGACTGCAGGACATATTCTTTTGTTTACAAAAATTTCGTCATTTTAAAGTCGGAAAGTATAGTATTGCGAGTAGTAGGATTCCAAAAACATCAATTTATTTATTTGTACAAGTGTTAACCCAAATTACTTAGGTAAAACCTTATAATTTTACTATTTATTCGGAGTGCTGATTATTTGGTGCAGTGCTAGCATTTGGATCAGTCACCCTACTCGTACAAATCGATTTAATAAGAAGTTAGCTCTGTGAACAGAATCAGTTAGGTTTTTTGTCTTTCGTTAGGATTCGTCTGTAAGCTGTATTGATCGCTTCATCGGCCTAAAGCCTAAGGCTTTAGTCTTCGGTTGTGATTCAAGGCTTTATTAATAATTTACGAGGAAATCTGTGGTACGATTCCGATAGTCTCTTGAGTCCTTTCACCATTAAACTTGCCGGAATTTCGGTACCAGCCTGTTCCGGATTTCGATATTTCTATTGCAAAGTGAGGGTTGGCATAGACGGTAATAAAATCGACCCAGGTTGAATGATTTCCAATCAGGTCACTGCCCCGACATGCAATCTAAAAATGCTAAGTCACATTGCATATTTTAAGATGTTGTACGGATTTGAATGGACAGTAATAAGATGAATTGGGGGAGTGAAGAAAATATACACCTGTGAAAAACATTTTGCAGACAGTGAAATCCGGAGGATATGACCCGAAATAGGTAATTAAGAATTAAGTCTAAGATTAAATCAATGTAGTCTGTGATAGATCAAGAATAAAAAACAAACTGCCCCGACTTTAGAAAACCTTGGAAACATGAAGACGAATGAATTACGATTCCTTATTACATTTAATGCATGTACTCGAAGCAATACACTCAACAGTTTATGATAAACGAACTGTGCGTGATCGCTGTATATTGGTGTTTGGCGGAATTATGCAAATAACGTTACCAACCTCAGTTCTTATTCGTGTTTTTGTAATAATGAAGTGGATTTCCGACTCGCATGCAAGCCTATGCGGCTAAGCTATAGTTTCTTTGTAGGTTTTAGTTTTATGCATGAGTTTGTTAACTTTGGCTAATCTTAATTTAATATGTAATATGAAAATCTTTACGGTGTGCTTCATAGACTAAGCTTATGCTGGCTAAAATAGGGTCATTATTCTGTAAAGTAATTCGATTGTCAAATCAGAGTATGTATAAAACTACTTAAACATCTCTGTGACAGCAGTTTGTCTGTCTTGAATTGAAATCAAAATGTTCTAAAATTTCGTCACGTGTACGATAATGTTTTCTGTACGCGTTTATATTTATTGAAGAGTGTTTTGCGTCTGAAACAATTTGTTTTGTAGTCGGAGTTTGTCCCTAATAACGGTAATGGTTATTGCAAAACTTCTGAATAAATAAAACCTTTAATTGGTAATTGCTTGCTACATTCTGAGCTTTATGTAAATAAAGAATTTTATTTTTATTTGCGCCGGCACAAATTCATTTCCTGCAGTTAACTAGTGACATACTCTAATAGCCGTAATATGCCTACTTTTGTATTTTTTAAAGGGAAATATTTAAGTGTATATCCAAAAAAGGCTGAAACGTGCAACAAAATAAACCAAAGGCACACCAAAGGTTAGGTAAGGTTAGCAATTCAATTTTTTTGGTGCACGTTTCAGCCTTTTTTGGTGTACGTTCAGCCTTTTTTGGTGTACGGTTAAATAAAAGCCTTTTTTAAATATTTAATAAAACATCGAGTGCGCCTGATAAAGTCGTTAGAAATTTTAGCGAGTGGAGAGTTTCTTTGGTGGTGAGACTGGTTATCATACACTAGCAACATCAGGGGGCGTTCAAGTATTACGTAACGCAATTTGGGGGGAGGGGGGGTCTCGAAATACGTTACGATGCGTTACAGGGGCGGGAGGGGGTCTTCCTTTCAACACGTTACGTAACGTTGTTATTTTTTTAAATACAAACTTAGGGAATAAAAATCCCAAAATGGCAACCCTTTTCATTTACGTTTTACGGGGAATACCTCGATTGTATAGTCTGGTCGCCAAAAATGTATAAAAAATAAACAAATACGCAGGTGTTGCGGATTAAAAATCTCTTGTTTTATTTATAGTATTATTACCGCAAAAGCAATTTAAATGTATACCAAGGATAAAAACTATAACATAACTTTTTGCGACTTTAGAGTAAAAATGGTCACTTGACTTGAGTGTTACGTAACGTTTAGAGAGGGGGAGGGGGGGTACAGAAAAACGTTACGGTGCGTTACAAGGGGGGAGGGGGGGTCAAAAATCTTCAATAATTGCGTTACGTAATACTTGAACGCTCCCTCATATGCCTGTAAGACTCGAATAAAATATAGTAAAAAAAACTTTTTTTATATTGTTCACACGGCGCCGTAGTAGCCAAACTAAGCCTAGTAAGCCTAGCTTGTATAAGTGCCCGACCTGACTATGGATAAACATTACTTCATATAGGTGAATATTTTGTTATAAATGCATATTCATATTAGTAAGACACAGACAGACACAATCAAAAATGTTCAATTATGACCTGTTAGATTATGGTAGTAAATATGTCCTTCAATAGCAGACAGCACGATCGCATAACATTAAAGACAAACACAAATCTGCCTTTTCGCTTCTGAACAGAATTTCTGTTGCGTTTTTCCGAGAATGCAGCATATTTTTGGTTAAATTCAGAGCCCATCAATATGCTTAACGAAACGTGTTCACAAACAGACGTAGCATCATCGATGTATGTTAAAAACTTAAACTGCATATTTCTCTTGAGCGAGGACAACCGGGACACAACTCGACATTCGACGCTGTAGTATTTCTGGCACTATGCACTTAGGTGGGACAATGGCTTGAAATAACTGGGTAGCCCGAATAACCAAGGCCGTATTCCCGTCACATAACCTATTTAAAAAATATCTGGGTAAACACAACACCGGGTGTCATGCCAACGTCAACGGACGAAATGTTATAACTAATATTTCATACGGTGCAGTTTTTATGAGTGTAATAATGAATGAAATTTTCAATCGTGGAATTGAATTTCTCCATGGTGCATGGTTCTTTACATGTAGGTACCTAAGATTGGTTCGGCCCAAGAAGAGAAGCCAAAAATATTGTCTGGTGGTGTATATGGTAACTCATACCCGATGATTGCAGTTAGAAATTCATTCGTGACTTCTGATATTATGTCCATTAGTTCGCCTTGTGGATTAATATTCAAATACACTCTTCTCAAACTATGATATTTTTAGCACCATTTTCATATGTTTTAGATTCTAAATTAACTTATGACAGGAATATTGTAAAGAAACGCAGAAATATTACCAACATGTAGAATCTATTTACAGCCTTTGAGTTAAGTAACGGAATATTGTCAAATGAAGTTATAGAAGTGCTCACAAGCCCACTCGTGAAGTTGTGACCTTGACATTCATTGATCGCTGCCGACCTTGAACCGAGAGCACTCTTGATCAAAAGGAATCCACGGCGCTCCACTAGGCACATTGTGTTTTAAAATAAATATAATATTTTGCCCTTTACGATTATTTGCGACTGGTTTGTTCTCTAGTCCACTACACGGACTATTCTTCGTTGCTTGGGGTCAAGTAAGGCTTTACGAATTTCGTCACAATTGAGAAGGACAAAAAATATAACGAGTGTGTATGGGTTATATTATTATTAGGGTACTTAATATAATCGACATACTGCATGTCATGCGATTTTATATTTATTATTCAGGTAAGTAAATTTCTGAAATTGTTGCTGCAGTGCCCAGAATATTGCTGCTTCAAAGATATAAAAAATATATTACGAGTATACTCTTTGGAGTCGCGTTTGCTCGGCTGTAACTTTAGAGGTAGTGTCATGTTTCATGCTTATTGTATTAGTCTTCGCTTATTACATTTCTGGCGGCAGAACCTTCCATTCCTCCCATTTAAGAAGTGAACATTTGGAAATTGCTTCGTATTTTTTCAGTTCACATAATATAGAGAACTTTATGGCCTTGATCCATGTGGATTTCCACTTTTGGATACCGTATTGCAGATGTATCGTGTTGTCGGTGATACTTTTAATGATATCACATCAGATTGCTGAACTATCGGACAATAAAATTAAACCCATAAGAAGACGAGCACATAATTGCATAACATTATAATTATGGCCTCCTTAGTTGGTTGTTAAAGATGAAATGGTGTCGCTAAAATATTGACAAAACCATTATGTACACCAAAAGCCAAAAAGATAGTTTCCACAGATTTAGCTTCTATGAGAAATATTATACAATCTCGATCGTCGCCTTTTTTACGCCGAACAACGTGTGGTACATGAACGATATCCTCCGGCATAGACAAAATAGCTTATGGTCTGGAAAATTTATTGATATATCCCCCGTATCAAATACGTGTAATATTTTCTTGGATGGGGTGTGTAAATCTAGATTTCGCAACGCAAACTCATATCGTGAGCGTTGCCAAATTAGGGCATGCTTTCACATCGATGAGCTTGGGGACGCAGGCCATCAGAGATTCTGAGACCGTTTTACGAGTGTCGCAGAGTTGTTATGTCCTCCGGGCCTTGGTCAAACTTTGCCTGTTTTTATCGAGTCGGTACCTACCTACGTGTGATTGCGGAGTTGTGGTTCGTTAGTGATATCGAAGCGACCGCGACAATAGGAATTAGATTCATTGAAAAACATGTAATCATTGACGAAGCATTCATTGTTTAAGTAGGTATGGATGCGAAATTGTTTTATATCTCGTTAGAAGCTCAAATTAATTAAATCTGTTACATCGTGATCCATCGAATGTGCACACTTGATGTGATGGTTCTTTGAAACTGATTTCGATTTTCAAATTCTCTGTCTATTCCAGAGATAGGTTCATCCAAATTTTACTTGATTAAATGATTATTATATTATGTTATTTAACTCAACCTTTAGTAGATTCAATTAAACAAGTCATGCATGTCCAATGTCCATAATTATTATTGATAAATTTTATTATACTTTGACCGCAGGCGCCGTCTAGCTCTTTACCTAATGTACCATAGGCGACGGTGGTAAAGCACTTGTGGTCTAACTATTGGAGTTAGGTTAAATGATTACTTAATTATAGCTGTATTTACCTTGTTTTTGTCCAAATCGAGGGACTTGTAACTTTCCGTAGCATTAATAATGAGTCCGTATTTTACAGTCATTAAAGCTTCTGTGGAGCCCTTGTTATTTGACCTTTGATGTTCTGTTTGCAGACTGTGACTTATAAGGTTTGGATAACTTTTCCATTCAAATTTTGGCTGACTCAATGGCCCATTTGGAAGTGTTCGTGCCCTCTGCAAATGTTCTTCTCAACGGGGTCGTTGACGTGCTGAGCTGATAAAACCAATTATGTTCTCATTAAACAGTTCTACGTTTAAATGTTAATAACATCATCATTTCAGCAGACAGACGTATACTGCTGGACATAGGCCTCTCCCAAGCTGTTAAACCGATCGGTCCTGCACCATCTGCATCCATTGGATGCCTAGAATCTTTGTGAGAAACTGATCCAGCATGTAGATGTTATTATAGTATAATATTTGTTTAACCTTCGCCGATTCTGATACCATAACACAATTGCATAAGCTCACCCTGGGATCTGATCAATGTTTGTGATGTTGTTTGATTTGATTTTATATATAGCTCATTGTACAAGCGATACTTTATCTTTCAAAAAGTTGACCGTTTAGTTTATTACGGTGCTTTTTCTTGAATCAAACGAGACGACAGTAAGAGTTTGTCTCGCAAATCAAATTCTTTGCCAATTTTTTTTTTATATTTTAGATCTGTCACGTGTTTGGTCGCATGTTTTCTGACATAAAATTGATATTTAGCCTATCAACACAGTTGTCCGGCGTGCATCAATCTCATTTTGGCCTCGACTAGTTATTTCAGCCGTGAAACTAAAAGATAAGAAAGCTGAAGTGGGATGAAGTTTGAGGGTTTTTTCTATGATAAGCAGTTAGCGCCACCACGGCTCTGAGGTCCATAAGATTACTTATATTCATCCTCCCTCAATTCATATTGGACTTAATTTATCTTAGGTATTGCTAAATATTCACAACATCATTATATTATAATTAATTAGTTAGCACTGACTTAATTACACGAGGCGCGCGGACGGTCTTTAGTGTTCTTTTAATTTAGTCCCTTTAATTAAGTTAAACCAATATTATAGTTGACATCGTTCCATACAATCACAGAATCAGGGTTATTATTATTTATCTAATTAGGTCTTGAACTTTGTTAATTAATATTAGCTCAAATTTAACCTTGACCTAGAGATTTTTGGTTTGGATCCTGAACTGAACTGAAAATTTTGATTATCTTTCGCATACCTAGCATAGGTTTTGTAATCCTTAACCGGCATTTGATAAACGTGGTAATAAAGCCAGCGAACAACTTATTTTTGCTTATCTAATGTAGATATATTTTCTTTTTCGGAGAAGAATGCGTTTAACATAACCGCAAGCTAGCTAGACTCTGGAGTCTGGACTACTAAGACAAAATATTGACGAGTAGCTAACTAACACAAAAAGCTCGGACCCAGCACAAAAAACAGTGTGAATATTTATGCAGTGTCATTGAGCTTAGGTAATAAGTCATAACGTCGCTGCGACTAGCTCGATATGATAACATTACTAAATAAGTTATATTTTATCCATATCTTGATGGAATAGTGCTTTTTTTTATTATTCTAATAGCAGGTTTATTATGCCTGCGCTTCTGTTTGTTTAAAAGTTGTTTTATCCAGGTCCTTTGGAATCTTTGGAATAAAAGCAATCCCATGCTCTTTCTGGAGTTCCAAACTGCATAAGTACAATTTTGATTTCAAAACGGAACATATTTTAAACTTCCTCTTATTTAGTATTTATTTAAGGTTTGTTTTCGAACACATGGTTTTGGTCCAATCTGGTTCAGCTTGGACAATATTTAAGGTTTAGTTTATAGTTCACACTAGAACAACTATTTTGAACAGATAAATTAGATCATACTAAACCATCTGGTTTCATCGTGGACGTGCAGATTTTTTTTTTCTCGCCACTGAAATATATAGAAAAGTCCATTGATCTCTTTTGTGCAGATCAGACGACTTCAATTTCCGTAATAAAATGGGACCCTAAAAGCAGACGCAGCCGCATGAGTGGGCTAGTCTAGACGAGGTGAACGGACGGCCGACTGCGTCACAAAGGCCAGTTCTCGCAGGATAACTTGATGAGAGGTTGGGGACACAGTGGAGTCACTCACAGTAGGACCAGTGAGAGCATGGACCGTGGTTTTTGTTTCAATGATGTCAGACTTCAAATGTGTAGAATTCAACGGTGTAACCAGGAATAAAAATTAGTTTAATCGGTCGTGTGATAATTGAAAGTTGTGTGATGATGGAAATTCTTGTGTTACGTAAATAAGGTGGAAGCTTTGAAATGAAAGGTTCAAAGATTAGAGGAGCCTATAGTGTGGCAGAACTTGAGCAAAACTTCCTGGTTAAATATCCCATAGCAGCTGTGTGCCTCTTTGACAATTGAAGAGACACAAAGAAACCAAGATATCCAATTTAGATCGAGACGTTTATACGATTTTGGGTTTGAAAAAAAAATACTTGATTTTTGCTAAATTAGGTGGACAAATACATCTTCGTGCGCATCTCAGCGCACGACTATTAGGGATATTATTGTTAGCTAAAAGTCATAATACTGAAAGATAAAGTGTAATATTAACAAAACTATGGTTGGCGTACTGGTATTTTACCCCTGTGTGGTCCGATTTCGTCCTGCGTAGGCGCCTGGCGAGCTCGCCCGGTTCATACAATCACCCACTTGTCTGGAGCCCTAACCCTTTGTAAACGGCTCCATGTTTGTTAAGGATCAAAATCAAGGTTCTACTGGACCTTAATTTGGTTAGTGAAAGTTTTAAAGAGTACACTTTGTTTTAAGATAGGATTAGCTGTCTAAAAATAAGCAAATTTTTGTATGGATCTAAATCCATTCTATATTTATAATTATTTGGTTAATATTTTTGTCTAGTGCTCAGAAATAAAAAATATATAACAGATAAAAATACAAGTACCTATGTACGGTCAACAGCACATCACGGTAAACACTTGCAGTTCGATAATAGCACTTATGCCCCGACATAAGAGTGGTACCAAGTCCAAGGTGTATAGTCTGACTGACGTGCTTTTGACTGTACTATTTTTAATCTCTCCGCAAAATGGTTTCTAAAAACTATCCGAAAAAGGTTTCTTAATTAATCTTCAATATGTAGGTTTGCTTCCTCAGAGCCCTACATTGATATCCTCATCACCGTTCTAAGGAAGTTCACTTCCTTCTTTCACGTTTATTGTTCTTGGAGTATATTGGTTCTAGGAAAACTGATTTTACTCAGACAGCGAACAAGAGATGGCCTTTAATGGAAAATGGTTTAATTGTTATTTGTGTTATTTATAATAATTCTAATAACTTATCGCTGCCGAGCTTTGTCAGATTATTCCATTTATAGGAATTAAGCCTCTCAACTTTTTCTTCTTCTTATACTTTTACTAAGACTTTTCGATTAAACTTAAAAGTATTAAAGCCGGATTTCGTAATATTTATTTGTTAGACAGCAATCATGATGTCTTCTCTTAAATCTAAAAATAGAAAATAAAAGTTATCTGAAAGATAATTATTATCATGATCTTATCTGAAACCTGCCTTAAGAATGTATTTACCGCCAGGTAGTCCAGGTACTAGAAGAAAAGTGTTTAAATAAAATCAGTCTGGTAACTGGAACCACAGTTCCATGCAGTTAATGTCAGCTTTTCTTCTGTCGGAATCTTCAAATTCTCTTCCATCGAAACATGCAAATCGCTTATTGAATTTATTTCAGCTTCTCCCTTCTGGTTACGATTTCAGTACTTTTCCTATCGAGGATGATTTAAATCCGCGTTGCACGGATGTGTAATGTAATGTGTTTAACTGGTTGGTTGACAAATCGGGCTCCAGACCCAGGCCGATGGCCGTCCTTCGCTGGCTATTTCGGGCTGCGGTCTCATCTCTTTGTTTCGACTGGTTTGCAAGTGCAACTATGTGAGTGCAAGTATGAATGCACTTGAGCTCGGGACTTGAATACTGGAGAATCAAACTTATATAATAATAAATTGTATAATAATAATAATAATAAAAACTTATATAATATTAATAATAAATTGACGACCTATTGGTGTAATAGAAGTCGGTTATTACGAGTGCCCTGAGGTCGCGTATGTGAATATGAGAAAAAGTTCTTTATAATGAATTCTATGCTGAGCTTGGAGCTAGATAGCGTTGTATGGATAATAGCTAGAATATATTTTATTTGTGCTTCTTATCATCATCATTTTCTTGATCTTGTCCCACGCTAAGTAGGTCGGCGCAACATGATTTTTCCTTCCACACACTCCTATCAGCCGTCAATTCTTGATTCTCCTCTTTTATTTCCATATCATACTTCACGCAATCCATTCATCTCTTTTTCGGCCTTCCTCTGCTTACATATCCATCCCCATTCATATTCATCACCCTTATGGTGACGAATGATGGTTATTTATGGAGTGATATTAAAGTTTGCTTCATATGATTGATGTAGGAATAGATGGGGATGATGTTCCCATGAATTCTTTTATGTGCTTGTTTGCCAATGTTATGGAATGAATATCGTGAGAAAACCTGCACATTCATAATTAGGTATATCACTGTTGGTTTAGCCTTGATCCCATTTCTGATTCCAGTGTCAAAGATCTCAACTCAAGGGCCATTGAGATCTAATGACCTTATTTAGTAATAGACATTAAACTTGAGCCATGGTCCGAATGTTATGCATACTCGTACATTGATCTGACCCAAAATTAAGTAGCATATAAGCACGTGTGTTATGGATAGAAAAACCGAAAGTACCTACCACACAAGAATGCATAATTACAAATAAACATCCAGACTCAGAACTTACTCTATGGTTTTTGTAAACTAGGGAGTGTCCTTTACTTTTTTACCTATAAATAGAAAACTCAGACCAAAGTTTTTTTCGTAGTCGAACTCGCGACCGTTTTACCCAGACTTTTATCCATTGCGCCAAATCGCTAATTAAAAATAATAGATAATAATTATATATCTTTTTTATTTGCAATATTGCCTATTTTCTCGGTTAATTATACATTTTATTCGCTATGATAGGGATATAATCCTAGTTAATGAAGAAATAAATATTTAACGAGATAATATAGCACATAGGTAGTTAAGTTTAATGGTTCTTCCAACGATATTAAATATTCGTTGGGTTCTTCATACAAAACAAAAATAGCTTAGTGAAGTATCTCCATGGCCATTGGTGATAGCCTTGGTGGCTCGGCAGCTAATTCTAGAACTCAAAAGGTTCCCGGATCAATTCTCAGTCAGTGCAGTGTAAATGAAAAAAAAAATAAAGAAAAATCTATCATGTTCCAGCTACATAAGCGCGAGGCAATGCATGAGCAATTGAAAATAAATAAAGGGCTATTCGTACGAATGTCTAGTATTTCTTTTTTTGCTTTGCATTCCAGAATTTTCAGCCAGGACGATTTAATAAATGTGCACGTTAGAGTCCTTAATATGAACAGCGCCCCTTCTAATTTCTACTAGCTTTTATATTTGCCTGTCTGCGATTCCGTCACAGCAATTTGGACCCTAAACCCTCATTTGTTAAGAGGGATTTCGTGAAAAAAGTGCCACATATCAAGTGTGCCTTGTATTTAGCTAGGCTGTTCCCACCAACTAAGAGTGGAACTATGCTAGGGTGGCGACACGATTGGATGGGTAAAATAAGACACCCGCCGCAATGACAAAAAATTCTCTGTTTCTTTCTAAAATTGGTAAACTGCTGTGTGTCCCAGCTCTTGTACATTTAGACTACATTATTATAGCTAGTAACGAAAATCAATTAGATAGCTACTAAATGCTGCTGAGCTATAATAGTTGGAACTCTTTATTCGATTGACTAACGTCTCAGGAAGAGTTATTGGACAGTTAACAGTAAACTGTCTGATATTTCATCTGGCCTTTGAAAAAACAGCTCTAAGTGTACTTTTTTAATGAGTTGTAATCGCGAAAAATATTCAAAAATATTCTGATATTTACATGATCGCTTGCTGCACGACCATTCCATTGTATTAAAAGCGAGTATAGTATTTCCTCATCGTGATGCATATGTCACTTACCATTAAGCTCACTCATTTGCATCCTTCTTATAAAAAAATGTATATGCTATTGTAAATCATCTTTCGGGTTCAACAGCCGGAATGTCCACGTGAAGTACAAAAGCATGGTGTTAGTGGCTGTTAGCGCGGGCGTATTGTCTATGCCAGACTATTTTTTCGTCGTCTAGCTCTCATCTCATCACTTAGGGTTGGCTGTCTGTCCCCCTCTAGTGGAGGGGTCGCAGTTTTTTATACCCTAGGTTTATCACCCAAGTTACTCTTAATGGGGGATATATTATTTCATATAGTTTTTACCTTGAAACTCAGTATGCGGTTCTCACACACGATTTCCACCAATAAAAATTAAATCAATGTTAGTATCATGAATTGTTTAGTCATTCTCTGTTCAGAGAAATTTAAATAATTTATTCTGATAACAAAAACTTTTTTATCCTACAAGAAGTTACAAAATGTTCCCAAGTTACTTTTGCGTTGATTTTCTCCCAAAATAGGAGGAAGTTTTGGATAATAAACTTATTGTATTTATTATCAGATCAGCTGTGCCTGCCCGGATTCATCCTAGTATTAGGTCTGTCAATGGAAATCTTTTTCCCGATCTGAGGGTTTATTTAATATAGATCTAGTTTCTGGAACGACAGTCTCTTTGACATGGAAACATCACTTTTGCATTTTTAAGCGCACCTTTAGTTTTCTATTTCAAACATTAATTTTCGGTGTGAATTACTATGAAACGCCTATAGAAATTGTGAAGGCAAATATGTCGGATAGAGAATATGTGAAGTGCTAGATGTATTACATCAGGCAGACAGCTGAAAATCAAAAGCGTACCCTGAAAGCGAGAAAGAAATGAGTTACTATAGAGAAAAAAAATAAAGGTTGCTAGTAGAAAACGGGTTTAAAACAAGTGTTTGATTACCGCCTTCAGTCTGGAAGGTGGTAGTACCTTTTCAAAGTTCAGTACCATACCACCCCTACACAGGTCAAATCTGCCGCCACAGACTCCAACAATATTAGTGTGGAAGCCAGTATACTTGCAACTAAAAGATCAGAGGCGCCTACAATGTAGCAACATTGACCGATGATTCTTGCTTGAGTATTCCTCAATGGATTAAGACACAGTCGCCTAGGGCGGGCTGCGTGCCTGTCTGCCATCCAAATTTAATCTTTCTGTTTGAACTCGACATACCCACTTACCTAGGAAACCAACTGCTCCATTCATATGCTATTGTGTAAGAAGAGATTTTAAAATACCTTTACAAATACAAAGATGAGAACTGACTTCAATACTGTGACATTACACGTCAATCACTTGTCTATTTTCAAAGTAAGTGGCAATGGTTATGAATAAACAAGTGAAATAGAATGAGTATCTGTTTTGTTTCCCGAAAAACTTAAATGTGATTGTTACATTAAATTGCTGTAAAAAATATGCTTTGACCACTTCTGTAAATTGTGTTATTCATGTTGTTATTAATGCTTGTAATGGAGTGTTCCTGAAGGAAGCGATGTAGTGTAGAAGTGTAGTAATATTATATTATACTTATAATTGTAATCTATTGTTTCAGGTAAGTTGCTGATAATTTCGCCGCAGGCTGATAAGGTGACTAACGCTAAGATGCGGCGTGACACATTTATGACATGGAAACAACGTCATTGTAGAAACATTTGCGTTTCTGCGAACAACGCATTAAAATAATAACGCTTTATTTGCATCATTAAGTACAATTTTAATCCGTGATCGTTTTACCTAGTTTTTTTTCCATTCATAAAACCATATTACGAAATACCTACTACTATTAGGTACCCTTCCTAGTCTATTTAATTCACGTTAGTTAGCCGCATAAAACTGAAGACTTGGTGACATTTATTTATTATTGATGAATGGTCCAGATGTTAGACTATTTGATATTAAACAGTGAACCCCCATTAAATATACTTTCTCCATCCCCTGCACAGGATAAAAATCACTGGAATAGCATTATCATAAATCCATCTAAATTCATATAACCTTTATTTATTATTGTTTAAGAGTAGTTTATTCCGTTTTTGATTACAAATACCTATACAACAATAGCAGATACAAGGTTCCACCGCAGAAATTCAGATTACAGTCTGAATACACAGAATGTCTCTTTCTTGCAAGTTCTGATTCGATTCTAATATTTCTAATACCAATAACGCCATCTGTTGGTGCCGTTTACAAACTTTAACAATTCCTCATTGCTTGCTAAGTTGTTTATTTGTTACAAATGTCGTGGCGAAACTGTAGAGGTCGCTACAAGGCGCTCACAGTGGACAAGAATAACATCGTAATGTTTTTGTTTTGATGAAAGATATTGTTATGCGACGACGAATAGTTTTGTCCATTATTGGGGAATTTTATTACTTTTTGATGGGGTTTTTCTTGCGTAGAACGAACATTTGCTAGAAAAAATATTTTTATGAGATAATAAAATTTGTGTGTTTAATTAAAGAACTTTGATGAATCATAATTTATGATCATAATTTATGATCCAAGTACTTTTTTCAATTTTTTTTATTAATAAGTAAGTTTTGTTTATTGTTACAGTTTTCTGAGTTATTGTGTAATTAAAGATTAAAGATATTGTGTGATTAAAGACCCGACCAAGTCGACTTAGGTGGCATCAGATTAAAAGTAGGTAGGTAGGTATGAGTGGTATGTATGACGTATGTGCCAGGCATCATCTCACTCAACCATATCAGATGGAATGCAATGAGCTGCCACGATATACCTAGACGATACGACGACAATATGTAAAAGATATCATGTTTTATCGTTTATTGACAAGTTTATTGTTTATTAGAATCATCACTCAAAACAAATAAAATTCCTTATACCTACAAAGATTACTTTTTTGGTAGTGTCCTCTTATACACCAAAGGTTGTGGCCGAATTGTCGGTTAGAAACCCGCCCAAGACAAACATTATTGGTATGAACTTTTATACGATTACAGGTTGTTTATTTATAATATTATACCCATAATACAACTGCTAAGCTACTTACTTTGTCAGTTAGGCTAAAAGGTTCATAAGACATTTGGTTCAGGGTTGCCAACTCTAAAAAATATTTATCCCTAAACCTAAGTCAAAACCTCCTAAAATCACCTCAATTGCTTGAAAATCCCCCCAAAAATATTTCATAAAAATAATTACAATTAATTAATAAAAAATGTGCAGTAATATAATTTGTTTTTACTCTTCTATACTAATATTATAAAGAGGAAAGATATAATTGTCATTGTCATATTTGTCATAGACAACATGTTGGAATTCGTGTTTTATTTTTTATTCAACTCTGTACTCTTAATAACAAACAATCGCACTAGATGTCGCTAAGGCGATATGTATAAAAATAAACATGATTCGCTGGATTGGATTATCCCAAGGCTATGGAGACTATACTCACCTTTATTTTGCTGAATTTGGAATAAAACAAAAATATATTTAAAGTTATAAAAATCCCTAAAAATATAACACCCCTAAAAAAATCCCATCTCACTTATTTACCCCCTAAATCTGGGGAGAAAACCCCTAAGTTGGCAACCGTGATTTGGTTAATATGTTGTCATGAGTTTTCCAAGCCGCTTGCTTAATTAATTAATTAATAAGCCCTCTGACACGGCTGGTTCTTGCGAATGCCATGTTGTTATGACATTCGGGTCTAACAGCAGGATAGTTATTTTTGGCAATCTACCAGACTCCGACCACAGAAAATTGCTTAATTTTTCATACTTTCGATAAGAACGTTATTATATGTTTTTCTTGCTTAGAAAACTAGTATTGAAGCAACTGGGTAAGATTTTGTTTTTCACCTGGCTGAGAGTCGAAGGTCATCAGAAACCGCAGTGGCGAATAAACCGCATTATTTTTATCACGATGAGCCCCGAGCCACAAAGCGTTCAGTGACTTATGTAATCCGAGTACAATGAGAATATAGGGCAGTTGACGAACATGTATCGGTGTGTTATACACTTTTGATGAACATGCTTGGAGTACAAACAAGCCTACGGCAAAGAACATATACTCCTACGGTGTGGTAACTGGTACTCAGTGGCATAGCGATGGGGGAGGGCGGTCCGCCCCGGGCGGCACTTTTTAGGGGGCGGCAAAATTTTACAATAAAGTTGAAGAGTCACTTAATGGAATAGGCCGTAGTGACCACTTACCATCAGGTGGGATGATTTGCCAACTGGAGGAGCTAAAAAAAAGGGGGCTGAATTCTTTTCCGCCCCGGGCGGCTGACACCCACGCTACGCCACTGCTGGTACTGGTAACACATTGAGCAAGGATGCACACAAGGATGCTTATGCAGCTCTTTTAATCTCAATCTTTTAGGATCAACCTCAGCTGCTCGAGGCAGATATACCCCACAGTGTCCTAATGAGATGCCTTAGTGGCAGTAGCTGCTGGGGGTATTTCAGCACTTGAGTTAGTATAAAAAAAAAAAATTCAAAAGATCACCGCGTGGTTCCCGTACCCGTGGGAATATCGAGATATCCTTTCTTAGCGGATGCCTACGTCATAAAATCTACCTGCATGCCAAATTTCAGCCCGATCCGTCCAGTGGTTTGGGCTGTGCGTTGATATCTATCTATGTCAGTCAGTCACCTTTGAGTTTTATATATATAGATATCTTAGATACTGTCTCTTTTTCCAGTTTTAAAAGTTTTTAAAAAGAAGACAACTTCATTGATACCTGAAAGATAAATAATCAAAAAACTTACGCGTCCGTACGTATCATCAGCTCGAAGGTTTTGAAGTCAGATGCTCTTGACTGTAATCACTATTGTAATAATAACTTGGTGAGCTTCCTGACTAGACTGATAAGTGCTCAGATGTTTATGTTGGGTACCTACTGTCAATGAACTTCATTTTTATTCTTTTCTTATTTTGCTATTTAGGTATGCACCTTGTATATGAGGCCCTGATGCGCCACAGGGCAATCAGAAATGTAAAATTATCTTATACCTACGAAAACATCTTATCTTACTAAAAATATAAATGCGAGTTTGTTTTTTTGTTTTGTTTGCGAAAGATGACATATGGACGGATGTTTGTTACGTTTTCATGCAATAAACTAGTGAACAGATTTGAATAAAACTTTCCAGTAACATAGCTGATACATTAGAATAACACTTAAGCCACTTTTTATCAACATAGGTATCTACTACGCGGGCGAAGTCGTTGGCGGAAGCTAGCCTAATTAAAGTATTGTAGGTTTTCCACAAAATCGTATTACGGCACGTAAAAGTTTTGTCACGTTGAAAGGAACGCATCACCTTAACGTGACAATACCTTGTCAGTTGTATGCGTCACCTAGTCAGGTGTTAATGAGTGCTAATAGAGCCGTACTTTAGTCCGCCACAATAGAGATGGTAATGAAATAACGGGTTTCTGCCCCAAAACGGGTGAGCAGTGACCTTGGTGTGTCATTGTGTTCTGGGTCACCCATGGGCATTGGGCTATGGTTATAGAATCTTTCACTGCCACTGTCCTTGGCCATTGACCTGACATGAGAGAAATTAGGTCTTACAATATTGGAAACTTCTTGTTTATTTAGAAAGACAAGACATAATGTCAGGTGAGGCAACAGTATGGTATACCTAGCACATTCAGCAATGCTTTTTAATGAAGTCTATTTAAATGGAATGGGTCGTGAGGACCGCTACTTACCTGAGGGACTGTCTTTTGTTTGTCTGCCACCTGAATTATAATATGTAGTTATGAAAAGCGCCTTTTCGAAAAATATCGTCGTAAAATTAGTTCAATTTAAAATTAAGAGGACTAATTAGTAAAATAATACCCAATAATTTAAAGCTGATATTGAAATAATGTAAAACTTAGGCAAGTATAACACTACAGATTATTCAGAGGTAACGGGGCTAATCCTCTCAACTTCGCAATTAAAATACTTAAAAAGTACTCGAAATTAGGATTCTAGGCACCGAATTACTAGTGCATGTAGTTATCTATGCACGAATGTAGGTCAGAGATGGCGGCTTATCGGTCACCGCCTCACCGGAGTCACCGGTCCGGAGCAGCCGCTCACTCACTCAGTGCTCTGTGAGACGCCTCGGGGCGTGCACGTTACGTTATGCTCCCGCGCTTGCGCACAACCGCCGAGTGAACAGCTGATCCTGTTTTTGTTTTGTGACATTTGTGCTCTGTGATATCGACGAGATGGGTCAAGCGTTCGGAACGACCAACTCCCACAATGGAGAACATAGGCATATTGCCAGGAAGGAGATAGGTGAGTTTAATGCACTTCTCGCCTCTACGGTCGATACTGAACATTTGCTCCAGACTTCTGCACTCCTAGTACTCTTCATCATCTAAAATTAGTAAACGTTAATGGAAATAATAATCTTTTAATAACACTACTTTACAAGATTTTTTACCCATAGATGAAATTAATCTGAATCGGTAGAGTAATAAACCCTATGTTAGATACTGAAGTTGGAAAAAAATAGCACGTCAAGTTTTTTTAATATTTACTATATTTGTTTTTAACAATTGTTATGTTTAACTTACAAAAAAATCAAAAATGACACAGATTACTTCTTCTTTTATACTGATTAGCATCAGTTTCTCTTCATATAGACTAGCAGTAATCACCGAACATATTTTTATCCCAAAAACCTTGATACCTCTCTTTATAAATCTTCAAATCTTAATGAAAAAGTTCACCATGTTCATCGCTTACGCTTCCCAGGTTCTCAGGAAAAAAATCCAGGTGCGAATGTAAAAAATGAATTTTTAATGGCATATTCACCCCATCTTATGATAATACTTCAACAAATTAGAAACAATTTCTTTACAATTTTCTGATTTATGGTTGCCGAAGAAATTTTTTACTTTGCTTTAAATGAAAACCAAACATCTTTTTCGACACTGGATAAATGACCATCAAAATTTCCATCTTTAAATCTTTTTCTTATTTGGGGACCCACAAAGATTCCTTCTTTGACTTTGGCATCAGAAAGATAAGGAACAATGGTTTTTAAGTACTTAAAAGCAGGTCCATCTTTGTCAAGTGCTTCAGTAATATATCTATTGTTTTTTGATAGAAAATTTGACCACAAACAAAGCAAAACTTATTTGGATTTAATTTACACTGTCTTGAGGCCATTTTAAAACCAATAAAAAAAGTAATTATAAGATTAAAACAACAAAAGCGAATATTAACTCAGCACCAGTAACAAGTTAACGACTTAAGTTAATAAGGGTGTATTAAAAAAACTTGACGTGATAAAAATATAAGACATATATTTTTTTGATAAGAGGGTAGGTAGAAACCACATTCAGTATTAATTGTCTTTGGGTAAAAGAAAAACTTTTTTTTTGTAAAGTAGTGTAATTAAAAAAGAAATACAAAATTCGTATAGTTGGGTTATTTGAATGCGCAGGTGTTGTAATATTTGCGTTGAATGTTTTGCAAGACTTAAGACAATTGGAAATTTGTTCGAATAAGTAGCTGTCAAGAATCATCTCGAAACAATATTATTATTTTTAGAAAGTTCTACGTATTACGATTACTTAATCTGCATGATTGTGGACACAGCATAAAGCAAACATTAAAACAATAGGCAATTATATGATATGATAAGATTATACGATGTTTTCAATTAGTCGAAAGTGCCGTCGAAAACGTCACTAAATCATACCTACACGAATTTTTCGTATTCTTTGTTCTTACCATCAAAAACACACTACTTATTCTAGAAGTAAATGGTACATAACGTTATCTATCAGTAACGCGTCTGTCGTCAACAACTTGATCCATTTCCATTTAATATCAGCCATCAATGAAAGTGATACCGGTGTAGATAATACGATTTCGATCTAAAGCCGATAATGGAATTATGACGTTTCCCCGATTTCCAAATCTGGAACGATGGCAGATAAATAAAAGTTATTTTTGTGATGTTTAAATCCAATTGGTACGGTAACGATCTCCTAAATCACCAGTAAACCGAATGCGAGTACTAATGAACCACAAACCACTTAATTTTCTGTTTTAATTTACACACCATTAACAATGCATACCGTTACCGTTATGTTAATAGCAGATAATGTTATTGGACCCGTCTGATATAAAATCATCCAAATATAACAAGAGCCATGTTGTCTAAAGAACATAAATGTTCTTGTCCTGAGGATGCTCTTATCAAATGATTTATTACTCAAAATGCACTTACAAGTCACAATGCTAAGTCATGTTTTTGTTTATTCCGTGTGACGTTTAAAGGATAACAACAAACTTTTTAAGATTCTACATAATCTCTGTCTCTGCCTTTGTTTCCCCGTCCTATCTTGAAAACAAACCAACACGTACCGGTAGGTAATCTGTTTTTATAGTTCGCTCTTTGTTTCAGTCGTAATACTACGCATGAACGTTGTTTTTGCTATACAACCGATTGCTTTTATCTAGATCCCTTTTGTAATAGGTCATGATATTTTTGGTACATTCTGATACGACATTCCAAAATGTCTGAGACGGAATTTTCCTGAATAGATAATAAAGTATACGATATAACTGTGTTATTCAATTATTCTGTTAAACACTGGTTAGCAACTGTGAAGTCAATGGAATGACAGCCCTGGCTTGTTTCGGCAACTTTAATGTGAACGACAAAAAGTAAAGTATCAACCAATTCAACAATGTCCCACTGCAGTTCAAAGGCCTTCATCATTGAAGTCAAATCACGATCACAATGATGAGTACACAGAGAGATGAGTCGCTACATCACCGCTAGCTAAGTGCGGATTGGTGATCACAAACCCAAGCTACCTATGTTCGTTGAATCCAACACACAATTTGCCGGACCCGACAATTGAATACCTGGTACCTAAAACACTAGACCATCGAAGTATGATTGGCAAAGTCGAGGGACTTTTTCTGGTGAAGTTCGCCTCAACGGAATGGGACTTTGTGGTCTTTTACTGTCAGATAAATGGACCACATCAACATAAATGTTTTAAAATTTATACTTTTTTGAAAGAGAAATTTGAGTAGTAGGTATAATAAAATAAAATAAATTGACCTTTCGTAGTGACGTGCAATTAGTAAAGGTTCTTCTATTCTACGTATCACGTATGTCAAAGGTTAAAGGTTAGTTAGGACCCAGTAAGGGTACGAACGATATAATATTAAACGCAATTTATGTGAGTATTAAACAGATAACGGAGGCGAAATATTTTCTAGAAATAATTTTAATACCTAATACCTATAACTTCCTGTTTACACATTCACTATCTAAAATTAAATTATAAATAAATATGTAAATAAATAATGAATAGTAAGAGTCATGTTGTCATGTTATTATTTGTGAAAGATAAATAAAAGGAATACGTTACATAATATATAAATTCGTTAATATTGTATTTGTTGTTGATAAAATAATTATAGGTGGAGAATAACAGGATCGTTGAAACGCTGCTATTCATAGTTTTAAATGTTATTGTGTCGTATCGTACAATTCTACATACGACAGGAATTTATGTCTACTTGTCACGAAATATATTAGTCATAATTATATTACTTTGGAACTTCCTCGAGGAGAGATTTTGGTTATTGAAGTTAGTAAGTTATTTATTAGTTATTAATGTTATTTATTATTTATTAATTTATACATATAACTCTTCTGTTAATTTCGGACGAACAAACTACTTACCCAAATAATTTGATTGATTATTATATTAATCAACGGAACTACTTAAACAATTTACAGTCAGTTTCATCCATGCTAACCCGGATGTTACTGACATATAATTTGTGTCCGAACTTGTAGATTTTTTAATATGTGGATAATAAAAAAATAAAAATTCTGGTAAAATAAAAATAAAAATCTATTTCTAGTGGAAATTCGGAAAATTGGTGTTGTTTTTAAACAACTCTAGTAAAATAAATACAACTATCAAAAATACCCACAAATCTTTTTATATTTATTTATCTTGAGTGTTGTTTTAAAATGACGGTAGTAACAAGTGGGCTAATAACACTCGATAGATAATGCACAACTGCAATCGAGATTAGTATAATTGCAGATGCATCACTCATCGACTGATTGTTATGCGTTGTGCAACTTCCTGGATTTGTAATTAAGTATTCGTCATTTTACACTGGTCGTTCGTTGATGCATCATGTACATAATACATAACGAGTTTCCATCTTCTTCATCGACTCCTAATGGTCTATTGGTGTAAGAACTGGGTCATATCTTGAGGTTAATTCCCTGGTCGGCAAAATATGTGTCAGAATTCTCAAACACAGCTCGGGTTTATGCTCACCATCCTCCATCTTAATTTTCTAAAGGTATTCGAGCTTTTGGTTTTGTGTACCTTAGCGTTACCTACTATAAGCAGATAACATATAAGGTTACGAATATTTATATAGATTGCTCGATCAGAATTTGGCAAGCGTGGCGCGATTAAAAAAGCTTGTGCCTTGATTTGTAACGTTTGGCTGAATAGAAGATACAAACAGTGTAAGTATCTTTGTAAAATTCTTTATCTATCACTTTTCACAGTTTCAAATTACTAATTTAATTAAGTTAATGTCAAGGAAACTTGTTCAGTGCTGCCCTGACCTTCGGTAATGTTTGACCGCTCAGATCCAATGCGCAGATATCGGCTTGGCTTGGGCAATTTGGCTATTAATTTCGCGAAGATATAATACTTGAGGAGTTTCTTATATCCAAACTTTTCTTGTGTTTGTCTCATCAAACTCGCGAAGTTTTATGTCCGCTCGAATGAAAACTTGACTCGTGTTAAACTTGCTCGAGTAGGGCTACCTCTTTATAAAAAAAAACCAAAGGTGAATATGAAATGACGTCTTATTCCCACATACTAACTAAAACAACACTATACAATAAGTATAAATGCTTGTCCGGACATAATATATAGGCCATTGATACGCTAGCGTGTCAGTCTTTGTTGTATGAATAATCCTATGAATTGGCTTGGCATGAGCATATTTTAGTGGTCCGGAAAGTTTATCCGGCTGAGGAGAATCCGGCTATAATCAAATATAGGCACCATGCCATGACGTCCAAAGAGTGTTTATTGGAAAATGGTGGTAACGTTTAACTGACAGTAAATCGGATACGGCATGACGTACTTCTTGTTTGATGTATTTTCGTTTTATACTCGTATATGTGGAAATGTGCAAGATATACAAAGCAGCTTTATATGCCTGTTGCGTCTTGTGAAGTTGGTATGCTGCGATTACTAAAGCATGTAGCCTAATGGCTCAATGCATGGCGTTTGTAGCAGTGAGGCCCTATATGAAGACGTGCAATTATTATCCTGGAATTTCTTTTATACTCTCATTATACTAGCCTCCCGCGCGCGGTTTCACCCGCGCGTAATTCTTTTTGTCAATTATCCCCCTCTTCCCCCCACATCTTCGGGATCAGAAGTACCCTATGTCAACCGGGGATAGTGTAACTTTCCAATAGTAAAAGATTTTTTTCAAATCGGTTCAGTAGTTCCTATTCAATACAACAACAACAACACAATCAAATATTTCCTCTTTATAATATTAGTATAGATTTTATTCATAGTTGGTATAGGGTTGATAACCCTGTAGCTCCCTAACGCCCGCATTGCACAGGTCTCCCGAGCCAAGTCTGGGGGTCACCTAGTTTCTCGGGTGGCCCTCCCTAGGCGCCACCCCGGCCTACGCATCAGGCCGGGGTACCCGTGGACGGGCTGGTCAATAACCACAAGGTTGGCACCGGCTCGTCCTCATCGGGTGAAAAGGGGAAACCGGAGGAGTTTAGTGGGTAGTGGGACGAACGTCTGTAGTCCCGAGCCCCACACACGGCCGCAGGCTTCGCTAGCTTGCGGCTAAGGCACGTAAAAGTGTTCTCCTCCGCAAAAAAAAAAAAAAAAAAAAAAAAAAAAAAAAAAAAAAAAAAAAAAAAGGGTTGATAACCCTATCGAAGTCTTTGGTGTTTGCAAAACTAAGCGAAGCGGTATTTTCTGAACTATTAACTGCTAAGAGAACAGGCAAGTTTCACTTCTGGCCGGGAAACTCCGGCCCCACTTTGAATACACCGTAAACCAGTTTGGCCTTAAATTAGATCCGAAAACTGAATCTATATTGGAGGAATAATGAATTCACTTTATGCGAGCCATATTTGCACTTAAAAGTTGTGGGTCGAAGTTATGAACGTTAATTAATTTCATTTAGAATCGGGTATTGTTTACCGTTATTTATGGTTCTTCTGTTAACTGCGAAAAATATGAGCCACCAATCTATTTGTGTTTTTTATCTTAATTCTCTGTTTTTTATGAGGGAACTAGGTCATTTGTTATCAGATGACATGATAATGATATCGAGAATTAATTTCGCGAAACAAAAGAATTGTGGATAATGTATATTTTATCGGTTGTTTATGATGAAAAAAATACAATACTTTTATTTTAGCAGTTTCCTGCGATATAAAAAGTAAATACAACTTCTTACCTTAAGCTTTCTCCTTAGTTTTGAATACATTGCTAGTGGGTCAGGATTAAAAATTTCAGTCTAGATTTTGCATAAAATAAAATAGAAAACAGGTTGTTTTCAGGCCAATATAATAATACCTTTATCATTACGTAGCTGTCGTTACTAATGACTCTATAGCATTTGCGTCTTGTAAAGCTGTAATCTCAATACCTTGGTTTTCCCCGCTAATCTGATGTTTACTATTTATTTATGAAGCCTTTGTTGTATTACTGTTAAGAGTTATTTGCGTAGAAATTATAGTGAAACAATATTTTTGTTTTAACTTTCTGATCTGTGTGAACTGTGGAATCACATGTTTTGATCCATATTACATACCTGGCGTACCTAATAATAGTTCAGCATCTTTGCAAATCCCAAGTTTAATAAACATTATTAACTTTTAAGTTTAACCACAATCTGAAAAGAGTATTAAAATGATTTTAACTATAATGCTTTGTTTCTTACAAGTATAATAATCTTTCGAAGGCCACTGGTCTTAATTATAGCCCACACGGAAAGTGCTCAAGCCTCAAGGAAACACGCGTAAATAAACCTGACAGTGATTCACCGACGAAAATAATACGGATTTGCACTAGGCAATGTCGTGTTATGTTGTGAAGAACACTCAGTGGTTGTGACACATCAAAATACGCAAAATATACAGTAAACATTTGGGTTACTACGAAATAATTTTATGAAAAATAGTAGTTCGAAATCTTCTTTTAGATGGGACTATCTAAAAGCAATGCAAATTACTTAAACTATGTACCATCCAAACCCTTAATTGCCAAAAGTCGGCCACCGCCGTCGTCACCTCGTCTCTCTTAAGGTGTAAAGAGGAAACTATGGTAGTTCAGATAGTAGTCTCAAGTCCTACACAAATCTCGCTTGGTAAGGTGCAGAAACACATTTAATATTAGAACCTAATAATACAATAAGACAACGTCCGAAAATTCTTTCTGTGTGAAGAGAAAAGCGAGTGAGTTCAGTGGGTAGTGAAACGAACGCCTTTTTCCCGAGTCTCATGTGGTCTCGCTATCCTGCGGTTATGGTGTTAAAACGGCATAAAAAAATATTCCTTTCTATTTAAATTCGTAACAGAGGTCGAGTTTTCGTTTGAAGTATGTTAACTTTTGTTATTACGGGAGTTATACAAATGCCACTCATTTCGTTAAAGTCAAAGTGATTTGAATGTAATTTAGAAATCTCATACGAAAGTCTCTGCCGTGGGAAGCAAATATCTGTCGTCAGACATAACACCTCTGAAGACAATAGAAATTATAACTGACAGCAGTCAAGCAAATTGTTAATGTGAAGTGCGATGTAAGGGCATTTGTGAAAATGTCTCTCAAGCCTTCATCGTTTACTCTTGACTTATTTGCTTAATTTGAATCGTATGAAGTGATAAAACGTGTTTTTCATTACACGTATTTGATGCTTTATTTAACCTCAGGCGACCATTAATTACATTAAAAGTGTCGTCACTGTGACAAAGAATACTTACATATTATGTGAATTTCTTGACAGGCTTCATATTTAACTTTAGTTTTAAATTGTCTACTTTCATTTTCATTTCATTCATTCTGCTTATTGTTGCTTTTTAATGAGTTAATGCTGAGATAATTCGCCTCTGTTTAAACTGTCAATATACATTTGGTGAATCGATCAGCTTACCTTCTTAAGCATGGCCCTAGGCAGGTTATTAACATCTCTTTCTTCGGTTTACTTTGAAGTGTAACGATTTCTGAAGTCCTTCGATATGTTTTTCTCTCTGCAGTCATCGAACCTCATCGATCAGACTCAACGTCTGTTTAACCAAATGCTTGAAGTTTATGCTAGATAATGGAGCATCAACACATTTGAATGATAAGGAGTTGATCGTCGATATGTTACAGCCTATGTCAGGTGAAAAAGAAACCCATCAAGTAGATCGATTTGGTGAGGGACAGACGGGTTTATTAGATTTTCCCGTAAAATATGCCATTAAATGTTGTAGTAGCTATAATGCTAAATCGGTGTAGCGTAAAAGACCAAATTTGGCTCAGAGGGCGGAGCGGGCTTAATGTCTGTTTCAAAAACAGGTGCCTGTTAAGATAAGACCCTCAAGTCTAGATATCAATCAGCGACAACTTTGAGATTTCTGTGTTACGAGTGTTTTGTGATTGTGTCTGGTACAGAGCATGAAAGCTCTGAAAGAGCATTCAGAAACATTATTATGTTTTTGTAAATAAAAAACACCTTAAAACTAGGTTTGAAAATTAACCACGAAAAAACAGAGTATCTTCACATGCGACGATATAAAGATTTACGCGCCAAACGACAAGATCTACAGGTTGGAGATACTACGTACAAGGGAGTGGCTAAATTCAAATACTTAGGCTGTACCATCACTGACACTAATACCAGGGGTGAAGAGATTGACATCCGGATCCAGAACGCCTTGCGGTGTACCGCTGCACTTCATAAAGTATTAGTGTCCAAGCTCCTTAGCCGAACAACAAAGATGGGAATTTATAAAACCGTTATACGGCCAATTCTCATGTATGGGTGTGAGACTTGCCAATTCTCATGTATGGGTGTGAGACTTGGACACTAACGCTCAAAGAGGAAAGTAAGTTGCTGGCATCAGATGTTCTATGGATTTCATTGTTGTGGTCGCATAACTCATGTCTGCCTCCTACCTACCGATGATCTGTGCAATGCTTTTACATAAAAGAATTTGGCGTTTGCGTTCGCTGCATGAATGAAGTGAACTATGTTTGATGCATTAGCTGTAGAGGTTCATTGTTTTTTAAAAAATTCCGCCTTGCTGTTTTAAATTTGTCAATAAAGTTATGTCCTCTGTTTTAATTAATTTTATCTAGCTCCGATCGTGTTCGAACTGTTCGCAGCCTGCACTAGTTTTGCAAGGCGACCAGGGGCGTGCATCCCATATAGGCAGTTAGGCACTGCCTACTTTTAAAACTCATTCGCAGAAAACCTTAAGAAATATTTTATTTTTAAAATCTATAAACATAAATAAAGAAATAAACTTTCCCACAACACTTCATAAATTCATCCGAACAGCGCATTCATGACCTATACGTATACCTACGCGTCTATAGAAGCGAGGTAGGCTCTGGCCGCGCGCTGCCTACCAAGCTCCATACAATCGAAAACGTCAAAACACATTTTCGTTTAAAATGTGCTATGCGACAAAATTAAAAAGTCACTCTAGCGTATAGCACAATAACGAGAAAGGGCAACTCTTTCATTTAGTCGCATTGGGTAGTCTAGCCTACTACGTGAAATTCGTCTGGCTTCCAATTGATTTATACAATAATTTTACTGTAGAAAAATCAAAATATAATAAAAGACGAATTATAATGCATCTTTTTCGATGTTTAAGCTAATAAATAACAATATTTGTGAAATTAAGACGCTTCTACTTCCGTATTAATTTACCACAAACAAGCAAACATGTGTGTTTGTCTGCGCTGCATGGCACCGAAGGGACTTTAGGGCTAATGAGGCAACGACGTGAAGACCCACCCACCACTTCGTCCGGAAAAAGAGCTCTTAACCGGGAGATAAATAAACGTGTGCGTCACGACCTCCGGTGCTTTAATACTCTTTCAATCGAAAGAGCTATAGAGCAAAATCGGGGGTCTAAGGTGTTCGTACAATCTCTCGGAAGAAGCCACCTGACGAAGCTGACCACAGCAAGTGGAGAAGTTGTCGCCTCAAAGCCGGCAGTTCTTTCGGAGGTAGAAGACTTCTATGGCCGGTTATACGCTTCGCATGCATCTCGACCTGATCCCGGAAATGAGGACTCTAGAGCCACGTTAACTCGCCATTACACTGAAGACCTGCCAGAAGTCAGCGTTGGCGAAATCGAGATTGCTCTTGGGCAGCTTAAAAATGGAAAAGCCCCTGGAGAGGACGGCATTACTACAGAGCTGTTAAAGGCTGGAGGTAAACCCGTACTGAGGGAGCTCCAAAAGCTTTTTAACGCTGTCCTGTTCGAAGGGAGAACTCCAAAGGCGTGGAGTAGGAGTGTGGTCGTCCTGTTCTTCAAAAAGGGTGACAAAAGCCTGTTGAAGAACTATCGACCCATTTCCCTTCTAAGCCACGTCTATAAGCTATTCTCAAGAGTGATCACGAACCGTCTTGCGCGAAGACTCGACGAGTTTCAACCACCGGAACAGGCTGGGTTTCGGAGCGGATACGGCACCATAGACCACATTCACACTGTGCGGCAGATTATACAGAAGACCGAAGAGTATAATCAACCCCTGTGTCTAGCATTCGTGGACTATGAGAAGGCCTTCGACTCGGTTGAAATCTGGTCTGTTCTGGAGTCCCTGCAGCGTTGCCAAGTAGATTGGCGATATATCCAAGTGATGAGATGTCTGTACGAAGCAGCCACCATGTCCGTCCAAGTACAAAATCAGCAGACAAATCCTATACCATTGCATCGAGGAGTGAGACAAGGGGACGTCATCTCCCCGAAATTGTTCACAAATGCAATGGAGGATATGTTTAAGACGCTGAACTGGAAAGGACGTGGCATCAACATAAATGGCGAATACATCTCTCACTTGCGATTTGCAGATGACATCGTTATAATGGCGGAGACGCTGCAGGACCTACAACAGATGCTGAATGACCTGGCTGATTCTTCTTTACGCATCGGCCTACGGATGAACTTGGACAAAACCAAGGTCATGTTCAATGAACATGTTCTACCGGAACCGATTGCGATTCACGGCGCCGTCCTCGAAGTTGTTCAAAAATATGTGTACCTTGGGCAGTCATTGCAGTTGGGTCGAAACAACTTTGAGGACGAGGTAAATAGAAGAATTCAGTTGGGTTGGGCAGCGTTTGGAAAACTACGTCGAGTCTTCTCATCGCCGATTCCACAATGCCTAAAGACGAAAGTCTTCAATCAGTGCGTCCTACCCGTCATGACATACGGAGCCGAAACGTGGACACTTACGGCACGGCTAGTCCACAAGTTTAAAGTCGCTCAGCGGGCTATGGAAAGAGCTATGCTCGGCGTCTCTCTGCGGGATCGCATCCGAAATGATGTGATTCGGCAGAGAACCAAAGTCACCGACATAGCTCGCCGGATTAGCCAGCTGAAGTGGCAGTGGGCTGGCCATATCAGCCGTAGAACCGATAACCGTTGGGGTAAACGGGTTCTAGAGTGGAGACCGCGTCTCGGTAAACGTAGTGTAGGACGCCCTCAGGCCAGGTGGAGCGATGATCTGCGCAAGATGGCTGGCAGGAGCTGGATGCGAGTGGCCGAGGATCGATCAGCGTGGCGAGCATATGTAGAGGCCTATGTCCAGCAGTGGACTGTCACAGGCTGATGATGAAGCAAACATGTCAGTGCTTATGAATCTCACCGATTTCAATAGATGGCGCTAAAACGAATAAATGTATCGGTTTACAATTATTTTTAATCATATTTTATTAATCATTACAATTTTAATGGCTGATTTGTATATCAGAATTCTCGTATTAAATTGTTACGATAAATAGAGTTTACTTTACTATTTAACACACACACTTAGAAGTTATTGGCAATATAAAGTAATGAAATGTTATTTGTTTTACGTCAAGGTCAAATCTGCTTGCTTTTTGGTTGGTTCAGTTGGTTGTTTACATTTGTGTTTACATTTACATTTCTCTAACCTATCTTCATGGTGCGTGTGTGTTAAAACTTTTTAGAGCTATATTTTAAAAACTATGTTATTTTGTGGAGTGCAATGATATTTTAATCAATGTTTGTGTCTTCAAGCAATACGCAACATTGTGTGATGTGCATTTCTGACGATGGAAATTAACACTGTTCGGTATGTCCCCCCTTGTTTTGTTTAGATAATTATGATTGGATAAGTTCCTTTAGGTCAACGGAAAACTATTCATATAATGATCTTAAAATTAAAATATTATGATAATAATTTTAATTGGCGCGCCTGGCAATTTTTTACGTTTTGATAAAAAAAATTACATTGTG
Source organism: Mecyna flavalis (assembly GCA_949319885.1). NCBI lineage: Eukaryota > Metazoa > Arthropoda > Insecta > Lepidoptera > Crambidae > Mecyna > Mecyna flavalis. The sequence continues at coordinate 17,087,408 of OX439439.1, forward strand.
AGATGCATGTTTTACAATGTTGTTCTTATCCGATATCACAAAAAAATTGGGTACCGATCGATCGATTTGGCAATCGATCTGAGCAAAATAATCTTGACTGCCTACCTAGTCTCAAAACCAATGCACGCCCCTGAAGGCGACTCCGATCCGATACATTTTTTCTTTGGAACTCGACACTTGTAAAACTCGTTCTGACTGGACCTTATGCCGCTTTGCAGTTATACAATCGCACTTTCTAATAATATTATTTATACATTATGACTACTTACGTAGCGGTCAAGACACGGGGTCTGGGAGAAATTGATGAGCACGTCAACCGTGATTCATGATGTAAAGTATAGATCAAAGTGGACGTGAAAGTTTGTCCTGTCAGTAAAAGTGATAGTTGTTAAGTCTCAATCAGTGGTTTGTTTATTGACCAGCGGCAATAGTTGCGACATTATCTGTTATTCTTGTCTATATTAACCTTAAAGTAGCATTCTATTAATGTCATACTTTAGGGCAAAGGCCTCCGTCGTTGCATTTAAGTCAAAATAATGGATGCTTACTTGGTGAACACGAAACCGAACCGTGTTAGAAAAGACGTACACAAAAGTAAAGTTAAAATACCCGGTAATTGAACCCAAAACCCCGAAGTCATGACTTGTACTTAAACCAATGACCAACGGGGTCAATAAAGGACAGTTTTTCGTGACACAGATCGCCCGTTGAGCCGTAAGTCCCGGATATTTTGCAAGGTGGCATTTATAGAACTCGCCATGTCAAGCCTCAAATGGTAGCTTGGCAAACCCAGACTTAACTATTTGCTCAATCAAGCGATTAATATAGAGAGATTGCAATAGTAGGTACTAGGGATTGAGTCATATGTGATAGTATGGTGGTAGCGTCCAAAATGGCGGATAATTGCTTTTGGTCTGTTTATCTCGTTACTACGCCTAATGGCCGAATGGACGGCCAAATAATTTGCTCGATCGATACATACAGATTGGCCTGCATCCGCCTAGGTACAGTCGCTGGCGGGATGCGGATACAGGATAAGGATTCAGGCTTCCATAGCTTAATAGGATGACTGAAACCATTTTCACAGTCCACTGTTTGACGAACTCACTCCATAATTAGACATCGTTGTAATAAAAGGTACCTTTATTGCCTTTGCTACTTTTGGCAAACAGATGTTAAGGTCATAAACTACTTTTTATCCAGAATCAAAATCCACGCGGGTGGAGCTATGGGTTGGGCTAAAACTAGTATTTTAGTTTGACAAGAGAGGTTTTCGAAGACTGATATTGCACACATTTCGCACTTCTTCTTCGCAAGCCATTAATCTCTTAAATAATAAGTTCAATTGCAGACATAAATAATTTCATTTCGAATCGCTTTTTTTGGTCTGACTGTACTATTGGTAATTTAATAGTTTGTTTGCTAATCCCGATCGTGCTCTGACGTGTTTCCCAATGCATTAATCTGAACGTCTGTGACATTAAATATACGTATTAGCTTAGTGAAACAGAACGAAATAAATGGTCCATTCTGTGGTTCAATCATTTGTTGGTATTTTAGCATGTTATTTTCTCTTTTTTGTATGATTGGAACAAAAAACTTGATGGTTAGGACGTGATCGCAAACCCGAAATAAATAAAACAGCGCCATTTTGTCTCAAACTAAGCATAGTTTGTTCTGTAATTGCCAGACAATAGATTACCTAAGTCCTTTATGTAGATATAAAATATTACTATACTATGTATGTATACATATTACATACATATCAAAATTAAAAACACCCAGACCCATAACCGCAATCACAGGTGTAATCAACAACTACTAAAGCATTATGTCAAATCGATAGTCAAAACAAATATTTTGTTCCACTAAATTATTGTGACATGATTCATGATTATTTTTAACATACTATGTATTTGTTTTAGGTATGCCAATTTCCATTCTACGGCTACTGGCTTCTAATCCACAATCAGGTTATTTTTTTATTTTTCTATTATTTTATTTTCAAAAATTTCATTGTGTCGTTTATTTGAGATAAAAGAAGTTGTTGTAAGCTTCTTGTTATTGACTTTTGTTAATGAGAAGAAATTATTATGGTACTATCTAAGTATCTAACGTGAATCAGACAGTGGGAATGTTGGAACTAACAATGAAAGTTAAGAACTTACATATTGATATAAAACACAATGTAATACGAGTGTCAACAATTTCTATTGTCATTAGTGTAGTGACCATCTACATAATAAAGTCAAAAGGGCGAAGTGGTGACTTAAATATGTAAATAGTAATTTCAACCTAGGCGTGGCTTTACCTCAATATCTAAAATAATGTAACCTTTCAAATGGTGAAAGAATTTAGCTTAAACATGAGGTAAAGTAAAAATAATAATAAATGTAAATAGCAATCTTTACTAAGATTGATCTTCCACTTTCTTCCACATCAATTCAATAATAAAATAATTTTTTACTTCTATTTTCATGGAGTACATAATATTATTATGGATAGGCTAAGCTTCGTGTGACTAAATGATGCTGTGAAAACTGTCCAAGCATATTAACCGGGCCACTGACCCAATGACTCATAATAAAGTTGACGGTAGCTATATCATCACCAATGTACTGTCTCCCCTCGTCTTCAATCATCATGTTTATAATTACATCTGCGCCTACGAATTATCCAGAAAGCCGCGCGTAGGGTTCCCAGATCAACAATTATGAAAAATCCGGAGAAAATTACGGACTTTCTTGTCAATTTTATATTAATTTCGTTATGCATCGTGCAAGACTGCAAGTGAAATAAACAAAAACACAAAATAAGGTCGAAAATTTAACGCGCGCGCGATGTAGAGATGACTGGTGAAGCACTATGACTCTTCACTTATTGGCAGAAATTTCTGACGGTTTTTTAATGATCTAGATGAGTTGGCATTGGCTTGGCAGACACGCACGCAGTGAGCTCCGTATTCCATTATCGGACATTAAACCAGGAAACGTCGCTCAATGTGCTGTCACACTGTAGGTTCATCTGGTCTTCGGGCCTTCAGTGTTTTCAAGTGTTCTGGCCTCCATATTAATATTACCGGAACACAGCCAGAGCGGTTATGGCGGCATAAGATTCCCTCCGCATTCTGAAAAAAGATCTATATTTCCGGACTTTTCGTATAATTTCCGTTTGGCAGCCCTAAGCGCGCGCCTCGTCTTTGTTCGCATTGACTCACGGCCGGATGTCAACGCATTCTGTTTGGCCTGCGCGCACGCATTCTGCGGAACGCTGTCTGGAAACAAACGGACTGATAATTGGGTCTTCATTCTTGGAACTGGTTTAAGTCTAGCTTTGTGTGTTGATTACTAGAATTAATTTTGGTGTCTTATCGAAGTTGTGGGGATTACGAGGGGGGATGATTCGTAGGAAGCTAAAAGGCTACCCGGTTTAAGTGACACTGTCACTAAGACGCGTGTGTCTTGTTCCTTAAAGACAGGGCTCTTTGACGTTTATGAACTTGAGTTTCATCAATACAACACGGAGACATCCCTGCCTGACTCAAGAAACGAAAGCTACGTAGGTAGTTGTACAGTACAGGTATAGCAGTACTGTACAACTCCTCCTGTTTCTCTAGTAGTGATAAGTTCAACGAATGCGAAACGATAAGAAACCACAAGATTTCCGAGCGTTTCATGACATTCAGGCAAAGTCGCCTGCTCGAATATAGTCGTAGCATCGTACGCGAATGTACTCGTAGCATGGAAGTTGTTGCCTGCTCCGTGGAGCGTAGAATCAGTACGTCGTACGGTGTATACAGAAAATTACATTTGAATTTTAAATCAGTTCGTAAATCTGAATGGCTTGAAGGTTGTGTGTTGCAAGTTTTTTGTTGTCTGCTAGTTTACAGCTGGACATGTGGTCTATGGAAAGCAGTTATTTTGAGATTTGAGGAAAAGAAGTCAATAGAATTAGAAGCCTCAAATAGCATGAAAAGGCCGGGGCCTCCGTGGGCAAATGTAATCTCTTCTGAAACCCAATATAAGTTCAAGCAACTGAGCTTTACTAGTAAAACCACCCTTTGAATGTAGCTAATACATTGATATTTATAAAAAAGGCTCTTTTCTTCAAAAGCTTTCATGAGAAGAAACTAAAACAGAATATTATGATTCTGTCCATGACGACGCGTATGAATAAAATCATGATATATTAACATGTTAAATTTTTACAGCAAGTCTGTTACTACGAATCAGCCATAATAGGCATAAAAAAAACAATAATTTCCTTGAAATTGTCATTCCACGTTCAATCTGTAAGCTTTTGAAAATGTGTTTCGCAATGTATACAAATGATACGCAAATAGTTTTCGCGATACTTCGTCAAACGAAGGAGCAAAGTAAATAAAAACTGATCGTACAGCTTCGGGCCCGAGCGAGTAGAGGTCGATGCGCAGGCGCCGCGGCTCAAGGCGAGCTGCTCGAGACCGCGTACTGACTGCGGACTGTCGACGTCTTGCTGAGTTCACTTAGTTGGTTGAATACAGTATTCCAGAGACTTTCTTGCGTGTTCCATGACATTTGGATGATGGGAAATCATCTGTTGGATGTTAAAGCTATTTAATGTCCCACTGCAAGGCAAGCAAAGGCATTCGAATCATTTATATTATACGCTGCTAAAATCATAATACGCTTTTTAAGTTTTATCACTTCTTAGTTTTTACCCAAGTGGCCAAACTACTGTTCCACGGTCTGTAATAGTGATCAGTTTTTATATTTTTTATCATTATTTATTGATTTATCAATAACACTTACCTATTTGATAAGATGACCTACTGGTTTTCTGGGTCATCGCTCTTGGCGTGCTTTTGTGAGTTGTGTTTGTGAGATCATAATATTACTAATATGGCATGGTCAATGTCACTTCTCTCAGGTTTCATTTGAATAACATGATCTTTATCATGACTACTGTTTACATCTGTCGTCTTTTTCTCATTTGATTTGAATCCGAAAACGTGTTTTTTTCTGGCTCATTGGCAAATAAAGAATGAGAATTGAAGTGATTTCGTTTACGAGGATTGTCGATTTCTCTATTGACAGTGACTGCCATGAAGTGTGTTGCGTGTTGTGTTGGAAAATGAAATTCAACTTATAGAAGAAGAAATATATTTTGGATCAGACTTTTGTTTGGAGATGATGTAGAATCTCCGCTATTTTTCCTTATCTGGACATGTGAAATTCTTATATACAATGCGTGCTCACTGCTCTGCCAAATATGTATAATGATGACTTCCTTTCTAATTTCTCGTGGCGTTTTAACGAAAGCAATAATAAAACAGTTACCCTCACGTAACTTGAATGTGTGGGTTAAATAGTAACATACATTATCATACTTAGTCAAACAAAGCGGTTTGAGAACGATGATGCAATTGAGTTAATGTAGGAACGAGTGGAGACAGAACACCTGATCACACAAGTTGTTTTGTGACGCCGACTGTAAACACCGTTCAATTTAGCCGACTTGAATTGGATGATAACCATAATATTATTGCGTGTATGAGAGGTACAGTCGATGTGCCGCTCGGTTGGTCAGCTTTGCCTTGCCTTGAGTGTGGAAGGAGTTTCGCAGGTGTCCAATCCAAGTAAAGACCGACAAACTTATCTGTTCCGGTGGCGGCGTCGCTACTGTCTATTTAAAACTGTCATTAAATATCGTTTTTGCATTGCATTTCACGTAGTTCCAATTTTGGCCACCGGAACAGATAAGTTTGTAGGTCTGTATAGAGGTCACGCTTAGTTGGTATTTTTCTCTAAGCGCTTTGTCTAAATCTAGTCAGTGTACGCTGTTAACATAATCCAAGATTTAGCAAGTCCAGCTATTACATTGGAGCGCCTGTCATCTCTCATCTCATCGACGAAGCGTGAAGAAGCACCTTGTGGGCCAGTACTGCGATGCCAACGGATAGAACGCCTCGGTGTTGCGTCCGTTGTCATGGTAATTTGGGTTCCCCTTTTGCTTACCATCAGGCTAAGTGGAGCCAATGTACCGAGCTACTAAAAAAAACCTGACCTGCTCGACCAATAACAAAGGAACTAGACTAATTGGATCATGGCTAAACGGTTATTGGACTTTGCTGGTTCCCTCGCGATGTTTTCCTTACCGACGAGCTAGTAGAAAATACGTCCAGAAAATATCCATAAGTGAGCGCAGATATTCAAACCATTACGCATCGAACTCGGGTAACGCCTCGTTGGCCTGGCGATCTCAATATCTGACGGTAATTTAAAGGTTCTAGGTACATTGCCTTGGTCAGATCAGTTTGTGGTTTTCTAATAATAGATTAGCGATGACCAACCCGCTCGTTTCAAACGTGGTAATTGACACATGAATGTTTTTGTGACCTTGTTTTCAATTATGGAGGTCTTTGCCCTGCAATAAATTATAGCAAGTGGACAAGACTAGTTGAAAAATTAGGGTAGAGTACATGCGTTAATTTGTTTGGTAGCCAACTACAATTTGTTTTCATATTCGAACTCATTACAATCATTACAATTTAATTTAAGCAAAATTATAGTTCTTTTTAACCATGTCATTAGTCGATTTAAAAAAAAACACGACATTCAAAGACGTGGCACATTTTTTATCTGCAACTTCTGAAATTCGTAATAAAAGCGGTTCAAAAAAGTCGTTAACTCCAATCAGATATCTATCCATCTTAAAACGCTTTGTTACTTTGTTTGTCGCTACTTTGTCGGTGGGGGCTAAGTCGGGTTTCGTCTTTTCCGAATTAGTTCACAATTTCACGTTAAGAGAACACTAGAGCGCACAATTAGAGTTAGTTTCTACATATTTTGATTAACATGCAAGTATATTTTAAGTGAAGGGCTTGATGATCATAGATTCTATCGTCATACATATTGAGTGTTACTTATTGTTGTTGTCCTCTTGTTATCTCTTCCCTTGAGGTGTGTCTCAGTAGGCAGTAGTAACTCTTTACTAAGCTGGGAACAGTAACTTTATAAAAAAAGTTTCGGTGTAAAATGATTGATTATAAATCGCTTATGCAGTCTCAACATTTAGAAAGCTGATGTTAAAACAGTAATAAGATGTATACTAATGCTCAAACATTTGTAACACAAATTGTCTGACAAATAACAAACTCCAGGCGCCCTTTAATACTCCTCCAAACTTCCAGAACATAATTAAAGTGTTCGACAAAGAATTTCGACCGCGTAATTGTAATCTTATAAAAGGCACCGGTTTCAAATTTCGTGATCCAATTTGGTTGTTTTCGTGATCCGCTTATTGCTGGAGAACGGTCGGCCTTCGCCTTGGCAGTGGCGAAGCCCTACCGAATACGTGAGTACAGTTCAAGTGCAAACTCGTTACGGCTGTGATAGCCGATTGGTTATTAATAGCCTTTGTGTAAACAACGTGGTACGTATCAAGGAAATAATGTCTGGAAAAGTTTGAAATGGGATGTTGTGATATAGGAAATAAAGGTTGCTGAGCATCTTAAGCTTTTAAAATTGCATTATTGCCAAGGCATTAAGACTATCATAATGACGTTTAACCATGTACATTTTCGATGATATTTTAAAAATACGTTCTATCGGATTGACTTAGCCAGTGCTAGAACTTTAGTACTCGACCACATAGCTACCATCCCCGACTAATAAAAAAGCTGTTTTCTATCATTTTTTTAAAGTTAATAGTAAGTATCAATGCATCCCACTGAAGTGTCCCTGAGCCAAAGGTTACTCACCATCAGAGCTTGCCTACTGACGTTATACAAACAAATTAACATCAGTTTTAATTTATTGTAGTAAATGTATAATAGCTTAGATCGAGTTGTACGACCTGCGTGACTATTAGGCCATATGGATTGTCAATTAGTGTTAAGTGGATCTAATTAGGACTACAATCTATCAGTTTAGTGGAAAGCCGTGTATTAATCTATTGTTACGTCCAAATAACATGGACAACCGATCATAATTTCAATTAGAACTTAATTTTACTATCGTAATTTTAGTAATATACGTTGGTTATACTGACACACGTCAGAATAGTATATTTATACGCGAACAGAGCCGCTGGCACAAGTTACTATTGCATATTATGAAGAAAAAAAAGTACATATTAATATTTGATATAAAGGCTGTTTGATAAAAAAATTATTGTATGCATGCCATTTCCCTTTAATTGAATATGAACATGACTGATTATACAATTTAAGTTGGTTTCATCCGGTTGAATAATTCCCTGCTTCCTTGCAAACGAAGTCGCTTACAAAAGCTTGTAGGATATAAAATGTTGTAATATTTGAACAGGAATTGACGACATGAAGGTGGGCCATCACGCAAAGGTACCCAGTCTACTGTGACAAACATTGCGATTGCAAATGATAACCATCATTGACACAGCTAGTAGTTGGCGATAAAATTGAGCAAAACACCACCCGTGCCAAATTCATTCCTTTGACTCTTTTGATGTAAGTATAGTACAATGGAAGAAAGTAACATATTATTATAGTCATATTGTGTGTCCTTTCACACACGTAGGCCTTTACAATTTCTAATGGAGGTGGTTCTACCTTATTTAAAGGGTTACTGGTCAGTAATTTTGTCAGGAATATTGCATAGGTAAAAATATTATCAGCATAGAAAATTAATTTTCTTATGTGTATTGATAGATAGATAGTTCGTTGAGGGGCAGTTTCACCACTGATAGATAAGTTCATTATTATTTATCTGACAGATATCTTAGACGCTGTCAACCTTTATAACTGACATAAAATTATACGTTTGTCAAATACACATTATGGAATAATATGGATGGATGAATGTCGGGAAGACGAACTATTTTCTTATTATTTTACTCTGCCTCGAATGAGAAATGACGGGTTAGTAGACACATCAATTATGATTATAGTGTTTGTCAGTCTATTCATTCGCCGTTTCCAAGGCAAAGTCAAATAATCCACTTTTCTATTTCTCTCTTCACATCTTTAATGACGGATCATTAGGATGTTTCTAGAACGTCCTTGCCAGTCGTCGGAGGTAAGAGTGGGTGTAAACGAACCCTTATCTGGTCATTGTTAGATGATTTACTGTGTTATTTACCGACCTTGTTCGATGCTTGATGCAATAGTACACAGTTCGGTTAGTAACCGTGTGCCATTTCTGTTGTAATACGAGTATGTGCTATATTGTGGGTCTAAAAAAATAATAGTCCTGAGCAAGATTTAAAATAATAACTTTGTTACTGTACTTAAATACAAATTTAACTATATCCGATGAAGTCAAAACGCAGTAATGTGATATTTTTTCAGGATAAAAAGTAGCCTTACTCCTGCTCCCAAGCAATCGGTTGCGACGTGAAATAAGTACATTTAATAACAACATCTAACGTATTTAATGTTAGTAGCAAATCACAAGATTTCATAATTAGTGCTCGTTACTTTTTTGATTGAAGTATTTTTCGATTACTCAGGGAAGTAGAGAGAGAGGAAAGTAAGAGAATTTATTGGATTTCTGCTTAGAGTACTCTAAGTATGAGATTAATTTCCAGTCGCATTTCCGCAATGAAATAAATAAAATGTATTTTATTATTATTTATTTATTATTATACTGTGCCATTTTAAATTGCACCGGGGGCGTATCGAGTGGTGGATAACAATGTTAGCTACTTTGTTAAAGCCATCTTTAAGAGTTATTGTTATGTTACCTATATTTGATGCTGAAACTTTATAATCATCCTATTTTTAATGTCCCACTACATAGCAAAGGCATAAATAACGTAAAAATTCAGTTATTTTTCAAACCATTAATCGTGGCGGGGTTACACGTTTAGACCTAAGCAAATACAAGGTGCTTGAGAAATTCCTGTTCATTTAGTTCAGTAATACGATGTAACATCATTACAGCCGGGGGAAGGGAGGGGGTTGTAATTAAATCCAACCATGTATCTGAAGTTGCTTCCAGCTCAGATGCGATATTAATTCAGTTTTATGCTGGGCCACTAAGACATGCGCTAAAGAATGTGTTGGTTTCTATGATTTATGAACGTGTTTTGAAGAAAGTTTGAGACTAGCGCATTTTATTAAAATAGATATAGTGTAGCAATGAGGCTTAGGGTCAGTTACAACATTAACAGATGAAGTCGTGTTAATTTATCCTTTAGATTTAGAAATTACATGCTGACATTGTTTTCAATTTTTCAAAATAGAAGACAGCACCACTGTTAACAGACTAATCTGTCAGTAGTGAAATTGGCCCTTTATTTAATTTTTTACTGAAGATTACAGTTAGTATGATGAGGAAAAAGTATTTAGGTATATCACTGAAGGCATAAAAGTCTTCAATCAGGTTTATTAGGTTATACCTATATAAAATTTGTTCAAATCGTTGCTAATACAAGTATAACAAGAAGAGTAAACGCAAATTGTATTATCGTAACAGCATTTGTAATAAAATCTACTTACTAATTTATCTTCATCCGGTCTAGACCGACGTATGTTGAGCATAACTCGTAACAGACCTAGTAGGAGGAGGGCCCTCCCAGGGGGGAAATTAAATTTGCTATGTGCCAGACCTGGATATAAGCTTCGTCTGACGTTCACAATGCCTGAATGCTCCGAGGAAGATTTGAAATGTGGGAATACTGGGGTTTGCGACAAAACTTAACAAGACTCTTAAAATTTCTGTGGTGGCTTTGACTTATACTATATAAATATGACGTTATAATGAGTTGAAATGCCTCGTCCTTTTTGAATTAAGGGTTATAATTTGATTCCCGTGTCGATCAAAATGTAATAAAAAGTTTCAAAATGTTCTCGGGTTTGCGATCACCCACTAACTAAAAAGTATCTTTAGTTAACGTGTTTATCTGAGAAATTCCTCATTTTCCACAACATGCATTTACACATACTTTCGCTATATGCAGGGTTTGTTTGTGATTCGACTGCCGTTGTCCATCCATATCGCGAACGAGATAAATGGAAACAGGAAATCTTCAGAGTACCTCCTCGAAGTTCTTGATAGATTGCTGCGATGGGGTATTTATTTGTACCATTAATAGATCACGAAGAAAAATGATTTGCTGACAGTTTTTAAGGGCATTCGAAGGACTTTTTCAATAGTTACTCCTTTAAATGTAGATTGATCTAGTTCCAAAATATCAGTTTAACACTTGTGCACCTAAACAAAAATATTTAGTTACTGGAATTGTAAAATCCTGAATCATCATGCAAGCGTAACCTGACACAACAAAGCGCTTGTAAATTGAATGTTATCTGTTCTATCTACAATCACAGTCTTTAGATTTGAACAATGAGTACATTAGTCTTTATATAAATAAATATAGGCGTGTACTTGAGCCTTAGCAACTTTTTGATAACAAGCCCGTCACAGGTCATCGGCTCACCCCACATTTCGCGTGTTGACTCCTCGGTCGTCGCTCCGCGCTATTTCTGCGCGGCGTGACGATACGGCTTAGGGCAGCCAACTTTCACGTCACGGTGCGAATGTTTGCGTTGCAACTAATTCTGTGGTTTGGGTAGGCTTAGGACAAATAGCTTTATTGTCGCTAAGAGCTATAATGTCCACTGATAAATGTTGACCCTCGTACGCAAGCGATGGGTTTTGAAAACATGGAGGTCATTTATGTTCCCGACTGTCTGGTAGCTATTGGAAGTTTTTAGAGGCCAACTAGATAAGATACCAACTGCAGATGCAATAAAAACATACGATGAAATGAAACCGATGTGTTTTGATTAATCTTCATGCAATGTGCCACTTAGCATCAGATGAGCATACCGCTTTAAAAATTAAAAGTGTCGTGGCGTCAAACAATGTGCATCATGCTGCAGGTTTCAGGGAGAACAACATTTCATTGAATCTACATGTTGTGTTTCTTACCGTACAGTCCACTTTTCAAGGACTTTTCTGCTCCAGCGGTTAGCAGTTTTTCGCACTGTGCCAAGCTATTGCTATTAAGACTTGCTGACCCGCAAAATTGGCGCTACCGAGCTTAGTTACTGTAAAACAGTACGGTACCTTTCATTAGTTTTTGGAAAACAATTTCGGTGTGACGTCCTACTGATTACAGTTACCGATGCGACTAACTTTTGCGCAGCTGTTAACGTAGAACTAGTTTAGTTGAATACTGTGCCTTGGGTGATTGGTAGAAGATCATTCAGAGAACAGACACCTTCACCATCTGATGAAATTTTACCTCTCTAGCTTATCATTACAAATGAAATGTAAACTAGTTAAGGGTCTATCAATGAAACGGGTCACAGTGACTGTCATCTGAAGTTGTAAAGCGAGAAATAATCTTGCTATTATTGTAGTAAGAACGTTCTACTCGTTTATTAATTTATGGTCCAATTAATATCGTATTAGGAGTGATTTATGACATAATTCGTTTGGAAATTCGAATGACTTATTCCGTAAAGTTTAATGATAAATAATTTTGAATGACAATGTTTTCACTCTGCCGTACTCAGCCGTAATACAGCCTCGACGTAAAGTGCCAAATTGAACTCGACAAATAAACAATTGTGACTTTTGAAATGAATATCACTAATATTTTAAGGCCTTTAATTAAAACTTTATCAATTTATTTGACACGTAAGTTTTTACCTAGATTTTATGATTACTTTCCTCAATCTCGGAATATCCTATCCCGTGATTTTTGGCCTGATGGCTACCTTAGCATCGGAAACATCATTTTTGATCGGTAGCCTTGCTTCGTAATGAACCAGTACACTTGAAATCAAAGACTCGAAGATCAGAGGAACCTACAGAGTGGCAGCACAAGTGACGCTTCCTGGTAAAGTGTCATTCAATGGCATATATAAAATATAACAGCCGCCCCTTAACTTAAGGAGACAGCGTATCCGACAACTGAAATATCATAAAATAAATATAAACCTTACTTGTCTCTTCTGGGAAAGCTGTCGAATCGTCGTGTTTGTCGCAAACGACCAATTCGCGAGTCGTAATTGGGCCTGATTCGCTTTTTCCGGTGTGCCCTTTTCGGGATTACTGTAAATAAATGATTCGGCGAAATGATGTGATTACGTTGGACGAAAATTGATGGAAATGAGTCCCCTTGTGATCATGATTGTGGCTCACAATCATAACGTTCTATCTTTAGTATCAAATCCGTATTCGTCATAATCAGGAGGATTTCATTTGCCTGTCTGACGCTGAAGGCTTGATGTTTTTGTTATTTCCCATACATAGATGGAGGAAAGTAACTGAAGACTTGTGTTATGGGTGTCAAAACTAACGATGGTACAACAAACGTTCATTACAACAACGGGATTAAAACTCTACAGGTATTTAAAGCTGAAAGTGACTACTAAAAGTGCCAGCGCACCGTAGATTACATTGGTAGATATTTTTCTTTGTCTCGTATATTGCGCAACGGCTGATTACGTATCATCACCGTCATTACTTGTGAGTAAGCCGATGTCACCTTGCGGGCGATGCAACCTGCAATTTGCTTTATCTCGACCAGCGGTGCATGTCGAACTTGCGTTTTTACGTAACACCTGCGAGTCATCACTGCAAGGTTGGATCTGAAACATTGGAATCGAGGATTCAGGCGACTGGGACCAAATAAAACTGGGACCGCGGTCCCAGTTACCTGATAACATTTTTGAATCGGTCGACTGGGACCATATACCTAATTTCCTTTAACGTACAGTTAACAGAAAAATCAAGTTATAACTCAGGATTTTATTTTATTTAGTATTACGGTCAAGTATTTTTGAAGTGAAAACTTCTGACTACACTTTTTTTTATGGGGAAAAAATGTTAAACTCGCGACAGATTAGTAAGATTGATTCGCCATGCTCGTCGAAGTTATAGACGCCCAGAAACACCAAAGAGAAGTCACACGGAATATCTAATGGCGGAGTAGAATTTCATGGAAATAAAAGCGAGTGATGCAAAACTTCTATTTGAAGTACCAGGCGCCCATAAGTACCGAAGAGTAATCACACGGAATATTTCATTCTAAAATGGCAGCGTGGTGAATAAAATTCATGTAAAATAAAAGCGAAGTGATGCAAAACTTCTATTTGAAGTACCAGGCGCCCATAAACATCAAAGAGTAGATCGAAAATTCGTAAGACGGATGGAGAGTAGACAGGCAGTGCCTCAGAACAATAACTAAAGCAGGCGGTGCGGCGTTGTGTCAGTATGGATTTGTCATAAAAGTGACATTCGGTTGCTAAGTAACATTGTTATGAGGAGATGATTGTCATTGCAAATAAATATTACACCACGATATGTGCATCTTCTGACTTTATTATAAATATATAATAGGAGTAATGAGTACTTACTTTATGGTGTATAAAGTTAAGAGACATTAAGACTGATTTTTATATTATTGTTTTGAGGAGATTTCTGTTGAATGTTTACTTATAATTACTAGTTAAGTAGGCATATGAGCCAACGTGATTTTTAAAACATAATTAAGACTGTTATACTGTTTAAGTAGGTAATACAAAAACTAACTTACCTTTGCAAAAATTAACTTTGTTTTATTTGTGACACCTTTTCTGCTAACTGTACTAAATCTTGTATTTCAACAATGGATTTGTGGTTAAAATTACGGGTGGTCCCACTCGCCTGACGAAATAAACAAATAAAAACTAATCAGGCAACTGGGACCGCGGTCCCAGTTATATAGTGGTCCCAGTCGCCTGAATCCTCTTGGAATCATCCTAGAGAACCATCTTGGAGTAAACAATGATAGTGCTATTTGTTGCTGCTCTAATGTTCAAGCTGAAATTACACAAAAAAATTGTTTTGACCAAACAATTCTGCAAATTTTTCACCTGACAAATTGTTGGGAACTAGAGAAACATTTATTACAGTTTTATGACATGAGTAAACGAAAATAGGTTGTTTTATGTAAATTGTTGAATTAGCTTGCTGATGCGATGGCAGCGGTCCAAGATTCGTATTAACTATTAAGCTAATAGTTTTGTCGGCGCTGAATTTGAATTGAGTTGCTGCGGTTTCTTTTGCATGTCCTGTTTCTACGAGTACAATGGTAGTTTAAGGGAAAATTCAAGACTTACTAGTGTTTTAACTTAATTTAGTTTTTTAAGTTCATGAATACCATTATCATAGTAATAGTTCAGAAGTAAAAGATAATTTGATTAATATGCCTATGTAGTTTCGCTCAGACAAAAATTGCCCATTGAAAACACTCTTGAGACAAAATCCTTTTATTTGTATGAATGTTGTAACGTCTGTCATAGGTCAGTGGGGCATGTAATAACTCATAAGTTCCAGTCGCGACTGTGTCAGCTGTCTCAGCGATGATTAGTAGGTGTTATTAGTTGGTCGGGCGCATCAACTTCGCGCAACTTGCCGGCGGCAGACAGGCTCGGCCGAGCAAACACATGGTTTACACTCGCAAGCACTTCGACCTACTCTAATCTGTCAAATTCTTGCAACAAATTTACAGCTTAATGTCTATCGCATAGAGTTCTAAATAGATTAGGGTAGTTTGATCTGCTGCCGACTGTACTCTGCTCTGTCGTGTCGTTGTACGTCTTGTGTCAACTCTAAGGAACTAATGTTTGCAATTTAGGAGGTTGTGATGCATACATTGTTGTTGTAGTCTGTTTTAATTTAATATCAGAGTCTAGCTGCTTCGTCCATATAAAAATAGATATTGTCTTTGTAATTTATTTGGAAATAAACAAACATGTGTTTCTTATGGTGATCTTAATGATCAAAAGAAAACAAAAGCATTTTTATATACATTTTTACGTATGTCATGTTTGACACAAATGTTTAGAAAAAGGGTGCAGGGAAAGACCTTTGTAACTATCGGATTTCAACTTTTTTCAATTTCGAATAGCTTTCAACTAATTTCGGTAGAGTCTTTGTTTATAATTTTCTACGACATAACATGAGTAGTTCCGCCCTTCTCAAAAGATAGGGAGCGATGTCGGATTTCACTTGCTACACCTTGCTGGCTGTAGTCGATTAGCAACACTAGTAGAATTTGAAACATTCCTATTGCTATAGACCAGGAAATAGCCCCGTGCCACCACTGCTGCAATGGGTTCGTTAATTAAGTATACAACGCAAATTGCAAATGCAAAGATACAGCACAATTCAATCAGCCGTCGCTAATGCATACATTCTCTGTCTAAAATTAGCCCCGGCCTGTATTCGCTCGTCCGCTCGTCACCGCTCAGCCTTTATTTAGCTGCTGTCGAGCCTTGACTGAGCATCAGTTCTCGGAAGGCGCCAGTTGGCATGTTCGTTCGCGCCTTTGTGACGTCAGTCAATGGAGTTTGAGTGGTCTCACATGGTATCGATGAGTACAGTTGTTCTTGAGATATCCTGCGTTTGCTGTTGAGACATCCTGCATTCGTTGAGTATATTTTGGGCTCTTTGTCTTGATTGTAATGCCCTTGATTGCTGGCTAGACCATTTATTTCATTGAAGTGCCTGTTTCCAGACACCTAGTAACTTTTGTAGAGAAACCAAATTCAATTACGGTTACACTGAAAGACTAAACTTTAGATACCTTCACAGATGCCGACAAAAGTGCATAGTTGTGTACGTATTAGTTTCTGTCTTCTGTTTGTATTAACTTTAGTTGAGGTAATATTAATAAGGAAGTCTGTCTGTACTAATAAATGTAAATAAGAGGCTGCAAAATTAAATTGCGGCAATTTGAACTGTGCGGCTGTGCCGGTGGAATAGGCCGTAGCCACAGACATAGATAGAAATATCTGTTGCCGTAGCTTTATCATCAGTGTGATGCTGTCTATTTGTATAGTACCTATTTATAAGGACCGTGTTTTCAAACTAAGTTCCAATACTTCGTGCAAACTGGGTTTTCCCATCACAAGTTTTAGTTTTCTTATCATTGTCATTATCAACGATGCATGAAGATTTCTGTAATGGAGGGTTTTGCCCTAAATTGCGACTTAAACCAGCAGGTTTAAGTAAAGTAGCAACGTTACTTAGTAGTTTGATACGTGAGATTCTCACCCTCAGGCTATCAGCCAGCAGATATAAGGAAAACATGTTAACGGTAATGGGGTTACGCAAGCGATTACGCGACCCGTTACACAACGTTGTTGTTATTGTTTTGTTACACTCATTATCACTACATAGTATTGTTGCGGGTACGGGGTACGTCAATTCAAATTAAATGCCGGTTACGAAAAGACAATTATTTATTTAAAACCACTCAACTGAAATAC
The DNA here is from genome assembly GCA_949319885.1 of Mecyna flavalis. Lineage (NCBI taxonomy): Eukaryota > Metazoa > Arthropoda > Insecta > Lepidoptera > Crambidae > Mecyna > Mecyna flavalis. Next base: position 17,104,638 of record OX439439.1, read on the forward strand.
ACCACTTTAACACAATTACACTACACACTTTACGTAGACAATTCAACACAAACACTGGTAAACACTGTTCACTTAAACGTCGCAGGATAGTTCGCACTGATCGCTTTCCGAAAAATGAATACTGCTCGCAGCGTCGCTCACTCTCTATTTATACCCGGCGCGGGCCCTCTAGTAATTTCTTCGAACATACGAGAAGCCTCGCGTGCCCACGCGGTCTAACAGGATTATTCTTTACATGAAAACGCGCGCTCAGGTAAACAAGCAGGGGCGGGCGCGCGCAGGTAAACGAGCAGGCGGGCGCGCGCGAGAATGAACCTTATTGCGTAGAAGAGTGAGGTCCGTTTTCGCGTGCAAGCTCCGTTGCCGGGCATCGTCGTAACATTACCCCCCTCTTAGTCATGCTCGTCCCGAGCATTATTTGATCCGTAATAGCGTGCCAACCGATCAATGTGCACAATCTTAGGTTTGCCCCTTGTTCCTTGCTTGATCCGATAGGTGAGGTCATTCAGCCTTGTGATGATCTTGTAGGGTCCTTCCCATCTTGGCTGGAACTTTGGTGACTTCCCTTTCTTCCGGAGTGGGTTGTGTAACCAAACCAGTGCCCCTTCGTCAAAGCCGTTAGTGTTGGCTTTACGATCGTAGCGAGTTTTCATTCGTTCGCTGGATTTTAGACTACAGTCTCTAACGAAGGCATGAATCTCGTCCAATCGTTTCTGGAGGTCAGCCACATAGTCTGTGGCAGGTTTCGGAGCTTCGGGTGGTGTACCAGTCAGGGCATCGACTGGAAGTCGCATTTCTCTGCCAAAGTTCACCATTGCGGGGGTGGCACTAGTACTATCGTGTACGGCAGATCGATAGGACAGCAGAAAAAGAGGTATGTACTGATCCCAGTCTCGTTGATGTTCATCGACAACTTTAGCCAAGTGATTTTCAAGCGTTTGGTTGAATCTCTCGACCATGCCATCAGATTGTGGATGTGCTGGGGTAGTACGAGTCTTGTGCATACCAAGTAGTTGACAAACCTCTTGGAATAGTGCGGACTCGAAGTTTCTTCCTTGGTCTGAATGTATCTCGAGGGGTACACCAAATCGGCAGATCACTTCCTGGACTAACTTCTTCGCAACCGTCTTAGCTTCTTGATTAGGCGTCGCGAAAACTTCAGGCCATTTACTGAAATAATCTTGAACCACAATGATGTATTTATTTCCCTCCTCAGATTCTGGAAAAGGTCCAGCAACATCGACTGCGATTCTTTCCCACGGGGCGCCGACATTGTACAGCTTGAGTTTTCCTCTATTCCTGGTTTGTGGGCCCTTAACTGATGCACACGTCGTACATTTCCTGCACCAGTCTTCAACGTCCTCTCGACAGTGTATCCAGTAGAACCGTTGTCTCAGCTTCTCTAGGGTTTTCTTCACACCTAAATGTCCTCCAGATACCCCATCGTGTATATACCTCAGTAAGAGCGCCACTTGTTTTCGGGGCACAACTAGCTGTAGATTGCTTTGGTCCCCTTTTGGCGTCTCCCATTTTCTAAACAGAACTCCGTCTTTAATTACTAGACTGTCCCACTGTGCCCAGTAGCTTTTTGTAGTGGGACTAAATGACGATACATCACTCCAAGAAGGCCTTTGGTCTTTTTCTTTCCATTCAAAGATTTTCTTCAGGTCGATGTCCTCCTTTTGAGCTTTCCCAATAGCGTCCTCACTCCATTCATGGTCAAGGCCCTGGGTGGTTATAATCCGGACTTTCTCTTTGGTTTCTGTCTTAGAGCAGTGGCTACAGAACTCAGGGCAAGGTCTTCTTGAAAGGGCGTCCGCATTCAAATGCGTTCTGCCGCTTCGATGTTCCACCACGAAGTTGTACTCCTGTAGTTGCTCTAACCATCGTGCAACTTGTCCTTCTGGGTTCTTGAACTGCAAAAGCCATTTTAATGCTGCATGATCCGTCCGTAAGGTGAACTGTCTGCCGATGAGGTACTTGCTAAAATGTTGAAGAGTTTTCACTACTGCCAACAGTTCCTTACGAGTCACGCAGTAGTTCCTCTCTGGCTTAGAAAGCGACTTGCTGAAATAGGCGATAACGACTTCACGGTCACCTTGCTCTTGTGATAAAACTCCACCAATTCCAGTATTGCTTGCATCGGTGTCCACGATGAATCTTCCTTCTCTGTTCGGGTATCCAAGTATGGGAGTGGTGCAAAGGTGTCCCTTCAGTTTATTGAAAGCTTGTTCACATTCCAAGTCCCAGGCAAATACTCGTTTGTCTTCCGTAAGTCGATGAAGTGGCTTGGCGATGTCGGAGAAGTTCTTGACAAAGCGCCGGTAATATGCGCACAAGCCCAAAAAGGATCTTACATCCGTCTTGTTTGTTGGTGTAGGCCATTCTTCGACAGCTTTTATCTTCTCTGGATCGGTCCTCACACCCTTCGCCGAGATGATGTGTCCTAAATAGGCCACTTCTTCCTTAAAGAATGCGCACTTCTTCGGACTGAGCTTTAAATTTGCTTCTCGAATCCTGGTATACACCTTCCCCAGATTCCTTAGGTGTTCTGCGAAATTTCGTCCCATGACGATGATGTCATCCAGGTAAACAAGACATGCGTCTCCCAGCAGTCCAACCAAAACCCTCTCCATTAGCCGCTCAAAGGTTGCCGGAGCATTACAAAGTCCAAAGGGCATAACGTTGAACTGCCACAGCCCATTTCCAGTTCCAGTGGTAAATGCCGTCTTTTCTTTGTCTTCTGGATGGATGTCCACTTGCCAGTAACCACTTTTTAGATCAACTGTTGAGAACCACTTCATACCGCTCAGCATATCCAATGTGTCGTCAATCCGTGGCAAAGGGTAACTGTCCTTCTTCGTTACATTATTTAACATCCTGTAGTCAACGCAAAATCTGGTGCTGCCATCTTTTTTCTTAACTAGGACTACAGGCGATGACCACGGGCTCGTCGAAGGTTCTATGATGCGGTTCTTGTGCATCTCGGCAATCATCTCTGCTACTTCCTTTTCCTTGGCAAACGGAAGGCGCCTAGGGGTCTGCTTGATTGGTTGCGTTTCTCCCGTGTGTATGCGGTGTTTAACAAGGCCTGTTCGTCCTAAATCATGGTCACCCTTTGCGAAGATGTCAGAGTAATCGTGTAACAACCTCTTAGCCTGTTGAAGTTCCTGTGCAGATAACTTGTCCTTACAATCTTCTAGAAGCTGCATGACGTCATCTCGTTGACAGGATTCTGGCTCCCGAGTCCTTTTCAACTTTCTTATAGAATAACCCGTTTCACACCGACCGATCACACAGTTTCTTCGTAACTGTACCTCATTTCCACTAAGATTTATTATCCGCACTTTCGCTCCTTCTCTGGTCATTGCCAACGTTCTTGCCGTGATCCAACTTGGATGATCGCCACAGTTTTCTATTACTACACTACGTCCTTTACACACATTAGGAGGGAATCTAACTTGTACTAAAGTTTCAGACCTCGGCGGTAATGTTGTATTTTTCAGGCAGTAGACTGCACACGATGATCCTCCCTCCAGGAATACTTCTTGCTCCGGAAAACTTAGTACTCCCTTAGAGACGTCTACTACACATTTCTGGTCTCTCAAAAAGTCCAATCCGATGATGCATTCATCCGTGATATTTGCTATTAGCACCTTGTAGTCGAAGGTCTGGTCTCCAATTGTTATCTTCACCACTGTCTCACCGAGGACAGTTACTGGCTGGCCTGTTGCTGTTTGCAGCTGGATGGGTAGAGGTCTGCGTCCCCACATGATAGTTCTCTTCAGGAACTCCGGGCGCACTATGGTTCTTGAAGCACCGGTGTCTATTGTGAAGATACATGTTTTGCTGTTCAGCTGTCCTTCCACTGTAAGGTTATTTCCGTTTTCCATCTGTGATACAGTGATAGTAGGAGCTTGATGTCGACCAACCAGCGCCTGCCCCACCGCCCTGGCTCCATTTAACGACAGCTCTTCAGCGTCCACTTGGGTTGAGGACGCTACTGTCGTTCTGCGCGGCAATCTTCTTTTGGGACAACTAATCCGGATGTGGCCCCTCTCTTCGCAGCCATAGCACATTGGACCCAAGGATGGTTTTCCCCTTACCACCATTTCCCGTAGTCTATGCGTTCTAGGGTCCTGGCGTACAGCTTCTACCTCCAAGGCATGGGCCAAAGCTTCTTGCAAGGTCTTATGATGTCCCAGCCTAACTGCTGCTCTGATCTCCGAGTCCTTGATTCCATCGATGAACGCTTGCAGGATGGTTGCTTCTACCAACGTTGGGCATGAGACATAGGCACGACGAACTAGTCTTTCAATTTCTGTGGCCCATTGTTGCAGACTTTCACTCGATTTCTGCATGCGGTCACGGAGCTGTGCTCTGTACGCGTGTTCAAGATGTTTGTCGCTGTACCTGCTCTCTAGTGCTTTATGGAGAGCATCCAAGGTCCTACTTTCCGGAGGCAGGTTTTCTAATGTCAGCAGGGCATCACCACGTAGAGCTAGAGTAAGCGCCATCATCGATTCTTCGTCGCTCCAGCCCTTTCCTTTGGCCACCGTCTCGAACTGGTACCAAAATGCTGCCCATGATGTTGTTCCGTCAAAGTGGGGTACTTCAATCCTAGGAGACCCAATATGCGCTGGAAGTACGGCACCGCTTTGCGATTCAACCTTCAGGATTTTATTGTGCAGTCGCTGCAACGTCACATCGTGTTTCTCTAGCGTTGCATCCACCTGGGTCAATCGCTCTTCGTGTTGGGTTTGCTGTGTCTTCACCTGAAGTACGTCCTCCTTGATGTGCCCTACCACGTCCGATACAGCAACAATTTGCTTTTCCATCGCCGCCTGCTTTTTCTCAATAGCCCCCAACAAAGTCTTTGCTAACTCATCCTGACAACGGGCCTGGTCCTCTCGTAGTTGAGCTAGCTGCGCCTCTTGACGGCGAGTTAGTTCTTCTTGTCGACGAGCTAGTTCTTCTTGTCGACGAGCTTGTTCTTCTTGTCCACGGGCCTGGTCCTCTCGTAGTTGGGCTAGCTGCGCCTCTTGACGGCGAGCTTGTTCTTCTTGTCCACGGGCCTGGTCCTCTCGTAGTTGGGCTAGCTGCGCCTCTTGACGGCGAGCTTGTTCTTCTTGTCGACGAGCTTGTTCTTTTATCAAAATTACCAGGGTGTTAAAGTCCACAGCCGGTGGTTGTGCTGCTACTGAACCCGTTGACGAAGTACTTGCGGCTTCATCTCCTTGCGAAGACGCAGTTTGGCTCCTCGTCACACGTCCCTCGCTGTCTTCTCGTGGCATCTTGAATTCCGCTTCTGACACCAATGTTGCGGGTACGGGGTACGTCAATTCAAATTAAATGCCGGTTACGAAAAGACAATTATTTATTTAAAACCACTCAACTGAAATACACCACTTTAACACAATTACACTACACACTTTACGTAGACAATTCAACACAAACACTGGTAAACACTGTTCACTTAAACGTCGCAGGATAGTTCGCACTGATCGCTTTCCGAAAAATGAATACTGCTCGCAGCGTCGCTCACTCTCTATTTATACCCGGCGCGGGCCCTCTAGTAATTTCTTCGAACATACGAGAAGCCTCGCGTGCCCACGCGGTCTAACAGGATTATTCTTTACATGAAAACGCGCGCTCAGGTAAACAAGCAGGGGCGGGCGCGCGCAGGTAAACGAGCAGGCGGGCGCGCGCGAGAATGAACCTTATTGCGTAGAAGAGTGAGGTCCGTTTTCGCGTGCAAGCTCCGTTGCCGGGCATCGTCGTAACAGTATAAAACAAAGTCGCTTTTTCTGTCCCTATGTCCCTTTGTATGCTTAAATCTTTGAAACTACGCAACGGATTTTGATGCGGTTTTTTTCATTAGATATACTGATTCAAGAGGAAGGTTTATATGTATAATACATGCATAATATAGTAGAGAAACACTGATAACTTTAGAGGTTTTTAATTTAAGGTCGTAAATAATCGCATTTTTTTGCGCTTACATTGCAAACGCTGGCTGAACCCTACGAGATAGATCAAAATAATGTACTACACTATTGTACACCTTAAAAAGTTTTACAAAAAAGTCCGCGATGGTATATGTCTATCTCTTAGGGATAACCCACAATAACCATTTTCCTTTACTTATTACGATAAAATAATGTCTTATTTACGAAAAAGTGATTTTAAGCAATACAGTATTAAACCTTATCCAATAAAGTACCATAAATAAATTGTGCATATAATATAGATCACTATGGCCCTTTACATCATGTAATTTAAATGAAAAGTTTCGAAGATATTACAGATTTAAAATGCAGGGACATAGCGGTTGCGGCGGTACCGGCCGGGGAGCGGATGGATGAACTTTTGTTATTCTTTCACGTAAAAACTACTGAATTAATTTTAATGAAACTTTACAATAATATAGCTTATACATAAGGATAACACATAGGCTACAATTTACAAGATATTCCCATGGGATAACGTCCTATAGTTCAATTCCCGCGGGATAACGTCCTATAGTTCACGCGGGCGAAGCCGCGGGCGGGCCGCTAGTATTCTATAATCCACGTCGTTAACTGCATGATAGCATGGCCGTCAATCAATGCACTAATCAAACTGATTAGTTATAATAGTAAGATAATTATTTATTTTTCATGGTAAAATTTTCAAGATTTTATTTGTTTGATGTTATGAAAACTTATTTCTGGTTGAAAAGTTCCAAATAGTCGATCGATGCTAAGTCGCATTTTAAGAGGCGGTCTCCAATTGATCCAGATTACTAAACGAGAGAACTAGACATATAGTACAGTAAAAAGTAACCTATGCCTAGGCAAAACGTTTTTCCTTCACTTTAGTCGATCAATGAATCCCAGACAACCCGCTCGTTAATTTTTCCGTCAAAACTATTAGTGGCAAAACTGGAACCAATCTCGATGCTCGTTTTTGCGTCTGGCCATTTATTTAATTATCGCCAACTTGCCTATCATAAATCACGTTAAAGACTAATGGACCAGACTTCACTTGCATCAGACAATAAATATCGTACTGCAGGGCGAAATCATAATCATACTCAACCTACAAGGTTGGTTTTTTTGACTGAAACTGAACTGAACAATTTGACTGAACTAAATTGACACTTTGAGGACTGATTGACCAACGCTTCCTGGTGAAGTGTCCCTCAATGGAATAGGCCGCAGTGACCGCTTACCATCATGTGGGCTGCGTGCGTGCCTGTCTGCCAACTGATCCAGTATAAAAAAAAAAATTAAAAAGGTAACAATTTTCTGTAACCGAATGCGTGTCTATTTGTAACAAAATTTAATATGATTATATATGATAGTTTTATGGCATATATGTTTTCAAATATCAATCAAATAGTTCAATCTATGGGATATCTTTTTTTTCTCTGAATGCCTTTAGGCCGTACAGTAAGTCTTTGTTCAATAGTTAGATAGTTTTTTCGTCTGTTCCGTTCATTTAATTATCCCTAACTTGGCCCATCATCCATCACCCACAAGACTAATGGACGGACTACGCACTACGCTTGACTATTTGTAAATCGGTTTGTGTGAAACTCCCGGAAAGGTTGAAAACATGCGTTATTTACTACTAGCACTTAACTGTTGTTGTTCGGTATCTCGGGCTCTATATATATGTACATTTTAAAATAAGCTGACTGGCGAACGCACCCTAAAGGAGTTGGCTAAATACAGTTAGGGCCACTGCCTAGGCAATGTATAAATACTTTACCTAGTTGTATGCAATACTAGGAGGCTAAATGTTAGTTTATTGCGTGAAAAAAGTTTCAGGAACTTTTCATTTTGTAAGAATATTGATAAATATATTCATTAAAATTCCTACGCCATTAGCTAAGCAAAACATCTACAATAGATTTTTGCTGAAAACTTTTGACAGGCGTTTGTGCACGGTGTACAATTATGAGATAATTGGGGCCTGTTGTTCAAATGACAGCTAAACAGTTTCATAGATATTCCTCACATGAGCGCGCCAGTCATGCCGACGAGACGGACTAAATACAATCGTCATAGTAAGAGTTAAAAACCCTTTGTAAGACATTTGGCTATTATATAGAGGTAGAGATGAATTGTTACGTAAATAGTGCTGCAGTAGAATCGCTAATTAAATAAGAGCTGATTTTTCAACCATCAGATAAGTTTTAACTGATCTGAACTGATAATACGACTTAAAATAAGATTTCATAATCGAATTTCTAAAGAGCATAGATTAATGGCATTTTGTATTCCGTCGTTATTATGCTGCTGCTGTAGGTACATATCCGAGTGCTAGGTAATATTTGATTTTTTAGAAATCAGCCCTAAGACGACTGAATAAATAAATACTTGTTTGTTGATGTTTTTATATATGATCATTATTTTATCATTTAACGTTAGTTGACATTAATTTATTTGAATAGATTATACAATGTTGCATTTCAAAGATAATATCGACTTTTTTTCCCGTCCAGTTCAAACGAAATCGAGTATAATCGACATAATATGACATTTGTACGCGCGCCGAACAGTCAAAGGTCACCGGATGTTAAATGAATAACTTTTAAATAATAATTTATTTTGCTAAAGTTCTAGAAGAAAACTAAACATGTGATTAATTATTAATTATTATTTTAATGTTACGAACTAGTAAGATATATTTATACATGTTCTAGGCAGACGTTTAGCCATCACCTTTACTAGTAAATCTGAATAAAATGATTCACGCCTCAAGAGATATGATAGGGTTATTATTTATTTATTTTTATTTTTCATTGTCGTCTTAAATTAATAAATAAATTGTTCATATCTCTAGAAAACTTGATGATGATGACCCAACGAGAACAAAATACCTGTGAGAGAAGAGACTGAATCCCACGTAGGCTATGTCGCAAGCAGATACCAGATAATAGGGTACTTTTAATAAAATTATTGGAATTTAAATAAAGTCGTTATTTATTTATTGCAATCATAATGAAAGGAATAAGAGGGCACGTTGATTATTATAATTTATCTTTATGCATTTCCGTAGTCTTATTTTTGCAAAATGTTAGTTGCATCGTACGAAATTACTAAGATTATTAAAACCGGTTTGATTTAAACACTATCCTTGGCCTTATTACCACAGCGTAAAGTAATTTTTTGCTAAACAAATATAATTGTAATTGTCATTGCGAGTAAATAAATTACCTTTATTATTGCGTGGAAGGCCGCGTACAATGCCTCCGCGTTGTTTCGCATACATTACCGTTTTTAATGAGTTTGTAAAAGTAGCTGGTAGCAGTAAAGCGGTAATGGAGACTTGGAAAATGAGGCTATTGTGTGTTGGCCTCTATTAGGTAATGAGGAGATAGCAATCTCTTAGGTTTTGTGCTAACACTATGTGCTCAAATTGTAGTTATAATGGGCCTTAACACAATAGGGATGTTGTTTTCAAAGTGATTTAACTTGTTATTAAGAACTACATAGTTGTACTCACGGATTCGTCCGCGGATAATGTAGGGAAGACAAGGTGCCTTTAGGGGTACATCATGATTATGCTAGTCACCACATCTAAAGGAAACATGCTACATGTATGAAATATTTCGTACGAGAGATTATATTTAGAATTCGTGTTATTTTATCAAAACATGTTTGATCAGTCTGTCTATTATATTATCAACACGTAGGAAAAGGAAACTTCTTTTATCTCAATTATTCATCTTTTGTTATTATTTTATCATGTGTTTGTTTTTGATAAAGGCTAAACAACTTGTTATTTTGCAGGTACGTCATCTTGGTTACTCATAGCGTGATTCAGTAAGTCCTAGATTTAGAAGAATGTAAGAGGAGCCTACGGTTTGCTGGTGGCATGTTCCACGATGGTGTAGTCTTTATTGACCGCTTGGGTTAAGATTGCATTCTATCCGGGTATGAGACGGTCAAAGATGAGGAAACTGGGCTTAGTGGGTAGTGGGACAAGTATCTCGTAATCCCAAGTCCCATAGATTGCCGAAGGTGTTAACCTGTGTTTATGGAGCCGAAACGAATTCATAAAAAGACCTCGGATAAGAAAGTCACATTTGGATGAAATCGGGCTTAAATAGAAACCTACTCTTTTTATTGACTCTTATAGTCTCATCCCAGTAAATGATTTTTAGATCACAATTTAAAACAATTTACAGAATCAACATAATATAATGCTTATCTTAAGAGTAGGTAGTAAGAAGAGATAGTTGTACTTATTTATGTTACCATTCGCACTGTCTTTTGTTTTACGTATTTACAGAATCACGGTCATAATTTAAATGTTATTACTCTGTCATATCAGTAAACCCCCGAAGTTTAAACAAACTCGATTTCTGACGTCATGGAGACAGTTGGTATGGAGGTTATCATCGAGGCACACAAATTGTGAGTTGATAATATGAATGACACTCATTTTTTTGTTTCTTAAGCTTTTTGTCTGCGGTTGGAAAAAATTAATCGTTAATGTTGTGGGAATTAATATGACCAACACCAATAATACTTATGATATTCTAATTTGTGCTGTTGCATACGAACTGAAGCTGTCATGATTTATAACTTGGGCTCCATTTTTGCTTCTCGTTAGTTGGCTAACTTCTATCCAATAGCCACTATCCACGTTTTCAACATACTTGATGATATCCCTTTTGTTACGAAATATATTTTTTGCTGAATGTATTTTCACGGTCTCTCGTAATTTATAGAGTTAGTAAATGTTTTTTGAGCGATTTACAGTGCGTCTTTGTTTGCCATAGAAGCCCTAATGAACTAGGCCTCAGATCCGGTTGCTGATGTGTTTTCTTCCGTCTTCTAATGCCATAACGGCAGCTCAGCAGCATATGCCGCCACGCGTTGCGTCGCCGCGTAATAGTCTTAGCAATTAGTTTGCTGTGGGGATTTGCTTCTTTGTTATACCTGGCACAGTGCTAGGTAATAGGTCGCACCTTACCGCGCGACTCTACCTAGTTTTATCGCTGTCTCGAAACTGGTGGTGCAAATATCTTTCATATTCACTCTTCAGTTTTATAAGATTTTTTGTAACAATAGTTTTTTTTATTTTTTTTTTATTGTTTCTGGTGAGTTTTGCCCAGATCTATGTTTGGGTGTGTTCTTGTATACTTAGTTCTTCTAAAATCGATCAGAAATCAATTTTTTATCTGCACGGCTGGTAGGCTTAGCAATCCACAGCTTGCCTTATTCAATTCTCGCATTGTAGACCAGACTACAGACCAGACAATAGAAAGTATTATTAAACTAATTACATTATTACTAATAGTTACTCTTAGTTGATAATGGTAATAACTGGCCTGCGATAATGACTGAGGGTATTATGGTATACCGGTTTTCAATGTACCATTGTGCATTCGAAATACACAATCATTTAACACGAATGGCTGACCAATCGTTTGACCAATCGCTCTCAATCTGCTCAATTCAATTAACGCGGCTGACACGATTCAATTTAATTATTTATCCCGGAGGCCGGCTTATGTCGGTCAGCGGACGAAAAATTGCCTGTACTCTTGTTTTGTTCATTGTTATAACAATGACTTTTAAGATTCTGACTAATGTTTGAGCAGAACGTGTGAAAAGTATCATGATGTTACTCGCTTCTTAGATATGAAATCCATCATTGGTTTGTCCTTCATTTTGGGAAAGGGAATGCACCTGTATTTGCGCGTGCACTCTTGTGTCATTTAAAACATGTGTCATACATAAGTAGTTAGTTAGTGATAAGAATAACTCTAGTAACCAATACTTTGTTATACGTTTTCAAGTTATATTGCGAATGTTAATAGTTGGAAAAGGCCGACCTTTCCTAAACTACTGCCGAACCTAATGAGGTGTTCTTAAAAAGGGTCGGCTTAAAGTTCCAAGAATAGACGATTTACAAAAGTGGTAGATTTCAGATTTCGAATGAAGTCGTATAATCATTGTTATGTTCTTGATAAAACGGTCAACTTGTCTGTTTTTTTTTTTTTGTAACTCAGTATGCAAAAAGCCACTTATGAGACTTTTTTTGCTCCTCAGCTCGCAAGAATGCACTCAAGGCCACCTAAATACCTACTGAATCACCATTTTGTCTTCATACAGGATAATTTTATGGCACATTTGAATGTTATGTAGACACGGAATGATTTTTACTAGAAAAGAGTTTCGCAGTGTGTTATAAAATGAATGATTTTTCAAACGATAAGAATTTGTGGGCACGTTAATTTGCCCTTCTTGTTTTAATGACATTATTACATTTTAAGAAGGTTGTCTGTCTAGTTTTTGTGGTATTTTTTCTCAGCAGGCCATTGACATCCAACAAAAACAACAAAATCAGTAAAATATCATCGATGTTTACGAGACTTTGTTACTGACATTGAACATTGAATCTTTTCAATATATTTTTTGAAAAGATTTTATATCATAAAAAAAAAGCTATTCAAGTGTGACCGGTCTGAAAGGTGCAAGTATTACCTCGTTGCAATCAGGGTTATTAGCACTAGTCAATAATTGTTATTGAGCATTTTTATTGATATGTTATAAAAGTAACCTCTTTTATTTTAACTATGTAATAACCGGAATCGGAACGTTTCCAGAAACGTGGAGCTGTTGACATAATTTATAAATGGAAAACAATTTTTAGGGCTTAACTTGCTCTGGCGTGAAAAAGACCATAGCCACAAGCTATGGCGATCGTCACGTTTGTCACTAGTTGCCCTACAAGCACCAGATTTCGAGAGTTCGAAAGCTTCTTTTGCCACGATACTTTGTCTTTACCACAGGTCTTTACAATGTTCACGAGTTAAGATAGTCATTTGGGTTTCTGGATGATAATGAGTGGCAGCAAAGTTCATATTGCCGATTCCCATTAGTGTTTCATGACAATCGTTTCAAACTATCGCTCGGTGCCACGTCTTATCATTTAAAAAGTTCTCGTTAACTTCTCAAAACTTGTACACTCACCTTAGATTTTCTCTATTCCGAATACGCTAACTGCGGCGCAGAAACAGTTTATCTCTGAATATTTCCTCGTTCAGAACCGGTTACAGCCACTTCAGTTGGACGCGGGGGTTTATCGTGTCCATTGTTCGGAGAAATTGTCTGCTAAAAGTTGCGGAGTGTACAACAGGCGTGCTGTGAAGCGATGACCCCCGGTGCAGAGGTGCTTTCGATAATAGCTGGCGTTATAGGAAACGAGACGTGGAAGTAGTAGCAGAATGGATCTAAGCGCTGTTATTCGAGATCGCTTTACAGTGAAGTGTAAAATTACATCTGCTTTGAATTTGGGATTTTGAATAAAGATGAAAAATCTAAAAAAATTTACGACGATAGCTATTTGAAATTCGATGTCAATAAAACTCCTAGAGAGAGAAAGACTTTTTTGTCATTACGGGACGCCATTGATCTCTAATGGCTATGCCATTTAAGTAGACGTTATGTATAAACGTTTTATTTGTATACAATCTACATACTCGTAGAGATCAACTAAGTTTTTTGATTAGACTTGTGTTTTTTCTCTACTAGACGAATATTTACACGATTTTTGATTAAATTTTTTGCAAACTTTCGCATCATATTTAGTAACGCTTTATTTACCTATCCTCCGTTCATAAAATGTTGGATGATCAGTCAAATGAATTACTTTTTTGTAATTAATTTTTCCCACCTAAAATGCCTACCGCATAGGTACTCCGTAATCGTGTTTTGCTTGACAAAATATGTCATAAAGTCACAACATTTAAAGATATTATCGATCTCAGCGAGCATATACGGAGAGTAACACGGATTTGTTTTCATAACGAAAAACGGTAAATTTACGAGTGAAGGACTTGTTTGTTTCGCTTTTTCGTACATTTCGTACGATGGAAACATACCGTTGGAGGTTACGAGCGTCGCGGAAAATGTGCGGGAAGAAAATTAGGGGCTTTGGAAGGAAGAAAACTTTTAAATTTATTTCGGAAATTTTCTATTTTGAAAATGTTGGTGCTCCCGGAAAATTATGCGTCTGTTAAAAGTTTTAGGTTTATGTAAAAAGCATTTGAATTTTAAGTTAACTTGCTATTATAAGTATTATTGGTTTGGCGCCAATTAAAGAAACTTACTAGGCAAAGTATTTTAATTTAAATTTGCTTTTCAATTGGGTATTTAACTCGCATTTATTTTCACGTTGACTTTATGAAATATGAACATCGTAGTCATAAGGCTATATTCATACATAATAAGTGCTTGGTGTTACGGAAGGACTTAATGCTGCGTACTTAATTAAATAGATTATGTGATAAGTTAACAGATAGAAACGTCCATTTATATTGCTTATCGCGACTCGTTACGTTTTGAAGGGTATTTTAATTGCGCCACTAAGTGACTAGCAGTTCGCGGTATCCGTGTTTTGTATCCAGGAGGGAAGTATCAGTTATCTGCAACAGGCTTACTTCATATCTGAAGCCACTGACTAGGCTGCGGGTGTAAGTGCTTCCTGCATAATTGTCAAGCATTTCCTGGAATAGAATTGAGATTTTTCACAATTGCTCCATCCCACACTTGTAACTAAACTTTTAGATGTGTTGACTGCTTCTTCAAGAAAATAATATGAAGGGTTAAGAAGGAGGGATAGATGATGGGGAGACAGCCAAAAGGAAATCGGACATCTGGCATTCTCACTTACAAAACGAATCGCAATAGTATAGTGTCTCTCATACTTTGGGCTTCTGTGAGAGAGACTTTCCCGTGATTTGCCTATGCTATGGGTATTAGAGACGTTAAAAATTCTACATGCGCACACCAGGTCTTGGCGCCCCACTTACAGCAATATCACTACCATCCGCCTTAAAACCAGTTAAATAGAATTGATATGACAAAAACGTAATTAATGAAATCTGCGCGTGGAGAGATTATTTGTTATTTCGTCGCTCCCGTCCCAATTCCTCAGCCGTATGTTCTCATTAAAGCTGTTTTTAAATCTGCGAGAATGATTTACAACGGTGCGGTGCGAATTTATTAAATCGTTCATCATCGTTTCCTCGCAGCCCTACGCCATTAAGGGCGGTTTTCCTAATTAAGCCCTGCCTGTTTTCATCTTGAATCAGTTTTGTTTTCGTCTATTTTTTAATTTTGTCTTTTTTATGCTTATTTGGCATCAGGTGGGCTACGTATCTGCTAACCTAATTTGTAAAGTTCCTTGAATGAAAAATTATTTTCTTGATTGTAAAGCAAATGTTGAGAAACATAGCAAGAATATCATGGAAATGGACCACGGATTATTTGGTAATGGTATTTGCCCACTTACGATATTTTTTGCGAAATTCTTAAAATAACAATAAATTAGTTAGTTGTTAGTTTTCCATGAAGTTTTAGAATCGTGCGAAGAAGATAATTTTTCGGACCAGTAGCTATCTACATTGATTGATAGTATAAAATATCAGTTCGAAACCTATTGAGGTTAAGATAAAAATAAAAATCCTCCAAGTACTGTTTGAAACCAGGGATCGAATCTTGAGTTTTAAAGTTTAATGAACCGGACCTCGTAATTAGAAGACTTACCGTACGAAGACACTGAAGTTCGATTTAAAAGACTTTTCCAGTAGCGGAAATCTCGACTGTGTACCAGTCAACTTGTTTTGAGAGAGAGAGAGATGAGAGATACACAAAACACCTAAAAGGCGGCGCAAGACCTAAACTTAATGTTGGCTTTTATTTGGGTAAAGGTACATTTCGCGCAGCCCTCTGACAGCTAAGGGTTAATAAATTAGAATAAAGTGAAACAACTTTAAGTTGAAAAAAATTCTAATGTATTTATAACCCCCTTATTATGGCCTGTACTTTTGGATTCTCCATATTTTTTTAAATGTAAAAAAATCCGTCCACGTCTTACGCCGCCTCTGTAAACCGTACAGAACTTAGACTAAGCTACAATTTGTTGCGAAATAATTTAGCGAAGTGTAAAATCGCGGACTGGTCTCCACGAGCTGCCAACTGCTGAAGAGGGGGGAAGGTGCCAAGAGGGGTTGGCACGCGCTCAACGCTGAGCTGAAATGAATTTGGCCCGATATCATCCGCAGACCCTAATGCTGGATCCTATTTGAAGATTATGCTTACCTGTGAAAAGGTTGAACAAAACATGGATTGCATGAATGTGTATGCAGTTTCTAGAGATGCATCAGGTACCTTCGACTCCGTCTTGCGCTATGGTTGTAACAAAATCAAAAGTTTATAAATCGATTTCGGGAGGTTTCTTTCTTGATCTTACTCGTTAATACAACTTTTTAGAATTTCTATTTGCATATTATTATCAACCCCACAGATGAAGACAGACAAATATTCTGCAATAATGGTTCTGGCGGTATTCCGGTAATTTGAGAGAACCATTACACTTTTGCTGAACGCTTATTTCTTAGGGCCGGTTTCATCGCTGTCAAATAAGTTCGTGATAATATTTCTGTCAGATATTCTAGACGCTGTCTCTTTTATCTATTTTCGGAAAAGAAGACAGCTTCAGTCATCATATTATTAAAGAGCTTAATCGCTCTTGTCGGTGGAGCAATTTCCATTTCTCGTTCAGCTTCTTAAACTTCATAAAATTTACTTTAGCAGCTCCATTGTTTATCATAATTTTCTATCCGTTCTAGCTAAGTAAGAACAAAAAATACTCCAGAAAATTGAGACGCAGCGTTTTCCACTTAACCGCGAACAGCTCAACTCACCAAGTTACATGAGTACCTGTAACAGCGAATTTGCGGACGATAAGTCAGAGCTGCAGTTAAATGTTAAAATACAGCGGGCCCGGTACCCCGTCGCGCCGCATCGATCGCAAGCGACGCCGCGCGCCGCACAGTAGTCGGCAAGCGGAAAAAAGTCGAAAGTTGGAAGGTTCTAATTCATTAAAACTATCATAGTAGCCTTATTGTAGTATAGTTATGGGATCATAATCAGAAAAAAAAATTATCAATTTAATGTTGGTTAAAAGGAAATATGCCTCGTAAGATGATCAAACACGAGTATATTATTTTTGCGTAGTTTCTATGCTTGGATGTCTACGAATATATTTCTTGAGATATTGATGATATTGACAAAATTTCTTTTTAATTGTCTTTTATGAAGCTTTGTGTATTTACATAAACAATATTATAGTGAAAAAATGCTGTCGTCATTTCCTACTTGACCTTTATAAAAGACACGCATTTATATTCGAAATTACTGTTTTTCTTGGATCGTAACTTTTTTGCCTTCACGATCCCACTGCAGATTTATGTTTCAAAAGATTCCTTAGTCTTTCTAGTAATTAGCCTATTATATATTAGCTGCTAATATCTGCTACCCTTGACATACAATTCATTTCTCTAATGAGGGTTAGTGTTCGGATGTGAATTGAAATTATTGATAAATGACTTAAACTAGGGTACTTTGATAAAAACAATTTTGTTGTTAATTCGAAATAGCTCACTTATCGTATTCGAATCATCAGTTTGCTTTTTTGCGTCCCTTGTCACAAAATTTTAACATGCCTGTTTTTAAAATATAAAAAAAGTGATCTAGTCGAGATTGTGTTATTAAGTGACCGTGAAGTACACAAGTGTGTCAAGAAACTTGATTACGCTGAAAAATTTAATTATTTCCGCACTCCCATACAAAGCCGACCACTGTGCGCCGCGACTATGCGAGTGTGCGCCCAGACTTGCGTAACTGCTAGTGTTGCCAGGTACGCCCGGCAAATGTTGAGATTTAAATGTGCCTAAGTGCCATAAGAACGCCATGGCGACGTCGCCGGCTATCAAGCAAGCAGTTATTTTTGTAATGTATGGGACCTACCCATTATCCTATAACAGCGCCCCCACTCCATAGCTCTCAGCTATTAGACAGACAACAAGTAATTGAATATACATTAAGTATTTTTCGTAAATTCCGTCATCAATTGTGATAATTCCGTCCGGTCAGTCCTTTTTCAGTTTTCCTCCGTGTATTCTAAGACGGCTAAATCAGATGCAAAGATATTTACACCACGGTAACCACATAATATAGAAATAAATACAGCGAATACCTGCCAGCGGGCCGGGCGCGCGTTTTCCAGATGTCCTGCCAATACGAGACTTGTGGTAACAGTAGTGTTAAACGTGGTTTTATCCGCTGAAATATTCTTAAATTTTTAAATTAAGTGCCATATATATTGTCTTACCAACAAGTCCAACAACTATTTAAATTTTGAAAAAGGTGTGAGTAAATGGTAGGGCTAATAATCGAGTGTTGTCAGCCATTGCTCGGTATGATGTTTAATTTTAAACACATAACTATATTAAATACTGCTGACTGTACATGAAAACTTTTGTAATGTTAAACGATTATTTAAATTATTTATTTGTTGCTCTTCATGAATAGGTAGTAGAGAACTGATTAGATTTCCGGGTGGGTACGTAGGTCGGGGTGGGATCGATCGCGAGCGACGCCGGGTGACCGAACTGTGCGCGCAACCGCCGCAGACAGTAACCTAATGTAGCAACGTAACATAGCATCATCCATAATTTCTTAACTGTGTCTTTTTTGTTTCAGGTAAGGAAAAGAAATCCTGTGAATAAATTCAGAGGTGTAGTGAATAATTTTTAGCATCTAATCCGTAAGTACAACTATAAAATAAATTATCCTGTTTGTCTTAGACGCGGTATCTCAAATAAGTAGGCAGAATACGACGATACATAATACTATGCCACTATAATTATATGGATACAACACTACATGCAGTTATGCATCGTATTTACATTTACTGATAGAGTTACATATACTCGTTTAATAGAACAATGAAATTCGCTCTCTCACCCACTCAACACTATTCAGGAAGGGGTAACTTCAGTATTTCCGATACTTATTCCTTCGGAATAGCATGGATCAGCATAGGCAAAATATCCCATAAAACAGATCATGCGTCTTGGGTGAAGCGTCACGTAACACAGTGTTAACAGAATCCTATAAATCTTCTCATTTCGATTCCTTTCTCAGTAAAATCTTTTTTTACCGCCTCCGTGCTACGTCGTTAGAATACAAAGGCCAATTTTCGTGGATTCTCACAGGTCTATGTAGTTGGTGCCAGGACTTACGGCAGCTTCAACATGGCAGCGAAATTCACGAAAATATACCTTGTTTCAAATTTAAAATCTAAACGTGTCAAACGTATCTATTTTCAATAAAGTTTTATTTGAATCTGAACTGGTCGGAGTAGGACAATCGATTTGTCGGCCGGGTATCGAACTCGCTCGGTCGGCCGCTGGCACCCGCGCGGCGGAGGTTGCCAAATTGCCAAATGCACATTTGAGTGCATCGGGGAGTGGTGCATAAGAATATTTTGCTGTAGCTGAGATTTCGGGTTTCTGCAGACTCAGCAATTAAGCCAAAAGACAAATTAAATAGTAATTATTACTTATTGGTGCAAAGTTTATAATACATTTTGGACTGTGAGTTAGCTAAAAATATCATTCTCAGTAGATTTTTTTAGATCTTTTTGGAAAGTGGGCACAATAATTGGTAGGGTTCAAATTGTGGTTCAAATGCCACCTAGGAGAAACATACATGTATGTGATAATTTTTATGTTTTCCATTTGTGTTTGTGCTCTGTTTAGATTTTTTCATTTATTTGTTGTACACGAGTACTTTGTTAGTAGATAAATATACATGTTATGTGTATATTTACCTCAGATGGGTCATTGCATTCAATCAAAAGTGACGAGCCATTTGGTGTAATGGTCGAGAAGTCGGCTACTACACCAGAGGTCGCGGGTTCGATCCCCGCACGGTACAAACATTTGTGTGCATGAACATGTCTGTTTGTATCGGTCTGGGTGTTTGTATGTATAATATGTATGTATTTACAAAAAAAAAAAAAGTATATAAGTAATGTTTATCCGTTGTCTGGCACCCATAGCACAAGCTAATGCTTAGTTTGGGGCTAGATGGCGCTGTGTGAATAATGTCTAGAAATATTTATTTATTATTTATTTATTGCATTGTGTGCCGGTTAATGCCACATATAAATATAATAATCGCTTAAGTACAGAGTCCGCAAGAGAATCATAACACAAAATGAAACGGTAGAATTGCCTCATAATTGATAAACATCTTTATTATCCTTGTTCGTAATTGGTGGAGGTAATTAAAACATAGGCTGCGAGGAAAAATGCCAATAAATCTCTATCCTCTTAACAACGATTCACGAGAAACTATGTTACGCAAAAACAAAATAAAAATAGGGTTGTAAAAACAATTCAAGCTTTGCTCTCTGTTCATTTAATAATTTGCGCATTTGTAGATTAAAAGTTTTATTTACGACCAAAGTCGACTGATGTTATTTGCTTGAATATATTATTTAATCACTACTGCTATTCATATGGTTTAAATATGCAGATGTTTTGTGGAAGCTTTTATTTTATTTATACATACATATTTGTGACTTGCTTGTGTTATTTTGATTGTTGCTATATTTTTTTGGACCCTGAACTGCAGAATAGCAAGACCTGGTAGCCGGTGTGTGGGGCTCGGGCGGGACTAAAGACGATCATCCCACCACCCGCTAAGACTCCTCCGGTCGCGGTGTCCCTTTTTACACCAAAAAGGGCGATATACCGGCTCACCGATTTTGGACCCTTGCGTGTAAAATTTCCTCATAATCTTGTCATCTTTGCATATAGCTATATTAATGTTATTAAAATTCAAAGCTTCGACAATAAGCTGTTAATACTGCCGTCAACTCTCATCACGGAAGTGACATCCCTGTGACAGATGTGGGTCAAAGTCGTTGCAAAATAGTCCTTATTCCGCCTGCATTGGACCCTGCACGTGGTGTAAAGCAAGCCCGACCTCGGATCCGAGTTATTAAAAAACTTTGTCTGAAGGATGCGCGTTTATTGCTTCATAAATACATTTCATCAAACTTGTGGTAAGTGCGAAAGATCCATAAAATTTTGTCATTATAACACAGTATAAAATGCATAGATTATTTCTTGGATGATCTAGTTTCATGGATATGCTTGTTTTTATTTACATATTGCGATAGTTTATGGGACTAATGTAGATTGAGTTAACCCGAACAGCTCGCAGAAATACAGGAAAAGCTTATGGTTTTCCGGGTCTTCTTGAGTGCCACGCCAAATCAAGCTTTGAGATGATTTTCCTTCAGCAGTATTTTCGATAAGATATGACCTTAAAGAAAGAGCGCCATCATCATCATCATCTCAGCGTATTCCCGATTGAATCCAGTATGGAGCTCAGGGTCCGCTTCGACTATGATCCTAGATTTGACAAGCCTGGTTATTATAATGGACCATAGGGAAAAAGCGTACCTATTTCTTACGTACGGTCCGACAGCGCATATGCGATGCCTAGGGTGTTGCAAATGTCCATGGACATTTGCAACACCCGAGGCAACCCATAGGCAACGGTGATCTCTTACCATCGGGTCATCCATCCGTTATTTCGTTTGTCTTTTGTTATTAACAAAACTCATTTTGTTTGAGGGTCCCTTAGAAAATCCTTGTAAATGTGAAGACACACTGAGAGTCCACAAACAATTTAATCAGTAACACATGGGATTTAACGGGATAAGGAATAAAGTGAATACCGGACAATGGGACGTATTCTTTGTTCTCTTTGTGAACGACTTCGGAAACTTGTAGCTTTGAACATTAGAATGTTGTACTATATTATTATGTATGCTAGTGGGTGTTAGCTCCATTTCCTCCTAAAGTCGGTCCCTCAGTGCTGAGGATCGTGGCTCCGACGAAAGCGTTGCAATAAACTTCTCCATCTACCACGGTCTTCGGCTTGTTGGAGAGCCTGGGATATCGGCATCCGCAATTCCTCGGACACCTGCACCTGCTGTATGTTAGCTAGCTGTAGTAAATTGTAGTCCTTTGGAGAAGGCCTCTGTAACGATCTAAAGATGAAAAGCATGTTACGCTGGTGTCACCTAGTCATACGAGTACCTTTGTGGTCACGGTGGTCCAAAATGTGAATTACACTAGTTACAGAATGTTTCGTCTGGTTTCTGAGAGTGCATGAGGCCCACATCCCCCTTAAAAGGCCGGTAAAGCATCAGCGATCCCTCTGGTGTTACAAATGTTCATAGGCGGCGATGATTGCTTACCTAGCTCCTTTGCCGCCTCTGACATAAAAAAAATATCGTTAGTCGAGTTGACGATTGAACAAATTATTTGATTTCAATGATGGTGGAATTTGCTCTGCTGCAAGCTAGAACCATAATATTATGTTTTCTTTATTGATCTTTGATTCTCAAGTCCTTACTTTTGGTCCTTACTGACCCCTTCGGGTCCGGCCATTATGCCCCCATTCCGGGTTGCATTTCTGAAATGCCATATACCCAAAGCCCTTATGTTTCGATTCGATACATAATTGCAGCTGGGTATAAATACCAGGAATCAATACTGTAGCCATGGTTTGAATATTGATTTTTAACCTCTCTGCTATTCCTAAACTATCACTTTTACTTATACTCATAGATAAGTATATTTTATAAGTTTTTTTAATGCCAATAAAGCCCTCGACTATTTAAGTAGTGTAGCATATTATTTCTCTAATATTTAATAAAAACAGTATTAATTGTCGAAAAACCAATATAAAGAGGTAAAGTGCCTACGTATAGACTCAAATTAAATTAAAAATACCTACTAAGATTATTTTTAACGATTTTTTTCGATTAACAATGTTCTTGTTGTAAGATGCTTGTGTCTGTCTGCCCTTATTTAATGCCCTTAAATAATAAAGTCATTGAATTGTGACTTTCAGTAACATTTAGCGACCGTGTTTGTTTCAAAGTGACATTAGAACTGACGTACGAAATGTACGCCACCTGGGTGCTGTCTACACATTACCGAAATAAATTTACACATTATCAGCAGTGCGTTTTTTTACCGACTTCAAAAAAGGAGGTTATGAATTCCACTGTATGGTTTTTTTATTATTGTGTTACTTCATAACGTTTGCTTGGTAGGTATACTGATTTGAATAATTTTGTTTTTATTCAAAAGTTGATCCGTGTGATGTGCTCTGATTTTATGATTTGAATGAAATCGGAATGGTAGGTTGCAAGTTATATATGATGCACATACCTACTACGATTATGTTGATATAAAAAAATATGTCAATGCACTTCTGAGATAATTTGTAGATATTGAATTAGGGTCAATTTATTTCCTATCTACTACTTTTATCGTGCAAAGAGACCTAAAGAAGGATTAAGAATCGGAAAATTACTGCGGAATTATTAAAATATCGTTTGACGCATAACTTCTTAGTCATATCTAGTGATCACGATTGTCGGGATAATGTGTTTATTTTAATATTAAATTATAATTATCGTGATCATAATATTTATGATCATTATGAAACAAAAACGCAATAAATTGAAAAGCTTTATTACATTAAAAGCTTCTTAAAAGATGAAAAGTTGCAGCATAAGTTGCACTCAATTTTGTTAATTAAAACAAAACGAGTTAATATAGAAACGTGATAGAAACGTAACGTAATAAAAGTATCTTATTTCATATGATTAATATCTTTAGATATTATTAACACCGCCATCTAGACCCAAATATATGATAGTGGATCTTTACTTATAGTTTTTTCATACATAGAAACTTACCTAAGAACTAGTACTTACCTACCCCTCATAAGTTATTTCGGAACAAGTCATTCATATAATTGTTTCTACCCCAATTACCTAGAGAAGAAAGCTAACACGAAACATGCCCCAAAGGGCTTCATTCAACAAGTTGAGTGATCTAATTGCCTACAGAATCTTTGTTGGTGGGCGCCTAACTATAGTAGAAAGAGTACAAAGTACGCTATCCTCATACAAACGCACCGAGCACGGCGTGTATGTGTGCACACGCACACTCAAACAAAATCTCTTTGTTTTTTGACCGCCTCCGTGCAACAGTGGCTAAGCCGTTTGGGTATAAAAACCCGAAAGTCGTGGGTTCGATTCCCGCCTAGTCTCTGGTTGGTGGTGGGGCGTTGTTAGAGTCCGACTGGCTAGCTACAACCCCCACAGAAGAAATCGGCCGACATAACAGCTCTGGCTATGTTCTGGCAGTATTAATGTGGGAGCCAGTACACTTGAAATCACAGGCTTTAAGATAAGATGAGCCTACAGTCTGGCAGCACATTGAGCGACGTTTCCTGGTGAAGTGTCCCTCAATGGAATAGGTCGCAGTAACCGCTTATCTTCAGGTGGGCTGCTTGCCTGTCTGCCAACTGAACTATAAAAAGAGAAACGGGTCGAGATTTAAGATACTAAGGCGCACAGATACAAGCAGCGCGCGGTGCGGTATATGAAGATAACGTACTGTGTACTCTTTCTACTATGGCCTAATCCTGTAAAAGGCCCTGAGATTCTGCCTGATATCTTGAAAGGGAACCTTTCCCTTTATCCTTAGTGTTTTAATGGCATTCTTGCGTATGTTTAGTAAATACATCACTGACAGAGGTCTTTAGGTCTGTTCAGTTATTACAAGTACTCCACAATGAATAGTAAAGTAAGGACGCATGGTACCCTTTCATGCCTCCTCACTTTTGCATAGTGACAAACTTTTTGACACAGAAACAATTTTTGAAAGTATAAAATTTCCTGGGTTCTATTCCTGAAGTGGATATCTATATTTTTGATTCCACCTAATGAAATACCATCAATATCTAGATTTTTCTATTCGCGATGAAAAAGGTTCTTAATATCAGTAGAAATTAATAAATGTATAAATACCTGAGCCCACATAGTAGGGTAGTTTAGCCGGTTTTCGTCCAATTAGTGGAGTTGCCAGGTTATACATTAAAAAAAAAAATGTTCCACTGGGCCAAATCTAACAAACTATATTTTTATTTAACGCTAATATAGTTTATTTTATGTTTACACCAAGGGACAATTAATCATAGTCATCGTTTTTTTTATAAAAAATATTTTAGTGAAAAGTACCATTTTCGTCAGTTTTCGTCCAAAAATATTAGTTTTCGACATATGTTAGGTTACTTTTCGTCCACTGTTTATGAAGAGTATTATAATGCAATGAATTAAAACTCAGTGTCATAATTGTGTTTTTAATCAACTTAATAAAATGAAACTATAATGCGTTTTTATAATAACATACAAATTTTTTTTTTTAACAGTACATATTTGGCTGATAAAAACATTAATTATCTTTAAAACCTGTAATTGTAAGTAATTTTAAGAAGTCTTGTAACGGGGTTTCTTGTTACAAAATTAAAAAATGAGAAAAAGGTGTATGTCACCTTTAGCCGCTCGACGGTGATGGGTGTGCCGTCGAACCACTAAAGGGATTATGGTGACAAATCAAAGAGAGTTTTCTTATCATGCAATTTATTTTCCTTGAACTAATACAAGTTAATTTTCTTATTTATATTGAGGTAGGAAACCCGTACCTCGCTTACTCAAACACGGACTCTAATTACACACAGGGCGTGTTGTCGGTTCGTCAGACATCAAATGCTCAAATGATTCTACTCAATTACTTTAGGCACTAAAATTACAACCTTGACATCCCGGCAGGAAGGATCCTAACCAGACGAGTGGAGACTCGGTCTACGGCTAAAAGAACATGGAGGTTACCTCGATGTGGCTTCGGTTACCGACCCATGAAGCTACGCTGTCCTTAGTGTTTAAGCAACCATGCTCCTCATTCCGGGATGGGTTCAGCCACTTCAGTCTGCCCAGATCCTCCAGCAGGATATATCCAAGTCGCCAGCGACCGGAGACGTAGATGAATGATAAACGTGGAACGTTTATAAAAATATAAATTATTTCATTTCGGAATGAAATAATTGAAATAACATTTACAAGATTACAATCGATGAAACGATGATTATTTAAATTACTGATGAATGATTAAAGATGAATGAATAAATAAACCCTGAAACAAAAGACTTTTATTAGTTACTTGATCGTACACGACCACGAGGCGTTTCGGAATTCCTCTCAGGATATTCCCACTGGTTTTTTTTCGGCTTACCTAGGAAATCCATGATCAGCTCCTTGCTGGATCATTGCCGGATTCCACCCACCAAACCCAGGGGTACAATCAGCGTGCTGGAAAGACAATACCATGGTAAGCACGTGTCGACATAAAACCAAATCTCGAAATCCCCGGAATTGAACTTACCAGGGTACTTTACGGATGATCATCACTTGATCACTCCATGATTTAGGCCGCACATGGCCAAGTTTCCTGAGAAACCTTACATTCTCCTGGAGAGAAGTATGCGCACCAGGCGCTTGAGCGGAAGTGCTCAACCCTCTAATGTCAAAACTGACAGGAGGCGAAACCAAGACAATTATTTTATATCGAGGCAAAGACAACGCACCGTCGATGCCAATCGTTGAAACGATACGTGACGATCAATGTTGAAAACAACTAAACAAATGTTTACGAAATAAATATGTTTAAATAAAGAAATAGTTTAAGATTTCTAATTTGATTATTTTAAGTTTTACAAATCTGGCCGCTACACTGCCGCCATCTATTCAATCAATCGATTTATATCGAGAATAGGGTATCTGTCGGTGATAAAAAATTGATGACTCATCTGCTAGGTGGCGCTACAAGACCATTTATTTTTTAATGAGAACGGAGCAAAATTTGTTCCGTTACAATTCCCCCCTTCCCGCGAAAAACACCGCCCCGGTGTTTAAACTATCGCTAGGACAACACTATTTCTGCTGAAGAAGGAAACTACTTAAAAAAAATGAGTAATATAAAAAAAAACTTGTCCACCATATAGACGAAGTTCTAAATAGCAACACCTTAAAAAGAAACTAAAACAAATTAATTGTTTACTAAAAAAAACAGCCTCATCATTCCAATAAAATCCAACTGTCAGGAAATCCAAACCAACTTAACTTCCAACATTCCAGACCTAAAACCCACACTTGCATGCATCATCATTCAAATCTAGAGCTTGACCTTTCATAATCACCTTCCATACCACTGTAGTTTAAGCTTATAGCTTCAAACCACCCCATTCATACAGACCCGTTTGAGATTCCTCCTGTGAACCAGTGGAACTCGCACTAACCCTTTGAGATTCCTCCTGTATACCAGTGGAACTCATATTAGTTTCTTTTCCCATGTCAATCGTTCAGCGGGGAAATCTTATCCCATGACGTTGTTCAGAGGGGAAGTCTTTTCTCATGACGTCGTTCAGCGGGGAAATCTTTTCCCATGACGAACGTTCAGCGGAGAAATTCTTTCTCATGACGTCGTTCAGCGGGGAAAACGTGCTATACAGTTATATGGCTTATTTAGCGAGTTACTATCCGCTCGATGTACAGCACAAAACGGCGAATGCCTAAAGTTTCCATCGGGAAAACCGTGCTAACTGGTGTGTAAGGCTTATTTAACGAGTTACCATCCGCTCGATTCACAAAACGGCTAATGCCTAAACATAAGTGATGTTTCACACTACTAACATTTGCTTGGCCAGAGCAACAAGAACTTAACACAAATGTGTGAACCAAAGATGACCCTTTAAAACTAATAAGGTGCCTATCTTAAAAAAAAAACTTATTACCTACACAGGACTTTCATAACAATAATGTTAATAAACATATAGTATAGGCTAAACCTAACTGTAACCTAAGTTATACCTAAGACCTAAGTCTAATAAAACGCTAAACGCTAGCACATAATTGTGTGTCTCGTCATCGTAGGAGAGGTGATCCGTCTCTCTACGCGTCATAAACGGACTACGACACAACAACAAAAGAAAATCATCCATAAAAGGGAAAGAAAACGACGTGCCTTGTTAAAACGCTACGAAACTCTGATCCCGTGAATTGAACCTAATTTCGGTAATTACGGTTTCCGAAATTCCGTGCCTAAGAACATAACTGCAAAGTGAAATTGTTTCGGTTCTTATTTGTGTTGTGTGTTTGAACAAATTTTCCGCCTAACAAACGATAATCAAAATCTACTGGATCGAAACTCCTCTAATAACAGTCCACTCAACTCTTTCCAGAAAGAAACTACTTCCTTGACCACTACATACCATAACCATGCTTGAACCAAACAGGGTGATAACGGTGTCACTTACCTTACCTTATAAGCTGTAGTCTCCGGTATTTCTGAATGTGTGGTCACCCTATAAATCAACTCATCCTGGAGCAAGGAGTGATAATAAACTGTGTCAATATCCATTTTTGCACTTAATTATTTATGCAATAAAATATTTGAAAAAAAACTATAAGTATTTTGATTTAAGCATTTGACCTCCGATCACAAAATTGTATTTTCAATTTATAAACTAACAGTTTATAATTACTTAATTAAAACTTTTGTTAGGCAATATTGTTTTATCACTTATAATATTATGTAATATCTTTGTATTATTTTTATTACACACAACACTATTTATGACCTTTTGTAAACATACAATTCAAAATATCAATGATTGTAACATAGGAAACCAATATTATTATTATGTATGCTTCCTATGTACAATGGCACTGTATTATAGATGCAAATGTACTGCAACAACAACAATACTTGTTGATATTCACTTTCTTAAAACAAGGAAATATTATTCCCATTCATAAATGCTTATGAATAACCTCACTAGAGGTATAACCTTAAACCTTAGTACACAACAAAAGATATTTAATATAAAACAGTGTTTTCCAAAATAAATATTTGGTACCCTGTTACCAAGTTAACAAAACAAGTGCTATAAATTAATAAGTAGGCATTTCCAGACAAACTCCTCCAGAGATTTGATCTGTTTTTATAAAAACATAACCTAACTTATCCAGGAAACTTAAATAAGTTTATTTAATTTTTACACAAAATTGTAACCACTGCACGCTGTTACTGTAGTATAAATATAAATATGTAATAAAATATAATTGTACCCCTACAAATAAAATATTTAATTTAAAATTGATTTTAAAATCATTTGAGCAAGATCCGTCACAATTTCAGTTCTTAATTACTGAAATTTCCTTATGGGCGCCATTTGTAACGGGGTTTCTTGTTACAAAATTAAAAAATGAGAAAAAGGTGTATGTCACCTTTAGCCGCTCGACGGTGATGGGTGTGCCGTCGAACCACTAAAGGGATTATGGTGACAAATCAAAGAGAGTTTTCTTATCATGCAATTTATTTTCCTTGAACTAATACAAGTTAATTTTCTTATTTATATTGAGGTAGGAAACCCGTACCTCGCTTACTCAAACACGGACTCTAATTACACACAGGGCGTGTTGTCGGTTCGTCAGACATCAAATGCTCAAATGATTCTACTCAATTACTTTAGGCACTAAAATTACAACCTTGACATCCCGGCAGGAAGGATCCTAACCAGACGAGTGGAGACTCGGTCTACGGCTAAAAGAACATGGAGGTTACCTCGATGTGGCTTCGGTTACCGACCCATGAAGCTACGCTGTCCTTAGTGTTTAAGCAACCATGCTCCTCATTCCGGGATGGGTTCAGCCACTTCAGTCTGCCCAGATCCTCCAGCAGGATATATCCAAGTCGCCAGCGACCGGAGACGTAGATGAATGATAAACGTGGAACGTTTATAAAAATATAAATTATTTCATTTCGGAATGAAATAATTGAAATAACATTTACAAGATTACAATCGATGAAACGATGATTATTTAAATTACTGATGAATGATTAAAGATGAATGAATAAATAAACCCTGAAACAAAAGACTTTTATTAGTTACTTGATCGTACACGACCACGAGGCGTTTCGGAATTCCTCTCAGGATATTCCCACTGGTTTTTTTTCGGCTTACCTAGGAAATCCATGATCAGCTCCTTGCTGGATCATTGCCGGATTCCACCCACCAAACCCAGGGGTACAATCAGCGTGCTGGAAAGACAATACCATGGTAAGCACGTGTCGACATAAAACCAAATCTCGAAATCCCCGGAATTGAACTTACCAGGGTACTTTACGGATGATCATCACTTGATCACTCCATGATTTAGGCCGCACATGGCCAAGTTTCCTGAGAAACCTTACATTCTCCTGGAGAGAAGTATGCGCACCAGGCGCTTGAGCGGAAGTGCTCAACCCTCTAATGTCAAAACTGACAGGAGGCGAAACCAAGACAATTATTTTATATCGAGGCAAAGACAACGCACCGTCGATGCCAATCGTTGAAACGATACGTGACGATCAATGTTGAAAACAACTAAACAAATGTTTACGAAATAAATATGTTTAAATAAAGAAATAGTTTAAGATTTCTAATTTGATTATTTTAAGTTTTACAAATCTGGCCGCTACACTGCCGCCATCTATTCAATCAATCGATTTATATCGAGAATAGGGTATCTGTCGGTGATAAAAAATTGATGACTCATCTGCTAGGTGGCGCTACAAGACCATTTATTTTTTAATGAGAACGGAGCAAAATTTGTTCCGTTACAGTCTTAAACTTTGATTGTTTTTATTTCACAACAGCATTTAAGTATTGATAATTTATAATAACAGTACAACTAGAAAAAATATTTCTGACTTAAGATTGACCATAAACTAACAATAATTATCCTTACAATCTTTGTTTATGAAAAAAAAAATATAACTCAAAAATAAAATTTCTTAAGTGATTGAAAAGCTATTTTTTATCACAGCTTTGACTGCAAATAGTTCTTCATTGTTAAAAGATACAACAGGCTTAATCAGGTACAAGTTGGCCCTTAATTATATTTAACAGGATTTTTTAAGTCTCATCTTAATTTGTTTTCATTTAACGATATAGCATTAATTAACAAAACTATAGTAATAATAACTATACAACTATGTAAAACATTCAATGTTCTACCTATATATTAATAACAATGTTTTTATTCTAACAGTCTCAAATAGAACACTTTCAATAAGTTAAAAAATAAGATTAATTATGTTGATATTTTAATATTTGGTGTTACTAATCACATTGGTTACATTTAAATGGTTTGTCTTTCACATCAAGGTATTGTTGTCCCACGAATAAAGTACATTTTAAATGGTACCATCTAGGGCATAAGTCACATCCAATATTTTTATCTTCGTCTTCTTCTACATCTGACATTAAATCAGCTTCACATTCTGAGCATGATATTTTACTGACTGCAGCAGATGGAACACGATTATTTTCTTTACGAGCTTTACGGGTTTGGGGTCGGTAATCTACATCCTTTGAGTTCCTACGTCTAGATTGTATTTTTGACTCGAGCTTTTGCCTGCGGTTACTCTCTTTTAATACTTGGACCATCTTTTGTTTTTCACTTCGTTCTAATTTTCGTTTTCTTGTTTCTTCTTGTTTTAAATTTTTTGCGCGGTCTCGGACTTCGTAATATTCTCTCCAAGCTGCAGAAGAAATAGCTGCGGGAGATTTGTATTTAGTCGTCTTTGCTGTTTTTTCAGGTTGAGTAGGCAAGTACAAGTGGCGACTAAACGGATCATTTGATGACGATGACTCGACGTGTGTTGACGTGAGACTAAGATGAAGCGGAAATGATTGAGATGTTGAAGGCTCAGCATAAGATTGGATAATTTTCTCGGATACAATCCTTGAATTGTCATCTGCTCTTAGTCGATCAGGTATTTTAGATGCAATCGGTGGATTTGAAAGATCGGATGTTGGAGTTGCTATTTCTGCCGCATTTGGCTGAGAATTCGTTTGAGATATGATTGCTGAAGATTCCAATGTAAAATTTACGACTTCACCTGTAGTTAGCCGTGAAAGCGTTTCGCCTATATCCGTTACATTTTGCATTTTGGGTGATGAAATTGGGATCACATTTTTGGTAAGAGGTCTTATTGCTTCAAATGTTGAAGCCGAGAATTCTGTTATATTAGCCTGGACAAGTGTTTCTGATAAACTCACAGGATTTAGAGGTCCAGACGTTTTAGCTGAGGTTTCTGCTGTATTATGCTAACTATGTATTTCGGGCAAAGCCACAAGAGTTGAAGATTCAGGAGTTGAAGACAATAGTTTTGGTATGTTCATTTGGATTAAATCCTCGGACTTATTAGCATTTGAGGACGTGAGGTCCTTTTCTGTTACATTTAATGGCAATATTAGTAGATTATCTAGTGAGACTACAGAACCAACATCTAGGTAACTCCCTGTTAAATGTAACGACGATATGGAGTTCAGGTCTTCACATGTGTTCTGTGATGTTTCAATTATGTTTACCTCGTTGGAGCAAAAATCAGGTGGAGGCTGCTGAACGTTGGCAGGTGTATCTACAGAATATGAAACATTGGGGTGCGAGGTGTCAACATTTGTGCAGTCAGATTCCGTATCAATGGTCAATTCCGAGCAGTTAATCTCAACTGGTATTGTTTTCTTTAAATTATTCAGTTCTTTCATTATTATACGCAAATTTACATTTTTATCTTTCAGTTCGGCTTTAATTCGTTTTAAAACTTTTTTTGTTATTGAAATGTCTGTTCTGCTTACATCTTTGTTTGACTCGCCCTGACTTGGCTGTATATTTCGTATCGTGTCCAGGACACATTTCGAGTAATCTGGGGCGTTTGGATCAAAGGGATACAGTCCACACCGCCGGAACCCATTTTTGATACACGTAGAAAGACTCGTACTTTGCAAGGTTTCTGCAAATAGTTTGCAGAAATTTGTTTTGGTAACCGAGGTATTTAAGTTTTCTGGCCTTGCCAAAAATGCACGCACTGTATTTTTCCAATTTGCCTTTAGCGGAGCGAATACGCTAACATCAGCAGGCTGTAAGATGTGAGTCGTGTTTGGTGGAAGAGCGTACAATATTACTCCCAGTTCTTCGCACATTGTGCTCAGCAAAAGAGACATATGTGATTTGTGCCCATCTACCAACAGCAGTACTGGTTTTTGAATATTGTTACGCTCTACCCAGTTATTAAAATCATTTGTCACGTATTCGAAGAACACATCGCCCCTCATCCATCCTGACTCCGATCGCCCTAGGCACCAATCTGATGGCATACTTTCGACTACTGCCCTTGGAGGTCGTATGTACGGGAATACTACACACGGTGGACACAAATCGCCGTTAGCGTTGAATGTAATCAATACAGTTAGGTTATCTTTTTCGTTGCCATGTTTGACGTCATAGAGGTTTCGATAACCTCTAGGACCCAAGACCTTGCCTGTTTTAGGACACAGAGCAAATCCACTTTCATCGCCATTAAAAATGCTTTCGGGTCTATTTAGAATGTCTGTTTGGTTAATTTCTTCTAAATATGTTTTCAGCCCGTCAAACCAATGTCTTATAGCAGCCTCCGTGACCTGTGCTCGTGCTTTATTAATGCTTTCGGCAGAGCGGCTCGTTATTTCAGGGTGCCTCTTTAAAAAATTTGCGTACCAAGTTTGTCCAGGCCTGTTGTCTTTCAATTGTGTTACCTGAGAAGTATCATTTAAGATTTTCTGTACAGAGTCCAGCAGTTCTTGCTTTTTAGTTGGAAAACCGCATTTTGCAATTTTCAAGACCCAATCAGCAATTTTTTTTTCCCCGTCTATTCCTAAAACTGGAGCCGGCCCTCGTTTTTTTAGCTTGTCGCTCGTTTTGCCATGGATTCTGTCGAGAATTGTTGTTTTGGGAATGCCGTATTGAGTACAAATTTGTCTTACGGATGCTTTTTTGTCCCGAATTTCTGATAGAGCCTTTTTTAAGTCATCTTCTGTGTAAGGATTTGTTTTTTTCCTTATTTTTTTCGGCTCCAATGATGTCATCTAAAACAATGCATTTAATAACCAGATATACTAAACAGCAAATGATATAGGCGATAAATATAATATAATACCAGCAGTGATCGAAAAACAAAAAAAAAAGTCATACCTAAAACCAAACCAAGATAGTAATCGCTGTTTGTAATGGACGGAAACTAAATAACTGGTGTTTCTACTTGTCGTCCACTCATATTAAAGTTAATGGACGGAAAGTAGAAGTCAAGTCTTAGTTTTCGTCCGCTCATATTAAAGTACTTGGACGAAAACTAGAGTAGTTTTTATCGATATTTTTGGTTTCCGTCCAAGGTATTTAAATATAAATTTATGCTTGCAACACTGATAAATTCGTGGACGAAAATTAAATTCTAGATCGAATAACTAACAAAGATCCAGCCATTAAAAAATTGAATGAATTTCTTCACATTCCTTACTTTAACTGATTTATCAAATTTCACTTATATTTTTGTGTTTTCGTCCACGTGGACGAGAACAGAATATTTTGAGAAATAGGTAATTCCATTTCCGTCCACTTAGATTTTATAAGTAATTCATTAAATAAGTACGAAAAACACCTCCTAATGCCAACTTTGTGTCTTTACTTAGTTATAAATGACCAAAACAAATAAATACATGCGAAAATTAACAAAAATAACTTACCGTGCAGCTACCTCTCGACACTAATTTTTTCACATTCAAGATGGCGTGTGCACAGCTCGGAAGCACGCCTCAGACTGACGTAGCTTTTATTCGAGTTGTGAATTGGCAATTTTTTTTTAATGTTGGTAGACGTGCAGATATGACGTCAAAGGCCGTAACAAGTCCAAACTTGCGTGGTTGACTATTAATATGATGCTATTCTACGTAAATGTTGTACAGTGCGCCTGGTAATGGATGGAAACCGGAGCTGGACGGGAAACCAGCTAAATTACCCTATCATCTTGTGTTGTGGGTATCAGAAATATCGAAGCTATCAGCGTAGTCATCGTGCCACAAATATACTTAAATGCTTATTAACATCCATACACAGAATAAACATAAATGTTCATCACATAAACCATTTTCCCGGGGTGGGATTCGAATCCACGACCTCTGGTGCGTGGTGTCTAAATGCGCCACTTGATTGACGATTCATAAATGCTTTCTATACCTACGTTGTACCTACAATGATTTTGAGATAAGGTTTCATTCCTGCAAGATACTCGCGTAGATAACATCGTATAGTACAGTCAGCGTCAAAATGATCTGAGCGTTCAAAACCACCAAAAATATCAAAATAAATCAACCTTACCATAAGACGTCAAGGTGCATTTTCACATTTGTTGTTTGAGAACCAATGACGAAAAACGATATTAACACCCAAAAATATTGTGCTAAGAGAGTGATTATGTCAAATTTTCAGATATTTTTAGTAGGTTTGAACGCTCAAATCATTTTGGCACTGACTGTACACGCATCCGAAGCCGCGGGCGGATAGCTGTTATAACTGAATAAATCCTAACAATAGTCTAGACATTACTTACACAGGTCTGCGTGGACTTGGCAACAAAGGACACAAAGGGTTTACAATGCGAATCATAACAGTATAGGTCACATTACATTACACAGTTCATTAGGACATCACATTCACTAGTTGGCAGTAATAGCAGTTATCGAATTAGTATGAATAGAACATTAAATGTACGATATGTAACAAGTGCAATAAATAATGTCTGCCCCCTTGTTTGTCCCCGGCTGGGGGGGAAGAATGGGGCGTCAGGGTTGCCAGGCGAACGAGAAATCTCGCATCGTTGCGAGATTTCTGTAAAAGAAACTAGAAAAATAAAAATGTCGTACATTTTTGAATGAAATTGAAATGCTGTTTATGCCTTTGTTGCTGAAGATCATAGGTAATGTTTTATTGAAAAAAATTTGGTACAGGTCTAAAATGGTAAATCTTTTCAGGTTCGGTTAAGTTTTGTAATTTATCTGGATCAAATCATCAAAATGATGATTAGTTAATATAGGAAAATAGTTAAAAATGGGATTAGCATGACGTGTTATCTTTTGAAATTTATATTTTTGCGAGATTGTCTGCTGAAATACTTACAATATTTTTAATACACACCACACACGTAGCTGATCGGATAGAAAGCTGCCACTGAGGCCTACGCCATTGAGAAATCTTCACCAAAAGGCTGCGCTGAAGAGCTTTTGTTTTCAAACATACATTTAGCAAGGCGCATGTGTTGCCCCTTGTATTGCAAGCGCTCATAGGCCGCGGTGACCACTTTCTATCAGGTGGGCCGTTTGCTTTCATTGCCACAGTCGTGGTATTATAAAAACATATTTAGCATCCCTGTAGAAAAAAAGTAACAACCCTTGTGGTGTGGCGCGCCCCAGCTCAGTCGCCGTCGGGCGCCCATCGCGGCCGGTGTCGCGCTCGTCGACTCGCCGGACCTACATCGCGATGTTAAAATAACCCGCCACATATATGTGATCACGATGTTCAATAATAAGCTTAGAACGGATACTAGCTTCCGTGACATTTACAAACTTTCATAGTTAACAATTTTCAACCTTTTTCTTATCAGCTAACTGCGAGTTGGACTTTTCTAGTGGGTGGTAGTGTACGTACGACAAAACGTATTTGAAAAGTTTGAAATGACTATCGGTTTGCGTTTTGATATTTCACGAGCGATTTTAGTGAGGCCTTGGAAGGAAAATATTCAACAATTTTTATTAGATCGACCTTCTACTGTACATTCTTTTTTTTTTCAGAAGGTTATTTTCGTGATTGTTTTGCGAGATTGTGAAATCAAGTTGTTTGGAAGCCGCTGGATTTATTAATGATTCTGATGATTTCTTTAATTTGACGTGACATCGCTTTTGTAGCAGCCTTTGAAGTTATTTTTACGAATGGATATATTGTTTGTATTATTTTTGAAACAAAGACATCACCTAATCACAACGCGTTACGCGTATTCAGAGATCCTGATTTCCTGGTGTCCTAAAAATTGAATCTAGTCTATTCTATTCTAATGTTGTTTTTGATAAGTAGGTACTCATAACACGACAAGTTACTTGCTTTGGGGTCAGATCAATGTACGAGTATGTGATGTTTCTCTATATTTATTTTTTATAAATTACCTATATCAGCTTAATGTGCATCGCATAGAATTAAATTTCAATTGAGATGTTTAGAACGGTAGTTGATGTGATACTACGTTAATAGTATTTCAAGATTAGACATGTTCCCGTACTGTGTTCGGAGTATATGGATGCGAATAAATAAAGTTAGTGTCACCTGTAGGGCGTCTGATCAAACGACCTTTATATAGACTCGCCTTCGTCGGCTATTTCAGGCTTTCACCTATTCTCTAGTACCTTTTATTACTTTCCTTTTTTGTTCTTATTTACTTTAGACCTAGTATTATGCCATGGCATCTTAACTCTTTGACAGCCGATCACGTACTAGGTACGGGTGGCATGAGTCATGCTTTAAAATGGCTGGCTGTCAAAGAGTTAATCCAACACTTTTATTCTTAACACTGAATAATATTTTAAATGAATATTATGTTACGTCTATCTCATATCTATCATCTCATGTGTGGAAATCTGTTCTGAGATTAAACATTAACATGATTCACTGTTAACATATAAATCGAAATAGGTATACGATACTTCAGGCAAAATGAAAAGATGGCTACCTATAATTTTTTGAGGATTCAGGCGACTGGGACCATATTAAACTGGGACCGCGGTCCCAGTTACCCGTTAACAATTTTGAATCGGCCGACTGGGACCATAACTTTGTTTTATTTATGACACCTTTTGTGCTAACTGTACGAAATATTGTATTTCAACAATGGATTTGAGATTAAAATTACGGGTGGTCCCACTCGCCTGACGAAATAAATAAATAAAAACTAATCAGGCAACTGGGACCGCGGTCCCAGCTATGTAGTGGTCCCAGTCGCCTGAAACCTCAATAATTTTAACGATTGGTCAAATGATATTTTCAGTAACCTAAAAGCTCTAAAAGCTTCTGCTTTTGGAAGGGACATTAATGTTTGAAAATATTATTAATCACCTAATATGTATTTATGAGGAAAAGGTCTTCTTATAACATCTGATTACGCGATTAGAAATTAAATGGCCCTACAATATACCTAGTATTTAACAAAAGTACTAAAATATAAACTAAATAGTTATCAATAATAATAAATGTTGGACAATATTTTATCATCATAATATCAGTATCATATTGTAAAGACATTACGTATGTGTCGATCCGTATAGCCGTTTCTGAGCATAGACGGAACAAACAAAAAATACAAAACAGTTTTTTGTTATAAGAACCCTGGCTGATATTTTAACATTACAAACAAACTCCTCCATTTTATTATTAT
Organism: Mecyna flavalis; assembly: GCA_949319885.1. Taxonomy (NCBI): domain Eukaryota; kingdom Metazoa; phylum Arthropoda; class Insecta; order Lepidoptera; family Crambidae; genus Mecyna; species Mecyna flavalis. The sequence goes on from OX439439.1 coordinate 17,142,769, forward strand.
GTGTGTTTATTTGTATAAAAGGCTATGTTTGTCTTAGTTTGTTACAATACCGTCGACCGTATGCTCTCCAATCTCCAATAGACAAACAAGGATCAACCGGAGTCTGGAATTCTAGATAGTACGGAGATGCCCAGCCAGATTCGATTAATAGTATAGTATTAATACTAATACAATGCCGGTATCAGCTCTATTCGACTATGAGCTTAAACGTCTATTGTTTAAGGTTTACTTGCGCTTTTTACTTTGTTCAGGGTTGTCAACGATAAATATCTCTACTAAGATCCTAAAATGAAACAAAAGAGAACGTTCATCTTTTAAATTCACACAAGTGATTAATAATTTGGTTGACCTCATAGAATTAGTAAATCTACTTTTTTAGATTTTAAAGTGTGGAAAAGTGTGTCGAAATGTGACGGCAGTACAATGCTCTTCTGCACACATTAGAAAAGAAATCTCAGATCACGTTTAATGCAGAACGAAAATAAGCAAATGAAAATGTTTCATAATAATAAGTTCTAAACTGTGTACATAGTGTCCAACAAATTATTTATTTTGAAATTTCGCTTGATAAGATAAGATTCTCAGTATAATTATGTAGACTCCACCTAAAACTAGTCGTAAGGGAAGCTTAAACAACCCCGAAGCTAGGGATCGTAGGGGACGTGGATCACAATATCCGGAGGTTGTGCTGACGGGTGGTGGGTGTGGGAGCCTTCCGGCCCTGCCACAGTGTAGAGACAGTAACGAAAAGGAATTCATGTTAGATTAAATGCATTTGTGAATTTCTAAAACTTACATGAAAATCGTTTGAATCGTTGTTTTAAAATTATTTATCGTCATCTGCAAAATATTGATTCTATCGAGAAGAAACTTAATACATATTCTCTACAATCGTTTTACTTTGACAACATTTAGCCCACCCAACAGTTTAAGAAATGTCAGGTGATATGGCTTAAATCCTAATAATTAACAATGTTGCTTCCTTTGCAACAAAGAATATGTAAAAGTAATTTCCTCCTATTAAACAAAAAAAAGGTAGGTAGATATCTATCATGTTTTACCTGTCATTATTGTTTTACATTTTCAATCAAATAATGACTTTCCTAGATTGACTAAGCAACACAACGTCAATATGTGCCACTGAATTAGTTATAGTTACATGTAACGTGTCGTCACAAGTTCAGGGCAGACTGTCTCCACTGTCACACGATACGCTGTGTCAATGCCAGTCCCACGTCCGAATCTCATGTACAGTTCCACGTCTGTGGGAAGTTTGTGACAATGAGCTCTGTGACAGACACATATTGTCACGAGTATCGCTGGCAGTCTCAAGTTTGGAGTAGTTGTTTACACTATTAGAGACTTCAATGTATTGATTGTCGGCATGTGTTTTTACGAGCTATTGCTTGTCCATTTGCCCGTCTTCGTTCAAATGAGAGAGATGCTAGGGCGGCATTTTTTTTTCTCGTTGATATGAGACGGCCCTTTTCTGCTATTTAGCAGCCTGTCTGCCTCTGTCAGCCTTTACCCAAGGCCTGTCCTGTATCAAATTCAAAAAAAAGCTTTCAGAGGCAGGCAGACGCAGTTTGAAATTTGTAGCACAGTAGTATGGTGTATGGATTAGCGATGCAAGTAAAGCGACGTTAGGCAAATTCACTCAAAAATATGTTGTTTTTTTAGTTTTATTTAAAAAAAATAAAATTGAAGCTGGTTTTTACACTTTGATGTTTTGAATTTTACTTAATTATTATACGTCAATGAATTCAATGATAAGGCCTAGGTTCTCATTGCACAAGATTAACAGAAGGTACGATCCTACAGATTTTCCTATGAGCGTTTATGGCGATGGAAAACATTTCGACGATCGAACCGTGATCGGGACGCGACAAGGCGCTTGGGAAATAAAGGAAACTAAATTGAATGAAATCCTCTACGATTTCTTTTCGATTTGATAACGAAATACAAAACCGATTCGAATAATCTCAGTGCAAAAATGTAAGACAATTTTTGGTGCCATAAATACAAACCCGACCGATACAAAAAAACATGTTCATGCACACAAATGTTGTATGTACCGTGCGGGGTACCATTGGACATTTTTTTTTGGAGGAGAATGCGTTTATGCACCATAACCGCAGGCTAGCTAGACTCGTGCCGTGTGTTGGACTCGAGGCTAAAGCGTCCACTACCCACTTAACTCCCCCAGTTTCCCCTTCACACCCAAATTAGGACGAGCCGGTGCCAGCCTTGTAGCTTGGCTACTGACCAGCCTATCCCCGGGTACCATGACTTGCAAGGCCTCAATTCAGGGTGGCGCCTAGGGATACCGAGAAACTAGGTGACCCTCAGACTTGGCTCGGGCGACCTGTGCAATGCGGGCATTGGGGAGCCATTGGGGTACCATTGAACCTGTACCATCAGGTGTAATAGCTGACGTCTCAACCATTACACAAAATTGTCGTCAAATATTTTGCATTGATTACACTTTACGAGTATGTATAATAATGATAGACGACGCCACATGTCAAAGAAAGTGCCTATTAACTTTTATCTGTATTTAAGGTTTTACGCTATCATCATTACTTATTTAAAATATAGCCTTTCAAAAATGGTCATACATTCGACTAATATCACAATTTATGGGGGAGTACCGGAAAGCCCCAGAGGGTGACACCCTTTTTCCGATTAGTCATCATGTATGGGAAAATCCTTAGACAAATTATACCTCTAAAATACCTTGATTTATATTTCCAATAATGGGATGTTCATTTAAATATCCTTGAGCATTATTTACACAGTGTCAAACTGTCAACTAAGCATAGCTTGTACTTTGGGACTACGGGTAAACATTACGTACATTTTTTTGTTAATACATAGAAACACCCAGACCGATACCAACAGACATGAACACAAAATTTTATTACACAATATGTTTGTACCGAAAGTAGATGAACTCGCGACCTCTAGTGTACTTAGCCGACTTCTCAACCAATACAAAATTGGTCGTCTAATCGATGTATAGATTACATACATAGTACACAGCACATTATATCTAGATAATTATCTTTCTAGATATATGTACTTATTATAATGTGATGTCACACCAAATTATGTATGTAAACCATGCTTAGGCGTCACACATATTGATATAACTTGAGATGATAACGTCTTGACAAGGAAAAAATAAATATTAATCACGTAAATATTTGTCTTGGTTGTAAATTAAAACCTGGACAGAAGCAAACAAGTTAGGTTTTAGCGAATTTCACGCAAACGTGAGCGAACAAGCTGAGGATTCAGGCGACTGGGACCAAATAAAACTGGGACCGCGGTCCCAGTTACCTGATAACATTTTTGAATCGGTCGACTGGGACCATATACCTAATTTCCTTTAATGTACAGTTAACAGAAAAATCAAGTTATAACTCAGGATTTTATTTCATTTAGTATTACGGTCAAGTATTTTTGAAGTGAAAACTTCTGACTACACTTTTTTTATGGGGAAAAAATGTTAAAATCGCGACAGATTAGTAAGATTGATTCGCCATGCTCGTCGAAGTTATAGGCGCCCAAAAACACCAAAGAGAAGTCACACGGAATATCTAATGGCGGAGTAGAATTTCATGGAAATAAAAGCGAGTGATGCAAAACTTCTATTTGAAGTACCAGGCGCCCATAAGTACCGAAGAGTAATCACACGGAATATTTCATCCTAAAATGGCAGCGTGGTGAATGTAAAATAAAAGCGAAGTGATGCAAAACTTCTATTTGAAGTACCAGGCGCCCATAAACACCAAAGAGTAGATCGAAAATTCGTAAGACGGATGGAGAGTAGACAGGCGGTGCGGCGTTGTGTCAGTATGGATTTGTCATAAAAGTGACATTCGGTTGCTAAGTAACATTGTTATGAGGAGATGATTGTCATTGCAAATAAATATTACACCACGACACACGATATGTGCATCTTCTGACTTTATTATAAATATATAATAGGAGTAATGAGTACTTACTTTATGGTGTATAAAGTTAAGAGACATTAAGACTGATTTTTATATTATTGTTTTGAGGAGATTTCTGTTGAATGTTTACTTAGAATTACTAGTTAAGTAGGCATATGAGCTAACGTGATTTTTAAAACATAATTAAGACTGTTATACTGTTTAAGTAGGTAATACAAAAACTAACTTACCTTTGCAAAAATTAACTTTGTTTTATTTGTGACACCTTTCCTGCTAACTGTACTAAATCTTGTATTTCAACAATGGATTTGTGGTTAAAATTACGTGTGGTCCCACTCGCCTGACGAAATAAACAAATAAAAACTAATCAGGCAACTGGGACCGCGGTCCCAGTTATATAGTGGTCCCAGTCGCCTGAATCCTCACAAGCTAGCGTAGCCTATAGGACACTGGGAACTGTCACTCCATCCAATTTAATCAACCCTTCAATTATTCACGATGACTTTTCAAACTGATTTATAAGTGGGGGTCACTCTACACGGTATCGAGTGTATGGCAGGCAAATTAGCCGATCGATGGACCGCTGTTGGGTTAAGGCTAGATTTTATCAAGCCTGCCTGGCGTTCTATTCTGGTTGATGCAGTACTAATAGACTCATAGTAGAATTGTTGGTCAATATCGCGTGATTTAAAAATATAGATTCTAGATTCTTGAACTTGTATAACTGCAATACGGATTTTATAATTTTGGTGATTTAAGCGACGATTCATTTTTTTATGCTAGTTCAGTTGGCAGACAGGCATGCAGCATGCTATTCCATTGAGGGACGCTTCACCTGGAAGCGTCGCTAAATGTGCTGCCAGACTAGGCTCATCTGATCTTCGAACCTCTGATTTCAAGTGTACTGGCTCCCACATTAATTTTGCCGTAACACAGCCAAATCTGTTATGGCGGCAGTTTTCACCTGTGGGGTGGTAGTTAGCCAGTCGGACTCTGAAAAAGCCCTACCACCAAACAGACCTAAGGTGGGAATCAAACCCACGACCACCTTGTTTTTATACCTTAGCAGCTTAGCCACTGTTCCACGGAGGCGGTCAATCCAATTCCTCTGTCAAAGGTCGTAGTTGATTTATAATATGAGTAACAGCATATTGCTTCTATCCTCCCAGCCATGTAAGTTTTATAAAAGCGAAAGGAAATACTTTAGTCTGTCTGTCTTATGTTACGTCTTCACGTGAATTGTAATGAAATTGATAGTATGTACCTACAGACATTTAACAAAAGGAAATAACAAAGGTTTATATGTATCCTGGAACCACTTTCCTGCAGGATAACGTCGTATAACCGGTGGGCGAAATTGCCGTTTGATTTCACTTACATACTAGAGGTTGTTGTTTTTGTTTTTGAAAAAAAAATAAAAGTAATGGGTAAATAAATATTCATTGTTTTTTATTGGAAACGGCGAGCAGACTTTATTGAACCGTATTAACTCCATGTTTTATGGTGACATCCATCGCAGTAATAAAATGTATTTTTTAAGTAGTTTTACATTCCGAAAATAAAATGTCAATTGGGCGGCGAAGAGTTTTGATGGTATCAAGTGCTTTGTTTGTTGACAATGCGCGAGGCCGTCATCGATCCATACAATAATATGTTTATAATAAGGCACACGCGTACATTGTATGTATATACGAAGCGTTATGTAGGTATAAACGGTCTTAACGAACCTTGACCGCGCTGGGGGGTTAAATTATCCATAGGCTACGTCCCCAGTAGGCAAACTGTTAGCGGCAGACTAACAGTTTGACAGTCTGCGGCTTATCGATTTAGTACGCCTTTCCAATGGAAAGTTTCCATATAATATAACAAATGAAGTGTCCACAGTTTGCTAGTTTTGCGCTCACTGTACGCAGTTTGCAGCGTTTCGCGCGCCGACTATTTCTCAGTGAGCAGCCGACTCCCAGCAAAATCGATTGCGTTGTTCGAAATTTAAATTTCAGTTCGCCATTTTGCTCACTCAGTCTGCCGCTAAAAGTTTGCGCACTGGGGAGGCAGCCTTAGACCTTTGAGCGTATTATTTCTTTTGCCTTATTAATCGTATTTACTGCCAAGCATGTGGTCTGGAGGAAAGAGATCCAAAGTGCAAGTGGGTCACCTTCGGCACAAATATTTCCCGACCCAGGAATTCTAGGACCCCGAGATTATAACCCGGTACTGAAACCACTAGACCATCAAAACCACTAGAGCATCAACATAAATATTGTTTTAAGTTCAGAAATTAGTACAGGTACCGGCAAACTTCTTAACTATCGGGTGGGGATTGAGCAGAACACGAATTTTGACACGCCTGCGCACTATTGGTCAGAAGACCTATAACCAATAGCGCGTTCAGACGTTCGAGAGATTCGCACGCGTTATTGGTCACGCGTCGCATTGGTCAAGTGATGCGCGAAATGTCCCCCTCTCCGTCGACAGACGTTTAACAAGTTTGCCAGTACCTGTACGCGTAAATGTACTGTAGCATTTTAACTTGGTCGCGGGTTTAATTTCGTGTGAGCACTTTGTGTGTCGCTGCCGGTAATCCTGTGTTATGAACCTAAGACGTGAGGGTTTCACACGTGATTTTATGGTGTACTACAAGCAGTTCTCTTTATGTACACTATAAAGTAATATGATCTGTAAAAGCTGTTGGTTTTCGAAATAAATAAAAAACTGAATACGTTTTCCTCTTTTCAAAAAAGTGCCGATTTTACCAATGAATAAAAGTGTTTTCGTTTGCTCTCCTTTACCGTCAACGAGGGGATTTTTGCTTTTCATGAAATTTGACATGTACAAAATATGTTACTTTTGATCCCATAAAAATAAATAATTCCTGCGGCATAACGTCGCATAGACCACGCAGGCAAAGCACTGCGAAGCATAAAAGACACATTGAACCAGACGTTTTAAAATCAAGGTGAATCTAATTTACAGACGGACATACAGAATACAATAACAATGGACGCCAGTAGACAATTACTGAGCCGAATCCGGAGTTGAAATAATATCGTTTATGATATTCTCGGTCCCTTTGTTCACTAATAAAGTTTAATTGCGCGAGATCCCATGGAATATTCATGTAAAAATGACGACCGGGATGTACCGCGCTGAAATATTTAAATAGGTTGGCTTACGTAAAGGAATTTCATATGAATGGTGATTTTTCGGAATTCAGTGCATCAAGATAAAAATATGTAGCATTTTAATATGTGGTGAACACATGATAGAAGGGGAGACCGTGGAAATTTAGTGGGTAGTGGTACGCTTTAGCCCAGACAGTAGACAAAAAACACATTGTAAGAACGAATTAAATGTTTTGATTGAACCATTTAATTCAAATTCAAAACCCCCAACTCCGTACCAACTCATAATCTACTGTTCGTACCACTGAATTCAACTAGCTAGTAGGTAAAATTGGATTTAAATTAATTACATTAAAATGAGCATTGGTTTTTAAAAAGTCTGTCATCTCGAGTTACGAGTATGTTAGTTTTGGTCTGTTATAAAGAAATTGTGATTGTGAGATGAAGTATTAAAAAATTACTATTCAATAAGTTTAACTTTTTAACATGACAGCATAGAATCCTTCTCATGTGACGTCACTACCCCAAAGCATAGTATAATTTTATTATGAGTTCTGCGTACCCAAAGGAAACAAGTGTAGAATGTTGCTTGTTAAAAGTTGTAAGCTTGTTTGCATCTGTGTACACTTTGTATGTATACAATCTGTTGGCTTTCAAAGTATTATCTGCTTAAATTCAACTTGACTTGACACAAAAGTTGTTTCGTATAAAAACTTATTTACATAAGCACATAACACTAAAAATCAGAAACATCCTATAACGAATTAGTTTATCACTTATTTTATGAGTATCATCAACGCCACCAAAAATTCTAAATTTCGGTTTAGTGTAGGTAAGCCTACGAATTGGCAAGTTGTTTCTTTCAGTATATTTTCTGATCAACGAACAAAACTGGTCTTGGTAGTCTTGGTAACTTGCAAACTATTAATTAAATGAAGGTTCTCGCATCTGTGCAGTGTTTCAGCGTTCTCAAATCTGCGCAAACCAAATCCTCTAATAATATTTAGTTAGTTTGGGATTACAAGAACGTTTCAAGTATATCGATTTAAGGCGCTTTGAGCCTAGAATGTTTGGATTAAATCCCTTTTGTTCTTGAATGTATTATTGCCTTAGCATATGTCTGGAGTTAAAATCTTAAATTGACTACAGTTAACAGAATTACATTAGAAAGTGAGTGCCCTATGTAAAGAAGAAAGTGGGGAAGATTAGTGAGTACTGAGTAGTAAAATACTCTCGAGGCCGTAACAAGGCCGCAGGTCCCGCTAGGCTGATATGGTGCACGTTGTGGTTTTAAGTGTCACCGGAGTCCCATCAGCGGTACTGATCACTTACCATCAGATGACCAATCAGAGACCCTTGACCCATAAGAGAGCTTGCTTATTTGACTAACTCTTATAAAGTATAATAGTGGTGAAGGGTTCTTTAAAAATAAACAAAGATTTTGTCTCCTTATGCTGTCATTCTAATCAGTCTAAATTCAATAGAATTAATCCCTTTAGATGTAAAAGGTATTTCAAATATTTTTAACAAACCCGATTTTACATTTAATTTCTTATAATTTTGTATTATTCTTAAAAGACATTTCTTTTAAATGTCTCTGAAAGAAAATTTTTAATATTCAGAAAACAATTTGTAAAAATTATGCACGAAAACTTGCTAGAAAGGAATCCTTTGAAGTTATTCTTAAAGTACAAAGTTACTCTTTATGCCTTCATTTCATTTTGAGATATTAAATTTTATTTATTAGTAGCAATAGAACATAATATTTATTGTAAATAGGTACAAAGTAAAATGATGTTTGATCTTTATTATTATATTTTTTGTTAAGCTGGTTTTTATGCAAGTTTTTTACAACACCATTTAATAAATTCCAGGCTTTTTCTATTTTACCTACTTGATGTAAATTTAAGTGGTTGCAACGCAAATTCTTCTTGCATACAGTTTGTTTTATTGGAAAAATCGATGATGTACCAAGTAAATAAACTATAATCCAATAACACTAATAACAAATTGAAGCCTTCTTGATTTCTTATTGTTTTGTGTGAATCTATTCAATAGACCTTCATTAGCGAAAGAACTTCTCATTTATCTATAGAACGTTAAAAATACTACGTATTTTTGAAGTATACGTGGGTAAAGAATCGTTAAATGCTGATATTTCGTTTCTAAGAAAAGGGATCTTGACAGACGGCCGATAAAGTAATCCTTTCAAGGTTTTCTCTTTTGTTCGTTTGTGGCATCAAATTCAACTGATTGACTTAATTCAATACAGAGCAGTTACCTCAAACAACGAAGATGATATAACTGATATGCTTGTCGCGGGAATTTTATTTCCTGCCTACTGGAAAAAAAGTAAATAACTGAAAATATAATAAGCGAAAGATAAGTATTTTTGTCAGAATATCTTCTCAGTTTCGCCAATGTCGGATGGAAATTGTTATTAACTTGTTAAGAAGCTTTGGAGCACAAATGTCGTTTACCTCAATCATTTTGGAATTAAATTAGGTCGGCTTGTCAAATTGTCTCTTATGTCTAGAGGTTTTGTTGACAGTAAATGTTATACTTTGAATGCGTATATAATGTCGTACAAGGCAGACTCGTTCATTGAAATCGAGACATACGTAGTAGCCAGTGTACGAAATGAAATGAAAAAAGATGATTAAATCTTTTTTATCGATTGGATAATGTTTGCAGAGTCATAGAGCCAGTGTGCGTCTGAGCGTATGGAACTTAGTGAGTTAACTTTCTTAGAAGCAAATCGGTGACGTTATATTCTTGCCCTAAATCGGCGTAATATTGACTGAATAAAATGCAGTTAAAGTATTTTATAATGGAGCCATCTGTTTTTTAGCTAAACTTAAGAGGATACGATACGAAGCAAAAAGAAGTAAAAAATCACTTAACCCTTACATTATTCGACATAATATGTACCTTTCGCGTGTCGCTCTGTCAACTGTTAAAAAAAGGTCGTCCTTACCCCCATTTAGTAATCAAATAGTAATTGTAACACCTCGCGTGGCGTCTAAAAATAGAAGTGGGTGTTTATGACGTGAACTGCGCTGGTCTATTTGTGCGGCCGGAAGAACCACTCGAAAGGTTAAGCTGGCTCGTGCGTGCGGCTTGTAATGGTGTAAATTCAAATCTGAGGTTCTCAAAGTTTTGATCGTCTAATCCCTTTTAAAGAAAAAGGTGTTTAGGGTTTCCGCGCTTTCGTGTTTAAAAATTATGTTGCTTAAAGTAATTTTATCGTTTATTCATACATGTGATTTATTTATAAAGCTAATATTATAAAAATAAGCGAAAGTGCCAAACCCTCTTTAGTTATTATAACATTATTTTTAACAGTAACCTGTAAGTAAACGGATGTATGTGATTGGGAAAATTAAATCTTTTCTTTTCTGTCCACCATTTGACATTGAATGAGCGATTACAAATGTAAGCGTCAGACAGATAAGTAGCTAATTAAAATAATTTAATTGGCGTCATTAGAAAAAAAATGTAGTATTTGTTAATGCTGTTCCTGAAACTTCCCTAGTAATACTGATGTTAGCTATGCTACCATATCATTTTTCACCGCCCACGGTTACAGTTATTTCTATAGTTGAGTGGTGCCTTCCATGCCATGCCATGCCTTCGGTTTGGAAACCATTGCTCGGTCCGATTTATCGCGATACCGTGCTACTTTACATGAAGAAGTACAAGGTACATACTAGTGCCTGTAATGGATGGTGCAGTTGACCTCACTCCGAGCGCATGCAGGTTAGGTCAATTTAGAAAACAATGTTTTATATATTTTGTTGCGACTAGATTACGTTGTCAATCTTGTTGCCGCTAGAAAGCGGAGGTTTAGACTAGATATAAAGAAAATACCTAGCCTCCGTGTTTCAGGTAATACATCGTATTCTTCATGTATTGTGAGATGGCATTCGTAAAAAGTATGCTGTGTTATCAACTTGGTTTGGTTATTTTGATAACCAAGAAATTTAATACAGCTATAGATGATGGACAATTTTACTAAGCGATGTTTCCGCTACTTGCACTTACAGTTGAAGGCCCTGAGCCTTATCCCAACTAACAAAAATTGGCCATAAAGTGGCTTTGATTGCCAAAAATATTACTCTTATAACAGCCGTATTATCGCTAATAAGGGTGGGTTTGGGCGCACTTTATATCACTAATTAACCATATACCGGCCTTATAGTTGCTTTATTATCCGCTCATTTTATTTTTATACGTGTTGTATTATGGCATGGAATTAGCTTATTAAACTTGTAATGGCATGAAAAATGCTGCTAAAAAGCTCCGGTTAAACTTATTGTGGCAAATCAAATTCTAAAATATGTCTTTTTGTGAGAACTTTCGCAATAAGAAAAAGAAACGTCAGTCGTCAACCATATTTAATCTGAAAGTAAACGGTAAGTTAATATTTTATTATGTGGTTTATGTGCTTGTTTCTAGTGAAAAGTGTATGGGAATTTAAATGCATGGTAAAATGTGGTACGCTGAGTGTTTTAGTACCAACCCGCCCCTGATTTTAAGCTGTTTTTGTGCTAAAAACGGTATTTATTATTTAGTCTAGTCATATACAGTGCTACTATATGAGTAAAGCGATTCGCATATCGTCTACAAGGCGTCTATAAGAGTGAAGACTTTATAATGGCAACTATTGTTGCTTGTGCCATCGCCATTTTAATATCGTTAGGGTTCCTTTAACACGAAGAAAACCGTACTTAGCTATAACTGGTCTTGTTCTCATATAAATATAAATGAAAAAAAAAAACAGTATGGTTGGCTGGAAGAGATCTCCTTATAGGGATACCGAAGCTCGCTTTTGTACGCTTATTTTAAGTTTGAAATAAAGAATATAATTATATTACAGTATATTATGTATAATAATTTATGTTTGTCAACAGATATTGCAGTATACAAATTGGCAAAAGTTGACAAATTTTTACAAAGGAAAGACCTTAATTTGTGGTCATGGAGGTGGACACATTTTATTCTGAGAAAGAAATGTTTTAATTTTACATATTCGACCCTTTCTGGTTCACCTTTACACTTTGTGATTGGTCGAAAGAGTATTTTTGATTTACGACCATTTATGAAAGAAGAATGCGAATATTGTAATCCTTAATAAAATTAATTGGTAATAATATATCTCAATAAAAAAATTGTTGTTTTATTTTACAAAGTATGGGTTAATGGTGTAAGATACAATGCGAATACTACATTTAACAATTTACATTTAATGACAGCACATGAAAAGTCATATAATTATATATTTTGATTTATTATATTAGAAATGTAATCTTCACATTTATAAATATTAATTATTGAAGACTCGAAGGGGTCGTCAAAGACGTAAAAATACGTCTATATCACTATCGCTACAGTTATATTCTTCGTCACTGGTTTCCTTTTTATTCTCAGTTTCTATAAAATAATCCTCTACGGAACCACTTGCTGATTCATTGGAAGCGGCTTGGTAAATTTGTGACATTATAGAAGTAGAGATTTGACACAACTTCAAAATAGCGAATCTAGTTATATAAAGCATTTAACGTGACTATAAAGAGAATAACATCTTTATATTCACTCTATAAGAGAATTTAGATTGCTTTTAGCCTTGTTAAGGTCATATAAAATGCTAGAATTCGTTAGTTGGATAGACGTCTTATTAAAAGCTCCTATATGTTAAATTAGTTAAACAGCATCATAGTTACCTTGTGGATTACTTTTATACGAATAATTGACCATATTAAAAGCCCCTAAGAAGCCTTTATATGACTTTGAATATTATACGGCTAAAGAGCAATATAACTAGCCTCTATAAGACCAACACATTTCGAACCCTTATAAGAGCCGTATTAATTGGGTTTATTAACGTCTACCCAGCCAAATTATAAGAGTAAAGTTAATATTGCTAATATTCCTTATAATGTGCCATTATATGACACATTAGCATAATAAATGCTCTTTTATAACAAGTATAAGTGTTCAGGCCATAAAGACGCATTCTATAGGAATAGTTTGTTAGTTGGGTATCTTCTCCTGTCAGATTTTGAGAATCAAATACAACTGCACCTATGTACATAGCTTTTTATCGTTGAGATTACTTGCTGTAGATATTGACAACCATTATCTGACGTTACCCGTGCCAGCCATTCCCCCGATCGCGATACCGACACACATACAGGTCATGTCACCGGGGAGGGTAACGCTCGTCGCTTCCGCAGACGCGTTAGACTATTTGTACTGCGCTTGAGCCCGACGGAAGCAGGTCAGTGTAGTAACGCGATTTCTTCACTATTCTATGTCTAACGTGGGTGGTATAGTGTAGGGTTAACTTAAGATTCAGTTTCTGCGGATATGTCCTGTTTTAAAATAGAATTTTTCGTCTTGACAAGACTTCGGTCGTTGAAATCAGGTTTCCGTACGAATTGTGGATATTAATTCCGTCTGCGCTTGTTGCATAATAATATTTTATAACTTTAGCCACAGTTTTTTTAAAATAATGTTTTGTAATATTATTGTTTGGAACTTTGGAAGTAGCAAAAGTTTTGAACTTTACGACTAACTTGAAAACTAATGAAAATAATGTTTGTAGGGTAACGTAGTATGTATCTTTGTCTTTATCTCTCTAGGCTACAATAAATTTTTGTTTGACATTTGTAGTAGTCATATCATACCCCTATGTTGTCTTGAGGTTAACGAGGTAACATCCGGTAATAAATAAGATAAAACAGTTTAAAACGTAATATCGTATCCGCTTTACAGTGACTGTTTTGCTATTTTTATTCATTCTATGCTTTTGAGTCTCCGATATATTTCTCTTATCATGGCTAGTCTGGACCAAAGACAGGTGAACAGAAAGTCATAGTACCGAACCTGTTTATATCAGGTAACTATTTACTATATGGGAAATGCATCCTGAGGGAGTATTTTACGAATTCTTAAATAAAACAATAATGGTTACAATATAGACAGAATTTAATAGGACGCATCTTCCACCATTTTCCAAATATCATGGTGTCACTAACTAGTCTACATTATTACAAGTAAACAACAGAAGTGCGTGACGCCTGTGAACTGTGTCAAACGACACAACAATGCTTCTTAGAAAATCGAACAGAGTTACCAATTAGTTTTTATTTTCGTTCTAGAAATTCTGTAGACATGACGACAGAGAGATATTGCTTGTTACTTGTGAAATAGGAAGTCAAGGAAAGGTACCCGTATATAATGACTATTGATGAACATGATTGTGTTTCAAAATGCAAATTGGTTTTACAGTGATGTGAAGGGAACGCGTATACGCATATAGCATGTAAGTTGACAGCAAAAGTGCTGCTCATTTTAAGTCATTGTTAAAACACTTAACATGACTACAAGATATAGTAACTTTCAATGCACATGATATATTGGTCAACTCTACGGCTGTTGATATGTAGGTGAAAAGAATAAACGATAACCTATAATTTCTTTATATTCTTTATTTAGGCGTGTGACTTTATGTATAACAATTGAGTCCTGCTGGTAGCAATAAATTCACTAAACACGATAAAAGAAACCTTGCAAAAATTGCAGGTATTACTTTTGATTAGTCGTCTAATAATGATATTAGTGGCTTTGCGAGTCTCAATTGAAACCCTCCAAACTATTTGACCGTGGCATTAAGGTGGGCGTGCTGATTAAACTAGTGCAGCCCCAAAATAGCGGATTGGCGTTACAGGTTTATGACGTCAGTGGTTTATGGGAGCAGCGGTCAGGCGACGAGAAACGTGCTCCGTATTGCCCGAGGATTAATAACAGTGAGGCAAAATAAACCTGTTTGATGCATTTCGCGTTTCACGCTAAGGCATCGAAAGATATATGCGAATGAAAGGATGTGACGTGCAAGGAAGACGATGAGCTTGGTGATTGAATGCAGTGAGATTTGAAAAGGCCATCTGTTGAATTTGTTGCGGCGCTTCTCGGCAAGGCATTCACGTCCTACTTGGACGGGATCAACGGGATGAAAATACTTTGGCTTTAAGTACCTCATTAATGGTTGCGATTCAAACATTTCACAACTGTTCAATTCTAATTGTTAAGGTGCCTAATTCAACTCGAGGGTATACAACAATAGCATGTTTGGTCGATTTACCATTTGCCTCTATACAACGACAAAGGTCTGACCTTAGCTTTCGTGCAAATTCTATTAATTTTACAAATGGAGTGATATTATGTTTCTTACACGTCGCGCGTCGGTCACAAATCACCAACAACGCTTTTAGCCGCCTAATGGTCCGTAGACTGAGTAATCGCCGCTAAAAGGGACATTCATTGTTTCCTTTAATTTGTGTGGACATTTACATTGGATCACTGTAGCTTTTAGTTAATTTTATTATTTGTGATTATTTTTGTATATTTTACAGGAAGACCAAAACTTTGTTACCTAGCCACGTATTCTAACTTTTGGTTCGAATGCTATACTTGAATATTATACTATGTTTTTTTCGCACTCATAAAAGCTACCCAAGACTTTAACGAATATTAAAAAAAAACTGAATAGTCTGGTCTAGTCGTTCTCAACTTTAACGCTTATCGACTCGTTTAGCGATTAATTTTTATTAACAGCAATATTTTTACTTTACTTCGATAATACCCATATACCATACGTGCTTAAGTTACCAAGAACTAAATAGGTATGCAAGATGTTGCCTCATTTCCAACAGTCAATATAATATGATAATTTTACTATGTATTGTAATCATTATAAAAATATGATGAAAGCGCAATATCTTGGCTGGCGTACTATCTAATTAAGTTTAAGTAGTGTCATTGCACGGACAACGTGTGTGATGTGTCCCTCCGCTACAGGATTAAACACAGTCACAAAGTAAACAGACATTCTGTGTATTAAGTGACGCTCATTATGACGTACTATTAATATAAGCGTGTGGTTGTTTTGGCAGCGAACGCCGGAACCTCTATGGCACCTATTAATTATCTGTTCGTCTTTCGAGATTTGGAAAGTTTATTTTGTCTACGGATTTTTTGTTTGAGTTACTTTTATACAACACTTCAGTTTACAAACTGGCACTGTATTTATGCTAGTGACTGGCTTACCATTTATTATTTATAATTGACCAGGTTTAATATTCTAGACTTTGTGGCCGACTATTTTATGATCGAGGCCGTTTAATGTGCAAGTTTCTTGCTTTTGTCGCATAAATTAAGTTTCCTTAAACGCCAGTAGCTGCGTGGCAATAGAATATTCTATGGAAAATAATTGAAAGCCAAGTTAATGTGTTTTCTGATCAATATGTATTGCTCGACCTACTTCCCTGATCGTAATTGCTTTGAAAGCTGTAATTACGTTTAATGTAAAATATACATAATATATTCATTAATACGAGCTTCAAAGGAAAGTTAATAAAAACATATAATACATACGACGACCGATTTGACGGAATTAAGAGTTCTTAAATTCATCTTTTGCTTCCGGGGTCTCACAGCTGTTAATATTCTGTAGCAAAAAAGTATGTTGGTTTAGCCAGAAAAAGTTTGAGAAACATCAAAACACTGTAATCAAGTGGTCAGATAATAAGGTTGTATTGTCTCAAATTATCTTGTTACCGTGTAAACGTATCCCTTGTAATTAAATGACCCAGAATCCCTCCCCTGCCTTGTAACCTAGGCAGGGTCTATTGACTAGAATCCTCGCAAGCGGGCAATCGTTGCCCTCCCGGAGTGACGTGCGATAGCTGTGACGTCACGCTTTGTGTGGATATGACCTAGGTTTAGACTAGACTGTCCCGGTTTGACGGGACATTCGTGTTGGGTGGCAATATTTTTACTTCTTACTCGCATGTAATTAAAGGTTTGGGTATGGAAATAAAAAAATATTATATCAACCCTGATCAACCCTCATATTAATTTGATTTGTTTGTAATCCGAAGTCGAACATACAACGCGTTTTTACATAAATTATTGCTGGTAGTTATTTAAGAGTGATGAATACATCAATGTGCCCTTTTGTAAAGACTGTAAAAGATATGAGTGAATTGCTTGAAATATTTTAACGTGAAAGGAGTTAATGTAGCACTGCCGAAGTGCCGACGGCTAAATAGGAATGAATGGACGGAAAAAAAAAACACATTTCTTCGACACTAAGAGTGGGACAAGGGCAGCAAAATTATGATAATATGATTTATTAGAGTCGAAACAACACTGTCCGGTACGGTGACGCAAATATCTTAATTTAAAAATTCGGGGTTTTGTCAGTGACTCATATATTTATCTGATATATGATTTATATGGTTTTGAGAATAACTCTGTCATGTTTTTGCGTTAATGAGACTTCGCCCTCGTTCGAGTATGATCATTTTAATTAATTAAATATTGCTCAGATATTGGGACGCCTTAGAAACGTAATTTTGAATTAATAAAAAATTAATTACGTATTGCTTGCACAGTTGCACTTATATCGATCGATGGTGCGTGGAAGCTACATTCAATATTATTATATTCATATCTTTTTTACTTAAAAATAAAATTTACTGACAATAGTGACAATCCACAACTTTTCGGAAGTTGAAGTTTAGATTGAGGTAATAGCAAAATAATTTTGCTGGCTTTTTGTGTATTTCTTCCCTTCTTTTCCCCCGAGTAAGGCATTGAAAATAATATCGCGTGACAGTTCAAATACACGCGAGTGGCTTTAATCGAGGATCAGAAAATCGAGTGTTCTATAAAAGCATATTGTCCCATTATGAATGACCCTGTCGATTTGTTTGTATGCCAGCCCTAACCTAGCTCACGACGAAGTGTCGCCGGTCACCGGTCACCAATCACTCGCTCGCGACAGCTCAGTCAGTCAGTACCATTCGGTCCTCGCAGCGTAGCGCGCGTTCCATTTTCGAACCACTCCGAGCTTTTCCGCTTGTCTTTGTTTTACGCTGCCAGTTAATTTTCGATCGACTTTTATTTACGGCTTTGTATTGACTGGAAACTTTTTCGAATTTCGAATTGTTCGCCATTTTTCAGGAAGTGTCAAACGAGTTTTTTTGTCCGTTGTTGTTGGTCGATTGTTTTTCGTTTTTTTTTAATTAATCGGTTTAACTTTTAGCTGTCCTGTGATGTTGAAGAGTTTTATTGAGTTTTACAAACGTTTATAAAAGTGATTGTGCTGTGATACTGCGTACATACATGGTGCGTCGGACGTAAGTGGTCGTGTTATGGTGACCATGGGGATCATAATAGGTACTTGCGTGCCGGACGCGGAACAAGACGCAGCCGCCTATGGCAGCCAGTTAAGAAGACCACCCAGGAGGATACTTTATGGTAAAATAAATAATGAAATACTACATTTTATGTAATTTTAATTAAAGATATGTAAATTATGGAATAGTATCTTTTGATAGGACACTTTTGACACTAATTAGTTACTATGGACGTGCCATATCTCTTGTTTTGAAATATCATTTGCAACGTGTTATTACTTATTATTAAAATAAAGAAAAACATGAATTCTGACTCGTTACGTCGACTACGTGTCAGTGCGTCATGAGTTCGAATCCAACCTAGTACTAATAGGTAAGTACGTGATGAATTGATGAATGACTTCGATTTTATGCGTATTTTTATCATTATTCTTTTAGGTACATACAAACAGTTGCTACTTTAGGGAAAATGAAATGTTGTTGATGTAATTAACATTTCCGTGTGAGTTGACAATCAGCTTGGAAGTCAGATTGCTGAAATCTGGATTGGTACCTCGAACTCAGGACATCGAGAACATGGCCCGGATCTTAAACCGTTAATCCCTTAAGTCAAAAAATATTTGTGAAACGTAAAGTAGATAAAACTTAGTAAGTAAACAACTTACTGAATATTTAATTCAACACACATACCGTAGTATATTATGTTAGTGTCAAGCCATCAATCAATCTTAAGGGGGCCGACCTTCTGTAAAAACACCTATAAAATGTCCGAATGTCGTGACTGTGACGTCACTGTCAATCTTCATAAAAAATCCATAAAGCCATTTCGATATGAGTAACTTCCATGTACCCTCCCCCTTAATGGGCTTTTTGATTGGGGGGAGCTGGAAAGCGTCAAGAAAAGTTGCCATGTCGGTGCGATGGTGGTCTTGTAACATGTATAGGCCCTAGGCATTTAGTGAGTAGACGGAGTACCGGTACCAGTACCGTACAGGAGTATTTTTCTGAGAAAGATGTTTTACTCTTAAAAAACAAAACCTGTGGCCGTGTGGGACTTGGGACTAGAAACCTTCTTCCCATTACCCACTGAATGGCCCCGGTTTCCCTTTATTATCCCGAGACGGATGAACGTGCCTGGCTTGTGGCAATTTTATTGACCCAAAATGGAGCACCTTGTGAGTTATAGGTAGGTTACTACCTAGGTGGTATCGTTACCTATTCATGTCGCTTCCTTTAACCCTGTTACTCTGCTCCAGGAGACAAAAAGAAGGCTTTCATTTCTTAAGTTTATGTACCACATTATTTTTCATACACTGCCATTAACGCTAAGAGTTTTAAAGGGAAGCGGGTTATTAATGAAGTAGTAGTAAGTAGTAGTATCCAAGGGTTAAGTGGGTTATGGGGGTTTTTCTTGACTGACTCCCACATAACCTGAGTTTTCCTGCCTTAGGCTGCGTCCCGAGTAGGCAAACTATTAGCAGCAGACTGAGTTTGCGTCTTATGGATTTAGTACGCCTTTCCATATATTAGAAATGGAGTGTCCAGTTTGCTAGTTTTGCGCTCACTGCACGCAGTTTGCAGCGTTATGCGCAAACTGTGGACACTCCATTTCTAATATTATGGAAAGGCGGACTAGATCGATAGGACGCAAACTCAGTCTGCCGCTAACAGTTTGCCTACTGGTGACGCAGCCTTAATGAATGCACAAGAATGCTCTGTCTTTTGCATATAAAGAAATAAGGAATGCTCAAAAGTCGGCCTAATTTCCGCTGGTATTACAAGTAAATAAGGTGACATTTTTGTTGCAACTATTTTAACATTACTTGCTACAAGGCCAAGGTTCAAATGTGTAAATGTACACTTGGTCCGTGTTTTAATCATACTTTTGGTATAATAATTATATTTATACTTTGCTTCTATATAAATGTATTAAAAATTTGTTTTGTTTTGTTTCAGGTAAGTTAGGATGATCGTTATTTACGTTTGTTGCGGTGAGGAAATGAGATTGTGGTGAAATATATTCTGGTAGGTAATTAGCTTATGTCTTTGATGAGATGGAACTTAAGATGTCTTCTTTACCAGGCTGATTAAATGTTATCTATAGTAATATTAATAAATCTTTATTTGCTATTTTATGATATGTGAACCAACACTGACCATAACTGTTGCTTCGAATGATATAGATTTTGAGCAATGGCGATATCTGTCTAAAACAGTCTGAAGTAGAGTTAAAGGCAACATCTATAGAAGTTTTTTTTAAAGAGGGACTGCATTCTGCGAATTGCCTTCCGTAGCGCGTGCTCTAACTAAGAAAAGGGGTTAAATCATGCCGGATTCAGCTAAAATAGAAAACAGAATATTTTTTTAATACGTAAACTCTTTCGGAGGGATTTCGTAACCGTCTCGTCGCCACGTGGCTTAGTGGTGACGTCACGAGGCGTGCACCGTAACAGCTGTTCACTGGTTGGTACCGGCACATAAGTGTACTACTGCTTACGATGTCCGTAGTGGTGTTATTTAATATTCTCCTGACCGAGTGTCGGCTACGGAGACCATTTTTACGAAAATTCTGTGCGCAACCACAGATGCATTCCCTATTCCTTTACTCTCATGGCACAGTGGGACAGCAGTCTGAAACGGTTGAAGAGAGATTAGGGGCAGAACCATTCAAACCACCAATTTTCAGACTCCTAGCTGTGACTGTGTGTGTGTATTTTCTGACCAGATAAACACAATGACTAAATGTTTGGTACTCCCGGGATTTCGCCCAACAGCTTTTTCTATTGAAAATTACATGACTCAATTCTTCAATTCTGGGCATAATACTTCATTTAAGTGGACTATTGATTAAACTTCCAAACTTTTGAGTCCTTGAACTTTTACAAAACTAACCTTTCGTAAATAAATGTTTCGGTAGAAAGTAATGCGACGCCACTGGTCTATAACTGCTTAAAGTAGTTCCTGGTTATCTTCATTGCTCAAAGTGCCCCCGTCCAGGCGATGACGTCACGCAAGCACGCGATCACCTGTTGCTCGAGGCCCATCGATCCTCCTCGTGAACTGGAGTAACCGCCTCCGGGCCCTTCGCGCCATCTCCTCAACATGACCCAGTTTTGACTCAGGTGTTTATCTCTACGTCTTCTACGACACTATTCACACAATGCCGTCCAGCCAACGATATTAATTCGTTGCGTCCAGCCTAAAACTAAGCAAGCATAAGTACAGTACTATATGGGTGCCAGATAACGCATAAACATTACTTATATTTTTTTTGTAAATTGTTATACATACAAACACTCAGATCGATACAAACAGACATCATGCACAATAATGTTTGTAGCGTGCTGGGTTTGAAGTTTGAACCCGCGACCTCTTGATGATAAATAGCCAACTTCTCAACCATTACACCAAATGGCTAGTCAACATCTCTGCGTACATCGTCGGAATCAATGATATTATAAGTCGGAATATGTTGATTGATACTTTGAAGGACAAAGGATATAGGTAAAATAAGTTACGAACGTTAACCCGACCTTCGAAGGCCATTAGGTACCTATATGAAATTTAATAGACGTAATACATCAGATATCGAAATTCATGAATATTTATTCTGGGTGGTAATAAATAATAATGCCCGATTGCTGTCAAAGGAGAAATAAGATTAGTGACGCAGGGTTTTATTAAGTTGCTAATTGACAAGGAAAGGTACGCAGGTTCTCTGTGCCACATTGTGCCTTTCGTTTAGAAAAGAGAGATAGAGATAAGGAAACATAGTTCAAAGGTGTTCTGATCGGAGCTTTTAATTTCCCACCTAAGCATCCACAATAATTTCGCCGGTAAAAAATAGGTGATCATTAGACCACATTTTCCTACGTACAAGAGAGACTAAATACATACAAGTGATCACGATCACATTATAGAAGACTGTTAAAATTCCCCAATAAGTTGAATGGTTATTTCAGTGGTGATTATTATTTCTAAAGCGGAACCGTATGAAGAAGCTAGTCTTATGAGATTTAATAAAGTCCTTTAATAAGTGCAACTGCATCGCATTCCTCTGCATTGTGGAATGCACGCGTCTGGCTGCAGGACGCAGCTCGGCCATGCGAGTAATGTCGTCACTGCATATGCATTTATATTGTAATGCATTTATATTGTAATACCTCAAGTGTTGCACTAACGTTACGTCTGAATGTACTTTTATGTACATCTTATTTTATTGTCTCAATGTTTACGTTTGTTACGAGACCCACATCGTATTATTTGGGTTATTTTAAGACCTTATTTCCACACACCCCCGCATTTTATTATTATTTCGATACTAATATAATTTAGGCTAGATCTAAAATTATTGTAACTTTGTACACATAGATTATGATATTTCCCCTGTTGCCATTATTGTACGTAAGTAGTTCGATAAATTCTAGTTTTCATATTTTTTAGAACTTGCTTGTAAAGACTTTCAGGCTTTTGGTTGGTAATAGGACCTTTTCCGCGTCCGACTGGCTGCCTGCCACCACATAATTATGACGTAATTTGTTGTTAATTTCAGAACATTTGTTAAGTCAAACAGGACAAATAAAAGTTTAAAACAGTTTTAAATTAATCAAGACAAAATTAAAATGCATATGTACAATTATGTGGAAAAGTGTGAGTTGTAGTTGTTCTTCATAACTAATTATCACGTTTGTGTGAATTCTTAGAAGATACGTAAAAGTATGTTGTTATAACCGTACGTTTGAACGGTTTAATAAGCGAAAGAATGTGACCTAGATTATGTTTAGTTTCCCGTAGTTTTTCTTAGTGTCAATACGAGAAAATATCAAGTACGCGTTAATTTACAGAAAGTAGGTACTCGTACGTTTCCAGGATGACCTCTGAGAGGTGGGCCAGAAATCCAGAATCGCCACAGAATGGACTCCCAAATATGGCTGGAGAGATTTGGGGAAGACCTTTGCCCAGCAGTGGACTGCTGGGCTCAGGTCCCACTGCAGTGGGACAGCATAGGTTAAAAAAAACTCGTACGATCGATGGTCGTTGAGGGTCGATGGTCTAGTGGTTAATGCAGCGGGCAGAGATCTCGGGCTTGATTCCCGGCTCGGACATAATTTGTTTCGTATTTTCGCACACAGTTTGGATTTGTGATTACCAATCTTTAATTGGCAAG
The DNA here is from genome assembly GCA_949319885.1 of Mecyna flavalis. Classification (NCBI taxonomy): domain Eukaryota; kingdom Metazoa; phylum Arthropoda; class Insecta; order Lepidoptera; family Crambidae; genus Mecyna; species Mecyna flavalis. The sequence continues at coordinate 17,166,224 of OX439439.1, forward strand.
CGTGGTGACTAAAGCCATACATGGGTACTACCTTGTGACAACGGCTTGATTTCAATAATGGAGGCATTTGCCCTGCAGGTGGACGTTAAATACTCATATGACCTCGATGACTGACGAAAGGTACAGTGGTCGATTCCTGATTAAGTCAATTTAACAAAAAGTGTGACTTAACAGGATAACACGGCTATTGTTGAAGTCACATCAAAGACTTTTAACATAGGACACACCATGGTCTGTTGAAGGCTGTGGTAATTTGTCTAATGCCTTTTCGGGGTAAACTAAAGTACCTATTTAATGCCTGTTTTGTATTGATTATAGAATGATAAATTATTATCATTACAGTCTTTTTACCAGTGGTCGGTGGAAAATAATGCTTATTTCAGGCTATGAACATTATTTTAAGAGTAATAAAGCAGTTACTATGAATGCTGTATTTTACTTTTATTATAGAATAGAAGCTGTTGTTATTTACCTTTATTTATTGGATTAATTTCTAAGACTAAGACCTTAATGTCGAATAACATAGATTAATAATACACTTATCTATTACATTAGAAATAAGAATAACCATACGTAAAGATTATAATAGGTAAAGATTAGTGTAAGTCATTATCACAGAATTAAAAAAATTGTAACCAAAAAATGAATTAAGGCACTTCCTAAGTGATTAAATTCCGAGAAATTACGACGGTCTTATGGTTGAGAAAAAAGTCCAGCTACCCTTTTAGGTCTTACTCGTATGCCATTGCGATAAGGTTGATTTCAAACGACTCTGCGTACGTGTTGATAATTGTGACTACAATCATGATTTCACACAGCTACTTAGTGTTGCTTCATTAGGTACTTGGGAATTCCAACGTAGACGTAGTAAAAGTCGGTGGTGGCGACCGTGGTCTCTGGAGCAAGGGGGGAGGTGGTGACCTGGGGGCACGGCGTCATGCACATTGGCATGCATGGCACGCATGATGGCGTCTTCTTTTTTCTTCTGAAAATTTTAAAAGATTCCTTATTGCCGGTTTTGGCTATGGCGATTAGGTGTCTACGACTAATCTAATAGGTATTCTGTAGTGAAGCTCTTTTGTGGCACATATTATTTTCCTTTGAGGCCTATAAAGTCCCGGATTGAAAGTAATATATTTAGAAATTACATAACATGCGTCTACTGAATTATGAAGCCGGATACAATTTTCGTTAACAATTTCGAGACAAACAATTTGCTGCAAATTCCAATTAAGCGGGACTCTCAAAGTAGGTTCTCGTAAAATAATACCAGTATTTTAAGCGTAGTCTCACGTTGTATGTATGCCTGTAAAATGTAAATGTCCCACAGAAGGGCAAAGGCTTCCATTGTGAAATCATTGTTACTGTTATAAGTAGTTTGAATCACCACACTTACCAAATGCGGGCGAACACAATATCGTGCTTCTCGGATATTGAACCAAGGATCCCGATATAGACAAGTACTTATTGAGAAATGACAATCGACCCTGAAAGTTCGTCGCCATGTCATTTTAATGCCCAACAAAACAGCGGAGAATATTTCGTTTAAGTACCACAACCGCAGGCTAGCTAGACCTGCGGCCGTGTGTGGGATCAAAACTAAATCGTCCTACTACCCACTAAACTCCCCCGGTTTCTTCTTACCTGATTAGGATAAGCTGGTTACAGCCTTGTGGCTAACTACCTTAACAGAAGAATTACCTGCAAGTATCTTCGATGGATGGGCACGTATGCACCTCTTGCACGGTTGTCTGCACTGTGGTGCTCTCGGTGGTGGTGGTCACGCGAGTAGTGGGAGGGGTCTTCGTGGTCTTCTTCAGCTTCACCGGAACGTACTCCTCGGAGGTCTCGCAGGGGGGCGGCGTCGGGCACTCGCTCGGCTCCTGTGTCGGTTCCTGGCTCGGCTCTTGCTGCCTCGCGTCGTGTTTCGAGTCTGGAATACCCCTTGGAGAATTAGGGAGCCATTTCTATGTATGTACCTTTCTTTATGTATTCACTTTTTTGGTGATGCTATAAGGTTTTATGATAGGAGTAGTTGGGTATATAGGAGAAGTTTAATGTAATAAGATTGGCTTAACCACTTCCAGTCTTGAAAATGAGATATTCGGCAGACGGTTAAGATTTTTAGAACTCGAAAGTGCTGAAAAGTCTCTATCCGAAAATCATTGGCCTGCAATATAACTTGGCTGCTGAGATAGCTGTAAAATAAATTATCCACTGCAAAGAAGGAGGAAAAATTTTCATTGATCTTTAAACACTAATTACCTGTATATAGTTTTCCTTGTTAGTTAGTTACTTGTGGTTATTTGTTACTAATTCCAAATAGAATAGTGATATAGATATGCCTAGGAAATAAGGAAATACTTCTTGTTGGTTGTAGTATTGAAAGAAGTAGCGTGCGTGATATCAGGAGTTTAAAAATAAACCCCTCATCCTTAGAAAATTCGTGTTGGTGATGAATGAACTAATATTCAAAACATACTTTGCTAAACTTGGAAATGTCGTAACCCCTACAATATTTTTGATCCTAAACCACTTGACCCAAAAGTAAATAATTAATCCACAATAAGTTGCTTTTCCTACGCTTGATCAGTACCTTTATTATTGTATTCTCGATTCCCAAAAAGCGTATCCCTCTTCACCGGTATAACGTTATCAACCGGCTTCTTCTGGAAAAGATGATGGAAATTACTAGAATTTCCAGGGGACTTGTCGGTATTCTGCAAGAACGGCATGTGCAGGCGCTCTCGCCTCCGTTCCTTGCACTCCTTGCACATGGCGCAGTAGACCTCCAGGATCTGCGGGTCTAGGTGGTCGAGGTTCTTGTTGCAGCGCTGGCAGGCCAGCTTGCAGTTCACGTAGGCGGCGCTCGTCGGAAGCACGGCGCTGATTATCAGCAGGAGGTACATGGAAATCTGGGGAAGATTGATGTAGTGTATATCCAAAAAAGGCTGAAACGTGCACCAAAATAAATCAAAGGCACACCAAAGGTTACGTGCACCAAAAAAATTTAATTGTTAACCTAACCAGGTTAGCAATTAAATTTGTTTGGTGCACGTTTGCAGCCTTTTTTGGTGTACGTTCAGCCTTTTTTGGTGTACGCTTGAATACAAGCCATTGATGTATTGCAGTCATTTGATTGCTGTTTTTGTTTAAAACACCCAATGGCGGACTGCTACTACGGAATTGCGTAAAAAATCTTGGGTAGAGCTTGGCACGAAGATCAGAGGAGCCTACATTGTGGTAGCACATTAAGCGACGCTTCCTGGTGAAGTGTACCGCAATGAAATAGGCCGCAGTGGCCGCCTACCATCAGGTAGGCAGTGTGCCTGTCTGCCAACTGATCTAGCATACCATACGATATTGTTAAAATGTACTCTATCTCGCGATAAATCTTTTCTAAATACTCAAAATACTTCTTCTACTTCGGTATTATTGTCAAATATACTGACGTTCATTATCTGGTTCAATCTGATGGTAGTAATCGTCACAAAATGTCAAGTCACTATTTAGTTAGTTACATTACACCATGTATAAACGTGCAAATTTAGAACACAAATGAAATATGTCATATACGACATTAAAATATAAATCTTGACTGTACACGAATCACTCTGATGAAAAGAAAAACCGGCATTATGTTTCTTTTTCAACATCTTTAATTGATAATAGTGAGATAATAATGTGACATGACCGGAAAGAGATCAGAACCTCTGTTCTGATCTCCTCCTCATCATCTCTGTGTTAACATCCCTAGCTTCCAAACTCAAGAGTGTATTTGAGAATTCCCTGGACACACTGTGCAACCCAGTTACTGCATGTACGCTACGGAGGAATAACATTTTTATCTGATTCGTCATCAGTCATCACGCAGTTTAGTGTAAACAAATGAATATCACCAGGCCTATCTTTGATTCACATGAGCCAAAATCGTGGTCAAAATATGAGTAATACAATAATACGTACACATAATTTAATCGTACATGTGGCTTGACAACATTCTTCTAATAAACTGTACGATAATGAAAAATGTTCCGACCCCGAATAACCGAAGTTCAGTAGAGATTTAATTAATATCGATAAAGGTTGCCTACCGTGATTCGTGGACTAATTATCCTGTAACTCTGTTCCAATATCAATTATTGTTCATGCTCGGAGCTCTGTTTCATCTTGCGAACTATTTATATCTGAAACTAGAAACTAATCGAAAGTCAGCGTACCATTTCTGTTTTTATTGTGTGTTTTTATATTGAATCTATTTTTACGATGTGTTTTTGTATGTTGAGTTGTATAATAGTCAGAGTTCTTGCACAACGACTCAGCGTGGTACACTATATTACATGTCGTATACATCGTTATCATGCTTACTACATTTTGCTGGTCATGATTTAATCTAATATATCGTAATTTATACCTAATGTACAAAGTGAACTATTATGTCAATGATTTTTTATTTTTTTCGAGTTCGCAGTCAGGTATGAGATAACCTGACGTTAACCTGTCACTTTGACCTGTTTCCTTTATCACAAAGTAAAGTATGGAGTGCTGCCTTACTGAAATATAATTAAAGGCCGAAAGAATAGCCTTTCATGTCAAGTGTATTGGTTCCCTTAATTACGTTCAGCATTTTTGTTATAAAAATCGGAAATGTTTTCCGTCTGTATTGTGAAAATCTTTTTTCGGGGCACAATTAGGTCAAATAAGTGATTTAAAGGCAAGTCAGACAAAAGAAAACATCGCAAAATATCAATATTGTCTGTTTATGGAGTTGTGTTGTAACTTGTATCTCTTTGTCCGCGTTCACTCGAATATTAGATGAAAATTTAGACTTAACTTAATAAGTTGTTGCGTTTCAAAATTCGTTTTTGTTGTGGCTACTGCTTTTGATTTCATTATTGAGTTCTTCTAATTCGTTAACGATTTTTCGTGCTTTAGACTCTGGTAATACGTTTTTAATGAATACTTGAAAGTTAATGGAATTGGAATCATTGTGATGTACTTTTATACTGTCTACATTTTTTATAACTGAATAGTAAATTATACGATAAACTACAATGTATCGGTGACAATGTGCATTCCCTTTGTAATTTGTTTAAAAACTAATAAAATGAGACTTGCAACCAATCGGCAACAAATCCAACAAATGCAGTGAGAACCGAGCGAGCGCAACGTACAGAGCACACAATTGTGTTACAATCAGTCAATCGAATCGCTAGCTCGTAGGTTAGAGCAAATACTGCACCAGATACACTATGAGCTGCATACAAATGGGCTGATAGTTATACAAAGCATTCTGATTTATTATATTTAGTATGAGCAACTGAAATTCATAGCTTGTTGCCAAAAAACATGAAAATGTAAACCACTAGTACACTTAAGGTGACGCCGCGTTCAACTAAAAGTCTGAAATTCGGCGCGTGCCGCCCCCCCACCCCGCACATTTATGACGAATGACGAGCACGGAGCAAAGAGATCCGCGCGTCCACTGAAACCACTGACCTCCATTATACAAGTACGCTGGACAGGCGATCGCTACCAATTATTTGATCCGATTTGAAAATCGCCATATTGGCGCTAACTGCGCTGGAGAGCAGTAATTAGTGAGTGAGTGTACTTGGAACTAATACTAGTTCTATACAACGACTGAATTTTGTTATCGATAAAAACTTTTTTAGATAAAGTGCCCTCTTTGTGTAGCTAATCTAAGTACGGACGGCAGCAGATCAACCTACCCTAATCTGTCAAAAAATCTCAATTGAAAGAGAACTCTATGTGAAGTGAATAAAGCTGAAAATTGGTTGTAGAAATTTGACAGTTTGGGGTAGTCTGATGTGCTGGCGACTGTACATAGGTATCTTATTATTAACTCTCTATGTGGAGGGATAGGTCCTTAAGAAAGTATTCTCAAGTCACTTATTTTATTTAAATAAAAGAAAAAAGTTATTCCTAATTTTTTAAAGACCCCAAATAATTATTATAACTTTTAGATAATTCCAAATGTCACTAAGGCCCGTATTTCTAGACAGGTCTCAACTATGAGATCGATCTTAAGATGACTCTTGAAATAGTGGTTTCTGATGTTTACGCGGTTACTACCACAAATCTATATACATATAATAAATTTGTAGAAAAGTGGTGTCTGTACAATGGAAATATATTAAAAAAAAGTAGCAGGGGTTGTTATTATATCGATACCGAACCCGAAATTGTAATTAAAATTTTTTTTGTCTGTTTTTCTGTGTGTTTGTGCACGCTAATATCAGAAACGGCTTATTCGATTGAGATGCGGTTTTCACTAATATATTGTGGTAAGCTTCACTTAACATTTAGTGTTTATTTCATGTCAATCGGTTCATAAATAAAAAAGTTATGTCAATATAAAGGTACACGCCTCGCGCCTGAGCTGCGCGTCCGTATATAAAGCGCGCTGAGAGTATGGCGAATAGGTAGTTGCATTCGAAAATTGCGATTTACTTGAATACTGACAGTTTGGATATTTCATTTATTTATATTTAAGGGTTTGTAGGTTAGGTTGTCTTTCTTAATTTTCTTTAAAAATTTGAAAATAAATATTGTAAGCATTTGTTATAGGTTAGGCATTTCTTTCCTTGATTTTTGGTACACTTATCTTAATTTTTTATTTAGGGTTTGTATATATGAATAATTTATAAGTATTTGGTATAGGTTAGGCAATTCTTTTCTTAATTTTCTTTATTTAACCACTCAATCCCGAACCGGCACTCGGGTGCCGCGTAACAATAGATTTTCTATTGTGTCTGGTAATCCGGGGCTTGAAAGATTAAGAACAAGTTTATAAGCTCAGGTTATTAATTAATTTTTCTAGCAATTCTTTTGTTTCATAAAATTTGTACGTTTAGTTTACACATCTTAACACTTTTTGCAGTCAGCCTATGTTTTGCGATGACAATTAATAAAGCCCAAGGTCAGACGATGAAAGTTGTGGGTGTAGATCTAAGTATCAGCTGTTTCTCGCACGGTCAGTTGTATGTGGCTCTGACACGGGTTAGCAATCCTAGGAGCCTGTATGCTTTCATTCCCGATGGCCATACGTCACATATCGTATACCTACAGAGAAGCATACTGTAAAGTTTTGTGTTTAACTGTTTTTATTTTCTATCGATAAAATCATAAGAACGGAAAGCAATCCCTGATGCAATGGGACCACGGGGAATGAAAATTACCCGTGGACCCGTTAATGGGTCGACCCAACGGGACCACGGGTAAACACTCAAATTTTTAGCTACCCAAAGGACGGTATTTGTTATTTAAAATAAGCTGCCCGAAAAGTCACTATTCCACGCGGACGAAGTCGCGGGCACAGCTAGTAAAATAATATAATAATAGTAGTTACTACTCATTAACTAAACACCTTAAACGGATAAATCGCGAGTTTTATCCGTTTCAGTTGTTTTATTTAATGGCTCTTGAAATATTATTTTTAGACAAAACTACAACTACGGGCTTTAGTCTAAAAACAACGTTTCGAGATAATATGTGACAATGCTCCAAAATATTCTGGAATTAATGCACGAATAAAATTTCATTATCTAGCCTAGATTATTTGCAGAGTCAAAAAATGTCTAACTTTCTCACCGGTCATTGATAAAGAATTTTTTTTTGTTTCTGCATACAAACAACAATTGAAAGATACTTAGCACGTTTTGTTTTGGTAATATTTTTTAATAATTATGGTTTAAAATCATCGGACTGATTTAACATAATTAATTATACAATCATCACAAATCAGTTTTTTTTCTATTTTGTTGTCATATCAAGTGTTTATTATTGTGAGAGATCACTATGTCCCTTTAATAATAAAATAAAATTATCGACTAAGAAATGACATAATATCGACATGAATTTAGACATCCCTAAACTAGTTCCTATGGTTTGTTAAATCTTGGATGATCTCTGCGACAGCTGTCATCGATTTGACAGCTGTTAAATTTCACTTTTTGACTGTCAAATGTATGAAGAGAAATAACGTTCATGATTGTAGGGTCCCGCCCACTTAGAGATATTCATTGCTATTATCATTCGCATACACTTAATAATCGATTATGAAATTTTAACCATTTTATTTATTTTAACCCACTCAAATGAACGTTTTCCATTATTTTAGGTCTATCCAAAAAAAACAGCACCAGTTATCAATAAAAGAAAATTGTATTGGATGATTTTAATTTATGTGGAGTCTACTAAAAAGGCGAGTTGAGAGTTAAAATGTGGTACAAGATGCAAACAATATTGTCAAATTAAAAGAAGAAGCATTCCAATCGGTCACTCACTGTTACTACAGATGAATGACAAAAACAATGTGAACATGTTATCCACATCGAAGACCAATTGTCCGAAACAGAAGTAGGTACTTAATGGATGCCGAAATGTACAAGTTCATAAGAGAATTAAAAAATTAATCTGATACTGAATCAGACCAGACGGCATTTCTGAAGACTCGAGTTCAACGGATAGTGATTGTGCGTAGTCAGCTATCTTTTTAGATTATTCTTATTCAAAATAAAAAATAATATTATAAACATGATGGTGAATCTTAGAAGCTAAATATGGCCACACATATCTCAGGTTGGGCAAACAGACTGTATAGCCAGTCCAGCGTACTATGTATATGATGGAGGTCAGTGGTTTGAATAAATATTCGAAAAACAAAAGCGAGCGTGGGCGGAGAGCAGTTGTCATAGATCCGTCTCTGGCAATAGCCGGGAGCGTACTGCTGGGGCCGCGCGACGCAAGACGCTCTTAGAAAACCCGCTCTAAACGAAAAGAGCGTATGCGACAAAATGGTTTTATCCGTGTGATTTAAAAACTATAAATGTATTTTAAATGATATATGGCCCAATTATAGTGTAAGGTTCTGTGATTATATTTAGTAATTTTGAAGGCTTAAGTCGCTTCCGATTGTCGTAAAAATGACAATCCCTGTTTTTATAGAGGTATTTTTGATTAATTAATCTGTGTTACAAAAGTTGACCAATCGTGTATTCAATTGGACAATACAAAGTCAAAGACATGATGAATCCTGCCAATAAATTTTATTTTCTTAGCTTTAGTCATTGCTGAGAAAAATCCATATCCTTGCAACACAAATATTCAATTCGTCCTCTTAATTTAACAGTATTCAATTTATTTCAACATACTTATTAGGTTTTTCTATGTATGTTATTAAGAGAAATCCTACGTTTCGCATCGCCAAGCGATCCAGTGTTCTCTCCTTCCAATTTACAATGTATTTTTCCTTGAAATCAATTTTGACGCTTCAGTAGCTCCGAGCAACAGAGTAACAATAGGAAATATTCGTAGCTTGCTCTGACGAGCTCCCCCCTTTCCTTCATCAGTCAATTACTGGACCCACTCAGTGGAAAACTCGTAGTGCCTTCCACTCTCAGTTAGCAAGAACCAATGAGCCATGGGATTGCGTTTCGGTAGAGAGAAGGTGATGGAAATCGTGCAAAATTGTAAGACTTTACAAGTTTCAATGTCCATTCGGCATTGGTATTCTCAAAAAAATCCCCAAAAATACTTGTGGAACGTGAAGTGAAAATCTAAACCAGAGTGTTTAACTTTACGCGATCAGACACTCGCCTGTAGCATTTTTTCAGTTCGAATTCTCAGTATTAAGCATCACCAACTCAGGTAAAAGATCACAATCTTTTACAAAGCCTTTTAGGGGTTGAATTACATAAATAAGAAACACTTCTACCGTAGCATATTATAGGTAAAGTAAACGCAAAGATTTAATGAGTTTCTCGATTCACATTATCAAGTAGTTTTAAGAAGAATTTAAGAAGTACTTTACTAATAAATACTGCTCACTTAATGTACTATAATCAATCAACAACTTATACAGTATCTTATACGGGAAAGTAATATAAACTGTTTTCCTTAAAAAGAGCACGGGGACTCGAATCTATTACAGTCTATGTGCAGTCAAGTCACGCGCCGCCGCGCCATCGGCGCTTACGAATGGCCCATTCGGCGTTTAGATAACATGCGAGACGTTTTGATTGCGTTTGGAATTTAGTCGCTTTGTTTGAGCACGGATTGCTGCCTGCTAAATGAGGTATCAAGAATTTTGCTCGTGAACTTACTGTGGTTTATTTTTATTGCTCGTTAGCTTCTTGATTTCGTCATAATTCGCTTTATGTACATACATTTGAAAGGAGTATATTTTCAGTACGCTTGGCACAAATCACTTAAGCTCCTGTTTCTCGTTATTGATGTCACAAAATGTTGCTAATATGTTTAGCGTCTTTAAAGTGTGGTCTTAAATTAAGAACCCATTTGTTCTATATCCAGTCATTGTTACCGAAAATTTACTCTTTATTTTTCCTAAACAATGCTACGCACGAAGCATTCGCTTACTGTTAATAAAAATAAATTCTCACATTGTCAGCAATTCGTGGAGAATTCGCAGTAAGCCTCAGCCAATTGGGGAAAGCGTCGAATACCTGCGAAGGCAGCAATATTAAACGTTTTACAGCAATTCGTAATATTTGTCCTTCTCCTTCGTGATATAATTACGATATTTTTTCATAACGAAATTGTTGCATTGTTTCTTGCATATTCAAAATTATGAGCATAGCGATTATTCAGTCTATTTTCATCGTTACCAAACCTCCTGTAATTAGAATGATTGAATTAGCCTTAATCAACCACAGAAGGCATCTTGTATTGCTCATTTAATTTTTTATTCCTTTGTATATTATTATTAGTTTGTTTATATTTGAGTGCATTTCATTTCATCTACATTTATGAACGTCATTCAGATTTTTACCAATAGCAACGGACTACTCATTTCAAACAAAATACTAACCTGCTAGTAGTTGTGGCATTTCTTCATGGAGTCCGTTTGATCGGGTTCAAGGTTATCCCATCTAAAGTGCGGGAGACGCAAACAGTACCCGTGTCAAACTTGTCAGTGGGCTTGTGCAAAAATGTTCTTTGTTATTTTTCATACTTTTTTTTACAGCAAAGACCGACAGTTTGATTGCTACCACGTACTCGTAAATAATAGTACGCTTGTATTTGATATGTTACTCTTACCAACTTGTGAATTATAAATGTTGTTGGTTTCTTTGAAGTTTCAGCGTACTCTGGACTCCCAGATAATAATACGAATGAATTAGATTTAGCAACAAACAAACGCTAACGCCTTAATTGGAAATTTCTTAGTTTCTCGTGGACTTGTTATCAAGTCTATATCAAATTGGATCAAGGACTAGTTACAGGAACTTAAAACACGAACAAATTCTACCATTCAACTGCCATACTATAATATGATGATGATTGGGTACATTATATTTTAATATTTACTATGTTTTGATTGTATTTAATTAAAACTATAAAAGTAAATAAAATACAAACTTGTCTAAAGTAGTTCGGTGAGCGGATATCGTATTTAATGAAGGAAGTTGGGCGAAGGTCGGAAGTCGGAACATTAAGATTTTATAAGTTTTAATTTACATTTTTGCAGGGTTAATACAAGCTTAATTAACTTGGTCAAATATATTACTGCAATTTACCAATTGCATAATTATGTATGCTTAATGTTTCAATTCAGTTTATAAATATTTTGGGATGAATAATGAGTATTGACTTATTTATTAAAAATACTGCTCTGAAAACCATAATTTTCGTTTTGTCTAAATGCTAGTTGAATTATTTTGCTCATGAGTCTTTTCATTATAATCGGGTTTTTAGAAAGGATTTCAATACAAAACTTATAAACTTAAGTATCCGGATCCGGACTAGAATATACAATATATTTTAATGTCCAATTAGTTTTCGTTTGCTGGTGTTCTCCAGGGAGGCGTCCTTGGCCTCATATTGTATAGTATGTATACCTGTGATATTAAAACGTGGTAATTGTTGCAGGTATAAAGTGTCCGGTGTGCAGCAAGTTCGTGCTGCCGGATGACATCGAGTGCCACCTCGTCATGTGCCTCACCAGGCCTCGTCTCTCATACAACGGTCAGTATCATACATATTATACTACATTTTTAAATAAAGACAAATGTATTAGACAGAATATAGCCTGTTTATTATAGATACTCTACACAAAAAAGATCCAAAGCATCTCGAGTTGTTAAAATGTCTAATAGCTGTGGTAATAAGGGCTTATAAAATCATAAAATGTGCAGCTACTTTTAATATCAAAAGTACAATGTTAAACAACGAAATATTTAAGGAAATGGAAATAAAAAAGAACTTATTGGCCGGTTGGTTTTTGATAATTACATCAAGAGCCAAGCCATCACCATAATAATATGTAGGTACACGATGGACATATAGAATTAAATTAAAATGATCGTTTAGTAAATTGTTCATAAATAAATACTGACTAACTATTCCAAACGTTAAATGTGTAAACAGTTATATAAATACTCTTGATACTCTTGACTCTTGCTTTAGAGAATCGTATAATTAAATAAACAAAATGTGTGCAAAAAACAAGTTGTCAGTAAATTCATAACTTCATGGGACGTATTTTGTAGTACTCCGCAGAGAATTTTGTTACGTTCATTAGCATACATCCAGTTTTATTTAAATGGGACGGATGCTTCCAACTGCACTCGTGGCACTGCCATTATACGTTGTACAGCACAATGCTGCGAAAACATGCAAATCTTGCGTCATTGCTGATTTATTCCTGGATTATTAGTCTACCTGTGAGTGCGATATTTTATCTTCCAGTAATATCTGAGAATATTTTCCACGGAGTAATGAAGCGAGAAGATAAATGAATGCGGGAACTGAAATCCGTTTTCTCTTTGTGTACTTGTTTTATTTAACGTCCGTTAAAATCTTTCTCGGAGAGCACTCTGTCGTTCGTTCATCTTTTATCTAACATTTGTTTCTGATTTTTTTTATTTGCATCTGATGGAAAGCTTTCGTAAGGTCCAAACATGTTTCCCTTTCTGCTATAATTTTTATATCGCATTGACAGGCATAGACACTTCATTCAGTTATGACACAAGTGTCTTTCTTTTCTCAATGAGCTGCTATTAGAAAATAGGCCCTTCTGAACTTGCGAACCCTTTATTACTTTAGTCAAAACTCATACGATGTTAGATTTCACTACGATGGTAGTAGCTAACTAGTCTCAAAGAGTACTATGGGTTTTACGGGGGATTAAGCTGAACCACTGACCCTTGGAGGCAGTTTTTCTGTGAAAAGGTAGAGGTAAGGTCAAAGGCTTTGGGGAATGGAGATGAGGAGGAGGCAAGGGAGGGAGATTTAGGCCACTATTACTTGTTCGCCTTTTATTGTAGATACGAGGAAAGTGTTCTGATGTAGATCCTGTACATGTTTCAGAGGACGTGCTGAGCGACGCGAAGGGCGAGTGCGTGATCTGCCTGGAGGAGCTGTCGGCGGGCGACACCATCGCGCGCCTGCCGTGCCTCTGCATCTACCACAAGGGGTAGGCACTTTACACATAACCCTTTGGAAATAAACCTTTACCCGGAAACGAGGGTTCGATCCCCGCTTGATGATTGGACTATAAAAATGTACAATATTGCACCATTAAACTGACAGATTGCTTTAAAAAACCATAAAAGTTAACCCTTAGAGCACTAGAGAAATACCACTACCACTAGGAACCGGTAAAGGAAATTAAATTGCGAGGAAACCTGCACGAACGAATAGCTGTGCCATGCCTGATAGCCATGATAAAAAATTCTGGTTCCCCTGTTAAAATCTACTGAGATCAGATGGCAGTCTCTCTAATGTAGGTAATAAATTAGACTTGCTTGATGCATAATGCAAGCTTTTTCTTACTAAATCGAGATAAACGCCTGGAGAAAGAAAGGAAAATAATGAAAAGTACAATATTTCACGATAAACATTCAAAAAAAATACTAAAGCCTACACCTTCAAACCTGAAATAATTTCGAAATAAACCCCTCAGAAGTCAATTTAACACACTAATTTCAGTGTCAATCATAGAGGCAGATGATTTGCGATTGTCAGCGGACGGCCCGTGCAAACAATGAACGAATGAGTGAGCGGAGTAAATGTGTACGTCCGATTCATTCTATGACATTCCGCATAGTCTGGTGTCAATCAATCTTAGCTAAGTGAAAATGCAAATGTTACTTTCTTCTTGACATCTGAGGGTTATCCTATAGCGATGCGAGTGATTTGTTGTAGTTAAATAACTTTTAAAAATTCTATTTATTATCTGATTACAACAATCATATTGTCCACTAAAATAACATAGATTCGAATTTTTCCCGGGTAAACATCCTTCGTCTATTATATTTAATTATGTACTATCATAAACAAGTGCTTGTTTTAGGATCTATTTAGATTTTGTTTACCTTCTTTGTGTATTTGTTGGTTTCTGATATCTGCCCCTAGACAACATCGCATATTTATATACGATGTTGTCTAGGGGTAGATATCCCTAAGGGTTAGAATATCCGAAAACTAACAAATACATGAAGGTAAACAAAATCTAATGAAGCACACATATAATTTGCCGAAGCCAAACAAACAAGCATCACCGTTTTAAATTACGATTGTATTTAATAATTAACCTCGATACATTAAAGATGGTTGTGGAATAAACACACGTATTTTAATGTAAATGTCGAAACGTTTGCAGCTGTTTACAGGATACTGGCGAAATAATTAAAACTGAGTAACCTGGTCGTAATGACTGAGTGGGTTAATCGTCACGTCTAATTAATTGTTGTTAAACATTTCAGATAGATTCACCGATCAACAGGAAAACATATTAGTGGTTATTTATATTTATTAATGTTATTTCTCCAACTTTCATCGATGGCCAGTAATTACAGTAAAATAACATTGTTACAAATTTTATTCAGCTGTTTTGAAACGTTTAAAGAGATTTATTACTTATTTTAGTAGAGAATTTAGTTTATGTAATGTAAGATGTAAATATTGAAAAAATCCTATTATTTGGCATGTTCTTCTCTTGAAGAGTAAATCTTGGTTGGTTCGTTCGTTCGTTTCCACCGTTCTCATATGGGAACGCAATACGCATGCAAAATGATCCAGGACTTGACAAGTCACTTAACAGGGGAACTAGAACAATTAGATCATGACTACACAGACAATTAACTGTGCTGGTTTGCTTAAAATGTAGTTTGTCACCGCCTAGATATTAAGCACATAGAAAAATCTCTATCATACCCCTTAAAAGGCGTCATCAACTTCGGATTGAGATAATGTCAATGGCATATCTTTGATATGTGCACAAAGCATTCCTCTAGAGACCTAAGGAGGGTGCCTGCAGTGTCCTACATCCTAAGTGTGGGGTGTAAAGGGTAGCTCTAGGGTTGCTAAAATTGCATTGAGTAGCAAACAAAGCTATTGAATTTTCTAGGATAAGTATAGTCTCCCTCCTCCTCAGTGGCGTAGCGATAGGGGGGGGGGGGGGCGCCCCGGGCGGCACTATTTAGGGGGCGGCAAAATTTTACGTAAAGTTGAAGTGTCCCTTAATAGAATAGGCCGGAGTGACCACTTACTATCAGGTGGGCTACTAAGCCAACTGGAGGAGCAAAAAAAGGACGGCAAAATATTGTCATCCGCCCCGGGCACACCCACGCTACGCCACTGCTCCTCCTCCTCATTTTAAATGTCACTTTGGTTTATTAATTTATGTATATTTATTCATTCCATTAAAAAAATCAGTTAATACAAATTTTATCTGTTTAATGTTTGAGTGTCGATGATGAAATTATCTTTTCAATCCAATCCTTCATGGTATTTTTCTTATAGGTTACAAAGAATTTTTTCACCAAACCTTTAGCCTTTGAGAGGAAATAATTTTCTAGTCCCAAACCTATCACATGAAATCCTAGACGGGCCAACCCTACATAAAACACGTATCAAAGGGCCCAGACAAAGGGCCCGATAAGACCCTCCCCAGGCCGGCTTGAGAGCCTAGCTTAGATCTAGGTCGCGGTACCTCTTTGACCTATCGCCATCGAGAGATGGTAGATAGTTGCTAAGTGGGCGATAAGGGAACTGTGTTACCGTCTGTATGGAAAAGTTACAATATACATATATTTATGTATAAGAAAATTTAGTAATGGGCTTATACTTAAATTTATAAGCCCATTACTAAAATTGGAGTAATCATATTCAATCATGAGTGGTTTCAGAAGGTCTGAATTAATGTGTTTTGGTATAAATAGCCAACTAAAGTGGAGAAACTATAGCAAACCTGGCCTGGATCCAGACTAAATTGTTACAATAATTGAAAAAATATATATTAAATCTTGTCCATTCCGTTTCTTGTGTAAGGTATCATTACTAAAATAAGCCTAACCTAATGGTATAAATGTTTATAACTGAAGATTTTGTAATAAATGTTTTAACATGACGTATTTTTTCTTTTATTCCAGATGTATAGACCAATGGTTTGAAGTGAACAGATCGTGCCCCGAGCACCCCGGCGACTAGTGGCCCGGGGCCGCCGGCCTCAGGTCTGGCCGCGGGCCCCGGCCTCAGGCCCCGGGCCACGGGCCCCGGCCACAGGCCCCGGCCGCTGGGTCCCCGGGCCCCGGGTTCAGCACGTGCCATGTCGCGAGTGATAATTTTATACAATGAACAGACTGTGTCCCTCCCGGGTCTTGTAAATAAACGTATGCTAGTGAGATGTTTTACCATTTAATGATTAAACAAAAATGATTAAAAAAACAAAGACAATTATAGTAAAAGTCGCTAAAGGGAATTATCGGTGGAGTATTAACTATACTATTAATTGTACATTTTACATCGTTACTCTTTAGTTCAAACGCAATATTAAAATTGATAGTTTTTTTATTTGATATGTATGTATAATGTGTAATATGTATAACGTATTTCTATACAGGTGCTTTTTTAAACAGTTACCTACCGTTTTTGAACTAAATTACATGACATTTTAAAGAAAAATCCGGTTAGAAACACCAATAAGTAGGGTCCCGAAGCAAGGAATATTATTTTGCCTGGCGCTTTTTAATTTTTAAGATGATATATTAAAATATATTATTATATACCTAGTCTTTTGTCATCTCTTAAATACATTATTAGCGCAGGGGCAAACTCGTATACGTTATTTTATACGTAAACTGTCTTGGGTTCGATTCCCTGTCTCATTTAATTTTAGGTAACAAAATCATATTTAGTTGAAGTCTATGAGTTTTGAGAGGGTTCCTTTGATAATGTTAGTGCGAAGCCAGACTGTGTATTATCATGCCTGGCGCATTTATTTACACATATTATGTACACCCTTCATAGTATATGAAGTATGTGTGAATGTGGGGCGAGAGTGTGCATATGTTGGGCAACGCAAGTTAATGATAAGTTGACATCATCACATTGACGATGTAAGACTCTTAGTTGATCCAAATGCCATTTTATTTTATAATATTGAAAATGGATTAGCATCACAATTATATGAATATGATCCCAAAGTAAATAACTTAATAAGCACTTGTGTTATGGGTATCAAAAACAACGAAAGTGCCACAAATCTGGGGGCACGGTAGTGCCCCCGCTAAGACGAGCCAAGCGAAGCGACGCGCAAGGGCACTACCTAACATACCTTTTCTCGAAATAATATTGACGTTTTCTGCAACAATCTTATTTTTAACCGTCTTAGTGTACCTAATAATATGTTACTTGTTGCGCCAGTGGTCGCAGGTTCGATCTCCGCACAGTACCAATAATTGTGTACATTAATTGTCATCTGTTTGTATTTTTTTTTGCCATCGTTCCTACTTATTGATAACAATATGGCGTTTAGCCTTATCATATTTTGTAATGTAAAAAATTGGATCACTGTAAAACTGACATCGTCATTATTTTACTATGTATTGTGTTATTTATGATGCCCATGGAATATGATAAATGTTAAGTTTGCTCGACCTGCATCCGTTTCTGCCCGTAAACGTTAGACAATGTATAGAAACAATAGACAATACAGCACAGCCAAATTTGTGTCTTATCTGAATATTAAAAAGACACAAATTGGCATGTGCCGACAATAAGTGGACCTAAAATAGGTCTGTATTCAAAAATACTCAAGTATCGCTTGAGTGCAAGCGAATTTCTACCCAATTGCATTGGGTTTAAGAGCAAATTCGCTTGCTTTCTCTGTAGGTTTATACTTGGTTGTTTTAGGGTTGAACAACCGCGTGCGGTCGCACGCACTCTCTTTCTCACTCTAGTAAATGACGGCTTTGAGTGATAAAAAAGGATAGAAGTTTATGAGAGTGCGACAAAGAACTTATAGTTAAACTGGAACTTACACGGTTGAACTAAAAATTGAAGACAAAAAATATCTCTACGTCTCTATCTAACAGGGTCACTTGACATGTTTGACACATGCGATAGTGTTGCCATTTTAGCCATTTCCTGAAAATGAGGCAATATTAAGTTAAACAAAACTCATTTTAAAAAGCCCATATAAATATATCGCACCTTTGGTGGAACAAGGGCAGAACTGCACCTTTTGCGATTTTACAGGAGAGCCATTTTAAGATATTTTTTGTATTGAATGTGGCCTAGCTCTATCAATATCATACTAAAGTTATTCTCCTTTGCATGACATAAACTATATATTATATTCTTTTTAAGTGCGTGGTTTACAATAATTAAAAGCCAGTAGTTTTTTTGTAAAAAAAATTTTTTCTAACATAGGTGTACAATTGTGCCCTTGTTCCACCAATAAGTAAAATATTTTGTAAATGTGACCATATATAAGCTTTAATTTGGCATCGTTTTTGACTAAAAACACCGTGTTTTTTGCGTAAATGTTGTATTTTTTTATACATTAAACATTTCACAGTAACTTTTTTACAAAAAAAACATCAAAACTTAGTAATCAGTCGTCACATTTCGTCAAAAATCTGAAATCTTATGGTCATTAGAAAATATCTTTAGAATCGCTTAAAAATAGTATAATAAAAAATATTATTATAAGAGAATAATATCAAAATAAAAGGAACATAAACCTAACAAAAAACCTAACAGAAAAACATTTTTTAATAAAATTTTAAACAATCCTTTAGTAACAAAGGTTTTACTTAAATTGGTAGTATTCTTTCTTAAAACTGTTTGGAATCACACATAAAAATAGGTTTAAATAAGATACCAGTATAAAACTTAAATTAACTTTACATATTAAAAAATAATTTTAAGACCTAGGTCTTCCTAGGTATTCCTAGGAATAAAACAAATCTTGGACAGACAACGGTACAAATATCTGAACGGCTTTGTCCTCCAAATTTTTAAATCATAAACAGGGCATAAGTGTGACAAATGTGGCCTTGTCACTCCAGAAATCAAAAACATCAAAGGGCATATTTAACTTTACGGCGTTAGCGCTCCAAGTGACGACTACATCTCTCCCCGCCGATGCCACAAATGACCAATGAGACTTTGTCACGCCAACAGAGTAAGAAAATGGCCCCAGAAAGACAACGCCGCTTGTGCGCTCTGGCGGTTTTTTGAAGGAATTAAACGTGTGTCTTTGTCCCTTCAGTTAGAAGGTGCATTTTAAAGCATTTCTGTATACTTAACTCATTTTGCCAATATTTGACAGTTGTGCCCTTGTTCTACCAAAGGTGCGATATTATCATGCAACACATCACGAAATTTCTAAGCTTAAGTATTGTATAAATTATTTTTAATTCTAGTACCTAATTTAATTATTAATGCCTAATTTCTGTGGGAAATGTGGAATTTGGTTTTTATATTGGTGGTTGTAGGGAGATATAGAAAGAGACGGTACAGACAACTGTCAAGGGTATTCTTGTCTTCAGTTTAATGTTCAACTTGTGGCTTTTAGTAGGGATGGCGATCTAAGATCGATTAATCGAAGAATCGATTTTTCGAGTCAAAAAGATCGATTTTTTAAATCGATATGACTGTAGTACTGAATCGATTAATCACCCTTGAAAATCGACGTTCGATTTTTTTTGGTTTATTTTTAGTATTATTACCATAAAATTATTTGCAATTAGTTGAATGGGACCCGTATTATTGACTGGACCCGTATAATAAACGGTTAAAGAGTTAATAACTCAAAAACTCCCTTTCAAAAAATGTTACGTTTGTAATCTTTGACTTTTCGTATCAGTGACTGATATTGCGATTCATCGTTTTTATTTGATTAACTTATACTACGTTAGTACTATTATATATTCTGTGCTTCTACTAACTAATTTATACTTACATTGTTAACGCAAACTTAAAAAACAATATTTTTTTTAAAATAGTAAAAAAGATCGATTTTTTGGAAATCGATCTTTTAGAACTCGATTTTTTTGTGAATCGATTCATTGGGTTACGATTCGAATCGATCTGAAAATCGATCTTTTTAGGAAAGAATCGCCATCCCTAGCTTTTAGTTTTACTTTAAGATCCTTGGATGTCGTTTAACCCTCGTCCAGTATGGATGTTTATGGCTGTTTAAAAAACCACCTGTGTGTAACGTGCGCCGTGCGTTCGGTTGCTGCGAGGTTAAGTTGGGCAGACTCTGTGATCTTTGCGTGGTTTACATATCTGTTTCGTAAGCTTATATATAATATATGATTTGATCTTTTTCATCTTGATAATAAAGTTGATTTGTTTCTAAATTTTCTACGATTGTTTTATTTATTACACCACACATCCATTGTATTATTGAGAAGTTACAAGATAATATAATTATGTATGTTTTGTGTATTATATAATTAAAAAAGTATATCAAACAATGACTTCATTAACAATATATTATATTTTTATATTTATTTGGGTTTAAATATGTACCTTAAACATTTGTTATTGAAATTTAAATGGAAGCAAGAAAGGTGCTCCAAATATTTACCTATATAAACAATATATAAATGTCTTTGTTGAACTCACGATCTATAGCAATTTGGGACAAAGCAGGATACTGGTAAATATTATTATAATTTTTTTTGAAGTTACTGGGAGCAAAACTGACCCATCAATTCTCAATGATGGCATCTGTTGTCAACAAATGAAACGACAGTTCTGATTTGGAAGGTATATTGCGCTTAGATCACTATGGAAGGTGCCAGGGACACTAAAGGGCGGTAGGTGTGGGGTGAGCCAGCTGGTCCCAGCAGTGGGCTAGCGCAGGAAGGAGCGGTGGCGCGGGCCTCGCTGCATGCGGCCGCCGCCCCAGCCCATGCCGCCTGGAAATTAATACGAAAGTTTCCATATAGTAAGCCAATACGAAAGTAAGCATAGTACTCGTAGTAAGAAATATTACTTGAATAATTTGTCTCAAAAATTGAATTAAAACTTATAGGAAGGTAGATCAAAATTGGACCTTAAGGTAAGATTACAAAGGTACGATGATTATTAAATCTTAAAGTTGAAGTAAGACAATAGTAGTTTAAAACGATATTATGATACACACCCATCATGTACTGTGAGGTAGGCGCGAAGTGACCGAAGTGTTGCGCACCCATCTCCCACGCGCCGCGACCGCGTCTAGAAAATATAGTTGAAAATCATCGTGTGGATTGGAAAGTTTTTATGGTCCTGGGTTCAATTCCCAGGTCAAAATTTGTGATGTCTTTTTAACACACAGGTCGTGTTTATGATCACCAATCCGCAAGCGTGGTGATTAAGCCAGTATCCATCGTTGTAACGATAACTTGATTTCAAGGATGGAGGCCTTTACTCTGCAGTGGGACATAAAATAGATACACACCTTTGTTTTTTATTCATTTAGAGACTTCCTGATTATTACTTTCTGTTTTATTTGTTTTTGTATTTCATTTCTAAGGTAATGGGACTAATGGGGATTTCTGAACTTCATCAACATCTTTTTCCCACAAATCCCCATCATGAGACATCAATGGGGATTAGTCAACTAAAAGTTCAGAAATCCCCATTGATGGGGATATCCCATGGGAATTTGGGGAATAACCCTTTTTTACACAAGGTAACGAACAACTAGATTTAAGCCTGTATTTTTTTCCTTCTACGGGCCAACGACAAGTAATTAGGTATTATACGTTCTACCGCAACATGAAACAGTATCAGTTAGTATTAGTGTGTGTGTGTGTGTGTGTGTGTACTCACAGATGGCGGTAGTGCGCGTGCAGCGGTGCGGCCGAGGCGAAGCGGCCGCGCTCCGCCGCCGGCATGCCGCGCCGCATGCCCCTGCGGAACAAACAGACAGACATTACTCATATTATTAATTTTATTTATATCGGTTTCCACAACTATCTGATAAATAAGGTAATGGATCTGCAGGGTAAAAAAGATTTTATCTACATCCATACCATAATATGTCTATTTTATAGTCAGGAGCGATGAGTAAACGCCCTACATTTAGATATAAGTATCTGTGGCTGCATCGAAATGATTACATTTTAGTATCGGTAACCGATACTTTAATTACCTTCAAATTTCGAACGTCTTCTTAAAAAGTAAAAATTAATGGATTTGAAGCTAACATAAATGTAAGCAAAACATCTTGATGTATTTTCAAAGGTACCAGGAGAGCATAACCGCAGCGTAACTATTCATTAAATCAAAGAGTTTGAAAGACGCGAGCTAGCCTAGCTTCTTGTTCTTCTCTGCTCTCCTGGTACTACGGATTATATTCCACGCGGTTTCACATCGATCCTGACTTTAAAATAGACATTTATCGTATGAATGAAGATAAAGTTATGTATGTGACTGTACATAATTAGGCATTAAAATACTCATGTGATCCTTTTATGAAACTCACTTCGTTCGTTTCATAAAACCACATTCGTATTTTAATGACCCTCATTATGCAACAGTCACATAAATAACTATTGTCTTCATGTCTTTACAGATAAATTATCTGGAATTTATCTGCCAGCCCTGAAACCGGCCCGAAGTTTTACTTAGTAGGAAATTATTTTTATGGGAAAAAGAAAATAATATATTTTTATTGCGAGGTAAGAGTCGGATATTATGCATTTCAGAGTAATTTTACCATCATTTCACTTGTCGCAATAGAGCAAACGTGCTGCTCTAGATTGTGAAGTATAAACGAACGCACTGGTAGAGTAACATACTATATATCATATATGTATAGAAAAAAAAGAAATGTTTATTTCGGCGTGGGTACGTATAACTTTTCTTGGGTTTTGGTATGGTATAGAGTATCACCTGGTGGAATGCTGCTGGGTATAAGGCTGGTGCAGCGCAGTGAAGTCGTCGACGTGCAGCGAGGGCGGGCGCGAGGTGTTGGGCGGCCGCGAGCGGAACGCGTCCGCGCCGCCCTCCGCGCGGACCCGCGTCAGCGCCACTGGACACACACACACAATGTTATTATAGTAGTCATTTTAATAGGTCACTTTGACAGTTCATTTATGCAAAGCAAAGTGCTACTTATGTACATCATGTTTACAGTTTAATTTTCTATCGTATTAAAAATACTGATGTTGTTTTCTTGAGTCTTATTCCTTTAGCTTAAAGTATATTTTTCTTTGAATAAATGAACTGTCAAATGTGTGTGACCTATTAAAATGACTCCAATATAGGAGGGAAGTCTCAAAAATTAGAACAGGTTTGCGGCATCTGAAGTGTCAACAGTTGACAGCTGTCAGAATTGCGTCGAATAAAAAACTTTTTGTGGTCCGAACGACGAGCAGCAGCAAATTCTAAGAACGAGATCTTTCTGGCCAGTTTTGTTTTTGTTTTGTGATGGACTTTTTCAAAAAAGCATCTTCATGGTCTTATTCTATGTCGATAACATGATAGTAACATGAGAGGGTCAGAAGACAGAATGTAATTTTTTATTGATTATAGTGAATTTCCTTTCAAAGTTACTCAATCGATGCTTTAAATAGACGGAATGGAAGACGCAAGATTTTGGCATCACCCTTTCTCTTTTTTTGGTTGTCGCCGAGAAAACCGCCTTACGCGCCGTGTGGGACTTTAGGCACTCTGAGGACGCTGCTCCGCCCCTATGAGAAACGGGGGCGGGGTTTACTCACTAAAGACCTCGGCGATACTCCCTCGCTGCCATGTATGGTGCCGTAGAACTCCGAGATCCATTGACACTTGGACAGCCAGATCAACTCACCCTTCCCCTTAGGCCGTGCGTCGTCAGCCGGCGCGGGGTCGGGCCGTGCGTCGCGGCAGCCCGCCAGCCGCCGCACCGCGCCGCTCAAGGCCTCCGCCCCGCCGCCCACGCCCCCTCCCGGCGCAGGCAGGTGCGTGTTCGCTATCTCCATGATGTCGCATGCCACCTGAAGTATGAAAAAGGAGGTTACAGTAAAACTTGCAGGGTAACAGAGGTCTGCAACATTGACCCAAGAGAGTCCACTCTTATTTCGCCTGCAGGTTCTCCATTACAACCTCAGCGTCAATTGTTAGACTGGCCAAATGGCGCATTTGGTAGTGACCCTGCCCTATGCGCCAGGGGTCGTGGATTCAAATCCCAGGACAAACACTTATGTGATGAACATTTGTGTTTGTTCTGTCTGGATGTTTATTTGTATTTAAGTATAATACTTCTACCTTCGTTGTTTCTGATACCCACAACACAAGTGCTTACGCTACTTACTTTGGGGTCAGATCAATGTAGGTATATGATGTTGTCCAATATTTATAAAAAAATGTGTCCCAGCTCCAAGAACTCCTTCTCTTATGCTCCTGGAAATATGAACTAGGAGTATATTCGATGAATCCTGCAGAACCTCCCTTCACCTCACGTCGCTACCACCAAGCAAAGAAAAGCACCTGGGGGTTTGGTAGATAAACCCCGACCTCTTTAGGGCGGTTCACACATCCTTCGCTCTCGACAAAGCATGGAGCTAGGTAACGTTAAAATCATCACTTGATTAAAAAGAAGGCCACAAGTACCGAAATATTTACGGTTCAAAAAGTTAACTTTCAATGTTTCATGTTTATGTCAGTTAAAAAAAATGTAACATAATTTACTCACCAACTCATTATCATTGACATCATCATCGCCACTAGCCGAAGGCACGTTCAGCCAGTAACTCGAAGTCAGCCTCTCGTCGCTCGCCTCGCCTATAGCATAGATAATCCTGGCCGCAAACTGCGCGACCAGAGACTCCGGAGGGGGGAGCAGCGGTTCCGCTGACTCTATGGGGGGCGTGGCCGGGTCCTCGGTTGCCTTGAGCTTCTGAAGGTGCGTGGTGAGGAAAGTGGCGTTCACTATGGCGTCTTCGTCGAAGTTGCGCTCCTGGAAAGTTGTTGCAGTTACATTAATTGATTGGTAAAGATTATCACAGGACTTTGTGGGTAATCTCATTCACTTTGAGTTAGTAAACACTATTACAGATTTTG
This sequence comes from Mecyna flavalis, assembly GCA_949319885.1. Taxonomy (NCBI): domain Eukaryota; kingdom Metazoa; phylum Arthropoda; class Insecta; order Lepidoptera; family Crambidae; genus Mecyna; species Mecyna flavalis. The sequence goes on from OX439439.1 coordinate 17,191,541, forward strand.
CGATCTTGTTTGGGTATTAAATAAATAACGCAAAGACCAATTCTTACTCCATATGAACTCCATATACTTTATTTACAATTTCATAGCAGCAATTCTTCAATCTTATCTATAAATAAAAATCAAAGAAATCTAACTTACCCTCAATGTCTTTTCCAAAGTCAACACAGGATGATCTTCATCAGTCAACGAGTAGCCCACCATATCTGCCATCTCGCTCACTTGCAGCACGGACTTCCTGCCCACCGGCCCCTCCCCTTCCTCCACCTTCAGCAGCCTGATCAGATCAATGTACATGCTGAGACACTCCGCCTTGTCCTCCCCTGGCCCTAATAACGCCCATCTGAAGAACTTCCCTAATGCCTCCCGCTTCTTAGTCACAAACTTCCGGAACTGCTGAAATCCGTGCTCATGGTCGGTCAAGACGAAGTATGTTCGCAGAATAGACGACGCCACAGCGCAGGTCTTCGAATTGGATTCGAGGCAGTCAGCCGACGCTTCCAAGAATGCTCCCAATGCTTCTTTATTGGGCAGCGAGTTTGCTAATAGGAGGTCTGTCGGCGCTGATAGAGGTGTGAGGGTAATTTCAATGTCGCAGAACGCTGCCAGAGCATGAGCTGCGAACTCCTGAGCTGCTGCGTGTTCATTCGAGCTGTTGACTAAACTCAACACTCCACATAGCGCTGCCTGGACTTCAGTCGACCGCGGACCGCCACTGTTCATGGCGTGTAACACGGCGCACTTGACAGACGCATGCGACACCAAGCACGCGAAGAATCCTAAAACCCGAGCAGAGCTGGCTGCTGCTGCCTCGCCCAGCTTTAACTCTCTAAGCACAGCTCCGACCGCAGCCCTAGCGACCGTGGCCGCCGTGTTCGGCGCTAAGTCTGCAATCTGAACGCACACTCGACGCAACATGTGCACCACCGGCCTGTAAGTGGACGTGCATATGATCTGCACCATGTCGGTCAAATCACTGGATAAAGCGTGGAGATGAGCAGACCACAGCCGTCTCTCATTTGATGCGTCGGCTAGCTCTCTTTCAGTGGGAGGAGTTTTCGTTTGCATAGGCAATGGTAAAGGCAGCAATTCGGAGAACACTAAAAGACCAGGAACAAAGGTGTACGGAGCTGTCATTGTGTATGAAATCACTTCGTAGCAGATGGAGGTCCATGGACCGCGGCGAATAGAGTCGCCGTCGTTTGCGTCGTCTGCTATAGGCTGAGCGTAGGCTAGGAGCGCTCTGACAGAAGCCTCCGCTGCTTTGGCAGCAGTTCTATATCCAACAGAGCCTATTGGGAAAGCTTTAGCAACTCCATAGGTCTTCAAAAGAACGGGAGCAGCAGTCAGATCACGGAACCTGGGTCCACGGCACCGGACCACTCTCGCCAACATCTCATCTAACAGTCTCAAGCAAGGAAGCAGCATTTGTGCTAGTTGCAACCCCTTTGCTGATGCAAAAAATGCGGTATGCATACTGGGCTGCTCAAAATGAGTCGCCAAACGATCCAAAATTCCAACCAAATGTGCTACTCCATCCAACGAAAATAACTGGAGAACATTATATTTATACTTTAACTCGACGTATTCTTCAACGGCTGATTCGCAGGCTATTGTAACATTTTTATCGTAGTCCGAAATGCAAAAGTGTCGCAAGATTCTAAGACACGTCATTAGCTCGCCGGGTAGATCTGCAGAATGCTCCGCGCTCACTTTTAAGATCTCCACACATTCAGCCAAGTCATCGCCCGATTGCAGTATAGTCTTTTCGACTGGTTTCAAATAAGGACTGACTTCTTGTAGCACACTTGACACGCTGGGCTCGAATCTATCGTGTTCGTTAGAAACGTTAATTAGACGTTGTCCATATTTCTTCAGGAATGGGACGTTAGCTGAATATCGCACAGCAGAAACTATCAATTCAATAGCATATCCTTTCGCTGGTGATTTCTGTTTAGAGGGCGAATCGTTCTTGCTTTTGGTCTTCAAATCATGTTCGAAAACCTCCATCAGACAGTCAGCGTTGTTACCCATCACGATAACATCTGGGACAGCCGTCTTCCCAATACTTCCGAAACTAAGGCAGTACAACGACTGCAATCTATCTATCAGCTCATTTTCGTCCATTTTACCAGCTTGCAAATCACATATAGATGTCAAGTAATACAGAGCTTTTAGCTTATACGCTAGTTCGAGTCCTAATATCTGAAGATCACTGTAAGTGCTCAAATCATGAGGATATATAAATTCCTCAGGATTTTGCTGTCCATACGGCTGTAGTAGAGTTTTAAATAACAGTTCACTCATTTCCATATTATCGTAAAGGAAATTGAGACCGTTTTCTGAATTCACAAGTTCGTAAATCAAGTCATGAATAGGACTAGTGACGACAAGGTTATTACAAGTTGTAGGGCATGTCAGAAGGTAGAGACAGGCTTCTAGAATGTGGTGGATGTTGAAGAATTCCAAGAGAACTTCGTTAGAAGACTCTTTACTGATTTCAAACTGAGCAGATACCGGAAGGAATCTTTTAGGCTGAGATAGGTGAAAGCATTGGGTTCGGTACATGTAAAGAATCTCTTCTAAGGCATTAATTATGAATTCAGTTTCACTTTCTGTTAGCTCCGCATCTTCATTCTGGTTGTTTTCCGCTGCAGTCTTGTTAAAATTCGAGACTAGATCATGTAGTTTCCCTAACAACTCATAAATGTTGAGTTTCTTAATCAACGCGCTGACTGAAAATTTAATTCTTGCAAGAGGATTTGACTGCATTATACAGATGAGAGCCTGGTAGCCGTTCTTTGGCTTTTTGTCATCCTCGGCTTTTTTATCAAACTTCGGAAACACTGCCTCTTGCATGAAATTTTCAACAGACTCCTTTGATGAAAGACAAGCATTCAAAGCTCTCAGGATCATCAGCCGGATGCTCAGAGCCATGTACTCTTTAGCGTACATATCTAAGAGCAGCATTGGCATGATTATACCCGCGCCTAAGAGCACCTGCATCACTTGCCCGTTATGACGGTGGCTCATTAGTGCTTCTGCAAAGCGAATTCCACATTTCATATGCCTGATCTTATATGTGGGTTGCTGCTGAGCTAATGCAAACTCAAAGTTTAGCCCAATCCTGCAAAACGTCACGAGAAAATTGTAAATATCTAAGAATTCATCATCAGTGTTATTTTTACGAAAAATACGTAATATTATATCACTATGTTTGCAAAGATTTGTCAAGGATATAAAGAGTTGTTCGCATTGGTGCACCCATTCCTCTCTCGCAGAGTTATCAATTTCAGTGAAGGTACTGGCAAAGAACTTCTGTTCCCTTTTTTTAGCAGCTTTAGCCAACTCTGCAATTTTAAATAGATCAGGACTTACATCGCAAAGTTCATCGAAAGTGGCACTCATCACATGCTTGCCACCATCTTTCTTGCCATTTGCCAACAGATGGATCTTGTTCACATAATCATACTTCTGCCACTCAGATTTGAATGGGTTGTAATACTTTATAATGTCATCTACACCACAATATTCATTGACGTCATAATCAACTTCCATGTATGGAGTTTCTTCTAGATCGCAAATATCTTCATCCGAGAGAATAGGTTCAAACTGTTCCGCATCCATTGATTCTTCAGGATGACGATTCGGTGACTCTATAGCCTTAACAGCAGTGGCAGTATCGACTATTTGGACTGTTACTAAACTGGAATGTTGGGGTTCTATATAAGGAGCTTCGACTTCTTGAGATGGACTCCTAATTGAGCTCTTATGCCTGTAACTTGGATGATAGAAGTCAACACGAGGAATCTGCTTGCCGCTTCTATCATAATCTCCAGCGCCTTCTTCCGACCGGATTGAGTTAATAGGACTGGACACGTCGCCCTCTCGAGGAGACAACGGTCGCCTACTACTCTCTCCTGGTGGCGTCCTAGGTCGTTTCCTAGGGTCATCTCTACTAGGCGACCGGCTTCCGTAGCTAGAACCTCTCATGCGCCCATAGGGAGAGTGTCTCTTTCTATCGTACGGACCTTGTTTCTCGTAAGAGGGAGCTCGCCGCTCGTAAGAAGATCCTCGCTTGTCATACGGAGACATCCGCTTTTCATATGATGGGCCACGTTTTTCGTAAGACATTTTCCGTTCATACGACGGACCTCTCTTATCATAGGGTGACCTTCGTTCATAAGAAGCGGAGTCCTTGTCATAAGAACCGCCGCGTGAGCGATCGTACGAGGCGTCGCGGTGACGTCGATAGTCATCTTTTTTGTACGAGCCTCTGTCCCAATCACGATCTCCAGACAGAGCCCTCATTCGATCCCTATCGATGCTACGGGACCGAGAGCGACTCATCGGTCGATATTCACCTTTGATCATGTAATCTCTGTCCCGACTCCTCGACCTTGAGTGTTGACGGTCCAACCTGTCCAACTCTCGGCTCCTATCACGATGCCTCGACGACTCTCTACTGCGTCCTCTATCCAAAGACCGACGCCTACTCCTCCCGTCTCTTCTATCTCTGTCATGTTCAATAGATCTAGGACTGTGTCTCATTCTGTCATCTCTCTCGCAACTCATGTCCCTACGATCCTTCTCCCACTCATTGTCCTCCATGTGGTGGTAGGTTCTAGGATCCTTAGGAGGTTCGTTGTCATAGTAATCGTTCCTGTACATTTGAGCATCATAATTGTCGGGATAGTTATTAGGCCCATATGTATCAGGATTGGCACTGGCTACGGTGCCAGTGTAAGAAGGTATTGGGGCAGTAGCCTCCGGATTCCAGTCAGGTGGTTGTGCAATGCTGGAGGAAGGCACGGGGGCTACTTCCCGGGAGATGGGCCGCTGCATGTTGGGTGGATTAGCCCCCACTGGGGTGTCACTAAGGACTTGGGTCAGGTTCCCGTAGACTGCCAATGTGATGGTTGTGTACCAGCCTGAAATAAATTGGTTCAAAATATTTATATTTAAATAACAAATTACAATAAAAATCTGTTTAATACATTTTTAATGTAATGATGAGCCATTTGGTGTAATGGTTGAGAAGTCTGCTATTACAGCAAGAGGTCAAGTGTCTAAGCTACTAGCTTTAGGATCGGATCAATGAATGATGTTGTCTGTTTTTAATATTGACTGATTGAAACAATATCTTTAAAAAAAGATTCATTAACAATGACTGCAGTGGTGTAGCGAAAAAAGGTGGCAGAATTTTCTTTCGCCCCGGGCGGCTGACACTCATGCTGCCCCACTCAATGACTGTATCATTTACAATAAGAAAAACATATCTGAAGACAGGATAAAAACATTGTACAACTGGAGAAGATATTTTAGTAAGGTAATGATAATTAGCAACATTAGTATAGTCATATTTCATCAGCAGACACAAAGTCGTCAGACCACAAAATTTTTTACTTAATTACTTGTCACATTAGCATTTAGGAAAAGACTTATTACTTGAATCAAATATTGAAATGCAAATGATAGTCACATGAATGTTTGTCCTGGAATATACATGGCAAATGTATAAGTCAGAGCCAGTCAATACAATGTCCATCATATTTCAAAAGCCAAGTACATATGTATAAAAGAGTTGTCAAATATTAAATAACATTTACCTCGCAACACAAGCCCATCTGTTGGTATTCTGGGATGATCCAGGGCCGTGCCACACTCCATGTGGATTTGGCCATTCTGGCAGTAGTCTAGGCTGCCTAGGGCTTCGAACGTGGACGCACCCGGCTTACTCAGGTCATTCACAAAGAAATCTATGTGAAATTTGGTAGGATTCGTCGCACCCAAACGCACACCTCCGGGGAAATCGCCTTCGACACGAGCTCCCAGAGGAATTATACGTATTTCCCGCACGTACACCGATTTTGGGAACTGCACTAGGTCCAAATTCAACTCCTGCAAAGAATTTATTTGGTAAAAAACACGTCTTTTGTTCAAAAAAATCATGTGCATTATAGTGACATACTTCACTGGTGTCGTGTGAGAAAGTATCGAAAAACAGAAGGTCAGGTTGTTCGGTAGCAGCCATCGTGAGATTTGATAAGAATTGAAAAATCTAAATTATGAAATACATCTTAAGAAGAAAAGGGAAATAATTTTCCAAGCACGAAGCGTCACTAACGTCACATTGACAACAAGAAGAAGTGACAGTTGACTTCTTAAAAAATATGATTGAAAACGAAAGCAATGACAACAATTTTATACAGTGTTATAAAAAAAAATCTTTTTGCATGAATACATTCTTTACTTTCTCACACAAGTGAAGTGGGAAAGCATTATAACAATATTTATTAAAAAGAATTATTAATTTGGTCAGATTATATTTTTATAGAGTATTTAGTAGTACCATACAAAGTTCAAAGGTTTGGGTGGGAATGGTGGGATACATTTTACATTTTGTGATACACTAACGTGTTTGTGTGGTTCTGATGTGTTTGTGTGGTTTATCTATTTCTTTAGATGCTCAATTTAATTACTCTTGCGACTAGACTTGTTTTAAACTACGTCTTATAATTTATAAATACGACTTGTATTAATTACTACAAAAATGGAATTATGAATAAAGAAAAAACTAAGTATGTACTTCTTTAATATTACCTACAAAATGGTTTTCAATTCAATGGGTGTTTTAATCCTGATGCACAAGTAACTAGAGCCTGCCTGCCCTCTAAGTAAAGTTTCCTCATTTCTCAGAGGCCGTGCGAGGCAGTGCCAGCCTTCGCTTGAGGAAAACAACGCGGCTTGCTCCGCGTTTCGTAAACAGTTTGATGCCTATTAATAACTAGTCGATGAGTGTCATCTTCTTTCGCGTGGACCTTAGAATCTTGTGAAAAATGCATAATATTTGGTCTACCCACAGACTTCTATCCATATCTGTGGGTCAACCCTTCCCTCTAAGTACGGTCGGCAAAGCATGTTAGAAAAAACGATAATTTTTAACCACTTTAAAAAATACAACATTTTACTCAATCTTCGGTTTAATGGACTTTTGATCAGTAAAGGAAGATGTAGTATAGGTGCTTAAACCAAAACGGGACTTCGCTTGACTTGCAAATATAAACATATAATCAGAAAAACTTACATGCATCGTCACGAAGACATGACAAGCAATGACGTTACTCCACTAGCTACTAATAATTTAATTACCATTTTATGGGAAGCCACTTAACTAATAATAGTCATAATTAACTTGCCCTATTTGGTCTATACCTAGTTACAATGATAGGTATTACACTTACTTATTAGATTGGCTGGGTAAATTATTATTATCATCTATAACGCTACCTCTAGCGTATTACCTTACTACCTACCTTTGCCTTAAGTAAATATTATTTGCCTTTAAAATTCAACAGCAGTGCCAAAGCCGTCATTAAATTCGTCATCATATCATCACAAGACACACAGTTATTTTATACAAAGGAAGATTTTTTTGTCTTTCTGTGTAAATAATTCATGATAGTCGATATAAATAGGTACGAGGTGATTTGAATAACTGATATTTATAATTCACTTGTTTAAGTAAAGTTATTATTTATTTAATTGCCTCCATGGAATAGTGGCAGTAAGCACAACACAACGCAACTCACGACCTCTAGGTAAACCCGGCGGTCGTAGGTTCAATTCCGTCTTGGATCTGGTTGGAGGTAGGAAATTTTCAGAGTTCGTTTGGCTAGCTTGATGGCTACCACCACTGGTGAAATCTGCATCTTAACCATCCCTTGCAATGTTTCGGCAAAATGAATGTGGGAGCCAGGACTCTTGAAATGATGTCCTCCACGTCGTGTCCGTCGACGGCGACACCTTGTCAGTCTCTGGCATGAGCTCGGAGGTGACTTGCAAACCCGAACTTGGTCTTGAACGTGCGACTGCATAAGCTGCACTGCAACTGTCCACTTGTGTTGTAGGTGTAGTTGTAAGAGACCTCGGGGCGCGTCTTTCGAGCATGGCGCCTGGCGTCGAGTTCATTGAGACGGGCTGCTTCAATTCAAACTTCTCAATTCCATTTCTGACTGCATTACGCCACTCCGGCCTCATCAATGCGTCTTTCTCCCACGTATTATGCGACATGCCGCAGGACGTTAGATGTCGTTTCAGGACGTCCCTGTATCGTAGATACTGTCCTCCAGACTTCCGCTTACCACTGGAAAGATCCGCTTATAAAATGCAAACTCTTAAAATAAAAGGTGCTCGAAGATCAGAGTAGCCTGTGTCGCATTGAGCGATGCTTTTTGGTTATTTATGTACAACTTATATCCCTCAATGACATGGGTTGTATGTAGTAAGTACCTATCAGGTTGATTTGCATACCTGTCTGGCAACTGATTAAAAAAGTGCAAAGTATATTTTATCTATTCTAGTTATTTTTTTTATCTTAGTAGAATCTCGAAATTTATAAGCCAAGCCAAACTTGTGTATAATATTGTAAAGAAGACAGTAGTTTGCGTTTAGTGCGTTATATAAAGTTATAATAATTCCCGAGGTGTCATGTCGGACGAGAGGTCTGTTTACCCAGGTTTACCCGCTACCTGCGACCACCTGTGTGAGCGAGGCTGCCAGCGCGGGGAGATTTACCCATTGTCCGGGAAATTTCAAACGTTTGATTTGCGGGGTAAACTTAAACTTACTAAAAAAATTGGATTTTTAATAAATAAAAACATATTATTACACTATACATTCATTGTTAAGAGTGAAATAATTTTGTCTTCATTTCATTTATGTTTTGTAAGTAGGATAACAATTGTAAGGAAGGAGGAGGGACCTTATTCTATTACCAAGGACTTTATTATGGGAAAATTAAATAATTTTTCAACACTGAAAGTTAGCTACGTGAATATTGTGTGGAATAATCACAGAACACATAATTCTTAAATAAATTTTGACAATAAACATACTGTACTTATTGGATGCACACACGCACACACGAAGAGAGATGGCATTTCTATTAGCACTAAGTAAGAATATCAAAAGAATAGGTGCTTTGAACTTTAAGTGCACTGTATTTGCAATAATAATAAACGATTTCAAAAAAATTAAATAACAGGAGAGTCAGAGAGTGATTAGCTATTTCGATTTTCATGCTACAGGATTCCGTCTTCTGAAACAGTTGATACATACACACCTACAATAACAATGTGCCAAAATAAATTGCTAAGTGTAATTTGGAAAAACAACACATAACTCGTCTCAACTACAATTTACGACGACGGCTATGTTTAAAGCAAATAAATACTAATTACATGTAAATGTTACGAAAAAAAAAGTTTTCGACTTTTCAAAAAGATAAATATTTTGCCAAGTTAAAGCAAATTTTCCCCGTCAACAAATTACAGTGGTAATTTTGCTACAGTCTGGGTACCCCGAGCGCCGGCCGGCGTTCGTCAGTCGCTCTCCCGCGCCCGCGTCAAACGGTCGTCGCGCGCGCGATACCTAACCAAACTTTCCCAGACTTTCCATGCGCGTTCCAGTTTGTCCCACAACCGCTGTGTTCCAATTCCGCTGTTCTGTGTAGTGTTGTTGATGTGGTGAGTGTGGTATGAAGATGCGGGGCGCCGGTGGGGCGTTCTGTCTCCTCCTACTGGTCGGCGGAATCGCTGCCCAAATCGACACGAGGCATCTATCAGGTCAGTGTCGTGAAAGTTCGTGTACCACTTTTTTGGTTTGAGTAAAATGGAACGTTTTCTGTTTTCTTTGCTGGTTGGTTCTGCGGATACCCGTAAAAAAGTTTAAACTTAATAGTTTTTTGTTTTAATAGTTCGAATTTCGAACTTCGAAAGTCTTGTTCCGTTCGAGTGTAATGGATGGAATTTGTAATTTTACATCTAAATTACTTCTTACACTTCCTATAGCCCAGTACAAACACAATAGAGGAGTAAAGAATTAATAAATAATGTACTTTCAAAGTTCTATTCGTAGTTGAAAAGTTTATTAAACTTGAAAAATATGAAAATTCTAAGTAATTTAATCATTTCACGCACGTAAACGATTGGCATCGTAAAAGTTGAATACTTCCCCTTAATTGAACGATTCACAACCTTAAACACCAGTTTTAATTCGAAAGTCGTAGTGTTTTTTGCTGTTCGCGATCAGAAAGTCCCGAATTCGTGTTTATTGCTCATAAAAAGTTTGAAAAACTTGCTAATCTCCTATCAAATCGTTGTGGATTGTGTTCTGAGCAGCATAATAAGCGAACAGGCGTATAATAGCAAGCCGAGTATTAAGCCGAGGCGATATTGTGAGTATTGTGACCGAAATAAGCGGAGAGAACCGTTAGCCGCCGTGTTACTTGCGTTCAAGTTCTTGTTCAACGAACGACTGTTTATTTTAAACTTATTTACCAGCTTCTGTCTGCGAATTTGTCTGAATTAACTCAAGAATCGGAACAATAGAACCCTGTGTGTTAAATAAGTTGGAAACTGTACTTTTATGTGTGCCAAATATTCAAATCTGATTTATCAGATTTTTGTTCATGACTTTCGCTTTATGTTATTAGAAAGATTGAACTATTGAAGGTTCTTTGTCAGCCTATTGTATTGGTCCAATCCACAGACATAGATAAAATATCTGTGGTCCAATCAAAGAAAGACCGAAAATGGGGTGTATAATGCGTGAGCAGGACCGTAAGCAATTTCTTCAAAAATGTGTACAGTATTATGGCCCACGGAGTCAACATAGGTATTAGGTACTAAAAGCAAAGAGTATAGTAATAAATAGGACTAAAAGTCCTGACGTCTGGGAGTTGCGCCGGAGTGGGGGGAGGGGGTTAAATCTATGAACAGGATGTGTTCAAATCCATGTTGTTGCATCCCTTGGGTGACCACAGTGTGAACTGTGATTTCGATTTAGGTAGTTTTGATTTTCCAAAAATCGAAAAATATATTTCTAGAAAGGGTTGCACGGATACCGGGATCAGACGCGACTACCCCCATGTGGCTGAGGTGATAGTTTACCACCAGGTGTTACTGTTGCTTGTTTGCCTCCTTATCTATCTTTTCTTAAAAGATAAAATAGGGACATTCTAATTTTAAATAAGGTGAATAACATTGGTAGAATACTTATGCAATTTTATTTTAGAGGTCAAAATGTAGGTACCAGACTAAATTACTTACATAATTAAATACGAAAATAGGTATATTATTTTCGAACGACGACGATAAACGTAGTAGGTATTTTCGTCCAAAAAAATAATTAGGTAAGTACTAGCTACCTTTCGCTATCTCGACATTTTAATTTAGTTTTGTCTTAAGATGAAATAAGAAACCCCTAGTTTCCAAAGAAGTCAGCAGCAAGTAGGTATTTAATTTAGTCTTTCAAATAGGTAGTTTAAACTGTTTTGAAAGATGTATAAAGGTAAGTCTTAGGTATACGTTATTCTTTTTATTTTGTGGCGAAAATATTTGGTGGAACTATTGAGGACACAAGGGAACCGAAATTCCAGGAAAACGGGTCCCTACAAATTACCACCTGTACCATAATTATGACGTCAGTTAAACAGTCGAAATTCAATTAGCAACCATTATGATTACAAAGAGTCAGCCAGTTAACTAATTAGGTCATTACCAATGTAAATGCATTACTACGTGACATTCTTAAACAAGATAACTTGCATAATAAAATGTAGGTGAAAATTATCGAGAGAACTAAGTTGCTCAATAGTTTGAATGGCGAAAGAAACACGTATTGTAAATAAAAAACATTGTTTGTCACGTATCACTGAACAATTTAATTTTATTATAATACCTATTAAAGGTGCAGTCGTACGCTAAAGCTGGTATTCTGCTACTATACGACCATATTATTACAAAGACAATAAGGTAACGTCAATGGGGAATACTGGAGGCTACAGTATTACTTAGGACATCGAAAAATATTATTAACGTTTTACGTACTCTGTTCAAACTTTATCTCTTCCGTGATGTTGACAGCAACTTCTCTGCTCCAGCACTAGGTAAATGTTGCCATAATGATTAGTCAAACATTATCATACGACAATGTCCTAAGCACGGAACAGGTTCTAAGCAATACTGTCGTCTCAAAGTAATCCCCCATTGACTGTATTTTGATAACGTCAAATGATTTATATACTATTGCGGCCGACTGTACAAGCTTACCTGTCGCACTTCGTACCGCCTTAATTTTAAAATGTGACAATGATAGCGCCACCTACCGATTCCAATATTAAAGCTTGTAATATATCTATCAGATATCAATAATTCCGTCAAGTTTGAAGAAAGAAGATGGCATCATGTGATACGTTGGGTACGGACTGCGACCTGATAAATAAATTAAGCACACATACCATCTACCAACCAACCTACCAACTTTGTGGTCAAGTGTTGGCACTTGGCTTAGTCTAAATATAAATAGCTAGCGGTCGCCTCCGAGGTTTCACCCGCGCGTCATTTCTTGTGTCAATAATCCCCCTTTCCCCCCACGCTTCCGGGATCAAAAGTACCCTATGTCACCCGGGGATAGTGTAGCTTTCCAACAGTGAAAGAATTATTTAAATCGGTTCAGTAGTTTCGGTGCCTATTCAATACAAACAAACAATCAAATCTTTCCTCTTTAATATTAGTATTGATAAAAATAAAATGTTTATAGGTTTTGAGCCTGCGTGTCACGTAGTAGTTTGTCGTGATCACTTGTTGTTGCTTTAATGACAGAATCGCCTTGACCATTGATAGGTAGGGTGGAGGCTCCTTATATCGGCCCCCTCCTAATATCGGCCGTCCAGAGAAATTGCGCCATAACTTTAAAAAATGACCTAAAATCATAATTGTTTTTATGCAAATAGCAGCTGTATACCCTTACGCTTAACCTCCCGTAGTTTTCTATGAATATCTTAAAATTTGAACGAATAATAGGCAAAAGAGTGCGGGAGGTACGGAAATGCTTCGTTTGGCGGCATTTTCAAGTCAAATTCCTGGATCGACGGATTGCGTTGGGAAGTATTTAAATTGAAATAAACATACCCAAGTTATTTTATTTTATTTCTTCTTAAAGATAAAGAGTCAAGGTACCGTTTAGGTAGTATATTTTAAAATTTGTTTATTTTTTTATAAAATAATCGCGTGGCCGAGATGAGGGATCAGTATTATCGACAAATCTCAATATCGGCCGAGTGGTCGATATTAAGATTTGTCCATTGTAATTAGAAATCCTAATGTCGGCCACCTCATATTCTTTGTGCGCCGGCTATGAGAAAGATTTGATGAATGATGTCGAAGAAGAAGAAGACAAAAATATTTGATGTGACATATGCCCCAAATGGTTCCACTTAAAATGTGTACGTATTAGAAATATATTGCCATCACTGTCTGAAGGTAACTTTACCTATTATAGGTAATGTTTTTGGTAAATTACTCTCCTATGGGATCCCCTCTGCAGTTTGTACCTGAATCATGGATTTTCTGACTGGACCTCCGACTCACATTGAAATAAATGCTGGCGTCCTTCAGTGATCTGTGCTTTTGGCATCTCTTTTTACATCAATTATTGTTAGCTACTTCCGTTATTCTGGGGTATGCCGATGGTAGCACGATAGTCGAGGTGTACTTGTCTAATGCACGTGCAAGTAGAGGTGAAACTGAGGCTTCAGGATCTAACATAGTTGCCAAATTGAATCAGATCCTTCGAATTGTCTCAGACTCAACCACAACAAAACGCAGGCTTGTATATTTTCCACAAAAAGAGTGGTTTTGGGCTGGCTACCACTTTTCGTGGCGTATCCGTTCTTCTATCTGACCGACTACAGCTCTTAGGTAGGTATGGAATTATCGTCCAACCTTAATTTTGGGAGCTATACAGATTCCGTAGCAGTAACTGCTTCTAAAAAGATAGGCATCCTTTCCACAATCATACGCTATTGATTGCGAAACAGCTCCTTAACCTTTACAGAGCTCAATTCCGTTTCTGCATGGAGTATTGCTACCATCTTTGGGATAGTTCTGTTCGATGCCAGCTGGCTGCCTTGGACTATTGAGCGGCATGCGAAGAGGCTTTTCGGCGGTGATGCTTTAGTCGAGAACTTGCAAAGCCTCGATCATCGTAGAAAGATTGCTTGCCTCTCCGTCTTTTACAGGCTCCACTTTGGGTGAATGTGCTGCTCAGCTGTACGATTCGGTTCTACCAGCTCCGTTCCATCACCGAACGACTTGACTCGGTCAGAGACTCCAACCAATCCTTATACTGTGTAAATGCTGCGCTTACGAACTGAATATTTTGCTTCATCTTTTTTGATACGGACTTCGCAAGTGTCTCTCTTTACCTGGGTCTGCCTTTCCTGACCATTATAATTATCTTGGTGCTCTTCAAGGCCAGAATTTACAGGCCTTTCCTAAGCAAGCGCGCTTCATCGTAGACCGCATAGTTGTGTAACATCAGGCTACTTTGTGTTCAAGTGCTGGCAAAGTAAATATATTTAAAGAATCGTTAATACAACAACGTTAAATAAATGACTAATTTATAATAGAGTTAAATAAAATATGGTTTGAAAGTAAATAAGCATTATAATTTTTTGCTTTTGTACTTTTTAAACAAATTTTTTCCCTTTGAAAAGGTATGCCGGTATTAGGGTTATAAGCGGCGGATATTTGGGTGCTAGAGGCCGATATTAGGGAAAATCGGCAAGTTTGGAAACAAACATCTATATATTCAAATCTAACAAAGAATTCGTTATTTCGCGAATGTAATAATGAGTTTCATTATCCCTTTACCTAAAAAAGTAGTTGAAAGAAAGCAAAAGTTATTAATACAAAAATTATAAGCCTTGAAAGGTCAAAAAAAGTTGAGGGGGCCGATATTTGGTGCCTCCACCCTATCTAGAGTTATAAATAGCACAATGACAGTTTTACAAAGAGATCGAAATCAGCTTAGTTTGTTGATATACAAAATAACAAATCATGGTATAGCTATATACATATAATAGGTACTGCATTCCGATACCGGTGGTAGAGTCACTCTGTAATTGACGATTCATAAATACTTGATACAAGTTTACATGAATAAAGAATATTTTGATTTTTTTGATTTTGATTTTTTTTAATATATTTTATAACATAATATGTGATAAAAAACATTTACACAAATCGAAATAATGAAGTTTCGTAATCATAGCTATTAACCCATAATATGCAGCCTATTTTCATAGCTCAATAAGACACCAATATAAAGAGAGATCAATCGCAATTTCCGAATTAAGAATTATCACCGCCACATTGCAGACTCCAGATTATAACTACATTCCTAAAAAAATCTAAGCATTATTTTAATAAGACCCGAATCTCGAACCCAGGACTGCAGCCACAGTTGTTAAAGGTATTATTGTACGATTAACATTATTCCTATAGGAATAAGTGGCACTTTCTGTTCTAGCTAGCGGTTCCGCCCGGACCGTGCAAAAGACATCAACGAGATATAGCCCCAATAGGTTTACGCATTATTTTAATTAATATCCTCGTATTATTATTCACACAGTGCCATTGGGCCCCAAATTAATATTAAATCTAAATAAAATATTATACCTACTCTGTAGAATATGTTTGTTTACAAAATGGCCTTTTACTACTTACTACATAGTAAAACTTTGTTCGTACTGACATTACACTTCTGATAAAGTAGGTATACCCAAGAAAGAAAGAGACAGTATACAACTGCAGGTATTTCGCAAACTAGTGCATGTTTAAAATATCACCAAAATAAGATCACTGATACATTCATTTTTCTGTTTCCAACCAAAGTAGTCAAACTATAAACAAGAAAGAAATATTAGAGTATCAACTTCATTAGTAAGCAACTCCTGGTGCGTTCACTAGTCTCACGGCGACATTGACCGCCGGAAAGCTATTGAGACGTGCGTGTCCCCACAATAGGACATTTCCGCCTACACTACACCACCCACACCCACAATTATCAACTCTATTTACTTCAAGATAAGATCGACTTTCCTAAACTTCACTCGAACTTCACTATTGTAAAAGCAATTTGAAATCTTAAAATTATAATAGTAAGGTGTATTTTCAAGTGGTTGAGGAATGAATTAAGTAGTGAATATTTCTATGGTTTTCATCAATTGAGAGATTTTAGGAAATACTTCTTAATAGGAATCACCTTAAAAGTAAAATGTATCACTGCAAGTCAAAGACCCCATTATTAAATTACTAGCAGTCGCCTCCGCGCGGTTTCACCATTGTGTTTCGTCTGGTTTGTGAGAATGCCAGAGGCCCACATCCCCCACCCCATACCCCCATAGACCGGCAACGCATCAGCGATCCCTCTGGTGTTGCAGATGTCCATGGGCGGCGGTGATTGCTTACCATCAGACGACCCGCGGGCTCGTTTGCCGTCTCTGACATTAAAAAAACTACTAGAAGACTACAGTGAATCAGCACTTCATAACTGTTGTGCTGATTTCGAGCTCTATGGTGGAAGCGTGAAGAACCATTACTTTTTTGTTGCCAACTTAATTTTTTTTCATCTTCCTGTTTTAGGTACTATCTATGAAAGTCATCAAACACGTACAAATCTTACTTCCTCTTACAAATTGACTCGACCGGATATCGAATCTGGAATCATCCGTCTTAAATTAAGAGATAGTTACACGTAATACCATACAAGTAGGTACCAACATTTCCAATCCCACCATAGTGACTTCGCTCACCATGAAACTAAACAAATAATTTTCCGTCTCGCTCTTCTATGTGGGTCAGAAAGAGATGAACAATCGGCTGGCCAAAACTGGTTTCGCATCACCTTGAACCTGAGTGATGGCGAGTTGCCTACTTACAAGGTATTCTATGGTACTGTGTTTTTTAAATTGATTTTGAATAATATTTTCTATCCATAGCATTTAGCTTAGAACCAGTTCCACAATTGTCTAAAGTTCTTGATATTTTACCCACCAGATGTCTTAGATATTGTCTCTTTTGTCTATCTATCTATCTACGAATCGCCTCGATGGTCTAGTGGTAAAAATTTCGGGTCATGGTTTCGAAATCCTGTCTTCATAACTCGAGTCGGGCAAAATATCTATTGAATTTTCGACATTGCTTCGTACGCTCATACGTTAGTCTTCAAAGTCAAAATATTCTTTATTCATGTAGGCCTTAGAGACGCACTTATGAATCGTCAATTA
This sequence comes from Mecyna flavalis, assembly GCA_949319885.1. Classification (NCBI taxonomy): domain Eukaryota; kingdom Metazoa; phylum Arthropoda; class Insecta; order Lepidoptera; family Crambidae; genus Mecyna; species Mecyna flavalis. The sequence goes on from OX439439.1 coordinate 17,208,672, forward strand.
AAGGTAACATAGTGACTCTACCACCGGATTCGGAATGTTGTTATCTAACGAGAAGAACCGGCAAGAAACTCGATAGTTACTCTTTTGAATCACCAAAGTTTTACAATAATATGACCAAGTCATACAGTTTTGTGTATCTAAGTCAAAAATAAAATTTAAGTGGACTTCTGAGAGATGGTTCTCCTTCCCCGGTCCAGACCCATTTCGACTGACAGACAAGAATTGAATGCAGCATAATTCTAACACACTTAAAATATATCGTCGCTAAACGCCTCGTTAACATGACTACATTATTGAAAAAGAAACGTCACTCTCTCTTATCCATAAAACAAATAACTTTCAATCTTACTCGTAATCGTAATAGGTATATTTAATTAGAAAACGTGTAACGCACTTTATATCAAAAACGTCGGAGCCATGAATATTCATCACACGTCGCGTCTTACAATATTTAATTAAAATTACTCTATCTACAATTAATATTTTCAGTCACCTGCCGAAACTATAATATTATTATTAAAGTTAAAACTTGTTTGAACGTTCCAGCACAATTTCGACTTACGTTCGAAATTAATTGTGTAATTCGATAATTAAGAGAATGTTGGTGAGACGAAACTGTTTATTTTTTGCTTAATTAGTACAATATTATATTTTACTTTCCATGCGTACAATACAAGGTAAACAATTTCGAGTGACGTGATCTCTGTTGATAATTAATTGAGATTATTGAAGAATACCAATTAATCGCCTGATTTTAATCTCTGGAATGACTATGACAAAAATGTTTACGACTCCTGGATTCAGGTGTTGGTATTTCATTAAAGTATCCTCCATTATTTTATTCTTTTTGGGTTGTTTATGTTTAATGGAATTCGTAGTACGTTTATACGCCATTCCAAGATTTAATTAAAAAGTTTAAGAGGAAAGACTAACCTAAGGGCGAGAAAATTGAAAAATAGATTTTTATAAAATCTATTGCTGTCGCGCAGTGCCCGAACAACCGAGCTATCAAATACTCTTAAGGGGGGGTGGGAGTACATAAAAGAGGCATAGACCGACAAACTTATCTGTTCCGGTGGCGGCGTCGCTACTGTCTATTTAGAACTGTCATTAAATATCGTTTTTGCATTGTATTTCACGTAGTTCCAATTTTGGCCACCGGAACAGATAAGTTTGTATTATGCGTCCAAATATGGCGCCGCGCTCGCACATTTCGTAGTTTTTTAAACATAGTAAACGAGACACTAATTTTATCAAGTCAAACTCTGCGAATTTATCTGTAAATATTAAGTGGCTATAATTGAGTGAAAATTCAAATGTTAATTGGCAGGAGCTTAGACATAAAATACGAAAATCGTTAAAAAAAGGGGTAACTTTGGGATTTTTTTCTATCGAGTGAAGTTTATAAAAACATGTAATTGAATGCGATTTTAACTAGATCAGATCCTTAACTGATACATATATTTTTTTTAGAATTGAAAACACTGATTTGTATGTCTCAGGTGGCTTTTAAAAACCATACGCGCGGCATCTGCGGAACTACACAGCCTTAAGGCCATTTTCACCATTGACAGATAAGTTTATGATATTTATCTATTAAAAAACACTATCAGGTAAAATCTGCCGCCATAACAGCTCTGGCTGTGTTCCGACAATATTAATGTGGGAGCCAGTACACTTGAAATCAGAGACTAAGATGAGATGAGTCAGTCAGTCTGGCAGCACATTGACGGACGCTTCTAGGTGATGCATCCCTCAATGGAATAGGCCGCAGTGGCCGCTTACCATCAGTTGGGCTGCGTGCCTGTCTGCCAACTGACCTAGTATAAAAAAACTGACAGGTAAATTATCCCCAAGTCACACACTACGCAAGTATCGCTAGCCAGCTAAGTGCTTTAAGGCTTCGCAACAAAATAGTCCACCTTATTTTTTTTGACTAACTGTCGTTTCGGCACAGTTTATTCGGACACAGTGTCCGAATTGACACTTTTTAATTTTAATATTTTTTCACTGTCGATTCGGACACCGCGATATAATTAGCTATTTTGTACAGTCAGATAAAAGATCTTTCTACGATTTCTTTTCGTAATAAAAATAAAGTCTTAACGTAGCCTTCTACACGAAGCTATAGGTAACGTTTCTAAAGATGACTAGGTCAAATGAGTGAGCATGCCGAGGAGAATTATAGGATTAGGATTTAGCCAAGGCAATTTTAAAAGATCAGAGAATACAGCCTCAGGTAATAAATTTACACGAAGATGACAGCGCTCCTGACCCGTGGTACAACTGCGATGTCCAACTGGTTGTGCCACGGGGAAGTAAAGTTACCCATGGTTCAACTGGTTGTTCTATGATTGTTGTGCGTCCCCATGATCCATCTCCCTGATAGTTGTATTACAGGGAGTTGGACCAAGAAAAAAAAACGCACCCTTGATTCAGAATTCTCAGCAAAGTGGATTTTTTTTCACGAATGTGTGTCTGAAAATCTATTATGGAATGGCGGGCAAATGCAATCTTCTTTCATCAAACATAACTTTTCTAGATAACGTAAACTTTTTAAATAACTCCAATAAGGTCATGTTGCCCTGGTACCCTTTGCTGAGTATTCTGAATCAAGGATTAAAGGGGGACAACCCCAACAATCATAGAACAACCAGTTGAACCATGGGACAGTTGAAAATCGCAGTTGGACCACGGGTCGGGAGTGATTCCCAGTAGCATAACTATTTGGACCAAGGAAAGAACAACTCACTCGAGTTGAACTATTGGTGAAGATATTTCCCCACAGAACAACCAGTTGAACCATGGGTAACTTTACTTCCCCGTGGCACAACCAGTTGGACATCGCAGTTGTACCACGGGTCAGGAGCGCTATCATCTTCGTGTAAATTTATTAGCTGAGGTTGTATTCTCTGATCTTTTAAAATTGCCTTGGCTAAATCCTAATCCTATAATTCTCCTCTGCATGCCTCACAATCGACAGTCCGAATCGACAGTGAAAAAATATTGAAATTAAAAAGTGTCAATTCGGACACTGTGTCCGAATAAACTGTGTCCGAAACGACGACAGTCAGTCTTTTTTTTTTCATTGTAACCATATTGATTCATCAATTGACCACATATCAGTATAATTTGTAAGTTTATTATTACAACGCCGGCATTCGGAATGCTCTCTGTTTAGAAGAAAGCGGCCAACTTGATAGGTACTCTTTAAATCGCTAAGTGTTTAGTAAAGTTTCTTTATCGAGTGCTTCGACACTTAGAACTTCGACTGCCTTCCATTTCTTTTTGATTGTTCAGCTGGCACGATATGTGAAGAGATTGTATTCATTCTTCTGTCATGAATAAAATTGAATCATCAAAATGTGTGTATCAGAAAATGTGTCACCACCAAATTAAAAATATGTATATATTTTGTTGTGTATGTTACTGTCAGGTCAAGCTCTGTACCCATTTTTTCCATGTATGTATTATATGTAAGTAGAAGTATCGTAAGCATAAAAACATATCGCTCATCTAATATTACAAAGACGTAACTGTCATTTTACAAATTTTACAGGACGGCGTTTTAAAGTTTTTTTAGAGTTCTTTTTGGTTTTATTATTTCATTTTATATTATTTGTAACTGCAACTAGGACATTTTGGATGTTTGAATGTATAACTAGAGTATAATATCACCAATATGTAAAAATCTCAAGGGTAAGTATTAAAAATCACCACATAAAGTGATTTAAAGCATACATTTGTGTCATTGTTGCATTGAAAACGTTTTAATTTGTAAGTTGTGACTGTACGGGGCGTCCGTCGTAACTGACTGTTATGGCGTCGTTGCACTCAGGGCGAGTCCATTTTTTTTACCGTTGGAACAAAGATATTGGCGCCATCTTACGAAATTTTGTTGAACAGTAATAATGACTTTGTAGCACCAAACTTATTGACCATTTTGGCATCATTAACTCATTTTTGAAATTTTGACAATTCCGTCTTTGTAGTACTAGATGAGCGATATATTGAAATAATTTCCCTTCTTGTTTTGCGAGTGACCGTCACCACAACGTTGTATTAATTCGCAATGAAATTATAATACCACGTGGAGACAGCCGGTTCGTCTGTGTTGAGACTTGAGATGATGCATCAATACACGTGGTTGTGTGGGCGGTAATGGCGGTAAGAAGGTGGGAAATTCCTTAGGATTTGTAATAAGAATGTATCCGCTAAGAATCCATTGTTATGATTTGTATATGGACGAGATACATGTTTTGTTGTTTGTTGTTGATCCTGTTTTGTAAACGCTATAGTATTTGCGCTGTCCTTAAGGTTCGGTTTTGGACCGTTTCGGCCAAAAGCTAACTTAAGTCACAGTTTTCATTTAAAAACAGATGAGAACTTTCGACGGCATCAAAGCTTAGTACATATATTTTGGACTTGCGTTTGCACAAATGAACGTCTACTTTCGTTCATATTAACAACAAGCCAAGGCCTAGAACGAATGAAATTTATTGTGGGGACGGAATGAACATTCACTATCGCTATACGCATTTACATAAAGTTATCAAGTACATAATTTAAACATGAATGACCCTCAAAATGTACCGTAAGATACTCTATACGTTGAAGAAGCACTAGAATAGCAAAGAATCAATATTTCGTAAGGCATTTTCACTCGAACACGCGATCGTCGCGTGCGCATCGTTTTTGCCCGCGGCTTCCTGCATTATGCAAGAGAAAACGAATCGGGTAATCACCGCCTGTGCCGCTAGAGGGCACTTTGTATATTAAAAAACATTTACGTAAATAATTTTCTTTACATGATTAGACTTCAATGTCTGCTTTTGGCTAAAAGCATGTACAAATATTTTCGGTCAGATATCATCAATCATCGAATACGATGATTATTTAAAGCGTGTAGTAACTCGCTTTAAATAAATAGTTTCATTCAAACAACTAGACACTTCTTGCTACTTACGATAGATACAGGGAAACAACTTTCAAAAGATGACTTCAAAAAGAAAATACTTCTGCGACTCGATTGGTCTCGCAGATGGTGACGAAATCACCATAGGTTTTCCTTGGAATTAGACTGTACTTGGAAAACGTGTCGTAAGATATCAACTTATTCAAAGATATGTCAAATGTATATGTTACTACTTCATAATGGGCGTGTTTTATTTTTAGACATCAAGAATGTTTGTGAGGTCTAAAAATATCTGCAATCAACAGCAAAGTTGTGTCTTACCGCATCCTATAATAAATGCCTTCGTCCAATTGGCTCCCATGCTTCGCTCCCATGGGATCCAAAAATAATTTTTTCCGCCTCTTGAATCCCATAGGATCCTCAGATAATATAAATTCCTTTTGGATCCCATGCTTGGATCCCATGGGATCCAAAAATAATTTTTTTCGCCTCTTGGATCCTATCATTATGACATTCAATGAAAATACTTTATTTTGCTCCCATGGGATCTAAAAGGAGTTTTTTTCGCCTTTTGGCTCAAATAAAACATTAAACGAGAATATTATATTTCGCTCCAATGGGATCCACAACTAAATTTTTTCGCCTTTTGAGTCGCACTAATCAAAACCCTTTGATCAAGATCAAGGATCCTTTTCATAGGGTTGCCAATGTTTGTTATGTTTATTGGATTTGGGTGTTCAATAAACGGATTAACTTTTTAATATCAAAATCTGCTTTATTCAAATAGGCTTCAAAGATGCACTTATGAATCGTAAGAAACAAAAAATATTGTGACTACCACCGGATTCGAAATACAGTCATCTGTTGAGAAGAACCGGCAAGAAACTCAACAGTTACTATTATTATTCGCCAATAAGGTTACAATAAAATTAAATAGACAATTTCCACTTTTATACTAGACTAGCGGCCGCTCGCGGTTTCACCCGCGTGGTTCCCGTTCCCGTGGGAATTGATCAAAATCCTTTATTAGCGGATGCCTACCGTCATAACATCTACCTGCATGCCAAATTTCAGCCCGATCCGTCCAGTGGTTTGGGCTGTGCGTTGATATCTATCTGTCAGTCAGTCACCTTTGAGTTTTATATACAACGTGTTATGTTAAATGCGCAAAACCTCAGACACCCCAAATTATTTTTAATACAATTGATCTAATTATGAAGGAAAAAACAACATTTAAAAAAATTCAAAGGTTTTACGAGTTGTTTTAGTTCTACTGGCAATTCTAATCGTTTCTTGCGTCTGCGACGACGCTTCGTCGAGCGACGAGTCGGTAGCATGGTTTGCGCACGTGACGGCTTGACCTATTAATAAATAGACAGGGCAACATTTTTAATGAATATTTTTTGAAAAATGTGACCTATATTAAAAATTGGTTTAATGGATTCTATTCGTTGTTCTGATCAAACTATTTTCAGGTTTTGCGCATTTAAATTAACACGTTGTATACTAGAGATATGCTATATAACTAAGTCATACAGTTTCGAGTAAAAAAACTATCAACCTGAAGGATCCGTGACTCCCGGCAGACCATAATCCAAACTGTATACGGCGTAACTTGACAGACGCAGCACCATGTGGATGGTTGATGGATGTTCTGCGTTCTATTAATGATAACTATAGATTTCCTAATAGGTAAAAAGAAAACACTCTTATCATCTTAAAAACTACACTAAATACAAGTTTTAGTAAGATTAGAGAGTAGCTACTAATCAAAAAAACAAATTAGTAGAGACTAGTTCGGCGGATTAGATCCCTTCTTAAATTGTATTCGGGGTAAATTGATTGGGATCCTACACCACAGTCAGGCACTGAAATAGCCTCTACGCATTAAAATACGTTTTAGTAACATAAAAGCACATCTAATTTCTACCTTTGGCAACCTTACACCTCGTCCTAATGAACCCCTGGATCAAATTACGGGTTCACCGGCTTTAAGCGGAACCTTGAAACCGCGTCGCATGGGGTTCCGCGAACAATCTGTTAAAAATAAAATTTCTGAAGTGCGGAAGGTCCCGGGTTTGCTTTAAAGTACATTACCATACACATGTCGGATAGACAATTATTGTATCTGCAATTTTATTTTAATGTTATTTTCATATTTTTCATAGCACATTAAAAATCATGAACTCTTTGTTTATCATGGAAACAGACATGTTACCTTACTCTCCTGATTGATGGTATGTATGTATGTTCATCAGAAAGTGACTGGTCACTAGAGTAGTCATTTCCTGAAAAAATGACTCTCCATAGGCAGTAGTTCCTTACCATTATTTATCAAGTTTTATAAAAAATGTGTATTCGTTTGAAAAAAGTGAATTCTGATCAAAGAAAAGTTTACTTCAGACCAAACCATAAACAATACCTCCAAAAAGCGAATACAGTTTTCCATGTTAAAAATAAACAGTTTTAAAATTCATTCTCTCTCACTTTAACTCACGTTATCTGGTTGTACGGAAGTAACTCCTGCGTCTTTGATAATGACCCCACGTACGCTTTCTAGTTTAAGGCCAAATGCCTGTCACCTTCCAGCATGGAATTACTTCCTTATCTATGGTGCCACAGTGTCGGTAACAACAGTGCGTTATCTCACGCAAAACAAGCAAAAGTATTTGTAAAGCTATAGTTTTTAAGATATGAAAAATGATGAAATGAAACTTACTTTATTTTTTATTTCTAGATTATTTTGCGTCTACTCCTGCTGTTCCCCCAGTAGGGGACAATGGATGGGTCCCTCACTGCCTCCCACTGGTAGAAAATGAATGAAAAGTTGCAATGTCAACCAGAGTGAAGGACAACCCTTAACTAGTTAATTCCGGTTGACCCTTGATTATTGGGTGGACGTTAAAAATACTGTTTAGAATTAAATCTATTAAAATAAAGGCCGTTCTACAATTAGTAGTTCCCAAAAACCGTAGCTGTATCTTGCTTTTGAAATTTTATCATTTAAATCTAATAATATTTATTTAAGTAAGATTCTCAAAGAAGTCGACGGATAGATATCTATAAAGAAATCTCCAATCGACGCACTAAATAATAGGACTTTAGAATTTTAGCTTGGTGAGTCAAATATCATGCTAAAAATGTATCGATTCTTACTGTTGCAGAAAATTATATTGTGACAACATTACACACTGAGCAAACCTAGTTTGTCGTTCCACTACTTATAGTAAACATGTTAAAAATCGAATTTTCATTTCATCGTGTTATACATTAGCGCTTATGCACACATTTATGTAGCGCAGCTGTGAATAAGTGCAGCGATGGATGGAGTCGAAAGCGAGTTTCACAGTCGTGTAAGTAGCACGCTACGTAAACTATGTTCACTTTAAATTGCATTGGCGTTTTTGTTAGCATATTAGCAACGAGTTATTCAACGGAATCTTCGATGGTTGCAGTCGAAAGTGAGGGTAAAGTAAATACTATTTTCATGTAACGGCACTTCTTACTACTTCGTCATACACCGACGCGTAAGCATGTATGTCATGATCGTGTTGTTGAATTTACCAATCGATGGATGACGTCGTCAGCAATACGGTCGGGGTCGACGACCGCTGCTAGCTAAGTTAACGCTAGACGTTTCGTAGGTCAAACCGGGACTTTGTTTTAGTCCGTTTTAAAGTCTGAAGCGGTATTGTGCGATAAAAACATTTAGAAGCCTACGTGCTGTGCTAAGTTGGCAACGTCGCAATTTAGATAGTTTTTACTTTTGTTTCGTGTTCGTTTTTGTTGTTGTGTTGGTAGGTACAAGGTATATTTTACAAGGCACTTTTATAGATGCCTTTTTTTTTGTAATAAAATTATAGTAGACTGAACTACCCAAAAGTGAGACTAATCGTTAGGTTTGGTCTGATTGTTGGTGTGTTAGAGTTTCGACTGGCTAGTTAATACTAAAACAGGTGAAATTACAATAACCTTGGCTATGTCAATGTTAAAATGAAAGGCTCGAAGATCAGAAGAACCTACCTACAGTGATATGGAATAGGGCATAGGACCTATTGACCGCTTACATCAGGTAGGCTCCGTTCCTAAAGTGACTTAAATGGAAAACGTTTTTGTTGTGAAGCATTATTATAGTCAGCAGTTGCAAGTAACTTGCACAAGAAGTCGTCTAACTTAAGCACAACTTAAAATTAGAATTAGCGAACATTCCCGAAACTTAACTAGTTATGGTGCTAAGTATTTTTTACGTGAGTCGAGCCAAGTTAGATTAACCCTCGAGTCGACCAACTCCTGAAGTATCGGGCGGGTGCCGTCAGCGAAGGGTTAAGTTTGTGACAGGTTATTTGGGATGCTGTGTCAGATTGTACAGGGTTGATTATAAGACGTATGCGGGGGAGGGAGATGTTATTTCAGCGAGAATCAAGAGTTAGCAACGGTTAACTGGCCGGCAGAATAGTTAAAATACGAGTATTTTAATGTTTTGTTGTTTATAAAAACTTGTAGTCTCTACCTGTAGTCATGTATAGGCATCCATCTTTGAAGGCAAATTAAAGTTAAAAATTAAAATAATTGGTAATATACTTTGATCACCATTATTGCCAAAGGGTTGATGATCACTGACATACTTCCTAAAATGAAAACAATCGACTTTCAGCTTGAACCTAGACCAATGCGTTACATGTCAAATCATATGAAAATTTTAAGTACTTCCGAGCCCGCTCTCTCTGAACACCCATTCCCGCATATTATGCTTATGTGTGTCGCCGTCAATTTGGCACGCATAGTACATGTGCCGTCGAAGCCGTCATTACCGTGTTACCGTTGATTGGAGGCATTACCGCCGACCGGCGACTGCCGACCCCTGACACAAAACATTGCAGGGACAGAGGTGGCCAACTGTTTATCATTAAAGTGATGTAATTTGGCATGCATTGTACTTTGATTTGATCGATTGTGACTAGATTATTTATTGTTTAATAGAGATTTATGATTGAAGAACACCGCGACCGCTGTCATATAACTTGATAAAACATTTTGATGATCGAATTGTATAAAGGTGATATGTTTGATGATAAAATTTAATGTTCATCACATTATTGTTTATTCTGCGTGGCTATCTAAACCACGAGCCTGGTGCATAGGTCACTTGATATCACTTCTTAAATGTGCCATTAAGGTAATCAAAGGGGCAGACAAGCGCATTTTATTTTAAGATCTTTAAGTCATATTATTTTGTAAATAAATACAGCTGGCGACAATGTATTTCACTAGACATGTTTTGCAGAAAATAAAGTAAATACGTACACTTGTGGACTGCTAAGTTTCTATGATATGGTGTCTTTTTGTTGCGATGTACAGTAAAAGAAAGTAGTTACACTCATTCCGCATTCGCGACGAAATATGTAACTTGAACAAACCTTAAACTTCCGAGTTCCGAGTCATAAACTTGGCCAACATTCGCAAACTAGCGCGAAGTTGCAATGGAATGTAAACATGAACTTTTGAATGTAAACACGGCTTAAGTGGTTCGCTGCTGCCTCGTAAAGAGGATAATCTGCAATACCTATAACGCTAACTTGAGAATATACGCACGTAAGTGTTAAACTAGATTTTAGTCTGGAATTTTGGTCATGTTTATGGACTTTTACTTGTGCAGTCAATAATGATTTCACCTAAATCCATATTTTTTGCTAAAACTTACCTTTTTTACCAATGGTTGTGGACAACACGGGCTGAAACGAATTCAGTAAATATATTTATAAGTATACTTTAAAATTTTCGATGAAGTAAATTATTTAACGTGGGTACACCTAGGGTAGATTTTATCGCAAACTGTTGACTGCTGACAATACCTTTCCTTGCGTTTTCCATAAATATTTAAGTTAAAACCCTAGGTTGTTTACCCCTGGGTTGTTATTACATTGGTCACGAACTTGCAAGTAGTAATAAGTGCACTTCTGTTGGGCCATTACTTACGCAAGTGACTTCGACATAACCTAAGTACGAGTTATGAAGATGTCCGTTGCATGATGTTAGATTCCTCTTAGGTCAAGAATACTTAAGTACAAAATAATTTACTTGAAAGTCATTTTGCAAAATCTCGTAGACACGATTTTTTTTTAAAGAACAGACTTGAGTATGACGTTTACATATTTTGCAGCTTATAAAAAGATTTTAATACTCAAATAATATCTGCACAATTATTATAAATACATATTTGTTATACATATAAAAAAAGCGTAAGGCTTTCGTTCATCCTTCGACAGTTTTTCTTTTTCAATATTCAAAGTCATGGCAACCCAGACTATTTAATACAGACCACATCACCACATTGTAAAACTTAATTAGGTTTACAAGTGGTCTTGTTTTTAAACAATACGGTTGTATGTAAGAATGATTCATTTACATTTATATTGGTTTGTTTTTTATAAGTGACATTGTACAGTGTGCACAAAGGTGAATCAGGATGTTTTGAGAACTTGTTCCTACTAAGATTCTAGAATTCTCAGTTTTTTTATATAAAAGTAACATGTTATAGATAAGACGTCATTTAGGATAATGGTAATTAGGAAGTTAAGAAAGGAAAAAAAAACGTTTGTTACATATTACCTACATTGGTTAATGATCAGGCAGGCTCTCATGGCTAAAACTCAATAAGTCTTTCTACATATTAGAGACCTAAGGGGGTTAAGAATAATAAAACTATAGCTACGTTGTTTATCTTCACTTGCCAATGATTTATTCGCTGTATTACATAACACGAAGGATTATACCAGTGTATAATCTCGTTGGCCGTTGCCCTATGAATGAAGTGCTACTTCACTTCATAAGTTTGTGCGATGTTTATGTCAGTGAGTAACATTTGGCATTGTGTTGGCAGCGGAACCTTTCTTTTTTATGATAACTCTATATTTCCTTTTCATACAGCAAGTGATGCTTCTTTCAATGAGACCAGCATTTGAGGCGTTAAATTAAAATTCATTTTCTTCGTCGACTTAAAAGTCTGTACCACTTGTTATCAACCAAAACATTCGCAGTGAGCCTGTAGCGGCGGGTTATTTGCTAACAATGGCCGGTGCCGCCCGGTGCCAGGCGCACGCGCCGCCGCCATCGCGCCAGTGCTGCGCCCGCGCCGGACGCGTGTGACGTCACTGCCCAGAGACACGCCTTGTGTGGACTTTGACGCTGGAATAACTTAGCAACTTTCGATGAGGACACTGAAGTTAGACGCTGGTGGATCGTGTTAGAATAGAATAGCGAATAAATCTCAATGTGGAAGTCCCCATTTTTTATTAAGTGGAGACGAACTAAATAGCTGTAGTTTTATTACCTTAATCTTCTGAAAGCTCCCGATATGTACAACGAATAACTGCTGAATTGTGCTTATTTATACACCTAGTAACTTGTTAAGTACCGTATTCTTGTCAATGACAATGTGGGGGCTCATAGATCTAATTTAATTAACTCTTGTTACAAGACCAAACCACTGGGTTATTTATTTTATAACACTATAAAATGAGAAGGAAGTAATGTTTTGTGCACGTACTTGTCAAGGGCGTAATTTACACAATAACCCTATCTATACCTGCGAATTGTCATCGTAATTGATTCAGCAGGTAGTACTCGTAGTAAAAGGTATCGGACAACTATAGATTGCATTTATATGTTAGTATAGGTAATATATTGTCGATATGACGTCGCGGCGCATCTCTACGCGAGCCAGCGTACGCGCAGAACCAGTCGAGGCTTCCCGTTCGAACTGTTACCGGTCGCGTACAAACATCCACACGCAGACATCCTTATGCCAACGCCATAAGGTTCAGATCTACATGCGCACATATGCATATGACCGGTCGCATAGTTTTCTCGACACAACATTTTCCACATTACATTCCTGGTTGCAGCGAACATAACAGGCACTTATTTAATTGCTCGCGAGATTGCCTAACAGTCTAATTATACGTGAACTGGGCAACAACCCCGTGCTATGTGAAAACTGCGCTGGGATAACTGTTTAAATTATATGTATTTTATGAGTTTTCAAAGTTTCTCACAATTTTCAAAATCCTTATTTATGTAAAGCATGTGTAATGTTATGCTTTTTCCACTAAGCATTTTCGACTACCTTCTTATTGCAATAGCTAAGTAGGTCGCACTTTAAATCGCCATTGGTCCTGAGTTGGACTAAAGAATGGTGATTGAGTTTTTCGGTTCAAAAAATATTCAATCATAATATTTTGGAGTCTGGAAGTTGGCAGCGTAAAACTCCCCCCTGCCTGCCTGCGACTGATCTCGGTCGTGTCGTGTCATACTGCTGCTCTGCTCCTACCTTATTTTAAGAGTGAGGGAACTATACTTACTAATTGTGCACTGTAATATACCCTGAACGAGACTAGAGATACTTTCATATCAATGCCAGCTGATCTCTGAAAAAACTTTTCTATTAAGTAATAATCTGAGGATATCTGCATTTCCGGCAAAGTCAGTTTTAATAGCTGGCCCATATAACGATCCGTATTGGTAATGAAACCTTTAGGATGGACAGTCCAACAAAATGTACTCCCATTTTTCATTGTCTTCGGATGAAACTTATATGTATGCTTATGATATCTTGATATAACTTGACCGTTAATCGCACAGTGATGAAGAGACAGTTTGAGCCCGTCATTATCTTACCACGTTCCTTACTTAGCACAAATAATTACGAGAGATTCAGTATCTCCCCACTATTTGTTTTGATCAGAGATTCTCAAACTGTTTTATTTCATTGTCCCTTGTTTTTGTTTCGTTTGTTTATAGTAAATACCTAAAAGCTTTAAAGTACTTTAGAATCAGGTAAATCTAATTAAATTTTGACATTACGTAATAAAAATAAGAAGTATACTGTTTTTTTTTGTATTTTTTTTTGTTGAAACTTTGTTAGTAATATTGTTAACTTTGTATTTGTAAGTCTTAACTCAATATAAAATATGAGAACTTGCATAGTAAAAAATCAATTCTATTGAAAATCTGTTAACTAATTTTACATCTCGCTGACCCATGAAGTAGCCCTTGCAGGTCAGTGGTTGACCTTTGGGGGTCGATGATTTAGACAACTTTGAGAACCAATGGACTTGTACTTTAGTATAGATGCCTCTTATCTCCGAGACTCACCGACACGTTCGTAATTCCTCCTATTGTTTCCTTCGCTTTCCTTATAGCTAATCTCCTACTTGTTACTACACTAGGTTACAGTATAGCTGACAGCAGTGAGCAAAAGACATTTTAACTTAGGTACCTACTTATGATTTAAAATCACGGTTCAATAGCAAGAAAGTTACGATAGAGAAATATAGCCTTTTAAACTTTTGATTTCATAATAAGTTTATTTACATAATGTGACCTATCTTATTGTAAGAAGTTATTTAAAAATCATCATATAAATCCGATTTAATCAGGGCAGGTCTCCCTTTTTCATAAAAACTTAAATATTATACTAAATTAAAAAATCACTCAAGCCCAGTTTACTAATTAGTTATAGTCCAGTTTGTAAATTAATGCATTACTAATGTAAAATTTAATTTGCAAGACTTTTTAATTGCTAACAAATTAATTATGAACTCGTTTTCAGTTGCTCATTACATTAAGATCGAAAATCTGCGATGAAAAATTGCATTGCGTTGCGCAACTCGAATAGGTAGGCTTGATTTCAATAAATCGATGCCATCTTTATCGGTACGAATAATGAAGAAGATGAAAAGTTTAAAAATATTCCCTACTGTTCCAAGATGCAGTGCGTCCTGTTTTCCCGCGCCATTGCACGGTGGTCCCGTTTCTTAAGAAGGGCGGTCATTCGCGTTTCGGGTCGGATTAAAACTAAAAGAGTTACTTTTTACCCAATAACTTCTTGTTTTAAGGTTCTTGGACTATTAATAAGTAAAAATATATATATAATTTGAATATAAAAGATAGATATTTTTAAAAAATAAGCATTTATCTAAAACTTAAAAATGTAGGTAAGATGGGTAACAAAAAAGAAATGGTTTTATTTATTTATTTCTTAAAATAATAGTTTAATTGACATATAAATAATAAAAAAACACTAGATAATACATAGCTGAATACATTATTTTATAAAAACACAGGCTTTTTACATAGTAGGAAAACATAGTAATTAATAATATTTACATTATTGAAAATTGCAATATCGTCTAACTACATAATAAATACAATACTTATATTGCTAATGTTGACTTCTTCTTACTCGTTAACGTCCTCATACTAGAAATAAGTAGGTCTGAATCAAGAGAGAGCAAGTCTATTTAAAAAAAATCAATGTAAGTCACTTCTTGGGAAAATTTTCTAGTGTTACAGCCTCCAGATAATTAAACCAATGTATTACAAGATCAGGCGGCCTCTTCAGACAATATAGAACTTTCAATCACCTTTTATCCGTTTATTAAAACCTTGTATGTATGTATGAAGGAAATTTATACCAAGGATTTTCCTCAGTAAGAATTTTGGCCTTATCAATAGCATGTATCTTATGTTTGTGAATTTTTATTTTGTACCCTGTCACTCTGATGATAAGGTCGGCAGAAAATGACGACACCTGTCTATTAAGTATTTTCTAATAGCTGTAATTTCATCAGAAAATTCAGAACTAAGGCGAAATTTTCATGTAAAGTTTCTTTCATTGAATCAACCACTAGCGCTACATCGGGGCTTATATTTCGAGGTTTTTGACCTCCCTAGTTTCTTCTTAGCCCTTAACTGGTATTTTAAGTTAAATATCTCAAGTAATTGATCTGGATATTTTCAGTATCCGGTTGAGAGTCTGCCAGGTGCCAAACACTTCACCGAGATCTATCTACCTAATTTTTTCAATCTTCACAGATAATCAGGTGTTAAGAACAATCATTCGAAGAAAATAACACTTGATGGTGGCCCCTGCAGCATAAAAAAGAAGCAAAATTACAAAAATACCTGAAGTATCAAATTTGCTTACATATGACCTAGTCTTTTCTATGACCTATGGCAGTCCTCGGCGCACTTTGGCGCACCTAGACATTACAGATTTTGAAACTAGACAAACTTGAGATTATTTTGATATATGTTTCAACTTTGGCGATTCGTTCCTTCCTAAGTAAAAGTCTAATTGAAAATAGAAAAGCGGCAAAAAACAAATAAATCGGTAGGTCCTCCTTGATGGCACTGGTTTCCGATAGTGACAGGGATAAAATTAACAAAACATGACTTCAATTATTGTATACACCTTCCTTTCAAATATACAGGGCACAACAATATCCTAAACAATCGATTTCATAGAAAAACTACACTTTGAAAATAATGAAAATTTATGCCGAACGATAACGCCAATAAGCACAAATGAAATGTTTCCACTTCGGGTGCACAAAATTAAATGTTCGTTGTATGTTATTGCAATTTATGTTATACCTGGGGGTAGAAGAGTTATTTGTCTATCCTGTAAGTGACCAATAACATAATAATGTGACCATCGACATTTCAACTCTATGACCTACGGCGGGACCACCGTGCATTGGATGTAGAAATTAAATGGTCAATACGGGTGTCAGTATAAATAATACCCGTGTTGCTGGAATGGAAATACGGGAGTAGCATATTTTGTCTGCGTTTTCGTGCTATAGGAATCAATTTTTGAGCTATATTAATAGCTCTAGGGATAGACATTGTGGAATTTGGAAAAAAATTTGTCAGCTGCCTTTTTAATAATTGATTGATAATTTAAATAAGTAATATATAACTATAGATACTAATATTATAAAGAGAAAAGATTTGATTGTTTGTTTGTTTGTATTGAATTGGCCCCGAAACAACTGAACCGATTTGAAATTAACTTTCACTGTTGGAAAGCTACACTATCCCCGGTGAACAATAGGGTACTTTTGTTACCGAAAATGTGGGGGGATGGAGGGATATTTGAAAAAATAAATTACGCGCGGGTGAAACCGCGGCTTATTAATTTTTAAATTAATTAGTGTAGCCGAGTGGTATGAAACGTCATGCGTGGGGTCGATGGTTCGAATCTCGGGTCGCATCTATGACCTTATTTACCAATAGCTCGGCGGTGACGTAAAAACATCGCGAGGAAACCTTTACAGGCGAATGGTAGTGTAGACATGATCCAATTGGTCTGGTTATAACGTTCGTTATCGCTTAATTTGCGATAGCGAATGTCAAAACCCGTACTTTCAATATCGATTGACCACGTGACTTTTCTATGGTACCTGTCAAATCCATATAATTTGAAGTTACAGATCGTTCACGATAAGAAGTCCTCTAGCCGCTATATTGGTACTATTGTTATTCAATACTTTCAATCTGTTTTTTGACAGATTTACAAAGCGTAGGCAATGCTGCCAATATTAACGGCTAGGGGACTTCTTATCGTGAACGTAGCGAATTTCACTATTGCTGTCAAAATGTTACTTTGTCTAGGCACCCAGATGTCAGTCGCTCGGAGCAAGCGTATTCGGGACAAAACACTCGTAGAAAGAATGTAGGGACGAATGGTTGTTTGTTTGTCATTACTACTACATTACACTACAGAACAGCGACCATGGTCGCTGGCGGAAGTTTATACATAAAACGATTTCGAATTGATAACTAAACTGTTATTCTCAACTTCCCTCCGCTCTGACGTCACATCAACCTGTTATGCCGGGTCATCACAATTTGGCATCATAGAAATAAGATAGAATGACAAAATGTAACCTGTACCGTACAATTACACTAAACAGCAATTACCTATAGCTAATGACCTGGTTCCAGAATGCCAGTCATCGTTTTTGACGGGTCCAAGTCCATTCAGACCGATTCGACTGATTCGATGACGAGCGTCAATTGAGGTTGAACATGTTTTTGTGACGCTAAAACGGCTGTGAATCGACTAATCAGAAACATGAATTATGATAATCCACCGTATCCTGCGATATCTTTCTGTTGTATTGGCTTGGTTTGTTTTGTTGGTTGGTGGTGTTGCGTGTTTTGTAACAATTAATAGTCGCAAGTTCGATTCTCGTACTTATGTTTGTCCCCATGAATTGGTTTAGGTAAAAAATAAAATCAGCATGTTTAAATGGTGGCTTATTATTTCATCACGACGAGGTGGACCGGTACAGGGTGCACTACGGATCTTAGTCAGTATCCGTAGTCCACCCAGGTGGACTACGGGTCTGCTTCGGTTTCCGTAATTCACCCAGGTGAACTTGCTAGGTGTACTACGGAGCAGGAACGTAAATGTCCCACTTCTGGGTAAACTCCTTCGAAATCAAGTCATCGTGATAATTATGGGCACTGGATTAATCAACACGTTTGTCAAATGCGAATTGATGATCACAAATCGGTCTTATTCAAAATTAATAAATTTTATACCGCCAATTCCAGACTTAGGACTGTGACTGAGTTGAGTATTTTACGATTAGAATTAGAAGTGAGCAAAGTTTCGGCCAAACCCGGGATTTTAACTTAGGATTCGTGGCGTGGCTGCTTGGTCATCTAGGTATACTAATATTTTATAGAGAAAAGATTTGATTGTTTGTTTGTTTGTATTGAATAGGCTCCGAAACTACTGAACCGAATTGAATAATTCACTGTTGGAAAACTACACTATCCCCGGGTGACATAGGGTAATTTTGATCGCGATAAAGTGGGGAGAAAGGGGGATATTTGAGAAAATAAATTATGCGCGGTTGAAATCGCAGGCGGAAGGCTATGTAACATATAATCCTACTGGAGCAGTAATATTTCTATTAAGATTTAATTTAATTTTGTACCTACATGTAACGCACCCGTATCAGAACGATTTTGTAAATTATAGCTATTCTTCATAAGCCCATCCACAGATGAGCGGGCAACGGCATCCCGAGAAACTTCCATTAATCTAAATGAAAACAGAATTTATTCGGCGTCTAACTTCAGCCGAGTGTTGCCATGAAATTGTGCTGTTACCATTTCCCGGTACACTCCGCCGAATTTACTTTGTAGAAATATTAATTATAAAATATGAATACATTTATTTTAAATCTTTGCTCGATATGTGCACGGTACGCATATTTAAGATGTTTTTTGGATGTTGTATGAACGAATAATCGTTCATTTGTTTCATATTTTGATTCAGTTTTCCGGACGAAACCGTATCATGTCAGCCCTAGCTGGACAGTGAAATAAGACAAACTTGTTGCAGTGGTTTATCAATTATTTATTGATAAATTGATAAAGGACCGAATACGATAGATATATGTACAATGTCTAGGAAAACTGCAAAATTATGAACGACGAATCGTTATTTTGGACATAGGTACCTCGGGTTCGTGATCACTAATCCGCATTTGTCAGCATGATGGTGAAGCGATGACTTGTTTTTCATTATTCAGTAAGCTCTATAGTAGTACAAATAGGCTTATACTATTTATTGTTTATTTGTTTACGAAAATAAACTAAAGACGCCTAAACGTTCGTAGCCGAGTGTACAATAATTGAGCGCGAAGTAAGCAGCGTTATCAACGCGCGGCAGCCCTCAATAGCGCTGTGATACAATATAATATAATTAGTCTGACTGTTTGTCCGCACTTCGCGTAATTAAAGCACACGTCGTGTTCAGACATGCTTAAGGGTTGAGGGTGGAAGACATGGTGTATAGGTTCAGTTTATGATTCTTAAAAGCAGTCTAATATTATACAGGGTGTTAGGTAACCCGAGGGACATATTTAAGGAGAGTGTTCAGAATTCGACTTAGAGTCCAATTCGCCATAAAAAATTATATCCTTAATTTTTTTCATAATTATCCTAATATTTTATGTATGCATGAACTACCTAAAAATCCCGTGTGCTGAGCGGCCGTTTACGCCCCAAACTCAAATTATACGCGATTACAATTTGAGTCGTACTTGAACGAGTGCACGAAATAGGTACTGTGAAGGGAAGAGTGCCCGCACGTTAAGCGGATTTTCAGGTTTCGACTAAGGTTATTGACAGATATTTACCAGAGTTCTTATTGATATACACTTATTTTGTTATATGGAAGCATGAACTATTTGGGGTTTAAATATGTCCCTCGCATTTCCTGTCATACTGTATATGCAAAAAGTAACTATATCCGTCAGTTTGTCTATTGCTGACGTTGAGTCAACTAGCGAATCGATTTTAATATAATTTAACAGTTAACAGAATGTTTTTTCATCTTTCCCGTTGCGTTTAAACAGAGCAACGGATCGACGTTACAATGATAGTTTACTGGTAAAAAAATCGCCGGTTGAATGTGGAATGGGAGTACCCAGTTTGGGGGCTGGATGGAGGATAATGGTTCAAGTCGAATGCTACACAAGATGTTTCGAGTTAAAAAGAGAGATGAAGTATGTATTAGAAAATTATCTAATTCTAGGATTTTGGATTTTTAGTCCGCGCTATTTGATACGATTGGAGACGGCGTTGTGTGAAAAATGCCCGTCCCAGTCGAACTTAGGAAAATTAACCAAAACAAAAACGTGAATTGATTTTTCTGTGTTCCTTAGAGGCGGTTGTTTTCTAAGGCTTATCTCAAACAGACAATCGTTTTTGTTAACTCTCAACTCAAGATTAAAGTTCGCATCCCGCCCGAGCGATGTCTCTTTAACTCCGGTGAGTCTGCTCCCGTCAGCTCACAGGATTCTCCAAAAACTCCATTAAAATCCGGTTTACTTATATGGGTAATATGGCTTTTCATAATTACAAGAGAATTTAATAAGAACAATGTCAAGTTCGATCAAAGGCTTTGAAGTTCTGCTGTGTTTAATCTTTCCTGTTAAAATAATTAGGTGGGATAGGCGTGGTTATCTATTTTTATGCTTTATTTGTATTGTTTACTTTCGTACTTTGGCCTATTGTTTTATTATGACTTTTTAACGAAAAGAAATCTTCTACTCTACTTCAACCACGACAGCAACAAGTGTTTTGTTGTTATTTTGTGGGTTGGGATACAGTCAAAACCCTTAACCAGTCAATATCCTTATTGACCGGTAAAATCAGTCGAGGGTTTTGACTGTAACATATTTATATACTTTTACATTCTTATTACTTCTTATTAAACTATCTCACACTTGAGATAAGGCCTGTGTTCCAGCAGTGGGAACGTAATAGGCGGATGATGATTTTTTTATGCCATAGAGTTGGCAATCAAGCATACGGCCCACTTGATGGTAAGCGGTTATAGTAGCCTATGAACGCCTGCAACGCCAGGGGTATCACGTGCGCATTGCCGACCTAATAAAAACCTTTTCACGCCCTTTTGATGATGATGATGATAATGTAATGTTCATGTAGGACACTCGCATTTAGGTTAAGCAAATTTTTAATTATTTTAAATCAAGCCTTTTAATAATGAGCAATTTACAGATTTTATAAATCTCCATTTAAAGTATTTTAGAAATCTTTTTCCCTTATCCAAAGTAAACTTAGCGTCCGGCCGTCCGAACCGGAAAATTTGCTGTCCGGAAAAAAAACACGAAATCTTTGCCTTTGAAGAATTTTCAGTAGAAGAAAAATCTATGCAATGCAGAATAGCTATAATAAATAATCTGTTGAAACTTAGTTTGTTAGTACATTGGTTATGGTATTGGTAAAAAAGCATTGAATTCAGTAGCTTGTCTTGTTAAATGAGAGTTGGTTTACACATAAGAGCCAATTCTGAAAATACTTTTTACGTTTCGAGTTATGAACCCAAACCCACGAGGTACCTCAACCATTCGACAACAGGAAGGTACATTGGTCTTATTTATTAGTTAGATTGCCTTATTTGAATTTACATCAAAATACACTGCCTTTGATAAGCACTTATAAGCATAAACATCATAAAGTCACGATTATAACTTGCACGATACATGACCGCTTGACCCATTTTTTTAAAACACTTTAACTCAAAGCCTTAAAGTCTATATTAGAACAACATTATTGCATTTAACACTGCGCAACAGTCTTTGGTGTTTCCAAGTACGTATTTCCTGGTCCGGGATTAATAAATATTGATTATTAATGTTATGGGTTTCGAAGATGCTGCGATAATGCTTAAAGATGTGATAGTTCGATCGTTTGAGAAATCTATTAGACAATATGTATGTAAATGATGTAGGAAGATTACTAATAGCTGAGACCTTGGTCATCGATGTCTTAATAAACAGTTATTGTATTGACTGCATCCGTGGTGCAATGCTCGTACCAAATCTGTGTTCAAATCCCGAGTCGGACAAAATGTTTTTGTCATTGGGTTTGTCTGTTCAGAAAATACTCTGTCACTGTCAGGTAGGTAACTGAAAATTTGTGGCCTGCGCCTAATCTCTCTTCCGTCAGATTAGAATGGGTCAGACTGCTGTCTTACCGTATTATGCGTAGCGTAAGGGAACGTGAAGGAATAGGGAGTTCACCTGTACTTGAGCACTCACTTGTGCACTATAATATATCCTGCGCAGTTTGTGGATTGTATAGATTGGCCGCCGTAGCCAAAAACTTGATATCTGGTGGAGTGGATAACATTAAATTTTTTTTTCATCATTTTACAAAAAAAAGACTGTAAATCTGTCAGTGGTGAAACTAGGCCTAAGTATCGTAGACTTTGTGTGACGAGCCATTTGGTGTAAGTGTCGAGAAGTCGGCTATTACACCAGAGGTCGCGGGTTCGATCCCCGCACGGTACAAACATTTGTGTGCATGAACATGTCTGTTTGTATCGGTCTGGGTGTTTCTATGTATAATATGTATGTATTTACAAAAAAAAAAAGTATATAAGTAATGTTTATCCGTTGTCTGGCACCCATAGCACAAGCTAATGCTTAGTTTGGGGCTAGATGGCGCTGTGTGAATAATGTCCAGAGATATTTATTTATTTATTTATTATTTATTTATTGTAAGATATAATAGCAAGTTGTCTAAAGCTTGCATCACGTATTATAATGCACATCGGCGCACGCGCACGCCCGGAAGCTGCGCTCTTCCGGACTGCTTCCGCCCGGCATTGAACCGGCAGTGTTGCGTAGTGCAACGATGCAGTTTGTATGCGTTGGTTGAAGGACACGCTGGAATCGTAGTAGCCTTGAATCTTGTACAAAGAGTAAAATATTAAACCTATTTCACAAAAAGAGGAGATTCTTAATTCGACTGATGTTTTTCTTATGTATGTTACAATACAATGTATTATGTACCTCACCAATGTAAACTTAACTTTCTGCCGGGTCAATCTATTTGCACGTATTTTTTTTTAATTAATAGCTGGTAATGTGTTAATTTAAATTAGATCAGATGTCTTTTTTTGATTTTGCGTAATAAACGGTATTTTGAAACTGTAATAAAACTTTGTACATTAAATTACATTAAAAAGGGGTAATATTTTTAGAGGATTTTTACTTGTCTGTTGTGCGGTTATTTTCCTATAACGATCAAGCATTGAAGTGAACCATCGCATTCACGCGAAGTATATAGCACAGCTTTTACATAGTTACGTTTGGGTCCACTAATCATGATAAAGGAATGGGTTGACGTCACAACAGGACAGGACAAGTCAATTAGCCGGTGATCCGCCAACTGACCAACTTTAGTCAAGAGTTTAGGCCTATTGTTTACGCCGGCCCTGGTTCTGTGTCCGGGAAGCGGGAGAAAGTTCCGATCGCATATGGACCGGTACGACCTGCAACTTACTATTCATGAGGCCCGTCCGTCAATGGGGGATACTTGAGACTACAGTCTTACTTAGGACATCGAAAAATATTAACGTTTTACGTACCCTGTTCAAACTTTATCTCTTCCGCGATGTTGACAGCAACTTCTCTGCTCCAGCACTATGTAAATGTTGCCATAATGATTGGTCAAAAATTATCATACGACAATGTCCTAAGTAATACTGTAGTCTCAAGTATCCCCCATTGACTGTACAAGTTTCTGATAAACTTAGAAATGTTTTTATTGGATCTTTGATAAGTTGCATTTCTTTATTTAAAGTAGCTTTCCTGATGCGGGTTGCCCGCGTTTAATACAGCGTGGAATTTTAGTCGTTGTTTTCCCGCAGTAAAATGATTCTATCTTATTAGTAAAATACATTAATAAAGTTCTTTTTTTAGTTAAATCAAAAGTTTTACGATTATGATAGACGAAACTCGAACCAATAGTACTAGCTGCGTCACAAACGGTCACCGGCCGGGGTCATTGCCCTTCGCGTTTATCAAAAAAATGATTATTTACTATTTACTCACATTTAGTTTCCATTTTCCCATTATAATTTAAGAAAAAATTTAAAAAAAAGTTTTAAAAAAATTTCAAAAAAAAAAATTCAAAAAAAAATTACTAGCATAAATCGATAGTACTACTGAAGGTAAAGCATTCTGCTGCGGAAAATCAACGACTAAAAAAACACGCAGTATAAGATAGTATCCCGCAGAAGTGTAGTAGTCTTGTGTCACTCTCCAGTTCTCAAATTATCCATTTAAAGATGCACGTCGATCCGTTGCTCAGTTCCGTTGCGAAAGAAGGACCAATAAAAACGCTTTTATTTTAGTTAGCTTATGGGAACTGAGATTTATCCCGGGATTGAAAGGAACTTATGTCGTTTCCCAAGATCTAGCCTATTATGTGCACCAAATTACTACAGGCAGCAAGTATCACAAAAATGTTGATTCGAATGTTATGCGAAAGAGTAGTTCAAGCAAAACATACAAAGTAAAATTGCAGCCGTACGTAACCCTAAAACGCGTCGGTCCGTGAGACCCGCCCGCGCCGCGCTGCGGTCTGAGCGACCCCGAGCTAATCCCGTGGCGCATACCGCATGCTAAACTTTAAAATAGTTTGTAAATCAATGATACAATACGAATAAGGGTCGAGCTGTATCAATAAAAAATAGATATTTTAAACCTATGTTATGTATTGCACAAAACATCATAAATATGATTTTACATAACAGCACAGTAATATATTTTAAATGAATATAATTTAAACATGAATAAGCTTCAAACATACTAAGTACCTCAGAATAAGTTTTTTTTACTACTAAATTTAAATTACAGTTCGCTAATTTATATAGTAACAAGTACTTGTTTTACCGCTATGCGAGTAATTGCGACTGTATTACTCCACTAATTCCATGTCACACTCATGAAGAGGACAGAAAGACGGCGTCGAGATACACTTAAATAGGTATACCGTAAGACTTATGTAAAAATAGAACTTGTGAAATAAAGCAAGCAAACAAGGACGAGTAAAAAACATTTAATAATATAAAATAACCAGTAGCGTAGCGATGGGGGGGCGGGGGCGGCATTCCGCCCCTGGCGGCACTTTTTAGGGGGCGGCAAAATTTTCTGGAGAAGCAAAAAAAAAAGAAAAAAAGGGGCGGAAGAATTGTAAAAAAAGGGCGGCAGAATCGTCTTCCGCCCCGTGAGCTGCTTTGCCAACTGGAGGAGCAAAAAATAAGGGCGGCAGAATTGTCTTTCCGCCCCGGGCGGCTGACACCCACGCTACGCCACTGAAAATAACAAAAATATAAGACTTCTCGTCACTCATAGTTTTATTTAGTGGCACACATTACTTAACGATGTAAGATTAGATATATAGAGATTTATAAATATTATATTTGTGTACTGTGAGTAAGTTCATGTCAGATATCTAAATTGTAAGATCCATCTTAAGTATAAAATATATGCAAGGCATTCAAAAAAATAATGAAATATAGACGAAGTTTCACTGTTACCTGTTTAAACTGTGGTGTGGTCTGTGCGACCGCGGGCGCTCTGATAAGAGCTGGAGTGTTAATTCAATTTTGTTGTTCCGCGGCTGGTAGACGCTGCGAGGATTAAGAGGGTTAAATTATCGTGTGTATACTAAGTTACTTTTCAGAGATTTGTTTGTACTGAGCGTGTCGTTTGCGTCTCTGTGTGGGGCGAACCACAGTAGAGAATACTTTTTTTATGCGTAAGTTTAGGTGGTCTGGCCAGTAGCCTTACTGTTGTTATGCGATAACACAGTCCATTTTGTGTTCCTCGAGAGCTTTGGTCAATGTAAATCATAACAAGTTATTTTTTTCAAAAATGTTTTGAAGCCTTTGGAGAGCTGATTTTAGTACCTATACTTAAGTGGTTTTGAAACGGTATATTTAAGGGTAGCTTCACTTTCGTTTTACGATCACATAATTAGAACCTATTGTCTTAAAATTAACCAAGCCAAACCTAACCGTCTTTGAAGAGGTAGCGTATTCACTCGCAACTTCCTAACATTCAGTAAATGTAAAGGAAACACAGTTATTATGTTTATTCAAATTTAATTAAATTCAAGCTTAAGCATTTCCTGAATCGTATGTTTATCTTAACGAGGATGCACGCGTCAGTATCGTTGATAGCAGACAACAGGAAAATGCATGAAGGATAGCTTGCGAGAATTTCCTCGTCTTGCCAAACTTGACCTCCGTAAATGCACTTGGTCATACATACAGGGTTGTTAAAAGTACTGGTTTAACATGATTAACATTTCTCTCATTAAGCTCATTGTTGTGGAAAAATTATAAAATTAAACACGCAGCTTTTTCTCGAAACTATATTTTTCCAAACGTCAAATGTCACAAACAAGTCAAACAGAAAATATAAAAGTATACATAGAGACTCCTTTCTTAGCGGCCAGTGTCGGCAACATGGCCCCCCCCGTGCAACGCACATATTAGGAAGCCGACGCGTGGCGCTGATAGAGCCACCACAGCCAAACTTCGAACCGGCCTGCGTAGACTTAATATTAAGTTGCCCGTTTTAAATCGGCAAGTAGGCGCAGGCACAGGCCAGCAGTGGTGGCGGCGGCGCGAAGGTGGCCAACGGAGATAGCGGCGGCGCCGACAGCGGCTCCGGTGAGCGCCGGCGTAGCGCCCGCCGCTTGCGGAACTCCAGGAACTTCTCCTCCATGGCGCACACGCCGGCCTCCACGTCGTCGGGCGACGGGCGCGCACGCGGTCGCTTCGGCGTCGACGGCGTGGGCGTGCGCGTGGAGCGGTCACACTCATGGTGTACGTCCACCGAGCCCGCGTCCACCGTCTCGCTTGAGCCCGGCCGAAGCGGAGGCGCCGGCGGCGGCGGCCGGTACGGCGGCGGCCGCCACCCCGCCAGGCTGCCGGTGCGGCTGCTGCGGTTGTGCTGGGGCGACGACGCGTTCTTGCTGCAGAACCAGCTGGAGGAGAGCTGCGACTCTCCGGCGAGGCCACGTGCGGCGGCGGCGGGTCGAGGGCGGTGCGGAGCCGGGCGTGGCGCGACAGGGAACGCGCGCGAGGCAGCGGCGCGCCGACACGCGGGGCCGGCTCGAGGCGCAGCGCGCGCAGCCGGAACGGCGCCGCCGGAGACAGGAAAGGCGCGCGAGGCCGCGGCGCGCCGACACGAGGGGTCGGCTCGAGGCGCAGCGCGCGCAGCCGGAACGGCGCCGGAGACAGGAAAGGCGCGCGAGGCCGCGGCGCGCCGACACGAGCGGTCGGCTCGAGGCGCAGCGCGCGCAGCCGGAACGGCGCCGGAGACAGGAAAGGCGCGCGAGGCCGCGGCGCGCCGACACGAGGGGTCGGCTCGAGGCGCAGCGCGCGCAGCCGGACGTCCGCGGAGTTCGGGAACGGCTCCGAGTTTAGGTCGGACACGTGCAGCGACAGTGCCGGCGAGGACGCTCGGCACAGCGGCGACGCGACGGCGGGCTGCAGCGGCGCATTTTTAACAGGTAGCTGGTCTCCTTCGGGCTTATCTGACCCCGGTTGAACGTCTTCCACTGCGCGTCGGTGCGGTACTTGATCGTGTAGTACTGAACGAGGTGCGCGCGCTCCAGCGGCGCCTGCCACGTGATCAGGAACCCGTTGTGCACCTCCGTCACTGTCAGGTCGCGAGGCGGCCCTGACTTCGGACCAGTTTTGAACGTATTCAGTTTTAGAGCGGGAGGACCCACTGTCGATTGCGGCAAGCTCCGCCTGGAGTTCCAAATCTAAAAGCCGTTTCTCTCTCCTCTCGCGCTCGGCTTCAATTTCAGCTACGCGGGCCGCATGGCGCAGTTGAGCCGCGAGACGTTGCGCGTTGCGAGATATATTGCGCGTGCTGGGCTTGGATGCTCCTGATATGGTGGACGGGTCCGGGGTCTCGGGGCGAGGGGCGCTGGACGGTGCGGGTGCTGGGGCACCGGCGGTCGCACCGTTTTTGAGGCCAGCGTCCTCGCGAGAACGAACCTCTGTCACTTGATAACGCAGTTGAGCGGCGAGACGTTGCGCCTGGACGGTGTTGGTTGAACGTGCTCTTGACTCCGTCCGAGATATATTTTGCGTGCTGCGCTTGGATGCCCCTGCTATGGTGGACGGGTCCGGGGTCTCGGGGCGAGGGGCGCTGGACGGTGCGGGTGCTGGGGCACCGGCGGTCGCACCGTTTTCCTGGTCAGCGTCCTCGCGAGCACCAACCTCTGTGGTTTTTTGGGCCATAGCTCGGGTTGTGGGCATGTTTTCGAGTTTATTAAAAACTTCTGACACCAAAAATATGTTGTGGAAAAATTATAAAATTAAACACGCAGCTTTTTCTCGAAACTATATTTGTCATCTGTCATCACAAAAGTCACATCAATCAAACAGAAAATATAAAAGTATACATAGAGACTCCTTTCTTAGCGGCCAGTGTCGGCAACACTCATTAGGAATTAAGGCTTTAGCATACAATTTAATTATTCATTAGTAGATTTTTCTTAGATATTTAAGTTAGAATTATTGTAATGGCGCAATAAAATAAATAAGAGTCTTAGGTGATATATCTTTTTTATCAATATGCCTTTGTTAAAATTTGATACCCCGTTACTTCTATGCACAAGTGCTTTGATGCAACAAAACCAAGCAATCATCTCTTGCAACAGCACATCGGTCACCATATCGACGACGTCGCTAGCTCAATGCATTTCAACACCAATTGCAGATGATTCCATCTGTTTTGCACGTCTTGTGGACAACGGTTTTGTATTGGTGCCAGTGGGAATGGGACAGTAGAAACTTCCTATAATTTCTTGTTGATGTCGTAAAAGGCCATTATTTAAACCGCTATAACCTATCTGATAAGTTTGCTTGTTTTGATCTAGTGGAATAGACGACAACATATTGAGAAGATTTATAAAGTGACGAAAGAAATTAAGGTAAAAACTGTACAAACATAAATATTACTGTAATAATTGTAAAAACAACAGGCACATTAGGTTTTTCATACGAGTATTACGATGTTACTTATCAAAAGCTGCTCTACTAGATTTTCGCTTAGAGACCACATTTTATTATTCATGCATACCCGTACCTCGCGCATTTAATGTGAAAAGGGTACCTTGCAAACGCCAGATTCATATTTAGCTGGGCTCATAAACCCAAGCCGTGTTTGTTCGCAGACAAAGCCGCGGTATTGCTGCATCCTTTGTGGCCATTGTCGCTTGAGTCAATAGCCTGCCGGGTGAAGTAGTCCATATTGTAACACTGAGAATGTTTGTCATAAAATTGGATTCGTATTTTCATACTTTTAGAATTTCAGTTGTCACGCATGTTGTTCACCTTTTGTTCTAACGTGCAACACCTATTCTATTGGGGGACCCATCAGAACCAGGTGCTTTTATATTGTCGACTTCTCTGATCATCGTGACTTATTTTAGTAGTTAATATTGCAACAGTTAATTATTTCAGAAGCTGAAAAGATCCTACTCGAAACCAAACCCAGGATGGGACTTTTTATTCTTTGGGTGTATAAAACCGAGTGCGAGGAACATCTTTTATATATGCCAGTATAAGTCTCGAGACTCACTTTCGGCCAACCCCCTGGGTTTTTGTTTCAAGTTGCTTTACTACTGGTCTTTCCAAGTCGCAACAGATAAGCCTGTATAGGCGCTTATACGTTTTAGAGAATTCCAAGAAGCTTCTGTATTAACACTTCGCGTGAACGAATAGGTATATCAAAGAAAGAGGAAAATACAAATACGTTATTCGGCGCGTGAACTTATTTTATTCGCTTTAACGTATCAACGTTTGATCGTATTTGCTTAAACGTTTTTGTCGTCATCTTTGTCTTGTGCCTTATGGGAATGTGAGACTAGAGAAATCGCTCGTAAATGTAGAGGATTTCTGATAGGATCGGAAATGAATTAAACAGTTTATTATATATCCCGTCCGACCTTCGGGCTTTTAATTTGATGTGTATTGGTTCCCACAATATTATTTTCGGAACACAAGCAAATCTATTATGACGGCTAATTTCAACTTATTTGGGTTTGGTGGACGTAGTTTGTGTCAATGTCAACTGGCAAAATAAACCAAAAATTGTGCAACATGTGCCTGTGCTGGTAAACGGCCAATTTGTTTTATATGTAATAACAAATTATAAAACAACTCCTTTTTTTGTTACAGGTATGGGAAACAACGACCAAACAATTACACAAAAGCATTTATCTGCTAGGTATCCGATTAAATTGCATCCAATATCAACACGAATATGCAGTAAGTAAAAACAGACTAAGGATAATTATAGTGATACAGATTTACAGATTAAGGATGTATTTCAATTATGTTCACTCTACTCGGGACGGAATTGTTTCTCGATTATGAATGAAAAAAGTTGTCTCATAATGCAATAACGATTCGTTACGAGCTGCACCGGGTACCTTCATACCCGTCGACAAGTGTCAAAGTGTCCGTCCCTACCGCAGAGTGAGGGCTTCGTGCGCAGTTATCGATATCGACATTACTATATTTAAAATTATCTAAAGATGTAGTTGAAGATTTTTAAGTACTATAACATGATCACATATATAGTATCAGTCCCTTTCATGTCTCACTGCAGCGCAATCAAGCAAGACAATCCCATTAAAATTCAAACCTAAGCAGTGTTTAAAAACACACAAATGACGTTTTACTGGTGTTTATTCAAAAGCTGTCGTTTTACTGATAGTAAAGGACCAGTTTCATAATTGATTTTGCACAAGGGTAAGCAAAAGAGCATAAGATCAACACTTAATATCAGGGCAATCAAAGAGTTACGCACTTTGTTGTCTTACGTTCTTTTGTGTAACTTTGGCAGACACGTAGCCTGAGTTAAAGCGGTCACTATGGCCACCGAGGGTATTGATAAAATATTGACCATCGACGTGGCGTCCATCCCTTCACAAAGTTGCGCTCATAACGCGCAACTGTCGCGCGCCGCCTGCTAACAATGCTCTTCGCTCAACCCACTAGCGTCGTTTTCAATTTCAAATTAAAACTTCCCTTCAACCGCTGTCCGGTCGAACTCCGGATATCATATTTCGTTTTGTTAAGCTTTGCTAAATTGTTTCTGCTGCCCTTTACCTGTTAAATTGTAGTTGACTCTGTTTGATTGGATGTACAGTTTGATTTTATTATATTTGTTCGGTGTTTGTAGTTTTGAAATTCTAAACAAAGGCGTGATTTCTATAAATTTCTGTTTGATGGCTGTTTTGTAATCTAAAACGTGATTCGTTATTGTTGTTTTAATTTTAATGATATGATAATAAACTCGTTTTACTTCGTGTTACTTAAGTTCCAGTATGATTTCCATTTGACTATTTTCTGAATTGCAAGACAATCAAATAACATTGCATGAAGGTCTGGTAGCAAAACATCCGCTGCAAAAATATATACATTGCATAATTGTATGCGACGAAATGTCGTGACTCGTAAATATGTAAATGAATTGTGCAGTCGGGGTATTTTTTTTTGTAGAATTAAGAGAACACTCCAAAAATTGTAACTTGGTTAAACGTTTGGATTGGATTCAACGTTAAATTCAGTAGACACGCCGCCAAACGGAATCACTTATGCACACAACGCTATTTCTCATCAGCAGAAACCACAAGTAAACGAAATAAAGTTGCGTTCTCGTATATCTAGACGACATAATGCTTCTCAATAGCTCTCGTAAGAAACGCGGGCGTACTGGAGTTTCGAGATTAGCCCGCGAGTACTCAAGTTAATGAGAGTTCAGCTCACGCATCGTGATGGATGGGAGGCCGTGTCACTGACGCTGAGCACGGCTTAAGCGAAGGGAAGTATCGCTTCGGAGATTTGTTAGCGAGCATCTAAAAGCTATCAATGCTGACTTAAGTGATTACGTTGTACATAGCTATGGATGTAAGAGACATTGACAGCGCGTCAATAAATTAAAGCATGACAATTAGTTTTCATTTTCAGGTTATTTGTTTTTTTGTTTAAAATCTCACAATATTATTAGACGACGTTTAACCCAGAAAGGAAGAGCAAATTTTTCTTACGAGTATGCGTTATTGGTCGTTGATTCAGAATCTTGGTTCGAGAAATTTTCATGCGACGTCCTACATTAGAAATATGTTTCTACTAAGGCAACATCAATTAATTGGTGTTCCTTAATAAGTAGACGCCATGATTGCCGTTTCCACCAGAAAAGTTACAAGTCTGTCTTCTTGCAGAAGTATAAAAATGTGAGAAGTTTACATCCAATAGGTACTCTAATATGCCTGTAGGTGTATAAATAATTCATCGTTTCTTCGCTTGTAACTTGCAGCACGTTTCAGTTTCAGCCGCGCATCCTTTCACCGTGATTAGCCGCGTCTTGCGCCATTATTTAAATTCGCACAGACAGACGGGGCGTCGAACTGTGTATCTAAATAGTTACGTTGTTTGCTTTCGTCGTTTTCCTATAGAATGTGTGCTAATTTGTAAGTAAGATTTAATAGGGCATTTTGAATGCGGTTGATTTATTGAAAATTCCAGTGGTAAGGAGATTTTACACTTTCGCGTTTCATGGACACTGAATAATAGTGACGGGACTAAATACGATATTCACATATTTTGTAGAACAAGTGCACTTTGCATCAAGTTTCGTTGGTGTTACACCAGTCGCGGTATCCTGCCACCTAGTTCGTGATATTTCTATTTAAAAGTCGTACAACTCGACTTTTATCAGCAACGCGTTTAGTCCCGTTATGAATATTAATTCCGTTGCTTGAAAACTTGGCACTTGGTTTATAATGTTATTTAAATATTATATTCTTTACTTATGATTAATCCTATCCTAATTCGACATTCATGGTTTATGATGAAGTCACTAAAATGAGTCCACTTTATTAGATCAAGAAAAAGACATAAATTGACGTGAACTAAGCTCGCATTCAATTAAGATTTCGCGATGGTCAATGACGACGTGATTTGCGTATTTAGTTTAGAAATCAACGACTCAAATAGTTTCGGTGTTAATAAGGACTGAGACAGATAACACTGCTTTGTGACTCATTTATGGCTCTATGTTTGTCACGATTATATCTTATTTGTTTTAGAGGTTTATTTGACTGCCTCGGCTGCGCCGGCGCCGTTGTATGTACTACCTTCTTTATCAGCTTCGTGCTACAGTATTTAATAGCTTTCACAAAAATATATTTTCAGTTAACAACCAACTCAAAATCAAACTGTGATTGTCCTTATTGTAAGATTAAGATTAATCGTTAATAAAGAAATTAATATTAAAATCACATTGTAAACCAATATTTATTTCGCATTTCGGTTGCGGATGTCAGATGGCAGTCAAATGTTGTAGTCAAATGTTTGGCAAGTCCAGATGTAGGACTTGCCAAACTCAGGAACATAGCGAACCCTGACTAGAAGGAGACACAACGTGCGGATTAACCATGAAGGGATTTATAAATAAACTAGCTTTCCGCCCGCGGTTTCACCCGCGCATAATCTCTTTTTTTCAAATATCCCCCTTCCCCCCACATTTCCGGGATCAAAAGTACCCTATGTTCACCGGGGATAGTGTAGCTTTCCAACAGTGAAAGAATTATTCAAATCGGTTCAGTAGTTTCAAAATTGTCATTCCCGCGGGAATGAGACGTTTCCCGTAGGAATTTTATAGCCTATGTCCTAATCCGGGTTATAAACAATACGTGTGCCAAATTTCATCTAAATCCGTTCAGCCGTTTAGGCGTGATTGAGTAACAAACATCCAAACGTCCAAACATCTAAACATACAAACATCCAAACATCCAGACTTTCGCATTTATAATATTAGTAGGATATTCCTGAGGCAGGATTCCGACTGACACATGGTCGACTGGAAACGTATAAACAACCTAATTTATAACAAACACGTCAAGTTCGACAAGCTAATTTCATATGTATCGTGTGTTCCCGTACAAATGTTCCAACGCTGCAGTCAAACCAAATATTTACATAATAAAAATGATGGCTCCGGTAAACAATGGGCGAGGTGTTTTATTGAATAATAAATATCGTGTTGTGCGGACGTCGGAAGCAATACTCAATTGTTGATTTATTTGATGGTGGCGGTTCTCTTTGGGCGGAGGTGTGCGGAGATGCATTGTGGTCTTCATATTTATGGTATTGTAAACTTGTAAATAACATTGTGTGGATGCGTCGAGTTGGACATAGTCGTGTGTAGTTGCAACGTAAAAGGTTTTAGTTTTCATAAAGTTCTTTGCGTACTTATTTCAAACTGGTTGCTGTTTAAATATATGTACAAATATCCCTGGACACACAGCGCCGTCCAGCCCTTAACTAAGCATAGCTTGTTCTATGGCTGCTAAAGAGACCCTAGACAAGCGGCACATATGACTTTCATTATCGCTCAATTTGCAATAGCGAATGTCAAAACCCGTACTTTCAATATCGATTGACCACGTGATTTTTCTGACAGAGACCTGTCAAATCCACACAATTTGAAGTTAGCGAATTTTGCTATCGCTGTCAAAATTTTACTTTGTCTAGTCCCCAAGACCTCGTCAAAAGTATATAGAAAGACATCTCGTTTTATAGTTGGATGTAATCGAGCATAGCCTTAAGATCTTAAAAATGTAAGTATTAGAATACATAAAATATGAATAACCATATAGCTCAGAACTCCGGCATACGAAACCCAATCCATTAGTGCCTTCTATGAATATTAAAGATGGCCATTGAACGGCAGGACGAAACTCCACATTTAAATACCCCGGAACGGCTCAAAGAGATCGTCAAAGGTGTATTAGGGTACTGGAGGAGCAGTTGATTGATCGCTGGTAATGTATTGAAGGGTTGTAAGGGTTTCCGGAGGGCCGGTGGGAATTTTCCATGCGTCATACAATTTCTTCTAACCGCGGAAAGAATTTCCATATAAAATAACAAATATTTTTAGTTTTCCGGACGTTTATATTTTGTGTTTGTAGAGTTGTTTGGATATTTTATGCAAATAAACTTTTGCAGCATGATTGTAATCGTAGAGATTTTCTTTATTGAACTTATTGTACTCTGATTTGGTCTTTTAAAGCAGATTATAGTATGTGTGCCCGAGAACGGCTGACTGAACATTACTTATTCTATTATGAAACAAATATTTCCAATTATTGTCTATGCGCAAAATTGATGTACGGTGCGGAGATCGAACCCGTGACTTAAGGTGTGATTCTCGGCCTAGTGGATTTCAACCAATTCACCCAATGGGTCGTCCAATACAAGAAATATGGTCTATAAACTAAAGTGCGAGAGGCTGAGGCAGATAGTCTAAAGATTTACTGCTACAAAATAAAAATACGACAGATTTGGCACAGTTCTCTATAAAAGTACTGAGAATAAGCTGGTTACATAAATATTTTCCTTCGTCTCTTCTTCCTTTTGGAGGAGGCCGTGGATTCGATCCTTGCACAATCAGAACGTGTTTTATATGGTTGCCAGACAGATACGCAGCCCTGATGGTTAGCGGCCACTGCGGCTTATATCTTTGTAGGAAAAAAAAGTAAGGCTTCATGTAGACGACGGACCGGACCGGAACTGGACAATCAGTATCAGTTTTTGTATAGGAATAAAAACCGCGCCTGCGCCGGACTGAAACCGCGTGTTCCATTTTGATACTGATTGTCCGGCGCCGGTGCGGTTCCGGTCCGGTTCCGGCGTCGTCTACATGAAGCCTAAGCATTGCTCAATGTACTGCCACATTGTAGGATCCTTTGCAATTCTTCTGCAATTGTAAAGCGTGATATTATCAAAGTATTTGTTTTGATAAATATAACCTTCTTCTAGTAGCGTCAACGCTCCGTCTAAATTACTTCAGTCTTAAGATTTACAAGCGACGCCAGGTCGTCGACACATTGCGCGGGCGCAGGCACACGGTCAGTCACTCGCGCGACACCTGAATGCTAAACGGTTGCGTCGCGGAAACTAACTGATGGGTAAATGGCTATGGCAAATACCCATGTGATGTCAGTCGATAACAAGATCATTTAATTTTGTCACGATGACGTTACAAGAAATAAGAGTGACGTATTTATTTATTTAATCGTGATTCGTCAAAAAAACATGTTGTTGCTTCTGCTTCTGTTAAGTTTGTTCAAGTGGCCTGTTAATTTAGATTGTAGACTATTTGGTTAAAATTTTATTCGCAGACAAAATGTTGTTTTTCAATTAAATTTCTTTATAATAATGTTAAATCCTGCCATGGGTACGTTAGTACGTCAACCTGACGTTGGTATTTTAGATACAAGAAAATTCCTTTACGTGTTTTAGTCTCTCGCAGGTTTTAAAGGCAGCATCCCTTGGGACCACAGACTGGAAATATACACAGAATAAACAACTATTATCGATCGAATCGAAAGAATCTTTATAAATAAAACTAGTGTATCTAGTTCGCAATCGTGGCCTCTTTCTCGTAGTTCGTCAATTAATATTAAATCAGGCGTTAAATTGACATTTCCTCTGGCGTCTCGGCTCCCCTCGCACTACTGACCTCAGATCTACAAGCTACTTTCTAAGAGTAGCTTAATGTTAAACTACTTAGAGGTACTATGTGCCCTTTCTTTAAAATATCAAATAACATGACAACATTTTTTTGCTTTCATCTGATCCCAGAGTTACTGATGTAAGTTGTACAGATTTCTATTTAAGTTACTCTAAGCATAATGATTTCTAATATTTACACGGTTACTACTCATTAAAATAAAACAACGGATGAAAACTCGCGTATATTATAGTAGTCGAAACGTCGAGTTTTAAAATGTAAAATATACGCGAGTTTTCATCCGTTTAAAATTGTTTTATTTTAATTACTCTAAGCATGTTATAAAAACATGATGTTCTTTTGTGTTTGAATCGAAAC
Source organism: Mecyna flavalis (assembly GCA_949319885.1). NCBI lineage: Eukaryota > Metazoa > Arthropoda > Insecta > Lepidoptera > Crambidae > Mecyna > Mecyna flavalis. The sequence continues at coordinate 17,245,707 of OX439439.1, forward strand.
CCCTAACCCTGGTCCTATGTATGGATCAGCAAAGATTACCTGCAGTATTTTTAACCGACTTCAAAAAAGGAGGAGGTTCTATGTTCGACTGTATGTATTTTTTTTTTTTTTTTTTTTTTTTTTATGTATGTCCGTCGATTTCTCCGTCAATTGTGGACCGATTTAAATAATTCTTTTTTTATTTGAAAGTGCATAGTTCCGAGGTGGTCCCATTGTCACCATGTCAGGATCTGATGATGGGATCCCGGGAAAATCAAGGGCAAACCTCAAATTTTATAGGCGCACACTACGCGTTACTTGTTTTTTCTGAAGCCATTTAAGTTTTTGCGTCCTATAGACATCACTTTATGTTGATGAGCTGATGATGGAAGGTACAACTCCTTAACGGTTAGGAGTTAGGGGATAATTCTTTCAGTATTGTAAGAATATGTGGACCGTTATTTGTATTTCATGTACTTTTGCAGCTAAGCTGATGATGGAAGGTACAACTCCTTAACGGTTAGGAGTTAGGGGATAATTATTTCAGTGTTGTAGGAATATGTGGACCGTTAGTTGTATTTCATGTACTTTTGCAGCTAAGCTGATGATGGAAGGTACAACTATGATGATGGAAGCTAAAGGGTACGACTTCTTAATTCTTATGTCCCTCTTGCGGGCTGCATCTTTAGTTGGTCTACTGAATGGTGCTGAACACTTAATGAATACCTTATATTGTCAAATAATACAATTCTACTATTTTACTCGTATTTTCGTTATCAATATTATGAGAGAGTTTTACTCACTCCTACGTAGGTATTATTCACACTAAAAATAAAAAAATAAACAAACTTTTTAAAAAAAAAATTAAACCGACTTCAAAAAAAAAACAAAAAAAAACTACCTAAAAACACTGAAAAGCAAAAAATAATTTTAATAAGACATTCATCAAATGCGCTTATTGTCTAAGCCTATTAATAACATTAAATTGTATTTACGTGCTAGGTAGGTACCTACTAATCTGTTTGAAGTCGGTGCCAAGCCGAAGGTAATGAAAAATGATACATACCTAATAATTTATGTATTATACAGGGTTACAAATAATCCGCGGACGTAGGTACGTAGTCTGGGTACCTACTATTTGGCTTGGCACCGACTTCAAACAGATTAGTAGGTACCTACCTAGCACGTAAATACAATTTAATGTTATTAATAGGCTTAGACAATAAGCGCATTTGATGAATGTCTTATTAAAATTATTTTTTGCTTTTCAGTGTTTTTAGGTAGTTTTTTTTTGTTTTTTTTTTTGAAGTCGGTTTAATTTTTTTTTTTAAAAGTTTGTTTTTAAAATTAGTGATTCTAGTGATATCCAAGAAAACAGTGTATTTATTCCTATAGTGTGTCGTCTGATGTTAGATGTCTTAGTTGTTGCAGATTTTGTCAACTAATAATCTGTATAAAAGAAAGTGGTGTTAGTTACACTATTTATAACTCAAGAACGGATGAACAGATTTGGCTGAAAATTGGTGGAGAGGTAGCTTAGAACCAGGAGACTGAGATAGGATACTTTTTATCCCGGAAATATGTTGGAGAGATAATTGAAAAAGGAAATTACGTTCGGGTGAAACCGCGAGGGCGACCGCTAGTTTTCAATAAAACGACATTGATGTCTGACGGATCAATTATAAAAAACTAGCTTCTTGACAAGAAGAAATTGAAATCTGTACCCACTCAAATTGATTCGTTGTGTATATGTCGTGGCCATATCGTTGAATTGCTCACTTCATAAAATGCTCGACCATTTCGTGAAATGGTTGCATTTCATGATGTGGCCAACTCAATTGGGCCAGATCGTTAAATCGTCTACGTTTCACGATTTTGTCATCCACGTTTGGCCGGATCGTGAAAAAACAAAGTTGTCGCAAATATTTCAGAATGAAAAAAAAAACCTATCGGAGGCAGAAATCGACTCGGATGGATATAGGTTAGAAGGCTAAGGCGGGAGCAGAGCTCCCGCCTTAGCCTTCGTGGTTATTTTTTTTTATAAACCCGAAAGAAATTTTTAATTTGACTCAAAACTCGATGATCTCCAAATTGACAGTGAAAACATTAAAAATAAAAAGTGTCAATTCAGCCACTGTGTCCGAATATAACGTGATGAATCTTCAATCAAACATGTCAAGTTACACTCATTCGTTTTTAGTATTTAGGTCCGTCCGCGGCACAGAACATATGATCCGCGGCCGCCGCCATCTTTTACACATAAACAAAGCGCTTGCAGCGCCTCTACCGGTACTTAATGTAACTATTTTACGATATTATCAAAATAATCCTTGACCACATCATGAAGTAGTCGCCCGTATAGCTGCCCAAATCGAGAAACGATTTTCAATCATCGATCTGACCAAACCACATCATGATGTGGCCAATAGACAGTTGACTATTTCACGAAATGCAACCATTTCACGAAATGATCGAGCATTTCATGAAATTATCAATTCTACGATATGGCTACGACATATATTTACATGCATCTTTTGAAGACCAGTGCCCCATTGTATCTCTGTTTGCCTCCTGTGCCAGGTCGGAATAAATCAACGCTGATATATTCAGTAGATCGTCATTTCAATTAAAACGCAATGAATTTGCAATGTCCATTAATTTTTACGCAGCAATAATTTGATTGTTGTTAAAAGAGCTGGAACTCACCTCGATAGCTTCCGTCGTGTAATGACTATTTCATTAACTGTTTTAATTGGGAACGAGAATGGACTGTGTTTTTAATGTGAAAGTAATTGATGCAGTTAAACTGATTTTGTAATGATGTCCTATCTTCTCAATCAGTATCAGGATCAGACTATGAAATTATGACCTATTCCATTTGGCATTAGGCTGCAATTTTAAATGTCTATAGTGATGACACAAACGTCATATTTTTCTTCGATCCAAGTGTTCTTCAAAGTGTCGGTCTTCTTCATTTTAACCATTTACCTTGGTGTGAGGGATTCCGTTGGCAGTTTTAGACTTTTCTGATCGGTACTCTCGAAAGTTTCTAAGCTCCGAACCCTTCAGATATGGATGCCTTAAAACAAAGCTTGGGGCTAGTATGGCAATCCTCTTTTAATTACAATCAGATGGAATCATAATACTGAGCGAAAAAAAGTACAACAGTAATAGCGAAGAAATGAATGCATTCTCCCTATGTTTTTGTAATTAAAATTAAACGGTAGTAACACGAGCAATATTTTATTGCTGTTCCAACAACTTTCAACTACAGTAGTAAGACGGGTAAACACTTTACCGGTATTACTACTGGTAGTAAGAATGGTAGTAACACGGGCAATAAACGATCAAAACAATCTACATCGGATTACATGCGATTAGAAATCCAGCTTACAATGTCAGTTTACAATTGTACTATCCCATTCGAGTGTCTCGACACAAGCAGTATAACGATTTGATCTGAGGCAGAGATTGAAAACGGTTGATACTATATCTAACACAGGCAGTAAACATGCAGAGTAGAGACAAATTGTCTCACCGCTATTACCATACAATGAAGTGAGTGGCCCGTGACGTCGCGAGACAGACAGACATACCGGACGAACGCACCTTATCTGAACTTATGAAGACTGGGAAGATAGCACGTTTTGTTTGCTACCCCATATTTACATTACTTACTATAAAAATAGTGACCTTTCTTCATATTAAGATAAATGAAAAAATCATAATCAAATTATTGTACTAATGAATATTCCATACCAATGTTATGCTGGCCATACACCTTCATGCCTATCGTCAAATTGGCTTGAAGCGATCGATTGGATCAAGCCGAATTGACCGTCTGTGGGCGTGGATTGGCTTGACAACACTTGTTGTCACACGGTCAATTCGGCTTGATCCAATCGATCCCTTCAAGCCGATTTGACGATAGGCATGATGGTGTATGGCCAGCATTACTGAGTGACACTACAACCGGATTTGGAATCAGTTTCAGTCGCCAATGTGTGACGTCAGTATTATGTATAGTTATGCTATTATTGACATAACGCCCTTATGTCTGTTTGTCCGTATGATTTATAAACAGGCTGGCCGATTGTTTGCAATGTTTCATAATATAAATGCCAGTGCAATGTTTGTTTGGTGTTATTTAAATATGACATTGGTTCACAGATGTATCTGTTATAAATACGGTTAAGGACCAATTTCGCTCCCGTCTGATAAGTAATTGATATTAATCTGTCCGAAAATAAAGGTGCTCTCTCTTTTTTTTTTATTTTCAGAAAGACGGCAATAGTATCTGACAAATAAATTTTCAGAAACATATCTGACAGTGTTGAAATGATCCCTAAGGATCCTTTGAAGTGCTAGAGATGCCGTAGTGTAACAAGTGTCCATAGGCGATAGTTTTGTATGGAATCCCATGTCGTTCTTGAACACAGCGGGGCGGCAGCAGGAGTGGCAGCAGGCGCACTGCGGATCACCGCTTGACAGCATCCTCCCGCTGCCGCTCCGCTACCGCGAAATTCTAGGCCGAGGCCTTAAGGCTTGAGCGCCACCCTTGTAGTATAAAATTAACACTAAGTTACACAATACCGTGGTAATTGAAAGAAGAAAGAAAGAAAACATTTATTAGCCATCATACATCGGCTGTTACACAAATGGCTACAATTATAACATTACACAAAAAATACAGTAATTATACTCACCTTATAAAATTTTATAAACAGTCTTATTTAAACATGACAAGGTATATTCACGCAAAAAGGCTCGTCACACACACATGGGGTACAAGTGTCAGAGCAGGTGGGACCCTGCTCAACCAGAGGATCGCGATTCCTGTCACACCCGTCTGTTATCCTGGACAATCTCTGACTCCTTAATAACTACGTTTCAACTTAAAGGATAGTTTCGGAAGTCATTTATACGGGGTACGTTGACGCTTTAACTTTCTCTGCCTGGAGGGCAATGGGCAAATATTATACGATCTTACTCGTACGTACATTGTGAATCTGTTTGGAAATCTTAAGAGTTTGAATTTAGCCTTTTATATTGTGTTGCTTGTATAGTATATGAATAAATACGACGGAATAGTAAAGATTATGTAGGAAAAAATGCACATAAGCTTGCGTGCTCACATGTGCACCCCGATTTGATGCATAATCAGCTGATCTGATACAACCCGACGTTTCCGAAATTTTGTTTTAAATAATTAAAAAAAAAAACAGGTGCGGATATCGTTTGCCCGCTATTTCATAAAAAAAAAACGGTTACAGTTGGATTTGAATTGACGAAATGTTTAGATCAGTCGGTGCGAGACAATTTGACCTAAGTCCGTACCGATTGTCTTATAAGTTGGCCCTGTAATAAGGAGACAAGGGATATCTCCATGCCGACTTATCTGCCGATGGAGATTGCGTTTTGACGACCGGCTGCCCGCCGCTGATTACGTGTGTAGGATACCGTCAGGGCTGCCTGCTGATACACGTAATTGTGAGGGAAAATGCATTTTATATACCCTAGCTTTAGATTTCTGATACACCGTACTACGGTAGGAGAGGTATAGTATAGTGGTCCTCTCCTTTCCACTCCCGAACAACACGCGCCGGACTGCGTTGCCATCCGCATACCATACATACTGATGGCCCGTACCAAGAGGTATAGTTCCTCTTTTTTACCCCGTGCCATTAGGACATGGAATGCCCTTCCAGCTCACGTGTTTCCTTCCTCCTATAATCCTGGGCTTTTCAGGCGGGGCGTGAAGCGGCATCTCAGCAGGCCTTCAGGGTGAGTGTGACTGGCTCAATGGGTACTTGTTCTATTGAGTGAGTCCACCTTATATTTGAACCTCACATCCGCTTACCATCAGGTGGAGTGAGGTCATCCTGACTGCTTCTTTATAAATTAAGGGGTTTCCCATAAAACGTAGTTTCATGTGCCTAGTATATATTTCTCTATTGTTGTTGTATTCTCGATCGGCTGCAATGATGTAAAGATCACATGTCATTTAAAATACAATACATCCTGACAAAACCACGTGCTAACCTTAGTCCCTCATTCCTTGAGTCGCGCATTAGTCCCAACCCTACCCGGGGCATCTCCGTCGTTAAACGCACGCGAGGCTGCGCTAAACGAGTAATAAGACCCGGACCATGGGTCCGGGGGGGGGGGATAGTTCCACTGATGATTGATTCGCCCATCAGCTGCCAGTGGACTTGGCTTGATTGATTTCTTGAGATACGTAAAGAATAGGTGATTATTAACTACTATTTTTCTATGGCATCGTCTTAAAATCCTGGTATAAAGTCGTGCGGTACCTGTCATAGTCTAGCTATTTCAGAATTCGAGATTTTTTTTCTTTGCGGCCCTACCTATGTTCGAAATCTGATCTACGCACTATCTCAAATCTATGTATAATATATAAAGCTATTATATTATATTGCTTAAATGCTTACTTACTTCCACATGTATAAGTAATGTTTATCCGTCTGGCACCTATAATACAAGCTGTGCTTAGTTTGGGGCTAGAAGGCGCTGTGTGAACAATGACCAGGAATTTATTATTATGACAAAAAATTTGCAGAAGTCTAATTTATTCTTGATTGTTTTAACGAGATATTATTGGCTTCTAAACCCCTTGAAGCTGAAGCTTTACCCTTTATATAAAATAAAGTATATTAATAGAAGTGGCTTGAAATGCATTTGAAGTTCGTTGACACATTGACAAAACGATACACGAGAACACGTAGAATTATGCAAACCATGAATAACTAAGTCCATTTAATTTTGTCTAATTTCAGTTTGTTCGTTTTAATCTTTATTTCACGCTAATTGCTCTATCTAAAAATTCAGAATCCTGCCAATAAGGGACAAGTACACGTCAGTTCTTTTGTTCAAGACGACAGATTAAAAAAAAACAGAAGGTAGCCATGATATATTACAAATAATTAAGCCATTTTCCTTTCTTGATAATGCAAGACAAGTTGTTACCCTCGCCTTATTGTGCCAGGCTGTTATTCCCCGTGTTTGCGATGAGATCACCACTCTGCAAGCTGTGACATTCGTGCATCCTTCACTGTGGAGCCACATTTAATAGCTACATGAAAACTTCATATTATAATGATTGTTTATTTTATTATACGCTTTTGGAATGTGACGTTGACTGGTGGTTCATTGTCATTCGTATTTATCCTAGAGTCAACGACTGAGCGTGAAGTGTAGCACTAATTTGCTAATTTAAAAGTATAAGTATGTTTTTATAATTCTAAGGAAATAATGGAACATTATTATAAGGTAAGGCACATTAGTAAGAAAGACACAACGAATGGGAAGATCTATTGAGTGAGTGATTTATACACTTGAATGTCATATAATGCTGTTTGATCATTTGTGTTTAAAAATGTTTGTTTCTATTACTATTTATCAAAGATATTTAATATCTTTTAATTGATTTCAAAAAAGTATTAGTGTAATATTTATCCGTTGTATTGTTTAGTTTCAGTTTAGATGGCGCTGTGTGAATATTCTAATTCTTAAAGGATTATATTTTCTTGGTCAAAAATGTGAATTTAATCATCTTGCTTGTAAGTTTGTGGTAAACTTTAATTACCTTGGTTGCAACAATGGGAATTAGGGGTGTTGCCGACCAGTGGGTCCACAAAGCGTGTGTATTGTATCGCAGTAATTACGCGCGCACAAACACACATTGTGTGCGGACAATGTGCTTTAATGAAACATGCTAATCTGTTAGTTCTGTGAAGGTATGTAGTTTGTACCATAGGCAGGTAAGGTAGGTCTCTTGTCCCGCGTGCCCTGACACATGTGTTCAGGAAGACTTGCTGCGCGCTAACAGTAATGCTGTTCGGGTGGCGGAGTACTGGTCTGGTAAAATTTAGCCATCGACTCGCTAAGAAGAAGAGGTAAGGTAAGGCAAAATAAAGTAAGAGTCGGCCTATCCAATGAACCTGTTTAGAGCAAAGGCATCATTGAAATCAAGCTATCGTCACAATGATGCATTTTGGCCTTATCACAATGATTGCCAAATGCGGATTCGTGGCAGACAAACCCGATCGCTGTTCCAAAAGTGCGACATAAATATTGCCCGACCCGGGAGTAATTACCAAAACCCTGAGATCAAAGACAGGTATTGAAACCACTAGACTAGTTAAGAAAGAGAAATCGAAAAAAATACCAATTTGGTAAAACGTAAACGTTACAAACAAAGTTTTGCGTTTATAATATTAGAAGGGATTTGAACTAATGACCTTATTTGTTGCCTTACCTTTAAAAAGGAAAGTTCAACATATACAACAACAACAACAAAGTTATTGGAATACTGACGCTGATATGATATATGAAAGAACCTATATTCTTTTATTACTAGATTAATCAAAGTAATGATCAATAAATCACCTTTTGGACTGGACTGACCTTCATATATGGTCAAAATCCGGTACATACCGGATCTAGCCCATTAGTAAATCCGTTAAAACTATCGTGAAGCGCCGATTTTATTTGAAATTCGCGTTATTAGCATAACAACGAGGTCGATGACCTCGTTTGTCATTCGGTTCGGCCACCAACTGTGCATTTAGCAATAGAAGAAGGTATTTTGAACCTTATGGCATTGTCTTAAAACTGCGCTTAAGCTATCCCGTACGACGAACGAAGGCATTGTCATTCATATTGTAGACATTTCTAATGCTTCTTTGGGCCATATTTTTTGAGTAATATGATCAAGAAATGACAGAGTTGGTTTTATTATTTTTATTTCAAAGGCGGCCAACGAGCCAGCGTGTCGCTCGATGGTAAGCAATCACATCTGCAACACAAAGACATCTGCAACACCAGAGTAATCGCTGAAGCGTTACCGGCCTATGGGTATGGGGCCTATGGAGGGCCTCCGGCACTCTCACAAACCAGACGAAACACAATAGTCTAGTCACTAATATTTCACCCTGGTGTTATGTGAGAGGGTGGTACTTCCCCGGACGAGCCGGCTCATTCGTACTGTAAAACAGCATGGCTCCACCACTAATAGACCCGCGAGTTTTGTCTGTGGTGTTGCAAGGGTCCATAGACGTAAGCAAGAGCGTCACCCTACTGTTATAATAAAATAATACACACACACAAACTGAAAATAGGTAACCGTTCTGATTGCAATCTGATAAATTATTTCGTCTCCCACATGTACATTAAAAGTTTTGCAATTCACAAAAAGTGCATTGTAATATTATTATTCAAAAGATATCATATCAACCATAATTTTGGGAAAAAAACAAGATTTTAAACTTTGAAGAACACGACTGTTATTGTTTTATTGTAATAGTGATCATAGATTTTATACATAGAATCGGGATTGTGCGATTTGTGTGACCTAGAGACGTTGTGTTCATACTACCGACGTTGATAAAGTTTTTTGTATAGTTAAATGCATTTATATGTATAACAGGCCGTGTGAGAAATAAAAAAGTTAAAAATAAAATACTTAAGCCAACTCAAGTCGCACGCTTCAAGATTGAGAGTTATTCGTCATCTCGCCCGAATTAAACTGGCCCGATCGGGCGACTTGGCACCTTTAGAATTTATAAAAATTTCTGTGATCTTCAATGTTTTTTATGATATATACAAAATTGTATTTTGTGCTTCAATGTAGGTATATAGAGCGCTGTGGGAACTTGTCTAAATGTCAAGGCATCCTCATTGCAGTGAGCGGTTAGATTTTAAGTATTTCGAATACATTTGAAAGTTTCCCTTGCGGTAAGAGACAACAGGTCAACTGAGCAGTTTTTGTACATAATATGTTGCACCGTAGAGGTATACTAAGTTGACCTTATCTTTAATTAAATTACTAAAGTGATCAAATGGAGGTGGAATGTGGATGGACTTGAGCACACTTTGTGGTCCCAATATTCTACAGAGGTGGTTTATTATGACCTACAAGTCATAATAAACCTAAAACCTTTATGTCATCCTGTGAGAAGATCTTAAAACAGGAGTATGAGCAAATCAGAGTTACAAAAAAAAACAGAACAGTTAAACTATGGCTCTAACTAAGCAACTTCAAATCGAAGTTGGCACTCAACGATATTAATAAATTCGTTGCTAGCACTGCATTTACTACTGCACGAGTTGTCACTCTAAATGATTGTCAAAAATCATCGGAACAGTATAAAAGGCGGGGCAATCAATGACCCAGTGCCGCCGCGGACTCGACCCGGTTACCCGTGCGGTCGGCTGCAACATAACGGTAAGTAGGTTCATATCACGAGCGAACAGCGTTGGCTGCGCATTATTTTGTAGGCCTGTACACTAAAAATAAATGCTTCATTTTTATATCCACAGTGTCTCGGATCATATACTGAGACGGAGAAATGATCTTCAGCTCATATTTGGCTATAGTGGTTATGAACTGTCTCCGTATTACAGTGGTTAGAGCTTTGGGCTCTAAAGCCGGAGGTCGTGGTGTTCGAATCGTGGTGTGATTGTTTCCAGTTTGGTTAGGACATTGCAGGCTTGAATCACCTGATTGTCTGAAAAGAATGATGATTCCGTGCTTCGGAAGGCACGTTAAGCCGTTTTGGTCCCGACTATATTCCAAGTAGGTCTGGTTTTCCTTGTAAGGGTTACGGAGGTCAAATGGCAATCGCTCCATTGTAATAACCAGGCTTGTCAGATATATGATGATAGTCGAAGCGGACCTTGAGTTCCGTACTGGATGCAATCGGGAATACGCTGAGATGATGATGATGATGGTTATAGAGCTATTGTGTCGATAGGTGTTGTAAATGGTGTCTTGATTCTAGTAATGAGGTTTTTGTTTTCTCAAGATTAATTTGATTATTATGTATTTATAAGTAGGTATATGTATATAGCTGTTTTTTGCCATATTCCTTCTAACGTGGCTATTTTTTACATACTAAGAAGGAAAATAAGTTATTCTGTAAGGTATTCTCTTATAATTATAAGAATATACTCTCACGAAAAAAATATTTATACTAAAAATAACGTACGATACTTTTCCCGGTAAATTATACAAATTCTGACGCAGATAAAGTCGCGGAAAGATGCTAGCGGGAATCATGCAGAGTAATAAAATGTTCCTAGCACTTAATTAATTAATCTTAACTCATAACTATAATAAAAAAGTGACAAAAACAATTTTTATTATTGTTACGGAATGCATTTTAGAAAGTGAAACTACGTCTCTCTCGTTCTTACCTTGCGCCAGCGCATCTCTGTAACGGTCCGGCGCCTGCGCTGCCGCCATCGTGAATCACTGAGTACACGCGTCTCTTTCACTCGTAGGCTGTTACCGCGCGTGCGAGTGAGACAGGGAAACGATTGCCATTGAAAACGGCTGTGGGAGACAGTCGGTCTGGTAGTAATGACCAGGAGATAATATGATAATGGAGTATTTGAGACGTGATTATTATTGAAATGATTCTTTTTTGTGATTGCAACTATGTTTGGTTAAGTTTAAGACTTTTTCGTGTTTGATCCTCTCCGTGTTGAAGAGGGTTTACCCTTGTTTGGCCAAAAATTGTTTCCCAAAATATCATATCGCAAACTATTTTTCGCAAATTTTCATTTGGCAAAAAAACGTTTGGCAAAACAACGTATTGCAATTTTTTATTTAGCAAATCTCTTCTTTGGCATATTTTTTTTTCGCAAATTATTGTTTGGCAATGTTTCATTTAACCAAATATCATTTGATCAAATGTTTTATTTGGCAAAACTTACTCTTCCCAAAATATTGCAATGCATATGATTTACTAAACAGTGTGAGTGGTGCATAAAATACAAACTTAACTAGCTTACGCTCCAACTTTGAAAATGTAATGCTGCATGGATGTTTGTTTCACCTTGGACAAATAATTTACAGGTAATAATTTCTTAGTTTATATTAATTTTCATGTTTAATACTTTTTATCAAAATTTCCAAATGATTCGTTAACAATAGATTTGAACAAGCGCTCGGCGGCCGCTGCCGCGGCACGCTCGCTTCGCTCGCTCGCCTTCGCGCGTTGATGGTCAGTGTTCTAACCTAACCTAACCCAGTAACTGATATATTATACTTTAGGAAAATTCAAGCCCAGGGTTGTGCAAAAAAATACGCATCAGACATGACTTTTAATAAACAAGCAAAGTGACTTTGTTAGCACTCAGCTATTTGCCTGAAGATGAAATACCGGTTTATTTTAATTAGCTACTACATAATATTGACGATCCGGATTGGCAAAAATTTTACCAAATATTTTTTTGGAATATGAAAATTTGCAAAATGAATCATTTGCTATATTAACATTTGACCAAATAAAACTTGACTAAGTGAAAGTTTGCCAAAAGATAATTTGACCAAATGAAGTATGTGCGAAATATACAGTTGCCAAAGGTCCATTTGCGAAATGAAACATATGCGATAAGTTTTTTGCGAAGTGAAATTTGACGAAAAGTAATTTGGCCAAATGAAGGGATACCGTTGAAGAGAGATGGCGATATAATAGATTATATTCGACTTGAAGCTTTATAAATATGGAAGAGGACGCCCTCTTATGACGTGGTGGACTAGTATGGCCAAACTAATTGAGAAAGCCCAATTGCCCGATCTGACAACCCAGGACAGACTGTCCTGTCGCCACAAGATAAGGAGAGCCGACCCCACCTTATGTGGGATAAAGTGAAGACAAAGAAGGAGCTGGAATTATGGAAGTCCTTTGATATAAAATGCTCGCAGATCAAGATCGTTTAGGTATGAAAATATAGGTATTTTTGTTTAACTCTTCAACAATGTATTAGGCCGCAATTTTTTTTTAAACAAATAACGATTCCAATTTTTGTAGTGTGTCGAACATTACATACAAACGCCTTTATCTTGACACCTTGCATGAGAAATTCCTACCCTAGGTCTTGTTCTTTGTGACACCCGCCGTCGCCTTTGGCATCAAGCCAACAGAAAACCTTTCAGAGGTGTCATCTGTGATGGTATATCAATCAATACATTAACCTTATTTTACGACGCTTTTGTTAAATTATCTTGAGTAGAAAACAATATTAGTGACTGAAGAATAATAATATTTATTTATTTTTGGATAAAGATTGGTTCGTAATATTTCTTTAATGGCCTTTCCCAAGGTCTTCTCTGTATCTGTACCTTTTATTAAATTTGCTTTAGTGGTTTAGACGCGGACGTGTTTTTTGGGGTCGGGAGGCTTTTGGGACCGGGACCGCGGTCCCGAAAGCCCCTTTTTGATTTTAATATATTTTTGCAGGGTCATTCGGGACCGCGACAGTGGTCCCGAAAGCCACCTTATATTTAATAATTATTTTGAGTGGTAAGTTGGGACCACAAACATTGGCCATAGTTCGAAAGCCAAAGCCTCCGTGGAACAGTGGCTAAGCCGCTCGGGTATAAAACCCGGAGTTTGTTCGATTCCCACCTAGGGTCTGGTTGGTGGTAGGGCCTTTTCAGAGTCCGACTGGCTAGCTACCACTCCCACAGGTGAAATCTGCCGCCATAATAGTTCTGGCTGTGTTCCGGCAGTATTAATGTGGGAGCCAGTACACTTGAAATCAAGGCTCGAAGATCAGATGAGTATACAGTCTGGCAGCACATTGAGCGACGCTTCCTGGTGAAGTGTCCCTCAACGGAATAGGCCGCAGTGGCCGCTTACCGTCAGGTGGGCTGCGTGTCTGTCTGCCAACTGACTTAGTATAAAAAAGTTTCTTTTATTTATTTTCTATCAGGATAGTACAAACAAAGAAAAAAACAGCTGTAGTAATTTAAAAATATCACTTTTATTTGAATAATCACAGCTTTTAATTAAAGTTAAACCTTATTAAGAAAACATCATGATTTACATTATTATAATGATTTACATAAATGATTAAAGAACCAAAATAAAAAAATAAGTTTTTATGATTTTTACAAATTAAAACACAAATGTATAATTATTGCACACAAAATATTTTTTTAATCTAAAAGTACAGCATTTAGTTAAACCTAATCAATAAAGTATTTCTTTTCCTTTCATAACTTCAGTTTTGTAGGAATAAGTTATGAAAAGAAATACTTTATTGATTAGGTTTAACTAATGCTGTACTTTTTAGATTAAAAAAAATATTTTGTGTGCAATAATTATACATTTGTGTTTTAATTTGTAAAAATCATAAAAACTTATTTTTTTATTTTGGTTCTTTAATCATTTATGTAAATCATTATAATAATGTAAATCATGATGTTTTCTTAATAAGGTTTAACTTTAATTAAAAGCTGTGATTATTCAAATAAAAGTGATATTTTTAAATTACTACAGCTGTTTTTTTCTTTGTTTGTACTATCCTGATAGAAAATAAATAAAAGAAACTTTTTTATACTAAGTCAGTTGGCAGACAGACACGCAGCCCACCTGACGGTAAGCGGCCACTGCGGCCTATTCCGTTGAGGGACACTTCACCAGGAAGCGTCGCTCAATGTGCTGCCAGACTGTATACTCATCTGATCTTCGAGCCTTGATTTCAAGTGTACTGGCTCCCACATTAATACTGCCGGAACACAGCCAGAACTATTATGGCGGCAGATTTCACCTGTGGGAGTGGTAGCTAGCCAGTCGGACTCTGAAAAGGCCCTACCACCAACCAGACCCTAGGTGGGAATCGAACAAACTCCGGGTTTTATACCCGAGCGGCTTAGCCACTGTTCCACGGAGGCTTTGGCTTTCGAACTATGGCCAATGTTTGTGGTCCCAACTTACCACTCAAAATAATTATTAAATATAAGGTGGCTTTCGGGACCACTGTCGCGGTCCCGAATGACCCTGCAAAAATATATTAAAATCAAAAAGGGGCTTTCGGGACCGCGGTCCCGGTCCCAAAAGCCTCCCGACCCGTTTTTTGACTATTTTTTCCTCCTCGTTTTAGTGCCATAAATAAAGTCAACATCATAAAGTGCAGTTTTTGAACACGCGAGAGATGATCTATTGACGAGCTAAACAATAGTAGTGTTAATATGAAATAGGTATGAAATAAAATGTAATCGCTCAAGCATTGCATCGTCTTCGATGCAAGTCTCACACAATGGTTACGCGGAATAAAAACACAGGAATCTTGTTGCTGACTGTGATGGATGGCTTACACAATCCGTTGCGTAGTTCGCGAAAAAATGGAGGCAGTGTTCGACAGTTTTGATACGAACTGATTGAGTGTTTCCATAGTAGGAAGAGTACGCAGTACTCTTGTATGCGTGCGCCATATCTACGCGTCGCTTCTAACTTGTGCTTCTAACACACTAAAACTACTTTTTAAGTTGCGCATGAATTAGCAAAGTTTTTAAAGTCTGATTTTCTGAGATAATAATTATGTCTTGAATCATGTTTTTTTGATTTTGATGCTTATGATATTTTAAGGAAGATTTCTTACTTCCGATAAGGAACATGCGGTTTATTCATTGGAACATAAGTCGGAAATCCTTTACACAAATCATGATGATATGATACACAAAAACGGTTTTCTTACGATATTTAGTTGTTTTAACCTCAGTTTTTGTAATTGAGAAACATTTTTGTTGCACGTAAGTAACAGGTACGAGATTTGCTTCAAATCATGATGATATGGTACACAAAAACGGTTTTCTTACGATTTTGGTTGTTTTAACCTCGGTTTTTGTAATTGAGAAACATTTTTGTTGCCCTTATGTAAGTAACAGGTAACAAGATTCGCTTGGCTGGTTCCAGCCGATCCACGATGTTTGCACTAATTATATTGCAAACGCTGTCAGAGGCACGCTCCGTCGAACCTCCGCATATCGGTCCTCACCCGACTAAAATTGTAATAATCGAATCGATAAAATTATTAATGCATATGTAAATAAGTGGGTATTTAAGATAGCATAGCCTTGTATTAGCTCAAGACAGGATGTGGCATATGATGGACACTAGTGTTTGCTTGTTTTTCCAAGTTGCAATGAACCTGTATTCTAGTTAAGGCTGGTTTTAGAGTCACGCTGATGCGCGCGCTAGCGTTGTACACTGCCGGTTTTCTTTGCAGTTCAAATCGTCGCTATTTTACATGAACAGCGATACTTGCTGATACGCGCGCTGACGACTTGCTTGTCAGCGTGACTCTAAAACCAGCCTTAGTCAGTAGCAGTACCACCCATAGACACTTGGGACTAGGGTGTCAAATGTGCTAAAGAAAATAAAGATAGAATGCCCTCCTTCCATATTCCTCCTTCTTCCATAGACCTCCAGCAATCTAACGCACCAAACGGAGCGTAATAGCAAAGCTACTTACTACTCATACATCATCATTATAATCATGTCAGCCAAACGACGTCCACTGCTGGACATAGGCTTCCCCCAAGGATCTCCAAACCGATCGGTCCTGCGCCACTCGCATCAAGTGGATTCCGGCAATCTTTATGAGATCATCGGTCCACCTTGTGGGATGCCTACCACGGCTGCGTTTCCCAGTGCGTGGCCACCACTTGAGGCCACTACTCATACTTCAGTCTTCATTTCGACTGACAGACAAAACCTGTCTGCACCATGACTCTACCACACATCTTGTCATCAAAATTAAAGGTATATTATACCTTTGATTGCTGGTAGGAAAAAAAGTTTATGACGTGCAAAAGAATTTCTTGGTAAATCGAATTGCAAAATAAATACTTTGACTTTGATACCACAAATACATTTACGCCTTTCTCAGACAACTCAACACAAATACAAAGTGTGAGCCTTGAAGTTTTGAACGCCGTGTTTAAAAGCACTCCACTTTGTCGGAGCAAACGAAACATTTTCAGTTTTCGAAAGTCGCCGCCAGTACTAACGACGCGAACTTTTTCGCATACCTAAATTGCCTTGAAAAGTGGTACACTTTGCATTTCATTGAGGTCGGGCGCATAATGACTTTTTGGTGTGGTGCACTGTTGAAGTCAAAAATAAGTTTTGTTTAGTTACGTTCTTATTATTGGAACAAGTATTCAAAGGTTTGATAATAAGAAGTTTTGATACCTAAATGGTAAAATATTAGGTATATATGTTCGTTAGTCATGGCTCTAAAGGGAGCAAGCCAAGATTATAATTATGTAAAACTGGTTAATTAGAATTTCCTATTTGACGAAACATATTGTCTTTTGGTTTTGATATTTTCACGATACGACCTCTATTAATAGAAAAATAATCTGTAAAATACAGTTACCCAAACCCGAGTGGTATCATCTGTCGAGTCACATGCATGAGGTCGATGGTTCGAATCTCGGGGCACACCTGTAGATTTTTATATGAGAAAGATAAAAATAATCATGGTGCAAGCATATTTGAAAACTCTCGTAATAAAGTAAAAAAATTAAAGTATGAGCCTATAAATATACCACTGCAGGGCAAAGGCCTCCATCCTTGAAATCAAGTTATCGCTACAATGATGGGTACTGACTTATTCACCACGCTTGCCAAATGCAGATTGGTGATCACAAACCCGAGCTGTGTACGAAAAACCGACACAAAGTTAGCTCGACCCGGGAATTGAACCCGGACCCCGAGATCTCGACCTGGTACTTAAACCACTAGACCAACGAGAAACGACCAACTCTCGTATAAAGAACACGTGGTTTGTAAAATTGTCTGTAGAAACCACCAAATCAGTCTACGCATATTGCATTTCAGAGTACATTTAACACGCGTAGTCGAGAGCTCCGTAAGTCTGAGTAATTTCCATACGGAGCTCGGCGACTCCTGTTTCTTATTACTCTTCATTTTAGTCGTTTAGGTTGAGGACACATGCTTATGCTTGGTAAAACACACCTTATTTCACACATCATGAGGTCACAACGTTACAACTACATGTTGTTTAAGTAATAAAATCTGATTATTTTTATTACATCGTCGATACAAAAACATCCATTAATTTAAGTTATATTGAATGATGATTGGTAATTTAGCTTTATATGTTATAGATTTATGAATCCTTTCAAAAATCCATATATTGCAAAAAAAGTATTTTGGCGTTTTAAATATTATAGACAACTTAAGTAAGAGAATTTTACAACCTTCTCGCACAGTACGGCAAAACACATTGAAATCATGTCATTGCTACAATGATAGGTGCTGCCAAATGCTGATTTATGACACAAACCTGATTTGTGTCCGAAAAATTCGGCCCAGGCCAACGACGCGGTAAAGATCACCTCCCCCATTTTCAGAAAGCTTTTTGGTTGATTATACCGACATATTTAAAGTTCGTTCAGTGAAGTGTGCCCCCGGCCTAAGAGATGTACTAATCGTGTTAAGAACCCTTCCCCGCGGATTGAGACAAACACCGAGGATATTATGATTTGTCGCCGGGAGATAACCGGCCTTTGTGCGAGCAGGGTTGTTGCGCCTACCGTTATGGGCTGGAGTTCTAATCTCGACCTTTAACTGCCAAAAACATATTGCTCTAGGAAATCAAAGCAAGCGTAATCATAGACCAGGTGCACTTATTTTAAAGCTCAGGAATCGACGACTTCCAAGTGCTTTATAAACACAATACAACAACATTGTCGATATTACTTTGGAGTCAGGAATTGGAATAATATTAAAAACTTCTTAACGAATTCCTGCAGGACCAATTGTTTAACATTTTTCTTAAACATAGTCCCGATTACACTAATAGTATCACAATATGGCTATAAGCGTAAAAAATACGTAAGGGAACATAATTCTCAAAAATGCCTTATTTGGTCTTGAGCTCTAGGGTAGGCACTCTAATTGGCTATTAAGTCTAGGCAATCCTCCTTTAGCGCATGATTTCGTACTAAAAAAATGTTAAAAACTAGTTTTAAAGTAATATACATAGGTGCTGTCAACCCTAGTTGTAGGAATTGCTCATTTAGTATCCCTGTCTTTTCTTCGCAGACGACAAAGCAAAGTAGGCGACGATTGTGGTTAAATTACTCCCGAGTGACTTCTTTGTACCTGAAGTTCCGTCAGTGAAAACAAATAATGACTTTAAGTGAAGTGATACAGTGTCTAACGATGTCCAATCGAGTTCTGAAAAACGTTTCTTATCAAAATAATGCTTACCTTCAAAAATAAATTCCAAAATCACTTCTATCTGTCGTTTTATACACGTCACCTTTAGTAAACTCATATCCATACCAAGAATAGCCGTAAGATTCATATTCCTGACGAGAAAAGCTAGTACCATGATATATAGACTTCAAGCTCGTCCTGTCCGGTTGTTTGTCACGACTATGTCAACACCAATAGTCTCACAACGCCATTCGATCTACGCACTCACCCGCTGGAATCTCGACCTTAACTGAACGGAATAGGGGTTATTTATAACGCAGGTTAGACTTTGCAGCAATAGGAGATCTCTGTTCCCGATTGTCGGGTTAGTTGATGACATTGCAGTCTTAATAAAGGTTGAATTACGGAGTCCGCAACAGAGCTTATGTAAATAGACTACCTGGCTTAATGGCCTATTTGGTAATGATTCTGCCTGGTAAGCAAAGGTTCGGAGTTCGCATTCTGTGATAATTTTAATCGTTTGTTCTGTGCTTATTTTTTTTGTGTACATCGGGAAATCTGACGCAGGTATTATTGATTTAAATTATACCCAATAAATAATAGTATTTAATAAAATATGTTTTTTTTTATTAAGTCTGCTTTTGTGGTGTTGAGTTTCTTGCCGGTTCTTCTTAACAGATAACTGCATTCCGAATCCGCTGGTAGACTCCTTTATTTTCTTTATTTCTGACGATTCATAAGTGCATCTTTGAAGCCTCCTTGAATAAAGCCTACTTGAATAAGACAAATAGTTCCAAATTTTTTCTCCCCCATAAATAAATAAAAGCAAAATATTCATCTGGTTTTGTTTGATCAATATAATTAATTACTTTCCTAACGGTATTCAAATATTATATACAAAACATTTAAAGTTAACATTTGAACGCTGTCACTGCTCATCACATAAATTAGGACATCAGGTGTCCCCGTTACCGTAAAGTGAGTGGTCCAAACAGATTCCCGAAACGATAATCAGCGCTGGATGCATAAACAATGGCTCGTTTCGCGCGTAATTAATCGCAGTCGATGATGGCCGCCACATTACTGGATAGCGCGGGAGGCGTAGGGTTGATGCTGTATGTAGCTGCGCCCCCTACGTAGGGGGTCTTTCGCGGAGAGGTTTTCCGGGACATAACTAGGCAGATTCCGGGATCCCTCTCCAATAATGCGGGTAGAAGAGCCGCTGTGGTTTTAGTTAGTAGCCGCCATATTGCTCTAATTGTGTTTAGGCAACCTTGGCGGAACCTAAAAACACTAAAAATAGAAGATACTCAAAATCGTGGCTCCAAGATCGGAAGAGCCAATAGAAAAGCCGGGTAATACCTATCAATAAAGACGCACAATTTCAATTTTTAAACTACCCTCAATCAAATTTCTATGAAAATCCGGCAACCCTATTGCCAACCGGTTATCGGCCGGGTAATTCCGGTAATCGGCGGCACAGTAATCGCGACTATTGACGCCCACTTGCCGGTTAATCGGATTGCCGGAGATCCGCCGGTTCCCGTAATGCCGTTGCCGGATTACCCGTTGTGTACCGGCCGGTGAAAAAATGCCGATGTGTATAATGAAGCGGGTGACAACTCGCGATGTGTTGAGTTTAATGCTCTTTTTATTTGTGCAATTTTTATTTGGACGTTTTGGTCCGTTAAATGATGAAGTGTAAATTCCCCCTTGGATAAAGTTATTCATTTAGTTCATGTGTAATCGATCAGGAAAAATAATAACTCCTTTCAGCGATATAATCAACTTTTATTCCGTCTTCTTCACAACACTTATAGAACACAAGTGAACAGCACGGCTTCCAGTGAGCGACTGACTCAAGACACGGCAACCATCTTGCTTTTATAATAGCGATTTGACAGCAGACGTCAAATAGTGTTGCCGTGTGTTGGGTTAACAGTTAAATTAATATTAAATAAGTATTTCTGACAATGTTATTTAAATATATTATTATATATTATTGCATACCTGCGTATAGAACTATAATAACTATTACAACTCGGCCATCCTTGCTTGTAACGAGACCCTTCGTTACATTACAGGACATAGTTTTGTTTCACCAGCATATTCAGGGCCTTAGACCTAAGCTTAGTCAAATTGAAATAATGTTATCCACAAAAATAATTGATATTATATTGTGTTTTAGTGAAACATTTCTAAGAGGACAAGATGTACAACACCTTCCAATACCAGGATATAAGGGTCGATCAACTTTTAAATGTACGACGGCAACATTACCCTGTCCCTGGCCTATTTTAAAATATCTATATAAAATATTTGTTGCAAATGTGTATTTTCCATTAATATTGACATTAACAAACCTATTATTAAAATAGCTATTAATTTTTTTGTAATTTATCCGTTGATATTTGGTTGTCCAAATGACAAAAAGGGTATAAAAACGGTATTACTGAGTGTCCCCGACTAACAGTGCATCACAAAACTTTGTCTAACGAAAAAAAACACTATTAGGCAATTCATATAAATTATTCACAATTATTTATATGAATCTAAATTAACAAGAAAACAATTGGAGTACTTATTTAATTTACTTAAAATACGATTTTTGTACATTTAATTTTGGTCCCCTACAATCTTGAAGTCACCCGGACAACCGAGAATTACCTGAAAATTCAAAACATGATGGCGTTGATGCGTCCAAGGTGACAAGCTGAACATAATCCGATCATCGCCGATCGACACGACCTACCGCCATCTTGATTTCACCAACCATCGCGGCGTCAGCCGGGCGAGTTTTGTGTGAGGGAGTGCGTGTGTTTATTGTCAGTCCATCGGACCACCGTCGGATTTACGTAAGTAATTGAAATGTTGTATTAAATTATTATGCAGCAAATTCTATTATATCTTTATTTAAATCTTACGATGAGGCAAATCACAAAAACGCATTAGTATTTAGTAGGCAGCTCAAAATTGCGTAAATGTCCCTCGGACAACCAGTCACTTGGACAACGAAATTGGTTGTCCCTAGGACAGTTTGGTTGTCTAGGAGACAAATATAATGCAAAAGGATTCCTAAAAGATTTTAAACAAGGAAATTTAAGTGTTTTTCATGGTTTTTGTTAATATTTTTAAGCGCTGGTGGCTTAGAACTCTCAATTCGAGGATCCCTGATTCGATTCCAGGCAGTACCAATGTATAGACGTGCATCATGTCAGATCCACCAACCCGCATTGAGCCAGCGCGTGTGGATTAAGGTTTAGACCCTCTCAGCTCTGTAGATAGCAGAGGGAGACCCGTGTACCGCAGTGGGACATTTATGGGTTGCTTTAACTAACTAACTGTTTTTATTTTTAGAGTATGGGATTGTCGGAAAAAGAAAAGTCAAGACGGTATAGGGAGAGACTTAAAGCGAACCCAGAAAAGTTGGCTGAACGGAAGAGACAGAAAAGGGAAAGCTATCATTTTTTATTATTATGGATTACCTCACTCCACCTGATGGTAAGTGGATGTGAGGTCCAAATATAAGGTTGACTGGCTCAATAGAACATAGTACCCATTGAGCCAGTCACCCTCACCTTGAAGGCCTTGCTAAGATGCCGCTTCACGCCCCGCTTTAAAAGCCCAGGATTATAGGAGGAAGGAAACACGTAATCCGAAAGGGCATTCCATGACCTAATGGCACGAGGTAAAAAAGAGGAACTATACCTCTTGGTACGGGCCACCAGTGTCTGGATGGTATGCGGATGGCAACGCAGTCCGGCACGTGTTGTTCGGGAGTGGAAAGGAGAGGACGGAATGAGTTGGAATAACTCTTCAGAACATTCCCCATTATAGAGACGGTAGAGAACACTCAGACTGGCAACGTCTCTACGTAGCTGAAGAGGTTCTAGGGTCTTAGTCACCTTTTGATCACCGACAATACAGATAGCACGTCGCTGCAACTTGTCGAGGGCCTCCAATAAGTACTTGGCGGAACCATCCCAGAGATGAGAGCAATATTCCACACACGGGCGAACCTGTGGCTTGTATAAGAGACAAAGCTGAAAGAGTGAAAAATCGTCTCACTCTTTTCAGGTCATAAAAACAAAACATTGATACGAATAATGAAAACGCTACTGGAAGTTACCAAAAGGTTAGCCTATTGTGATCCACATAAAGATGTGATGCATAGTATTATTTTGTCATAATGAGACTTTTATTGAAGACTGCGATATTAAGTTAATAAATGTAAGGAAAGTTAACTATGTAATTGATTAAAAAGACTGCTATAATTTGTAAGGATGTTGATTACGTTTGAAATTTATTAGCGTTATTGAGAATCCTAATGCTTTAGGAATAACCTTTAATACCTAAATATAATACTTTTGATACTTTCTTTAAGAAACCTGTTTCATTAATAATCCCTTCCTATAAAGTTCAACGCTTTGTCATATATTTTTCCTTTGGACAACCAAATGTGTCAATAGGACAACTAAATTGTCCCTATGATGAAAAACACTTAGTCATATCGTTTTACTTTATAAAATATACTTTGTTCATGGAGCTTTTACAGATCAATGACTACAATTCAAAATAAATTGATACATATTATTGTGTTGCTTAGTTTTCATTATTTCCTGTTTTATTGAAAAGTTGATTTGCGTATGAGACAATAGTTGTCTTGGGGACAAATTAAACAATAATATTTCATAGGTTATGCGTTATTTGATTTTTTTATACATGTAAACTTATAATACATCATATAAATTTTATAACCAAACTGGTTATTTTATTCTTAAATAATATTTGCATTGTTTAAAAACCATTTTAGGTTAGTGGTCCAGGAGACAGATTTCACGTGGTTCGTTAGAATTTTTAGTTAAAAGTGCTCTATTTAAATCAACTGTGCGCTGCTCTATGTCAAATTGTAATAAATAATATTTTTTCTGTATACTAAAATAAAAAAAAGGGGAAAACGAAATTATAAAATAAAATGGCAAATTTTCTACCTGACGACATTTAAAAGTTGATTGACCCATAAGATATCTGCTTCATACTGTCGAAATAAGTCTAGAGGGGGTGTTTGTATTTACATTAGAAATAGTATAAATTTCATTCCACTTCAGTGTATTAATTCAATATCTATGGACAAAATATTTGAATGTTGTGGTATACTTTTGCCAAAGCTAAATTATATTGTAGTTTGATAGGACCATGGAATTAATATTATATATTAAGTTTATGGATAGGACACCCGATTCTAATTTTGACTTATGTTTGAAAGCTTTCGATTTACTATTGCACAGATTAACCATACGTACACGACATTCTAAAAAAAAGATTATTATTGCTGGCGAGTGCGACTTTAATGTAAACCTTCTTGAAGATACGCCAAAATGTGTTATTTTTAAAAATGCTTTAAAAAACTATAACTTGAATTTTACAATTAATGAACCAACTCGAGTTACTCTCCAATCAAGAACCTGCATAGACAATATTATAACTAATATTAAAAAATACAAAGCTGATGTATTGCATCTCGGTCTGTCTGATCTCTCAGCTCAGATTATAAACATACCTTGTATTAAAGGCTACTTTCATAAATATTGATATATATATAAAAGAAACATAAACAAGTATTTAGATATATTTTTACACTACTTGTCTCAATTTAATTTTTCTGAAACTTATTCACATAAAGATGTATATATTGCATATAATTCATTTATAAATTCCTTCAAATTATTGTATGATTTATGTATACCTAAGGAGAAAATTCGTGTCTCCCTTAAAAAAAAAAGATCATACTGGCTAACAAAAAGCGTAAATAAATCATGTAAGGTCAAAAGGAGTTTGTATAGAAAAATTATGTTAAATAAAAAAACTAATCTAATACCGTATTATAAAAAATATTGTAAAGTTTTAAAA
This sequence comes from Mecyna flavalis, assembly GCA_949319885.1. Classification (NCBI taxonomy): domain Eukaryota; kingdom Metazoa; phylum Arthropoda; class Insecta; order Lepidoptera; family Crambidae; genus Mecyna; species Mecyna flavalis. The sequence goes on from OX439439.1 coordinate 17,270,603, forward strand.
TCGGTAACGCGTCTTGCAATGAAAAAAAATCAAACATTTCATTCATGAACAATAGTAAAAATAAATCGACATGGGACTTAATAAAAAGGCAAACTACACCAATAAATAATTTCAAAAGCACAATAGAAAAAATTGTTGTTGATAGTTCTACTATTACTGATCCCAGCACTATAGCCGAAACCTTTAATGACTATTTTAATAACACTGCCTTGCATCAAAGAATTATTCTCTCCCTGTTTCACACTTACAAAGCATTTACCTAACCCCTGTTAATTTAGATGAACTGAAAAAAAATTATATTTGGCCTGAAAAATAAAAAAGTTGTGGCTACGATAATATCCCAGTGCAAGTGATAAAAGCTTCCTTTTCTTACATATGTGAACCCCTCATTCATATAATCAATTTAATGATTGAAACTGGAATTTTCCCTGACCAATTAAAAAAAGCTAAAATAAAACCTCTTTTTAAAAAAGGTTGTACTAATAATATAACAAACTACCGACCCATATCATTGCTGTCCTGTTTTTCCAAGGTTTTTGAAAAAGTACTCTACAACAGGTTATCGGCTTTCTTTGATGCACAGTCGATATATATTACACAAAAATCAATTCGGTTTTCAAAAGTAAAAATCAACTACATTAGCTATTTACAAAATACTAAGTGATATATGGGGTTCACTTAATAACAAAGATAAATGTGTAGGACTCTTTGTGGATATGTGCAGAGCTTTTGATTTCGTGGTACATGATACCCTCTTAAATAAATTGGAAAAAGTAGGAATACGTGGTGTAGCTTTATCTTTGCTTACTGTTTTTTACTTTATCTTTATCTTTGTTACTTGAAAGATAGAGAACAAGTTACCGTCATTGAAACATTTAAAAAAGATAATAAAACATTTGAAGAGGTTGAATCTAAACCAGTCAAAATTACCGTAGAAGTGCCGCAAGGAAGTATCCTCGGTCCACTTATGTTTTTGGTTTATGTGAATGAACTACCAGATATCACTGATCACAAATGTATCATGTTTGCCGATGATGCTTCTATTTTTATACCAGACAGGAAAGATATTAATTTCGAAACCAGCATAAATAACACATTAGATAAAACAGTAGATTGGCTCAAAAACATAAATTTAACTAAAACTAAAATAATTCAATTCAGAAATTACAAATCAAAATTAGTCCCCTTAAACATCAAAGCAATTAACACTGAAATAGAGGAAGTAGATCACAATAATTATCTAGGCGTTGAAATTGATTGCCACTTAAACTGGAAAACTCATATCGCTAAAATAAATAAAAAGATATCTAGTTATTGTTATGCCCTATCTGTACTGCTATTCTACTACTACTAGCTGAAATTACATCAACTGAAGTTACCAGAGCAGCTTATTATGGTCAAGTTTACCCCCTCTTAACTTATGGGATTATTTTCTGGGGTAACTCAACAAATGTCCAGTCAACTTTTATTTTACAAAAAAGATGTCTACGCATTATTTACAACATGTATGCTGATGAAACTCTTAGAAATGTTTTTAAGGAAAAAAAAAAAAATTTAACGTTAACAAATATTTACATATTATAAATATGTTCATTCATTAAGCAAAACAGTGATTGCTTTCAGAATAAATCATCTTTACAATGGCAGTTTTATACCTGCATGTTTATAAGGTGTCTTAAAACTTGACTTATACAAAAACGATTATTTGAATTAGCCAGATTTTTACATCATAACACATTTTTATTTGAAGGCTGATATTAAATCATGAATTATAAAAACCTCTCAGTTGATTACAATATTAATATCTTACGCGTTTGTGTTGCCGCTTTAGAAAAAATAACACATTTATATTTTTTTCAATAATAAGAAAAAGGAATAAAAATAATTTATTTCAATGCAATGTGTAACTTAGAAATTATATATCATTAAAAATAGCACAGTGGAAGTTCCCTTCGTACATAAAATAGCGTAATGTTTCTTTATTGGTAAAAATTTAACTTTTAAAGCTGTCTCGTGTAATATTTAACTATCTGCCAATTGCAACACTGCTACCAAAGTTATTTTGACAGCAGGAAACTGCAAAGCAATTTGTTTGACAGTCTATTTTTTTTATAGGTTTTGGCCTTGCACGGTTTGTGCTTTAGCCACAGACGATATTTAAAAGGTCCAGTACTCTCATAAATGTTTTAGGAGACTGTTTATTTTTCCTCTGACTGCTTCTAAGATGACTATTTTAATAAAAAATAATTTTATTAATTACTAAAAGAAGAAAATAAACAAGGATTTGTTTCATTACCAACATAACCTCAAAGTACAAAAATACTTACAACTTTTTTTTGCAACCACCGTTTGTTAAAATTCTTTTTGGAAATGTTTATGTAATGCAAATACTAGTGTATAAGCATTTTTTAAATCATAGACGCCCTAATTTTTATCCAGGACAAACGTAGTATGGGACTTTGCCATTGTTCTTTACGCAGCAAATATAAAAATAATGTACATACTGGTACCTAGGCCTAACAACCACATTTTTTTTAAGAGTTTTAGCTATGCAGGTACCAAAATATTTAACCATTTACCAAACCACATTAAGTCATTGAACTTACCTAGTTTTAAACGTGAACTTAAACGTTGGTTAATTAATAATGTCTTTTATAATTTAACAGAATATTTTGATTCCAAGCATAAGCATTATTATAAATATAAATATTGCATGCCCGTTATGGGTAACTGTTGAAACATAATCTTGTATTTCCACCTTTTTGTACACAGTTTATAGCAATAAAGAATATTATTATTATTATCATGTGTTCCATAGAATCTAACCATCTTTTATATACATTAGTTATTAATTAAATATTTCAAATGAAACACAGTATATTCATATTATATTAAAAAAAATAATGAGTTGCCTGTTCTTTGTTTTCAAAATTAAGAACCCTCGATCTCATCGACTGGTAATCGGGCAGTGTACACCCTCAATATTATGTACACTGTTATATTGTTCATCCTGAAAATCATGAGCACATCTTAAATTGCTCACTACGTATCAATCACATGATAGTCTTATTCATATCAAATCTACTACAATTTGGACTTGGACATATCAATCACATGAAAGTCCTATGTATATCAAATTTATTATTAATTTGGACGTATCAATCACATGATAGTCCTATAAATATCGAATCTACTACAATTTAGACATATCAATCACATGAAAGTCTTATGTATATCAAAGTTATCATCAATTTGGACGTATCAATCACATGATAGTCCTATTCATATCAAATCTATCTATCTTTGAGACATAAAAGTCTTTTTTGGCATGCCCAACAGTCGATGTGAAACTACTAGATCGGTTACCTGTTCTTTGTTTACAAAATTAAGAACCCTCGATCTCATCGACTGTTGACCGGGCAGTGTACACCCTGAATATTATGTACACTCTTATAATCAGGTTGATTTGAGATTTTTTGGCATGCCCAACAGTCGATGTGAAACTACTAGATCGGTCACCTGTTCTTTGTTTACAAAATTAAGAACCCTCGATCTCATCGACTGTTGACCGGGCAGTGTACACCCTGAATATTATGTACACTCTTATAATCAGGTTGACTTGAGATTTTTTTCATGCCCAACAGTAACAAAGTGCGCCAGCAACTGCCGACATAATGATCCTCTCAAAAACTTTACTAATAGAATGTAGTATAGAAAAAGGTCAAAAATCATTGGGGTCATGACCGCTCCCAGACCTGAACAAAGGCAAGACCCTACTGTGCTTCATCATAATTTTCAGGAAAGACTCCCTCGCCAACACAATCATCTAAAATGTCAGCCAAAAATTCAACCAATAAACTCAACTTATATACCAAACAAGTCACCAGTACTTTCATGTTGAGAGACTCAAAGGCCTTCAATATACCAGCTGAATTATATTTAAAACCAAACGATAACAGATGTAGCCATCTATGGCCACAAGCGCCTCTGGAGCGCCTCCCGCGCCGGCACCGCGTGAACGCGCGCGCTCTCGCTCCGCGGAACGCGCCGCGTCTCCACAGCGAGAGAGAGCGCCCTGCGCCAGCACCGCGTGGACGCGCGCGCTTCCGCTCCGTGGAACGCTGCGTCTCCACAGCGAGAGAGCGCCCCTTCGCCATACTGCGCGATCGCGCGCGCTCGCTCGTTCCTCTCGGACGACGCGTCACGGGGTTTGAAATATAATGCAACATGATTAATTTGTATATTTTAAATAAAATTATAAGTAAGGTAAAAAAAAACCAAACCTCCAGAGAGTAGCCCTGGCGAGGTCAGGATATAGGATTTTCGAGAAGGAATTACACATAACATGCATAAGGCGTATATTTTAATATATTTACTTTTAACGGAAACTATTAAAATGCATTTAATAAACGTTTCCGAATAATAAATGTCTTAAAAGTACTTTAACTGGATCATTTAATTATGTGGCCAGCAGGGACCAAAATGAGAAATGGAATGGAGCATTTTTTTTAATAACTTACAGTATATCTATTGAATTATTCAGTATTACATATTCTATTTTTTTTGACATGAATATTATATTTTGATAAAAGAAACAAACTTTATTTTTTTAAAGTAAGAGAAAAAAAACAATAAATTAGAATGTACTTACACTTTGTAGGCAGATTCATCCCGCTTCTGAGATGTAATCGATCAGGAAAAATAATAACTCCTTTCAGCGATATAATCAACTTTTATTCCGTCTTCTTCACAACACTTATAGAACACAAGTGAACAGCACGGCTTCCAGTGAGCGACTGACTCAAGACACGGCAACCATCTTGCTTTTATAATAGCGATTTGACAGCAGACGTCAAATAGTGTTGCCGTGTGTTGGGTTAACAGTTAAATTAATATTAAATAAGTATTTCTGACAATGTTATTTAAATATATTATTATATATTATTGCATACCTGCGTATAGAACTATAATAACTATTACACATGTAATATTAGATTACTTTTTTATTATATACTTTATTTTGTCTCTTCTTTCCAGGTATGTATGCAGAATACTTGGTGTGATGTACGGTGGTTCAGATAGTGAACTCGGTAAGTTACTAAATTCAGATAAAAGATTAGACTGATCTTAGGGCCATATGAAAATAAGATCCACCACTTTGCTGAATCGTTCGTCTGCTCCAGACAATATAGGAGAGTATTTAAAGTCTTTACGGCATTGGTACCTAGAGAATCTACTGTGACATCATTTTTATATGAATTAATTAAATATTAGACAGAGCCAGAGGTTACTAGGTCGGCCAGTAACATCTTCGACCTCACAGCGACCTCTCTTAAGGTTACACGTAACGTAATTAAAATGAAAACAACAAAACATCCGTCGACCCATTTCACAAAGACGGCTCTCATTTTCTCCAAAAAACATTCGAACCCGCGTCCATTACCGGTCCAAAGATTAGTCCGGAGGGCAGATTCCAATTATGAAAACATTGTAAGGTACATAACGGGGGCAGGTACCTTCGTCACACTGTCCCCACTAATTACAAACTGTTTGCGACGCCGATCGAAGTGAAATTAATTCCCGCACTAAATTTAGTTATTACATAATGCAGGGCCGGACTGAGTGGTGGGGAATTGTGGTCGAGTGGCACTAGCGATGGGCGGTAATATTGAAATGGAAATGTATATCCGTGGATAGGCATGTAGATACGTGTTTATTTGCTAGAATATGATTACCGATACGGATTTTATGTAATGGTTTAAAAGTCAGTATACGAGGTGTACAAACATGAGTGTGCTGTCTGGTATCAGTCTGGTTGTTTCTGTGTATAATATGTATGTATTTACAAAACGAAAGTATTTATGCAATTTTGACCAACACCAAATGCATCGTATTTACGCTGCCAAGGTTAAAACACTACAAAACCGTATTACAGCCAAAAACACTAACTCGGGCAATTTAAAAATATAATTATTACAAAACCGCAAGAATTAAAAAATATCCTCTATGAATGTTAACTATGTACAAAAATTACCATTTTCTGTAACTGATTTATGTTTCTATATATAGACCGTTTGTCTGACAAAACATCCTGTAATGTTAATGACACGGCATTAATTTCACTTAATAGGTATAGTACGAAACCTGCTAAAACCAATTTAGTTGCTTTTATTAACTGAGTTATGGTTAACATTCTTGAAAATTCGGAAAAAAATAATCATATTCCCAAACATTTACAAAAAAAATTCTTATGAAAGGCCATGAATGAGTTATATGAAATTAGACACTATTTTGAATTTTAAGGCTAAATATTCTATAGTATAAATAGTGGTTTGTATAGAAATACCGGTGCTTAAATTGCATTTACAGAAAAAAGCATATCCACATTCCAGTGAAAATGCTACAGTTTGTATTAAATCTACCACAAAACTTCAATTAATGTAACTTACTGCAGAAGAGGCCAGTTAAAACAAACACAAATGATTCTCGCTCTGCCACTACACATTCTAAACTTAACAACTACAAACTTTACCGTTGTTCCTACGTTTTCCCTACTTACGCGACCGTGGTCAAACTTCCAACTACTTCAAGAAGCATTAAACGCAAGTATTTAACCCTGCCGCCGCCACTGGGTCGGCACCTGGAGACGTGAACTTGGATTACGGGTCTTGGCCAGTCCGGCTAATTCGCCGCAGATTGCGCCGTTCCGCCATTGTTCCTGAACACTTAGTTGTCTTTGTGCGTCAAACTGTGCTAAGTGTCGTTATGACTATGAGGGTTGGTCACTTTGGTCAGGTGTTTCGGATTTAGCTTGGATTTACAAGCTATAACGAGTACTGTTAGAAGTAGGTTTAGCTTCTGGGAGCCTTTGCGATTTTCTTGACGAATCTCAATGGAAGAGTTTACCAACCCCAAATACTTTTTACCTCCGTGGAACAGTCGGTACACCGCCTCGGGTCTACGACTTTTTCAGAGACTAGCTAGCTAGCCTGTTTTCGGAAAAAGTGCCTTTATCAACGCCATTAAATAAAACAACTTAAAAAAGATAAAATCGCTATATATTTTATATAAAACCCGACTTTTCATTTAAGTTTAGTTTTATGTTATTTTATTTAATGAGTAGTAATCGCGTGAATATCAGAAACCACTATATGGTTATTGTCAAAAATGCCTATCATCATATTAGAAAATAAAAAATGGAACTGGTTTAATCTTGGCGATCAGCTGCTTTAGCTGAAATTTGCGTACGAATTAATATTATAATCACGGACTTCCTAAACCACAACAGTTCCAATAAGTAAACTTAACACTGAGCTTAACTATTAAACATAACAGCCCTTAAAATAGCTGCGTCGCTTAACCCAAATCTTCTCAAACTACAAATCTAAATCAACTAAGTAATAAGTTAAGTGAACAAAAACATTAATCGTCGAGAATCAAAGTGAGTTAGCAGCGAGATCGCAAGTTAAGTCGGGCTAAGTTGGCAAAAAGCCGAGGTGAACTTAACTGCGCGTGACTTAACTGCCAGTGGCTGCGGTGAGGGCTTGCCGTTTTGAAGCAGCTATGGGTCAGTGCAGAAAGGGTTTACATGGCGCGACTTTATGTATCACTAGCCTTCCGCCCGCGGTTTCACCCTCGCGTAATCTCTTTTTTCAAATATACCCCCTTCCCCCACATTTCCAGAATCAAAAGTACCCTATGTTCATTCGGGGATAGTGTAGCTTTCCAACAGAGAAAGAATTATTAAAATCATTAGTTTCAAACATGTTATTTCCGCGGGAATGAGACGTTTCCCGTAGGAATTTTATAGCCTATGTCCTAATCCGGGTTAAAAACTATACCTGTGCTAAATTTCATCTAAATCTGTTCTGCCGTTTAGGCGTGATTGAGGAACAAACAAACATCCAAACATCCAGACTTTCGCATTTATAAATTTAGTAGGATTAGTAGGATACATATTCTTGGTAAAGATACTGTTCAATGAATTGTTCCTTGTGAATCTCTCGGTTTTTTGGATATCACGAATTTTCAAAAAAGTTTTCAAGGCTACCCAAAACACTACTCTTTTCAGAGCTCCGTAATAAAAATGTACTCTCGAAGGCTCAACAAAACTCCTTTAATAAGGATCTAGTGGTTTTACAATCGGTCCATTATGATTCAATGATATTCAACAATTCTAAACACTTCTTGTATTCGTTGCTTCAGAAAAAATATGCCCTAAGAATTACGAAAGCATCAATTAGGGTCAGTTTCATTACTGCTAGTTCAGTTCTTGTTAATCTTTCCGTAAGATATCTTAGATTCTGTCTCTTTCGACAGTTTACAAAAGAAGATAGTGCCATTGATATCTGGCCAATGACGTTCAATATAAAACTAGACACCCAATCTCTAAGAAAAATTCCTCAAAAAACGTCCGAGTGGCTTTGACACTGATGACATTAACACATTCGTTCAAATTAACACCTTATCTCGTGGCATTTAGTGTTTAATGTCAATTGTATACAACTAAACAAAAACTCTGCCCAATAGTCGGGTGGGCAGACTTTTGCTTCGGACAATATTTGAGCGTGATTGTGAGTCTAGTTTTTTAATTGAACGTTATTGTATCTGGCAGACTAATTATTAGTATCAGAATCCAAAAGTACTGAAGTTGACCCTTAAAGTTTTTCTTCAGCAAAGACTACCTGTGTAAATCCGCGAACGTGAGGACGAACAGGACAGTTGTAATGTTAATGGAATCGCTACCTTTTTGTTGTCCAATCTTACTGTCATGCAAATTTCGACCTTACGCTATTAATTAAATGGACATTATATGACTGGCATTCCTTTTGACCCTTCCGAGATCTTCATACTCTCTTGTGTTGTTTGGATCTTTTATATTCTGTAGTGATGGCATATATGTAATATGTTTGACGGCCTAGGGGACTTCCGGGTTATGTGAGACTAACAAATAATCTCTGATAAATGCCAACCTGGTTAAAAACAACAGGTATTGAATTTATTGCTGTTATCACTTGTCTTATCTTCAGGTGCTTGAGTGCCAACTGAATTAGTATAAAGAGGTCATCTTTTTTTTTATTGCAATGTGTAACAAGGCGAGCAGATCGTACACCTGATGGTAAACGCCACGTGGGCCCTTAGACAGTTCAGTGTCAAACAGTAACTAAGCAGTTACATTCTGCCTTCTGGCACCGCCCTGCGCCCGCTTACCAAGGCGACAGTCATTAGGTCTCATATACCCAGTAATTTCACTTCATTATTGATACTCCTTCAATCCAAAGTCCTGTTGGTGGATTGCAAATTGAGATTCCGCACAGAAATTCCAATTTCCTGACCTGTGCAATACGCACGTGAGTGCTACCCCCGCATTGCGTTTGGAGGATCCCATATCGTTTTGCTTTGATTAAGCCAGTAGTTGATCACAAGACAGAAGAAGAAAATAGCCTGATGTAAAGTATAAAAAGGGTCTTTCCTCTCGGCCGCGTCTGGCCGTTCACCTCGATGCAACTGCGGCTGCAATTGATATGACATGGGGGATTAGACCGACTATTTGTGTGCAACGCCGACGACCTCCGGCTGAATGCTGCTGTCCATTCACTAAGATACTCGTGTAACCGTTTAAATTCCCTAAAGATAATATTATATGCCCTGATACACTTAAGGTATCTTTTAAGACCAGAAACAAAAATCAGTATCCAACAAAACTTGAGGATTAAATAAAATGTAATTTTTTCGTGTATATAAAGTCTCTCGGATCTCCAACGAATATTCAGCCATAAAGTAAAGTATCAGCCTATTAATGTCCCGCTGCAGGGCAAAGGCCTCCATCCTTGAAACCAAGTTATCGCTACAATGATGGGTATTGGCTTAATCACCACGCTTGCCAAATGCGGATTGGTGATCACAAACCCGAGCTGTGTCCGAAAAAACCGACACAATGTTAGCTCGACCTGGGAATTGAATCCAGGATCCAGAGATCTCGGCCCGGTACTTAAACCACTAGACTATCGAGGCGTTTCAGCCATATACAATCAACAAAAATGGCTCCTGAAATAGAGATGCTTATTCCACTTGTACAGATGTTAGCTAGCTAGAGGAACTGCCAGATGCAAGATGGGAGTTGAACCCACAAGCTCCGCGGTTGCAATCTAGTTAAAAATCACGGTAATAAATTAAAAGATGTTTCATTTTAGGCTTTGACCAAAAATTAAAGGAACTGCAATTAAGATAGATAGATAGATACTCTTTATTGCACAAAACACTTTAGGACAAACATGTAACATATAATAGCATAATAGCTACACAGTAATACATACATAGTTAAGTTATACAGTTAATTATAATTACGCGAAGTAATAAAAAATGCGGATTATGCGATAACCTAAAACACTCTAATCCTTTTAAACAATTAATATAAAGGCTTTGTACGACCTATATCCACACAAAGAGTAATTAATTTTTTTAATTATGTTTATTACAGCATTATCAAAGAAACCTACAGTTCCATATCGGTTTTTTGAACGCCTCCTTGCGTTTGTTTTTAAACAACTTTCGAGACACAAAGTAGACTTTGTACCATTGTGATAGAGTTGAGAGTTGGCAGGGTTTAGGTTTCTTATCAGAAGGTAAACTGGAATTTAGTGCTTATGTCGATAATGCTGGCAGCTATTTGCAAAGCGGTCTGAAAATGTTTCTTATGGTTGTGAAGATCGAGATGTTTCACTGCAGTGCTTGACGTCATTAAGACTTTTTTTTATCTTATTTATTTGTTTTATCCAAATCATTTGTGTGATTTACCATCACAGTATAAGAGGCTACGCCATTGAAAATCTCATTGTTTTTATGACGCGTAAAAAAAGGGGATGAGCTAATTTTTTTTTATTGAAGAATGTTTCCTTTGTGTAATCCTACTAGCTTAATGCCCGCGGTTTCACCCCCGCGTAATTTCTTTTGTCAATTATCCCCCCTTTCCCCCCACATTTCTAGGATCAAAGTACTCTATGTCACCCGGAATTAAGAATTTTCCAAATCGGTTCAGTAGTTTCGAAGCCTATTCAATACAAACAAACCAATCTTTCCACTTTATAATATTAGTATAGGACATACATTATAAATGTGTAAACTTGAAAGTAGGATACATTACAATAACATTAGGCTAAAATTTGTCTGCCCGATTTGTCTCAAAATTCGCTAGTATCTCTAATTAAATACCTATTATATATTTACAACACAGTTATGTACAACTTTGTGAGTTTCCGCCCTGCACTTGACGGCTGGCTAACGGTTTTCATCTTGACGACTGCGGCCGCTGCATCTCTATTGCACTTTTACTGGATCTTTAATCATTTTGCCACACAGATGCGACTGCAATCAAGTAAAATAAAAATATTGAGGAAAGAGTGATCAGTTAATAACTATTCTAAAAATCTCTTGGGATATTACAAACTACTAAATTATGATAAACAAACAAAATAATAAAATATTATTATTTTTTAAAGTTCGAAAATAATAGAAGCCTTTTATTGTAAGCCGCATACTAAGCCATCTTAGCTCTTACATTAATCATACAGTTATAGCATGATATGTAGTTTTTTTTTTTTTTTTTTTTTTTTTATAAAGAGGCAGTCAGGATGACCTCACTCCAGTTTGCACTCTACACTGTGATGTGACTGATGTAAACATAGTCAAAATAAACTTTTTTTTATATTTATCTGTTTATATTTTAAAAACTTCAATGCACAGAAAAAAATTAGGTTACTTAGTTTTTTGGATTTAGAATGCTGTGTCTTTTTTAGTCAGCCAAGTAAAATTAAAACAAGTGATTATTATCTTGTTTATGTATGTAGTCGTTTTTTAAAAACGAGCTTATAGCACAGCTTCTCTGATACATTTCTAAATTTATAAATTATGCCCGAGTCGCATTACTGCATCTCTGTGGCGCCACTTAAGTACGCGGTTAGCGGAATATTTCATTTGAAAGAAATTTCAATTTAATTGCAACCGACATGAAAGCGGATATTTTAGTATTTTTCATGCCATTTGCCTGTCTGCTACACTTATACCTCCAATACCTAGAAAGGACACGACTTGTTACATCACTCGGTTTTCTACTTTTCTGCTTTAGAAATTATGATTTTATTTTCATTTTGTAAAGAGAAATATGATTCCGTTTATGTTTGGTTCATGGAAGATGGGGTTTTAATATACTAGGAAGTAGTGCCTGTTAAGGGTCTTTAGACATTTGCATGCCTCTTATATGGGAGCAGACTGGCAGTCTTACTCTCAAATGTAGAGTCAAGAAAATCATTCGTAGCTGAAGCCAAAATATCGGCCAAGAAAAACATTATTTTGTTCTCAAAGTTGAAATCCAAAAAAACAACCTCTACACGCAATTTTAATTTCCACAGCATTTCGGTGGAGTTTCCGTCGGCTCATCGGTTACCTACTATTTTCCCTGTCGGTGTCGGTTCGCCGATTGCTTTCCGTCCGACGCGTCACGTCGCCGTCACGTCGGGAACAATGCTACGTAGGGTGTACACGGTTTTGTTGTCGGTAGCGCCTGTTCTCTTCACGGGCGATTTTTCTCATGTCAGATGTGGTTTACAGGGTATTGGAAATATCGATTTTCAACTGAAAATGGATATTTTAATTTTTCTTTGCCTGATAAAGAGGGGAAGTAACATTGTTTTTCGCCAAACTGGATGTTTACTTAGTAACAGGTCCTCTTTTAGAAGCGGTATACAAGCATTTATGTGTCGGTATGCCTGTTTGATCGCGTCTTATGCCTAAACAGGGGAAAATAGAAAGAAGGTTGGTCAGACAATTCTATTATGAATAAGTTTTAAATATTTTAGTACTTTGTTTTTTAATACAGAGGCGAACGAGCACACGAGTGTGGCACCTAATGGTTAGTGATCAGTAATACCACAGAATATATTATACTAAAGTAATACCTACTCATGATCTCTTGTGACAAGAAACCTAGATGCATTGCTCGCCCACGAAAAAATATTGTAGATAAAAGGAGGAAGATCTAATTGGAAGGCACCTGCCTCCGGACAGTGAGGTAAAATTTTATTTTGGCAAATGAATTTGTAGGAGATCTAATGCTAACTTAAAATTGGAAGATCTTCCTCCGAGCTAGATCCACTGTGCTCGGGGACCAAGGTCCAATGTTCCATCTTTGGTTTTTTGTTTATATGCTAGCGGGCGGAAATAACTCTGCTAGCGCGATGCAGGATCCCATACTAATTCGTGTTCGTAAGTCAGCGCCTTCTGTAATCAGTTGGTAGAACTGTAGGTGGCGAGTTGCTTCATGTCTGTTGATCAAGTTAGAGGTCGCCAGAAATTTAAATCTTTCTAGAATACGTCTCAAGCGGAAAATAGTAGGCTAGGTATTTATAAAACGTAATTCCTGCGCAGGTGAAATGTTTTACAAACGAGTATTGCATCAACAAAGTTTGTTAAACTCTGATTTCAAACTATCTAGTTTCTTGTCGGTTTCTTCTTCTTACAGACTAAACTCCGAAGTCCGCTTTGGAATCACTTAAAGACAACAATTTCTAACTCAGTTCTACCATTTATAAGTAGTTTTTAAAGCAAGTGAATGAGAGTAATGGTCTGCGGTTTGCGAGTGATTCAAAGGCCATCATAATATGGCCAAGGCTGAAAGTTTGAGTCTGTGAAGAAAGGTTTCATAATTTAGATTTTAATCGTTTCGTTTTTGACCAATATTCAGAAACGTTTTTGATTGCACAGAAAGGTGCTTAACTGTGTAATTGTTGTAACAAAAACCTCATTCCTTAAGAAGCACTCGTAATAAAGCTTGTTAATGAGGTCAGTATCCATCTTTTTAAGGATTACTTAATATCAAAGACAAGGCCTTTGCCCTGAAGTGGCTGATACTGATATTCAATTAAGGCTTTAAGATCAAAGTATCCCAGCTTATGGCTGCACAAGTGCACATGAAGTTATTCTCTTTGGTGAAGTTTTCATCAATATAATAAATAAATGGGCCGTATCTGTATTTAGTAGAAGGTGGAGTCATTTTTGTGCGCCTATGTTCAGCTGCGGACGTGTTTCGGCTGAAATGCTGATGACAATAAATAGAAATATACGTTTACCCTCAGCTAGGGGATGAAGAATACTGGAGCATAGATATAGAGCAGGAGTAAATAAATAAATGGATTTATCAAATACTAGCCTTCCGGCCGCGGTTTCACCCACGCGTAATTTCTTTTTTCAAATATCCCCCCCTTCCCCTCACATTTCTGGGATCAAAAGTACCCTATGTTCACCGGGGATAGTGTGGCTTTCCAATAGTGAAAGAATTATTCAAATCGGTTCAGTAGTTTCGGAGCCTATTCAATACAAACAAACAATCAAATCTTTCATCTTTTTAATATTAGTATTATGGCCACCCCAAAGGGCAGTATTTGTGCCTTTTTAAATGTCCATATCCCGCCTCCATCTGTCAGCGGCAAGCCGGTCGCGCGTCATGCATAAAATAAACAATCCGTTTGTTCGTCACTGCGTCTGACTTTTTATTTTGCATCGGAATCGCTGATTTTGATGTTGAGCGATGAACGGACAAATAGATTTACAATTGAATGGATGTAGGGTTTATAGTTTGTTTTGGAGGACAACAATTGATACATAGGAAGTAGTGGTTGTGGTAATTATTTTTTGTTTGCCTTTTTAAAGCCGAGAAAATACGTTTTATTGACCACTTTTCTAACCATTTAAATAAAAATCTATTTTTTTAATTAACATTATAAAATGTTGATTTGATTCCAATGAAACCATAGTTTAAACGCCGGAAAACTTACCCGACCAAAAAGTATTCTCATATTAAAAACACAGTTGTACTGCCACGCCCGTGCATAGTTTTTTTTTTTTTTTTTTTTTTTTTTTTTTTTATACTAGGTCAGTTGGCAGACAGACACGCAGCCCACCTGATGGTAAGCGGCCACTGCGGCCTATTCCATTGAGGGACGCTTCACCTGGAAACGTCCCTCAATGTGCTGCCAGACTGTAGACTCATCTGATCTTCGAGCCTCTGATTGCAAGTGTACTGGCTCCCACATTAATATTGCCGGAACACAGCCAGAGCTGTTATGGCGGCAGATTTCACCTGTGGGGGTGGTAGCTAGCCAGTCGGACTCTGAAAAAGCCCTACCACCAACCAGACCCAAGGCGGGAATCGAACCCACGACCTCCGTGTTTTTATACCCGAGCGGCTTAGCCACTGTTCCACGGAGGCGGTCATTCCGAATAAAATAAATATTCACCCACATACATTTATTACATAGATTTAAACGCGCCAGGCTAAGGGCGAGTTACTGCACATGCACAGACAGCAGGTACCGGATCTATTGTTATGTGCAGTGCTGTTTATAGCAATACCTACTCTATTGCCTGGTATATTGCGCAGTAACGGTAGCTTTACTGACATTACCAATTTTTAGGTTTCCTTTCGTGTTATACTATGTTTACTAACCAATGAGGGATACAATTTACATCATTTTTAAATTCGGAACTACCCTCGTTTTTGATGAAATAGGTAGGCAAACGAGCAAGTGTTACATCTGATGGAAAGTGATGGCTTCTGTTTTGCGACTAGGGTCTCAGATGCGTACCCGCCTTTAAGAAAAACAAAAATTAATATGGACAGGATGGGACGAGACATGGAGATGAAAAAAAGATAAGGAAAGGCGATCTCCGGCTCTTTCATTCTCATTCAAATTTACTACTCATACAGTCAGTCTTTTGCGGGAGATGGTACTTGACCTATCGAGCAGACCATTTTGACTGACAGATAGGAGTTTTTTGCAGTATAATAGCTCTACACCACAATTGGCATTAACAAAATAAGTCAGGTAAACATTAATTTGTTGCTTTTCTACATTTAATACCAAGACTAACGTATTTATTTTGACGTTTAATTTTTATTTACATAGATAAAAGCCCTAAAAAGAGAAGAATGAAGTAAAAAAGAAATATGTTTAAATTAACTTGTAATAAATGAAGTAATGCGAACGAGCTCTACTTAAAAAAACTCATTGAACGAAGAATCCTTTCGCGACTTATTAATATTATTAATTTATTCCGTTTCAATTTACATTCAGGAGCGATTCTTTCGCGGAAAATGCAATTAAGTGCAACGGGGGTAAGGCGTCTTCGTTCCAGTCCAATATTACAGTTTACTATTCATTTTCCTACATTTACTAGGAAGTTTTAGATCGATTTCACGACAATCTAACCTGGATGATATGTAAAGAAACGTCTTCCTAGCAGTATTCCAGCTATGGCGGCCAATCTCATCAACCAATTATGCACGATATAATTACAGTGCGCTGTGGAAACTAACAAAAATCAGTGACAAAAAAATTGCCGTCCAAGCATATCATGGCTATGTCTGCTCTCTCTTGAGATATGCTGTTCTTGTTTGGGGAAATTCATGCCATATAAATAGAGTTCTTATAGCTCAAAAGCAGTGTATTCGAGCAATTTGCAATGTAGACAGTACAACATCTTGTAGACCTCTTTTTAGGGCACTGCAACTACTAACAGTCACATGCTTATACATCTACGAAGTCTGTGTATTTACAAAAACAAATCTGATCTTATTTCAAACCAAAAAAGATATTTGCGGATTCAATACTAGGCATCCTGATAGACTTAATCATCCCGCAATCAAAACCACACTATATAGCCAAAATGCCTACTGTATGGCTACAAAAATATACAATAGGTTAGATAAGGAAATGAAACTGTTGCCTATAAAAACCTTTAAGATAAAACTCAAGAAATCGTTGATTGAAAATTGTTTTTATTCCATAGAGGAGTTTTTTCAATATTTCCGAAATTAAGTGAAAACTCTTCTAGGTATCATGGAGCCCATATATTTCTTCAGGTGCTAGAAATAATTGACATTTTAACTGTAATTCCTGATTATAAAACGTGATAATTTTAATTGTATTTTTCTAATTCCTGATTCATTGTAACATGATAATTTTATGTGATCTTATCGTAAATATTATGTGTATTATGTATTGGCTACTGTAATATTATGTTTGGATGTTAGTAATTGTAATTTTACGAAAATTTTGCATGCCAGATACTGGTGAATTGTGCGAACTTTACCTTGTATGTACCATCTTCTGTACCACTTTTCGTGCAAATAAATGAATTGAATTGAATTGAATAAAAAAAAAATACAGTGCACAAGTAAGTGCGCATGCACTGATGCACTCTCTGTTCCCTTAACTCTCATATTGCGGTGGGATAGCAGTCTGACTCGGTTGACCCGGGGATAGGCTGGGCAATAGCCACAAGGGGGGCACCGGCTCGTCCCAATCGGGTGTGAAGGGGAAACCGGGAAAGTTAAGTGGGTAGTGGAGTTTAGTCTTGAGTCCCACACACGGCCGCGGGTCTAGCTAGCCCGCGGTTATGGCGCATAAACGCATTCTCCTCCGAAAAAAAAAGGTCTGACTTAGCCGAAGAGATATCAGGTACCAACCGCTTTACGTGCTTTTTGAAAGGTTTTTTACACCACCAACTTCTAGACTCCGAACTGTGACTAAGTATTTTTCGAACTACCAAATCAGCTCTATCCAGGATTTGAACCCAGGACAAATACAGCGACCATGTTGGATTTCCAACTAACTATCAACGACTGTCCTTTTGATTCCAAATAAAATTTCCTTTCATAGCAATTCCTGGTATGTAATATCACACATATTTTCCGCTAACTGGTGTTCTGGGAATCGAACCGGTATTTCCTCAGGTTCAGGTGTTATTGTTCCTACTGCGCCTCTGCAATTTTTCCAAGCTGCCGCTGCTAATTTGAAAGAACGCCATCTAACGGCAATTACGTTGCACTAGATCATTATTTGTTGCATTTTATGGTCTTTACGCTACTAGAGTAGGTATCGCGTTTGTCGGTGGAGCACGATTTTGCATGATCATCTTAATTACGTTAACTAATTGGTTGCGTTTTTGGCTGAATTATAAATGATTAATTACTATTATTTGTTCTATATAACATATATATATTGTTTTTTTGTGATTCAGACTGTAACTGTGATTTTCTAGGATTACGTAGGCAAAACCACTTTTAAACGTAGCCGGTCTATATCATACACTTTGAAAAGCTTAACTAAATCGCGAAATTTTATCGATGAGGAACTTCCATTTATACAAAATGTTTATTTTTTTTCTGTAATTAGAATAAAGAAAAGACTTTTTCACGCTAGGACCTTGTTTATGTAAAATGGTTAATACAACAGTGTAGAAATACATTATAGCAAAATACTCAAATAGCTAATAGAGGAGCCTCGTTAATTAAGTAAAAACAAAGCTATGGCAACTCTTCTTACGATCTGCTCTGGCTACGTCAACTAGGCGATATCTAGAATTTGGCTATTATGTCACTCTTATTAGAGTTGACGTTGAACTCCCTACAGGAAGACTGTAGTACGAAGTAAAAAGAAATGCGTAATAATATGAGCTACAAAGAACTTTAAACGAATACTGCAAGCCTTCGTCAGTGAATTTCAAAGACAATCGAAACTTTAGCCCTCGGGATTTGCGAATCCCAAGCGTACGGTGACGCGTTACGACCGGGTTTGCGTTGACAGCTAAGTTGCTATGCCTCAAGTGGTACTACAAGTGGACTAGGGTTGGCAAACATGACCATTTATAAAATAAGAATATGTGGGAAAGACTCATGCTTTCCAATGGAAGCATTCAGACTAACACTTAGAAAAATGTTTGTTAAATCTGACTGCAATGGCACATTTGGTATAAACTATTTTTGTAGTGTGTTACCAATTATTGTTGTGTCTGAGTATTACTAATATTTTAAAATAAAATAAAATCCGTGTGACGTTGTCTTGCTGATATTATAACGTATCGGAGATCAAAATTACACGTATACGGTAACGACAACCCACCAGCACAGGAGTCAGTGCTATTTACAAATTAATGCATTACTTAATATACTAGGATTAAAGTTTACAAGCGTGATTATTAAGCCAGTACCAAATATTGTTAGGATAACTTGATATCAAGTTGCCCTGCAGTGGGACATTAATAGGCTGATACTATACTTTTTGAAGGTTAATAAAACGTAGTTGTGGCAGCCCTGTGTACAGAGAGCGCGGATGCACTGAGATGCAATCTACGTCCCGGCGAGTTCGGGCGTGAGTGCATGCACGCAAATTGTGGACTTTGCGCCGAGCGGGAACGAAACACGGGATACGGGAGGTTTTGTTGTGTTACAAATCATATCCGAAGTTTTGAGTGCAAGTCTTAGCTTACAAGTGTTTGAAAGCTGTATGACGTAATGTTTGGTTTGCCAAAACTTCCGATTTCTTGATGTTATTATAATCCAAAATGGTGATTGTACCTAATAAAAAGACACCATTCTAGCGTTTTGTTCAGTTATTGAAAAAAAAAACAATGGTGCTAAAATTCTATTGGTCACATGGCGTAGTTTTCGGAAAAATGTATGAAGTTAAGTTCATGATCAATCAATTGTTTAGGAAATGTTTCACCATCGAAACATTTCTCATGAATAACTAAAAGCTACACAAATTCTTTTAACAGTTAGTATTTAAGAATACACGAAAAGCTTTGTAAAAATCGTAGTCCTGCCGCTATTATAAGGAAATTTTAATATTTTTAAAAAGCACCACAAACAAATTCAGTAAAAAATAAAAATCTCCATTCCCACGTACATTATCATCCATTTGCGGCATTAAAAGCGTAATGCATCAAAAAAAGCGAATCTAGCCGGAACAAAGCCTTATAATAAACACACGTATTCTAAAACCTCATTGTATTGTACACAATGTATTTAAGTGGTCCTGTCGAGTGGACCATTCGATGTTTGGTTCCGTACGTATATCTTTTATGGTGCGTCTATGCTTACGAAGCGAACACGAGCGGCGCACGAGCGGAGCACGAGCCGATCCAAAATTCGTGTACTGTGGACGGACTTGGAGCCTCGAACGAGCGCGCTTCGAGCATTCGTTTCGTGCTCGACTGTGCTCCGCCCGTAGACAGAGAAAACTATAGACAAATTGCATACAAATTGATAGTATCTATCGCATTCACACAAGAAAAAGAGGGCGATACGGATAGACCACGTAAAAGAAAGAGATAGAACTACACAATTTTTTGTCTCGCACCGCGTGCCGGTTTTTCGATATTTAGGCTGAAACTATGTTCGAGGAGAGATCGTCGTAGGCTCGTGGCAGGCTCGTTGTGCGTCCACACTTGTCACGCGAGCAGAACGGTTCGACTCGTGCTCCGCTCGTGCGCCGCTCGTGTTCGCTTCGTAAGCATAGACGCACCATTACGTCTTCATTGCTGAAGGATCTTGCAAAATTCCGTAGTGAAAGAAGTTGCCTCCACTTATACTACTTATTTAGTCACATCACAAGCTTATTGTCACGACAAGACTCAAACAACTGTCACTCTTTTACATTGTTGTATTTCTTGTGAATCAAAATTTTATAAAAGACGTATTATTAATTTATTTGTAATTACTACCTTAGTTCTAATTGGAATTAAGAAAGTATTAAATTAGGCATTTATCTGCTGCGTGAACACCTGTGATAAGTTGAGTTTTTGCTCCTACTATATTTTTTTTAAAACGGTATAAGCAAATCAGTTATTTCTTGCGTTTTAGTCCCTGTATTGATGTCCATTATCTGTATCACAAGTCAACTCTCAACTCCGTTCCCCTAATTTCACAGCGGATCCCAGAACCCACATTGTGCGGAGAGCTCTTGAAAGCCGGATATTTTACCGGTAAAAGGCCCATC
The DNA here is from genome assembly GCA_949319885.1 of Mecyna flavalis. Classification (NCBI taxonomy): domain Eukaryota; kingdom Metazoa; phylum Arthropoda; class Insecta; order Lepidoptera; family Crambidae; genus Mecyna; species Mecyna flavalis. The sequence goes on from OX439439.1 coordinate 17,291,437, forward strand.
ATTTTGAAAATTACCGGTTGGAAAAAATGTCGGTAGCCCGTCGTTTTACATGTACGAGTAATATGTGAAATTCTTGGCGACGATGTTAGAGCCTTTAGTGGCTTCGTATGAATTAGGCTTTAGCGGGTAAAGCCATTATGATGATGTATTAGTTCAATCTTAGAAGATAGCTAGCTTTTATGGCCTAACCTAGGCCGTGGCTTTGCCAAAGTAGCTGATCATTTGTTATTACCTAAATGAATAAGATTAAGGATATTTAAAAATTTTGCTGCTTTAAAATCGTAGACCGTAGCCATTTTCGTACTAACTATTATTTTTATAACTAACATAAACAAACGAAATTGAATTTAAGACGTAATTTAAAAAAGGCTTGTTTAAAAGTTGTAGCTACTACCTAATTAAACTACAAACATATTTAAAAAATATCAATTGATTACTATGACGGAACCTACAATAGATACACAGTTTCATTATATTGTTATTATAAGAAAACCCAACGATTTGTACTTTAAAAAAAATGATTGCAGTTTCCTTATGTCAATCACTGCTAAATGTGGCATCGCCAATAGGGGTAAAAATACAACAACCTATGTATATTTTTCTGAATACAACAACCTATGTATATTTTTCTTTTATGCCATACCTACACCTGTTGCTTCTTGGAGACCGAGTCCCACCATAAAGGATTTCCTCAAAAGTCCCGAAAACTTTCTCAATAATAACTCAGAGTTTCAAAGGACCTTGACTATTAATTTTGCGTCCTTAAATATAGCCGTTGCGCCGAGTAATTTAAACTAGTGCGGTTAAACGGACCGCCTCGGAAACTTCGTTTATTTACCAGTATTGTTTTGTTAACTGTAGTTTTCGCAACGCACAGTGCAAAATTGGCAGTAGTATGTCAAAATGTCCTTATTTATATAGGCTACAAAAGGACTTATAAATCGAAAAGTAATAATATGATTCTACTGCCGGTTCGGAATGCTGTTTCTGTTGAGAAGATCTGGCAAGAAACACGATAGTTATTCTTGCCGGATCTTCTCAATAGAAACGAGAAATAGAAAAATTATAAGCCAAGCAGTTCCCACAATAATAGTTGCCGAAGTAAAACCGTGGCAGAAAAATTCGCTTGTAAAGATGATACAGGTTAACGGACTCACAAAAAGTCTATCCACAAATTTACATAATAGGTAGCGATTTTAAACGGTGGGTGACACATACTCGTATATTATACACCTATGTCACTAGTTATACAATACAGTGAACTGGTTTATTTAAAATAACTGTTTTTGATTATTCATAAAAATAAAGGAGCTCCATTTGTTTCTCCTTCTAATTTCACCTCTGTAAGACCTTTTAATAGTACCAGGAAATTAGTATATTCTCCCTTAATATACAAACATCCTCGATGTCAGTTCACACTATAAAAGGATGTGACCCGAAGTTTGAATTGTATTAATTAATCACCACATAACGGCCGGTTCACTCACACATGTCTCCGTTTTACTGTTCCGTTTTGTCGTGTACGTTTTTTTCGTCGATGGCGTATGTAGTTATATGAGCGACTTCACACATGGCACAGTATTCTGTATACAGTATCACGAACGACAAAAAAACGTACACGATAAAACGCTACAGTAAAACGGAGACATGTGTGAACCGGGCGTAATATGTACATAATTGGTACGGACGGCAGCAGATCAACCTACCCTAATCTGTCAAAAATTCTCAATTGAAAGAGAAGACTGTGTAGTGAATAAAGCTGAAAATGGGTTGTAAAAATTTGACAGATTGGGGTAATCTGATGTGCTGTCGACTGTACAAGTGCATAAATGAACGTACTGTAATTTGCTCCTCTGTGTCCAGACTAGCTGTAAAGCCGTCAAGTAGCCCGCGAACAGAATTTAACTCACCCTGTATAATTACACGTTCTAGTCGGGATTCTGCTTTAATCAAAGAATAGTAGTTAATTTCCCTTTATAGAGCTGTTTAACGGGATTAGTACTCGCTAGAACTTGATTAACACTTCTGCAAAATGTTATTGTTCTGGATTTGCTTTTCAAATTGAGTCTGCAGTCTGCACCTGTCTTTGGTACATTTGGTGTTTTTGTTATTAGAGGAAGCAACGATAATGTTGTTCGCCTGATAGTAAATGAGTAGCTCATTAGTATCTCACTAATATTGTAAACGGGCTAATATTTTATTAACACGTTTAGAGATCTTTTTTTTAAATATACAGGTGCTACAAATCTATAATTTTAGTTTTAATAAAGGGTTTACTTTTCCTTTACATTATACCTATTTTTTATTTTAGTATCTCCGTCTGTGTTTTAAAGTATTGAACTGTATGGTGTATCAAATACGTGGAAAATTTATTAGATTATGTACATAATGCAAATCATAATTTTATGAGTGATTGCCCTCCAAATATGCTTTTAATGTCTTATTTTTGATTTGATATTATACACTTGTGTGAATGTACTCTTGTGATCGTCGAGCATTTCAATCCTTTAATTGCAAAACAAGTAATGTTGCCACCCGTCCGCATTCGATGGGCTATGTTCGTCCGTTTTGCGCCATCGCATGAAACTTAGATTAAAGCTAACCGCACTGGGCACGTAAAATATTTATCGTTAATGTTTTACCATTCGTGAAAAATAGGATCCCATGCGAGGCGTATAGTACGTTACGAGGAAATTGACCAAACGCGCGACGGTTCCGTCCAACATATTATATGAAAAGAATCAGCAGTGTGGTTCAATATAAATTATTTAACTGTTTTCAAATGTTTCCAATTCAAAAAGTATATTTAAAAACATAAAGGTATTAACTAATACTTAAAACCAACCACTGTGATACCAACAATGATAACACAATTATGTTGAACGTTTTCTGTTTATTTAGTTTACCTATACTTCCTAAGATTAATTAAGAAAGTATGTAAATTACCTCAATACTGACTGCAACAAGTTTAAACTTGGATACATACATATACAATCCAACCCAAAACCTATTTCATTACTAAATTAAAAGGTTTTTTCAATTGGCGAGTAGATCCCCAGGAAAACTCGATACATCGCTACCGCATTTCACCTGTCTTTTAACTTTTCAAAAACCGCACTTCAGGCTTTTAAAATAAAGTTCTAAATCATTTAGAAGGCAACTAGGGCGTTTAATTTAATAGGATGCGTGTATAGGAAGACAGATATCCAAGTCATCATTTCTCAAAGTGTGGACGCTCTTGTGGGAGTTGTAAACCTCAAGTCGCTAGTAAAATAACTCGACTTGCACACTGTTGAATAATTGATTTGTTTATATTCATTTAATGATTTTTTAACAACTAATATCGAGCAGTCATGGTGTAGAGTTCGGGTACTATGAATAAATACTTTGACTTTGACTTTATGTTTGTAGGTTTAGGCTCAGGAGTTCAGGACTTATAAATATCGTGTGAGATTTGTTTGCACTTTATTCTCCTTGGGTGCAATCGGCAAGGCGACGGATTGTCCTTCTTCGGGTGTAATGGCAAAATAACATGGAGAAGTGGTTAGTGGGACGCTTCAGTCCCGAGTCCCACACGCGTCTCTTATCGCCGATGGCCACTTTCTTCAATAAAACAGGGGGTCGCAAAAAGTTTGAGAGCCGACGACGTTTGTTGATACTCGTATGTATTCGCATTTTAATAGGCATTCAGGGAAAGCCTTTAGCAAACATAATATTTGCGGCGGCTGCGTAAACGTTGGAGGCAAATTGTTTTATGAAGGCGCGATTGATTGACGTCAGCGTCTATTTGAATTTCTTCGGGACTCGACGAGGATTTATCAAATGATATGGGGACGGGAAATTTGTATTGATATTATTTCTGTTCATACACAGAAAAAGCTTGGTAATCAGTCGATTTTGCTGTAACCGGTATAAAACGTTTCAATACGTGATAAAATGTTTTCCCCGATGGCGGATTCTAATCCTGCCTGGAAAAACATGCATGTGATCAAAATTATGTTTGTTCTGTGTAATCAAACTCAAAGGTGACTGACTGACTGACTGACATAGATATCTATCAACGCACAGCCTAAACCACTGGACGGATCGGGCTGAAATTTGGCATGCAGGTAGATGTTATGACGTAGGCATCCGCTAAGAAAGGATTTTGATCAATTCCCACGTGAACGGGAACCACGCGGGTGAAACCGCGGGCGCCCGCTAGTCAAACTCAAAGGTGACTGACTGACTGAGTGATATAGATATCTATCAACGCACAGCCCAAACCCCTGGACGGATCGGGCTGAAATTTGGCATGCAGGTATATGTTATGACGTAGGCTAAGAAAGGATTTTGATCAATTCCCACGTGAACGGGAACGGCCGCTAGTATTTCTATAATTGTGGTACCGTAGTGGCTTATTATACTTTATGAAATTAAATCACATTTATCCTTAATTTGCATAGTGACTGCAATAACTGTATACTATACGAAATGAACATGGAAACGATTTAAATGTTATTTAACATTTAAATCCGTATAATCTGGGTGTCAGGGACTTGGGTGCAAACCCGGCTTTCACCCGGACAGACAAAGGAATTTTGTTTTTGTAGTGGGCATTAAAATATTTCATCGCGTTTTCACTTTGGGAGAATTTTCTTTAAAAGTAGGTAATGAAAACTATTAACTGATAGTAAAATATATTTAGGCTATACATATCTGATGGAACTCAAAATAAAAAGACGGAGCTGTGAAACAAACGACGCGTGTATTCGGCAAAACAGAAGACAATCAATCAAAGACAAGACAAATCGGAACAGGAAGTATCAACTAGTAAAAAGGATGCGTTCATATTTCTACATCCTCCCTTGAACGTAGACCCATGCCATTCAGGAACTGGTGATGCTTCGGTTTCGCCAGAGCTTTGGTCAGGCAGTCAGCAATCATCGAGCTTGTAGGGATGTACTCGATGTGGATGTCACCAGATTTGACCTTTTCACGAATGTAGTGGTGACGTACATCAATATGTTTACTTCTAGCATGATAAGCAGAATTACCTGTAAGATTAATAGCACTTTGATTATCACAAAACAAAGTAATAATTGTGGTCTTGACTGAAGGCCACAATTCGCTGTGTAATTGTCTCAGCCACAGAGCTTCTTGAGTAGCTGCTGAGATTGCCATATATTCTGCTTCGGTAGTGGAGAGTGCAATGGTCTGTTGCCTTTTAGAATTCCATGATATGGCACCATTCTGGAACATAAATACATATCCAGTACAAGATCTTCTTTCTTCTGTACATGAAGCCCAATCAGAGTCACAGTATCCTGTGATACCTTGGCTGACAAAGCTATACAATATTCCAAGATTTTTAGTCCCCTGCAGATATCGAAAAATCCTTTTAACAGCAGTCCAGTGTTCTGAAGTTGGGGCTTTATTGTAACAACTCAGAGTATTTACTGCATAGCATATATCTGGCCGTGTACCCTGTGAGATATATAACAAGCAACCTATTGCTGCCTGGTAAGTTATTTGCTCCATTACTTTATTATCAGGGGATTTTGAAAATTTTAAATCAGTTTCCATCGGTGTCCCCACAGGTTTGCTGTTTTCTATTCCAAATCTTTCCAGTGTACTCTCTATGTATTTTGTTTGATCTATGAAAATTCCCTTTTTATCATATGTAATTCTTAAACCAACATAATAATTAGCTTTTCCCAAGTCCTTCATATTAAATTGTTGAAATATCTTGCTCTTTATGTCATTTGCAAACTGTTTATTATTAAAAAACAATAATAAATCATCAACATAAAGGGTTAAATATATAATACTTCCATCACTATGGTGTATATAAAACACACATGGATCCAATTGTGACCTTTTAAACTCAATCTCAAATAAATAATTTTCAAGTTTTTGATTCCATGTTCTGCTGGCTTGCTTTAACCCATATATACTTTTATTAAGTTTACATACTTGCTTATCTCCATTTTCATAATAGGGTGGTTGTGTCATGTACAACTCCACATCTATATCACCCTGAAGAAAAGCTGTGATGGCATCTAATTGCTCAATCTGTAGCTTACATTTAGCTGCCATTCCAAGCAGATATCTAATAGAAGTAAGGCGCACTACAGGTGCATATACTTCTGTAAAGTCAACACCATAAACTTGTTCATAAACTTTGATAACTAATCTTGCTTTATGCTTAGCAATGTTTCCATTAGAATCAAGTTTTGTTTTAAAAACCCACTTACAGGGAATGGCCTTTTTACCTGATGGAAGTTCTGTGAGACTCCAAGTTTTGTTCTCTAATAATGAATTATATTCACTATCCATTGCATTTTTCCATTCTTGTGCATTTTCACTATCCATTGCTTGCTTCACAGTCTGAGGATCGTGCAATAAAGTACTCTTCTTTGGTACATCTTGACAAAGGTAGGTAGGCATCACCCCATTTTTTCGAGGTCTCAGGTTTCGAGTGACTGGGAGTCCTGGGCTCAGGTTTATCTTGCGTTCAGGAACATAGTCTTCATCATCATGATCATCCTCAGTTGGTTGCAAGCTATCATTACCCTTGACTGTACTCATACTCATGAATGAGTTTTCCTCGCTGTCAGTGGTCTCATTTATGTTTTCATTTTCTTCATTTACTGAATTATTTAGTGAAATCTCTGCAAAATCTTTCTTCATACTTTCTTCTAAAAATACAACATCCCTGCTTCTGATAATTTTTCCTTCATTTTTATCATATAATCTATACCCTTTAGATTCAGGGCAATATCCAACAAATATAAATTCTCTTGATTTGCAATCCCACTTTAGCCGCTTTTCTTTGGGTATGTGCATCATGACTGGACAGCCAAAAATCCTCAAATGTTGTAAATTAGGCTTTGTACCTGACCACATTTCTTCAGGAGTTTTATAATCTAATGATTTGGTTGGCGAGTGATTTATCAAATAAGCAGCAGTAAAAACTGCCTCTCCCCAAAACTTCTTTGGTAGTTTAGCATCTATGAGCATGCATTTGGCACGTTCAACCAATGTCCTATTCATTCTCTCACTCATTCCATTTTGTTCCGGAGAATATGGTATAGTAAATTGCCTTTTGATTCCCGATTCTTTGCAGAATTTATCAAATGCTTCATTGACATACTCTTTGCCATTATCACTTCGTAATATTTTTATTTTAGCCTGTAACTGATTTTCCACAAGCTTCTTGAATTCTTTAAAACGGTCAAGAACTTGAGACTTTGAATGCATAAAATAAACTGATACCTTTCGTGAATAATCGTCAATGAATGTAACATAATATCTGGATCCACCAAGTGACTTTTCTTCCATGGGACCGCATACATCTGAGTGTATTATCTCTAGAAGACCCGAAGCCCTTGTGCCAACATGTTTGAATGGTTGCCTTGTTTGCTTTCCTTGTAGACAAGTATTGCATGTTACATTCCTCTCTTGACATATTTTAGAATCTATACCTTCAGCTGAGTCATTTAGTTTAAGTAGATTTTGATAATTGAGATGACCCAATCTCTGATGCCATAGTTGAGCTGTGGAAAATAAAGCAAATACCTCATTATGTATCATATATAAACTGTTTTGTATGTATCCTGTCATTACTAGTTTAGAGTTTTTATATATTCTGCAACAATTCTCATCAAATTTTACTTTACAGTTATTCTTGGTGACTTGATGAATTGAAAGCAAGTTTACTGCTAAATCTGGGACATACAAAACATTTGTAAGCTGTACAGTGCCAATTAACTTTTTGCTCTCTCCGTCATAGCTTTGTATATTTACTTTACCACAGCCCCTGACAGGCAATAGCTTATTATCTGCAACTGTTATATTTTTAACTGAAGCGGGTTCAAAATCATACATCAAACTTTTATTGTTAGTCATGTGCATCGCAGCTCCTGAGTCAAGGTACCAACAGTTGCTTTGCAGTGTAGGAGAAGCAGGAAATGCAGCCACAAAGCCAGAAGTCTCATCAGACTTTTCATTTGATTTATTAGAGTTAGTACCACGACTTGAGCCTTGGTTCATGCGGCAAAATTTAGCAAGATGGCCATGCCTATTACACTTAAAGCACCTGGGGCCTTTGCCCGAAGGTTTGTAAGGTTTGTAAGCCTTTGCATTACTTTTATGATAATTTGAATAAAATGCCGCTGAATCATTTTCATCTTTGACATCCTGAAGGATTTTTGTTTTTACTAAATCTGTACTTATAGTCACACCTGAGCTTTCCATCGCCATAATCATGGGTTTATATGTTTCTGGTAGCCCTGCGAGGAGGAGCGTACCCAGCCACTCATCATCAACATGAAACCCAATATTCCTGAGCTTGTGTGCACAAGTAATAACCTTGTTAACATAATTTTCTACACTCCCACAGTTTTCTAAATCTGTAGTAATTAACTCACGCAGCAAACCTACCTTTCTAGTCAAGCCGGAGTCATCAAAAGCTTTACGCAAATTATTCCATACCTCATGTGAAGTTTTCGCTTCTTGGATGTGAATATAATTAATAGGATCAACCAGTAATATGATTTTTGTCCTAGCTTTTGTGTCGTCGCTTTTTGTAAAGGTGGTTTCGTCGTCGTGTTTCACGCATTTCCAGAGATCCTCATGTTCCAGGTACGTCTTTACGGCAAAACTCCACGTGGCATAGTTATCACGTCCTTTTAACTTTTCAATGTTAATCAAGTTTCCACTCGATGCCATTGTTGTAAAATTTGCTGAAAAGAACCCTGAAACTCGTGAGATTCGCGACTGAGACGGATTGAGGTTAGTTTTAACTTCAAATTACTTTTCGCGGATCACACTAAGAACTTTCCCTAATCTACGCTAATCGGGCGCCTGGGCCCATAACCTAATGAAAACTACACACATCAACACTGTCTAGGGATATTTAGTATAAAGTTCTTTAAATCAAAAAATATTGGTCAGTTTTAAAATCTTGTGAAGAAAGCTTATTTCGTCAGCCATTTTGAACGATTCTAAATTTGAATTCGAAAAAATAAATTAAAAACAAACGATTTACGCGGAATAATAGTAGCGAAGTCCGTAGGTTTAATTTACCGACAGTAGTTTTTGGCAATTTTTTTGTGGCAAATTTTAGTTTTTTAACAAGTTATTGATTAATTTTGAATTAATGTTATTGTTTGCATCATGTAGCGGCGCCATTTATCGAGAGAGGAGATTTTAATGGCAGTAGTAATGCTCCAAGCTGGGGCTGCTTAACAGAGCATTGTTGAGGAGATTGACACAAGGCAAAAGGTGATATCAAGGTCATGGTCACGTTATCGTGTTACTGGTGAAGTGGCTAAAAGATACCCAGGCGGAAAGCGCATAACCACTCAACGAAAAGACTGATTTTTGCAAGTTGCCGCGAGAAGACAACCAAATGTTACGGCCATGCAATTGGTTCAGAGGCTCCAGTCAGAGCACCAGTTGCTTGTGGGTGACCAAACTGTAAGAAAGAGGTTGCATGAAGCTAATCTTCATGCTCGCAGACCGTTTCGTACTCCAGCCCTACGCAAAAAAAATCGTGGACGACGACTAGAGTGGGCTCGTGAACATTTGCTCTGGGAAGATAACCAGTGGTTTGTGGTGCTGTTTACCGATGAGTCTCGCTTCGGTTTCCATCCCGATAAACATAGAGTACGTGTTTGGCGAATTCCTGGTAGTGAGAGCCGCCCCCAACACCCTCAGGAAGTCCATCCACACTACGGCGGGACAATTATGGTTTGGGCAGGAATTCATGTTGATGGGAGAACAGACCACGTTTGAATCAGAAACACCATGACGGGTGAAAAATGCCGTAAAGAGGTGCTAGTACCAATAATCTACCCCTATCGACTACAGATGGGCCAAGAGTTCGCGCTCATGGACGATAACGCCCGTCCTCACACAGCGAGAGTGGTGACGAGCTGGCTGCAGGAGCACGACCAATCAGTCTTAGGCTGGCCCGCTCAATCGCCTGATCTAAACCCCATAAAACACGCGTGGGACATGCTCCAAAGAAGGGCTTTGAGGAATTTTCCTGCAAACATTGCGACGGAAGAGCAACTTTTTACGCATCTTAGCCAGATCGGACAATATTCTGCAGCAAGACTTTGATAACTTAATCCAAAGCATGAAAAACCGTTGCAGGACCGTTATTAACGTCATGGGTGGTTTTACTGACTACTGATTTTTCACATTACTGTTAAAAACATAATATTTTTTTCTTATTTTTCACTTTTCCTTGAGAAAAACATTCATTGTTAGTTTACCATTATTTCGCATTTTTTCTTTATTTGAAGAAAATTTTTTATGCCAAAGAAAACAGTATTTTTTTAATTCTAAAGTATAGCCTAATAAGTAAGCTTTATAAAAATATATATATGTTGTATGTTATTTTTAATATATTTTAGGTTAATTGAGTTTATACAAAATATCCCTAGACAGTGTTGATGTGTGTATTAACTGATAGTAAAATATATTTAGGCTATATCTGATGGAACTCAAAATAAAAAGACGGAGCTGTGAAACAAACGACGCGTGTATTCGGCAAAACAGAAGACAATCAATCAAAGACAAGACAAATCGGAACAGGAAGTATCAACTAGTAAAAAGGATGCGTTCATATTTCTACAGTAGGATTAAGTTTAGTTTTTAAGCCGGTATTTTTATGAATTAACTTTTCTGATCTTATATTTTCGCGGGAATTTTTCTCTTCGAAACCAATTCACTAGCGGTTTATCAGCTATCTTTTAAGTGAACTCTCATCCTGCTGTGAACTGCAGTATTTCCTTATTGTTTGCTTTTATAGCGGATGAGTACAATGGCTCCATTTGACCTAAAGAGTAACTACTAAAAGTTATCTATGTGTTTAATCAAAATAAAATTTCTTATGCTGAATTTCTTCTTACCTGTTGTTTAATCTTTGCGCAAAAGAATAACAAAAGTTCATCCATCCATATAAACTTCTACTTTAAAATTAGTGAGTTGTGTAAATGACTAAGTTTAATCAAGGCGCTACTAAAAATGACGCGTCATTCTGGTAGCATCACACTGTTATCAGAATCATTAAAATATAATTCACAATTATCTTTTGACTATAAGTTAAAATAGGTGGTAGTGAACAGACAGATAATTTAGCGTTTTTACAGATAAAAAAAAAAATTCTTACGTGAATGCATTTAACCCTGTAGTCCTCACGCGGTTTCATTGTTCCCCGCGACATGATCTCGTCCGCTGTCGGATCTATCCGGCTCTTTTTGGTACGCCGCGTGTTTTAGCTTTGTTTAATACATCGTTCTTTGGTTTGGAAATAAGAAATGGTACTCGGAAATTGTGGATATTTTAAACAATTTATTTACTTATTTTAAAGCTTTAATTGTTTCTTAAAACTTTTCAAACAGTCTACAAAGTACAAACCTAAACTGTATACAAAACATATGATATATTTAGTTCTGATATATTTAAATTCATTAGCATATAATACTCCAATGCATGAGCGGTAACGGTACTTAAAGCATCTGTTTATATCATGCAATTCAGTGTTCATAAAGTAGTATACCTTTGATGCTCACAGGCGGTCTCGTCGGTTTGTGTACGTTTACCCAAATATTGTGAAAATATGTTGTGTGTGAGAATATTGCAGTGCTATGGCATTTTATTTGCTAGTCAGTAACAAGTTATTTTTTAGAAATTAAATATACAACATAATATGCTATGGTAGAATATGATATGGTATGTAATAAATAACATAAAATACAGATATACATAAAAGCTGGAAGAAACACGGGTATAATAAAAATGCCTACATTTTCAATTCTTTACGTAACAAACCTAAGCTGCATCATGCGCGCACACTCCGCGGGCCCGACGCTTTCCTAAAACAAACTTGAAAATGGGAATTCCAGTCCGCAAAAATGCATGCATTTAAAACGGCCGGCCCTATATCGGTGGGACCGCGACGTCTCGTCTCGCTACCCACTTTGCCCGGCAAAACGGACGAAGCGACGATCGATGGTTTCAATTAACGCAGCTTATAACTCCTCGCTTCGCCCTGAATCCCATTTGTGCATTCGTTAGAGAAACTGAAGTTTTTTTCGATTAAAACTGGTCGGTGGTCGTTTTGTACCCATCGGTGAGCAGCGCCGGGTTAGAATTTAGGAAGCTGACAAAGGTGAAAGTTTTGGACTTTTATTTTTAAAGTGGAAGTGTATTTGTTTCAAACTTGCGAAAGCACTCGGAAAAGTGCAGAATGCAGTTTTAATTCCTTTTCGAATGAAAACTGTTAATAAAGTGTAAATATCTATAATAATATGTTTCAAACATAGCTTTTATGCGTAACCAAGTTTTGATGAAACACCGGTTTTTTTTTTGCTGATTTTGGCCTCTACCTACCTACAAAATTACAGACGTCTCTTCAATGAATCTCACGCCTTTTTAATCCTGTACTAAAACATACTCGTAACGTAAATGTGAAATAAGCCAAGTTCAATATTGAATGCATCTTTCTCAATTTTCTCGACAAAATGATTGAGATCTATATGAATGACAAGCTGTCAACGTTGGTGCATCCCTACATCTACATTTTTAAATGTAAAACGTCGAGTATTTACTTTACTAATAAACGATCACGAGTGCTTACTCGTGATCGTTTATTAAATGAATAAATCTAATAAACCACCAGCAAAAATCATCCAGTATTTCCAAAAAATCTGTACCATTTTCAGAATTTTCAATAAAAGATTCCCTCGAACCATGCATTCGGAAAATCGCGATCACAAATAGAAGCGCAGGGAATGACTCTTTACTCATTACTCATTTACTGACGGACAGCAGGCCGGCGGTCGCTGACGTCATCACCGCCATTGTGATCTGGATGAGCTCGCAAATTGACGTCCGACCGTTGACATTATTTGATACGTAGTCTACCGTACGTCGTTTTGTTTTGATACTAATCCTGTTAGCCGCCTGGTGGTAAAATGGTTAATGGACATTGAATGACAATTTTAGGAAAAAGGGCGCAATGTCCTGATATAGTGCACGCTTTTTTATTTAAACCAATCTTCCCGCCCACGCGGGTGACGTGACAAGAATTTTGGTCTGATAAACAAACAAAATAAAAAAAGAGTCGGATTTAATGCAGTTGTTCTGAAATTATGAGCAATTTTATCTATAAACAAATTTCATTTTTTAAAAGTCTAAAACGGTCTGATATAACGAATGCATAACAAACAAGTAAATCGGTTTAAAGAACATTTTAAATGCTAAAAATAACAAATCAATGTTCGCAAATGAAACAGTTGACTTGCACCAATCAGCGCACTTTGAACGCATTCCAAAAACTGGGAGCGTTGTGAATCGGCGCGGAAACTCGGCAAATCATGGCTCGTCATCATTAATCATATTGACTGCGACGACGCTGCATTGTGTGTCCGATGACCGGCATAATGCAACTCGTTAGTTTAAATTATACGCAATCACTTCATAATTGAAATATTTTAAACTAGTCCGCCCGCCCCAGACTTACACAGGTTTGATGCGATTATAAATAAAATAAATATTTGTTGCTTTATGAAAATGCTTAATTTGCATTTGAAAAACTGATACAACTGGACTGTTAGTTACTGATTGTGTGGGATTTCCATGCATAACTAAAACCCCTATGCCCCATGTTGGGCGCCAACGTTTCAACCTTACGGTTGTGACAAATATTAATACTATAAAAAACAATATTGTGAATGTCTATAAACTAAAGTAACAAGTATAGTAAAGTTAAACCAAATTACCTACGTATAAAAGGAATAAATCTGCTACAAGAAACCTATTACAGACGCTATTTACTATTTCATTCCAAACAAAGCCGAGGCAATATGTGGCGCGCCATAAATAGAGAGGCGAATACATTCGCGTTTTGGAACATAAAATATATCTGAAGACATCTGTCCCTAATGCGAATCCGATGTTAGCCCGCGGCGCTGCAGCGCTGCCGAGGTGCATTTGTTACACTCCTTTGCTTCGAATGAACTTTGCTTACAGGCCGAATGGGTTTAGCTAAAGTTTCAACGTGTTTCTCAGTGTTGTATAACCTTTAATTTTCGTTTATTGTTAATAGAGAATATTAGTTCTGAGTCTAACCTGTTTATTTAATTCGAATGTGATTTTGTGCAGATACAGATCATTTAATCAAATAATATCACAGCTCACTTTGAATAATAGGGAATAATGAGAGAGACTACCATTTTAACGAGAATAATAATGTATGTTAGAATTAAAGTAGCACCCCACGTTGGGCGCCAAAATCTCATTTATGAAAACCATTGATGCTTTAATAATAGAGTAGGTACTAACTGAGTATAGTATTTTGAAATTATTTTATTAAATAAGAAGAAATCGCCTATATACAAAACAACACTGCTTACTACTTACTATTTATGAAATGTATAATATGAAAGTATAAGCGACACTTATTTATAACCAAAAACTGCTATCGAAATGAATATCTTTCTGTCTGTATTTACTGATGTTGATGAGTTAGTGTAGTATGTAGTTTAGACTATTTTATAAAACACTGGTAGGTACGACCGCGTCTTCGCCTGCAAAATATGAGAACTGTAGCCTTTAAGATATTCTGATGTAGTTTTATCTAAATTCGTTCAACAGTCTGCAAAGACATTTTTTGCGTTGGATGTTTTTGTTTTATTTTTCTACTAACACTATAAGAAATCCCCTCTTTTGCACTTCAATGCTGTCACAAGTCTGTCGAACTCGTCCCTGCATGTGTTTGCTGATGCGCCGTTAATATAAGTGCATACGCAATCGCTACGAACACGAGTCCCGACATCCTTTTTCTAGCTCAATGAACGGATTGATTGCAGCGGAATGCATCGGTGCAACAGTATTAATTAAACATTTTTACGTCCAGTTTGGGCATTATTGCCGCTCGGCAGTATTGAAAATGCCGCGTAGGAAACGCGTTGGGTAAACGATGCTGTACAAGCTGTTTGTTCGTAATTTTTACTTGTAAAAACAATATTGATTGTTGTTTTAATTGCCAAACGGTCAGTTACGTCGGCCTCGTTTACTTTGTCTGTTATTCGCGAATAAAACAACGTTATGATAGAATAAGGATTTAGCACTTAATTTCTTGATCACTTGATGGTCTAGTGGTTTCAATACTTAACCGGGATCTTGAGGTTTAATAGGCAGAACCGGCAGTTACCGTTTTTGGCAAAACGTGGTTTTAAGTTAAGACAGTTATATAGTAATGTTCATTAGTCTACGACCTATATGGCACACTTCTGCTTTCAAACAATATAACTATGTTCGTGGTCGCATTTATATGTATTTAACAATAAAAGATACAGTTGAACCAATATAATGTATAATGAATGATTTTTATTTGTTTCAGGTATGTAGTGCAAAAGTACTAAAAAATGGTGCCTACTTGTAACCGTAACTTCGTCAGGTAATTGTTACATTAATTACTGTAACTACTGTAATACAGAATGAATAAACACGAAAAATAAGTTTACAATTTAAGAATGCAGAAATGGGTACATTTTTGAATTGATTGATTGATTTTAAATAGTCCACATTATCTGCCACAGCTCAATTATTAAAATGATGTATACCGAAAATTAAGCCCAATAATATTTTTTTTCAATCTATCTGCTTCTTTCTTTAAAATTTCTTTAAATCGAACGCTTCCCGTCAATTCCTACCGACTTCTTCGGGAGAGCCTTTGCAGGCGCGGTAACCCCTTACTTATACATCTTGCACTCGGCGCATTCCCAAGATTTCCAACTGATATAACAATCCTGCGGGAATAGGCTTTAGCATGAGTTTAGAATGATTTTTTTTCCTTTTGGTACAGAAGAAATCTCTTTTGCTTTGAAAATCGTTACTAAAAAAGATAAGGATAGCTTAGCGTTCAAACAACTTTCGCCATACTACATGATGATGATGAATGAGCGTAATAGGAATACGTAACAGCGTTAATGTAATAATTATAATCTAATATGTTAAGTGTCAGCCCTACTTACTGTTCCACTATAGGGCAAAGGGTTCCATTTTTGAAATTAAGTCATCGCCACTTGCTTAGATATTATTAAAGCCGACTGTACAAATACCATCTATTTTTACTACTAGACCACTAAGGCTATCATCCCATAGATTTTTCTTTCAATGGCCATGTTAAAACAGACCAGGGTAGGTTGATATGCTGACTGTACACCATAACCTACATAACCCGATGATCATATATTCGTATTTATTATACCTAGTTACGACGACAGGCGGCGTATAAAAGCCAGACGTCGCGTCAGCTGTCTAAATCTTGACCGCCATAAACATCGCTAATTTGCAGAACAATACTCGAACCCAGTACCCACTCTCAATAGCGGTCGATCCAAGAGATAGTAAAACGTCAGTATTAATAAATACTAAAGTCGTAACGTTGAACAGATGGTGGATTTATCTATATATTTTATTGATTTTGTTATTACTACTTTTGATCAGATCAATGAAAATTGTGATTCAGATTTTTAGGTGTTTTATACCAGTTAGCAGACAGACACGCAGCCCACCTGATGGTAAGCCGTAACTGCAGCCTATTCCATTGAGGGACACTACATTAAGAAGCGTTGCTCAATGTGCTGCCAAACTGTAGGCTCATCTGATCTTCGAGGTACTTACTCAAGTGGCAATGTACCATAACCGTTTCTTTTTTAAAAGATCAAGTGCGTCTATTCGTTTATGTTATAGAACTTTTTTTTAAATAATAATGCCTTATATTTTTCTACTTTAGAATGCTTCTTTATTTATTAACTTAGTAGGCTTTGCAGTCATCAGTTTGGTCAACCCGAATGCCGATGTTCTTCCTCTGTAACCCGGTACATTTAACATTAAAACCTATGCACTTATCTGTTGAACCACAGTACATTCATAACCAGAGAATCCACTCCACCAAATATTTTACGCTTTAATATCCTTGGACTGTATTGACTAACTGAATCATGCTTCTTAGTAAAGTCATATACCGTTAATCCAAATATGTATGATACGATTTGATTTAATTTAGTATAGAATAACCTTTGTGGGAAAGGAACGCTCAGGTTCCATGGGATAATAAAAATAGAGTAGTATTTGTTTGCCGTTCTTTCACGTCGCAACTGATTGACTTGATTTTTGGTTTGAGTTTGGGAGCTGGAGAATGGCTAGGCATTCTCGGAAAAAAAAACTTTGCTGCGTCATAACGTCACTGAAGGAGGCTAGTGATATACCCAGCATATTATCTTATCTATAACTCACTGTTTCCTAAACTCTGCACTGTGGTGCAGTCGAGGGCAGGCACAGAGCTACATACGTTTCCTCCGCTAACTGCATTACACTAATGGATCGGTGGACGTTTTAAAAATATTATCCTCCGCCCTCCATCCTCTAGCACAATAGCAAATGGATTGCCTGTGTGGACTCGGACATCACGGTCGATTTAATAACTACTTCAACCTCTTTTAGCATCTAGGCTGTATTTAGTGCTTGACTTCAAGGTGCATTAAATCTAACATTGAACAGCCTCTATTGTGTTCTAAGCAATTGACTATGGTAGAATCATTGCTTGGTATCTAAAAATAAATTCATGATTCTTGTGTTGTTCTTGAGTTGATTTTAGCTCTACACCTCTTTTAATAAGTGAAGAACTCAAGAGCCTTTACTATGCACATTAAGAAATGTTTTCTGACGCTATGTCACTTATGGCTGCTTAACATGATATGGACCACGTGTAAGTCACGTTTTCATGAATCATTATAAAAAAAATATTGCAACATACATACGGGACTTTATGAAAACGTTCTCTCCTACTCGAGTTTAATTGGTCGATTGCTAAAAATTGTATTTGTGTAAGGCGCTTATTAATAAAAAAAAAATGATTCAATCGAAGAAAAAAGTTAAAGGTAATGCTAGAAAATCTCCAAGTCGCACACCGATAAGTCTCAGATTAGGATAAAGATCTCGGCACCTGTCGTTGCAATTCTCCATCAAGTCAAGAAGAGCGATTGCAAGCGATGCATTATGCATGCGAGAATCGCCGCGCAACTTGCTTGGGCACTTGCGTCCAACTCTGCAACTTCGGAACATCAGTAACTGTTAGTATGAATAAGATCTTATGGTTATTTGTGAACTTCTGAAGTTGTACTTTGCTAACAACACCGTACGGGTTCACTAGTTCCGAAAGTTGTCAACTGGAATAGTATCTTTGACTTGCATTTGCTAACGATGTCTTATATGCCGTATATCATTTCTCGTAACGACACACGAGATCGTGATGTATGTTCTGTGGGTCTTAGTTCATGTCTATACAAGCACTTACTGTTGTTAATGCCAGCCACGTATTGTGACTGCTTGTAACATCAGAGGCATCACTCGGAAGACATAACTTTGGTAGCAAAAAAAGGTTCTTCCTGCTCCTAACACCTTGCCCTCCCCATTCGAGCTCTGGAGACTTAACTCACCGACAGAAACATAGCACAACAGTTACTTTTAGATCTATAAAAATTTTCCAAAAGAAAAACATGTCTTAAAAAAAAGACCTGATCTTTTTTTATTTCAATGTGTAACAAGACGAGCTGATCGTACACCTGATGGTAAGCTCCACGTCTGCCCTTAGACAGTTCAGTGCCAAACAGTAACTAAGCAGTTACTGTCCGGCACCGCCCTGCGCCCGCTACACCGAGACGACAGTTATTAGGTCTCATATACCCAGTAATTTCACTAAGGTCTTCTATAATCTATATGTTTTCGATTCGGCCCGAAAATCTCAATAGAAACCCATTTCGTTGCCGACGAATTAAAATGCTACTTCCTACGTACGGCTTCAGGCTAAGTTATACCACGACATACAATAGCAAATATACATGCGCTATCGCCGTTCGGGATCCAGCCAATTGGAAACCGCAGCAGTTCTCATGTGGAAGTAAATTCGCGATCGGTTCGATGCGATGAAAAGCTCTGCGATAATTGACCAATATAGCTCTACTGTGGCCATCTGTACGGAATGTTAGGGATTTCGGCGGTCGCCATTAAACATTATTGGTCCGTTAAATAAAACAACTTAAACGGATTAAAATTGCGTTGAAGTTTAATTTTTTAAACTTGCCGTTTCTTTTTTAAGGTATGGAAAAAGATTGTCCTTTTTTTTTTGAAAAATGTCACAGCTGAAGCCGCAGATGTAAAGCTACTATAAAATCCTTTTTCAAAGAAACAGCCTGCGTCGTCATGAAGTTCTTCAATATTACCATAGTTTCTTCTTTTCATTTAATTTAAATACTTTTTGAAGATTTTCACGATGACTCAGCAATAAAATTATTCTTGACTTTATGTGTCCTAGGGTTATAATTCTCAATTCATTAGTAGGGTCTGACATTTTTTCTCAAATGAACTAAGTATTCTTTTCATTCCGCTTTTATATAAAAATCCTTGGACAAATGTATTTACTCAACAAACAAGCTTATACTAGGTACCAGATGCACAAAAATGTTCGTATCGATCCCGCGATCTCTTGGTCTAACAATTGACTTCTCAACCACTACACTAAATCGATCGTCGTTTAAAAGATAAAAAATGTTAACCGTTTAGTGAAAGGTACTGAATGCAATCCGTGCATAGTTATGCGTAGTGTATCCGTAATGCATTGTTAAATTAATAGCCGTGTTTCTTGCGGATGCTTTCTCCATAATAACAGTTTCAACTATTGGAAAACTTTCACGTTATTTCCTTACTTTATTAATTTTTTATTGATATATTTTATTGAGATTATGACTAGGGTTCTTAATGACCGAACCTCTATTAATTTTTATTATATTATTGACTTGATTTTAATGAAAGTGAATATTAACAGTCCTATATTGGTTTACTGATATAACATTGTAGAGTTTACGACAGATGATGCCGTAAATTGTAGGAGCACTTGAAATCAAAGGTACAGAAATCAGAAGAATCTAAAATGTTTCTTTCTGGCTGACTGTTGCTCAATGCTGTATGGTAGTTGTCTCGTTTGCCAACTCAGGAAAAATAAATGGCAATAATACCCTAATTTTTCCTATTCAAAACTTATTCGTATGCATCCTACATTCCTGAATTCCTAGTATTGGAGCATATCCGATTGTCGCCCTGTCCCGTGAAAAGTGGCCATTGAGGCGGGAATTATTCCAAGGCACTAATTGCCTTCCCGGTATTATTGTGCGTTCGAGCGCCGACGTAGTGGGATTATTAGCCAGGTTGCGATGACGAGTTTAAGCACAGTACAGCTGTCGGGGAGTGGATGGGTGGCCAAATTTTGTTTTTGATATATTTGCTAGAATACATTTGTATTTGCCCTGTTTTTGGATGTTAAATACAAGTGCAAATGCAACTTACTTTCGTGTCAAATCAATGTATATTAGTATAAAGAAATGACCCCTATTTATTATGATTCAACTGCCAATTCTTGAATGTTGAACTAAATCTATACTAATATTATAAAGAGGAAAGATTTGATTGTTTGTTTTTGAATAGGCTCCGAAACTACTAAACTGATTTAAATAATTGTTTACTGTTGGAAAGCTACACTATCCCTGATGAACATAGAGTACTTCTGATTCCGGAAATGTGGGGAGGGGGGGATATTTGAAAAAAGAATTTACGCGCAGATGAAACCGCGGGCGGAAGGCTAGTAAACAATATTTTCTCTAGCAAGCAATACTCGATTGCTTAGTGCAAGAGGCACTGCGCGTACGCAGATCGTTTGCGCCGGCGCCATAACTGTTGCGAGAACTGTAAGAGCTCAGGAAGACCCGGAAGCTGATCTTCTTGCGTCCAAAGTAAGAGAGATTGCGTCTTAGAATATCTTAGAAATCAGGGCAAATGATAGATAGATAAGGGATGTCTCAATTTTTTTAACCATCATTAAAGTAAGGGTCTTGCTGTGTGACGACGCGTCTTTAACGACTGATTTAGTGTAATGGTTGAGGCTAGTGTAACGAGATGTCAGATCGCGGGTACGATGCCCGCTCAATACAAAACAATATTTTTGCATGCCTTTTGTGTTTTATTTTCAGAATGAAATTTCCTTAAATGGGTATTGAACTTAGAAGTCCGTAAGCACTAGTACTTTTATCTATTTAAGCAATTTTTTGTAACTTCTAAAATTGTGGACCGATGATCTGGTAAAAATCGCGGGAATCGACTGAATGCGGGTGTCTCAGGACCGACCAGCTTATAGATTTTGAGCGATGCTTCTGTCTTCGTCTTTTGGCTGATGATGATGATGATTTGATTTCTTAAATCAGCTTTTTCAAAACCTGTCAGCTTTGTTAATTGTCAAGAAACTCATCACTTAACCCCTCACGTCTCAGCGCCCTCTCGAATGGCGACCTTCCCGCCAGCAGCCAGCACGCTCTTGCGCGTACCGTGGGAACACTTTCACTGCGCATGCGCGGGAGCGTCGGTGACGCGGCCGCTTCTTGCATTGCCTAGATTGCCGGTAATTGCACCTACACAACATACATACACATGGTACACGTAATCGTTGAAGAAAATATTACATTGAAGTATTTTCAAGCCTAGCTTTATTCGTGGTCAATGCATTAAAACAGGTTAAATAAATCTGTGTATGTAATGTTTGACGATCGATTTGATTTGATGTAGGTAATGGTTGAGAAGTAGGCTGTTACACTAAAGGTCATGAGTTTGATCACACCCCGATACAAATATTTCTGTGCATGAACATATCCGTTTCTATTGGTCTGTTTTTTTCTATGTATGTATAATACTAGCGACCCGCCCCGGCTTCGCACGGATGCAATGGTGTTTCGCTACTATATTATGCATGTATCAGTCTATCTATTAAAATTGGTTGCCTGTAAAGTCGGTATACGGGCGAAAGTTTTACGTGACAACGACTTTTTATGTCTGTCTCTCTCGCTCTTAGGCGGGACGCGTGCCTCTCACTCGCTCTCATTGTGAGCGCATAACGTGAGCGGAGCGTAACGCAGTTTCTTGAAGTGTCACCCGGCAAACCAATTTTTAAGACGTTGTCACGTCAAAAAAAACCGCATCAAAATCCGTTGCGTAATTTTAAAGATCTAAGCATGCATAGGGACAGACAGCGGGAAGCGACTTTGCTTTATACTATGTAGTGATGATGTATTTATTTTGGTATAATATGTAGTTTTGGTCTGTTGTGTGGTTCCTATAGTACAAGCTATGTTTGTTTAGTTTAGAGCTTGACGGCGCTGTGATCTAGGATATTTATTTAAATATCCTTTGATCTTGAGCTTTGACCTTTGATGCATAACTCCTTAGTGATTCCATGATTCCATGATGGCGATTGCTGAAAAGGTTTAGATAACCGGTTGTTGGGGGTCACTACCCAAGCATTGTAAATAACAACGCAAACTGCCTGAATCGGAAAAGAAACTCAACTATTTCAACCTGGTACTTAAAGCACAAGACCAACAAAACATACAAATTTAAAGTCATGCAAAAATAAGTAGATTTCAGTGTAGACGGGAACCTAGAAACATTGGATATTTGGCTTGAGTCCAAAACACTTCGGCCTGTGATATCAGGACTAGGCCTCGCCAATTTATCATCATAACTGACAAATGCATTTACATTGAGCGACACAATGTAAAACTGAATAACCATATATTTGAAGTGCTCTTTTGTATCTTGGTTTAGTCCTTTTTCTAGTAGCCTAGTTAATCTCTTTGACATACCTCTTACTGGCGTGATAGCGCATTTGATAGAACCCTCCCCACGCACCAGGGGTCGTGGGTCTCGTTGCTCATTTGCTCCTAACCTCCATTCCATGTGATAACCTGCCAAATTAAATGAATTAATTATTGTATAGATAGATATAATGATTTAGAATAATTTAGAATAAG
Organism: Mecyna flavalis; assembly: GCA_949319885.1. Lineage (NCBI taxonomy): Eukaryota > Metazoa > Arthropoda > Insecta > Lepidoptera > Crambidae > Mecyna > Mecyna flavalis. Next base: position 17,314,353 of record OX439439.1, read on the forward strand.
AGAATGAAATGTCTTATCTAGACATAAATATTTTTAGTTGTCATTTTTATACACTGGATTCAGAAATCATGGCAGGATGAGATAACTAGCCTGTCCAGGACTCCAGGCTACTTACATTATTACAGATCTTACCATAGGTACAGCAATTAGACCTATGCAAAACCAGATCTATCGTCAGCGCCGGCGCAAGCGACCGGTCGCGCTAGTCGAACAGGGTCGTCGACCCGATGAGCCTCGCAAATGTCACACGATTCAAATATGGCTGCCTGTCAAATGTTGTTTATGTTGTAACGGTACTGAGGTGAAAAGAATCGCTGTTACTATGTGGTGACGTTGAGATTTGTCGTATTGTTCAACTTTGTGTGAGTACTACTCATAGTATAGGTATTAGTCATACAGAAATAATGGCCTCAGTTACATTTGAGTTAGAAATTTATTTGTATAGCCTTTAATTACCGGGTCCCCATTGGCCTTTATAAATAAACATGAATCGCAGAAATGTATGTGAAACATAAATCGCATATGTTCAGAACGACTGCACCTATGTTAATTCGATAGATTATAATAGAAGAAGTAGAAATATACATTTTATACTATACATACATGACGTGGTTCCGATTCTGATACTGTTTTAGTCGTAAATTTTGTTTTTACATTATTTCTAATGTTAATGACCCCAGTCCTCGTATATGGACGGACTATTTATGTATTTTATATGATTGTATGTAAATTCCATCAAAGTTGCAAATTCAATAATTAATATAAGGCTATACCTATTTAGGTACAGGCAATATAAATATATCGTGCAATTAAACACCGTGAGGTCATCCACCTAAGTTTATTTAATTCGTCGAGAAGGAAGGCAGAAAGCTCACAACTCTCAAAAACTCAACTGCCTATAACTTAGATATTGTCAAAACTAACCAATTACCTCATGAATGAGTTAAGCTTTAAATCAACCATTGTCCCGCGCCCTCGGAGTCGTTTGAATAGGACAAGGCGTCCATTGAAGGGTCCTATTGACGACCTATCTGTAGGACTAGCCCGAGTGTCACTGACGTATTCTATTAAATTTTGCCTTCGCTAGAGAAGCGCGGAATGCGATTTGGAGTGATAAAATATGATTATTAAATTCCGTAATAGTAAAAAATAATTTTATTATCATTAGCCTTGTTCGATGTCGATGGTGTTGATGGTGAGACATTCAGAGTCCGACTGGCCTCATGGGTAAAATCTGCCGCCGTATCAGGCGCCATTTTGGTGGCTAACATAAGTACTTGATTTTAGAGTGCATTCCCGTTCGTCACACCAAGTTTGTCCCACCCGGTGGAACGAACGGGAATTCTTAAAGACTTGAAAGATCAGAGGAACCTACAATAGCACCACGTTGAGCGAAGCTTCTTAGTAAAGTGTCCGCCAATCGAATGGGCAAAGTTCACTTGTTTTATATGCCTGTCTACAATACGAGTTGCATAAAAAAAAGTAAACAAAATGATGGAAAACTTTGCAAGTGTGTTACTTGCTACAATTACTGGTATAAAGATAACATATTAATAGTTGTCAAGTGGCGCTCTCTTTGACTCTAAATTCATATAATGACATGGCAAAATCTTCAAAGAATCCTACGTTGTCACTACCTACAAAGAGGATGAAATATCATTGTATGTTGTTAAAACATTTTCTATGTATTTGTAGTAACTAAATGAGTAAAAGGCGGCTGTTTTGGTACCAACTTTTGAATACTACAATGAATGTTCAAATGTTCTCGTAACAACGCAAAAATACTCCTTTGTAACAAGCGGAACGTAAGATTCTTTGAACTTTCAGTATATGATATTTGGTAATTGAGTTTTTCTTCAGTAAGGGTGCCACTTAACCACTATAAGGATCTCTAGAGGTAATGGATGAGTGTCTTAGTTTTCCTCAGAATATCTTGTATCTTTAAGAAAAATTAAGAGTGCTTTAATAGTTGCAAGAAACCATTGCCGACTTATAGATTGGTTTTCTTTCATAGAAATAAGCTTTTTTTAATTATGTAAAATCCCTTTCCCCACATGCATTATCTAGAAATATAGTTGTTGCTTGGGGTTAAAATGATTTGCATGCTTACGGTGGTACCCGGCATTTCGTGAACTACATTAAATTATAATAAAATTCGGGTTTGTGATCACTGATTACCATTTTGCACTTGGCAAGCAGGGTAAATAAGCCAGTACCCATCATTGTAGCGATGACATGATTTTAATGATGAATATCTAGTGGGACATTAAATGGACTGGTACTTTACTCTTTATATTAGTTACTACTAGCCTTCCGCGGTTTCACCCTCGCGTAGTTTCTTTTATCTACATCCATACCATAATATGTCTATTTTATATTCAGGAGCGATGAGCAAACGCCCTACATTTAGATATAAGTATCTGTGGCTGCATTGAAATGTTTACATTTTAGTGTCGATAACCGATACTTAATTTCGTTCAAATTTCGAACGTCTTCTTTAAAAGTAAAAATTAATAGGTTTTTTCGATTATCGAATTAGTCGATTAGTAATTTTATGTTCCATTCCTATACATTAAATTCGATGCTGAAATTATAACAATCGATTTGAGAATCGAAATCAACTCGAGTCTAGATGGTTTTGGATTTTAAAAACTACAAACGTCAGTCATTATGTCAGTACTAACTTTTACATACAGATTAAGTTGGTAACTAGGGCGTTTGCTCATCAATCCTGACTATAAAATAGACATATTATCGTATGAATGAAGATAAAGTTATGTATGTGACTGTACATAATTAGTCATTAAAATACTCATGTGATTCTTTTATCCACTCATACGTCCACTGTAACCACAGTTACAGAGACCATATACCTCAGGACAGTCCGTGTAACTACAGTTACATTTTTAAGAATTCGCGCCCGCCGATTGTTTTTTTCTTTTTCTTATCGCTGTGGATGTTTATAGTCTGTAGTGTTGCTGGTTTTTGACGCTCTATGATATGTACCACACCTTATTTCAAGTGGAACATAACTTCGGCTCATGGCTACAAAAAAAAAAAATTGTCAAGTTGCTTGTTGTTTTTGTGGATCAGTGCGCGAGTGACTCAAGCTATTTTATTCGAGAAATTGTGCCGTAAGTAATAAAATATTATTGTTTTGTATATCAAAATATTTATAATCTTACATATTTTCATATTTTATAGCATTATGTGCGATTCCAGTCAGTTTTTAAGTAAAAATTTGGATTAAAAATAGGTCGGTGACTCTGTGTTTTTATTAGTGAATAATTGGAAGATCTAAAAAAGTTCTTATATTATATCGTAATTAAATGTTTTAATATGAAAACTTATTAATATTATAGCCTGGTTATTACCATACTTTCTTGAAATATTCCATATTTCATTCTGGATTAGACAATTTACCATACGTGAACTTCGATTTCACAGATCATATAGCTTTAGTTTTTATTTTATTTGTAATATTTTTAAGATGATTTATAATGGGATTTTGGTTTCAAATGAAAGGCCATTAAATTACCTAAAACCCAAAATTGTTTTAATATTGTAAACGTCAAAAATATCTAATAAAAAAAATATTTAAATTGAAAACTAGGACAAAATTAGCATTTCTTAAAGTTCACTGTAAGATCATTAATAGAATATAATGTTAAAATCAAACATAACTATTGCCTAAAAATCGTCAACTAATGAGCCTTTCATTAATATTTTTCATTTTGCGATATTTGAGTTATTTACTGAGTAATAAGCATTTATTTAGCATACGTCTCCTATCGATTTTATTTTGCGCGTATCACGTGACTCGCGGACTGTCCTGACAACCTAGCGAAACGTGCACGGACGTTTGAGTGGTTATGAAACTTACTTCGTTCGTTTCATTAAACCACATTCGTATTTTAATGACCCTCATTATGCAGCAGTCACATAAGTAACTATTTTCAAATATCTCCCCTTTCCCCCCCACATTTCCGGGATCAAAACAACCAAACAATCAAATCTTTCCTCTTTATAATATTATTAGTATTAGTAATGTTAGTAAGGAGTAATAATAAATATTAGTTATCACGCGTATTAAAGACACATCTCTAGTCTATTATGCATTATCTGAGCGATCGTTCTTTGTGCCGTTCCTTAGTCGTCTGTTATAGAAATGCCTTTAAAGGGTTATTACGATTAGATCCAGTAGTACGCAGGAAACTTTGTGAGATTATTTAGTTTCAGGACCTTTCAAGTAATGTTTCTGTCGGAATTTGGAACTACCATTCTGTGACCTGGTTGTATAGCTTTGTTTCATCTTGATTGAGGGAGATGCTAGTTTTCGTATTATAAAAGTTTTTTCTTTTATTTGCATAATTTTGGAACCAAATTGAAACTAAAGTTTGTTATATGAAGAAATAAAAAAAAAAGTAAATGCCTCCATTTAAATCAAGTCATGATGACTTGTCATGATCACATGATTGTGTAGTGGATCCTGGCTTAATCACAAACCGGAACTATGATCGTCCAAAGTCCAAAAAGTCCAACACAAATTATGCCCAACCTGGGATTGAATCCAGTACACCGAGATCACCGCTCGGCATCGAGGTGTTAAGACCTTAAAACCAAAGAAGAAACTTTACTTTTTAATTGAATCTATTTACACAAAAAAATTCAAATTTAACTGTTCTCTAGACACTTTAAATAAAAATTTCAGATTCATTTAATTATCTCATTCGCCACGAAAGGCGTTTAAAAGAACAACTTGCAGTTTCAAATTAGGCAAATCATTTGAACAAACGTAAGTTTCGGCTCAGAACTAAATGGCAACTTAATCCGTTTTAGCGAAGACTCTCAAATGCCTACGAGTCTAGACAATGGCTCTAATTGGTCAATTCACTTGGTAGAGGAGAGTTGATAGGATTGTTAAATCTTTAGTTGGTTTAGATTTTTCTTTGTATTTGTTTCTTAGAACGCTTTGATTGTCTAAGTTTTAAGTACTGGGCTATCTTTGGGACCAGGGTTCGATTCCCGTGTCGCATTTTTAAACGTTTGTTAGCCAGGTGATTAATTACCCGTATATACTTGACCTGATTGAAATGACTTGATTTTAATGATGCCTTATGGCAATGGGAATTAAACATTTAATAAGGGAATTAAACGCATAAACCATTTCGGCAATTGGACGAGTGAGATTGGTTAAGATTTTGATACGTTTTTAATATATAAATATGCGAAAAGATTATTGAATTTCATTTTTTTTTATTGCAATGTGTAACAAAACGAGCATATCGTAAACTTGATGGTAAGCGCCACGTCTGCCCTTAGACAGTTCAGTGCCAAACAGTAACTAAGCTGTTACTGTCCGGCACCGCCCTGCGCCCGCTACACCGAGACGACAGTTATTAGGTCTCATATTATACCCAGTAATTTCATTAGCTACAGTGCCCTTTCCCCGAAACACAGAAGTGCTTGACAGACTTCTATTTCACGGGAAAATATCTGTCACTGCGGTGGTACCCACCTAGACGGCCCAGTACAGAAACCTACCACCTGATAAATAGGTACCCAGCCACTTCGCAATCTCGTGCCAAAAGTTTTAACTTCGCTAAAAGTAGGCAGTTAAATTATCTTCACATTCCCCTCACCTCGAGACGAGGGATCCCACAAATTCGTCTGCGATAAGATACAAACTCCTGGTCCGGATCGCCTTAAATTAAGACTTAAGAAACTTTGATTTACGACCGGGTAGCGGGTACCTGCCGCGGGTAGCGGGTACCCCTGGGACCGTTTACCGACTACGCAAATTGGCCGTGTTTGTCTTTTTTATGGGTTTGTGTAGGGTTGTCTATCCTTTTGGTTCGAGTATAGACACTATCATTTGAAGCACTAATGTAAGTACTGAGGTATTCACGTGTGCACTATATCGTGCGCAGTTGGTATGATATTGAAATTGATCCCTGCAGCCGTTAAATTTAACTATAACATTGGTTTTTCCGCCTTGGTGTTTAAGGGCCGGTATTTCAATGTAACCTTATCTTATTGCTTAAGTTAAGTATAACATTTAAGATAAGTATTACTTTTGACAGGTAAAAGTGTATGACTTTAGTGCCGCTTAACTTTAATCCTATAATGAAATACACTTAAGTCATACTTATTATCAATCCCGGATTAAGATCAAGATAAGTATATATTGAAATACCGGCCCTAAATGGCGGTAGGACTTGTTTTGAGTCCCACTGGCGAGTTACTGCCCCCATAGGGGGAACAGCTTTGCCAGATATAAAAGAAAGGTCAGAGGAACCAACAGTGTGATAGCTCATAACGATGCTTCCAAGTGAAGTGTCCGTTAATCTAATAGGCGCAGTGTCCGCTTACCACCAGATATCTGCGTGCGTGTTTGCCAATTATAACAACAAATAAAGGACAAAAAGTTACTGTACGGGCAAAAATATCTTTTTTTTTTTTTTTATGCCATAAAGTTGGCAATCAAGCATACGGCCCACCTGATGGTAAGTGGTTACCGTAGCCTATGAACGCCTGCAACACCAGGGGTATCACGTGCGCATTGCCGACCAAATAAAAACCGTTTCACGCCCTTTTTGAAGGACCCCATACTATAGTCCTGTGGGAACACCTCGCCGGGGAGCTCATTCCACAACCTTAGCGTACGTGGCAGGAAGTTCCTCTCAAAACGCACAGTACGCGACCATTTTGGTTCTAGTGTGTGTGGATGAATTCCCCGCCGATGGCGAGCGGTGCGATGGTGGAAAGTGGCTGTAGGGTGTATATCTTACCTGATGGTAAAATGGATGCCATTGACTTACCTATTGAAGAACATTTTACAGGAAGCATTACTCAACTTGTCTATCTACGTGTTGTGAATATTAATACTGTTTCGAAATCAGAGGTCAGGAACAAATCTTAACCCAAATGTTTACGCAACAGTTGGTTTCCTAATGGTGCGAATGATTAATAATGATGGCAGTTTCATCATTCACTTTGCATTGTTAAAACTAAAGTCAATTATTGCTTAATTTTAATATGTCAGTGCCTGTAGCATAAGGGGTACCGTGGAACGATAGCTAGTTTCACATAGCATTGCGAAGCTATTGCGCTCCTTAAAATACTAGATCAGTTGGCAGACAGGCACGCAGCCCACCTGATGGTAAGCGGTCACCGCGGCCTATTCCATTGAGGGACACTTCACCAGGAAGCGTCGGTCAATGTGCTGCCAGACTGTAGGCTTATCTGATCTGCGAGCCTTTGATTTCATGTATGATTTCAAGTTTCCTTTTGGTGAATGAGAGTGCGGAAAACCCCCGCCTCCCACTTTTATTCCCTCCATCCCATTCTTATTGCCTAAAGGCCGTCACCTTCCCCTCCACATATTTCTTTTAAGGCGGGCATCGCTCCCTAGGCCAAGTAGATGGGCGATAGAAAAATAGTTCGATATCAACAAACGTTCGTGTACACAAATGTTTTTACCGTGCGGGGATTGAATCGGCGACCTCTAGTGTAAAAGCCGACTTTTCTACCATTACATTAAATCAGACATTGGAATACGAGTATTATTTTGCAACATTTTTTTTTTATTTATTTGTAATAAAACTTCGTATGCAGCCCTAAATGGCAGCAGTGTGTCTTGCGCTTAACCGTCATTTTTAAAAGTTCCGAAGTAGATGGATCTCGTCCACTGTTAGGCGGCGGAGACACGCGCGTCACAGCTGCTCGCCCGTGAATAATAACCCTTATTTCTTTCAAAAGCGCCGTAATGGAATATTGCATTTAACGTTCTTTTGTTAACCACTTAAGGAACTTTAGCTGTGTGTAGAAGTCTCTTTTTTTTACTTCAGGTTTTAACTATCATGTGATACTCATACGTTTTTAACAAAAAAAAAAGTCTGTATATAAAAATGAGGCACTAAGAAAATCATCATCACCGCCTATGGACACATGAAACACCCAAGTCTCAGCAACGTTGCCTGCCCGTATTTATATAGATATTCATTTTTATTTACAAAACATATACCTATCATAGTTCTGAGCAGTTGTTAGTATGTAATTAGCTATGGTATTACGGTCATGTTTTTTCTTAATAATAATCTTCCGAAAGAGTCTCTACGACATGACTAGGAAGTTGTAAGATTAGGAGCAAAAACCCGTTAACAGTTTCAGTGTTGGCCTAAGGGGACGGAAAATGTTGCCGAAAGGATATACAGAAAGCCTTGCCAAAAATACTATCCTCATATTTTGCGTACGCGTGCGGTATTAAAAAATTAAATTAATACAAACTCTTTTTTAAGCTTCTTCTTCTTCACTACGGAGCCTGTACAGTCAAAAGCACGTCAGACGTAACACTTTGGACTTTATACCGCTCTTATGTCGGGGGCATAAGTGCTATTATCGAACTGCAAGTGTTTACCGTGATGTGCTGTTGACTGTACAATAGAGGAACACTTTAATTGGTTTCCTCACTGTATTCTCTTCTGATCTTTTCTACCTATGGTAGTCAAAAGCACGTCAGACGTAACACTTTGGACTTTGTACCGCTCTTATGTCGGGGGCATAAGTGCTATTATCGAACTGCAAGTTGTGCTGTTGACCGTACTATTACGCCACAAATGAGCGCCGGTTCGACGTGGTTTTTTGTATATGGATAGTTTAGGAGCTGGTGAAAGACGTAGCTTCTTTCTACCAGAAAAATATAACCTTTCTTCAGGATTGCTGGTCAATAGCCACAAAGCTGACACCAGCTCGTCCCAATTTGGGTGTGAAGGGGAAATCGGGGAGTTAAGTGAGTAGTGGACGCTTTAGTCTCGAGTCCCACACACGATGGCTCAGACACAGTCTAGCCAGCCTGCGGTTATGGTGCATAAACGCATTTTCATCCGGAAAAAATAAATAAAAAAAAACCTACCTTCAGGATAACGTCGTAGGGTATCCACGCAAAACCGAAAGGCTAGTAGGACCTTAGTTTCAAAGTTGACAGTAAAATTTAATTTGCAAGTCACCAGTAAAGGTCAGTTTTGAATCACTCGCCCATCTCACGAAACTGGTTTGTGACTTGAAGCCATAACTAGTTCTTAATAGGCCATCAGTGGCTGTTCTATGGGAAAACCAAACGACGAGATCTTTTATTGCCGACGTAATCTGGTGACGTGAATCTATATAAAACTCAAAGGTGACTGACTGACTGACTGACATAGATAGATATCAACGCACAGCCCAAACCACTGGACGGATCCGGCTGAAATTTGGCATGCAGGTAGATGTTATGACGTAGGCATCCGCTAAGAAAGGATTTTCATCAATTCCCACGGGACCACGCGGGTGAAATCGAGTATATTATACTCGTATTTGATTCTTGTAAGTTTAAAAAGAATGAAGACAGCATCTGTCAAATTAATTATAAAAAAGATATCTATAGTAGTGCCCTTAATCTTTTTCCTAATTGCTTGACTATCTTTTTGTCAAAAAAGAATCATAAGATAAACCAATAGTGTGTAAGTTCCATTTAGAGGTAATGACATTTTAAAAAGCCCCGGATTTATAGCAAATACTTTCTGTTCTAACACCTTCATAAAAACGATGAAATCTCCAACCGAGAAATACGAGTTTATTTAACTGAATCGGAGACCTGCTTCCATCAGAACCAATTTTCCTATTTTCCCGTAACAAGAACTCAAAATATTAATTCCCGTAATACCCGAGCTTGTGCCACAATCACGTTCCTATTAACATCCTAGACGAATGAATATTGCTTTACGGGGTTCCGCTGTATATTTATTAGTGTTTGTTTAACATATATTTTAATTAAAGTATTTAAAGTAATTGAGAAAAAATAATCATAATCATAATCTTTATTGCATAATGTGGTTACAATTGGTCTTGATTGTAATAGAGCGCTCACATTTACCCTGCAAGGGCGCAGCAACAACTTAAAATCTAATAAAACTTAAAACCTAAAACAAGATAAAAAAAAAAATTCAATAAAACAATATTTCTTAGCCTCGCATTACATACCTACTACGTATCAAAAAACTCTTTTAAATTGTAAAAACATTTTTCAATCAAATAACATTTTAACTTATTACGAGAATCCATTGAAGAGGATTGAAAAGTAAGTAATAATAAAACATTATTCAAAAAGTGCAGAAAGGAATTGTGAGAAATATTTATTTCTCACTAATTCCCTTTACGGAGTTTATTGAAAGACATTTGCTTGAAAACAATTACGAAGATCTGTAAAATTAAAAGTGAAATTAAAAGCTACATAATTATCGATACAAGACCAAATATTTCCAACTAAAATTTAAATATACAGGGTGTTCGGAAGAACGTTGAACATACGATAATGGGGGGTAGTTGGGGTGGTCTGTTAACTAACTAGCTCAAAGATTTCACCTAGGTCTCAAGATTTTTTTTTAATTATTTTTTTTATAAATTTCTATAATTTTTCGGTTTTGTACCTTTAAACCCGTCTAACTTTTTTTTTAATGACCAGATCCAAATAATTTTTTCATTATTGGAATGTTAGTGATTGGTAGGTCCCTTTAAATAAAAATTTGTAAATTGCACATTGCTAGAAACAAAGTTATGGGCCCTCAAACATAAAATAAGAGTTGAAACAAATTTTGAATCTCAACTTCGCGTAGCATTTAAAAAATAAATAAAAGGGATGGATGACTTCTGATTTGTTAAAAACATCTCCAAAGTGTGAGCTTTCTAACGACATGTCGTTTGTTTTGATATCTTTTTTGTAACCAAAATTATTCGATGTTTTCTACCCAGGCGGACCATTTCGACGAAAATCTACATACGTGAAAACTTAAATGTTTTGCGAAATTTATCAATGCAAAGGTCAAAATAACGAATTACTATAGTAATTCGTTATTTTGACCTTTAAGCTAGTGACATAGGCATAAAGCAGGTAGACTTTTTCTCACTCTTGCACAAATAACGGCTATCTTTTCTCTCCTTCACGCTGTGTGGAATGCGCGGCGAGTGACGCTTCCCAAGAAGGTAATAATAAATAATCTTTCACTCTAGTACACTTACATCGTATCTTCCCTCTCTTTCGCTTTCGGAACAGGCGACTCAGTGTAAGTGACAGAACCAAAGAGGACAGAATTCTTAGTCGAGCGAGACTTAACTGCCTCTGCGATCATACGTGCCCTTTGTGCCTACTCTTGTTACAGTTATCTTCGTTCTGTATTATTGTTATCAGTTGTTTTGTTAAGTTTTGTTATTTCTGTTACGTTTGTTAATCCGTAAGATGACTTCATTTACCAATGAGGAATATGCGGACATTTTAATGGCATAAGGAAGAGCTAACTCCAATGCGCGTGTAGCGCGTAGAATTTATCAAGAACGAAGATAACTGTAACAAGAGTAGGCACAAAGGGCACGTATGATCGCAGAGACAGTTAAGTCTCGACTAAGAGTTCTGACACTTCCACTAAGTCGCCTGTTCCGAAAGCGAAAGAGAGGGAAGATATGATGTAAGTGTACTAGAGTGAAACATTATTATTATTATTACCTCCTTGGACAGTTAAGTCTCGACTAAGAGTTCTGACACTTACACTGAGTCGCCTGTTCCGAAAGCGAAAGAGAGGGAAGATACGATGTAAGTGTACTAGAGTGAAACATTAGTATTATTACCTTCTTGGGAAGCGTCACTCGCCGCGCATTCCACACAGAGTGAAAGAGAGAAAAGATAGCCTTTATGTGTGCAAGAGTGAGAAAAAATCTACCTGCTTTATGTCACTATCCCACTAATTTGTTATTTTGACCTTTGCATTGACAAATTTCGCAAAACATTTAAGTTTTCACATAAGTAGATTTTCGTTGAAATGGTCCGCCTGGGTAGAAAACATCGAATAATTTTGTTTACAAAAAAGCTATCAAAACAAATGACATATCGTTATAAAGCTCACACTTTGGAGATGTTTTTAACAAATCAGAAGTCATCCATCCCTTTTATTTATTTTTTAAATGCTACGCGAAGTTGAGATTTAAAATTTGTTTCAACTCTTATTTTATGTTTGAGGGCCCATAACTTTGTTTCTAGCAATGTGCAATTTGCAAATATTTATTTAAAGGGACCTACCAATCACTAAGATTCCAATAATGAAAAAATTATTTGGATCTGGTCATTAAAAAAAAAGTTAGACGGGTTTAAAGCTACAAAACCGAAAAATTATAGAAATTTAAAAAAAAAATCATTAAAAAAAAATCTTGAGACCTAGGTGAAATCTTTTGAGCTAGTTAGTTAACAGACCACCCCAACTACCCCCCATTATCGTATGTTCAACGTTCTTCCGAACACCCTGTATATGTTACGGGCCATTTGATAAGTCCGGGCATTATTCATAAGGGCCGGTCTGTATTAATAATGCCCTACTCAATTGGGCCATGTGATTAAAACAGCATGATTTATCACTTTTCCCGGCCATTATGAATAATGCCCGCCCTATCTTGGGCCAAGTAATAAAATAGGTGAACAGAAGTGTTTTTGTTTATTAAAAGACAAAAAACTTACAATTTTTTCATGAAAAGTTACCAAAAAATAAGCGGCATGTATATATTACCGGCCAAAGCCGATTTCAGGACAAACTAGTTTGGCCTAGGCTAAACTAGTTCTTACTAAGGGGGAAATCGACTAGGATGGATATAGGTTAGAAGGCTAAGGGCGGGAGCGAAGCGAAGCGGAGCTCCCGCCTTTGCCTTCGTGGTTATTTTTTTTTAAGCCCTGAAAACCTTTTTTGTTCCTAATATATTCTATGTTGACTTAAATTAGTTTAGCCTAGGCCAAACTAGTTTCGTCGTTAATCCGTCAATCGTTAATTTGGGGAAAAGGTGTTAAAAAAAATAACCACGAAGGCTAAGGCAGAAGCTCCGCTACGCTCCGCTCCCGCCTTAGCCTTCTAACCTATATCCATCCGAGTCGCTTTCCGCCGCACGTAAGGCACGGCCGCGGTCCAATTTATCACATTGCCCGGCTACAAGTAGGAAATTATTCATACTGCCCGGTCCAAGTGATAAATTCAAGCTATCTTAAACACTGATTTATTACATGGACCACGGACCGTCGGGCATTATTAATAAGGGCCGGTCAAAGTGATAAATTAATCACTTTGCCCGTCGCTCTCGGGCATTATTAATAATGGCCGGTCCTTATTAATAATGCCCAGATAATCAAGTTGCCCGTAACATATACATAAAATTATTTTTGTAATCTGAATATCGTGTCGAGTCTCCCAACAAACAGTGTAAACAGTTATGAAATAAGTACCAACGCAGTTAAACCAAGAATCTTATTTATTTATTTATTTAAGCTTCATTGCACAAATCAAGTACAAAGGCGGACTTAATGCCTCATGGCATTCTCTCCCAGTCAACCTTTAGGCCAAGCAGAAAGAAACAGTGGGCAGTGCCAATAAACATAAAACTTGAAAACAAAAACAACAGAAATAAACGAAATAATATATCATAAATAAATACACAATATAAAATTACATAAATATACATACATATTACATTATATAAATATATAAAGTATATACACTATAAAAATATATACACAGTACAATCTTGTTCTTTCTAGAACGTTTAGTCCAAATCTAGTCAGGGTATACTTGCACAGCGCAGTTGTGATTCCACCTGACTGCAGATGTCTATGGGCGGCGGTAGTCACTTTCCATCAGGTTTGCCCCATGCTCGTCTTGCCGCTTTACCATAAAAAAACTATTCTAAAATCCTCGAGGCAATATAGTATATTATATTGAATATAAATATATTGAATATACGGAACATTAGATCTACTTCTATTTCGCACATTACCACAGCTGGCAATTCGATTCGTTCTCGGAACAAAGAAGGCTTTATATTTACGTCTTCTTTCTGAGAATCCTCGCATTTATTGCTTCCTATGTGTTTTTTGCTATTTTACTTTAAAAATTAAAATCCCGCTAGTTTGTAAACTGGTTCTGCTCATACCGACCAGAGCGAATGAATTAATATGCTTTTTAAACCTTCCGTTATTCCTCGAAATTACAAATAGCGTTGTCCAAATTTAAATGACTAGGTTTTGACAAGTATTTCTGCTACCTAATGATGGCTGGCGCTAAGCAGCATTTTTGAATCGCCCTAGCAATTTTAAAAATCGTTTTTTTTATATACTAGGTAAGTTGGCTGACAGGCACGCAGCACACCTGATGGTAAGCGGTTACTGCGGCCTATTACATTCAGGGACACTTCACCTGAAAGCGTCTCTCAATGTGCTGCCAGACTGCAGACTCATCCATGTCGGTATGACAGTATTTTATCTTTATTGTATAAAAATAAAGACTTATACTGGCCTACTCCAAACACTTGAACTGATTACCTGGTTGTAATTGATCGTAGACTGCAACACAAGAATATTCTTTTTGTGCTTTTTTTATTTTAATTCCCACTCCTTTGCTCCAGACTGACATGATTTTGTCTTTGTCAACACCTTATCCCGTTTTCGTCTACCGACGGATATAAGCCTTTCAAATACAACTTTGTCTGCTCGTTTTAAATTTACCGTTTATCAATCGAGGTTAACCGAAAGATTCCTCGGTAAATTAAACTTTTCTCGACGGTGTCGTGTCGCTTCGAACTCAATCCCATAACCTTTAGAACTAAGATTTACATAAAACGAAGTTCAGGAGATGCCCCATTCACTTTATGGCTGAGTTCAAGGTCGAATGGTGATCTGTGTCCACTAGGGTCACCAAGTTAAGACAAAAATAATAAGACAATTTAAAAGAAGAAAAATAAGATAGGCTTTATTTTATCATCAAAGACAATATGTGTTTTGTACGAGTTTGAAAATCAGTGTATTTAACTGTGAGTCATCATTAAGAAGTAAAAAGTTATACAATTTGAGACTTTACACGATGCTTCGTTGATAGAATAACAAGGAAAATATTAAATATCTCCAAAATAAAATGGACATTGGTTTTTCCGTTTTTACTTTATCGTTTTATCGTGCGTGAACAATAGGACGTCAAAAACTTTAAGACTAAGAAACATCGATCATCTTTTCAGTTACATTTTGTATTCAATGGCTTGAAGATCAAAGAAAAACTGTAGCCTGATACGATTCTTGTGAAATGTCCAGCAATTGAAACTAGATCGACTGGCTAACTTCAATTCAAATCCTGTTCTAACTAACTTACAACTGAACCTACGCCAAGCGTGAACTGTGTTACGTTGTCAATGGATAAAATCAGTCCTGCCTAAACCGTCCATTGTGCGGGCCCCAATCATAAATATTCGCGTCACTGGAATTTGTACGATTCGAGCGCTAACCTCGACGCATGATGGGAATCCAAATTAGGATTGTCTTTTACATGGTATTGAATGCCCTGGGGATTATTAGTATATCTCTGGTCTAGGTTCCTGAATATACCTTATTTTATACTACGAAGGTGGAAGTGCTCAAATTACGGTCCGCCTGATAGTTACCAGTTATCTTATTACCTTTGCCTATGGACGCTTGGAACACTAGAGTATTTATTATAGTAATGGACAATGATATCATATACAAACAAAAATATCATTGGTAATGGACCTAAAGTAATAAGGTAAAACCATCGCGGCTACATTAAATTATCACTTAGCTACAAGTGATTAATTTTATTACAGGAAAACTTAATAAAATAATCCAATTAAAATTCGATTGAGTTAAGCTTAAGCAATTAAGTAATCGGACGATAGGTGGTATTTCATATCCAATCACTTGACGTATTTTCCTGGGTTAGTAGTTATTACAATCTTAACAAGTTATTTTAATAACTATTTAATAATCTGTGCTACGGGCTGAAAAACTAATAATAAAATCTCAGGAGGTACTTTTGTCGATAGTTTGAAACATTTTCTGAACTAAGACAAAGATCTTGTAAAAAATAATGAGAACAATATTGAATGATAACAAATGGATAAACCATGCTCAAATTGGTAGCTTAGGACTCAGTTTTATCACTGACATATTATTATTATAATAAGGTCATGATAATTCATCAGACAGATAACTTAGATGCTGTCTCTTTTGTTCATTAAAAAAAAAGAAAACGGCCATTGATTTCTGAATGATGAATGATGAGTTATGGCAAACTTTCTGTCAGTGGTCTTTAAAGATCATGTCAGAAATATCCTCAAAGGGCGCCTCCACGGACTGATATTAATCTAATCCTGTTAATATGAATAATTATGATTTAATATTTCGCGTCATAACATCCCATCCAATTTCATTAATGTTCAATTAGCGAAACCGCTCGGTCGTCACGTTGCGCGGTGCCAGCCGGTGCCTTGCGCGCGCGCAGGTCTTCCGTCTCGCTCGCACACTGCAGCGACGCTGCGTAAGTGCAGAAGGGACACTGGGTTATAAACATTACTCTGTATGCAATATGTCTTCTCGATCGAGGTTTAATTATACCAGGATCAGAAAACAATTTTTTCAGATTGTTCGAACATAAGTTTTGATTCTGTCGATTCAGTCATTGTAAGTACAGAATCTTAATAGAAGCATTAATACAATAACGGTCGCTGATCATAACCTATGTGTGAAAGTACCGTGTGTCTTATAAAAATCCAGTACTACAGCTCAACGGCCTTGACTTACTCAGGATGTGTTTACAAGACAATTTAAAAGAAGAAGAAGATGCTGTTTTTAATATAATTTAACAAAATGGCTGTCGGTTTTTTTTTATAGCATTACTAATTTATATACTCAGATATGGCTTCAATGTTAATGCACATGTCATGTCAGTACGTTTGTATTTTATACCAAGACCTTTTTAATCGTGTTTCAAGTAAATAAAGAATTTGTATTTGGAATCCCAGAAACTCCAAGATTTTCAGTATTCTTCTTGAGTTTGCCAAAACTTTTACTTTCGTTTAAATTGATAACATTTGATATACTTTAGCGCTTATACCCTTCTGCATACATATTTATCTTTGCCCCAATGACCCGTTGTCTCTTTCTCACGCTTGCCCTTGACTGCGGTTTTTACACATGTATCTGACTGTTTTGGTATTCTTTCTAAGTTTTTTGTCTACATAGTCATGGAAAAATTATCATAACAGAGAATCAATATTAAATGTATTTTTATTCTTAACTTTTCTAGGCCGTTCCGTTTTCCCATTGAATGGGAAATCTTAATAAATTTTTTTTAATTACAAGATTGTATAGTTTACACAACTTATTTTGTTATTTTTAATAGAACGAAAACTTTTACTTAATTTATAAAAAATAACTCTTTTTATTTCCTTATTTTTCGTGTGCTTACTACTGATTATGTTATTTTGTTTGTCAACGTGAGGATTCACGAGTGTTTGGTATAAAGGAAGCCTTGTTTATTTTTTAGCGAAGTTTTATTTTGTTTTTATGGTTTGACTTTAAAAGTTCTTGAACATCCGGGTCGATGGTTTATACTTTTTGGAATTCCAATAAAACGATATATAATACTTATTAGATTATGAGTTTTATTACGGACATATGTTAAAATAAAAAAAAATATCGATAGATATAAATATAGTTTTTTCTACAACTGTGGAAATATTTCAATTCTAAAATACATGTATAGAAATAGCGCAGGAATAACAGATATTAGTGCGATTTAGCTCTTGATCGAATACCTACACTATGACACGATTGCCGAATAAAACTAGGGTAACTGACTAACTTCTTTCTAGGGTCTCAAAAAATCCGTCCATAATAAGTTGCATCTAAATCTGATCAGAAAAATATTCACATTTTTAATATTATATAATAGTACTTAGATGAAGCTGTGAGCGGCGACTAGTCCCTCGTTATTTTTAAACCCTTTATCTTAGATTCGGGTGTCCGCTTTGAAGATTACCATTTAACTTTTCCATCATCCACTGTTTCTAATTTATTCTCGGCTTGTTTTAGATTAGAAAAGGCATTTTTCTGTAATATTTTCTTCTTTCACAGGTAATCTGGGACGGGCCCTTGGGCGGGCTCATTTGAATGAAGATTGTGCCTTCATTACTACCTAATACCCATTATCTGGTTTTGGCAAGAATCAGGCACAGTGTAGAAACGTCTTAGCGGTAAGTCTTAAGCTAATCCGCTGTGAAATGGAGATACATACATTGAGAGCAAATTAATTGTCTCGGATTGTGATACAGGTTGTGTTTCATTGCTTTATTAGTTACAAATATGATCTTTATTTTTCTGAAAGTTTTAAGCAAAAAATTATGCCTGGATAACTTATCGGTTATATACGATGTAGCAAAATCGGCACTCCATTCGTCAGGGAATATACTAAAGGGTTCACTTCTTTGGGCTTAGTTAAATTTTAAATAAACGCTCGTGCAACTATGTTTTCTGATAGAAATAGAACGAAACTTTGAATTAATACTGAAAACTGTTTACTCTCATAGCTGGGCATTAACTCGTTAATCCGTTAATCGTTAATTAACGAAGTTAACATTTCCAGTAACGGATTAACTTTTAAGTTAATCTTTCAAGCCCCGGATCACCAGACACAATAGAAAATCTATTGTTACGCGGCACCCGAGTGCCGGTTCGGGATTGAGTGGTTAACTTAAAAAAATGTTAACGGACTCGTTAACTTCCGTTACATTTTTCCAAGTCCGTTAATCCGTTACTTACTATTGTCCCACCGTATGAGAGTGAGGGAATAGAGAGTGCACCTGTGCTTGCGAACTCACTTGTGCACTTAAATATATCCTGCGTAGTTTGCTGATCGTAAAAAGATTGGCCGCCGTAGTTGAAAAACTCGGCTAGGAGGACGGTTTACCGCACCGTGCCATTAAACACTCTAAATACACTCTTTTTTTGTTTGTGTCAATTAATTTAAATTTTCTATCATTTATTACTATGTCATCTCGACACGTGTCCACTTAAGAAAACTTAAAATAAATCACTTTCATGTTTTCGTCAACTGAACACGTTTGATAAAATAAGAACATTATTATGGTGAAGTAAGTACAAAACATTGAACGAACAGCATAGCATGGAACGGGACGTGCAGAATAGAATGAATGCAGCATGGATGAAGTGGCGACAGATCTCGGGAACAACATGTGACCCACGGATGCCCCTTAAGCTTAAGGGAAAAAATTACAAAACGGTCATCAGACCTGTCGCAATGTATGGATCGAAAGAAAGGTACATGCAACTGAGATGCGCATGCTAAGATGGATGTGTGGAGGTTAGATACGATTAGGAATGAGTAGGTATATAAGAGGAAGTTTGAAAGTTGCACCGGTAGTGGATAAAGTAAGGAGTGCAAGGTTAATATGGAATGAGAAGAGAAGACACACATGTCGCCAAAAGAATGATAGATATACAGGGTGGAATTTTGTAATGCCACCTGAAGGGGAAGTACTCTTAATACTGTAGATGGAAAATTTTACTCAAAGAAAACATTCCTTTATTTTTGAAAAGAAAGAAAACTGCATTCAAACATTTTTGAAAATCCGCTTACCGCACCCGGTAATCGAACCGACTAAAATCTGTAAAAGTTGCACCCTGTACTTTTATTGCATTGATCATTAGAGTTAATTACAAGGATGAAATCTCTCCAACAAACTTCATAAATTAAATGAAAGGAAAACAATGAAATCCTAAATTATTGATTCAATGAGTCAAGTTAAAGCACTTTTTTGATTGCTTTCCTTTCATTTAATTAATGAAGTTTGTTAGAGAGATTTCATCCTTATAATTGACCCTAACGATCGATGCAATAAAAGTACAGGGTGCAACTTTTTAACCGACTTCAAAAAAGGAGGAGGTTATATGTTCGACTGTATGTATTTTTTTTTTTTTAATGTATGTCCGTCGATTTCTCCGTCAATTGTGGACCGATTTAAAGAACTCTTTTTTTATTTGAAAGTGCATAGTTCCGAGGTGGTCCCATTGTCACCATGTCAGGATCTGATAATGGGATCCCGGAAAAATCAAGGGAAAACCTCAAATTTTATAGGCTGCGCCTACGCGTTACTTGTTTTTTCTGAAGCCATTCAAGTTTTTGCGTCCGATAGACACCATTTTATGTTGATGAGCTGATGATGGAAGGTACAACTCCTTAACGGTTAGGAGTTAGGGGATAATTATTCTTTCAGTATTGTAGGAATATGTGGACCGTTAGTTGTATTTCATGTACTTTTGCAGCTAAGGTGATGATGGAAAGTACAACTCCTTAACGGTTAGGAGTTAAGGGATAATTCTTTCAGTGTTGTAGGAATATGTGGAACGTTAGTTGTATTTCATGTACTTTTGCAGCTAAGCTGATGATTACCCGGGGATGGGCTGGTCACTAGCCAATAAGGTTAGCACCGGCTCGTCCTAATCGGGTGTGAAGGAGAAACCGGGGGAGTGTAGTGGGTAGCGGACGCTTCGGTCTCGAGTCCCACACACGGCCGCGGGTCTAGCTAGCCTGCGGTTATGGTGCATAAACGCATTCTTCTCCTACCCATGGTGCTGAACACTTAATGAATACCTAATATTATTATCAAATAATACAATTCTACTCGTATTTTCGCTATCATTATTATGGTTATTCACACTAAAAATAGAAAAATAAACAAACTTTTTAAAAAAAAAATTAAACCGACTTCAAAAAAAAAGAAACAAAAAAAAACTACCTAAAAAACTGAAAAGCAAAAAATAATTTTAATAAGACATTCATCAAATGCGCTTATTGTCTAAGCCTATTAATTAAATTGTATTTTACGTGCTAGGTAGGTACCTACTAATCTGTTTGAAGTCGGTGCCAAGCCAAAGGTAATAAAAAATGATATATAATAATATAAAGGGTTACTTATTAATCCGCGGACGTAGGTACGTAATCTGGGTACCTACTATTTGGCTTGGCACCGACTTCAAACAGATTAGTAGGTACCTACCTAGCACGTAAAATACAATTTAATTAATAGGCTTAGACAATAAGCGCATTTGATGAATGTCTTATTAAAATTATTTTTTGCTTTTCAGTTTTTTAGGTAGTTTTTTTTTGTTTCTTTTTTTTTTACAGATTTTAGTCGGTTCGATTACCGGGTGCGGAAAGAGGATTTTTAAAAATCTTTGAATGCAGTTTTCTTTCTTTTCAAAAATAAAGGAATGTTTTCTTTGAGTAAAATTTTCTATCTACAGTATTAAGAGTACTTCCCCTTCAGGTGGTATTACAAAAGTGCGGCAAGCGAATTTTCAAAAATCTTTGAATGCAGTTTTTTTTCTTTTGAAAAATAAAGGAATGTTTTCTTTGAGTAAAACTTTCTATCTTCAGTATTAAGAGTACTTCCCCTTCAGGTGGCATTACAAAATTCCACCCTGTATATGTGCGTAGACGGAGATTTAAGCAGAGGAGGACCGAAAAAGAGATGGATGGATTGCGTGAAGTATGATTTGAAAATAAAAGGAGAGAATGTAGAATTGACGGCTAATAGGAGTGTGTGGAAGGAAAAAACATGTTGCGCCGACCCTACATAACGTGGGATAAGGGCAAGGAAATGATGATGATGGTAAAGTGCCTGAGATCACGTAGATTAATGCCACGTAAATAGACCATCGTCTGACTAAACGATTTGGCAACTATAAAGAATCAAAGTTACGGAAATATAAGTATCGGTGTTGAAAAATATAATAAGTAGAACTCAAATTTTGCGTTTTTTTAATGTACCTACCCGATGGTAAGCAATCACCGCCGCTCATAGATACCTGCAACACCGGAGGAGTCACAAGTAAGTTGCCGGCCTTTGAGAAAGAAATTAATTGCCCGAATAACAACCTTACTTCATTTGGATTATTCCCAAGGTCCACCAAGCAACGTTGCGAAAACTTTTAAGTTTTGTTTGCAAAGTTCACCAACAGGGCACGTTAAGGTGCGTCTATGCTTACGAAGCGAACACGAGCGGCGCACGAGCGGAGCACGAGCCGATCCAAAATTCGTGTACTGTGGACGGACTTGGAGCCTCGAACGAGCGCGCTTCGAGCATTCGTTTCGTGCTCGACTGTGCTCCGCCCGTAGACAGAGAAAACTATAGACAAATTGCATACAAATTGATAGTATCTATCGCATTCACACAAGAAAAAGAGGGCGATACGGATAGACCACGTAAAAGAAAGAGATAGAACTACACAATTTTTTGTCTCGCACCGCGTGCCGGTTTTTCGATATTTAGGCTGAAACTATGTTCGAGGAGAGATCGTCGTAGGCTCGTGGCAGGCTCTTTTTACTTGCTCAGTGGTCCACACTTGTCACGCGAGCAGAGCGGTTCGACTCGTGCTCCGCTCGTGCGCCGCTCGTGCTCGCTTCGTAAGCATAGACGCACCATTAGGAACAATAACAGCGAAAAAGAGATAAATATTTTATTCTGAACGTCCACCTCAGAAAACGTCCACCAGTCGTGGACCTGGAATGAAATGAAGAAGAAATTGTAAAAGCACTATTCTCAACCGGTATCTTTGAATTAGTTCTTCTCTTGTCTTTTATTATCATTGAATATCATAAAGATAACCTCCTTACAGTGTAACTGGAGATTCAATATTTTTTGTTGTAGATTGAAATATTGAATGAGTGTGACTGGTTGGGAATACGCTACGCCACTGCTCCCAACGGGTTACAGTCAAGTGTGACTCTGTGTGACTAGTTGGAAATCATTTTACAAAGTTATCCCAACGAGTCACACTGTAACCTGAAACAAAGTAAATCTTTTCGTGACGAGATAACAAAGTAATAAATGATACAAATTTTAATTTCACTAAATGGACCCACCTTGTCTAGTCTCGTGTGTCCAGTTGGTAAATAACCCCTTTAATTTCTGATTTTTTTAAGCATTATTTACCATGTGTTAACGGATTAACGATTAACGTTAACTTGCGTTAATTCGTCCCAAAAGAAGCGCTTTAACGTTTAACGAAGTTAACTTTTTTTGTAACGGATAAGCGATTAACGAAGTTAACTATTTGATTAACGATGCCCAGCTATGTTTACTCTACACAAGATAACTTTAAGATTTGGCTTAAGATACTGTCTATAATCCTACTGCGTCTCAGATTAAGTTTTTTTCAACTTTTTTCAGCCAATTTCGCGAGAAGGAACAATGCATGAATAATAATTTATGAATTATTTAACGCCATTCTTTTCCTTGACGAATTATCTGAAAGTGTCCCCTCTGTCGAATTTGCATACATTTGCATAAATTTAATGCGCGTCGTGGTTTGCAACTTTTTTCATAACGCTCTAATTTTTTACGTTGTTTGTTGAGGCCTGGAGGATTCACTGGAAGTTTGGGGTCTAAGGTTTGGGTCAGTTCGCATGTTTGTTTCGGTCCTGAAATTGTTCTTTAAAATGCACCTGACGCTTTTGAAAACTTTTTTATCTGATAAAGTTAGCTGTAGCTTTGGAACTCATTAAATTTTGGCCGAGTTTTTATTTGACTTCATAAATTTTATTGATTCCGATGTGGTAAATAAATACATAGGTGAGAAAGTGACTCTTTCTGTCAGACCTAGAGAAGGAAATTATCGTTTTGCACGAAAAATAATATGTCATAGGAAATCGATTAAAGTTTAAAGCAATATTTTACTATGTCAGAACAACACACATTTTATTGGTTAGTTTGATTCCCGCGGTGGAAAGTAATATAGAAAATATTACTCAATAAAAATATTTAGGCAATTTTCACTACAATCAAAGTTGCTTTATAAACACCGCAAAATAGGAAAAGCTCCTGAATCTACTAACATTTTCGCTAAACAACAACCTTTTCTTATTTTCAGTAACAAAGTTAGTTATTTAAATATTCTTAGAGTGAAGATTGAATTATTGTTAATATCAAGGCTCGTTTCGTGCTGTCTGTGCGTTCTTTGATATTATTTCTGAGAAGAATTTAAAATATCAAAGCTTCTTCCATCAGGCTTTTAATATTTCTCGTGAAAGGTGTCTGTTTCTGAAGAACACTAATGGCCGACAGTTGCTTTTAATGCTCAAATCGTAAAACAAATCTTGGACTGAAAAAGTGCTTTTATTTATCTCTTGGGCAATTAGGTACTATGTTTCGTTGTTTCACGGTCTGATACTCATAACGCAAGTGCTCAAGTTACTTACCAGATCAATAATAAATAAAAATAAAATAAATAAGTATCTCTGGACATAATTCACACAGCGCCATCTAGCCCCAAACTTAGCATTAGCTTGTGCTATAAGTGCCAGACAACGGATAAACATTACTTATATACTTTTTTTTTGTAAATACATATTATAAATAAAAACACCCAGACCGATACAAACAGACGTCATGTTCATGCACACAAATGTTTGTACCGTGCGGGGATAGAACCTGCGACCTCTGGTGTAATAGCCGACTTCTCAACCATCACACCAAATGGCTCGTCAAAATATGTACTTGATGTTGTCCCTATTTATAACATCGTCATAAATAATAAATCAACCAGATCATACAATAAGATGAGGTAATAATACAAATGATGATAAAACATGCAATAAACGCAGAGTTGATAATCTCGCCTAATTCCGTCTCCAGATTTGTTCCCGTAATTTTATTAGTGAGTCCCGCGGGAAGTCGAACGTCGCCAGCCCTGATTGATTTAATTTCCGCTCGGGAGAGTTACACACGTATCTAGTTAACTCGCTCTAGGGTTACCTCTCGGTTAAGAAAAAAGCATTGTTATCTGTTTAAAATTAAAAAAAATTACACATCTTTTATAATTTGAAAATGTAATAAACAAACTTGTAATAAGGAAAAATTATGCGAGTGGCCGAGGATCGATTAGCGTGGCGAGCATTTGGAGAGGCCTATGTCCAGCAATGGACTATCACAGGCTGATGATGATGGGTTTTTTGTGACAGACCAAACCTTGGGAAAGGATATAGACTACTTTTTATCTCGCGATAATGCTCATAGGACAACATAAAAAAAATTGGGTTCTTGACCCATGAGCATTACCGCGATTTTTCAAAAAAAAGTCAGTTTTTTGGTTTGTAGATAATTTTTTCATGGCGTAATGGATCAGCGAACCCACGTGTTTTTTCGTATAGGGATACTTATTTATTATTATTTAGGGATACTTTTTTATATACTTAGGGAGCTGGAGTGGCAAAAGTTGCTTTTAATCCTTGAAAAAATAACAGATTTTCGCGAGATAACGTCCAGTTCTTATATTATAAATGAAAATGTGTAGAATATATCTACTGGTACTTTGTTATACTACCGGAGGCCCTCTTCTTCCCCCTCCACATTCATTATGTTGGCGCAGTTCAAGAGTATATTACCCCAGGAGGGTACCAACTGCATTAGCGTTGGAGAATCCCTCTCTGGGCGTTTAGACTCAGGAACTGTTGCGACTGAGGATGGACGTCTAGGTCGCCCCACGTATTCTGGGGGGGGCAAAACCGCGCTCAAACATAGTCGTGTCGGGGGCAATAAAAGCAAGGCTAAAGCAAAAATCCCTGCCTCTCTATCTGTGGATTTTTGTAATATTAGGGGATTACACACAAACCTAAATGCTGTACACTACCACCTTGAAACAGCCAAGCCGGCCTTGCTTTTTCTGACTGAAACTCAGATATCCTCTCCAGCGGACACTTCCTACTTATCCTATCCTGGTTATGTTTTGGAACACTCTTTTAAGCCTCGGGCTGGGGTGTGCGTGTTTGTTAGAGAGGATATCAGTTCTCGTCGCCTCAGCGCCTTTGATGATCGGGATTTTTCCACCTTGTGGTTACGTGTAGACTGCTATGACCACCCCCGCGTCTATGCGTGCCTTTACAGGTCACACAGCGGCAATGTGGAAACCGACAAATTGCTGGACCACGTCCAGATGGCTGCAGACTCTGTGCTCCAGCAGACCCCTTCTGCGGAAATCGTGGTTCTTGGTGACTTTAATGCTCACCATTCAGAATGGTTAGGTTCACGAACCACGGATCATGCAGGAAGGTCTGCTTTTGACTTCGCTTTGGCGTGTGGCTTGACTCAACTCGTTGCTTCGCCCACGCGGATTCCTGATGTGGAGAGCCATTCACCTTCCCTGTTGGACTTATTTCTGACCTCTAATCCTGACGGCTACAAAGTCTCTGTCGACGCTCCTCTCGGATCATCAGACCACTGTCTGATTAGAAGCTCAGTTCCTCTTACACGGGGATTACGTCGGCGATTCGTTGGTCGTCGCCGGGTTTGGCACTACAGGTCAGCAGATTGGGATGGGATGCGGTCTTTTTTTTCATCTTATCCTTGGAGGCGAGTTTGCTTCTCGTTGGATGACCCTGCCGCTGTTGCTGATTCTGTCACCGATGTGGTGCTTCAGGGCATGGAACTATTTGTTCCATCTTCGGTGGTTCCTATTGGTGGCAGATCTCAGCCTTGGTTTGGTCGCTCCTGCAAAATGGCGTCACGCCTAAAGCAGGAGTGCTATCAGGCCTGGGCAAATGCGACAGCAGCGCAGGGTGGAAACACCAACCTTCTTAAGAAGAAGTATAACTCTGCTTCTAGGTCCCTCAAAAGAGTTCTGGCTAAAGCGAAGTCAGATTACGTTTGCCGGATTGGTGAGAGATTGGTGAGTCTTCCTTCGGGCAGTCGCGCATTTTGGTCTCTTGCCAAGGCTATTCAGGGCAACTTCTGCAAGCCATCACTTCCACCACTGCGCAAAGGAGACAACTCGTTAGCCCATGACTCCAAGGAAAAGGCCGATCTCTTGGGCTATTTCTTTGCGTCTAATTCGACTTTGGATGACGGGGGAAAGGAACCACCGACAATTCCGCATTGTAAAGGCTTTATGCCTGAAATCCGGTTTTTGCAATGCAAGGTGCGTGAAGTATTGTCCTCCCTCGATATTCATAAGTCGAGTGGGCCCGACGGTATCTCACCAATTGTGCTCAGGGCGTGTGCTCCAGAACTGGCGCCCGTTCTAACGCGCTTATTTCGGCATTTGTATACCACTGGTGTTGTCCCTAAGTCTTGGAAGGCAGCTTTTGTGCACCCAATCCCTAAAAAAGGTGATCGCTCAGATCCATCTAACTATAGGCCAATAGCCATAACCTCCTTGCTCTCCAAGATAATGGAATCCATTATTAATAGCCAGCTCCTACGGTATCTAGAGGATCACGAGCTGATTAGCGATCGCCAATACGGCTTCCGTCGCGGTCGCTCAGCTGGTGACCTTCTAGTCTACCTTACGCATCGTTGGGCAAAGGCGGTTGAGAGCAAGGGAGAGGCGTTGGCGGTTAGTTTGGATATTGCGAAGGCCTTCGATCGGGTGTGGCATAAAGCTCTTTTAGCCAAACTTCCAAAGTATGGGCTTCCTCGGAAACTATGCGATTGGGTCACTAGCTTTGTCACGGACCGGAGCATCAAGGTCGTGGTCGACGGTGTATGCTCTGATTCTAGGCCTGTGAATGCTGGTGTCCCTCAAGGCTGTGTAATATCTCCTACGTTGTTTCTTCTGCATATCAATGATTTGTTACAAATTAGTAACATTCATTGTTATGCAGATGATAGCACGGGTGATGCCGTATATTCCGGCCGCGCCAATGTTTCCCAGGAATACACCGGGGTATGCCGAAATAACCTTGTGTCTGAAGTCGAGGCTTTGTTAAACAAGGTCTCCGTTTGGGGTCGACTTAATCTTGTCGAATTTAACCCCAAGAAGACACAGGTTTGCGCGTTCACTGCAAAAAAAACGCCTTTCATCGTGTCGCCTCGATTTGAGAACACCCCCATAGCTGCCTCAGCCAGTATCGGGGTTCTGGGTGTCGACATTTCAAGCGACGTTCAATTTCGGGGACACATAGCGGGGAAGGCTAAACTAGCCTCTAAGAAGCTTGGTGTGCTTAACAGGTCAAGCAGGTATTTCACTGCGGCTCATCGCCTGCAACTTTATAAAGCTCAAGTTCGGCCGCACATGGAGTACTGCTCTCACCTGTGGGCGGGGGCTCCCCAGTACCAGCTTCTCCCCCTTGACCGAATTCAACGTAGAGCGTCTCGTATCGTCAATAACCCGGTACTCTCGGACCGGCTTGATCCTTTGGCATTACGGAGAGATGTGGCGTCATGCTGCATTATGTACCGAATTTACCATGGGGAGTGTTCCAAGGAGCTATTCGAGCTTATCCCTGCCGCTGCATTCCGTCACCGATCTTCGCGACAAAAAATTCATCCCCACCATATCGATGCTTGGCAGTCCACAACTGTACGCTTTACGCGCAATTTTCTGCCTCGCACGACCAAGATATGGAATTCATTGTCATCAGCGGTGTTTCCGATCAGATACGACTTGCAATTGTTTAAAAAAAGAGTGTATTCCTTCCTTAAAGGCCGGCAGCGCATCTGTGATTCCACATGATTCGCAGTTGTCTATGGGCGGCGGTTGTCACTTTCCATCAGGTGTGCCGCATGCTCGTCTGCCCGCTATACCATAAAAAAAAAAAAAAAAAATACTTGTAACGTAATCCCTTTAGCCCTGTGAATGCCTTTGAGGTCGCTAATACGTATTTTAATCGACTGCGCAGTGGTCAACCATATCTTTATTGGTTTACCGTTTATTGTAAACTGCGTTTTATATTTTGTTTGACATGGTGATAGGTTGTGTAATGAGGATAAATATCATTTAAGTTTATTTGTTATTTTCATCCCTTTTTTATAAAAAAAGTATGTTATTACAGTTTATTAAGATCAGCTCGAACAATTAGACACATTTTATTAGCGTTGTTGCAAAAATAAATGTCATTTATGATTACTGTAAAAACTGTTGGGTTTACCTTACCATCTATGTAATGGTTAATAATGGAAACTTACTAGCTTATGCTATGTAAGTAAAGTACTATTAAGATTGTGAAAATTTTGTAAGGATAGCACAGAATTTATAATAACTAATTATTTAAAGGATGAATGGATGTTTATTTCTATACGCAACATTTCTCAACGGAATTAGATGAAACTTCTATCAGAAGAACGAGTAACTGCGGGCAAACCCATGGGCGGAAGTAAGTGCTGCATAATAATTGCATATGTGCTGACAAAAGCTCGTGGGGAAACCAGAACAAAATTATACTAACGAGAAACTCATCTTCTCTATGAATACTAAAATCGAAACTTAACCCACAAAATCGGACCTACAATTAATGTCCAAAATTAGAGCGTCCCGCTCAAAGGCGACCGCGACGTCCACAACATTAGCCCTGTAATTAGCATGTTTGTGCCCCCCTACCCCCCACCGCACACGACGCCGGTACCAGTCATTAACAACGTGGCCCGATTCGCATGAGCAAAAGCGGTGATTGTCGAAATATGTTTACATTACTATCGATCAAAATAATTATTAAATATAAGGTGGCTTTCGGGACCACCTGTCGCGGTCCCGAATGACCCTGCAAAAATGTATTAAAATCAAAAAGGGGCTTTCGGGACCGCGGTCCCGGTCCCAAAAGCCTCCCGACCCGATAGTAGGTATCTACTATCGATGTTTAACATCACTCATCATTTAATGTTGAAGAACAGAAAATGTGTAGTAGAGCAATAGTGACAGTTTTTTCCTGTCAGTCGAAATGGATCGGAACTGCCTCCGTGGTAGGCACAGTGGTTATAGCGTTCGGCTCTAATACCCGGAGGTCGTGGGTTCGAATGTAAGGGTTACGGAGGTCAGATGGCAATCGCTCCATTGTAATAACCAGGCTTGTCAAATCTAAGATCATAGTCGAAGCGGACCCTGAGCTCCATACTGGATGCAATCGGGAATACGCTGGTATGATGTAGAGTCGAAATGGATCGGCTTGACCGGAGAAGTACCATCCTCTCACAGAATCTCCACTCCGGTCTACGTTTAGACGCATGCACCATGATCCAAGAGAATTTGCAAGTCTAGTTAAATAACGTTATAGCGACTACCACCTTACCTTCTTTGCAACAGCGACTTAAACTTACCACCAGGTGGAGCCAGTAATCGAATGAGCTAAACAATGCTGGAACTATTATTTATAATTTTTTTCTCGGAGGAGGATGCGTTCATGCACCATAACCGCAGGCTAGCTAGACCCGCGGCCGGGTGTGGGACTCGAGACTGAAGCGACAACTACCCACTAAACTACCCCGGTTTCCCCTTCACACCCGATTGGTTGGGACGAGACAGTGCCAGCCTTGCGGCTATTGACCAGCCCAATCAATGCTAAAACCATGCTGTCTTGTTCTAAAAACGTTCCGCTGTCCCCCGTGAGTCGGGCGCGCCCTGTTGCGTATTTGTGTTCCGCGGTGGAACGGGACAGATCAAATATTTACCGCGTTCCAGCTCACAGCTATCTGCTGAGGTACTCAGCTGTGTTTGAGCTGCATCCGATATAACGTTCCGCTGAAAATCTTACATTTGCGGATTAGTAGTTTCTTTTTTACCGCACAGGACTAAAAATGATTTATTTTATACTTGATTAACATTAGCAAACACAAAAGTTATGAGCCAAGATCAAGCCGTGACTGCATGAATGTATTATTTATGTAATACAATAATAGTAAATATCTATCGACATTATTTACACAACGCAATCTGGCGTAGCTGCTGTAAAGTGTGTACTGTGCGACCTTTAATAACAACTCCGTTGATATTTATTTTAATAATGACGTAGTTCACTTAATATAATTTTTTTAAGAAGCAGCCACGTGGATAGGTACTTCTTTTGAAAGATGAACGTAAGAAGCAACGAAAATAATTCTACCGCTTACTTGTTTTCACTTTCAGTAATTGCGAAATCATTATTCCAGGAAAAAAGTATTTTGCCTGGTATACTACACAAAATGGCTGACAGGGCCAAACTTAATTTTTTTTATTTTCTATATTTGTCAGTTTGATTTCTGTCTGGCGGGTATTAGTGGCCTGGATTAGGCGTAATGCGGAGATATTACGCGGGTATTTGTTTAGGTCAGCATTTGTTTGACAGACGGAGGTCTGAATGATAAATATACCTTCCGTCTTCGGTTGCCTCTGAAACATTTATCGAAGATTCCTTACAGGAAGATTCCTTTAAGGATTTTTAGAATCTCTAAATCTGTGGTTAATATTAGCAAAAATTCTTTTTTGCTTTCCATGGATCGAATTGAGGATTTTAAAGAATCCTTGGATAGATCTATCTAGCCTCTGCCATCTATCCTACACTGGGAAAATGTGCCCCATTTGAATGTGTTCTCGAAAAATTGTGTCTGAATTAGTGGCATCGTTTACATGGACTACACGACGTTATGTCGCTGGAAAGTGATCGATGTAATTTTTGAGAGAGAGTGATGCCACTTTTTACAGATGTCATCATTCAAAATCCTCCCATCGTTCAGAATCCTCCCGGCTAGTGCGCGGCACGCCATAGTGTTGTGTAAATCGATTGTACTACATATTTATTCTTTAACCAAAAGTAGGACGCTTTAGTCTCGAGTCCTACACACACACGGCTGTAGTTCTAGCTGGTAGGACGCATTTTCCCAAAAAATACCTACACTAATGGAAAAGGCCAAGGACACTGAATTCCTGGTTCATCTTCAAAGAGAAGAAAAGACTACGAATACTACTTAAGATACTTGGTTAGCCTGACTCGCAGAAGTACGTAACGAGCTGTCGAACCGGCTTATCGCCGGCGTTCCCCGAATTCTTCGCATCGTTATTGTTATAATGTAAATCGTGGATTCTTAGTCCACACAGTAGCTTCAATGACAGTAAGAGAGAAACTATTGATCTCATAAAATTATATGCAAATTCTCATCCCATTCTTTTCACAAGATAGATAGATAGATAGATAGATATACTCTTTATTGCACAAAATTATAAAAGAAAAATATGTTACAAAAATGGATGATACAATGTAGGCGGATACAACTACACGGCGGATATACTATAGTACTCAAGATATCAATGATGGGTTTCTTGTTTAGAGGAGTGACTAAAAAACAGTTATTAAGTTTTCTAACAGATATACATTATCAAGATAATTATCATCTGTTGGTGGCAAAGCTGGACCCCAAAGCTCATTGTGTGATAGTGTTACTTTATAGCTATTTGTTTTAAGTACGGTAATAAGACCTAAACTTGTGATGTGGCGACGCCTTACTTGATCTACAGGCATCAAGCAACTCGCCACTTACCGATTTCTAAATTCTTAAAATGCTCATTATGGTAATCAGTTTTTAAATAGTAGTAAAAAATTATCTCGTGCAAAATATGGTTTTGGTCACAACTCAACAACAAGTAATATATATACCCGCCTTTTTTTTTTGATGTCGGTTCAAAAGACAGGTTGAAATGTAGATTCAAGGAACCGCAAACATTTTTATAAATAATCACTTCTTGCAATTCATTTTTAATACTGACTAGACAAAATTGGTCAAACTTTCAATACATTTTTTATATTAATTAACAAGAAAAATTAAAGTAGGTACTTTACTGCTACTTCGTTTGACTGTGGCGCCATAAATCTCCACTTGACTAATACAAATTCCTGGGTGTCAATGTGACTGCCATTGTAATTGCTAGGGGGATTTTTATCCGTGGATTTGTTAGCACAAATTGATAAAGACAGGCGGAATCCCATTTAGATTGCCCGTAATGTGGGTCGGATGACTGACTGACTGACTGGTTAAATACGTTTTCAAGTTATTAAGTTAGTTTCTATAAAGGTGGGCTTTTAGAAATATTGTGATTTGATTTGCATCCATTGTACGTTAAATAATTTACTTCTTTCTGATTTAATTAAATCACTTGTCTGCCGTCCTTTTAATCGTGTTATTGGTAAAGGGATTATACTCTTAAAATTTAATGTCTGTAAGGTGTCAGTAAACGTTTAAGGTAAACGTTTGTTAAAAATGTTGTATCTGCCACCATAATAGCTTAGCTGTGTTCTAGCAATATTAATGTGGGAGCCAGTCAATTTAAGATTAAAGGTTATAAGATGCTGCTGAAATAATATAAAAAAATATACACTTTATATTATACATTTACAAGACTGTTTATCATAAATGGCGCCATTGGGTCATTCATTACACGTATAGATATAGGACTTGAGTCCTTTTAAAAGATAATCGACTCAGTAATGACGGTCCACACCTCAATCAAGTCTTTAAACACCTAAACCGAGTCCTAAGCCTTTCAGGCGTCTTCGTCCTAACTTAAAGGACTTAAAACATTCGATTCCTTTCATCTCAAACTACACGGGTGTTGTACACGTTAGTACACGCGACTAGCCTAGACGACACAGTCGTAGAAATGAGGGCAGACGGTTGCAGACATCTCGGCTCAACGAGCCCACCGGACGTGTTCGATCAATGGCTGGCCCTTGGCTGCGTTCCGTCTATCAATCACTTCACCAGGGTTGGCTATTATCAAGATAATTATTTTCTCTGATAATTATCTGATAATTATCCGATAATTATCTGATAATTATCCAACTCACATATCAAATAAAATTATATCAATTAAAGGTATTTTTGTTTTTTTTTTTACCACTATTTTTAGTTTTAATGCAGTCAAACTATGACCCTATTGTTGCCCTATTGGATTAAGTTTTCTAGGCATACATAATGTTTTTCTTTTTTAGTTTCGCAGCGCACAAACTTTAGTTCACGAAAAAAATAACAGTGAGAGGGGAATTCCCCTGTAGATAAATGACGTTTGGCGTTCGTTTGGATGCATGTTTAATATTGTGACGAAAAAACATGCGTTTGGATTTGGATTTCAATTATTTTGTTTTGTTTGTAAAATAACAGTTACTCGTTATTATCAATGATAATTATCAAACGTAATTATCTTGATAATTATCAACGATAATTATCTTGATAATTATCACGATAATTATCCAGTCCAACCCTGCACTTCACACAGACCAGAACACTCGACTATAGGGAGAGCCCGTCAAATATGAAGCTATTGAGCATCTTCAGTCGATACATTGATAGTTAGCCTTTCTGATAGTACTACTAAGGGGTGATAGTATTACTAATGGGCATTTCTTTATGCAGCATCGCTTTATGTACTTATTCTGTTGATTCTAATCTTGGAGTCTTTACCTCTTAATTTGCCCGATGGCGCATAGTGACTGTCACTACCGGGCGGGCGGGCGCCCAGTAGTGACCCTGTCCTATGTACCAAGGGCCGTTGGTTCGAATCCCACCTAGGACAAACACTTATGTGATGAACATTTGTGTTTGTTCTGTGTCTGGATGTTTATTTGTATTTAAGTATATGTTTATCTTGTTTTTTTTTATACCACACTCGTGGTATAAAAAAACCTAGATCCGGAGTTAACACTAAAGATAACCCATGCGTCAGCATCACTGAGTTGGAAAGTTATCGCTCGAATGATTCCAGATAACTCGCCTCGCAAACATTTATAATTCCATTCCTTTAATTATTCCATCATCTTAAATAAACAGTTTAATCTAATAATTCGAGATCCGCCCGAGGCAGAGGCTGAGTTACAAGCGTTGCTTCGCGTAATAAATTCTAACCTCATTTTGCAGAAAACCCTTTTAAATTGTTACGTTCTAAGGAAATACAACGTTACGCCTGAAGGTTTCTCTGGTAATTAGGGTCACAGACGACGGAAAACCTGCTATTTAGGAACTACAGAATTTGGTCTTAATTTTATAACCATTGTTTATTTTAGTTTGTTAAATCTCTAGCTAATCTATAGGGTTTCTGTTCGATTAATTATAGATTCCTAGTAAGTTTGTTTTTAAAAACGTTGAACTTTTCTTAAATAGATTGCGTTCATCATTGCCAAACCGAATTTGGCAAGGTCATATTACCCTATACCCCATTATTTAAACGCCATAAGGCACAGGCACCGGCTCGTCCCTTTGGGTGTAAAATATTTCTGATATGAACAGAGTCAGTAACAAACTAAATGGTAAATTACTTTGCGACGAGTTAAATCCATAGGGAACTAAGGGCACTAATGAGAAATTACCTAAATAAGGATAATGCGAGCATTACCCATCTTAGTTATAATATAATGCATACGCTTAACTGTAGCTAGACTACCTGACCTAAGCGAATTGTATTAAACACAATATGGAAGCACTTACGAGCTGGCGGGCGCCCTAATTGTCTTAGTTGAGCTATTAGCGACCCCAAACAATACAAACACACAGACAGCGTATCTCACACGACTAATGCTAAGGACATTGCGAACAATTTGTGCCGGCTAATTAGGTACACGTACCCCACTGCAATTCCTTGAGGGGTGTGAACACATGTAAGATTTAGGTGCTACGGTGTTTTGAAGGGTGCTTTGTTTGTTTGCTATTTTAAGATGGAATTAGGAGGCTGTATGCTGGTTGTATTTTTGAAGGCCCAATTTTAGCAGATGGACGATAAGAGAGCAAATTTTAGACCGCGTGGAAGCAATCAATACCAGATGTTATTTAGAAATCGTCTACGTATGATAATATAATATATTTTAGTGTACTATTGTGTGTTTTAGCGCAGGTTCCTATTCTCATGCCATATTATTTTCTCGCTGTCATAACACGTGCGACAGCAGTGTGCCACGACTGAAGAGAGATCAGGCGTAGGACCAAAGGCTTCATGTGCTTTACGAGGCACGGGGATGTATTATACCGCTCACTTCCAGACTCCGGACTGTATTTTTCGAGTAGAGGAACCCAACAACAAATGTTTGGTTCGAACAGGGATGTGAACCCAAGGCCCCCGGGCACGGTCTACTAGTCACTGTTAATCAAACTGGAAAATATCATGAAAGGGATGAATATTGGTCTTTGTCTCGTGTTTGACTGTTTATTATTGGTTTTTAAGTACTGTGTACTCGTATATACATATATTTGTAGTACCTTCGTTGTATCTGATACCCATAACACAAGTGTTTAATCCACTTTGGGCTTTGAACAATGTATGTGATGTTATCCAATATAAATTTAATTGAAACATAAAGCTATCAATCCCAAAATGAACAAGTTAACGCCTTCCAAAGGCAGTATTTCTCAAGTCACGGGAAAAAATTGCCTCGCGCGAAGTGATAACGGGTGATCACATGTTCGCAAATGAAAAACCTGCCACCTGGCTGATTTATGCCCGCGTTAATTTGCATGGTGAATATTATACTTCTGAGTTATTGCGAGCGCGTGACGTCACTCGCCGCAGGTTCGTGATAGCGTCTCGGATTTAAATCAAGGTCTACCGGTAATGCTTTTGGATAAGATGGGTTTTAGAACTTTTAGAATCTTGACCGAAGAAAATTATTTTCCTATCTGACTAGCGGCCGCCCACGCTGTTACACCCGCGCATAATAACTTTTGTCAATTATCCCCTCTTTCCCCACATTTCCGGGAACAAAAGTACCCTATGTCACCCGGGGATAGTGTAGCTTTCCAACAGTGAAAGAATTTTCGAAATCGGTTCAGTAGTTTCGGAGCCTATTCAATACAAACAAACAATCAAATATTTTCTCTTTATAATATTAGTATAGATAGTAAAGATTAGGGTGTGAGACAGTAGATTAGAATGGTGAGCCTACGAATGATATGATATGTCATTAAGCGACGCTTTTTCTTCAATGCAAAATAGAAGTGGTCACTACCAAATAGGCCGCATCAGATTATCTGCCCGAAGGAATATTATTCGGGACCGGGGTCGAACGACGAAGCCCCCTTTATAAATACTAATTTAATTAGGGGATTCATTATTTGGTATAAATAATTCATATGCGAAATAACTTTGCCTGTACCTAGCGAGAAAAAGTTATATTTTATTTTCATTATGAGTCTAAAATGTCGTATTTTTGTTTCAGGTACTGTACATACAACCGAGTCGTGGTGAAGGATTAAGATATTCATCAGTATCGTATGCGTACATACATGCATGGGCGGCGGTGATCACTTACCACAAAGCAACCATCAGGTCAACCATTTCCTCGTTTGCCCTCTTTAATATTAAAAAAGGCATACAAGCAAATGTATACTTTGCATCACAGATGCATTGCTCGTAATGACTTTATATGGGACTGTGAAGTTCAACCCGTTACTATAAAAATCTCTAAAACATTCACTTAAAGCTCCTAAGCCCCAAACTGTTTCTCTCCTAATTTGCTCTAACTAAGCCGTCACTAATTACCGACCGCTGGTAGCGTCAACAAAAACAACACGCAAAAACTTAATGGCGGATTTCATTGCCGTTTTAAGACGGTTAAACTCGTTTTTACTGTGTACACCTTACTTAGATAAGAGGTTGTGTATAGTGCAAAGATATTTTACATTTATTTTCATTGTAGTCTGCTTTACTTTGCCAGGCCTTAGTACGTTGGGTGTACTAAAGCTACTTTTGATATTTTATACTTTTATTATATTCTTATGTTTATTTTGCAAGTAAGACTCAGATTGATTGACAGAAGTGAATACATGATGACAGATGTCATGAAGAACTTACGAACAGTAAACACACAAAAACAGAACCACGAAGATGTTTAAATTCTTTACGCAATTACGAAAAAAAACCAATGCCCATAAATTATCATTAAACAGTTTTTATTTGACTTGCAAAACAGTCATTGTCAATGCGCGGGTGGCATTAACAATTCTGTTGACGGTACTCGGCGAGTCGGTTAAAACGCAATCCATCATTTGCGATCAGGTGTCGCTGCTGACGGTACCAATTCCACAACTTCAGGATATTGAAGTGGCAATCAATACGCAGCTTTGTTTTTTCTTTTCCGTAAACGAAATAAATCTCGTTCACTTATTGTGAAAAGATAATTTGGCTGTTTAATAAAAGAAGTTATATCCCGGACTTGCGGTTGGTCTGTTTTGGGGAATTAGGTTACTTACTTTTGGAAGTGGGAAATCTGTGTTTACTTGGGTTCCGTGGTAGACTATCTATGTTTTTCTTCCCTTTTCTAATGGAAGGCAATTCGCCGTAAGATCTTTCAAAAAGCGACATAACGCAACTGTCTTGCAGGTGCCCATGGGCGGCGGTGATCACTTACCACAAAGCAACCATCAGGTCACCCATTTCCTCGTTTGCCTTCTT
Organism: Mecyna flavalis; assembly: GCA_949319885.1. Classification (NCBI taxonomy): domain Eukaryota; kingdom Metazoa; phylum Arthropoda; class Insecta; order Lepidoptera; family Crambidae; genus Mecyna; species Mecyna flavalis. The sequence goes on from OX439439.1 coordinate 17,352,394, forward strand.
TAATATTAAAAATGGCAAACGAGCAAATGTATACTTTGCATCACAGATGCATTGCCCGCCTTTAGACAATTTGTAATTTAGTATTCACTGCTTTACTAGCTCGCCACGCATTTGGAAGAAAGAAGAGAGGACCAACGGGTCCTACGAGTATGCTTAATATCTTATCGGTCGGTTGTGTCTAACTGCTGTCTTGACGAGTTATGAGAGTAAAGGAATAGTGAATGCATCTGTGTTGCAATTACTGTACACTAAAGTATATCCTGCATAGGTAGTTGATTGTAAGCAATGGCCGGTAGCTAAAATTCGGTCTGTACGACATGTACAATTACGGCAGAGAATGCCATTAGGCATTAGGTCCACCTTATGTACTCTTGATTGTGCATTAAAATTTAAATAAATACAATACAATGCAATTGCTACAAATAAAAGTTTGGTGATCGCATCACTAAGAAAAATCCTGAATTGTTTTCTCAAACCTACGGAACGGCAACAATATTTACTTATGTTTGTGTTATTGTGTGTTTCTCTTTATTTTGCCGCTCGATTTCGTTCGTTGTTTGTTCGAAATTCGTTTCTTTCATCTTCCCTGTTGTCTGTATGCTAATAGTAATCATTTGGGACTTAGACGACGAGTATTCCTTCAAATTACGAGTGTAGTCTACGTTAAAGTTTGTGTTTTCGAACTTGAGATATGAAAAATTGTTTTACATGGCGAGATTTACATACCAGCTTACATCTAATCTGCTCCTTTTTATTTTAATGATGTGGTTGCCGAAAACATTTATACATTGCTTAATCTAGCCCTAAACTAAGCATAGCTTAAATAAATAATTATTGGACAACATAATGTACATTGATCTGACCCCAAAGTAAGTAGCGTAAGCACTTGTGTTATACTCGTAGGTGTCACAAACAACGAAGCTACTACAAATATATACTTAAAAACGAACATCCAGACACAGAACAAATACAAATGTTCATCACATAAGTGTTTGTCCTGGGTGGGATTCGAATTCACGAGCCCTGGCGCATACGGCAGGGTCACTACCAAATGCCCCAACGGGTCAGTCAAACATTACTACATAATATTATGTACCTACTCCTTTTTCGGTAATACACTCAGGCATGTTCAATTGTTCAATGTTTATGCACACAAATGTTTGTATCGCGCGGGGATTGCAGCCACAACCTGTATGTTTCCATAAAAAATAAACTTACACAAAAGTGAGTAGTCACTTGATCATATCCTTTTGAATGATTTTAAAAATACCTCGCGACTGTCAATTAGACATAGAATAAGCCATCTTCAAGCACCATTCAACCGTCTCCCCCCTCCAAAGGGGGGTGCTTCCCACAAAGATGCTCACGTTCTTCCTAATTAGTATTCCGTCCCTCTCAATGGTATAATTACGTCGCGGTCAGTCCTCATTGCAATTGCGTTGCACATGCAATTAAAACTTGCCCGCACTCGTTGCTGATAATTGCATTAGCAATTTAAAATTCAGCTGTTTGGGAACTTTTGAATTAGGGCAATGTTTATGGAAGTTTGAGTACTATTTATATCAGATACGTATCTATAGACATTGTGATAATCCGGCTTGTCAAATCTAGGATCCTAGTCGAAGCGGACCCTGAACTCCATACTGGATGCAAACAGGAATACGCTGAGATGATGATAATGACGTATCTATAGACAACAGAAGTCGGTTAAAACTCGGGTCCGGAAAGTTTGTGTCAGATGGGTTGAAAAGTTTGAAAACAGCTCGGGTTGAGTCCATACTGCAAGCCTGATGAAAAAGTTCAATAGAGTGACGGAATAAAGACTTAATGGCAAAGTCCCACCATAGTGGCAGTAGGCACACACAGTTCCACTGATAGAGGCATTAGGCAATAGGACATACAGTGGTTGATATTTTTATAGGAGTTACTTTTTACGTTTGCATTTCAAACTTTTAAACATCACTTTACATGCATAGTCTGATTTACAACGTGCATCTAATTTTAAATTTATGTGCGCATTTGACATCAGCTTGGCAGTGAGGAAAAGCTCGTGAAAATTGCACATCTAAATATCCGGAACGGTAGTTGCTTAAACCTACAACTGGCATCTGCTACTCTTGGGCTATGGTCTTAACGTACCCTAAATCATATTTTTTTTTTTGAAAAGTTGATTTATAGTCCTGTCTGTGTAAAACAATATCCGACAAAATAGCATGTATTGATATAATCCTAAAGTTACTAAACACAGAACAAACAAAGACAAATTTTTATCACATGAGTATTTGTCTTCGATGGGTTTCGTACCCAAGACCCCTGGCACACAGGACAAGTTCTCTATCAAATGCTCCATTGAGCCACTTAAGTTATATAAACGTGACAAACTGAATAGACCAAAGGATGCAAGTTGCAGTGTTGCAGACTGGTTTAGATACGAGTTGCAGAGTCGACATACGCTAAGCGCTTGCAATGCATCCGGCTATCACAGTATCTGTTAATTACACAGTTTATCCAAACTGCTCTAGTTTCCTGTAAATGTACACTAAAACCAAATTATATATTTTAGCTAAAATCTTTCAAAATAAAATGAAATAATAGGATTTCAACAAAAGAAGTCAGTGGTCAATTTCGGAAAATAAATGGACCCGTCTCTTTTGTTTATTAATGATGTATGATTTCACATAACACTTGGATGTTGCATGCATGGAGTTCTTTAAGAAGGGCGTGAAAAGATATTTTACAAGGTCGGTAAGTGATGAATGATAACTCTGGTGTTGCAAGCCTTAAAAGGCGATGAAAACTGTGCACCATCAGGCGACCCTAGCTTGACCCCACGAACTTGAGCCTTGAAACGTGTATCATGATTATCTGAAGCAGCAAAAAGATCAGGGTCAACCTAAGAGTCAGTGAACAAAAAAAGCATCAACATATTTTTTTATATTATAGAAATTACAATTGCATCGTTTGAATTTATTCGGGACATAATGATATTGCTCTGTCTTTACTCTGATCCGAAAACTAATTTTCACGTCTCATAAATAATCCATTTTCAATATTGCACTCTATTTAAATAACTTGGGCCATAAACTAGGTGAACGGCGCGGCGCAGGCGGCCACAAGCAACGAAGCGGGCTCATAGGCGAAGTCGAGATACAAAGCTTTAGCAGTTTGCATACAGATGATTTGCAACTATAAAACCTGTTTAGCATACTTTCAGCTCATAGACAACTGCTATTCTAGAAGATTGTCGTTAAATCATATTTCCTATGTCCCACGTCTGGTTCATAGGTATCCATCTCCCCTACAATGTGCCGAATAAGCATTGTTATTTGCGTAAACGACTACAGAGTTCTATTAAGAATTCAAAAGTAAAACGTCAGCCTATTTTAGGTCCCACGATGAATTGAACTTGTCATTACAATGACGGGTGCTGGGGTCTAATTACCACGCCTGCCAAGTGCCAAATACGAATTGACAATCACAAAATCAAGTTATGTTCGACTTTCGTAATCCGACACAAATTTTGCCCGACCCCGCAACCCAGAACACCGAGATGATGACCCGATATATAAACTATCAAGAGTATCGAGACGGTATTACAATTACAATTTAAAAAAATACTTCACGCAAACATTTATAGCAGTATGCAGAAACGCTGGGCCTTCTATCCGTAATTTCTGTAAGCATCATAAATACTCCATTTACAATATCACTGCATCCATAAAGACGACATTAACCAGCTTTACACACAGCAGCTGCGGCGCGATAAACTAGGCGAAACAGCACAAACGGCCGAGGCCGCAGTGGCGGATGCAAGCGCAGATAGGCGAAGTCGGGCGGAGTGGCGGACTCCAGATACGCGGCTCAACGCGTGCGGTTAACGCCGATTTGGTAGTTTGCGCTGCTCAAATGAGCTATGTTTGGGACGATACTGTCTAAATGGGCGCTTCAAACATGTTACTTTAAATTTTGAAATATCGTGAGGTCGGATTCGTGTCCACTTTGCATATGGGCGGTAGGTACACTTGTTCAACGTGTACATGCTTGGACTGCCAATTTAGGGAAATTTATTGCCTGTGACTTGATTGCACGGCAAGGCGTTCCAGATGTCTTCATCTGGAATTCATATTGCATAGGTTGCTCTAGTTTGCAGCCAATAGTTCAAGGCTGTCGAGACACCGCCTCGTCGTCTTTGTGAATCATTTCAAACACAATGCATGCAATGCATTCGATTCTGTGGAAAACTGGGCTTCACGGCTCATGATACATAATCTTGAGTTAGTAAACCTCCCAAAACTCCTAGAAATCGGAAGTATTTTGGTACTTTTTAAATAGTAGGTTGTTAAATTCTAGATACAATTCGTGAAATAAATACGCCGCAAACCGTTTTTTTCCTCCTTTGTTTTCCTGACGCATAGTCAATCTTTGTAGCTCCTCGAGTTCAATAACGATAAAGTAAAAATTGTACAAGTAGGTGAGAATTTCCTGGTCCTACCTTGAATTGCAACCCTATCCCGAACGCTATAGTCAAAATCGGTTGCCAAAGCTCTTTGTGCCAAGTGATTGCTTTAAGTGACTCCGACGGCGCCTTTACTTTCATTCTAGTTCCCAAATCCGTTACAACTCTCGTACTTCGCACGTGCTCAATGTATGTGTGTACGAAGCCTACTCGTTCAGTATTTACCGTGGATAAAACTCGGCTCGAGATCGATCTGCCCCGGGCAAGGTATTACACCAACAAATCCCATAGCCATCAACTGGCAAGCTGTTTGCACGGTGCGATCCGAGAGATCGTTTACCGTTCGCAGGACAGAGAATTTGCTCAACGTACTAAAATGCTGTTGTTTGCTTGGTCTGTTTTATTGCATTAAGGATTGTCCTTAGCACTGTATGTAGCACTTTAATGTATTTGTTTAGTGAATAAGTTCTTTTTGGTTATTATTGTAGTACAATTTGTTGGAGGTCCTTATATTAGACGATTATGCTCGGATGTACAAAACAATTCCTTCAGGACTTGCATTTTCGTGAAATGCAATCAGATAGTAATCTAAGAATGTTTTCAAGAATCCTTATCAGAAAAATCATTAGAAGGTAATGGTTGAATTATGACCAAATCTAGGCTAGGACAAAATTGTTATTTTTAAGTAACTCCTACAGAAACATGCCCTTATCAAGATCATGACTATTGAGTGATCCTACCTATATTTTCAATTACCCTCGTCCCATGTAAATCCGGCATCGTCTCACAACCAATTGGTGTTCCCTCATCCCGGGTTACGGCGTTAGATCGTGTGTAATCGCCCTCCAACTGACTGATCTCCCGATGTTTTGTTTAGTTCCAGATCCCCGCTTGTACGACAATAACTTCTGCAAATGGGACAAATTAGATTACGATGGGAAATAAGGATGTATGCTTCGGAAATGGATACTTTATTAAACAAATAGAAAGTTGTTGTTGCTCTCTATCTACCATAAACGAAAGAATGGGGGTTGAAGAGTCCTTTTATATAAACACAATCAATCAGCCGATCCCTCCAATGTTTATCAACTATTATAAAGGGGATAGTTATGTAGTACGTTTTTAGATGTTCTACTCGTAAAGTATGATGATGACAATGACGATAATGGTAATGATAATGACGGTAATAGACTGCCGGCGTAATTTACTGTAGCGAAAAGAAAGTAAATTATGGAAACTATAAAATTAAAGTGAAAACTGAAGATCGACAGTCCCTTCGTATATCGTACATTACATTCAACAATTTTAGATTCAAAATCTTTATTGTGTAGGCTTCGATATCTTTATATATTTTACTTACACACAAAACTTAGAAGTTTTTTACCTCTTCAAAAAAAATTTCGAGACTTTCCAATTCTACAGGCAAACGTGAATCCATCCTCTCTAATATTTTATGATAATACATAAACAAAACTTTTCCGAGAACCCAAAACATTCTTGAACTCTCAAACAAGCTCATTTTCATTACATAAAACCGAATGACACTCGTGCGCTCGTCAGTTCGCTTCAACCGCCGCAATTTCAACTCCGATGTCCTTTCTTGCCGCTCACTTTTTCTCTCCCACAATTTCGTATCTTGCCATCTCTGTCCTGCATTGTTATTTTTTACGAGAATCATTTATGACTGCATAGCAGCTTGGAACCGCAGATATTGGTTTAAAATCATATTCTATGGATTATACATACAGTGGTCCTGGTGGTACTGATGAATATAATAAAATGCAGTCGACGACAAAAATCAAATGAAAATTTTAATTTGCCTAAGTGCACTGTCTTGGTGCACCTTAATATGTGCAGCTAATTTTACCAATGTACACCTACACATTGACATTTTCTAAAAACTTAAAATCCGATGATTTTAAAGACATACGCAGCATTTAAGATTTGATTTTGCATTTCATTTCGAATGTAATCCGATTTACTAATTTCACAAAAAATTATGTACATTCACTTTGTGGGATATTCACAAATTATACTTAACGAATTTCTGTGGTTTTGTCTCTTTTCATTATTTACGCTCAATATAATTCCCATAATTGTCATTTTCATATAAGGCCAAGCCACGCATTTTGACTACGCTGTTCGTTTGTGAATTTGCATTATTATTATGTTTTTTTTTGGGATTTATATTGTATGTCAATAATAAAATACTGTCAAATATCTAAAACTTTGTTAAGGATTTATCCTTATCTAAAAAAATCCACAAAGTTCATTTTATATATTCGATAAGATTTTCTTTTATTTTAATTTATGCTAGTGATTAAAAATTGAAACCTGCTCTTGAAATGAAAAAATATTTTTCATTTTCTCTGGTAATTTTTTAGGTTCAAGCATTTATCACTCCACGTCTCTTTCCATCAGGCAGTTTGGAGCCACAATTAAAAAAGTTCGTGAAATGCGCCAACTCACAGCCTGTGGCCACAGGAACGTGTTATTTAAAATCTTGTTCATTGAACTATTGGAGCGGATTCGCTTCAAAGTGCTGACTATATTCTGCGATAGTCCTTTGATACTCGTATCTACAGATGTTCTATACGACGGAGAGCTTTATGTTTCCGTTTGAAGTTTTTGTATACGTCATTAGAAAGCTCTGTGAGGTTCGATGTTTAGTGTCTTGGCCTTTTTCTATATGTTTATTGATACAAGGAAGCCTGCTCAATAAAAAGGCAGTGCTCAGTGTAACCATGACCTAATTGGACTGGTTTTCCTATCAAGGTTTATTTAGATATTCGCTTAAAAGAACTGAGTGTACTTACTTAAACGCTTGGGAAATAAAAAATCATTCACGACATGCTATAGTTTTTATCTAGGCATTTTTATATACCACGAGCATGGCGCTCTAGCCAGCCTGATAGTAAATATTGTTGCATATGGATGCTTGAAACTCCAGCGTGTAACTAAATACCATAATATTAGTGGGATTTTCATTTTATGCTTTCCCAACCTCCTTAGGGTAAGCGACAAACTTGCCTGTTAACAACACTAACAAGAATTTGGCCTTAGATTTTACATGCCGTACTAACGTTAATCCTCTCGGGAATCGAGGTCATTTGTGGTTTTCCGTGCACCATTCGACAGCTTCAAAGCGCTTTGGGACTTTTGCATGCACCAGGCCATCTGCCATAGTCGCTATGTATATCCGTCCAGGATTTAAAATCGAAGAGGCATTTTACGAATCGTCTAGTTTTTCTTTGTCTGACGATATCTGCTTAGCGTTTCTATTTTGGATGGAGCTAACGATTGGAATGATATGGATCCATTTTAGCGTGTTCCATTTCCTCTTGGTGTTAGAAGGGCTGTGTAAAAAACGCTGAAGTAGGTTAGTTTTGTAAGCAAACAAGTATTCTGCTGTCAAATCCAGTATTATAAATCAATCAATCATTCTGTTTAAAAGCACAATTGCCTGATACGAAAAATGTGACCCGTCCTTCACGCTTCGGCACAAAGATTAAAATCAGAATGGATTCTTGTTTAAATAATGTAATTTCCACTAGGTTCCCAAGTGTGTGAGGAGATGTATAATAACGTCATTACTTATGTCAATAGGCGAAACATAATTTATTTTTCGCATCCCTTGCAAGAGGGGCCGCTCAAAAGGAGTGACGGAGGCTTACAAAAGAGGCTGGAACGGAACATTGCTCGTGGTACAAATCATAAGCTTGAAATATAAAACACTTTTTATGATTTTTTAAAGATTCATGTTGAGTCAAATTCTAGACTAAGTCCCACTACTCACTAAACTCCCTCGGTTTTCCCTTCACACCCGATTGGGACGAGCCGGTGCCAGCCTTGTGGCTATTGACCAGCCTATTAGAGGATCATAATCAAATGTACCATCTTCCATGTGTCGTATACAGCGAGGATGATTACATTGCTTGCGCGATCAAGGATTCCATACTAATTCGTGATCGTATGTCAGGGCCTTCTATCATAATAAGTTTGTAGAACTGTTTGTAACGAGCGATTGATGTTTACTGATCAGGTTAGAGGTCGCCACATTGTTCAATCGTATATCCAATCTTAGTAGTCTCTCGGAGTATTGCAAAATACATATTTTTCACATGAAAATTGCCACAATTGAATAAATAGTACGCTGTCTGGTGTCCTATTGTTTCGCGGATTCCGTGACGAATGCACTCGCAGAAAAACGACTTGTATTAGTCCCACGCGTTAATAAGTCACTTTGCACGCTTATTGCGAGTAGCGATATAGATACTCGGATCATTTTATGTCTTTATCGCTTTACGGCACTTTCGCCTATATCTTTTGTTTCTTCGAAGCAAATGTCTATTGACAATGGTATGTCATTTACCACCAGGTGAACTGCAAACGTTTCTTGGGAAAACCTATTAAAAAAAGTAAAGTTTAAGCCTATTTAATGCGAGACTGCAGCGCCTCCATCATTGAAATCACGTAATCTTTACAATGATTAGTATTGGCTTAATTACCACGCTTGCCAAGTGCAGATTGGTTACCTTAATCAAAACTATATTTGAGAAATCTGGACATTTTTCTCTTTTACGCCTTCATTTTTGCCAGAACATTTTTTAAGGACGGCTCACTATTATCATTTTTACAGTGTTGCCTCAAATAAATGCCCCGACGATGCTTTTACAAAAATCTAAAGTAATATAAAAGGGGTACAATCCCCGCTATCTCCCACATTTTGCCCCTCAATGGCGGCCTACGTAAGCCCATTGAGGAGTCCTCGGGCAGAATGGACGCCACGCACTCGCTAACAACCCGCCACTACGCTCACAACACAACACATTTTGTATAAATTATGCTGCGGGAACCTCGTGACACGTGTCAGCTTGAGAACGATGCGATGGAAGCAACAAAACATAGCCTTGGCCTTGTCATGCAAACGCCCGGACAAAATGTACGAATTGTAGTTTCGACAGACCAAACGTCCGAATTTTTGTTATGCAGTAAGTTCTTGTTAACAAATGTTATTTTGCCCGCAACTTCGTTCAAATTTTATGTAATTATTGCGCGCTTTCTTCCAATGGGAATTTATTCCCACACAAGCAGAACTTATTAAAACTCGTTTCTGGCGTTTATTTACACTTATGTACTTTTTAAAAGTTTATTCGTTGTGTTTACCGTAAGTTAGTGACTAAACGAATGTACGAGTAATACACACATTCATAATATTTGATGAACATTACCTATATTGACGTAATCTAGACATTTTCATCACACGAAGTACCCAGTTAAGAGGTCATGAAAACTAAGAGTGGCATCGCAAAACTGCGCGACTATCTTCCCTCAATAGCCTTCCGCGTCATTAGCCCCCTTCCCATCTCCCCCGGGGGTAGAGACACGTCATGTTTGACGTTATTGAGACTCCCATTGAATGAAGGTTTAGGAATATAAAGGATTCTCCAGATCGGAATTAATACAGATCATTCATCCACTATGCTGGATTATTTTCGAATAGGGTTATGGTCTTACGCTTTTCTTATTATGGAATCGAGTACCTTTATGCGAAAGATTGTTTTAAGTTGATTGATGATAGAATGGTTACGATTAAACAAAGGGAAAGATTGAGTCATCTTTGAGGAAGAGTACTTATGGGAGGCAATTGCCCTCGCTCCTTATGCTTTCCTCAAAGGCATGCAACATCTGAGCGCCTATTGGTCCAATGACCGCAGGTGTCCATTGGCTACAGTTATCACTTACGAGTACCATCAGGTGACAGTGCTAGTTAGCCACCCACTTCCATAAAAAATAATAATCGTACACTAGTTCAACACTAACCGCTTTAGTTCTTAGTGCGCGAGTTTTGTTACCTACAAAATCATTACGTAGGAAGCATGCTCGTCCAATTTCAAAACGTTCCCTTTTATCTACAATCCCATTTAGAACGTTCTATCTTACCTTTTCGAATCTCCTCGGCCATTCGGCATGTATCGTACGCAAAAGATCAGTTTCCCACGCGACGCGTACGCACGGGTCAACGACCTGCGGCTTATAACCTCTACCAACGGTACCTGAGCCTTCACCTCTTTACACTTTAACCTTTTTATAAACCTTATCCTGCTATAAATAGAGTCCATTTTCTTTCATTTTTATTGGTGACCCTAGCGCGGATTCTAAAACTAATGATTCATTGAGGCCTCGAGGTCACTCAACAACAATATTGAAAAAGATCGTTATCAGCTTATGTCGCTAAGTTTGTTGTGATTCTTTTTTTAATATCATTAAAACAATTAAATCAGTCCCAACGTTTACATGAACACCACCTTTGCACACGGCTCAAAGATATGCCTGGCCTCGATGTGATCATAAAGTGAGTTATGTTCGATAAATCTAACGCAAACCATTCTAGACCAGGAAATTGAAGACAACCAGGACTTACGGTCCAATAAACCCTAGGCCCCATATACCAAGACGAGTCGAAATAACACCAATAAATCAAAGAGCCACCTTAAGTTAGAGGTTGCCTCAAGCGTTAGCATCAGAATATGGCTGCATTTTCCTACATATTATATCACCACTCCTCATATTTCACTGCTATGTCTATAGTGTTAGGGTTTCTTTTCGGCTGTGCGCAAAGGCATTGTTTTGGCGCGATTGTGTTTGCCCATTGACGCAGGTCGTGTGATCGCGGATCAGGCGTTCTGTGATGGAGTAATGGACCGTTGCGAAAGCAAGTTTCTTTATTCTAACTAGGCGTATTCCTATTTGTTATACTTGTTAGTTGAACTCAATTGGATTGCCAATAAACAGGTAGCAGGAATAAAGTTTGGAGGAGTGGATGAAGACAAATTGGACAACATCATACAAACAATGATCTGATCTTTATGGCTATAACCTGCATCCCTATCGCGGGGTTGTATGACACAGCAATAATAATCTGACTGTGTAAGTTTCTTCACGATGTTTTCCTCCATAATGCTTATTGTTTATACACAGTATTCAAGCATGTAAAAGTTTTTTCAGAAATAGAAGAACAATAGATGTTACTTTTTATTTAAATTTCTAGTCTTATTCTTACATGCAGACTCTCATAAACATTTTGAGCTATTACGAAAACAAAGAGCGCTAATCTATAAACAGTTGCCAGTGAATCATTACACAGGACGAAACACTAAAACAATAATTCTACACGAACTGTTACCGCTGCAAGCGTGTCGGACAAAGCGCACCAATTCTCGTACGTACATAAAACCTCCAGTTGATGCTAAACTCATGTAAATAAACAATTGAAACTGAACTAGATGTTCGCACAGTACTTTATGTTCCAGTAAAACATTTCAAAGAAAAAAGATACCTTTATTGACTACAGTAGCTAGATTACAGAGAACAGTGATACCATCACTACTCTAATTTGCCACACGTCTGGGGAAGTATTTTCAGACCACATCTTCCATAAAGTGAAAATACTTCCCCAGAAGTGAAGCAATATTTCATAACTAGTGCTTTCTTCCGGTGAGTAAAATCTCCAGAGCTCATTTGGGGGGTGATGCATCTTAAAGGTCTGGCCAATATCAGCCGAAGGGTACAAGATTCCTCAAGAGCCGGCCAACCAATACGCGGTGCCTCTGGTGTTGCAAATGTCCATGGACGACAGTGACCACTTACCATCACGTGATCCATTTGGTCGTTTGCTTCCTAATTTTCACAAAAAAAGAATTGGATATTTTTGATCTGCATGGTCCCTGTTAACCTTTACCTGCTGAAGAGTTTCAAGTCCAATCTTATTAAAAGCTTCTTAGTATGATGTAACTTCACTGGCGTCCTCTTCTGGTGTGATCGAGGCGCTTTAGAGGCGCAGTTAGAGGCTAATATAAGGCGCGACGTGTCCCTAATGTGTTTATGCAAATGCGGTCGCAGCCGCTGCAGCGCACCTGTTTAGACCGCGTCTTTGCCCATTGCGTATTCAGTTCGTTTGCCCGGAACCCGGTCTGCGTTAATGCGAGCAATGGAAAATGAGCTTGCGTTTTTTACTTGTCAATTTGGCTTGATATACAGGGGTGGATTTCCGTACGGCAATTTGTTTACGTGTACCTACTTTCATTAGTATCGTATTTTCATAGCGAGTTTCATTTTCTATTTCAATCCCTTAGGCATAAAATTCCCAAAAACTAATGAATTTAATTAAAAATAAATATCCTGAAGTTACAGCATAATCCCAATGTAACCAAATTAAGCAGATATGAATACTTAGGGTACTAAGATAAAGTAAATAAGTGCTTAGTAAATAAGTAATTGAAGTAATACGAGTATTAATAGCTGACTTCGTAACAAACAAACAAATTGGTCGTTAATGCTAACCTTGACGAAGTAATAGAATATTTTGGTACTGATTGTTGTGTTTGATCCATATTCTCGGTGTTTTAGTTTAGTTCATTTGAAACATTTATTAGCAATGATACCTTCAACAAATCGGTTGTGCTGTGCGTTTAAATATATTACGTTCAAATCCAATATGGAGTTGTCGTTCGTGACCGGTCATCACGGCCCAAGCCGGCCTCTCCCACTACATACTCCATTTGTAGTGATAGCTAAACAGATAAACAGTATAATGTCGTTCTAAATATACTAGTGTGTCCACCGGGAGCTATAGTCTCAGCGAATTAAAAGAGGGTTTCTTCAAATTATTTGTGAATAGGCGTACTCGTAGTATTATGTATATTGTATTTTACTACATATACGGCATTATGTTTATGATTTAATTTTATAAATCATCAGCATATATTTCGTTAAAAAATCCATTTCAGTAAACTCGATCACGTTAGATGCCCAAACTAAAAAGAACTTTCTAGATAACTATTGTAACAAAAACATCTTTACCTGACTTGAATAAAACGTATGACGACCACAGATTGTGTATTGTCTTTGGCGACAAAAGACTGCAATTAATCAATTTGAAGTCATCTGTTTTTACGAGCTGTTAGAATAACGCTCCAAAAATAGTTCTCGCAATCTCACAATGGTATCTTTTTCCCTAGTTATGTAACTTTTAAAATTAGTCGCAGTTTTTAGGAAACATTATAATTTCAAATGACGTATCTTAGACGATTTAGCATTATAATAGCCCTGTCATCCTGTCTGCGTTTCATTTGTAAGTCGCTTTTACAACATACGATTCGAATGGTATTAAAATATTCTTTAAAGATTAAAATATATTTTCGAATACTATCATAAAGTTTGATCTAAGTAATTTTAATGTAGCGAAGTTTTTGTTTTGGGTATAAAAAATATTAAAATAACCACAATTATTGTCTTCATAGATTTTTTTAATTACCAATTTGTTTTTACAAACTTGGTCACTAAGAGGTTTTTTTGTCAGAAGGATAGATGTATATCAAATGTTTTTTTATGTTTTCGCATGCTGTCATCATCATTTATGCTGGATCTGTTCGATGTTTTAATACATATACGATTTATATTATGTTGTCTTGCGGTACCTCCTGGTCCATCATAAGTAGTAGGTGAATTAATTTTGTCGACTTTAAATCACAAATGAAACATTTGAATCGATGCGTGTAAATAGTCCTTCCGCGATAGTAACTTCATACGACGATTAGATTCGCCAAACAAAATGGCGGCTCTAATTTGAATGAAAATCATCTATTATTTCCTTTCAAACCTGTCATTAATGTTGGATTGTCTAATTTTTCAAAATAAATTATGATCGATGGTGTTAAAGCGGACTCTAGGTACGCGGACGGTAATAAAATTAATTAACTCTGACAAACTAAAATTATTTTGTGTTAGGTACCAGGTTTCTTTTTGGTTTAAGCGTTTCACAATGCCTTTTCAAAAACCAACTTACTCGTACGTGGACCGTGTTTCCTACCTCATGACATGAGTAATACGAATGTCAGAATATTTCAACTATACTTTTACAAGGGTCTGATATGATATCAAAATTTTATGAGTTCTTCTATGAAGCGATATCTTTGACGTCCTAACTCTTATTTCCCCCTAGGCAGTAACGGCAAATATGCATGTAAGTATGGACCTGGATTTCAGTAATTAGTTAACTATTGTAGCTCGTTTGTGCGGGTGTCATGTGCTAATACTGTATTAAATAAAGCTTAGTGACTGTTATTAGACTAATCTGTGTATTCTGTAAATATGCACATGGAGTAACAGGCTTTAATGCTAATTTAGTTGATTGTCTGGCGGTTGTATTTAAATTTCGATAAATTAAGGGAGAAATGTACAGGCAACAGCACATCACGGTATACACTTGCAGTTCGATAATAGCGCTTATGCTCCCGACATAAGAGCTGTACAAAGTCCAAAGTGTTACGTCTGACGTGCTTTTGACTGTACTTAGTCAAGAACATTAAGTTTGTCCAAAAAGTACATATTATACATATATGAGTGCATCTTCTAACTCAAGTTGTCACCTTAACGTGAAGGGAAGAACCAAAATGGCAGAGTTGACAAATATTTCCAAATAAGCCGACTGGTAAAGGTCAATCCGCACCCATTCCGAAGATCAACCAAATGGCGGCAAAAACGACGTGTTGCGCGACCATCGGCGCACGCGCAAGTAACGGGCCAATAGGGCTTGCTGTTCTTGTGGCTTTTACCGTGGTTCGCTTTTTGTCAACCGATTGGGAGATCATTGGCGTTTCTGGGTGCTTAAATGTCTCTGTCCTAATTGTAATTTTTTCAATGACAATTTAGTTAAAAAATAATTCTTATTTTAACTTGACCACATAAAAAATAAAAAGGTAATTTTCTTAAAAAAAACATGATCTTGTTCGCGAACAGGAAGCTACTTGATGCACGTTATTTACTTTAAATTACTGATATTATCAATACGGGTAAATCTATACCTTAATTCAAACTAGCTGCCCGCCCTGGCTTCGTATGAGTGATGAAAAAATGAGATACAAAGCTTGTCCTGACTGTAAAAAAAATCTAATTTAGTGCAAAACTTTACAGTAATAGGTCATACACATCAGAATAACATGTAGGCTACAATTAATTGGGCAAAGACGCATGCGAAAGCTAGCCTAAGGGCTGCTTGCCGAAAGTTGGCCGCTTGCAATCGAGTTTCTTTAATCTTTATGTTTAGCAGAGAACATCTGTGAATGATAATGATGATGATGACTACAGTTACGCATTATGTAGGTTTGTAAGTCATCGTACAAAATAGCCGTTTTTATCAAAACAATACGAATAACTGAATTGCGAGTTAAGCGAATTGTCTTAAATTCTAGGACTAGTATTGTATTTTTCTGACCTTTCTCGAGGCACTGTAGACCAAAACAAAGGTGTTTTACGTTATATATATATGAAAATATTGTTTATTTAAACAATAGGTTTCTCCATGGAAATCCGTCCATGGAAGTCGGTGATCGTTTACCATTAAGAGGTCTACATAATTCATTACTTCTCTATTAATTAAAAATAATTGTTCCGTTAATCAAATCTTTTAAGCTCTTCCGTAACTTATCTAAGTGGCTTTATTCTGCCACTCGGGTTAAAATACGAAAATACGGAGTCGTTGGTACGATTCTTATCGTGGATATGTAGAAGACTTTTTCATAGTCGGACTGGACTTCTATCTTTACATGTTTGTGGCCATGAAAGGTGAAAGTCTGACTGTGTCCCACCAATCAGCCCACTTATCTAAAACACGTAGGCCCGAAAATCAGCTGTAAAGGCTAATTAATTATACATAGTTTTATCTAGTGGGATACGTGTTGGTTCGACAACTAAAGTGGTAAACAAAAACGAATGTGATGATTGGGTGAATCATCATGTTGTTGAATGGTTATGGATATAAGAGAGCACGTGTTGGAAAACACTGCATAAATTAGTAGTATTTGACGTGTACATAACATTATATTTTCCATTGTTTTCAAGTTGCCTGCGAAAGTGAAGTAGGAAAAAAATTGCATACCATGACGATGTTTGTGGCCATGTACTTTGGCAAGCAGGCCAGTTGGAAAAAATTTGCCAAAGTTGTCCACTCTTTTAAAGTCTTTTGATAATAAATACTGTGGATACTGTGCCGTATGTAGTGACAGCCACGGATCTCTCTTCGGTCGAGTCTGTTTGATGTCCCATCAAGTTATGAGAGTGAGGGAATAGGGAATGCACCTGTGCCTGTACATCCACTTGTATTTAATGTAGAAACGTTGAGTTACAATATTTAGTTTCATAAGAAGTACCTACTGTTCATAATCAAATAGTTACATTGCATAATTAGGACTAATGTACACAAATGTATGTTATTCTAATGTCGTAAACATCAATTCAAACAGATTAATGTGACCTTTCCACGATTTCGAATGTCTATTCTGTACCCAGTTACAACATTGAGAAATGCTATTGTGAAGAAAAAATCATTCAATTCATTCAACACTCATTCAGTGGAAGGGTGTTGTTGTGTAGGTAAGTGTGGATCATAAGGTTTAACATTCCTCGTTCGTGTAAGACGGTTATCTACTACTTCCAATATCAGTCTTACATCTATCACATTAGCGTTCAAAGTCATTTCTAGTCTCCTCATTGATGTTAGCCCTGTCGTTTGTATATCATTACTGCGGTCTGTCAAGCGGTTTTCGACTTTAGTTCCGTTGCGTTGGGATGTTTTTCGAGTGCTGGCAGGGTGGTGTGTAGTCGGCCGTACCACTTCGTGCCAGGCGGCGCGGGCGCAGTACAGTTACGCTACATCGATTGTTGAGCCTTTGGTTTCTTTGGTTGACGCTTGCGCGCTGTTTTTTGTACCTGACCTTGGGGTTTGTTCAATCGTTTTTCTTCGAACGTTTAATTGCGAGAGTGTTATTTGATTAGTTACGTAGATCTTTTTGCTACGTTTTTATGTATTCTTAAATCCTGTTTGTTCGTGTAAAATATAACGTTTGAAAGACGTATTTATTGATTTTTTACTGCCACATAACTGTAAAATATCTGGCTATAAACGTTGAAGGATATTCTAGAACATTATTCTGTTTTAAAAGCCAGTGTTAAGGTTACATTATTTAAATATTAAAATAATAGTTTGTTTCGATAGCTCATTTTCAGTGGATTAGAATCTCAGCAGCGCGATTTGGTGTAAAGGTTGGGAAAAGCAGTTAGAGACACCGTTTTACTGCCACGATAATCAATTTATTGTAAAACACATAACCCATGTCCAATAAAAGAAAATATCTGACCAAAATTAAAAACACATTGAATCCTAAAATTTGTTGTGTAATTTTTCCAATTTAACTAAGTTTATTATAAAAACGGCTGCCAAAGTGTCCTCCCGGATTTAAAGTTAATTGAATACCTCCCTTGAATTTATTATGCGGCCGTTGGTCGCAAACAGCCTGGGATATTTATGACTGTTGCTATATTAAAACACTCGAATGGCTTCGGAAATTATGGAATAAAATCTAGGTACTTCTAAATTACAGGGCTCACCAACGACATTCTGAATTCGGTTCTGCAGCTATATCTATCTGCTACTGGCCACACTTCTTTGCATGTATGCTCTTCTTAGCCTTCTTCGCTCTTGACAGAGCCGTCGTGATCGTCATGTAGTTGCATTGTTGGGGGCAGATGTGATGCGCCTCACGACCTCCCGCCATATCTCCCTGCTGGCAGTCAGCCTGGTGCACTCGTGCAGAGATCCACCCACTGCTATTTTTATTTGATCTGTCCAGCGCGTGGGTGACCTTCCGCGCGGTCTAGTGCCTTCCGCCTTTCCTTGGACGACGAGGCGTTCTATGGACTGGTTATCTCTTCTAGAAACGTGGCCGAAAAAAGTTAGAATGCGAGACTGTACTATAGAAAATAGACGCTGTTTGATGCCGAGTTCTCTGAGTATCGACACGTTTGTTCGAAACTCGGTCCACGATATACAGAGCATTCTTCTCCAGCACCACATCTCCAGAGCATCTATTTTCTTTCTTTCCACATCTCGTAGCGTCCACGTCTCTGCAGCGTACAGAAATATGGGGAAGATTAGGGTTCGGACTAGCCTAGTCTTTGTTGCTTTGGTTAGGGTTCTGTTCCTCCATATTTTCTTCATCTTGTCCATTGCCGATCTTGTTATTGCATGTATGAGGGAGCTAAAAAGTCACATTTTCATGGTAAAGGTAGCATTTGTCTTCCCAACAACTGAGAACCAAAAAAGGACGTCAATCGATTCAGTGGTTTAAACGTGAAGGTATTACAGATAGAGATTCGCATTTATAAATCTCTAGCCTTCCAACAGTTTCACCTGCGCTTAATTTCTTTTTTCAAATATCCCCACCTTCCCCCTCATTTCCGGGATCAAAAGTACCCTATGACACTCGGGGATAGTGTAGCTTTTCAACAGTGAAAGAATTATTCAAATCGGTTCAGTAGTTTCGGAGCCTATTCAATACAAACAAACAGATCTTTCTTCTTTATTATATTAGTAGAGATAGAGTCACTTTCCAAATTATCAGTAGATTTGATTTGAGAAAATGAGGAAATTTAAAACTGGCATGGTCACGATCAGACTTACTCTGCTAACTGGTATCATTATCAGATATAGACTAAACGATAATTATTTTAAGTAAATTGATAGAATATTAGCTATCTACTCGTAAGTTAACCTCATCGAATCAATTTCATAACTCAAACCGCCGTCATTCACAGGTTAGCTAAACCCTTTGGAACTAATATCCGATGACAATGTGCCAAGGGAAACTTGAGCGGGATCCAATCTTACCCCTCTTCAGACCACTTGGAGTCATTGACAGTGACCTATGATAATCAGGGATCGACATTCGGATGCAGACGGTCACACAAGTCGCCTATATCAATATTCTGATTGAATAGTGGTGAGAGGTTTTGAGAGAATACGAGAAAAGTTGGATTCTTAGACTGATATTTTGTACTAATTGTTGGGGATCGTTTCAGAAATTACCTTTAGTTAGTGAGCATTTTCGATGTGAAGGAGTTCGATATACCTATAATCACAAAAATAACTTGGAAAATAAACCTGTAAATCACTTGGTCAAAAATGCCAAGTTCATAATTATTAAAAAATAGATATATTTGTGAATTTATACACATTGAATAATAATAATAATATCTCTGGACATTAATCCCACAGCGCTAACTAGCCCCAAACTAAGCATTAGCTTGTGTTATGGATGCCAGACAACGGTTAAACATTACTTATATACTTTTTTTTTGTAAATACATACATATTATACATATAAACACCCAGACCGATACAAACAGACATGTTCATGCACACAAATGTTTGTACCGTGCGAGGATCGAACCCGCGACCTCTGGTGTAATAGTCGACTTCTCGACCATTACACCAAATGGCTCGCCATACACATTTGATATGCTAATTAATGCAAGATATTACAAACCTTTATAATAAGGCAGGGGGAAAATAGTTCATTTAAATCGTATGCACTTTCAATACCGGCGAATGGAGAGAAAATGACGTACTCTAATTAAATTCCTCTTCAAAGATTTTCATAGTAAGAGCTGTCAGCGGAAAGATTGAATATCCTTGAATTAACCTCGTTTAGCGTTCGTGTTAGAAACAGTCATATAACTCCGCATATCTTTAGCAGAATCAGCACATTTCCCCCGGGAAGGTTTATCTAGGAACTGAAATGCATCCTAACTCGGCGAGGACGGCCGGTGCAATATCCTCTGATGAACACGCCGCGACTGCATCCATGATGCGTTGCGGACATTCCTGGTGTCAGCTAAACATGTTACGTTACAAAATAGTTTGTTTCTTAAATAATTTAAGAATGTTAGGTCCTTATTGAAAAGATCAGGGAGTTTCTTTCGTTTGATCAGGCAGTTGCGATGAAAGTAGGTAATAGTATACTACATCTAATCTTTTGCAGTTGTGTAGCTGAGTCTTTCTTTTTTTCTGTCAATTTACGATAATTAAATAAAATAATAAATCTAATATTCTTATATTTTTGGTCTTTTAAACTAAACGACTTATTAGTTTCGGAAAAAAATCTGTGGTAGTTACGTGGACACTGGACATCATATTTTTAAAATCGGGATTAACACATGTCGGAAATGATTAAATTCTAAATGTAATTAGAAGAAATCGTGGGCAAAAGCTAGTTACTAATAAGTTTTCATATTGTAAAGGAAGCCATGTTAGAAAATTAAATACACATTACCAGACACCTTTCACTGCAGCGATAACTTGCAATAATGCAATGTATTGCCTTACCGTGGGACATTCGCCATTCACGTATTGTTTAGAGGCTTACCTGGCGTTTAAATAAGTTCAAACAGCGATCATTATGTGATAAGTAGCGCGCACAATTGGATTGAACGGCCGCCTTTCTTACGAAACTTAACATTTCTCTTTATTTAACTTAACAACATGGATTTATTTATAGTGGATAAAGGGATCACCGTGTTAGGTAGAAACTTTTTTGGTGTTTTCTTAGTTGGTAAATTGAACACAACCAACTAGATTAATAGCCATAGAACCCACTATTTCCATAATTTGATACCAGAGGCTGAATCACTTTTGTTTGTCGGTCACACACATCTGATTAGCTGGTATTATACCATATTCACTTTAAGTGATACAAAATACAAATTCAAACGTAATTTATTCCACTAACTAAACGAAAACCCTTCCTTTAACAATTTCGGAATTGCTTTTACGCAACAATAAAATGTATGCAAATTCGCTAATTAATTTGGGCAACACAATCCACACGAAGGAACTAAAGCAATTTACTCGTCTTGCACTAATGAAGTAAAAAGCGGGACGTCCCAGGACGGCGAGACACCTGGCGACACTAGGAATAACAATGATGCCTGTTTATGAAGGCTTGGTTTAATTAACGGGTTAATTTATGCGGACTTGGACCTTCTCTGCCATGCGCCTTGGTTATTAGACGATTGTATGTTTTCTATTTTGAATAAGGACAGGGAGGAAATTTAGTTTATTAATATAGTATGTATATTTGCTTAAGTCTATCATTGTCTTCTTTCATCTTTATAATTATGTTTAAGTCCTTTATTAATATACCTACTGCCTGAAATCTGAGTGATATTAAATAATATATTTTCTGACAATATCTAAAAACACATTATTTGCCATCAAAAAGCAAAATGGGTGACCAAGATTTTTGTTACGTGCAAAAGAAACTAGGTGTTGTCGGATTTTAAATGTTAAATATAATTTTTTTTATTGTTTAATTTTTCGAATTTTGCGTCCATAAATTAGACGAGACAGCCGGTTATTTCTGCCTATTCCTAACCTAGTGTTCGCAAACGAACAACACACCAGACTATTAATTACCTGTCTATCAGTCAAAAACATTGTTTTGTTATGTAAAACGGAAAGATCGGTAACAAATGAAGCGGACGACGAGACAAATCGGATTTACATAATTAGACAATAATTAATTCGCACATTTGAATATCAATAGATAAGCAAGTTACATCACTATGTACACAAAAAACTAAGAGGAAATGTTACGAGAATAGCGTGGAAAAAGGGTTATTTATATCACCTCTTACTAAGAACTTTTTTCTTTTATCCTGTGCCCTCTATTTTGTCAAACGACACGTGTATCGTATCTTTATCTTTTTACTGAGGCATTTAATGAAGAAAGGATATTATTTTACTGGAGAATATTTTAACGGTAAAGCTTCGAATTGACATTGACAAAACTCATAATAACAATATGACAATGTATTTTATTCTGCAATCATAGAAATATTATGTACTTCACGTCAGGACTCGCGAATTGATCTAGACACGCGGCAGCGTGTCAAGCCAAGTTCAAGCAAAGGAACGGGCTAGCCAGCGCCAAGGTATATTTACACGAACCATTTGGTGTCACTTTTGACCCTTCTATAACTCAAAACGTATTTAACGTAAACACATGAAACTACGCGAGTTTAATAAGATCCATGAGGACACCTAGGAGCCCAAATTTCATGAAGCTAGCTCAAACGGTCATAAAGATATGAAGGTCAAAAAGTCGTAAAAATTAGTACTGACTGACTGACTTATAGTAGCAAAACCTAACCTACTTCCAGATGACCTAGAAGGATGAAATTTGGTATCCAGCTTGGTAATTGTATGTAACCGTAGGAAAAAGTCGAAAAATAGAAAAAGTTAAAGAATAGGGGAAAAAGGGGGGGTCACCCCCCCTATTTTGAAACTTTTTTCTATTTTTAGATTTTTTCCTACGCTTACACACGATTATCGAGCTGGATTCCAAATTTCATACTTCTAGGTCATCTGGAAGTAGGTTAGGTTTTGGTACTATAAGCCTACTAAAACCTAACCTACTTCCAGATGACCTAGAAGGATGAAATTTGGAATCCAGCTTGGTAATTGTGTGTAACCGTAGGGAAAAATCTGAAAATAGAAAAAAGTTTAAAATTAGGGGGGGAGGGGGGGCAGTTTCCCCCCCATTTTTTTACTTTTTTCTATTTTTAGATTTTTTCCTACTGTTACACACCATTACCAAGCTGGATTCCAAATTTCATCTTTCTAGGTCATCTGGAAGTAGGTTAGGTTTTGCTACTATAAAGCAGTCAATCAGTACTAAAACCTAACCTACTTCTAGATGACCTAGAAGGATGAAATTTGGAATCCAGCTCGGTAATTGTGTGTAACCGTAGTAAAAAATCTGAAAATACAAAAAAGTTAAAAATTTGGTGGGGAAACCCCCCCTCTTCCCCCTGTTTTTTATTTTTTTTCTATTTTTAGATTTTTTCCTACGGTAACACACAATTACCGAGCTGAATTTCAAATTTCATCTTTCTAGGTCATCTGGAAGTAGGTTAGGTTTTGCTGCTATAAGTCAGTCGGTCAATACTGGGGCCCCATACATTTTTTTTTATTGTAGCGTTGGAATTGAAACTATTCCAATTTGTTATGTATTATTATATTTTCTATATAACAGAAATAAAAAAAATAAAGTTAAGTCAAAAAATAAGTGGTGTCCCCATACAAAAAACTTGTAATACGCGCTAAACAACCGGCCAACGCGATGGTGCGTGTCGTCGGCGGCGCATGGCACCACATTAAATCTCAATACTTGCCTAGTTTTCTTTACAAAAAGTAATGATATCCCACCAAAAACATAAATGTAAAAAAGGAAAGCCAAGTTCAATACAAAAATTATGTTTGGCTGTGGGCTTCGCCGCAAAAAGAATGGAGATCTTAATGAGTGCCAAGTTCTATGATCTTAAAGTAGGTAAGATTTGACTTGGCCAGTTTTTATCAGAATTAATATATTATATGTTGAATAACTTTAATGACTGATATAATGAAAACTGGCCAAGACAAATCTAACCTACTTTAAGATCATAGAACTTGGCACTCATTAAGATCTCCATTCTTTTTGCGGCGAAGCCCACAGCCAAACATAATTTTTGTATTGAACTTGGCTTTCCTTTTTTACATTTATGTTTTTGGTGGGATATGCTTTTACTTCGTCTTTTTTCATTTTTTCCATGTTTCTACTGTGATTAGATTCTGTTTACAGCCTGAATCAACCAAAACTTTTGTCTTTACTCCTCCAATGGTGCACTCAAGTTCAACATCTTCATCTATGTGGAAAACATAATAAGTATCTTCGATCTGCAATTATGATTTTTTATTTCATTCCAATGGTTTTTTTTAATAGGCTTTTTAAAAACCATCTGTCATATAACCTGTTCGCCTTCTTTACAATAATTATTATACCAAGACATTTGTCAAGACACTAGCCACATTTAGTTAGACACTTACTTACTGCGCTGGCTCAGCGCAATTAGACACGTAATTTAAAAATTCTAATCACTTATTGTGACTATTTTCTTACTAATGAAAATGTATTTTGTTTCAGGTATGTATCTTGTTTACCAAATCGGCTGGTGTAATTAAATAATACTCATCAAATGGATTAGGTGAGTTTCAAGTTCGAGTTAATCAAAATGAACTGAAAGCGTCAAGAATCCAGAAGACAATGGCTGCTAAGCTGTTTACGTTTCATTAGGCTTCCGGTGACATCCTTCCCTTATTAATAAGAGTATCGCAGAATTAATTAAAATATTTTAATTTTGTTCTCTGAGTTCACTTGGATTTTTCGAGATCTTTTTTAGTCTATAAAAGATTTCTTATCTTTATCTTAACGTAATGCTTAGAAATTTTATTAGTACTCAGGTACTGCTGTAGGCGTCATGGTCAAATTAAAATAAATCATTTGTCAATATTATTAAAAAAAATTTTTTTTTTAATGTAATGTATATTATGATGTTGTCCAATATTTATTTTATTATTTAATATTTTTTTAAATCATCACTTTTACAATCAAACAGACAGGGACACTTCTGCAACGGTATTTACCTACCGATCTAAGGTTTAGATAGAATATTTCCGACATCTAGCCAGAGTTGTTATGGCGATTTGAAGACGAATAGCGAATGTTGATATTCGTCCCCATATAATTATAATATGTAGAACATCATTCGCCCATTAAAAAGAGGTATTATATGATGGACTAACCAATCCTAACGCTACATCATGTAGGTATTTATCCTCTCGTAACATTGCCATGGCTCCGCTATGCGAATGTCAAGGTTGTGCTTATGTAATGTTATTGTTAAAACTACGCTTTGTTATTACCATGTTGTTGAGTCCAATTTTGATCGAGTACACCTACGGAAAACGGCCAAGGCAATAAATTATTGGAAGCTGATTAAATCTTTGATTATATAATATGAAATACGTGCGCGTTGGTATTTTTATATGTTTAAATTTTGTCTACATTTTTTTCGTTCTCTGCTCGAACTTATTTTTATACTTACTACTAACAACTGTGGTGATTAAGCCTGTACCCGTGGTAACGAATGGTAACGATAATCTGATTTCAAGGATGGAGGCCTTTGCCCTGAAGTGGGGCATCAATAGGCTGATACTTACGTACTACTACATACTATCGTGGGATTAATTCCCGCTTATTATTTGATTGGTGATAGGATATTTTCAGAATTTATTAGTTGCTGCCACCCATAGAGTAATAAAAACGCCTCCGCCTCTGCCACCTCACTAGTAAAATAGGTAGCAGTCAGTGGCCGCTTACAATCGGGAGGGATTCCGTGCTAGCCTGTAACTAAAATAATAACAAAAAAAAAAAAAAAACAATTAGAAGATGCACCCAAACAAAACAATTAGAAATTATAATAGTTTTTAGTCATTGCATCAATGAATCAGTTACAACATACGTACAATAACTTACACGGGTTTATAAGTAAATAGTATTTATATACTGTATATTTATATACAGTTCAGGCAAAAGCGAAAGTACGTTTTTTAATTAATTAGCACCTCAGACATACGTTTATTTCACTTTTAAGTTTATCGAGCATTACTTCTAGGTATAATTACAAAATAATTAGCGAAGATTAAGCCTGTTATTACCACAAGAGTTTTGCGGCGGTTTCGTCTCATTTTCACTTTATTTTTGTCCTGGTTCCATTTGCGGTTTCAGATCTCAGAAGACATTCTATTCCGTGAAATTATGTTACAATGTAGCTTGAGATATTAATGTTTATTAAGAGGGCTATTACAAATTTCCACTCTGCGAGAAAAGGCATTTGACATGTTTTGACAACTCATTGGTCACGTGACCACAATACTGTGTTGAAATAACGACCAAACCATTATGATACTTTTCCCAAGTTTTGTTGTTTTGTTTCTATGGAATAATCGTTATCGCTATACCCGCACATTTGTGCCATGGATCTAGTAGGTGAAGAAACAGATTATAATATGAAGATGATATCATAAATGAGACAGATAATATTTGTTAAAAATTAAATTTATTTTATTACCTTGTCATTTATCTAGCAAAGGACGTTTTTCGTTTTAGATAAAAGTTATAGCTTAGATTAGAATAAAACTTATGACAATTTACATGGTTAGTATAAAACACCATAAAGTAACTAGGTATTTTGGTGTGAAAAAGCATTAGAAAGACAGTGTTTTTATTACAGAGTCAAACGAGGCCAAACATTTGTTTAGATTAGAATACTATATGCCTAAATGGCATCGATTTTCGAGAGTTGACTATTTCTGGGAGCAGACACTCGTAGTAAAAGCGTGTCAATTTGGGTAACATCTCGATGTTACAAAAGTTATCGTTCCGTGGAACTCTAACTACTCTCATTAATAGTCCGGACCAGTCCAAACTGCAAAAAGGCAGAACTACGTAATCTGTCACCTGAAACAATCATATTTATTAATAAAATATGAAAATAGAATAACAGCTTCAAAATTCTTGGGTTCATTCATACTTACATTCTCAGATTCTGTTTCTATCGTCCTAGCATTTATCTCCTCAAGTTCTGCTATTGGCGGTTCGTCTATATTAATTGAATTTTTTTTGTGTTTTGTTTTTTTCGACCCATGCTGAAAATAACGAAATGAATATTAAGAATAATTTAACAACATAAAAAGCTTTGTAAACTCAAAATAATTTTGACAAAACAACCGACCTCAAATTGCACATCTGGCACAAAAAAAAAACTTTTGGACTTCCACTACAATAATAATATTAACTGGTAAATGCTTGAATATGTAGTTATTAAAATTACCGAAAGCGGTATTTGTTTTTCCAAATCAGTCATCAAATAATATCTGCCTATATTGCCGAATATGTTCGGATAGCCATCTGCGGTCTTCTTATTTAGTTCTACCACACCAAATGATACTTTCTGAATGCAAATGCTTGATTTGTAGTTAAAAATATTAAAATCTTTGTAGGTATGTGCCCCTATAATGTTTGAGAAGTTCCCTTAGTTCTTCGGGGATCCCGTCATCATAACTGGATTGTAATGACAACGGGACCAATATGGACTTAAATGTTTATAAATGAAAAAAAAAAAAAGAAAACGGTTTATAATTACAGAGTTCTGAGGTAACAACAGACGCGACCAGACGCGACGACGCGACGTGACGATTTGAAGAGTAGCTGTCCAATTATATCATTATTATTTCAAAAATTTCGGAAAACCAATGCATGTCGGGAAAACAAATGAATGTCGGGAAAACATTGTTTATTGATCTGAAGTAAGAAAAAACAGGTGCAAGCAATTTTCGACCTTATCGTCATTTACCAAAATAACGGATTTTAATGAACCAGCAAAGATAGTCAACAAGCGGTTGCGAAAAAGCAACAAAATTTTAAATGTCAATAAGGTTGAAAATCGCTTGCACCTGTTTTTTTTACTTCAAATAAATAGACAAACAAGAAAAACAGATGCAAGCGATTTTCAACCTTATTGACATTTAAAATTTTGTTGCTTTTTCGCAACCGCTTGTTGACTATCTTTGCTGGTTCATTAAAATCCGTTATTTTGGTAAATGACGATAAGGTCGAAAATCGCTTGCACCTGTTTTTTCTTACTTCAGATCAATAAACAATGTTTTCCCGACATTCATTTGTTTTCCCGACATGCATTGGTTTTCCGAAATTTTTGAAATAATAATGATAATATAATTGGACAGCTACTCTTCAAATCGTCGCGTCGTCGCGTCTTGTCGCGCAAAAAAATACTCTCAAAAACAAGTCCGCATTCGTACGGTACATATTATAGGCATCTACTGGGGTAGCCCTTCCTACCTATCTAAATAACCAGTAGGGGCAGTCGAAACTTTGCCCCTACTAGGGGCAGACGGAACCAAAAAGTTTCGACTGCCCCTACTGGTGGCAGACTTAGTAGAGGCAGTCCGGAATAATCCCTACTAGGTGATAGTGGGTACTTTATTTTGTCAGTGATCAACTTACGAGTTGTTTATAAATCAACATTTGAGAAAAACTTTATGGAGGCCCTTATTTTGTTTTGAGTAGGAGATTCAATATAAAACAAACACTAAAAATAATTATACTTACGTGATGAAAACTTGGTAGCCGCACTATACATTGACGCTCGCTCGATCGTACTGGCGCGAAAAAATTCGACATAGGTCCAACGCCGAGAGCGCTCCGCGCAGTACTGAGTTCGGACGGCCAGCGCATCGCATTTTGTAGTAATTTTGCAGTTAAATTAATGTTATTATCAAAATAGGATAATAAATGAATGGTTTAAAATTATAAAATCTTCATTCCTCATGATGTAACAATTATTTTGGTATATATTTTGCCTAATTGTGTTGTCGTAGAAAGGAGAAATTCACAGTTAACTTAAAGCGATTTTCGAAGATTTTTGCTTTAGGACTAGATGTTTTTTTATATATAAAACCAAAGATATTTAAAAATCCCAGGCCGCTAAGAACTATACGACTATATAAGAGATAACATTCTATTTTTTTTATTTAATTTGCTCAGAACAGTAGTTCAATCCAGGAGCTTAAAAATGTGCCTTCGCGCATTTTATGAAAATCTTTCTCTGCAATTTTGGGTTCAATTAAAAAGTTAAGCAAAATTTCGAAAAAGCAAGGCCGCTACAAACTATTCCAATAGATACTCTACACTATTTAATAAGTCATTATTGTTAATGTATTTTTGTTTCTGAGATCGATAACGCCAAAGTTGGCCATTTTATGCAAAAATCACAGTCGAGATGTCATAGGTCTCTTAAAGGTATATAATTATATAATTCTTGCAGATGAACGTAAAAAGCAAAAACTATGACATACTGAGTCTTTAATAGCATCATTACAGGTAATTTCGTGAAATGATAGGAATATACGCGTGTAATTTTTTTTTAATAACATTAATTACAAGACAGTGGTAAGCGGCCACATCACTAGGAAATAACTAAGGCTCGCTTAATCTTCGGATTTTTTACGTTTAGTTTTAGCTAAAAACTATTCTAAAACTAAAAAAAACTCAGAAAATGAATTCTTTTGTGTGAAATCTGTCACACACAGGTTGTACTTTAGGTACCTGATAACAGTTCAATATTACATATATTAAATGTATACCTTTTTTATACCTTTAAACATAATATATTTCCTTTTACATTTAACAAATTATACCGAAGAAAAATTAATAATAATGATGGTGGCCTTTGCCCTGAATAGGCTGATACGAGACGTCAGAGTATCTCCTATTTTTCTTTAGTACAAATAAACATGTGTAACAAATGTTTGTTCTCTTCAATCACATCACATCTATAAGGGTGTAATTCCAATCTTTACACCCTAAATGATGTCTCTTGCTGCGTCTGTTGGCACCGGAGTAGTGTTTTGTGACTGTTTTTATAAGTAAAGTGTAAACGGGAAGCTGCGGACTTTCGCCAAGGTTACTTTCTATTTTTTCCCGGCATTTGCGAGAACCTGCGCGGCGGAGCGCGTCGGCCGCCGGCCGGCGTCGCGCGGTGAGTGCCACGAACTGCGGGCTAATGCTTCACTGGGCTGCCAAAAACACCGCAAAACTCTTTTGTTAACGAACAGGCTTGATCTTCGCTAAGATTTTGTAATAATACCCAGAAGTCAGAACTAGTCCTCTATATGATACATGTTTCATTGTTTATACAATAAAAGCAAACGCTATTGGTTACGCGCAAGTGCACATGCGCGAACTTTCCCCTTCTCCGTCGACCGATGTTCAACTTTGCCAATACCTATACTACAAGTGCTAGAGTCTCAAATTGTGCACAGTTTCTTTTTACGACGTAGGTGCTAAGCGTAATGCTTAACTATCTACAAGTTGTCGATCCTGTCTCTGCGTGCATTCTCTTTCTGTACAACGGGAACAGACGAAACGCTGGTTAATAGCCTGGCTGGAACCAGCTCGTTGCAATCAGGTGGAACGGGGAAATCGGGGGTGTTTAGTGGGACGCTCCGAGTAGCTCTAGTTAGCCTGCAGTTGGTGGTGGTGGTTGGTGCTGGTGCCTAAACGCATTCTCCTCCGAAAAACTACATCGATATAAGGCACGGGTGTCCCAGTGAGGCCGGCTCGTCAGCAACAATTGCTATATTGTACTTCGCTAGCGGAACTGAGCACTCGCTAGTTCAGCCTTTATTCTTTGACACGCTTCTGCAGCCTTGACCATAACACTGCGGAATTGCGCTCGCCTTGACTTTGGAACGTTTGACTTACAACTTCGTCACACCCTGTAGATTTTGTGCGACATCGTTGACGGATGAATGCTGTTATGTCAACTACACATATTTTTTGTAAATATTTTTCGGTATGGTTCCAAAAATATCATCAACGAACTTCAGAGAGTATTGTTTATTTTGGATAAGTTACATACAAAATATAATAATATGTATGATCAATAACAAGTGCTTATGCGTCTAAACATTGGCTCAAATCAACGTTATGATGTCTTATGTATGATTTCCACTGAATAATAAATACTTGGTATACAACTACCCTTGTTCCTACATTGACGAACACAAAAAACATTATCCCAATCAAAAATGAATATACAAACAAAAGATAAACATCAACCGTTGCCCTGACAGACCATCAAACTGGCGAATACATTCTCATCCCCAAATAACGAGCATCTTCCCACAAACGCGTTGACCTCGTGACCCCGAACCCTAATTTGTGGGTAATAGTGGCTATACGTCTCGGCGTCGAATCCCGCTACTTTCACGGGATTTGCACGTTTTAATGAATTGAGGGATTTGTCCTGGGATTGAATTCTTGGGTTTGTAACGTCGGTAAGGCTAGGAATAGTTTTATAGGCCTGACTGGGATTTGTACCTGAAGCGTTTCACTTAGTTTGAAATTGCTTTTAGACTTATATGCAGTGGAAATTAATGTCGTGTAATCGAGTTGACTTACGTATGTATATTCTATTGGCAATTTTGAAGTAAAGACTGATTTCGATGCCAATAAGTCGTCATAGATAGGAGGAGTTATGGTGGCGGAGTGGTTTCAAACGTTACTTGACATGTGTGAGGTCGATAGTTCGAATCTCAGCGCGTACCTATCGATTTTTATATTATGTGGGTATTTATTACCAACTCGGCGGCGACAGAAAACATCCTGAGGACAGCTACACAGGCGAATAGCTGTGTAGCCACGATCCAATTGGCCTTGAGGTCAGATGGCAGTCGCCCTAATGTCATGACTGGACGTGCTAAAGCCAAATGGATAAATCTAAAATAGACGCTGCGCTAATATCAAGAAAGTTAGTAGACAAAACATAAAAGAAATATTTTGATTAATCTACTAAAAGAACGAGCTACGCTGCTTTAACGTGCTAGTCGACTCCAATAAATTACAAAAGAATAACTCCATATGGCAAGCAAAATATTCTCTTCACTGCGATACGGAACAAACGTATCATTCGTCGAAAATGCAAGATCGCACGAACGTGCAGACTAGTGCAGGACTTCAATAGCGCGTGCTGCCATCTGTCGGCAGAATAAATCACCGACATGTGCATGTGCAGTCACACCGCTGAGGGAATAGGAGGAAGAGATGACAGTAATTCTAGTACTAATGTCTTAATATCTTGTTACGTATATGTACTAGGCAAGATAAATAACTTTATTAGCGCAAATTAGGATCGAATGTTTGATTGATCGAATAGTTGTGTAGCTATGTATGTCTAGTACCCTGTTAAGGGTTCATCATTTCTTCAGCCAAACGACGAGCCAAACGATGTTCAGGGTTACGGAGGTCAAATGGCAGTCGCTCCTACATAGTAGGGTTTGGCAAGTAAAGTTATTACATGATAACTTTACTTGCCAAACCCTGGAGCACGTACGGTATTTGATGAACAGTCTTCCATAAAAAATTCGCACTTAAATCAATTGATACTTTCAAGAGCGGTGCTACAGAAAGACACAGCGACAGACAGGTCAAACTTATTAAACCTCTTTTATTGCCTTGGAGCCGTAGGGGCTCAAATGTTTAAATATGACTCTCAGTCCCAAACGCCCCTGAACACGTAAAGTATATTGCATAGTTTGGACGTGTCTGTCACATCCAGTCAGTCACACGAGTGAGAAGCATCCGCGGCGGACTTATTGCCATTCAGCGATACCTTCGCGTGAATTATGCAGTGACGTCACCGGCTACGTGTCGAATTTGCTGCATGTAGGTACAGTCAAGCATTTACATACATGTTTACAGACTCATACAAATAGAAACCTTATCACAAAAGCATAAGACCAGATGTGTATACATTTTATTGCACGTGATTGACACTGTACACAGACTTCGGTTCACTGCTAAAGCATAGCTTGTAAGATTGTTGTTACTAACACTATATGGACCCTGTCCGAAATAAACGATGTTTTATTTTTTATTTTATTTTATTTATTTAAAAAGTGTTGTTACTTGTTATCAATATGTTGCTATATCGTATCAGATATCTTGCGCTATCTTTTGTTATCTTTCGCTATTGTAAGTTTCTCTCAATTATTCTTTTTTGTGCATGTGTTAACGATAGCTTCATTTTAATGAAATTGATAAATATTTAACAACTTCGAAGGAAAATAAGTCTGTGAAATATTTTAACCTATTAATAGATTTTACGTCTTGTTTTTAATAATGTTACTTATTTATCAAAAGCCACTATTGAAATGTGTTTCAAAAGGAAATAATAAATTCATGTTACGAATGGCGTGTCTAATTATTTGTGAAGTGCAAGTAACAAACAGATGTATTAGTTATGGTGCGAACAAACTTTGTGGTATTGAATATATTTTTATTGTTTTTACTTTGTAATGTTTAGTATTACATTTTTGCCATTGTACTTATGTATCCGAACGTGGTATATTTATGAATAATTTTAAAAAAATAGTTTTTACACGCAAAAATGATAGTTTTCTTACTGTATTATTTTTTTGTATAAGGATAATAAATGAGCTTGGTTTGTTTGAATAAAAGCATGCTGCATGACAAATATTGAACATAGAATCGTTAATTAAATTTTGTGCCTTAAACGGTCACTTTGTGGTGTACTAATCTAAAAAAGAAGTTTCAAATTGTTTGAAATTCGATATTCCCCATCTACGGTAATCGGTTAGGAACTGGTTATTATTATATACTTTCACCTCGAAGGTAAACAGAAATAGTTAGATCTCAATTCTCAAAACAGTGTAAAAGTGGACCAATTCCGCCGCCATGTCCTTCCAATACAATTCCCGCGTACATTTGTATACAGTCGCGTGTTGAGGCGACAATTTTGCAAATTGCTCTCTTCCGCGCCACATTTTGCTCGAAGGCTTTTAATATTAGCGCCTTGGGCCCATGGCAGCGAGGTACGCTGGGCGAAATATCTAAGAAGAGATTGTTCAACAGAATACTACTAGAAAGCAAATGAATTATTGTTACCAACAAGCCCAGCTGACAAACACTTGTCTCACCTTTTGGTTAGTGTCCACTAGTGTCTAACGAATAGTGGGACATTTGAACAGAATTTGTATCTTTTTTTTATGTCAGAGACGGCAAACAAGCCAGCGAGTCGCCTGAAAGTAAGCAATCACCGCCGCCCATGGACATCTGCAACACCAGAGGGATCGCTGATGCGTTGCCGGCCTTTTAAGTAAGTGTGGGCCTCCGGCAAATTTGTGTGTATAGCAAAACTTGTTTCGGTTTTTTGTTTTGCCAGTTTTTTTGAACATATCTCGGGCTTGTGGTCATAATAAAGCCGCAATTGGTAAGCGGATGATTTAGTCAGGCCCTACGTATAATGTAATGTTGACTTGATTTTAAAGATGGAGTCTTTTCCCTGCAGTGATTTTAAGCACAGAGTTGCTCACCTAAGCATTTTACTTCATTGACCTTCTAACTAGATCACCTCGTGATATGAAGACCTGTTTACCTCTAAAACAATTTCACAGACTCAATTTCTTTGCTACGAAGGTGGTGCGGGTACCCGACCGAGTCAAATTGCATTTCCTAGACGATGCAACTATTACTGCACCGCCTTGCTGCAGGTATTTTGTTAGGAATAGTCGCAGGCAAAGTGCCGCTTGTTTTGCATTTAAATTTAATCTTTTTAAAACGCCCGTGGCTGGATTTCTGCATCCAAGGCAGCAGCGATGGAGATTATCTTCTCAAGGTTTTTTAATGCATAAATTGTAGTGTGCATGTATAGTCGCTTTTTCGTACTTGGCAAACGTTGTGTTCTATAAATAAAAATAAAATAAAATGTATTTATTGCAGAAACGAGATTGCAGCAGATTAGAATATCACACAACTGAAAGTCTCTTTTAAATATTTGAATGTTCTGCCCATTGCATGTGAATCATTTTAATGTTGTATTTTAGATCATTATTATTATATTATTATTATTATTATTTTTAATTCCTTTCTTGCTGTTGATTTGTTTAATGATGTTTCTTTTATTATTGAATCATGGAAAATTGTTTAATATTGTCGATTTTGTTTTTACTTGTGTCATTTTATGTTATAGGTACTTTATGTTAAATCCAAATCAATTTTTATGGTGACCGATGACGCTCCTCTCACTGACTGGTGTTCACAGAAAACCAGCGTCTTGACTTGGGCTTGCCCTTACCTTGACACATGCTGAGTGAACGCCAATTTGGTCTTATTGTCACTATCAATTTTTAATATTGTAATAATAACAATGTATGTCTTGATTGTACAATGCGATTGTGATAAGGATCAAATAAATCTTATTCTATTCTATTCTATTCTATTCTTTTGTATTAGAAGAAAATATTGATGTTCTCAAACCTAAACGTTTTAGGATTCAGGCAAAAACAAAAATTCTTTCCAAAGCAGCCACAAAAGAAACAAGACGTTCACTTTTCTTGAAGAAACTGGTACGAGACGTCCTAATTTTTTGTCAGCAATTCCATTTCCTTTGAACGTTTTCTGCATTCAAAGTTGGAATTACACATACCTTTAGGTATTACCGCCATCTTAACCTGATGAATACTTTTTCCTCCACTAAGCCATCGGAGCAATGGCTGTCTTTGCAGTAAGAAGTGCATTGCATACCGGTGCACCCAGCCCACGTGCAACGAACGCATTCCGTCGGATCGTCGAGCATTCAGAATTTGAGATACGCCGTCGTTATGCACTCTGATGGGAATTAATTTCACTCTTTGTTTACAGCGTTTATGACATTTCGTCTTGAATCGTGTCGACGTGGTGTATGGCACATTTGGTACTTTTGGAAGTGATCCTGCCCTATGCATCAAGGTTTGCGCGTGGGTTTTGTTTTTTTTTTTCAGTAATAATTTTAATTGTCTTGTCAGTAATTATTTTTTAAGATAATTATTTTAAGAGCCAATTTCTCTATTGTCTAATAAGTTCCTGATGATTCATTTGACAGATAACTTGTTTTCCGATTGTTTTTTGACAGATGAATTAACAGGTTCTTATCCAAATAAAGTGAAACTAGATCGCACTCTCAAGTTTTTTAAATGTGTTCCATAAAACATACATAAACAAAAAAAATACGTCATACACCTGTATTGAGATGACCGTAATTATTTCCTGTTCCATGCTGGTAAATAAATCGTTATCACACAGCATCAGCGCTAATTTTCCCAGATTACATGACATTCCCTCCATTACCCCCCCCCCCCTGTCCCCCCCTCTCCATGGCAGTGTGACGGTCATGGCACGATGGTGTCTCCCAAGGCCTGCGTCATTACAGATCATTACATGCTGGTAATGTCACATATTGCTTTGTAATTGAACGCAATTATAGTAGCAGAATAGGATCGAGATCTGATAGTATTATTTATTTATATCAAGGTTTCGCAAATGTAGTATATGTTATCGTTCACTTCACTAGTTGATGTCTATGCGACAACAGTTTGTCGTCAGTGAAATTATACGAAAGTGATTTTCTACTTTTATTTATGACTAGCTTTTTTTTTGTTATCTCATGGAAACTTAGCGTAATTCCGACATAAAAAAAATGCCTATGTCCTTGCCCAAGTTCTCATCTAGGTCTGTACCCATCAAAATTGATTTTGTGTTTTCAGCGTGAAAGCGTAAAAGGCAGATAGAGATGCTTCCGCATTTATAATATTAGTAGTTTTATTTTGTGATTTTTTTGTGTCATTTATGTGGTTCCTTCCTCAAATCTACGATTATCTAAACGTGTCCAAACTAATGATAGTTTTAGGTTAGCTGGCGCAATATAAATTATGCTCAAGGATCGTACTTAATAATAGCTGATCTTTATTGTGCTTGATCAATTGGCAGACAGCCTCGCAGCCCACCTGATTATAGAATAGGTGACCACTAGAGCCTATTCCATTGAGGAACATTTAACCAGGCAACATTGATCAATATGCTGTAGGCTCCTCCGATCTTCGAGCCTTTGATTTCAAGTGTGAATATTATTAACTGTTGTATTAAAATATAATATTTACACAGACCATTAGTCAGCTGTTAACAGCAGTTAGATTAAAATACTTTAATGAATAGGTAGTGGCGGACAGGATGCGCGCGCAGGCCGGAAGCCGCTGTTGACGCGACGCACGCGCAATCGCCTCGTGTTTTTCCTACACCAGCGTGTTATTGTGAATAGAAATCGATTTGTATTGCGCTATTTGCGCTTCATCAAATGATCTCGATGGCGCGTGAGCGTCAGAACCGCGGGACCACCTCAAAATTCGTCGTAATTATGAATATTGGACCACTCAAGAAATTAGTACTCAATTAGTACTATTTGGTACTTTCATATTAGAATTAGTACTTATATAGTTTTTTATTTATCGAAGTTTTAAAGTGGTCCGCCATCCTGACGTCAGGATGGCGGGACCAATTATGGTTTTACCATTTGCCTAAAACGCTAACGACAATTTGAATATGTAAATATTTAGTACTAAATTAGTACTCCAACATATATTAGTTACAAGTTTATACAATTTATAAATTTTAAGTTATTAAGAATTTTAAAACATAACGCCTGAAACTTTTATCCGAGCAATATCTAGGAAAGCTAACTTGTTTGTTGTACTCTAGGCGCTCCGTAATAATGATATTTATTTATTTCTTTTAATTGCTCATTAAAAATTAATGTTCGAATTCTGATTTAATGTAGCATTAGGGATATTATATTGAAGCTACCGGGCTGTGCTTGTAAATATTCTGCTAAAATCGTGCGTGACTGACATTTAAAATTGTCACAGTAAAACAAAGCTGTCAGTGCGATTACTCGGGTACATTACATACAGGCGAACATAGAACCTCCTCCTTTTTTGAAGTCGGTAAAAAATATGAACAGTAACATAAATCCAAAGTATGGACTTTTCTACGGTACAAGAAGAATGTTAACTAATTTTGATTATTAGCATTCCATATTCTTTGTAAAAAATAAAAAATACTAGTGAAAGGATTACTTCGATACACACGTCAATTAGTTTCCGATTTAGAAGTTAAACAAGTTGTAACCGCACGCGCGGTCTGCCGCGGCCGGTGACGGTGTGACGTCATCGCACAACAAGCTCATCTGGCTCACTCAGTCCGCTAGCGTTCGGCGCCCGTGCCGTCGAAATTATACCTAAATACTTTTAAAAATGTCCAAAATACACTGTTATATCAGTCATAGAGTTTGTGCCGTCGAGTCAATCAGATGGAATGGGACATTACCGGGCACACTGTTATAGAAGATCAAATTGGAAGTGCTACGACGACCTTGCAACCAGAGTGGTCAAAAGTAATATAATAATTATACCCCATTGTATCATATACGGTCAAAAATGTTAAATACAGATTGTATAAATTAAAAAATGCCTTATTATTTATTCTAATTCTAACCTTCCGGCTGACGAGTAAAGAACAGTCGGCCAATGTGATCGGCGACTGCGAACAAATAACTTGTAATTGTTTTGCACCAAGTAGCATGTTTTTGTACTGCGCATTCAATGACACCATTTGTGCAGTTGTAATTTATAGCCAGTCGATCAATCGCGAATTAGGCAAATAGCACGTAAACGGGATCAGCAAAGTTTACAAAATTACAAACAAACCCCGATGTAAGTAAGTGTAATGTACCGGAGTAATCGCACTGACAGCTTTGTTTTACTGTGACAATTTTAAATGTCAGTCACGCACGATTTTAGCAGAATATTTACAAGCACAGCCCGGTAGCTTCAATATAATATCCCTAATGCTACATTAAATCAGAATTCGAACATTAATTTTTAATGAGCAATTAAAAGAAATAAATAAATATCATTATTACGGAGCGCCTAGAGTACAACAAACAAGTTAGCTCTCCTAGATATTGCTCGGATAAAAGTTTCAGGCGTTATGTTTTAAAATTCTTAATAACTTAAAATTTATAAATTGTATAAACTTGTAACTAATATATGTTGGAGTACTAATTTAGTACTAAATATTTACATATTCAAATTGTCGTTAGCGTTTTAGGCAAATGGTAAAACCATAATTGGTCCCGCCATCCTGACGTCAGGATGGCGGACCACTTTAAAACTTCGATAAATAAAAAACTATATAAGTACTAATTCTAATATGAAAGTACCAAATAGTACTAATTGAGTACTAATTTCTTGAGTGGTCCAATATTCATAATTACGACGAATTTTGAGGTGGTCCCGCGGTTCTGACGCTCACGATGGCGCAGTGATTTAATTTATCTGTGTAAAAGAAATTGGAGTTCGAGTCTGGGTTAATTTTCATACGAAAAGACTATGCTTGTCTTAATCTACTATTAATAAACATAATATTATGTGTCTATTCTTGCTAGATTTTAATTAACCTATCTATAAGTAGCGGTGGCGCCGAGGTGATAAGTAAATATTGACAACTCTTTTCAATATTTCATACAACAAAAACAGCTTATGATTATTGAATAAAAAAAAGGATTAAAATCGCGGTTTGATATTACATTTAATCCTTCTAGCCCCGGAAAACCAGACACAATAAAAAATCTATTGTTAAGCGGCACGCGAGTGCCGGTTCGGCTTTGAGTGGTTAAGTGTAATATCAAACCGTGTGTTTTATTTATAAATAGTAATCCCACTTATGTCAGAAACCACAAGCTTTTGATTATACCTTTAAAAAAATGTTGTTTTTTTTGAATCAACAAGATTGTAATCATACGCTTTACACTTATTATGCTCATGAGTATCAAACAAATACAGATCTTTCCATTTAACAGAAAAATTCCAAGGACATTATTATTCTATCAATTCAATATAAACAAAAAAGAATTTGTTATTGTTACGAGACCGGTTGCAGGTGTAAAATATTACGAAATGTAATTAAAAAAATATAATTAGTTACGTGTTGGAAAGAAACATTCAATCTTCCTCGCCTGACCACATTTCTTGCAATCAGGAAATACCTACTTCAGCTGATTGCAAATTAATTAGTGAAGAATTTTAATGTGTGAACAAAGCTGCATTATCGATATATTTATGGCGATCGTGACATGAGCTCGACTGATTTAACACCAACAGAGACGAGAATGGGGATAACAGAAATAGTTTTTTTTTGTTTTTTCTTATTTCACATCGCGACAGAACAACGGAGTTTTGATATGGGGATTGTTTAGAAGTTGGAGAGAGACACAGGCTAAGATCCTGGAAAAATAAATACCACATGCCTGCGGGAGAACGCCGTATATAGTGATTTCAATTACAAGAACCTTTTGATATTTTCTTAAAGTCAAAATATCATAATTCCAGCTGAAAGACTCCAAAAGTTTGAACAGTCAAAACTGGGTTATTAAAATTTCGTTCGTTTTGTCCGAACTATCTTACTATCAAGCTTCGCTTGTACCACGATCCATTAATTATTGATTAATTCAAGTCTTTATCACCCGATAATGTCTGTCTGCTATGTCCACGTTCTGACATAATATGGACGGTTCGACGGACAATTCCCAATATCTCGTGGATTGGTTTATTTGACATGCACATTGGACGTTGACGAGCAGATACGCCTGCCTGAGGCTCTCATTGCGATCAGGGTGACCACTCGTGGCAGATTTCTGCCATTTTAGCAGATTCGTTCCTAAGTTTGATGGCAGATTATGTGGACAATTTAGAAAGTGATAGATATTATAGTTACACAGATTCCAAGAGATATCGTGAAAATAATGTTTCCTGCGTAATAAAACGGTAATGTAGTCTTATTTTTAAACAGCCTACTGAAAAACCAATTTTTTGTCGACGAAAGATATTTTATGCTTTTACTTGGTTTAAAATTTTTGCTTCCGTTTGTGGCACATTTGGCTGATTTCTGCTCCCATGGATGGTAGATTCCCCATTTTTGAGATGGTCACCCTTATTGTGGTTATCATCATTGTAGTCTTCCTGATTGGCGATTTGTGCGGAATTAAACACGGCGCTGTTTAATTGGCAATGGCGCGCAACGACGCTTTTCGTGTTTACTTTTTGTGTAATTTGCTGGATGGACTATAAAGATTCGCTAGCGGTAGTTTAAAAGTGCAGCGATGGCTGATGTTTTATTCTTTTTGTGTATCATAAAGGTACTCTTAAAGTTCATAATACCAATTTGTTTGTTGAGAGTTGCGATAAAAGAGCATTTAAGTGCTCTACACAAATGCATCCCTGCTTTACTATTTAAAATTTCTTTAGAAGCAAGGAAAGTTGGATACGTGCTTTAAAAGTCGCTGAATTAAATTAATCAATAGATAAAACAATAAAGGAACGAATATAACACTTTGCCATTATTTGAAATAATATTGCTGTTAAATCATGTCGATATTGCTACGAGTAATGTTATGTGAATGTTGATCAAGGTTGATAAAAATTTATTGCCGAAATTTACAAGAAAACTACTAAATTTGCAATGACAAGTTATAATAAATATATAAGATGAAAAATTAGATCATGTAAGATGAAAAAAAAAAGAAATATTAAAACAAAACATTACGACATCTTTTTCTATTCCGGCTACGAAGTCACGATGTAACCAATATTAGTTCAGAAGCATTATATGTATGTAAATGTGATAATTAAATTGAAAAATTGGTCGTTGAGAGTGAGGCTTGTGAGGCGAGGCGAGATGAGGCGAGGCAAGGCGAGGCAGCGAGTGACGGCTGCGAGCACCGCCCTCTGGCGGAAATGAACTGCTAGGGATGCCAGTTTACATCACGCTGGGAGGTTTCATGACACTTGGATTATAAAAAGTTAAAAAGATTTTTAGTTAGATATAGACGACCGAATTGTTGTAATGTTCGAGAAGGACCAAAATAAAAAAAAAACTTAAAAATTTGTCATATATATAACACTGACTCTTGTGCTGCTGATTCTGGGATTGAAAAACATATTATTTATTAAAGATATCTAATTAGACTTTCTTTTTTAAGACTATTATAATCAAACAACTTGAATATCATTTTATTCGATTTCGTTGAAATCAATAAATAAACACCACTGGCAATATCTAGGATTACTAAATCTTAGTAATCCCCACTGGTAACGAGTGGCATTTTTCTCCCATTTGTCACCATTGGCAAGATATGGGAAAAGAATTCCAATTTGTTAGTGTTACCAAAGAGAAGGAAACCATTCTTCTCTTCTACATAAACAAATAAAAAGATTTCATAGTTTAAAACTTTTCCGTGCAACACAGCCCTGGCCGTGCGCGTCCGCCTCGCTGCACAACAATTACGCCAGCGCGCAGTGTCGATCCGATCCTGTTGAGTTCTCGCGCGGGTTTCGCCGAACAGCCTGCGGTACACTTTTGACACCTACTCACGACTTTTGATCCTGGAAAGAAAACATTTTGTAATGATGAAATATTTTTAGATTTTTCTGATGCCAGGAAATGCTTAATTACTTGCCTACACAACGCGCAAGGTATACAGTCTTGAGGGATGTGGTTTGTGTGAGACAAGGTGTAAGAAATGTAACTATGCATCTTCAAATATTACGGGTCTTTCAATGAGAGATTAATATTAATTTGAACTGGTTTATTTTAATATACAATAAAAAAAAGTAGACCATGGGCATGAAAGTTGCAAGGTAAGATCAGAAGTAGGTTAACTCTAAACAAGTAACTGCTTCTGTTGAAAAGTCTTCCGAAAACAAATATAATTGAATCGCTTCATACAGAAACTAAGGTGTTAACCTAACCTGTATATTGAACGTCATTGCCTACAAAAAACCCTCATACGAGTAAAAAAATAGAGACATAAAACCTCCTTAATTGATTGTCCCTTCCTAAAAAGACATTGTTAGTCCCACCGCACGTCCCGCACGTAGGTCACGAAGGGCACGTGGCGCGCAGTGTCGATCCGATCCTGTTGAGTTCTCGCGCGGGTTTCGCCGAACAGCCTGCGGTACACTTTTGACACCTACTCACGACTTTTGATCCTGGAAGGAAAACATTTTGTAATGATGAAATATTTTTAGATTTTTCTGATGCCAGGAAATGCTTAATTACTTGCCTACACAACGCGCAAGGTATACAGTCTTGAGGGATGTGGTTTGTGTGAGACAAGGTGTAAGAAATGTAACTATGCATCTTCAAATATTACGGGTCTTTCAATGAGAGATTAATATTAATTTGAACTGGTTTATTTTAATATACAATAAAAAAAAGTAGACCATGGGCATGAAAGTTGCAAGGTAAGATCAGAAGTAGGTTAACTCTAAACAAGTAACTGCTTCTGTTGAAAAGTCTTCCGAAAACAAATATAATTGAATCGCTTCATACAGAAACTAAGGTGTTAACCTAACCTGTATATTGAACGTCATTGCCTACAAAAAACCCTCATACGAGTAAAAAAATAGAGACATAAAACCTCCGTAATTGATTGTCCCTTCCTAAAAAGACATTGTTAGTCCCACCGCACGTCCCGCACGTAGGTCACGAAGGGCACGTGCGGCGATATTGCTCGGGACATTCGGGACCTCGGGCGGGACAGTCGGAATAAAGTCGCCCGGGACGCGGGGGTATGTCGCCTACTTGTTGAACGCCACTTTATATCCTTCTCGTTTTGTTTAAACCTTGCAACCTATTGCAAAACCCTAGGTTAGGTGTTAGTGTAGCGTTACGAGTGTAGTTTATGTAGTGTATCGTTAGCAGTAAAGGACTTAGGAACTTTATTAAAACTAAAAGGCTTTAATCGCGGTTTGCTGAGTGGAGTGGCAGGAACTTGAGAAAGCTTTATAATGCCCATACTTCAACATTCGTTTTAGAATATACATGTC
This sequence comes from Mecyna flavalis, assembly GCA_949319885.1. Lineage (NCBI taxonomy): Eukaryota > Metazoa > Arthropoda > Insecta > Lepidoptera > Crambidae > Mecyna > Mecyna flavalis. The sequence goes on from OX439439.1 coordinate 17,395,926, forward strand.
ACCGTGTGTCAACTTTGTTTTCTACATTTATCTTCTTTTAACTTCGATGCTATTTTATAGTGTTTATAGACTCTGGTTTAGCCAAAATTTAAAATAAGAGGATTAAACTTTAATGGGTTCTTGGATAAGACACGGATCGGAATATGCTAACTTATTTTATTCGTTTTAAGTATTCTCAGTTATATTCTCATGTTTAGGAAGTTGGGACATCAATCCCTGTATAATATGAATTATCACATATTTATTCAGAATGATGATAAGCTCACCGCATAATTGCCTTTCAAAGAATTTGATATTACATTCTTCATGAGTTTTAAAATGCACGATCTAATTATTTTTGTTTTTGTTTCAGGTACGAACTTCTTTAATTTGAGAACAATTTGGGCGTTATTAAATATTTCAGTAAGGTAATGATTTAATTATGTTTATAGAACGTATTGCGATCTCTCTTTGGTCATGTCAGACTGCTGTTCCATTATAATCAATACGATTTATTTTATATAGTGAATTACCTTCGCTAGAGGGTGGTATAGTCTATTTAAGTGCACAATACAGCGTCTATCGCGCATTGCAGCGCTGTGCAAGCAATAAGCGTTATTGTGCTAAGTCTTAAGCTAAATTAAGTTAGCGCTTACTGCGAGACTTGTGCAATAAACCACCAATGTCCCTGCAGTTGTATATATGATGTAGTACCTACCAGCTTTATAATACTACTGGGAAACATCATTTAAACATGTTTGTTTTGTAATATTGCTTATTTGCTACTTGAACTGTACAGCTATTGGAATGATAGGGATTAAATCTTATAAAATTTGGTGATTCATAAGTGTTATTATTTTTTATTATATCTAATTAAAATTTCGAGAGTTAGGGAGCTACAATAGCCTGTCAATATTTTAACCATTCATAAAAAAATATTGTTTTGTTTTATAGTAAAGTTTGCTTTGGTCAACAAAATATTCAATTTTGTTTGTTGTGCTGTGAAACTGGCAGTCGTTTTCCGGTGCTCATATCGGCTGCTTTCCGTTGATAACCTGTATTTCCTTTTATTTACGATTTATCATCATAACAGTTACTTATTTAAAAATATAATTGTGTCAATTTTCACAAAAATATTTCCTTTGTTTTCCAAAATCGTTTTCTGTTTGAAGGAGTTTTAGGTTTGAGTGTATTTTAGTTTAATTTACTGCCTTAATAGACAGCTGAACAGACTCGATGATGCATATATCGCTAACTCCATAACAAGAGAACAAGGGGCCGGCTCACATTGCTATTAGGCTGCAATTGCAGGTTGATTGGCGTGTTGCAGTTCATTTGCATCCGGTGCACAGTGCCCGTCTTGCAGTTTGCGCACGCCTTCTCGAAATTGCCTAAAATCGGCTATTGATGCGCTTTTCAATTGAACTTGCAATCATCATGCAAACTTCGATGAGACATCATAAACAAGCCAGAGCATAGTCTTGGCATACTATAAAAACAGTAAAGTGTCCCTAGTGTTTCTTAATAATAAATAAATAATCCCTGGACATTATTCACACAGCGCCATCTAGCCCCAAACTAAGCATGAGCTTGTGCTATGGATGCTAGACAACGGATAAACATTACTTATATACTTTTTTTTTTTGTAAATACATACATATTATACATAGAAACACCCAGACCGATACAAACAGACATGTTCATGCACACAAATGTTTGTACCGTACGGGGATCGAACCCGCGACCTTTGGTGTAATAGCCGACTTCTCGACCACTACCCCAAATGGCTCGTCGTTTCTGAGAGAAAAACGAGAAAAACTAACCAAAAGACGACTAAACAAAATTACCCGAATTGAAAAAAAAGTTGTAGCTAAATGGTTTTGTCAGTTATTTTGATTTTATCATTGTATTTTTTTGATATAAAAGATACAGACACATTTATAGGTTAACACTGCAATAATTAATAATCTTTAAAACTTATATGAATAAAGCTCGTTTTGATTTTGATTTTAAAGCATATTTTGATTTAGTTTTATATTCGTTGATCGTTTCGCAAATTTTTGTGCATTTTTAGTTGCCTCACTGCTATTTCATGTATTGCATGGGGTCGTAAGTTTGTAAGCCGGTGATTCTGCAAGTGGGTCACCCGGGATAACTTGGAGCACCTGTCGTCGGCAGGGTGCAAAACATTCTAGCTCAAAATGAGACTGATCTAGTAGTGGGAAGGCTTTCAACGTTGCTTTCTTGTCGTGATGGAGAGATTGCATGTCACACACAATTGTCTCATTGGAATAGGCCGCAGAGGCCGCTTACCGTCAGATGAACTTTGTGCCTGTCTGCTTAAAAATACGCAAAACACGCACAATGAAACACCAAAATCAAAATACCCGATACTTGGGGGGAGATGATACGATATGCAGGTGAAGAAATATTTATTATTTTTTACTAGCTTTCTTCTTCTTCTTCTTCTAAGAAGACTAGCTTTCGCAAGCAAACAAAACCCATTTGAATTTAAAAATGTTAGGAACTGTCAGCCAACTGATACGATAAGATCATAATGATTTCTAATATTTACACGGTTACTACTCATTAAAATAAAACAACTTTAAACGGATGAAAACTCGCGTATATTCTACATTTTGAAATTTAAACCCGACGTTTCGACTACTTTTCAGTAGCCGTGATCACGGTATGACTCAGGTGTTATGCGTCAAACAGTTATTTAAATTGTTAATTCTACTTTCACTTTTATAATTATTTTAGAAATCAGCAACCGTCGTCTTCACTATCATTCAATACGTTCCTATCCACGCGACGAGTTTTCATCCGTTTAAAGTTGTTTTATTTTAACGATAAGATCAGTGAACTTGTGAGGTGATTTTAGTCTAAAATTCTGTGAATATCAACCATACCTGCCGGTAACGAACTTAGGATCTCGGATCCGGGAACTTAGAACGAGTTATGCGCCGATTTATCCAATTTAAACTTGCCCCGGGATACGGGAACTTTTAATTCTATTTGCGTCGAAGTTCGATATGCGTCGACCGCGCCGAAACTATTTTTGTTCAACTTTATTTGCTGTCTACTTCAAATCTGTTGGGAAAATAAATTGGCCAAATGCGTACCTCTGATAGGCAAATCGGTTTCATTATTCTCACACGCAGTGTAAATGTTGACGCGGTTCTGTTATTTGACCAACTTGTTACTGCAATATTATATTTCTGATCTATTACGTTTCAAAAAACAATAAAAATTACTATTGATAAAAAACAACATTACTAAGAGAGACTGGTGTTTTAATAAATGATTTTTTATGTTACACCGTCGTTTTCCGTATGTCATATGACTGCATTTTATTTATTTGTATGTTTTCTCGTTTATTATTCTGTTGTTTTCGGGTTTGTCGTTTATGAGCACTTCTCATTATTATTTTCTGCTTTGCCCAAATGTTGAAGCACTCATTCCGTCTTTCGTACTTCCCTGAGCTGTGCAATGAAGATTAAATAAAAAAAACCACTTAACATTTTAACGGTACCATTCTTTAAAACTTTAGATGCATTCCCCACCATTGACCATGAACGCCTCACCCATTCCATTCGATGACGAGCCATTTGGTGTAATGGTCGAGAAGTCGGCTATTACACCAGAGGTCGCGGGTTCGATCCCCGCACGGTACAAACATTTGTGTGCATGAACATGTCTGTTTGTATCGGTCTGGGTGTTTCTATGTATAATATGTATGTATTTACAAAAAAAAAAAAGTATATAAGTAATGTTTATCCGTTGTCTGGCATCCATAGCACAAGCTAATGCTTAGTTTGGGGCCAGATGGCGCTGTGTGAATAATGTCCAGAGATATTTATTTATTATTATTTATTATTTATTATTCAAATGCCGCTTAAGCTCGGCCATACAACTTAATAAAAGCTCGCGTAAGCCCATAATACACTTATTCAGGCCGGAGCTTACCGGAATCGTCCGTTCCACAGATTTCGCTACGTGTATTTTTAATATCGTCGGATGATCCATATCCTGAGCTTTTGATCTATGAGGATAAGTTGAGCTTTTACGAGCTGTTAATTTTTTTGGAGGTTTTTAATATGCGTTTAAAATCTTTTGTTCTCTGCATTGTAAGCAATGTTTGGAGATTTCTTTTGAGCCAATATAGTTAATTGAATTTATAGTCTAAAACCTATATCCCAATATAAATAGTATAAGTAGATGGTTTTAGTCCCAATTTTTTTTTCTGGAGGAGAATGCGTTTAAGAAGCTTAACCGCAAGCTAGCGAGGCCTGAGGCGTGTGTGGACTCGGGACTAAAGCGGCCCACTACCCATTAAACGACCCCGGATCCTTTTCACTCTTGAAGAGGATTTTGGCGATTGACCAGCCGTTGTGTTATATGTATACCTGTAAAGTATTTTATTTTATTTTTTTCGGAAGAGAATGCGTGTATACACCATAACCGCACAGGTTAGCTAGGTATGCGGCCGTGTGTGGGACTCGAGACTAAAGCGTCCACTACGCACTAAGCACCCCCGGTTCCCCTTCTCACCTAATTGGGACGAGCCGGTGCCAGCGTTGTGGCTATTGACCTGCCCATCCCCGGGCTACCTATAACGTATAACCCCCATGAGCCCCATGGCTCATGTTAAAAACTCAAACATGCATAGTAGGCAAGGTAAAATATTTTACACTATTATTTTAGCTGCAATCTGATCCACCATCATATTAAATATAACAACCACAGGCAAGTATCATTACGCAGAAGAACTTTACCCTATCCTAGGCGAAACTCCGTAAGTGTCCCCCCACCTGCGCCGTAACGACCCGCGCGTAACAGCCCCGGAATCGAACCTGAAACCTCTGCTCGTAAAAGTTTAAGGGCTACGCGGGGCCCCAATTTTTATATACAGCTACAAAATATTTTCCTATAAAAAATTGCTGACTGGAAAAATGTAGTCATACACTGCGGGTTTAGTGCGTACTTCGGTGATATTGTTTGGATGCGCCGCGTCCGCAATGCTGCAGTGTTTTGAAATCGAATATATTTTATAACAAACTCTTTTGTAACAAGTCACATCTATAGTATATCCGTAGTATTACCAGGTGGTAGGTTCCTGTACTGGGCTGTCTAGGTGGGTACCACCGCATTGCCAGATATTTTCCCGTGAAATAGAAATGTGTATCGGGGAAAGGGCCCTGTAGCTAGTGAAATAACTGAATATATGAGACCTAATAACTGTCGTCTCGGTGTAGCGGGCGCAGGGCGGTGCTAGACAGTAACTGCTTAATTACTGTTTGGCACTGAACTGTCTAAGGGCAGACGTGGAGCTTACCATCAGGTGTACGATCTGCTCGTCTTGTTACACATTGCAATAAAAAATTAAATTAAATGTGAAAGTAATCCTTCCCGTTGTTACGCCGAAAACATTGAACATATTTAAAAAAAGGACCTACGCTCAGTTTAGTTTCTGGGTTAACAGGAAATTATATAAGTGTTTTTATTTGATTTTCTCTCACGTCGCAACGAAACAACGAGTCGACATGATATATCCCAAAAAAATGAACTTGATGGTGAAAAATTACTTTTATTTTGTGATAACAGTTGGCAGACGTGCACACCCACATGTTGTAAAGAAGCCACTTCTACCTATTCTATTAAAGGACACCAAACCAAGAGGCATCACTGGTAGTCCTTTTGGATTTTCGAGACTTTATTTAATGACGATTAGCACCAGATTCCCTGGTGAAATCTGTCATTGAATAAAAAAATGTATTCATAACTTGTACAATATACACTTCCTCGGCAATCCCATAATTTTCTCATACAAACAAATCGCGAAAACAACAAAAAAAAACAATCAGCTAAATTGATCGAGCCGCCTCAGCGATGCGTTTACATGCGGCGAATGATTTTTATTTTATAGGCGATAAATGAAATATCCTCCATCAAACGTTTCCCCGTATTGAATATGTTATATAGACAATGAAAGCTTTTGTTTTTCTCTTTTTTTATTGCAATGTGTAACAAGACGAGCAGATCGTACACCTGATGGTAAGCGCCACGCCTGCCATTAGACAGTTCAGTTCCAAACAGTAGGTAACTAAGCAGTTACTATCTGTCTGGCACCGCCCTGCGCCCGCTACACCGAGACGACAGTTATTAGGTCGGCTCGTGTAATTTCACTCGAATTCGAGCTATTTATTATGGATTTGTGGTTCGTGAGGCCGATAGAATCTGAGCGAGACCTATGAATTCTATGTACGTACTCGTATTTTAGTAACACGGCGATGACGGATGGCATAGTGAGGTCCTATCCTGCACAGTCAAACGGCTGTGTAACCATAATTCAATTAGTTAAATTCCTTAATTTTATGTAAATACGTACATATTAGAAAATAAAGTAGAAATATAACTGGTCACTATTCATCTATCTATATATAAAACTCAAAGCTGACTGACTGACTGACTGACTGACATAGATAGCTATCAACGCACAGCCCAAACTACTGGACGGATCGGGCTGAAATTTGGCATGCAGGTAGATGTTATGACGTAGGCATCCGCTAAGAAAGGATTTTGATCAATTCCCACGGGAACTGGAACCACGCGGGTGAAACCGCGGGTGGCCGCTAGTAAAGCTATATAAACTAAGCATATCTTGTACTATTCCAGGATAAAAAATAGCATAATAAATTATGTCTTTACTTAAGGTCTAGACTATGTCTGTATCAAATGTTATCAAAAGGCGTTAAAGCGTAACAGACAGACTTACAAAGCTAGTTATAAAGTTATAATAATAATTATAGATGAATATTAGAGAATGCACTTTATTTTCCTGAAATACGGAAGAAAATAGAGGTGTAATAAATTAGTACGTGCTTTTGTCATGCTAAAATTTGCAAAGCGCTTCCCGGATCCTCTTGTTTTAAAACGTCTATTTAAATGCGATTCTCATGAACTTAATTGTATTACCATAAAGGGAGATTAATGTTGGACTATAGAATTAACGCGGATTCGAATCAGTTATTGATGGCTATAATTTACGCGTCGACCTCACACTATTCCGATGGACCGCTGTTTAATAGATAATGGAGGGTGCGGGGATCCAGTGTGTATTATCTTTGGATTTACCGTTACAATTGATTTGATTTATCGGAAATGATTGCCTGCTTTAATAATTGCTTGTTTAATAACTTCATATTTTAAAAGTAAATGGAAAGGTCCCACTTTTGGTACTGTTGATAGTGAGCGTTGCTTCTTTGTTGTATCTGAAGATCTCTGAAGCAGAAAAGGCCTCCATCATGCAAGGTTCAGAAAAATAAGAGTTATTTAATTATTTAATTCTCTAATCAATAAAATTGAATTTCATCCTTTTATGGTTACAGCGACTACAAAAAACTTAATTGATTTAATGTTAATGAATTTACAATAATTTAAATCAATTTATTGTGACATTTTTATTCATTTACTTTTAATAAGTAGTTATTTACATTAAATTAAGTATTTACATTAAAGTAATAGGCCTCTCCAAGCCGTCACCACTGCACGATCCTCGACTAGTCGCATACAGCTCCTGCCAGCTATCTTGCACGTTTAGATTACTGTTAATCCATTGGTAGATTTTTAAGTGTAGTGAATAAAACAACATGGAATCATAGCGAGCTTTGAAGAAAACATCACAAACGATTCTCCCACGACACCGCTTGCACGGAAGGTCTGGTCATAGGTTATCACGGCTCATCTTTTCAAGTCACGTATTTGAAAACATTTGATGGTTTCAAATCCAATTGTAACACTTTTCTCTTTAACCTCGCGCTTTTGGGCTAGAGTTGCTGCAAAATATTTTTTTTAACGTGGTCACTCCACGCCAAAATTCATTTCCGCAACCCAGCTGACCAGGGTTGCGTAGGCGGTGTATGTCGGACAAATTTTTTTTACGCTTGGTCAGTAGACTAACAGGCACACTGCCCACATCGTAAGCGACACTCAATCAGGAATCGTCGCTCAATGTGCTGCCAACTTTCGGGTCGAGGTCTCATTTACAGCCTCTTTAGAACTATGGGATTACTTATAACGTAATGCCGGAACAAAGCCAGCAAATTGAGCTGTGGACTTCACGTATGTGTAACTAGTTGTCTTAATTGAGCTGTCTACTTCACCTATGTGTCGTGTACCACACCATCGTTAGTCTACCTAATGCTCAATAAATGGTGGCGATGGTATCGCACGATGCGTGTCAAGGTGTGAGCCCGCCATTAATTTGCTGCTACCAGCTGGATGGATCATTGCTATTGCGGGAGCTCATGCTAAGCCGATAAGTATGGAGCGGATAGTGCGCAAGCTTGGGATTGGTGTTCAGGGAACGTAATCTAATGGCATTAAGGTTTGTGGATGGCCTGCGTTTAGGTAATATGGGTAGCTGTAGGCTGACTATCAATGTATGCAGGTTAGAATATTTTTAACTACAGAAAAGCATTCGATAACAACTTTTCAATGATGATAGTAGAATAGTCGATGATTAAAATAATCATCACTGTGTTGACGACCGCTTGAATGTTTGTATCTGAACTTGTGCAGTTGCATATTGCCCGTAGTCCGTACCCGCAAAGTTGTATAATATTTCGTAATTTATGTAATTCTTTTTACATAATATATCGCAAGTTTAATGTCTTAATTTTGTTCCGAAGTCTTCAGAAGGCTTCGTATTTAAATAATGAAATAAAATACTCGGCAAAGTTTTCAATTATGAAAGTTAATCCGTCTCCGATATGCTTGTGGCGCGCAGCCTGGCTTTTGTTTTGAGGCATAACAACTCTAATCTGGCGTCTTAAAAGCTTCATTTAATTAATCCACGGTTACTTAGAATCTTAATGTAGAAAAGGTTACTTGTTTTATTTACCTTTATTTACCCTTTATTTTATTAAAAAGGAGGAAAACGTGGATACAGACCTCCTGATGGTACGCTATCACCGTCGTCATAATTATGTCAAGCCTATGGTCATATTTTTTTTAAATAAGAAATTATCGCTTTTGGCCACTGTCTCCTCTGTTTCAAGTGTGAGTGTTCCTGAATTCTTCTAGTATATATAAATAAATACGTTCTTTGTCTGATAGTAATGTTGCCAGTAATGCATATTCCCTATAGTAGAAGCTTATACTGGAATCGAGTGTATCTCAGAGAGGCGCGGTAATATATTATACCGCAGCCGATATTGGACCAGTAATCCGTCATGAATAAAATACGCTCCCGACCGGAGCACGGAGAGCTCTGCGTCCCTTTTGTAAGAATTGAGCCATGTCAATGCCGAGGTTTGTTGTAATCTGCGTGTCAATTTGATTGGAAAAAGTCAACTTAAATTGTTTACAAGAACTGTCAAACACGTGTATCCGGCTCGAAGGACCAATTGAATAATCGTGTCAAATTGCTGTTGTTTTGATCCAAATAAAGTTATGCTTTTATAAAGTTTATGCTCTTCATTCAACTATGATTAAATGACATTTCAGTGTTAGTTGTGTGAATGCAGCCAAATGCTACAAAATAATCAAAACAGATTTACGTGTCTTTTTGACTAGCCAATCTCTCAAAGCCCCTACTATGCCAATACTATTTAAATCCCTATCATTGGATCCAGAGACTCATATGAAAACAGATTTATTTAAGAATTGAAAACTGCAAAGGCGCCTCAGAAAATCGATTCCACGTTTGCGTCTAAGAGGTCCTCGATAACCTCGATTCCTTCCGCGAAAGCAGACTTCTTCGCGAGTCGAATAACACGCCACCCAAACCTGTGGCTCCTACGCGATCTAATATCCGTGTGAGCACGAATCTAGAGTTGCATTTCGATGGTCTATCGATAGCTGTCGTCATTTCAATAGTATCCATAGCTCGATAGTATCGACACTATCGAAAAACAGCATAGGTACTATTGTAAGGCAATACTTTCGATAGTATCGATCTTTTACAAACTATCGATAGTGTAACAAAAAAAATCATTAGTATCAATAGTATTGATACTATTGCATAATGATACTTTTGATACTATCGATAATATTACTCCATAATAATCGATACTATCGTTAGTATCGATACTATTGTATCAATCAATAGCATTGGTTAATTAGTGCTATCGACACTATCGGTATAGTTACTAGTTTTTGAGGTCAAACTTTCGATAGCGAAACTATCGACAGCTGAGGAACTCTACACGAATCTGTTACACCATTTTCAACGTAAAACCTTCTACACCCCATTCTAATATCAACCGCAGACCATAAACGATAAAGTTGGAAATTCAGTGGAGAAATTCTACAGATACAACGTTCTTGTGTGAGGCAATGGTTTTACACAACAACCAATGTATGACGTATTGCAATGATTTTGCCTTTGAAAGTGCAAGGAAAATGGTCTAAGCGAAATGCTAACGGGTTTGTGGAAGGGATTCTGAATCTCAGAATATGATTGGAGTAGCTTTGAAGTTAGGGTTCTATGGCCAAAGACTACGCTGACAGTACATTGAGCGATGTTTTTTGGTTAAGCAAATATAAATATGAATAGGTCTTGGAGACTGTTCACTTTCTTCTTTATCGTCTCATCGTCAAATCTATTGGTCGACAGGCACGCACAGGTCCTACGACCAGCGGGAATCGAACCCATAAGCTCCGAAACTACTGAACTGATTTGAATAATTCTTTCACTGTTGGAAAGCTACACTATCTCCGGTGAACATAGGGTACTTTTGATCCCGGAAATGTGGGGGTAAGGGCGAATATTTGAAAAAAGATATTACCCGCGGGTGAAACCGAGGGCGGAAGGCTAGTATTTGATAAGTGGAAAAGTATAGTAAAAATAGTATTTCCTTGCAGAATCAAACCTCTTGTTTACTTAATATAACATAAAATGTACATCAAAAGTTAAACATAGCTGTTGCTCCCACGTTAACCAATACCCTAAACCCAGAGAGTATAGAAATATTTTATGGAAAATGAAAAAGGCGTTATTCTTGCAGTAAAGCGCCAATCTACCTATAGCATAAAGTTTTAAGCGCCCATCTGGAGGTCTTCATCCTTTGTAACCTTACAGTTTTACGAGTATGTGCCTCTTCGATGTCTGACCGGGCATCGATACCGCACTCTATGACTCGACCGGGAGTGATAACGCATGCATAGACTGTGAAAGCGTTTGGGTTACTAAAATGTGTTTTATTTTTATTTTTCAAGTAGTATACATACTTTTAGCTGCTTTTTTTTTAAATTTTCTAAGCGTAAGATGTTATTTTCTGTAGAGGTAGATATAAATCGTCAAAATTTTATGTGCGCCCACAATTACAGAACTCCTGTGCCAAACTGGGGTGGGCAGCTAGTTTAGAATAAATTAAAAATAAGAACGGCTCGTCATTGGCTGAAAACCAAACATTATATAATTTGGAACATTTACCACAGTCTTCTTCTTTTCGTGTTGATGGCAAACAAAAAATTAAATCAAATTGTTTTATGCCAGTATCATGGCGCCCTTCAGCCTCACCACATCTGGCTACAAAACTACAGACTATAAAATAAATTAACTTTGCATCAGGTACAGATGATAAACGACGCTCGCACTCACACTGCTCAATTAGTTGTAGCTAATCGATCACGGCTAATTGCGAGCTGAATTAATACGAATTAGCGTCAAACATCGACGTGCGTCGCGATTGGAACAAGAAGTCGTTCAGATTGTTTGTAGATTGATGGAAATGGGGCAGAGTTTAATGACACCATCACTTTAATGCCATACGACCAAATGCAAATGCAAACGTCAGCTGATTTTTTCTGTAAGAAAATGGAAAATGTTGAAGTCTACATCAGAAAAATACTGAAATGTACATCAAATTAACTGATTGCACACCAAAGGTTAGATTAGGTATTCAGTATTTTTTTGATGATCAATCAGTATTTTTTTTGATGTGCATTTAAATACAACCCTAAGAAAAATCTGGAGTCCGGAATTCAGTGGTAATAGCACCTTTGTTATTATACCACTATGTTGGACAATTCGTTGATCCTTCCCTTGATTTCTTACCAATATTTTATTAAATTGCTCATAGGTCGGAACGATCAGTGTGTTGCCACCTTGTAGGATTTTTGATCTTCGAGTACCTATCTTAAGTGTTCTGACATTAATATTGCGAAACAAGGCTTAATCTTTTATGATGAAGCTTCCCATCAAGTTGATGTTTTACAAGCCAAAGTCGTGCATTAAAGGCTTAATACGACTACAAACCAATATTTGCCGACTTAGATAAAAGAGCTGCTAGCATATCGCAGGTCAGCAAACAATATTTTCCCCGTTGGATATTTCTAGATATTGCTGTATTTGAAGATAAACAAAACAAGCAATTTCTTGGATGTCAGCCCCAACGACTTATTGTATCCGATCGATGTTCCACCTTTCTTGTGAGGAAGTGAGAATGTTATACCTATTATCTTGTCCTCTTTGATTCTTTATTTTCTTAGCGAGTTTTCTTAGCTTTTATCTTGATTAGTAATTAATTTGTACAGTTCTTACTTATCCTTGTGTGTACTAATGGCAATGTTTGCTTTGTTTCAGGTATGTTCTTCTAAAACCAAAGAAACTGTTCTTACTTCTCTTGTAAGTACAACATTTTGTTAGTAAAATTAAATCTACACTAATATTATAAAGAGGAAAGATTTGATTGTTTGTATTGAATAGGCTCCGAAACTACTGAACCGATTTGAATAATTCTTTCACTGTTGGAAAGCTACACTATCCCTGGTGAACATAGTGTACTTTGATCCCGGGATTGTGGGGGAAGGGATGATATTTTAAAATAGAAATTACGCGTGGGTGAAACCGCGGGCGGAAAGCTAGTGGTATATAATTCGTCTATGGACACATGCAAATACACACGCAGGCGAGTTACATTTGCGGCCATGTGTGGGCCTCGGGACTTCTTCATCCAACTACCCACTAAACTCCCCAGGTTTCCCTTCATACCCGAAGAAGAACGAGCCAGCCTTGTGGAGGTTAACAAATTACCTGCACCATTAAAATAAGATCTAAGTTCAGGTTCACCAATTTTGATATATGTAGTATTTTATGATTTGTAGAGGTCTGATTGAAAGTACAATGTTCTCTTAATAAGACCATGGAGCTACCACCCCCGCCTTTGAAAATAGCTACAACAAAAGCTTTGCGTTCCGGCAATATTAACGTGGGAGCCGGTACACTTGAAATGAGAGGCTTGGATATTAGACGAGAAAGTAGGCGTCCTAAATTTACCATTACATCATTGTGTCCTTAAATTGGGCATAATGGCCGCTTAACATTTATTTTGGGGGTAAAAGTTAGGCCTCCTTCAGATTACGCCATCTCATTCGATCTTGCGCTACTTATAAAGAATATTCACGATCACTAACTTATATTTAAAAAACGACTTCGTGTTGAGTGCAATAAAACACTAACTTTGATTACTGCTGACTAAGCTTCCAGTGCTGCAATTAGCAATTTAAACGTCTCTCATTAGTGAACCAATCTAGGAGGTGAACCGTTCACTAGTGTTGTCATTCGGAGCCTATTAATGACCCATTTCGAGCACATATAATGACCATTCCGGTGTAATGGTGGGTTTACGATGCGACGTGACACACCCAGTCCACCAGGGTTGCTGGTGACATGTTATATAGATTAGAAAATACTATTTTTTCGAACGTAAATTCTTCAAAACTAAATACGAGTACATGGTTAGACAGCAACCATCTTAGAATTTAGAACATTTTTCGTGTAGTCGTTTCATAAAAGCTCGAAATATATTTTATACTAAGCGATTATTGATATGTGAGTAGAATTGCACACAAAAAAAAAAAATGTCTTGCGATCTAAATTAGCATTTGGCGATAACCCTACTCCTTTATACCCTTAACGTCATAATATAACATATTAGATCCTCTTACGGAAAGTTCACAGTTAGCAGCTCGTTAAAAGCGATCACAATGCTATAGAATACATACTTTAGGTTTGAAGTTTTTAGTATTAACTGTGTTCTTAAACAGGGTGGAACCCTAAACTTATAAGTTCATTCGTCATTTCAACAAAAACAAGTCATTAAAACTTTAATCAATTTCGATTTAGTTTATCTACGAGTAGCTTCCCAAAATGTTGTTTTAATTGATCCAAGAAATAATTACTTTTTATGACTATTTAATTTATTTGTTTATTGCGTCTTATCATCAATGGTAGCTCCTAAAGCTATAGGATGTTGAAAATTACTACTATTTTTAAGAACCTTGCCAATTTTATTTATTTTTGACTCTTTATTTTTCTAGAATTCCGTAAGGAACCATTATTATGGTTCCTCACAGAATTTTGGTTACAACGGTAATCTCAACAATATTGTTAAATGTTAATTTTTTAGCGCCTTCTAGCCCAAAACTTTCATTGCATCCAGATCATTTTTTCATTTTGGTTCTATTTACGGGTGATGATTTTATAAGGCGCTTATTTATTGCTAACATAGTTTAAGTGTATTGTTACTAACAAATATTTTGGATCCTAGTTATCTGTAATTTTGAATAAATAATAAATAAATACCTAAATTATGACCTACTATAATGAGAATTTCTCAAACAGAAAACATTGTCACTACCAGCAGCTGTTCGAGGCAGACAACAGGTTTGCTACCTATAAAACAGCGATCGTGGCCAAAATTAGTCGCTTCTTATTAATTAAAGTCAATGAAGAGTTATTCCATTAACAGCCGGAAAGGAAATGGCGATACGTTTGCGCGTTGATTCGACGCGAAAGTGCATTTGAAACTGAGTCGGGTCCGCGCGTCATAAATAATGAATGGCATGAAAATGCTCGCGCCGCGTTTAGTAAGGCGGCGATGTGTCCAAGAGACCACGGCTAATTAATACATTTTCCAAACAGTATCATAATATCCTGGTTCCAAACTATGCAAAGAAGATCCTTAACATAAATAAAATTTTGTTTTCTGTCATCAAACTTTACAAAAAAACGCACAGAAATATGTTTATTATGTGCGGGAATCCAACCCAACAACAAACAAGTTTTTACATTTTAACCGACATCAGTTAAAACTTTGCATTACTTCTAGGCGACATATTAGTATGTATAACTTTAGAGGTCGCGGGCTCGATTGATAGTTTTTTTTTATTATATTGCTTTTCAGAAAACTTTTGATGAAGGTGCATCTCTTAAAATAATAAAAATCCCTTACAACAGTTTGACAGGTGTTATTAAACAATTGTGGTGCAAGCCAACAAGACATACAATAATTTATTTCAATTGGCAATATATGTTTCTTCGTTGTAGTTTAGAGATACGTCAAAGTTAATATTCTTGTGCCGTCAGACAATGGAATCAATCCACATATTGAATCTCTTACCGCACCACGCGCAGAGGCGCGCGCCCCGACGTCGTTTGCAATTCGCTGCAGCCTCGTAAATAAATACCGGAGACGGGATTTATATAGACACTGCCATTCGGAGATGAAGTGAGAAGATTGTTTATATTATGTTCCTATTAGCGCTGCTGTAGAACTGTTCAAAACAAAATTAATGGTCCGTAGTCGACATCCAATTCCAAACACAGGACATAGTGCACAAGTGGGTAAGCAAACATAGCCCACTTTGTATTCCCTTATTACATACTCGTAATGGTAATCTATCAAGTAATTTTTGCGGATCAACCGTAACGTAGAAAATCTAGACACGCGGCAGCGTGTCAAGCCAAGTTCAAGCAAAAAGGAAAGGAACGGGCTAGCCAGCGCCAAGTGTATATTTACACGAACCATTTGGTGGCACTTTTGACCCTTCTATAACTTAATACCTATTTAACGTAAACACATAAAACTACGTGAGTTTAATAAGGTCTATAAGGACACCTAGAAGCCCAAATTTCATGAAGCTAACTCAAACGGTTATAAAGAATGAAGGTCAAAAAGTCGTAAAAATTAGTATTGACTCACTGACTTATAGTAGCAAAACCTAACGTACTTCCAGATGACCTTGAAGGATGAAATTTGGAATCCAGATCGATAATTGTGTGTAACCGTAGGAAAAAAATCTGAAAATAGAAAAAAGTTAAAAATTAGAGGGGGAAACCCCCCCCCCCCACTCACCCTATTTTTTAACTTTTTTCCATTTTCCGATTTTTTCCTACGGTTACACACAATTATAGATCTGGATTCCAAATTTCATCCTTCTAGGTCATCTGGAAGTGGGTTAGGTTTTGCTACTGGTTAGGGTAACAAAACCTAACGTACTTCCAGATGACCTAGAAGGATGAAATTTGTAATCCAGCTTGGTAATTGTGTGTAACCGTAGGAAAAAATCTGAAAATAGAAAAAAGTTAAAAATTAGGGGGGAAAATCCCCCCCCCTCCCCCTATTTTTTTACTTTTTTCCATTTTCCGATTTTTTCCTACGGTCACACACAATTATCGATCTGAATTCCAAATTTCATCCTTCTAGGTCATCTGGAAGTAGGTTAGGTTTTGCTACTATAAGTCAGTCAGTCCTAAACGCGCGCTAAACAACCGGCCAACGCGACGGTGTGTCTTCGGCGGCGCGCGGCACCACATACCTGCCTAGTTTTCTTTACAAAAAGTAATGATATCCCACCAAAAACATAAATGTGAAAAAGGAGAGCCAAGTTCAATACAAAAATTATGTTTGGCTGTGGGCTTCGCCGCAAAAAGAATGGAGATCTAATTGAGTGCCAAGTTCTATGATCTTAAAGTAGGTAAGATTTAACTTGGCCAGTTTTTATCAGATTTAAAATACATAAAATTATATAATATGTTGAATTACTTTATAAAATGACTGATGTAATAAAAACTGGCCAAGTCAAATCTTACCTTCCGCCCGCAGCTTCGCCCGCGTGAACTATAGGACGTTATCCCGGGGGAATATCTTTATAAATTGTAGCCTATTGTTATTGTTGTTATTCTGATGTATAAGCTATATTATTGTAAAGTATTAATAAAATCCATTCAGTAGGTTTCACGTGAAAGAGTAACAAACATATATCCATCCATACTTCCATACCAACTTTCGCGTTATAATATTAGTAGGATTTATTAACCAAAGAACACATTCAACGAGAAATATACGAATACTTGATTAGTTGCATTTGTTTGGATATTTGGTCAACTTGGGCACCCTTTTAGTAAAGAAACTGCTATAGTTGTGCTAACAGAACATACCTGCCTCCTCCAAGTGCTCACTTTTATACAGTACATTAAACTATATAGGTGCAAAGTTTTCATTGTTAACTACATAACTTATACACATTTTAATGAATATTTGTTTGTTTAACTCGTGTACTTAAGCTCTAAGTGATGTTGTTAACTTGTTAATAAAAACCGGCGCACAAAGTTGGGGCAACCGGCTTAGCAGTTAGTTAAGCACACAGTGCTTAGCCTAACACCGGCGCCGCCGCTCTGACACCGCGAATACTAACTTAATCTGTAACTTGCGCGGGGTGAACCGAGCTTTGCTTCTAGAGGGTGTGTATCAGAACAAGTAAAATGGGACAGTCACGAATGAAGGGAGATCAGGCGCAGAACCAATGGCTTTACGTGCTTCCAGCAGCAGGGGGGTGGTAACGCCAATTTCGGTTTATGGAAAAGAAATGAAATAATTTATTCTGCAAATAGATTTAAAAAAAATACTTTCGCAATCTTTTTTGTCTCTACTATTAGTAGTAAACGACTAGATTAGGATAGAGACTGCACTTTCTGTCTTTAAGGACTACGCGGGAGTGGAACTCTGCGTGAATCCGTCTTTCCAAACCGTTAAATAAATAAATATATATCTCTGGACATTATTCACACAGCGCCATCTAGCCCCAAACTAAGCATTAGCTTGTGCTATGAGTGCTAGACAACGGATAAACATTACTTATATACTTTTTTTTTTTTTGTAAATACATACATATTATACATAGAAACACCCAGACCGATACAAACAGACATGTTTATGCACACAAATGTTTGTACCGTGCGGGGATCGAACCCGCAACCTCTGGTGTAATAGCCGACTTCTCGACCATTACACCAAATGGCTCGTCAAACCGTTATAACTTGGGGAAATCCTTGGTAATTTTTATCATAACACCATCTTGCTTCCAATCAAGCATAGCTTGCACTATGGCTGCTAGACAATAAGAGGTAAACATAACCACCCTATTAGTTTATTTGTCAATACGTACAATGTTTATAAATACCGTTCGGGAACCAAACAAGCGACCTCTGGTGAAGCTGGTGTTATAGTCTGTATCTCAAGCATTATACCGAATCAGTCGTCCCTCAAATAAACGATCTATATTTCTATAAGAATACCTACATTCCCTTCAATTCTTAGACTGACGACAATACAATCCCATCATCTTTAATAACGTCATATTACGGTAACAACTTTAAAAAGTCTCACACGCAACCCTCCATCACAAAGCTTAGTCGACTCTAATGCAGTTATGACAAGGTGGAATATTGCATGACAAATGCAGTTTATAGTCCCGCGACCGTGTTACGGGAGATAACTTTCTAACGACCTGAAAAGTTATTTTTTTCTATTATCTGACCGCTGTCGTGTACTTTGTGTTCGTAGAACAAGATTGTGTTTTCCCTCGCTAAATAATGTCGCATGTTCTGTTGAAAAGCCATTTAGATAGTGGCTAAATGGTTTATGAGTTTAAGAGAGGTAAAGCATAGTGATCTTTCAATTGAATGACCATCGTTTATGGAAGTACATCCAACTTATAAAAGACCACAGAGAATTAACACTTCATAACTGTTGTGCTGTTTCTGTCGGTGAATTAGATCTCCAGATTAATTGAGGAGGGCATGGTGTTCACAGCGCAAAAAACCATTTGTTTTGTTGCCAACGTTATGTTTTCCTAAAGGGACCACAGGAACCACAGGATAGGCGACGCACAAGTGATGCCTCTGATGATAAAAGCGTCTATTGGCGACAGTAACACCAACACCTGACCATCACGCGGCGCAACCCATGTGGTATAAAAAATGGATTCGCGCCAAAAATCTATAACAGTTTATGTAGTGACATTTTACTTTTTTATTTTGCATAAAAGAATGCAAAGGAATTTAAAATTATAAAACAAAAAGACCACACCATCACACTACATGCATAACATTCTCCAACGATATGATAATAGGTGCACCAGGATTTTAGGATGCCGCGAGTATTTTAGTAAGCTTCGCAACTCTACCTCCGGGGAACAAGTTTAGATTGCCCGGGCCGACAATGGCTAGGAAACACCAATAACTAGTTAGACGCTACTCCTACTATTCGTACGCCATAATAATGTTCTACATGGAAGTTAACGCCCTGAGGATTTGGTCGCCTTAATATCATCGAAATTCAAGAATTCGACAGTCTACGCTTAATATACCCTATGTCTAGAGTTGAATACTAGCTTGTGGTATAACTTTTTTAGGCTACCCTTACTAGCTCCCATTCATACAAAAAAAATGCCGCCAAATCAGTTGTTTGTTCCAGTAATAATAATGTAGCAGCCAGTGTACTTAAAACATAATACAGGATCAGAGGAATCCCTAGTCTGGCAGCAAGGCTTATTGATACTAGAATTCTATAGTTTTGTATTTTAGCATTAAACTACGGATTTAAGTAGTTTTATTCAATCATTAGAAATCTTGTAAATATCAAAAATCAATAGGAGAGAGTATGCCAGTCCCCATCATTGTAAAGTTGACTTGACTGGATGAATTTGCCCTGGGCATAAATATGCATCCGTGAACAGCTCTCTGAAATACTTAGCCTTATTCTTAGTAGTTTATTTTCGTCTAGTTCGAGTTCACCTCGGGATGATCTCGCGAACCGTGGCAAGTTCTCGTCAAACTAACTTTAATTGTGCTCCGGAGAGGAATATCAACTCTGAGCCTGGCTGCACTTTGAAGCTCACGTTGCTAATTTGCTTTCAAATATAGGTACGTTACGTTATAAATATATATCTAGGCTACTAAATTGGGGCTAAGATATTATCCACGAATATAAATCTGTCACTGTCTATCAAGTGCCTGCCTGTTACGCTATCACAGACATTGTTTAGACCTCGGAAAAAATCATTAGCATCGAATAGCGTATCTGTCAATTGTAAGCAATTTTCATTTTCGGGGGCATTCTAACTTCGCTAACGTGATTTTCGTTAGAAATTATTAATGATTACTGTAAAAATTAACCAATGGCTATTGGCCCATAAAATAACGAGATGAAAATGCATTAAACTTTTCCTGTCAAACGAGATTATATTTTCCAAAAATATAACGGTAGATTCGCGGTTTTACATTATCCCCGAAGATAGGCTATATTATTTTGTCCCGGGATAGTGGTTATTCTATGTTCATAGGTCACATATTAAGTACCTAATTAAAAACAAGTCTTTTTCACTTATGTTAAAGTACGATTCCTTCACTATGGAACTGTGTACACTTTACATAGATTAAAAAAAACCTCATTAAACCCGGATTTAAACTTGAAAATCTGAAAGGTATACGATCCGTTCCAACCGCTGGCCACCTAAAGGTTTTTATATCTCCCCAGTTCGCTTTAAAGCTGTTATTTATCGTTTAACCCTGTAAACTCGCAGCCCTGTATCGTGGTAAATAAAAATGTATTTAAATAAAAATATTTTTTCTCTTTCGCAGGTAATTGTGGTTGAATGAAATGTCGAGTGAAGATATGAGTGGGTTATGTATGTGGTAAGTTTTATTTATAAGTATTAAAAGGTCATGTTTGCCTTTTAGATCTCTGATGGCTTGGCGGTGATTTCGTTATCTTAAGTTTATTTCCCGGGTCAGAAAAAATTGTATTGTTTTTTGTTCATTTGGATTTGGGACCGCGAATGTATTCTTTTGGTAATCGTGGTTATAAAGCGAGTGCCTATCATTGTTACAATGACTTGAAAACAATGACGGGTCACTCTAAATCGTAAAAAAAAAATGTTTAAACTTTTAATGTTCATTACTCCTATGAGATTACGCACTCTTTAACTTCCTTTGACAAAATTTTTTCACATTATTAAAAGTGTGATCATCAGTCAGTCGCAAAAAAAAGCATTGCCGACGTAAATATTAGTAGTTTTGATACAATAATGTTTCCTAATCTAGTAATAATATATACTGCGTTACATTGAGACCTTATGGACGCAGAAATGTGGCTGCAGTCATTTAGCAGAAATTAACAACGAAGCTGGATATTTTTTAATCAATTCAATTTGCAGTAAGTTCAACCCAGTATATTCAGAGCTATAAATTGAATCCGTTCGTGCGATTTAGCTTCTGTGCTAGTAAATTAGCTCAATTTTTCCGATAGTGTTATTCGATTACAGCATTTTGTATTGGAAATCGTTTTTATTTTAATTTATTCCAGGAAGGAATTGCTTGTTATACTGTAATTTTGTTAGAAATAAACATAGATCGTAAACATAATGCGATTCGGGGCTTCACGGTCTTCGTCTTCAGAAAAAAAAATGAATACACTAGTAATAATAAAACATGTATCAGCCTATTAAGAATTACTACTTATTACTTAGCAGTTTTTTGTCCTTTAAATAATCCACTGACAATATTCTACAAAAAGTAATGTTTTTACTACCAATTTTTTCAAAGCGAATAGTGCCGTGAAAGTACAGACTTACAAAAGTATATATTTTAAATCCAGCACAATTTGCATTTGAAAGTATTCCAAAGACTCAACCCTCCAGCGACCGCGGCGGGCCGATTGCACTTTGAGCAATCTAAGCGAGCGATTGCGGGTCAAAGCATTCTTAGGAGATTAAAAAACTTCGCCAATAACTAGTGGTGCTGACTGCTTGCGATGAATTCGAGGTATTTCTATAGGCTTTTAAGAGGTACCGACTGACTTAGATAAAGGCTGAAGCTTATTTTTTTTTATTTAATTTGGGACTTTTATCCACATAAATATGCTAGCTCGATTGTATCTTCTTAATTTCAAATACTGAATTGCAATTGAAGTTTAAGTTCTGTTACATAAAAATAAACTCAGTGTTTAGATTTTATCCCATCCCATTTAGATATTAATTGCATAGAAAAAGCTTTAGTTACCCCCTATTTACTAGTACTTCAAGAGCAGGTTCGACTCGCTGACGATTTGGACGTTATATTCGGACACTGTGTCCGAATTAACACTTTTTTAAACTGTCGACCTATGACTTTCTGACTTCTTATGTTGAACGCACATTTAACCCACTTCCCCGCAAATTTAAATTTAAAAAACAGTTTGTTTTCTGAACAATCAGATCAAATTTATTCGGAAACACAGGTTAACCCTGCGTGCGCTCGCGTTAGTGCGTTAATGAGTGCGCAGACCGCCAATTTCACAGTCGCCGGTCGCAATTGTCGCGCGACGTCGCCCCTGACATTTAATGCAATTAAATATTTACAATTCGCTGTTGTTTTTCTGCGCTTTTCCAGTGCAAAGGTCCAGATTTATAAGTAAAATATAAAACACAATCAACTGTCTCTTAATTTTGATCTGGATCTCTTGTTGTCATTCTCACTTCTAACTCGCGTCAAAATAACAATGTCTCCCGCAACGCTGACACCGCGTAATTAACCCCCGAGATGCATTTATTGATGCAATTAAATATTTACAATTCGCTCACTTCCAGATTTTTGAGGAACTGGAGATGGTTCTTCGAAAAAAAAATGTTTACAGTTAATTAATTGTCTTTTCATAGTTTAATCTGTGATTCCACATGATTTGCAGTTGTCTATGGGCAGCGGTTGTCACTTTCCATCAGGTGTGCCGCATGCTCGTCTGCCCGCTATACCATAAAAAAAAATCTCCTCCAAAAAGATAATCCCAGATGTATAATAATGTATAAATATATTCTGGAATTTTATTCAGTATTCTAGAAATTACCCCAAAAATTCATAAACATAAACACAAGTATGTGGTTTATAAGCTGTACTAAGAACCAGTCCCAATCTTCCCGTTTCCGGAGTACATTTGAATACTTTCCCTGTATTCGGGAACACGGGAAGGGTCATCGCAGATTATGCACGTATAATGGCCCCTTGTGGCGCGAATGGTAAGCGCCTGTACTTCGCCAACATTACGAGAAGAGCGGTGAGGCAAGTCCATTTTAACCAGAATTTCAGAACAAGAGTACAGACCGCAACATTCTTAAACTATGGCGATTTATCATTTTAACTGAACAAATGTCGTTTAATAAATATACTCATCAGCAAATGTGTCCCAAAAATGTGTTGGGCTATAAAATCTGAAATCAATATTTCTTTTATAATATCATTGCACCTCGAGTATAACTGCGGCGAACATGTATGATTTTGACTTTGAGTTAGCTAGAATTAGCATAGAATTTTAGGCTGCTTTTAAGGCCTAGCGGCTTATACTGCCAACTTTCATTGAAGTTCAGATAGTATAATATTGATGTGACGTGCGTAGACGGCTTGCTCATCAACTTGACTCTAAAACCAGTCTTTGGGAATGTTCACGTATATTATACTAGCGGCACGCTATAATGGCCGTTTTGACATATTACAAGTCTCAAAATCTAGTAGGTGATTCTAGTTCACAGGCACAGAACAAGAAAAATGGCTAGAATGATAACGTCCCTACTTTAGTACTAGAACCGCACGCGCCAATTCTCACACAGTGATAAAATATCACCTATTCAACACACAAAAAAACCGGCCGTCATAGCGTGCCGCTAGTATAAGCTAGAGTTAGATGAATTGTGTGTGACGCATAGTCGCGTGCGGCAAAAACCGACTTGCTTCCTCAGATCCCTTTAAGGAGGAGGAGATTGAAGTCCCTTTAACTGGTACCAGCCTTTTGGCTCTCAGCCCCCCATTCCTAGGGTCGTTCGCGCGTCTGTAGGCTCACTGTATTCCAGGCACTGTGACACTCAATATCGGATGTTTATAGCAGCATCTACATAAGAACTCTACTTACATTCATAACAGGGTGCTTCATCAAAGGGCTGCCCGGAATATTTTCGGAACGGGCTTTTTCCGTTTGAGGTTTATATTTAAAGCTAATTAAAATAATTACTGAAGAACTACCAGGATTTAATACGGTTTCATTTTAAAATGGAACTGGTGAAAAAGATTATCATAGAAGTAGTACTCGTATTTTGTTCATGTAATTTGAGTTTCGTATCACTTTAGGTAACGTACAAACCTGTTAGAAATTAATGATCCTTTAAAAGTGAAAGATCTTCCGATCTAGATCAACTGTGTTCATCTTTGGTGTGTCGTATACTAATATGTTAGCGGGCCATAATTACGAGTACTTTATTTGCGCGATGCAGAATTCCATACTTTCATGGGTCAGTCAATCCGCGTAATGTCTAGCATGTAGATTTGTAGAACTCTTGTGTCCATCAAAGATTTAAAAAAAAAATATAAATTTTGTGAAAAAACAACCGCAACCGTACGCTCAAATATGCGATCAAGTTTCCTACAAAATTCAAAAGTCCATTACAAGTCTAGGAATTTACCGAACTGGCCCGTTCAACTCGAGCCTAATCCATTGTTTTCCCACTTATTAAGAACACTATAAGTGGGGGGAGCGGGAGTGAATTTTTCAGGCTCTCTTGGAAGTTGAAGCAGAGTTTGTTGCGAGTTCTAAGCACTCTTGATTAAGTTCAAGAAGTTCGATGTGGGGCTATGAGATGCGCGGAGTTTACGTTGGGAACTTTTGTCGGATTATTTACTTTTAAAAAGAATATTCTTTATCGGGTGATCCTGCTGAGTGTGGGACAAGGGTGATGATTTTATGCTACACTTGCCTCCGTTTTCCCGCGCAGATTCTTAGACGAAAAAGTTAGTTAATCTTCAGCTCACGAAAATCACTTTTATTTATGTTATTCCATTCACTTCTAATCTTTTCATGCAAACTTAGCATTGTCCCGGGATAAAGTCCAATCTCCTTTCCCAACCTCTTGTCAATTCCGGAGGAGTCAGCCCATTTCGACTGACAAACAAAACCTTCTGCAGCATGGCATAATAATATGTCTGGTAGACACACCCACACACACACAGTTTTTTTGGAATATGAATGTTCAGTTACAGTGAAAGTTTATGCTTTATATCAAAATGAAACAACAAGAAAGGAACAATAGAACGTTAAACCGCCAATTTAAAAACCACAGGCCGCTGCAAAAGCTTGGTATCAAATAATAATAAACTAATAAACGAATTCACACCGCATTGTTCCAGCTATCCCCGGTCCTCGTTATTTCCTGTTATTCCTGTTTCCATGTTATTTACAGGCATTATTAAAGCGCCTTTTTTCTGCCTACTATTATTTCCGCCAATTTGTTTAAATAATACCGCAATGAACGCTGGGTTTTTAAAAGTAAAATGAAGTTAATGAGATGTGAAATAAATGTATTTTATGTATCTGAATCAGGTCATATTGAATTTGTGTATATCTGATTTCACAAATAAATATGTTTCATAGCGAATAATTAAGGTTACGTTAGAGATAATGAGTCTGAAGAAGAGATGCAATCATTGCTTAAAGTTATTCACAACGACTTTGCTAGATGTTGTGCGCCATTATGTAGCCTAGGCCGCCAGTCCTTAGTCCTTACGATTACGCAGGAATCATCATAGTGAGTTTGCAAGCATAAGTGGTCCTTCCATGCATCTCAAATCTATATTATCCGATTCAAATGCTATTAGATACACCCTTTGGATAATACCTTTTGGAATTGAGCGACAAATGACGCCAACTGCGTCTGTCCATAACCTTAGCAACATTATAATATCATTGTTAGCAACACATTATTTTGTCAGTGTGTGTATCAGTTTTTAATGTCGCGTAACGCAACTCCAAAAGGTATTATCCTAAAAGCATTTGAACCAGATCGGACTTAATATTATAAACAGGAAAGATTTGATTATTTGTTAGTTTGTATTGAATAGGCTCCGAAACTACTGAACCGATTTAAATAATTCTTTCACTGTTAGAAAGCTACATTATCCCCTGGTGACATAGGGTGCTTTTTTGATCCCGGAAATGTGAGGGGAAGGGGGATATTTAAAAAAAGAAATTACGCGCGGGTGAAACCACAGTCGTAAGGCTAGTGTTACATAATGTACACCTAGATGTCCTGACCGGAGTCCCACTTCTGTACGCTTCCCGGGATAACAAAGAAAATTGGATTGTATTCCTCCAGGTCTCACAAAACACCTTAAACGCTTATCTTAGTGAGTTCGATATCAGGTAAAATCTCTTGTAATGGCAGCAGCACAATAGGCGGTGGTCGTCCATCGTGGCGCTATATCCCGGCAACTGTGGAGTCCCTGGGCGGCACTTCAGACCTCTCCTTGAAGCGATTTCACTGATCGTTTGTACTTACAAATATTAACGACCTGTTTCCTGACTTGCAAATGTTTTCCCGATACCCTTTTAGTAATAAATAAAATGTCTGCTGCTTCATATACGTTTTATGGCAAAGATACCTATATGTGTGGTGGAAAAACATCCTACTTATAGAAAAACGTATCTGCTAAATTAAGGCAAATAAGTTTCTAATATGAAAAACTTCATTTTCTTTTATAAAAAATGTCATTCTAACATTAAGCATAATAGCGGCAATTAATGATTTTTGTTACGTAGCTTTCTACCATTCGCAAAACCTAAAAAGTTATGTACATATCTACATGTCCGGTCGGTAAATAATATCCTCCTTATAGAAATACTAGCGGCCGCCCGCGGTTTCACCCGCGTGGTTCCCAAAATCCTTTCTTAGCGGATGCCTTCGTCATAACATCTACCTGCATGCCAAATTTCAGCCCGATCCGTCCAGTGGTTTGGGCTGTGCGTTGATAGATATCTATGTCAGTCAGTCACCTTTGAGTTTTATATATATAGAAGAAGAAGATAGGAACAACGTTTAATGATCACCATATGATCACATATAAAATACATATAATAAATAGGGACATACAACATAGGCAAATACTTGCAGATAAGAAATGTGTACTCCTTCAGCTCCGCGTTTGTTTGATGTTTTCGCGGAAAGCGTCTCAGACTGTCATTTGTAAATATATCCTAGGCTACGGGCATATTTACCCAAAGAATACATGTATGATATTTGGTTTAAACCCTTTTCCCAAGCTTGAGCAAAAAACTGGACAAGTGCGTAATGAACTTTTGCGGAGAATTCCGTACCATTTATCTCCTGCGGTTTTTAGTACTCTAGTCGAGTAAAAGTGGAGTTGGATCCGTTTTTAATTACTTCGGCTCCATCATTCCGATATATTCAGATATGTTGGACAGAAATAATACGTAATTGGGTCTATTTAGTGATTTTTATTCATGGATCCGATTCGCGGGTCAAGCTGTGCCGTTTTATTGGACACAGTCAGGTTAGTGATCATCGATCCGCATTAAGCTAGCGTGGTGATTGCACCAACAAATTTCTTTGTAGCAAGGAAAGTTTGATACTTAATATGTTCAACCTTTACTATGAATTTCCTAGAAACCTAAAAAGCCAAGTTAAGATCTCAGAAAAGAGCTATAACTTAGCAGAACAAACGAACAGATTTATAGTGCTCGCTGGGAAGCGATAATACCAGAACACAAACACCTATTGTCGTACGCAACCACTATTAATAGAACGCACTCCATTCAAACGAGGCTTCGCATCTTAATGAAGTACTCCTCCTAATCCCTTGGCCGTATCCCCAGGATGTAAGGTCGAGAGTCGCTTGGCAGGGTCCGGAATTGTATTGAAGTCACGCTGGTGGAATGGTAATGAAAGTTCCTTTGTTGGTCCCACGTCGGCCCACGGCACCTCCGCGATACCGTTCAAGGTATAAAGGAGGGAGAGTGTAAATATGCTTCTAGAGCCTAGCCTTATCAAGACTCTTGATTGGGTAGAAATGAAGTAATTTATAAGATCTCCCACCTTGGAAACCGACACACATTCGATCTTTGAAGGATATAAGTATGCATATGTATAATTTCTTTTGATGGCCATGGTGTCGACTTTTTTATATAGTATGTTGTTTTATTTGGCAGACAGGCACGCTGCCTCCGGTAAGCGGCTATTCCTTTATGGGAGACTTAATTAGGACTCATGCCGCAATGTGCTGCCATTTTGTAGACTCCTTCATCTTTGAGGCTTTCAAGTGAAGGCCTCACAAAGTTGCCAGAACACAGTCAGAAGTATTATGGTAGCAGATTTCACCTGTGGGATTGGTAGCTAGCTAGCCGTTTGGACTCTGAATCTTGTAGCTGGACTCTTGGTTGCCCGTTTTATATGCTATTGCACAAAATTAGACCAAATTTTTTTTTTTTATATTATAGGGGGACACACGAGCAAGTGGGTCACCTGATGATAAGTAATCACCGCCGCCCATAAGCACCCGAGACCCCCTGGAGGTCGCAGGCGCGTTACCCGGCTTTATGGGTTGTTTGTTATACAGGCTCAATGAGCGATTCTCCCTGGTTTAGTATTCTTCTATAGAAAGAAGTAGCCGCTTTCTATGATGTTGACTGCCAACCACATTTTTTTTTACTTTCTCCGGTTTTTCGTGTTAGTTGCCTGTTACAAAAATCTTTCCATTCTACCAGCTCAAGCATTATGTGTCTACTTAGATGGATAGGTCCGAAACAATCAAAGTTCAGCCGAAAGTCGAACCTGAAACACTTGAAACAAAGTTCGGCAACGATTAGTTTACTTCTTCAATTGGGATGGAAGTTTTGCTAGTGCGGGCCAGAGGGCTTGTACTATAACTATTATACGTAATAGCAACCGGTCTTTATAATAAAATTTAAAGAAAGAAAGAAAGAGCCCTATTGTTCTCGGAAATGCAGACCAAGATCTGATTATTAAAAATATTAGTTGATATCACAGGTATGTATCAGACACATCAAACCCTAGGATTCTATGCTCGATGTCATTGTCGTTAGTAACTATTTAGTAATCTGTGCCATTGTTGAAGCACTAAAACTGCAGACTAGCGAGACTAAAGAAAAAACTCCCGAACTCCTTTGTGCTTCTCTTCACAACAAATCTATGTACTACATACATTTAGTGTGTTGATATTTTTTTTCACATCTTCATCAGGTACCTATAAGACCCTTAATCTGACAATAGCCAGATGTTTAATAGCAATATATTTCACAATAGACTGTCCAAGAGGCAATAGCAACACTCTTCTCAGGCAATGAACATAAAAAAATTGCCAATAAAATGTAAACATAAAAGGGCGTTATCTGACCGTCTGTTCCCGAGCTCCATGGAAATAAAACCATCCAGTTGGAGTCTATGGCACTAAAGCGTCGGAGACGTGGCATCGTTTACTGTCTGCGAGACGTTTCTCAGTGACAGAGGTTTTATTTGCCTTTTAGGACGCAAATCTTTTAAGATGTCTCTTAGATTAACTACGTTTTTTTTCCTAAACAATTATTATTGTGAGATATTTATAAAATATCTTAACATTTTTCTCCCCTGGACAAACAAGGACTTACTACTTACGTGAAAGTATTACTTGTTTCCAATAAATTACCAGGACAACGTTTGTACCTTGTTTTTTGACACCAGCTGTGGAAAACCGCACAAGCATAGCCTAGCCTGTCCAAGAATATTTATTTAAAAAATGTCCTTCAACGGTACGTAAAGAAATATTGACATCAGGTCGTGCAAAAACACAAAATATTATAACCCAAGAGGTCCCGGATAGTCAACGTTTTATTTCTTAATATCACACTGCACCACCAAAGTGGTAAATCGTCACACAATCGACTGTACGGGCGAACAATTAAACCAGAAGCGTTCGAAAAACGAAAATCTACTTGGACGTTTATTTCAAAAGAAAACCGCTAAATGTGTTTGCAACTCGTGCCCGCATGACCGGTGTCCAACTAGAAGTGTCCACACGGGAAGAAAACAAACACGGCGGAGTTTTAATTGGCTAACTCGCGACGGTGGCGCCAAGTTGGGCCACTTAGCAACTTGCCCTGAGACCGAGCGCCGGCGATTAATGGACTTTGCACGTGGTGGCGCTATGCATTAACGGCTTTAGTGGTCAATACAATTTGAAGTTGTAAGTAATTGCTATGGTTTGTAATTTGGGTCTATTAGCTGACAAGTTTTTGAACGCTGCTTTTCTTTTTGTTTTCGAATAACGTTGCGTGGGGTGGGAGGTAAGCTTCGATTTCATAAATAGTCGAATAAAACATGATGAACCGCACACTCCATCGTTGTTCAACATCATGCAAAATAGTGGTTAAGTGCTAGCTTATAAATAATAAAAAATCTACTCATTAAGTCGGTCTTCTGGACACTTCACACAGTAGACACTTACCTAGTCTAGCCATCCCATTTTAACTGTCAGACAAAGAATACTTCAGAATGGCTCTACCACACTTAAATATATATTTTTTTCAATTTTTCGTTGTAAACGTTTGAATTAGTACACATCGGTACTTATTATTTTGACTCATATCCACAGGAGTGAATCAACCGCTCTGGCTGTTAAGCGAGTGTTATTCTCGTTTGCGAGGAAGCGGTAATTCAAAGTCGTCTTGATTCACTCCGTGATTTCTATGAAAGGATGCTTTTAGATTGTTGCTGGAAACTGTATATCAATCAATTAGTGCAGGGAAGGCGGTAATATCGAATCTCGCGTTCTATTAAAGTAGATGCTTTGTACGTAATGACGTTATTAATTTCTCGTGACCTGGGCGTAATTAAACACTTTTAATACCTGCATCGGACTTGAGTTATATGGAACTAACAAAGTGTGTTTTCTCATAAGTTTTGTTTAGTTTTGGTTGATGGTTTTCTGTTAGGTTTACGCAAAACACAAAGTTTAAATAATGAATATTGTAAGGATATATTATCTTAGCGCTTAAATGTAATGTGTTACTCGTATTTTTCTGCCAGATATCAATGATGCTGTTTTTTTTTTTCAAACCTCTAGATCCCGCGCCAGTTTCCTTTTCTACTCAAAACGATATTTACGCACAGTTTACGAATATATGTATGTGCAGCCAACGCCTCAAAATGGAATAAATCGATTTAAAAGGATTTGTCGAAGAAATTCCGGAAGTTATTTCGCCCAAAGGTCTAGTCCAAAACATTTGAACCGCTTTCCGCACCGACGCAGACTCGCGCGAACCGTGGCGATACTAGATCTAGTCTCAGTCTTTTATTTGCCGCCTTTGTTTGGGATCTCGCCTGTTTGCCTTTGGTAACGATAAAATGTACCGACGCTTTGGCATACACGGAATATTTCGCACCGTTTATTCTACTAGGACGGGCACGTTAGAGTATTTTCTACTGTTGTTTTATTTGAAGAGATTGTTTTTGTGAAAATTGATTCTTTAATTAGGGTAATGAGTACAACTTTTGAGGTTACGCGTAATATTTTTTACCAATTTAGGCTTTAGTGACTTGACATATCAGCGATGGTTACAGTAGAGCACTGCGCCGCACATCACACAATCATACCTAGGTGAACCACTTTGGTGTTCCACGGGTCAGAAAGGACACAATCATGTTTGTAGAACCGATTTTGAGACGATGCAATGGATAAAGGCTGATTTTTTTAACTGTTAGATTGGTAATGTAAGTTTGTGTAACAAGTAGGTTTGTGTTACTATTTACTATTGCTTTTCGAAAATGTAAATGAATAAATACCCCGTTATATCAATGAAGTAATCTGTGGCCACGATTTGAACGTTGCAATTATTTTAAAATCGAAACAAGATGACTGCTATTAAGTCAACACGGGCCGGCTCCCGCGGGAGGCGGCCGAATCGCGAAATATGCTAATTTTATTACAACAATATTGATTTTTAAACGAACCAGCTTGCGGTGCAACTCGACTGATAATGGATCAATGTGCATTAACATTTTTTTAATGGCTCCTGGGTTTATAAAAAATTTCAAACTTCAGTATTCGGCGGAACAGAGATTCTCTTCGTGAGTTGTTGACCATTGTTCATTTCGCTTTTATTTTACTATGTACATCTAGTCTGCTTATGTCTCAGGTCATACTTCATCTTTTAACTTACTCATATACCTTTCAATAAATATAACAAAATACAAAATTGGACTTTACTCTCTCTCTAGGGATACACAGAAAAAGCTTAATATTGTCAGACTATTATTTTTTTTCTTGAAAAATATTATCAACATATTTTTTAAGTAAGTAAGTTCATGCTGCAAGTTGCATGCAGCTTAAAAAATAAATATCTCCCAAAATCACTGTATCTAAAAACCTAGGTTGTTATTGAAAATTTATTTTAAGACTGCTACGAAAATTTATATTTTATGTAAGATTTGCTTCCGCGTTATTCTGGTGTATGAGCTGTAAAGTTTCATATAAATCCTTAAATTTTTTACGTGAATCAGTAACCAATACCTATACGTCCTCCCAAACTTTCGCATTTATAATATTAGTACGATACATCTTGTTTGGTCCTTCAAAGCTGTTGTATTACGCCGGCATTATCCGTTTACGCGCGAATCGCTCCGTATTACCCCCAGCTAGGGTTGCCTCATATTGGATTGAAGCGGATTTATCGCGGAAAACACGAGCGGCGAATTACTGCCACTATCATTACAAGGTGACGGTAACTAATGGCTCGAAGACAGGGTTGGTGAGGACGTGTTCAAGCTACGCGGAAACACTTCAAATATTTATTAAGTCATACGTTTTCTGTGTTAGAGAATACTATTAAAATAATTTTAAAAATACACCGGACCTCAGCCGTGACTAACACCAGTCCACGGACACCTGTTCACAAGTATAACATAATATGTTATTGTTCTATGCGTAATATTGCTAGTATTCACACAGCAATAAATCAATATATTTTTAGATATCATCAAAATAAATTAATCTGTGAACAAAATACCACAGTGCTTACTATTTATATTACAGTTCGTATATTCAAATGCAGAATCTCAAAACACTAATCCATATTTTGCATAAGTTGCTATTTTAATCTGATGTTAAAAATTATTTATATGTTTCTTGGGCTCTCGACGACCCTAGATCAATACTCGACATACATACAGTCAGGTTTTATTAGGAGCGGAATTACATTTAACACCTTCATTTAGCGACAGATGCGACTCCTACTATTCACGCGTCAGCGCTTAGACAATCCTGGATTATTGTCGTACATAAACATCAATATGATCTAAGTTGTTAGTAGGACAAGATTATACGTGAAGGAAGCGAGTATACTAGAAATAAAAGTCTCACACATTATAAGAAGTTACACTCGAAGATCGTTGCAATCTTATAAACTTCATAACGATGAAAGATCTGAATGTTTGCTGATGGGAGCGCAAGATCATACTTTCTGGAAATACCTATCTAATAACTTTTTTCTCCGAGCGATATATTCCGATCTAGACTCGTATTATGAGTCGGAATTTGGCAATTTATTTATTACATTTGATTGACTGCCATTAGACCTTCGGAACCCTCAAGCCTCGCTCAATTGAGTCATGGGCATCGGCAAAGCATTCGGTTTTGAAGGTTTTCTCATGATGTTTTCCGTCACCTCCGAGCCAGTGGTAAATAGGCACAAAGAAAAATTCATAGATGCGCGGCGGAATTTTAACCTTCGACCCCACACATGCAGACCGACGTTTTATTGAAACCACTCGGCTATCACAGCTCTTGGTTCACTAGACGATACACGAAACTCGTTTGACGACAGCAGTCAATAGAGACACGTGTTTGCAAGAATCCATGATAATATTCAAAGCATTTATCTCATGCAAAGAAGTGCTAAAGATCACGTTCAGGATGTTTTATAGCCGGGGGTTGAACCCGCGACCCTCCTCAAGGGCCGTCCGCAAAAACTTGTATTCAATTTGAACTGGCGTGAAATTGATATCGGACGGACGTGCCGGGCGTGCTAACGAGCGGGTCAGTGGGGTTTTTTGGTAACTACTGCGAAATTTTGAGAAGATTCTTCAGGAAGAAGACACTGGACTTCTGATTTTTATTTACATACAAGTTTTACATTATGTGTTAAATTAAGTAAACTGAACCACTCCTTCAGAACGCAATTCGGTAATCAAGTTTTAAGGTTTTTTGCCTGAGTGGCAGCAAATAGCATAATGCAGGGAGAAGTGGCGGACCGAAAGGGAGGGAGGTCTTTTCTCAGCAGTGGGATCAAAAAGGCTGACAAAAAAAGTGATTGTTTGGACCTTACTCCATGGCAACCTCTAACTTGATCAACACACATCAAATACCTGCTCGCCGCAAACAATTAGCTACAAGCTGGCCACACCTACGACTACGAATTAGTATGATATTATGATATCCTACATCAAACAGGCAAAGAAATTGTCGCATCGCACAAGCATATTCTATACAACACCCCAAAGATTGACACAGCCGAACTAGCTCGGAGAAAGATCTTCCAATTTTAAGAAACATTAGATCTACGGTTTTTTTCGGTCTCGTAAAGACCAGGGTCGTTCTAGGTGGTAGGTTCCTGTACTGGGTCGTCTAGGTGGGTATGGGTACCACCGCAGTGCCAGATATTTTCCCGTGAAATAGAAGTGTGTCAAGCATTTCTGTGTTTCGGGGAAAGGGCACTGAAGCTTGTGAAATTACTGGGTATATAATATGAGACCTAATAACGGGGGTCTCGGGTGCTTATGGCCGGCGGTGATCACTTATCATCAGGTGACCCACTTGCTCGTTTGCCCGCTATAATTTAAAAAAAAATATCAAGGATTATGCTTTTACACCGGTCAGTCATGTAATGCTAAATCTTAGTTTGGCGTTTAAAACCGAGCTGTGGCGACGTCTAACTTGATCAACAGACAACTCGCCACCAACAGTTCTACCAACTGATAACAGAAGGCGCTAACTTAGGAACACGATTTAGTATGGGATCCTGCATCGCACTAGTAGAGTTATTTCAGCCCGCTAGCATATATACAACAAACCAAAGATGGTACATTGGACCTTGGTCCCCGAGCACAGTCGATCTAGCTCGGAGGAAGATCTTCCACTTTTAAGGAAGCATTAGATCTCCTACAGTGGTGACCCCGACGTGATGTGGGTGAGATCGCTTAACACCTTGGCGACCCCCACACCAATGAACATCCCGACGTATGTGGGTGAGATCGCTTAACACCTTGGCGACCCCACATACTAGTGAGCATCCCGACATCATGTGGTAAAAATCGCTTCACACCTTGGCGACCACCACATTTCGTGAACATCGCATCAGCCTTCAGCGGTTCTTCGCATCCCTTCAGCCTCGTCTCATCCCCAGCAGGACTTTATAGCAGTCAGTCACAGCAAGCCAGCCTCCAGCCACACGGAACCACCGCAGCTACGCAACAGCTTCCTGGTTCCCTGGCAGCTACTACGTGCCCACCAGGTCTTCAGCGCCCCACGTCCGGACTCACTGGGCGCTCATCGGTCCTGGCAGCCATGCAGCCTGCGCATAGCACGTACACCTTCACTCGTCCCGACGCACTGCGGACGCGAGTATCTACAAGCTCGTCCCGACTCACCGTGGACTCGAGTATCTTCAAGCTCGTCCCGACTCACCGCGGACTCGAGTATCTTCAAGCTCGTCCCGACTCACTGCGGACTCGAGCACCCGCTTCTACGCTCTCTTCCCAACTCACCGTGGAATTGAGACGCTCACTGGCATTCGAAGCTCTGACGTCCAGATTGCTGAGCCTCGGTCAACATTGGACCTCCGGTCTCCGGGGGGAGTGATGTGGCGACGTCTAACTTGATCAACAGACAACTCGCCACCAACAGTTCTACCAACTGATAACAGAAGGCGCTAACTTAGGAACACGATTTAGTATGGGATCCTGCATCGCACTAGTAGAGTTATTTCAGCCCGCTAGCATATATACAACAAACCAAAGATGGTACATTGGACCTTGGTCCCCGAGCACAGTCGATCTAGCTCGGAGGAAGATCTTCCACTTTTAAGGAAGCATTAGATCTCCTACAGAGCCATACATGACTACATGTATAATTAGGAAAACCGGATCTGACCGAGTTTTTGGAGTGATTTATCAATGTTATTGCCATTCAATTGAAATTTGTAATTAAAACAACTCCGCCCGTTCAAAATGCATAATTATCACGAACGGTCACGCCAGATAATAACCATAACAATTGTTTTACCACATAAATTGCTCCAATTATTAACTACGTTAAACATTACTTCATTCAAATTATTTGAATACAAATAACATGATAAATTAGGCGTATCGCCACTTGATAATACATAAAATTACAGCTTCGCTCTGATCAGGAAAAGACAAAGTCTTCCTCTATTGCTAAAATATAAGTAGCCTAACTCAGATCTTAGTTTGTGTCCAGAGATTACCTGGAAAAGACGTGCAGATAAACAGCAATAGGTATTCATAGATCTTTTTTGCATCCTACTAATCCTACTAATATTATAAATGCGAAAGTCTGGATGTTTGGATGTTTAGATGTTTGGATGTTTGTTACTCATTGAACGGATTTAGATGAAATATGGCACACGTATAGTTTATAACCCGGAATAATATTAAAATAATGGAACTTGTCATGTATCAAACGTTTCAAGCCATTGTTTTACTCGGCAGTTTGGCAGCGACCGGCCATTGACAATCGGCGTCCATCAAGCGCCATGTTGTGTCGTTGACAGCTGCGCGTCAAGTGCCTAGTCTATGATCATCCGATTTACGAGCAAGCATCATGTTGTTGCGATTGACGATGGCCGCTCAATGACAATGACGTCATATCTCAACCGGGCGTAATGACCTGATACATTTAAGTACAACATTACCATCTTCATTTCCAATATCGTTCATAATTGAAGTATGTATGACCCGACTAGGTTTTGGTACTGGATTACGTCATCATTTCTCGTGTTATTTGCTAAAATAAGCACTAAATATAATTTAGCATCAAATAT
Organism: Mecyna flavalis; assembly: GCA_949319885.1. Classification (NCBI taxonomy): domain Eukaryota; kingdom Metazoa; phylum Arthropoda; class Insecta; order Lepidoptera; family Crambidae; genus Mecyna; species Mecyna flavalis. The sequence goes on from OX439439.1 coordinate 17,432,900, forward strand.
TCTGAAAATTCAACACATTCTACCTCTATGACTTCGGTCCGGATGTTACTCGTAGTAAATAAGAAAGTTAGGCGTTAGGTTATGTTTACGACAAAAATATTGAGTAAGTAGTGGATAATGAGTCTTCTATTTGAAAATCAAATGTTTTTCTAAGCTGACATAAACCTAAAAATGTATCCTCCACCGCGTAAAGATGGGTCGTAAACTCTAGAAAATTAGCTAAAAGGCCACACATTTGTGATAAAAAAAAATCCTAAGCAGTTCTGCAATCCTAAGCAATTTGGCAAAGATTCGTTAAACTGAATAGCCAAGGACTGTTTCTCACATTACAAAGTAATACCTAGTAATAAAGCGAGCATCTACATCGACCAGTAAAAATCTCGTAAAATCCCTGCATTCGCAATAAAATTAGTATAGTTACACCCCCTCCCCTGTTACTGGTCCTATTTACATTTTTATGAGAGTGCAGCGCGCGAGCGATCTAAATTAAACCCGCGATGGACTTTGACCAGGGCTGCCTGCTCTTATGTCACTTAACTACACCCTGATATGGAGCTTTGTTCGTATCGTTATTGGCATTGTTAGAAGATACAGGGATCGACAGAAATAACAAAATCTATTTTACCACCTTCACATCTTCGAAACGATCACAAATAATAATCAAGTTATATGATATTGAAATAAAGTACAAAATTAGAACAGTCAATAAATCAAAGTAACATGAAAAACAACAATTTATTCTATAAAGTTAAATGTCCATCATCCCTGCGTCAAATGCAAATAAACTAATCAATGCCATTTACGTAGATTTCGATAAGGCCTTTGATAAGGTGTCTTGCTCAAGAAACTGGTAAATTACAGTTTTGATGGGTTCAGCCTTCGAAGGATTTAATCTTATTTCAACAGTAAATTTTATTACGCTGTTAGGACGGAAATCATTTGGTCATGCGTAGGTTTGCATCTGGTATTACGGCAGGGTTCTCAGTTAAGCCCTATTTTTGATTTATATGACTTTAATTTTATTATATGTCAGCTACTTTACGTAAAAGTAAGTGTTATTTATTTATTTTATTTATTTAAGCTTCATTGCACAAATCAAGTACAAAGGCGGACTTAATGCCTCATGGCATTCTCTCCCAGTCAACCTTATAAAATTCAGTGTTATAAAATTATGTCTCTAATAATACTCCTGCATTTGGTTAACATCTTTCAGATGCCATGAATTCGCCCTGCAATGCAATATCGTTATTATCTTCTTTATAAATAATAAAATGGTTGATTACTATTTGAATATTATATTATTGGGAATATATTTACAGAGATGAATGTTAGTAGTTTAGATTACGTCGTGCAAGAGGTGGGCTTTATGGTATAGTCACTAGACCATAGAACCCACCACTAGAGTCTAGTGACAGCGTGTAGTCGTGATCATGTGTCTATATTAATAAAAATGAGTTCCTGTTCGTTAGGCTCGCTAAAACTCGAGAATTAAAAATACATATTTGTGGAAGTCCAGAAAAGGTTTAAACGATGTGAAAATATGGAAAAATTGCGAGAAAATACTAAAGTAAGTGATACGAAGTTCATCGGGTTAGCTAGTTATCATTAATATTTGCCTTGCAATGAATTCTTAACTACTTCAATTGTCAGCCCTACAATGAGCGGGAAAAGTAAAAAAGTTTACAAAGATAAACTAATTAAGTTGGTGTGGGAGACGCGTCGACATATAGACTGGCTTCTCCAACAACGATTCTTTTTGTCGAAGGTATAAAAATAGTCATCTTGTTAGCTTTTACCTCTTAGTGTTTGTTTGATGTCTTTATGTTTATCATTTATTTTCAATTTAGCTTCGTACATTTTAGCGTTCTTTATTATCTGATACATTTTCTCTTTTTATGTTACACTTTTATCTAAATATATTTTCTATTTATATCTTTCATTTTTATGAATAGAAATATCGACTTGTTTTCGTACAGAGTAAATAAAACAATCGCCTTCGACTACGGAATATTTTTGCCTGAATAATTTCATGGACACACACACGCTATAAATTATGTTATATAATTTTCATAGAAAATTCAGTCATGAAACTGGCCGTACATAATTATGGAGGCATGACTAGCAATTTGTATACACAATTTGTTCAGTGTAGATAACTGTGGCTAGCTGTAGACCTTGCGATGCGAACCATAATTATTTTTCATGATATCTAAATAATGAAGCATGAAGTGACAACGTTGATGCACAGTTTATTTCACTTCTTGATTCTATATGGTTTGTTCAACTTCTAGATTGCTGCTTAAAAACTCTGCATAGATAACATTTATCGTAGAGGAAACTTAGTTATGGCTGGAGAAAATGTGGCGATCAGTCCAGGCGGAGGGAGATAGCAAATCTAATCGTTTGCGTTACTCTTAAATAAATAATTAGTGCTTTAGAAAAGACTTTTGCGCGGCGGTCCTTTTTATATTTAATCTTTCAAGCCCCGGATCACCAGACACAATAGAAAATCTATTGTTACGCGGCACCCGAGTGCCGGTTCGGGATTGAGTGGTTAAATAAACTCTAATACTGAGTTGAACTAATTCTTTGCTTTCCCTTGATATAAATCTTGTTAATTTTATTTAGACATTTCTGACAAATATAAATGCCCCTTTCTAGCTTATATAGAATTTTGTACACTGAAAAAAACCGAATCTTTTAAACATTATATTACCAACTCTAATTCATATTAATGCCATAAAAGAAATGGTAATATGTAATTCCCACAACTTGTTATACAATTACACATCTCAATGGTGAAATCAGATGCAATAGCCTGCAATAAACACCATACACTCGTAACTATGGAGGTTATATAAAGTTTATGACCGTTTGGACAGTAATCGAAGTAGATTGTCTATCGTCCAAAGCATTTCAAGGTGCTAAACGTAAAAATTATGGATATATTCTAGAGAATATTTACCATTAGCAACAAAAAGAGGAAAGTAATAAGTATCCCTCAGTAAAGGCTTCAGTGGCCGCTTATTTATAGAATACAAAATATATTCCGAGAAGGGTCATACTGAAACTATATTTTAAGGACTACCAAGAAATGGAACTAAGAATTTTCTAATGGAAAATCCGTTGACCTTTCTGCTGATCATTGGTTTATTTATCTCAATCTCTCCTTGTTACACAAAGTATCATTTGGGCTATTATTACCACATTTTTGTGCACATTTATGTTCTCGTCGAGAATGTGAATCTTTGTCAATGAACCAGTCGGAACACGGCGTCGCGTCGGTCGCAACCAGGTCTCAAATTGCGAGCAGTCGCGGTGTTGTTTTATTTGCTCCAACCAGCTGTTTCTTCCTTCAAAGCTCCTGCTTTGTCGTTGACGTTTGAAGCTGAAACTTTGTCCGTTGTTTTAGCTCCAATCTTGTTCGTATTGGTTTTAAACTTAGCTTTATTGGCTATTAAATGAAAGTTGCGACGGATTTAAAGGTTAGTTTCTTTACGCTACATTGTCACGGTACTTCGGTTTTTTTTTTAAATTGTTACACGAGTCAACAGATAATTCTTGAACATTCTCGGAGTAAGCTACGCTTTAACTAAACCTGATGAAAAGCCATTAAATTAAAATTAGTAGCCAATTAACGGGAAGAGCCTTGTAAACAGGATTCAGGTATACTTAATGGAAACGACGAAGGTTTTATAAGATGATTATTTTATGATGCCCGTTTATTTAGAAATGAAAAATCCGTTGTACTCACGCTAGAAATAATCAGCGAAAATAACTCAAACTATGTACTTACAACTACTTCAATAATGCTAAAGAGAACCTGATCACTGTGAAATTACAAAAACTCCTTTTCATAGCCGATGTCTGATGGGTGATTTAATCTGATAACAACTTAACATTTCTTACTTATTTTTCTCCGTTTTTTCTGACAGTTTTACTAACAATGACAATATCATTTTGTTGCAGGTACATAACACGCTGGCTTCACTTGAAACAATTATCACGGAACTGGTATTATGCGCAACCTGAATTATTCCGATCTGTCCCCCTGCTTTGTCACCCCAAACGAATAGAACGGTCAAAAAGTTTAATCTGTCCCCCTGTTAGCGATGAGGGGACAGTTAGAACTTTATTCACCTCAACTTACAAACAATATCGCTCTTAAGAAGAAGTACCACCCAAACTGCTATGCCGCTTCTCAAACATTAACGAACAATGAAAATTAATGCACATTTGAACAAGCGAATACAGATGCATTCTGGTAAACTTTTACTTTCCTATTTCGGTGACAGAAAAACACTCCGAAAAATGTGGGTACGGACTGTTACTGAAAATTTCTGGAACAGAAAACCCCAAATATAATATTATATTCCGTCTAAGGGCCGATCCAAAAACTATAAGAATATTATTAGCGGTAGAGAGCCCAATGCCAAGATTCTAATAGCAATAGCGTTAGATGTGAGTAATAATTTTAAGAATTATTAGTACTATTTGAAATTAATTAAAACGAATATAATAAGAGAAAGTCTACCACACAACTAAGAGCTAACAATGCTTCAACATTTTTAGCCTAAATAAATATTTTTTATCAGCGTAGGTGGTTCAGGTGAAACTTAATTCAACTTAGAAGATGATTAATTACTTATACCTAAGGCATATATTTTCTGTTACTTAAGTACTTATTATATACCAGCAGTGGTATATTAAAATCTTTTGTTCAATTAACGGGTTGTAGTATAAAATAACAGAAAAATACCGAGGCATGATTAGTAGCTAAGCTGTTGCGCTTGGTTGCGCTTCGTTTGATAAGTGAGAGTGCCGCAGGTCCGAACTCCGAATCCTGAGACTAGGAAAAGGGTTCAATCCCTTCTATCAATATTCCCCATAGGCCCCATATCCCACCATCTGATTTTGTCGGCAACACAACTGAGATCGTAGTCCCAGGTGTCATGGGCGGCAGTACTCACTTACCATCAGTAGTCACAAGTCTTGTTCGTCTCCTTTTTGTTGTCCACTACTTATCAATCAAATGACTTATCTTCTCTATTTTAATGTCTGTCAGAAAACACATATTAGTCTCGAGTGTTTCGTTACTGTTATAATTTGTATTGTAATATAATTGTTAAAATATTATTTTAATGCATATTCTCGGTCGTTATTCGAAACGGATGGATTCAGGATTCTTTGTAGAAGTGTTGCTGCGTGAGCGCTTCGGGTTTACTTAATAATTCACGATCTCCCCAAATGGGCCAGGCATGATAATGAATATGGAAAATTAAGATAAGAAGCAATGAATGCTTTATACACCTCTAATGGCTTTTAAGTCGTTAATTTGCTTTATTTTGAAGATATAAACTTAATGTAAATGAAGTACTGGGTGGCAATCGGCTGATGGTACAAAGTATTCTAACATTGCCTAAGTTTGTGTATTATATTTTTCTATTCTCTGCTTACTCGTTACGAGAAAAATAATTTTGTTATATATAAAGTTTAAACTTTTAATGCTTTGTGTTTTTTTATTTATTTTCCTGCAATAAGATAAGTTTTAAGACAGTTTAACAGCTCTACAGCGGCCATTAGGATTCTCACCTCTATCTTAAAATAATTCAAAGTGATCTCTTAATCTCAGCCTCGAATATAATCCGAAGAAAGACAATAATTGCCGTTTGACAGAAGGCTTAGTTGGAATCCGGCTCGCTTTAATTAATAAGCAAATAATTTAGCGCGTAATCCGCTAGAGGGCGCCGCTCAATATTCCGGCATTAGCCGCTCTCGCTCCATGCAGCGATTTTAATCTGGCCGCTATGTTGAAATTCAAAAATGGCGGCTTTACACTTAAGAGTAATTTTTGAATTCAATTTTAACGTCGAAAGTTGACGTTTTTGTGCATTTTGTCCAATTTTGTCTTGGAGATTTCTTTGTGACGTGTAATTTTCGAAACGTTTTGTTTAATTTTCAGGTTAGGCAAAATAAGGTTCGTTAGAGCGGGAAAATGGAAAATCATTTTTGTAGGTAGCTTGCTGGCGATTTGTAACCCAGCTTTTGCGCCAGTGGCATTCGATTCGATTGCACCTACAATAATTATAGACATGGTACGTTTATTAATCGTACCGTGTACCTTGATTGTTATAATAGTACTTATGCATTTAAAATACCTATTACTCTTTGATTACATTCTATTAGCGATTGTTCATTTATACTCAGTTTAAAAATGTTCCAGTTGCGACAAATTCCCGTAGCGCGGCGCGTGTTTTGACTTAAATCGTTACTTCACTGTTAATAACGGTAGATGAAGTAATAACAATTACATTAATTGTTACTTCGCATCAATTTGTCAATTTCGCGTGCAAATTATATCACCTGCCTGTCTGCGTGTTTTGACGTGTCGCAACGTGATTATCAAGCGTTACGTGAAATTCTCGCGAGCTAATCTCTTTAGCGGAGGCGCTCGCACTCACTGTTTATGACTTAGGCCTAATTTGACGGATGACATTATAAATTATGTATTTTGAGGTCGATTTATTATTTTAGCTAGATATTTTATACATCAGAATCGGACGTGTAATGTTCATTATGTATGATGATAAGTAAGTTCAGCAAATACACCATCTCGGGCGAATAGTTATTATATTGACACAACATTAATAGGTAGCTTTGAGACTGATTCCGAAACTGAACAAAGCTTGTAATATGGGATCTACCATGGGTAATACTATAGTGTTAATAATGATAGAAATACTTCAAACTTATAAGAAATATAAATAATAAATTATCCATAAAAAGCCACACTTGGCAACGGCTGTTCGTCCTCCGTCCATCCTCTGGCTGGGCCGTTAATTTGAACCCAAGTGTAATAAACGACAGTTCAGAATAGACTTGTACAATGTACATACAGTATCCTAGTTATAAGTAAGATCCTCCCGTCAAATCCATACAATTTAAAGTTAGCGAATTTCGCTATCGCTGTCAAAATGTTACTTTTTCTAGGCCCCCTGTTCTAATCCAATTTTTATACCTACATACTAATAGTAACTTACGTACTTATAACGGATAAGTCTTGTTGTATTTCAGCTTCTCCTATGTTTTCAGGGCGCACGGGGCGTATGAAGCCTCGCCTACCCAAGCAATTCCTTAAAAAGATCAGGTTTAAAGGTACGTCAGTAGCTGGATGTAGACTGTGTGCCCTTAAGTAGAACCTCTTTGGGTCTGTTCCTTGCAGTTCTTGTTTCCTTTATGATATAATATGTAATAAGCAATGCTCGGTTTTGATGCATTTTTAAAGAACTTTCTCTTTGAACCTTTACTTGTGTGTATGTATGTAGTGGTCTTAGATTTAATAATTATTGAATTTATTTTTGACTTTGTATTCGTTGATTACTTAGTTCATTTTTATATTATATATTATTAATATTCTATTCTATCATTACTGTCGTTTATACAAACATTATTTTCCTAGTATTTAATCGTTGCTTGCAACTTTTTTAATATTAGCATTATTGGGTTCAGATTTTCAATTCATATTTCGCTGGACCTTTTTTAAAGAATGTACTCGTAAGAAAAATGTTTCAAAATAGCAAGTCGAGAAGAAGGCTACACTACAACGTCTTATTCACTTCATAATTATTTATTAAGTAGTCCATTGAATACTGATATACCTAACTCCACATCATGTATCTGGTTTTTGCTGCAGTTTAAAAATGTATTACCATTTAATTCTTAATAATTATCTAGTATATAAGAGCAGTTTGTAAAGTATCGCAAACTCAACAGTTTTCTGCGGAAATGTGTTCGTACCGTGTACCGTTAATTATGAACAAACCCTCGGGAGTTATCTTACAGATGCTCATTATGATATCCACCTCATTTATTTTAAACGTTTAATAAATAACTCGTATTAATTGAATTAAGGGAGATTTACAAGAAGTGATTGAACGGGGTTTATAAGCAACACCTCTGATAACTCAACAGGGTTAATTTGCACTTCTATTTAATTTAATTTCTATGACATTCCTCTACTAATCTAGTTATTAAGTTACACATTGTTACTTACCAAAAAGGATCTATGACATCTGAAATAAACGAATTTAATTTGCTTAAGTTTTTGTTGTACTCAGAATAGTTGACTTCAATTGGTACTTAAAGTCTTATTGTAATAGTAACGTCAAAAATTAACAATTTTCCAGTCCCTTTAATTAGTATTCTTTATTTAAAATGTCGTAATTATTGATAAATTAGTTCCCATAATAGCAATTACTGTACATATTACAGATTACACACACAAGTGATTAATGAACGTAAACTCGCATGTGATTTTATTTGGTCGACCCATTGCATTGGCAAGTACTTGTACAGTTTTTCTTAATATAAAGTCTTATCTTTCTGCTTGTATTAAAAAAAATTCTTTGTACTAATAATATTTCTTTTACAAATGGTATTTATTTGGGATTGTTAGTAATTAGGTTTTTATCTAGGTTTAATGTTCGCTTAACCTTCCAATTTTTCAAGATTAGCGTTCTATCCTAATTACTTAAGATTAATGTAGTTCGTTCTTTATTTTGATATTCATTTCTTATTTAATCTTGGGAAACTGAAGGAGTTTAGTTGGTAGTGGACACTTTAGTCTTGAGTCCCACACACGGCCGCAGGTCCAGCTAGCCTGCGGTTAGGGTGCAAAAACGCATTCTCTTCCGAAAAAAGGGTACATCATTGATATCTGACAAATATATTATAGTAGTGACACTTAGGCCCGTTGTAAATACTGAACCATAAAACTGTGGTAACAGTGTTAAGGGGCTATAACTGCATAATGGCAAAGGAAATTCTGGTCAAATGAATTCTTGGGGCACAACAAAGGTTAATTATATTGCATACAATGCTAATTGCTATGATTAACAGTAATTGACGCTAATGCATCATCGGCCCACGTGTTGAAATACGCTTTAAGATCACTCTTGGGTGGTCGTAACCCATGTCATCTTCTTCAATGCATTGTTGGAGGTGTGTCTCGATGTCAGATCAATTTAATTTAAGAACTGCACTTTTCTAAATTTTCGTCTAAGTCTTCTGACACCCTAGTCGCTATATCTTGTAAATAGCGTATCTTGGTATCGTACAAGGAATAAGAATATGCCATTTTCAATACTATTATTTTGATAACTATAGTGCTAAAATGATCTAGGTGAGGTTCTAGGTGAACGCCTAAGAAAAGCAAACGCTTTTATTATTAAACTCTTACATAGCCTTTAAGAATATCTTAATATCTAAGGACTTATCATATTTCCACAAGGTTTATCCGAATTCAAGATAAAATCCTTACCGGTAATGAAAGTTAAGTCTCTCCTTCATCGTCCAGATATTGCAAACCACTGCTGACAAGGCATAAAATTATTGTAAAACACGACGGTCGCAATGCGAAACTAGCAGAATCTCCAGACGGAGTCTATTAAAATCGAAGAGACATCTTGAAGTTTTCAAACGTCGGAACCGGCGTGTTCAGCGATATCGGGCCTTTGCCCCCAGACTCGGCCCCCGGGGGCTGCGCTCAGCACTTTAAGTTTGCGAGACGTAGGCGCATAAGTTTTGAAGCAATGACATTTTTCCATTGGGACTCTTTTATGGGAATCTGATATGAAGGAGATGATTGAGTGTAGAATTTAATTTTTAATTTTAAATGATAATAATTTTATATGTTATGTGGATACATTTTTAGCACAGCGCTTTTAAGATAAGGTAACATGTAAACAGAAAGATTCAGCCTAAAAAGAAAATATCTATTAGTGTATTGATGAAGTGTTAAAACAATTCTTACCCGCTTTATTCATACCTTTCTTTCTTACTTTGGAAGCATGAAATAAATAGCATTCCATTCTTATTTTGAAAAATAATATTCATTCTATGCGTAGCAAAGCTCCTTAACTTGAAGTGTTAAAGGAAAAGGAGAAAAAAAATACCCGAATCACCTCCGACACAATTGCAATGGGGGCAAAAACAAGCCTGTAATCCTCTTATATTTTTCATGCATCTCTCGCGTGAATATCAGCATTCGACGAGAGACCAGTAGCCAAAGACAATACCTAACTACATCGAAGAACCAAAACAATGTCTGCACACAAAGCAACGCCGGGATCGAACCCATGCTGGATGGCTGCGCAAATGTTTGCCCAACCAGTTATCCCACTCGACATTCACCGTGCAACCAGCCAAAACCACGCGATTTTGAACTTTGTTGTAATAGCGGTAAGGTCTGATAACTCTGTTAATGTTGTAAATGAAAACAAGTTCATTGATTTCGTTATTCATACAGGCAGATAGGATCGGCGTTAGGTTGGACGCCCAGTTTTTGAATAAACAGGAGAATCTATTCACCCTATCCGGTATTAGGAAACGGGAATGCTAACTAATTAACTTAAAGCTTGTTCGAAACGTTTTGATAAGAAAACAAACTCGTGGATTATTCCTCTTTGCAAAATATATTCATCGTTTTTTGACTATCGTGTCCAAAATCTAGTGAATTTGCACAATATAAGTTGTAATAAAGGAATTAGACGGAAGTTACAACGGGCCGAGGAGGTTTTTTTTTTCTTAAAACGAATGTATTTTTTTAAATATTATTAATAAAGTAAATTGTACCAAAGTAGAAACTTAAACACTTTTTAGATGGGATGGATAAACTACAAGAAATAAATCTATCGAGTAATATTATAAGTTCCAATTTATCTTTGAAACAACGCCCTTTCCCTTAACTCCGTTGCTGCGATGTCATTAATTAGCTTTCCCACTCAGATGTATTTATTTGAACACATAGCTTCGCTAATAAATTAATATCGTCATACATCGTCATATTCACATTAATAACATCATTTCAAGTAGTTTAGATATGTCATTATATTTCTTCTTAGTCCTAAATCATTCTTAATATTAACATACATTGTTGAAGGTAAATAAGTCCTTGAAAAAGCTCTATAAAATCAAGTTTTATACAATCTGTATTAAGAGCTGGCTAACTGGAAAAACAATTATTAACAAATGGGAGTCAAACGAAATGTTCCTAAACTTGTAAATGTATTTTACTTGCTTTTATTTTTCCAATAGAATAAAAGTTTTCTTGTTGACTTCATCGATTTCGAGATCAATTCAAATCCAACAAAAAATTTACCAATATGTACTCCACCACGTTGGGCGCCAATCTAACTTCCCGCTCTCGCTCGCAAAAGGGAGTACGTAAACTAAATGCAGACTAACCCTGTCTTCGGGAAGGTCCCCGTTTACGACGTCTGACGTCTCATTTTATTATCTGTTTATACCATTTCGTTTTATACCCTACACAACACTTAAATATTTTAGTGTTCCGTATCAAAAATTGGAATAATAAAGAAGAAGTGTCAGGATTTGGTAGTGTTAAGGTATTACTATGGTTCACGATGAAGGCACTATTCCACTATTATTCTATTTACTATAGTTAATGTCATTTTATTCTTCGGTTCGAATCGATGTCCAAGACCCAATTAGCCTGCCAATTCAAATAAGATTCGTCCACACAGACCCAAAATATAGAACTATTAAATATTCTTACCGCGTCAACAACACTAGCGCAAAACGTATTTATTTCAAAATGTCGCCTTCAAAGACATTTCACGTTGATACTTGGCGCCGAAATGTGATTTTTAACCTGAAATCCCAGGAGCCGGTGACTTCGCCGGCGGCCGATTTCATTGCGATCTCGACACACGTTGCAGCACGAGGCGTACCAAACCATCAGGAAATTGCATCTTGCACTGTGGCGTGTGATGCCTAGGATTGAAAAATACAAATGCTTCAAATTCTGTGGTTTTTTTTATGCCTAATCAAATGGTAACAATGAAACGAATCCAATGTAGGTTTTGGTTTTTAAAGAAATATGTATTATACTTGCCCATAATTTGCAGCGAAAGTGGCTCTAGATATTATAAATATATCTCTGGACATTATTCACACAGAGCGCCATCTAGCCCCAAACTAAGCATTAGCTTGTGCTATGGGTGCCAGACAACGGATAAACATTACTTATATACTTTTTTTTTGTAAATACATACATATTATACATAGAAACACCCAGACCGATACAAACAGACATGTTCATGCACACAAATGTTTGTACCGTGCGGGGATCGAACCCGCGACCTCTGGTGTAATAGCCGACTTTTCGACCATTACACCAAATGGCTCGTCAATTATGGTTCGTTTAATTTAAAATGAGGGTGATATTTTATAAATTATACTAGAAATAAAGAGCTCGCAGGTAAGAGAAACTACGGATCATTACTGCTTTCTAAGTAAAGTAGAGTAAGGTAAAACTGCCCGCTGAACTCAGCCAATCTAAAATTGATTAAACACAACACAATTATCCATATTCTTTTTTCCTATCCTTTATTCTTCCTTTTTATGACGAGCCATTTGGTGTAATGGTGGAGAAGTCGGCTATTCCACCGGAGGTCGCGGGTTCGATCCCCGCACGGTACAAACATTTGTGTGCATGAACATGTCTGTTTGTATCGGTCTGGGTGTTTCTATGTATAATATGTATATATTTACAAAAAAAAAAAGTATATAAGTAATGTTTATCCGTTGTCTAGCACCCATAGCACAAGCTAATGCTTAGTTTGGGGCTAGATGGCGCTGTGTGATTAATGTCCAGAGATATTTATTATTATTATTATTTATATTTCCAGGGCTATATGAGTTATTGATTCTGCCAGATGTTTCTAACTTACGACAAAATTTACATTGATAGAAAATAGATTAAGTTACATTGAGGTCACATAACCAGTTTAGCAAAACGAACCACGCAAATGCCTTGACACAAGATCTATGGTTAGTTGAACTAACTATAGTTGGCACTAGACTATTATATAGTTCTCCGTGTTGATCTAAATTATGTACCTAAGTATCGTTATGTAGCACATAATAGTTACAAATCGTTTAACACAAGCCCGAAAATTAATGGTAAGATAAGTAGTATTATAGGTCACAACATGAGAATAATATAATTCTAGGATTTATTTAATTGCAGAAAGCAATCTTAAAAGATATAATTTGGAACAACTTGAATCGGCAAATATGCACGAAACGTATGTACATGACGGTAAACAGTTACTGCGGCATGCTCCTTTGAGTGAAACTTCTCTTGAAAATGTAACTTAATATGTTGCCATAATGTACTGATATAAAAAGAATTTAGTTTCGTTTTTGAGTTTTTGGGTTCATTAGAATAATGCTCTCGAGTGTTGCTCAAGAGTTGTTTGATGCTTAATAAGTCTGTTTATTATGCGAAGCTTTTTACTTGTTGCTAAAAGAGTCTTTTCCCAACAGTCAACAAAGTTAGACAAATTCCATCGATCACTTATAAGTGTTCCCATTCTTGAACGTATGTATATGACGTTCGGTTCGAGTTAAATCGTTTGGCGCGTGTAATACAAAGGTCTCGATATCGCAGGCCCGTCAAAGCAACCACTAAGCCCCAGTTTGCTTTGCGGATAACGTTTCTCCTTAGAGGGCAGAGGAATCAATACGGTTAACGGATAATGCGTGCATGAGAGAATTTATGAAAGCTGAATAAGTTACGACACAATAATAGTTTTATATGTTGTCATTCCCTATCACATACCTTTTTCGAATACTTGAATTATTTGCTTAAGAAAGCTTAATAATACCACCTTTGATTGGGCAGCGGGGACCTAATCTATTCTTGAATACAATTAATTTTAATTCTAAATCGCTGTATCAGAAAATATTATTTACTATCAGTTCTCCGAAACATTTTCGGCCCGATTTACGACGATAAGCGGATTTCCGATGTTCTAATTGCTATTGATTTCTAGTATAATCTCTATTGTTCAGTACAAGTATATTGTTTACTCTTAAGGACCTTGTTCTAAGAAAAAAATCTAATCTCAAAGGATAAACAAGCTGTTAGCGTCGTTCCTGCTAACAAGGCTCTCAGTTGAACCCGGCGTTACGAGCTGTGACGCGAGACACCGCTCTAAACATTATTTATCAAGGTATACGTTCATGAATGTATGATGAGTGACTCAGTAGGTTTGTGTGTAAACAAGAATATGCTTTCGCTCTCCATATGCCCTTGTTTATAAGCAAATCTGCTGCAAATGTTTACCATCAAATTTTTGTATACAAATTGTAATAAAGTCTGGCAGCTATTTATTCAATCAAAGTAATTATTTAGCCCCTAACCTTAAATACTTGTATTTACCATTGCTATTTGAAAACGTACGTACGAGTATTTCAAATAATTGACATTGGTGGAATGACATCTTCAGATAAATATGTACCGCAGTTCGTTGTATTAAAAGGTTGGAAAATTGATGATGTCATGACATCATACCGGGACCTTCTCTATGAACCTTTTTGACGTGACAACGTCTTATAAATTGGTTTGCCGGGTGACACTTCAAGAAACTGCGTTACGCTCCGCTCACGTTATGCGCTCACAATGAGAGCGAGTGAGAGGCACGCGTCCCGCCTAAGAGCGAGAGAGACAGACATAAAAAGTCGTGGTCACGTAAAACTTTCGCCCGTATACCGACTTTACAGGCAACCAATTTTTTTTACTCGAAGAATACGTTACGTGTGGGACTGCCGGACTAGAAAAGGCAGAGTTTACCCACTTAACCCTGGGATGCTCCTCCGTGCCTGATTCTGGTGTCAAAGAATATGGGTCACCGTTGTCATCTTTGACACCACAGCCAAACGCGTACAAGAAACTTCCATGCCAAGGGAGAGAGGGAGATAGAAATTCTTGCAATGAAGGTGTTGGTGCCCCGTCACCCCTGGCCTGCTGATCCCCTTCTGGAATAGGCAGAGTTAACCTCTCGCTCTTTAACAATGCCACAATCTGTGTTTTCCTCCGTTACCTATCTTGTATTACATCCTTTATAGCCCTAGTTACTCGGTATTCTGTCCACGCCTTTACAGCGGTTTACTGCCTCATTACGTCGCAACAGGACGCTGAACGGGGTTTATCGGCGCGACGCACGCACTAAAACCAGACCTGCGCTAGACGTCCTAGGTAATAGGACGCCTATGGCTTGGTTACTGTGCTGTTGTGAAACTTGACGCTTTGACTTAAAACAACTTCTCGAAAAATAAAACAGAAAAAAACTAGCCTCAGGTCTCAGGTCCTGATTTTATAGTATTATCCTGATATAATGAAACAAATACTTGCTTTCAAAATAATAAAAAAATAATGAAATCAAAGAGTATATTTTGCGCAACAGTATTTATGTAAAAATTACAAAACAAAATCACAAATCATTCTTATTATATAGGTTTTCTTCCAAAATTGTGGATCTGGGTTTACCGTGAAACTCATAATTAGGTAATTTAGGTATTACCTGCTTTCACCGATGTTGTCTACGTGAATTGAATCGTTCACCGGGATAAAAATGTTGCCAAAACAACCCTATCAGATTTTCATTACTGAAATAAATATCAGGGCCCTTATTGAGTAAATTCTCCAATATAGCTCCATAACGATATTGTTAAGGAATAAAGAGCCTATAAGGTTTTCTAAATTTATTAGTACTCAGGTCGTATTACATATTTAAAAAAATTATGATTCGAACAACATGATGAATTTAAGTTATCTGATAAGTACTTATATAATTATTTATATATATTAATATTGCTATTTATAGTATATTGCTACGATGGCAGCGGACCGGGAAAACCAATTTTCAAAGAAATCTTCTCAGGCTATTCCAGTCAATGCGATGGCCAGCCATTATTAATAATGAACACATTCATCACATTGTCGCGACCCGTCCTCTCTGTTCATAATTAAGTGACGCGTCAAGAAAATATCGAAGCAGAGGCGGCGGAAGGCGTGGGCGACGTGGGCCACCGCCCACGGCCTCGCGGTCCAAGGGGCCTCGCGCCTCGAAAGCCCGTGAACGCAAATCTAGCATCTAGCAATAAATAATAAAAAAACCGGCTAGCAAGTATCTGGCAATACTAACCTACCACATTAGTTTTAAAAAAATCTAATCTGGCAACATTTGCTGGCGTTTCGGGTGGTGAATGACGCGGGGAATCCTTGCTTCGCCAGCTTAGCCTTTTTTTTTTCGGAGGAGAATGCGTTTATGCACCATAACCGCAGGCTAGCTAGACCTGCGGCCGTGTGTGGGACTCGAGCACAGACCAGAGATTAAAAATACATCTCTGTGGACTCGAGACTTAAGCGTCCACTACCCACTAAACTCCCCCGGTTTCCCCTTCACCCCCGATTGGGACGAGCCGGTGCCAGCCTTGTGGCTATTGACCAGCCCATCCCTGGGTCGCCCGCTTAGCCTAGTTAACGAATAATTTGTGGATGGAAAAGTCGAAAGCGCGAACATAGATGGGGCAAACAGAATGGGAAATCCCCAGCTAGTTTGGTCAATGAATGCTCACAAGGGGAGTGTGGATAGAAAAGTCGATGTCACTGCAGATTACATAACTAGAGCCATGAATGAAATTTATGAGCACATGGAGACTAACAGTGACTGTCAGTTCTCCATTACAGAATTGCGGGCTGCAGTATCAGGGCAAGTGCCAAATGACAAAACGATCATTGGAAAAGATGTTGACTTGGTAGTTCTGCTTATAGCAAGGACTCCACCTGACCATGATATTATCTTTGTCAAGCCTAGTAGAGGTAAAGTACCTACCACCTATTATTCAAGTCAGGAATTGCAACAGCTAGGCCTGAAAGACATATTATTTCTACACGCCCTCACGGGATGCGACACCACTTCAGCTGCAGTTCGGAGAAGCAAAGTTGGTTTTTGTAAACTGTAATTGAAAAAACCTGAGATCCGTCTAGCCGCAGAGGTGTTTTCGAACCCCACTTCATCGCATGCTGACATAAGAAAAAATGGAAACTTATGCTTTTTAAGGTTGTATGGAGCGAAACCATCCAGTCAGTATCAAATGTCCAAACCAGACATTTCCTCCCTTCCACCAACTGAGGGAGCAGCGTTGGAACACTCTTTCCGAACCATCAGGTACAGGCTTGGCTTGGACAAGACCTTTGTCCTGAACTATGGGGATGAAAACGGAATGAAAGCAACCTCTTGGTTCCTGTTCCAACTAAAGAACCAGCTGCACCGAAAGAAATATTGAAGCTGATATTTTGCCGGTGCACTACTGATTGTAGTAGTGCTAGATGTGGGTGTAGGAAGGCTTCCATTCTATGCTGTGCTCTACCATTTGCCACAATTGCAACGGAAGCTGCACGAATAGCATTTTCATGTTGGAGGACAACGATGATGGGGATGATAAAGCAGAAGTAGTAGCTTACGTTCCATCATCTGCTAACGATTTGACCGATGACGAGAAAGAAGAGGCAAAAGTTAAGGAACCACAACCAGGCCCGTCATGCCCAAAGAGGAGGCGAGTGGTTAAGTAATCCATTTATTCATGCATAGGAGGAATATTTTTTTAGTTAGTTATGAATCTTGAAATCTACGGTAGCAGCTGAGAACAAATATATGCCAGAAAATGTAAGAGTGTAGAACACATTTTTCAAAATCGACCACTTTTAGAAGCTCATAGCTAGTAGGCAATGATTGGAGAAAGATACAAAGTGTAAAAGACAAAGTTGTAGAGAATTTAATTAGCTTTTATTATGTAGTACAGTAAAATTTCGTACGAAACACCGTTTTCGAGAAGTTAGCAAAAAACCAAACAACGGGACCTTGTTTGTGCCCCACCCCACCTCGGGCTCACCTCGGAGGGGTAAGGACTTTTAGTATGTTTATCTATTAACTAGTCCAAACGAAGTTCCTAAGTCAAAGTTTCTACTTTCGACTTTTTCATCCACACTCCCCTTGTGAATTTTTCATTGACGAAACTAGCTGGGGATTTCCCATTCTGTTTGCTCCATCTATGTTCGCGCTTCTAAGCACATGCAGTCATGCAATCATGCGACGACGCATGTGCCTAATATTTTAATGTATACTCACCGGCAATGAAACTTGGCAACTGGGCTTTTTTCATACAAACATGGTCACTTTAGCGTCAGCGAAAATTGAGCGGTTTTGGCAATTTTTGAAACTGTGATTCAAAAATTGGGCGTTTGGCCTCTCCATTGACGTAATAATCATTGCACAGCTGCAAATAGTTTTCTATCTATGAGACGCTAAAATGACCATGTTTGTATGAAAAAAGCCCAGTTGCCAAGTTTCATTGCCGGTGAGTGTATTTCCAACAGATTTCGATGTGAGAATAAGTGTTGCGTTTCATTGTATGGGAACTTAGAAATAAAAATAAATCCATCCTCTTGTGTCATCCATCAGGGGGCCTCGCAAAATATATCTTGCCCACATCAAAATTTGGTCTTGCCCCGCCACTGTATCGAAGATTAGTTTTTCTACTGTACATCGAGTTACAAACTCTGACTGCAGCAGATATCGTGAAATGTCCAACAATACAATGTATGGTGAATGTAATAAAAATGTACGTTTGTATTTTACGAGCGATTACTGAGTCTCACTTCGTTATAAAAGCTTCCTTCCTTTTTACTCGTACTTATTTAGTTTATATAGCTTTATGTACTTACTTAGTACAAGTATTACAATTACATTAATGGATACGTACCACGCGGACCCAATTATGGTGGACTGATGGTCTCATATAGATTGCCAATGGATGCGGGTGGTTTAGGACCGATCAGTTCAGATATCCTTAGGGGAGGCCTATAGGCGTAACTGGTCGAAGTTCTAACATAATCTCACCAACACAAAATAGTTTTTAGATTAGTAGTTCTACAAAACGCCTTCTTGCCATAACACTTAGAAGTTTGGTATGATACAGCCATTTTTGTAGCATCTTTTTCTGCTGCGTCATCGAGAGGGTACCTACCCAAGAACCGGGATAGCATAGTAATAGTGATAGTAGTTTGTCACCGGCTGCGTCAGGCGAGATATCGAGCTGTCTACATCCAGATCCAGCCGCTGAGTGTTCCCAGCCAAGCACTTAGGTGATGAAACCGAGACAGGGCTGCCAGATGGAGGAAAAAAGGGACCTTTCTCCAAAAATAAATGATCGTGTCTCTGTATCGTGGAAAAGTCAGGATAAAATGAAAACGCAAGAAACTTGATCGCCCAGTAAAGTTATTCAGTGTAGACGCATGTGTTCGTTACATATTATTAACTTATACTACACTCGTGAATGTATTAATTTATTGTGTACTTGTGCGCTTGTTGTATATAGACGGATGATAATTTTGATAAGTGTAAATTGTGTTAAAACAAATACGCCAAGTGAATTGAATCGCGGGCAAGATGAATTTACACTGTTCTCATGCCATCGGCGTTTATCACAGCGCAAACATGAACTATATTTTACTGAATAATTTATCGTACTGAACTATAGTTGTAAAATATGCCCATCGCTTGACTTTTACTGCCGTTCGTTGACTAAATGTCATGACCATATCTAAACTTGTTTTACATAAAATCGGTTGGGAATACTTTCGTATTTTCGCTATGGTGACAGCCCTAAGGCGGTCGCTAGCTATTTCCCGCGGGCACGCTCGCGTCGCGACAGGACACATTTGTTTTCTAGTTTACTCAAATGTTGTAAAAGCTCTTCGTAATCTCTACGATCCCAAAAAAGCAAGTAAGTTTTGTCGCATTCATAACCTCATAGGATTTAATATCCAAAAAGTCCAGTAATAGTGCTTTAAAGTAACAAAAACCGTCTTAAAAGAGCAGTGTACGCGATTCGATTCTGGGTTAAGTAAGGAAGTAATCGTCAGCCTTCGTCATGCTTTTCTTATTTGATACCGTTCCTGTGGAACTTCTTGCCTACATTAAGAAAAGCGTGTATGTATATTTATGTTCGTTGGAACAATAAATATACCTAAGCATCACAATATTGTTCGATATTTCTGTAAAATATTATTTATTTACTTTTCTTTCTAAAAAAAAGATATTTATTAATGGGGTAGTTCTCGAGTATCTCGAGCACCCATAGTACAAGCTATGCTTAGTTTGGGGCTAGATGGCGCTGTGTGAGTAGTGTCCAGGATATTTATTTATTTAACTATTTGACGCCACCACAGAACAACAAAATTTTGACGCCACAAAGCTTTGGCTTGTAAAAGTCTGTCCTGCATAATAAGCCCTCGTTCAACGTTTCGACCAACTTGCAAATAATATTATATTGAAATTATCAGTTCCAAAGTTTATAAGACTAGTTTTTCAAAACTTCGCAGTTCTGAGCGAAAGTATTAGAAATCTAATAAAATCGAAGTCTCGGTACTCACGGTCGAATTCAAATTCAACGTGAACATTATAAGGGGAATTGTGTCTATTGAATAATTCAAGATAAACGATAAAAAGCTGTTCGACGATCGAAGTCTTCCACAATTTTTATGCTGTTAGTTTAACGACGTGTTTATGTCTCGGATGTGATGGAGACACCTGTATACTTATATTACTGCCTCCCTGGAATAGGGTTTTCATACTTATATTCGTCTTTGGTGGTCGGTGGTTCTATTTTTACCTCGTGGCTGGTTTTTGGCACCTGGTGACCGTAATATCTCATTATGTTTCAGTAATAATATTTAAGTCGGAGCCATTTTTTTTTATTTAAAGCCTTGAAAATCAGAGAAGCCTGATGTGTTCTTAGATTGTGGGCAGCTCTTTCAGGAGGAAAATCCTGGCTGCAAACTGAAGCAAAACCATTAAAAAATAAATGCAACATACTCGTACACTGTCGAATTCTACATATAAAGTTCGCACAGGGCCTTGCCCCTTAGACCTCAATCTCATTAGTCTGTATGTTAATTAGGCTCTAGCCGAATAATGTCATGTATTTGTGCCGTATCGGAACCCTTGTCAAGATGTGGACACACTGTTATATTAACTGAGGGTAGACAAGCCTAGTGACATCGACTCTACAAATGTAGTATAAATCTTTCTCTCACACTTTTGGGATTCAATCAATGGTAGGTTTCATGTGTTGGTTCGTAAATAATATCTTCAAACTATTAATTGCGAATTTTACTAAGTTTTGCATAATGCCTTTATTTAAATCGCATGACTTCTGTTCACACCCAAAAGAGACGAACGAATGACCTGCCTATTATTTTTATTCACTTGGACCGGATTAAATTCCGAAATCAAGAAATAAAATGGGCAATAGTAGAAATATCAGTGCTACAATGGTGTTTCCTTTTTGAATATCAAATTAGGTAAAAACGCTCATATCCCATGAACCAAATGTAACTCAACACCACATACGTCCGCTCGCAACAACCGCCCGCGACATAATGGCCCCACTCCGCCCCACCACCGCGCCGTCGCCGGAAGTGCCGGAAACGCGGGAAGCGTTACCCGCTTCCGCGCCGACGCACATCCGGCGCACGCTGGTGCAAGTTCGGTTTATTGCCGCCATTTTTGTTAACACGTTACTTGCCGCAATTGAGGAAGCATTTGCTTCAAGATAAGGCAGTTTAAGTACGTAATAATAAAATAAAAAAGGTATAAGTAAGATATCGTGTAGGGCACTGTAAGGCATATTTTTTTTCGAGTACCTGGATATTATATAGTAATACAAATGTTCATTTGTATTTACTGAGTAGGATTCGAACCCACGACCCCTGACGCCTACGAGTATAGGGTCACTCGAAATGCTCCATTGGGCCAGTCAAAACTAATATCTAAAAAAAAAAAAAAGCTACAAACCTTAAACATTTACACTTTTAAAAACTGGTTTGAGTCTAGCCATTCTGTATGATAAATTATTTGAAATCTAACACCTAGTAAAGTTTGTGTTCAAGACAACTTATATTGAGTACATGTCAATTAAATTACTTGCACGTGTGCTTGCTTTTGGTACGCCAACGAAATCAATAAAAAATCAATAAGCAAGACACAACATTGAATTGTTAAGAAAGAAATAAGGAAAAAGCAAATTTTTCAGCAATCATTTAATATTAACGACTTTCTTCATATGAAACCTGCACAATATATCAAACGTTTCGAACAGCACACACTCCGCAATCCCGTGGCTTGAGCCGCATAATTTATCGCGACTCTACCACAGCGATACCGTGCCGTGAATTTCGCTTCGCGAATGCAAAATGTCGGCAATCTTGGATTTTATTCGTAACAATGGTCTGCGGAGCTCTGTCTAGTTGCAGGATATTTATGAAATGGGAATATGCTTATTATAAAAACTTATAGTAACCGCATCGCGATGTTCGAGGACGCTTACTGTAAATCATCGGCTTGGGCAAGTTAACTTGTAACTTACAGGGTAAGGTTGAAATTACTGCGTGTGTTTCATTGTCTAGCAAAGCAAAGGATGATAAGAATAAAGAAATTGTTCGGGTTTATATTATTCGAAGTCCTATAAATATGAGAATGAGACTGAATAGACGTAGTGTCTTACTATATCTTAATGATTCAGACGTCCGTGGAACATAAATAGACACAAAAAAGGCTAATAACCAAATGACAAAATTATAGGTTCAAATTCTAAGTGTCCTAATTTTGTTCGAATGTAGAAATTCGTGTCCCCCGACAAATCACAAAGTTTCTAATAAAATAATGTTCTTTCCAAAGAAACATTATTTGTCCCAATGTCATGTGACTCTCAGTACATCAGACAATGTCGTCGACTCCATATAACGCCGATGGCCATTACGAAACTTCAGGGTGACTTTTTCAATCATACTTAGTACAAAAATATCCGGCGTCTAATTGAAGGACTACGTGAAAGGCACCCTAAGTAACAGTAATACATGTACAAAAAAACAAATTCTTTATAAATTGGGCCTAAAACTTAGCTGTTTGAGAAGTTAAGCATACAGCGTGTTTGAGATTTATAAAGAATTTCTTAAAAATTTTATTGCTCCAGATTTAACAACTGACATAGAAGTCTCTAAAAAATTTAACCCAGAACACCTTTAGTTTCCCACCACGCAAGCTAACAGTACACCATATGAAAACAAATCTTCGAAGTCGGGTAACTTTAGAGTAAACAAGTCTTTGACACATCCGGTAACAGCCGAATTGCGTTACACTTTACAACTACATCTTGCTATCCTTTTCTCACCGTAGAGATTGCAAATGATCGTCTCCTTCCCGCATATCCCAGTCTTGCGACTCCACTCTCAAGTTGTGTAACGAAATTTAAAAACAATTCTCTGGAGACGCGAGCCACAATTTATTTTGTTGTCTGCGAGATTGTTTCAGCGGTCTTTTGTTTGGGTTGGCTTCGCGGCAGACATTGCGGCAATCAGACGAGGGCAAACAATAAGACTGTTTATCTTCAGGTAATCGTTCTGATTTGTTAATGTGCATTGATATAATAATCAAGAATGTAACATGTCCAAATTACTTATTAAAGTTGACTGGTCAGTTAAGGTTATTTTAATAAAGTTTTTGATAAATAACACAAGTAAATACTATTAGGGTTACCTTAATATCAAAATGAAACTAGCCATTTCCTTCCATCACGAATTCTTACAAAATATAAACCGCGTAAAGATAACAAACAAACTACCCTGCAAATAAATTTACGTGTACCGGCAAGTCGTTAAGGGGCTCCTAATAAGACACATATCATTTTACGGTATCATTTCCCGCCGTTCCGTGCTACTCGTAATAAGGCCGCAAAAAGGTGAAATGAGAAGTTATACACTCCGCAAACGAAGCCGCTCACGGCCACAAGTTTATGAAGCTGGTAGACAATAAGCTGTTAACTTTGAAATAGTGGCGCCCAACATGGTGTTCAAGATTGCCGAGATATAAGAAAAATAAAACCACTCAAAACATTTTATAATGCAGTGATTATCGTTATTTATCGTTTTCACTGCTTCTTTTTTTCGTATAAGCAAGTTTCTGCAAAAATAAAAAAGTAATATTAAGACATCATTATAATTACACTGTTATACTCGTATAATAAAAGCTTTATCTTTGTTATTCTCGTTTCTATTCGTTGGATGTTATCATCATATTTCTTTTTTTATCCTCCTCGTGTTCTTGTATTAGTGCCACTAAAACTAAAGCATCAGTGCTCCCAACGAGCGTCGGAAATTAGGTGCAGTATTTAGCCCATCAGCCACCGCGACTATCTGTAGCGCGAGTCGAAATAAACTACGCCGTATCGTCCATTAGGCAAGAATCCGCGCCAAATAGCCGGCCATCTTGGAGGTTCTTGAGAGGTTAGTGTAAATAGACGCTATACTTCCATTATCCGAGATAATCGCCTCTTGTGGCAGATTTCGGTTGCAGTGGCATTGTTTAACGTTAAGTACAAATAGTTTGTGTTTAATTACATGTCACTATTTGTTTGTTTAGTTATTTACTTTAATCAATAAAAGCAAACTTATTGAGAGTATCCGCAAAAATACCAGTCAATTTTAGTGTAGAAGTCGTGTAATGAATACAATGGTGTAGGTGTCGATTCAAGCAGTCTCGCTTAGATAGTACCTAGTTAATTAAAAAAAGTTAAATCTTCTAATGAGGTCTTAGTAACCAGTACTAAGACTTAATGTGAAGAGCTTGCGAATTGTTCTGACGAACATTAACTTATTACAACTGTCAATGAACTGAATAATTGTAAACTCATTCTTAATTACTATCTTTAAAAGGAATTTACATATATTTAGTTCGTACCTATGTTCGTCTCGCAAATTGCTTAGTATGAATAATGAAAAGCCACATGCCACCTAAATAGTACTAATGCAAGTTTGATGTAAATGATCTAAATAAACTATTACATGTTGTTACTATACCTGTTTCTAAGTCAAGTTTGTGAATATTTAACTAGCCATTACGGTACTATATTGAACTTATTATGATACGAGTACCAGTTTGCATTTCCAACCAATTTCTAACCTTGTATATAAACCAATTGATTTCGTGTAATAAGTTCGTAATTAATAAATTATGAATTCCATCATATATGCACGTCCTTTCAAGTTTCAACTGACTAATTTCTTTATTTAAGTGTTGTTCTTACTCATTATTTGCGCATGAAAGCTAAAAGTACTTGACTCGACCTCGAGAGGTCACGATTTCTTTAAGTTTTTCGACAAAAATTACATTATCAAACAAAGTTTGTATTTGGTCAACATATAAACGAATTCCACAGTGAATCTTTAACTTGTGGCGAATTTGAGGTATACAAAATATACAAAATATTATAGCATCATAGCATCACCGATTGATATTTAAACAACGTTTATTACACGACATGTAAAAAAAATTGCATACAGACGTGCAATAAATATGTTGTATTTAATACAAATATATTAGATGTCCAGGTATCAGGCGGGATGTTGTATTTGTTATATTATCTATTACTAGCCTTCCGCCCGCGGTTTCACCCGCGCGTAATCTCTTTTTTCAAATATCCCCCCTTCCCCCCACATTTCCAGGATCAAAAGTACCCTATGTTCACCGGTGATAGTGTAGCTTTCCAACAGTGAAAGAATTATTCAAAACGGTTCAGTAGTTTCAAAATTGTTATTCCCGCGGGAATGAGACGTTTCCCGTAAGAATTTTATAGCCTATATCCTATTCCGGGTTATAAACTATACGTGTGCCAAATTTCATCTAAAGCCGTTCAGCCGTTTAGGCGTGATTGAGTAACAAACATCCAAACATCTAAACATCTAAACATCCAAAATCCAAACATCCAGACTTTCGCATTTATAATATTAGTAGGATAAATAAAAAGATTCGGCCGCACTGCTGCTGCTCCTCTAACGTTTAAACGTTCATTCTGATTGTATCCTAAATTAATATTGCAAAAAGTAAAAACCCAGGCGAAGCTGTTATGGCGGGAGATTTCCTGTGGGATCAAAACATAATTTCATTTAATTCCAGATTGAACGTCATTGAATTCCAGTTAGTGCCACCACAAAATATTTCCTACCTGATATTTATCCTGGTATGGTATGTACTTCTAAATTAGGAACAAAATATTTCTGAGTTATAAACGACCGTTTTGCGACAGAACCCTTAACACAACGTCCCAAGTATAACTATAACGTATAATAGTTCGAAACAATATAGTCGCACGATATTTAATTAACGTCTGGAGGTTGGGTCTGGGAGTTCGCACAATCAAGGACATTTCGGACTTTAATAAAGGCGTGTTTAGGGTTTGGATATAGATTAAGTGTTTTAAAAAGGATATTTCTAATTATTATTAAACTTGGTTCCAAAATTCAATTGTATGATTTTTACTTTAGTCATGTTAGTAGAATGGCGCCCAACGTGGTGATTTATAATTTCTAGGTATACTATTGATGATTTTTGGTTTTATTTTCATTAACTGAACAACATCAAGTACAACCTCCAATACCTTATTAATAAGTTATCTACAAATATCGCAACATGCTACACTGCACATTTGCCTGATAAGACTAAATTGCAAAGTCCCATTTATAAGGATGACAATTTCCATCCCTTTAAGGGAGCCAGTCAGCAGGCCGTTGGTTCAGGGTCCTCCCGTAAAAAGTGTTTAGGTGGGCGATATATCAGGCCGGTGAAATATGGACAGGATTTGGGAGGAGCCCGTAATTCAAATATTATTCGCGGTTGATGGGGCGGCCGGAGCCCCGTGAGTCGTGCTGCGCGATAGATTTTTGATGATGACATTTTAGTTAGGGCTGTCCTTATAGAAGATAAAAAGGTTAAACAGGGTAAAGATATTATTGAATAAACTTACATATGTATATCATAACTTAAAAAATTGAATAACGGCATTGTGTATTTATAATCATGATATTAATGTGTAAATTACATCAATCATAAGGAGATGTAAAAAACCTCAAATTAGAGGTCATGAGAAAGCCCTCTTTAATGGTTGTAAAAGACAGACAAAATGGTATCAATGTTATATTTTTTTAAAAGACGACTGCGCTAGTGGTTTGTTAATTTAGTCACCTAGTAACTATTTAATAATCTGTGCCTTAACTATGTATTCTAAATTGAACTAGAAGCTTTTGGATGTTCCAAGACTTCTCTAATTGTGTCAGCAACATTTTTCTCAGTTATGAAAACTGAAAAGAACAATAAGTATCTTCTTACTTTCTCTATTCGGTAAATTAGTTATTGCTTGCCATTTCTACTGAAGTTTATGTCTAACATACAGAAAATATCTTGGTTTTCCATCAGGGCACTGATTTCGATGAAACCTCCTTAGCTTTTACAATGATTACAACAAGTCCTTCGCCTTTCAGATATCTGAAAACTTCAAAATGCTGAATCTACAAGTTCATGGCTCGGCCCAGCCCTAAGATGCGCGCAGCCCGCAACCCTTTCGCCATATTTGTTATTTGTGCTCTATTTAATTTCCTCAAGTATTTATGGTCGCGACGGACGAATCGGTCTCCATTCACTTACTGTTAGGGCTCCGCTAGACTTTTTCGTAAACCTTTTCGTAATACGATAAATTTAGGACGTATAAACATAAACCTTTTTTGAACGTGACGTTAATCAAAATAACACGTTTTGAGTGATAAACGAAGCTTCAATTATAAGTCTCCGGTCAAAGTTGTCTTAAAAATTAGTGACTATGGGTGCTTCCCACGCTTTTCCTTTGAATGAGATCAAGTTCGGTCCAAATTAAATTAACTAATCAATAATTATGTAGCTAAGTAAGATACTTACGTAATTACTTATGCTTAATCATCTTTTCAATGCGAGTGGCGAAATAGAACTGTTTTATTTGGTTAGTATGCTTTTTTATTGTATGTTACTTACATAACATTTAATCATCAACTGTTTTTGTATTTAATGACTGACGCCGTGTGGAGTGGCACTCGTGTAGGGCATCACAGGCTACTCACTACCCTTTAAACGCGAAAGGTTTCTTATACTTATACACAAAAAAAATCTTTAGAAAAACTTTACTACGCAGAAAGTGTACACAGCTATAAGCTGGATTAAATTAAACAAACATAAGATCGCGTTTTTAAAATTAGACGGAAGCAAGTTATTTCAATTAAAAATCAACTTTCAAGTGTCATATTGTCACAACAGTTAACTCTATAGAAGCCGTAACAGAGCCGAAGTTCTCTCACTGAAAGTAGGTAATAAAACTTATCTGGAATCTTTAATCTGGAGTGTTTAAGCGGTTGTGCTCGCCGGCAATTTATTTGCAAACTTAATGAATTCACTTATACAGTAGTTCGGGAATCCACTCTGGTAAGTCGTTTAGTCCGGTCTTAATTAGTCACTAATTATTTATTTGAGGTTGCTCATTTTATTTTACTAACTGGGAAGAATTTCGCGTCCAATTTGTTGTTTGTGAATCAACAGATGATTAGCAAAGATCGATTTGTGTAACTCATTTACTTACCTAATTTGATTTATGTACTGAAGAGTATAAAAATATAGTTAGAGAGTGTGAGTTAAAATGAGAATTATTCAATCAATCTAGTACATATTTTATAATTTTAATAGATTACTTTAATTAACACACAAAAAATTTATTCATCTCTAAAATAAGGGAGAGATGTAGTGTTTATCTATTTATATCGATGCGGTACTGTCGTCTCGGGTGACGTATTACGCAGGCTGCAGGTGGGGGCATTCGTGGTCCGGACGGCGCAGAGTGAAGACGTAGTAGGTGCACCGCAGAGCCGATACATACAATCTGTATTTATCCCGAAATAGACACTACAGTTTATCTAATTGGATGTGTTTTACGTTATTTGGACTTTGAGTTTGAATTATCCTGCTTCTAACTTCTTAAATTCGCCATCATACTCTACGATAAACCATTAATTTCCATCTACATCACCTTGATACTAGGAGGCATCCGGCGACTGGGACCGCAATCAACTAGGACCGGTCCCAGTTGCCGGATTGATTAAAATTTGTAATTTTTCTTCAGGCGACTGGGACCACGCATTTTATTATGGTTGTGTTTTGTGTGACAAATGTTTGCCCTGGGTATGATGTAGGTATATTTTTTTTAAGCACACATGATCCGTCGCTGTTTCTGATACCCATAACACAAGTCGAAAGTAAGCAGCTCACGCTGCTTACTTTCGGATCAGAACAATGTAGTAATGTTGTCCAATATTATTTATCATTTGCATTAATGTCCGATGTACGATTCGAATCGAACCTCGAATACCAATTACACTAATGGTATAAGGCGATGCATAATTAATTGCTTATACATTTAGGCTATTTAATACGTCTATATTTCCAGATAACATTGTTTATGTGTAATTAGAGCATATACAGTGTGTTCCTTGCAGTCAACGTTTGCCCCGCGGCTTTCCCTCTATTCGGAGATGTTTATCTTGCTAATTAAACACAACGTCGTTATGAATTAAACCAGATTATGTTAGTTGGTTCATTAATTTTCCCAGATATACGTATGAACATGTACAATTTGATTAATGAATCATTTGTACAGAATGTATCCTTGAATAAATAATAGTCGACAAATTATTGACGTCACATGATAATTGTAAATGTAACATCAGAAAAAGTAGCCTAGTACTTTCCCAAAGTCTAGTTTATGTCTAAACTTAAGATTGGTTCAAAAGTTTTGGTGTGAAAGCGCAACAGACTGAATTATTGTTATAGATTACTGTAAAATTTCGTCTAAATTTGATGACAATTTTTACCTTGTAAACGTTACTACTATCCGGGTATGCCTAACAAACTTCAGCAATTATAATATAAGTGCATAACTATGTATATTGTAATATCTCGAATTTAATACGGCCCTTGATATTCATATTGTACAGAAGAAGCCCCCATTAGAATGATAGCTGTTTGCTGACATTCCTGCTATTGAGTGAATAAATCGTTGAAAACTGTTTAGATATTTGCGTATACCGAGCATTGCCTTATCAATGCGAATGTAAATGATGAGCACGGCTTCGCAACAGTCTCTGAAAGAGAGGGCTTCACGTAATGGCGCCGATACAGATCGCTGGCGTGATGATTCATTTTGTTTGTTGAAATAACTTGACTGAGAATGGAGGGATGAAAGATCGTTTAAGTTAAATTGAATTTTTTTTTTGTTTTGTATTGAATTTTTTTGTTCAAAAAAATATAAAATAGATAGACTAGCTTTGGGTGGAAGTACATAACCGCATAAAAAAACTTTACATCACATACGAGTACCTACACATTTTTTTAATGAAAAAAACCTTATTACTTGGTACTTTTACTGCCATCAAACAACGTGAAAAATGTCCTCAACAAAACCAATACACCAGAGGTCAAGTTGAAAAATGGCGGCTACCCATCTGCGTTTGAATTTAGAACGGAACTAGATTGATTTACGACCAGATACAATATGCAGTTTGACGCAAAAAGGTTTGACTAACAGTTTTTTCGTATTTAGCATGCGTAATTATTTCCGTTTCAATTTACCAGGTTTGATAACGTTGGAAGATTTGTTTACCTGTGGTTGTTTGAATATAATTTACACAAACATTCATTTTTAATTCATACGAGCTTTTGAACATTAAAATTTGGTAAAAAATGTTTGTTGAGGTCGATTCCATCAGCACCGAACGTTTGGTGTTTGTTTTATTTGTTTTTGTCTGTAATGGCCTGGGGCTTGTATGATTACCTTGAAATAAAATTTTCTTATTGATTTAGTTCCTTCTAATGACCCTGTAGCTTGTGAGCCACTAGCAATTTATGGGAAAACTTTTCAACTTCCAAGAACTTGATACGTTATTAAAATAATGGTTGACCATTTTCAGTACAAAACTTCATTATATTCCAAGCATCGCTTTAACCTGAAGGTAGAACGCGATGTGTAAATAATAAAGGATATGATTTTCATTACTCGGAAACGAGGTCAACATTCTCCAAATACTTCTACTTGGCAAATATATTCTGTTTCCGTTTCGGAAACATTTTAACGAATATCGCTGCAGTCATTTGCACCCTCGGGAGGTAAATAAAACAATCCACTCGAGATTCTTCATTCGCGATTTACTGTAAATCATCGATCCAATTGGCATTGCAAAAGATACTCTATTCCGGCTTATTAAGATTCAACTAGCCGCGATTGACAGCTCTGAGAGAGATGCCAGGTTGGAAACTGCATTAATATCGGAAATATTTTTTATTTATAAATTAGCATTGAAATATTTTTGCTTTGAAATCCTTTATAAACTAACTCACATTTCCTTTTGAGACTATCATAGTTGAATACATAGTTCTAATTCGTTTCCTAACAATAACATCTGTTATTTCTGGTAATGAAAAGAAACTTAGAGACGATAAAAAAAAATTGGACCTAATACAAATATTACAACAGAACTTTAGTACCTAAGCATCTTTGAATTCCTCTAATAGGCTATCCTAAAGGATAAAACACTCTAAAACTGTATAATTTTTCATCACTCTGGCAACACTGTTGTATCAATCCGGACCAGTCCGAGCTCACTCATCGTCCGTTGAATAAAAGATGGCGGCCGTTCCCGCTAACGAGGCGGCAAAATGACGCCTTATTAAGGTAAATAGTGCCCGGCACCGGCAGATTGAATTACAGCAGGACAGAGGTGCCAGGTGAGGGCAAAGAAGTCAAGATATGAGTCGTTACATTTCACACTACAGCTTTGCTACGTCACTTAGTCTTTCTTGAGATATTGCTCTGGTAAATTGCCAAAAGGCGGGGACATCGGCTCGTCCGCCTTTTAGTGTGACGAGGAAATCGGGCAAGTTAGTGCGTAATGGATTCAGAGTCCCACATCCTCTTCTGAATAAAAGAACATCGTACTAAAATTATAAATTCGAAAGATTGTGAGGTGAGGATGGATGTGATAGATGGATGATTATAACAACTTTAACTACAAAAATACACAGGGTACAATTTATATCAATCCTACTAATTTTATAAACGCGAAAGTTTGTAAGTATGGATGAATGTTTGTAACTCTTTTATGTAAAAACTACTGAAAATGAAACTTTACAATAATATAGCTTTTTCATCAAAATAACACAGGCTGTGTTCAACGATATTTAATATCGTTGAACACAGGCTACAATTAATCCCCGCGTGATAAGGTCAAATAGTTCACGCGGGCGAAGGCGGAAGGCTAGTTAATCCTTCTAGCCCCGGATTACTAGACACAATAGAAAATCTATTGTTATGCGGCACCCGAGTGCCGGTTCGGCGTTGAGTGGTTAAACATATAAACCTAATCTTTCATAATAAATGTTATCAATATTAATTTTCTTTTTCACTGAAAATGGTTAAGTCATGCGTGAACGTCATCGGATTAATCTGATGTGATCACACAAGTGGATAAAATGTATCCAATGGAGAAATCATTCTGTAATGTTTCAGATATTCAGTGATAATACATAACGCCTTGATGGTGTAGTGATTACAGTACCAGGCCTGGGTCAAATTTTATCAATGATAGGTACTTCCGAATTGAAGTTTTTTCAAATACCTACCATATCAGTTGGCGGACAGGCTCGCAGACCACCTGTTGGTAAGCTTCATCAGAAAGCGTCGCTCAATGTGCTGCCAGACTGTAGGCTTATCTGATCTTCGAGCCTTATATTCCAAGTGTACTGGCTCCCACATTAATATTGCCGGAACACAGCCAGACCTGTTATGGCGGCAGATTTCTCCTGTGGGGGTGGTAGCTAGCCAGTCGGACTCTGAAAAATCCCTTCCACCAACCAGACCCAAGGCGGGAATCGAACCCACGACCTCCGGGTTTTATACCCGAGCGGCTTAGCCACTGTTCCATGGAGGATAACTGCTTGCAACAATATATATTTCTCATTTTTATTTATTTATTTATTATTTATTTATTTATTTCTCTAGCTTCCTTGTATTATTATTTTAAAGTAAAATTAATTCCTTGATTATTCCTATGGAATGAAATTGAACTTCAGTTATAATTAATATTTCCTGAATTAATTTACTTAACGACGGGTCTCAGACGTTGCCATCTTCGCCGAGTAAACAATTTATATTAAAACCAAACAGCTGGAGGAATGTAAACATAACAGTAACATATGCAGCGATGACTACTCAGAATGGGACGTATAATTGAATACTTAAGCATTTAATTATTATAACCATTTATAAAATACTGCTTGCGGATTCGCTCGCGAGAACTACGAGTATTAACAAAATTGACATTGAGTGCTATTGTGTCCAGAAAATAAATGGATGGGACTGGTGTTACAAATTATTATAATTATCAGAAGTTCCATCATGAAACTGTGAATAGTACTAGTGTCAAGTCATTGACAGTAGTTCCATTATTTCAAGTTCCCTTTAAAATGGAACTAATGATGAAAATAATTAAAAGTTTAATGTCAACGAACGTACGATACGCCGTTACCCCGCAGAAATGTGATGTTTCTACGAGAAGAAGCATAGTAATTCATAGTAATTCTCAAAACTATTCCCGTATCTGAAAATCACGTCAATCCGTTTTACTCTGTTGCAGCATAAAAAAATGACAAATAAGAATACTTCCGTGCTATCCCATGGAAGCTGAACAATATCTCGGGATAAAAATAGTTTTAGCATATAAAAGTGTGACTCGCTTATAGCATAGGTGTTTTTCCCCTATATTAACGGTGAAGAATTAATTTAACTCGGACTCGGGACCAAATATGTTTTACCTTACTACCCACCTAACTCTCCCCATTTTCGATTCACAACCTGAAAGGTCGAGCCGGTGTCCGCCATGTGACGATTAACTGGCCCGTGGTAGCACATACGAAATCTAGTGGGCAGGTTTCTGATCGCTTTCCGGCACCGTCAATCTACAGTACATAGGTATACAAACATCAATTGACCCGTCCTCATACATTTCAAAAGGCGTTTGTAGGCACTATACCAATTCTACCATAGCAATATTCTACAGTGAATGGCTGATGTCAGCAATAATGAAACTCCACGAAACAACAAAGCAAATTCATCACAAACAACATAACAGATGTTCACAATAAAAGAAATAATAACCTCTTACGTCTATCCGGGATAGCATCGACTCGCATCCCCTGGTTAAACCGGGATTAACCGCGGCAATCAGACTACCCGTGAGCGAACATTCCCATGGGAAATCACAACTCGCTAACTTAATCTGACGGGAAATAAATATCTTTCTTGCGGTGCCTGTGACGTCATGCCTTTGATTTGTGTTGGGCTATTGTAACTGTTGTCGTGTTTCATAACATTCGTTTAAATGCGTTCAGAAAACTATATTATATTATTAACTAGGTAAGGATGTTTTAAGAGACTTGTAGATCTTTAACACCTGTGGTACATGATTCTAAGGGTATTTGTTCATTTATTTATATTTATTTTTTATTTAATGTTTTATGTATCTGGCTTGTATTGCTTTCAAAAAGGGTTTTTTTCTTAGAATCATTAAGTTAAATAAAACTGTCCAAAATCCTTTCTACAACGGGATATTTTTCTTTTATTTAAATCATTGAAGTATCGAAATAATTGCACTTTTAATCAAGTGCTCGAATATCAGAAAAGCCTACAGTATGAAATTCAGCTATGCTTCATGGTGAAGTGTCTCTCAATAGAACAGGCCGCAGTGACCGCTTACCATCAAGCGAGCTGCGTCCGTATTGCCAACTGAGCTACAAATCTAGATGTATGTGGAAGATGATTATAAAGTTCGTTGTTTGTTTGTTGCAGGCGACACAGTATGCCCGGCGGGCATGTTCAAATGCCCCGAGGGAAAGTGCATCCCGGCGTTGTGGGTCTGCAATTACCAGAAAGACTGCGAGAAGGGAGAAGATGAATTTCAGTCATGTCGTGAGTATTTCTTAATGGCTTGTATTTAAGCGTACACCAAAAAAGGCTGAACGTATACCAAAAAAGGCTGAAACGTGCACCAAAAGAGGCTGAAACGTGCACCAAAAAAAATTGAATTGCTAACCTTACCTAACCTTTGGTGTGCCTTTGGTTTATATTGGTGCACGTTTCAGCCTTTTTTAGATATAGTTACACTTTAATATTTCCCTTCCTTATTTCTATCTTGATATCTACTAAATTGGAAGACATTCCAGACTGAACTTTTTTTTAAATTTTGTGGTACTGCGATACTGAGGTATGGCAGGTCCGCAAGGTGGACTTCTAATTTCACTGGATGCTGGCGGCGCAAGACCGATCATCTCATTGGAAATAAAAAAGATTGCTATTCATCGACGATTGTTTCTAAGCAATCGTCGACGAATAGCAATATTTTAGATACGTGCATTTATACAACCTCTAGGCTACTTCCTATAATATGACCCGGACAGTTGCAACCGGTTTTATAGTACTAAGAGTGAATTATATTAAAAAGAAACTGCGCAATAATACAAGTGAGAATCCAGCATTCTGAAAACTGAGGTCGAACCAAATCGACGTGCTTTGGTTTTGAATAGACATTTCAGCTCGATTAATTAATCCGAGCTGAAATATCAATTCAACGGTTATCGATATTAAAGATTTATTCCGTACGCTCTACAGTTGAATGTTTAATCGGAACTGTAGAATTTAGTAATGAAAGCAAACTGGCTTGTTTCGGCGACGTTAATTAGAGTTAATGTATGCTGACGTCATCAGCGTCGTTAGCGCGACGTGTGACGTCACGTGACACGCCGGAAATGCGCGCGAGTTATTATGTTAGCTGGGAAATATTTATTATCACTTAGTTACCGCCATGATGTTACTCTCTTCTGGCATTGCATGCTTGCACGTACTAAATTATATTTGTATAGATAGCCTGTTTAATGAAACTTATTCTTACCCAGATGTTACTGACGTATAATATTGTGTCCTAATTTGTTGATTTTTTATTAAGTGGCTAAATAAAAAAATAAAAATTGTTGAAAAATAAAAATCTATTCTTAGTGGAAATTTGGAAAATTGGTGTTGTTTTTAGAGATGTTCCGATACCACCAAAGTATCGATACCTACTCATATGAGTAGTACTCAAATACTCTTTCGATACTACTCATATGAATACTCATAAAGTATCGATACCTACTCATATCGATACTTTTAGATTTTTTAATGAAATCAAAGATAATAATTTTATGAGGGCAAAAAATAAAGCAATTTTTCATTGGTTTTAGTGAAATATGTCCATGTTATTGACTTCGGTGGTGCCATGATAATTGGAACAATGAACAGATGACTACAATATTAAATTAAATTCGCAAACAACAACTGGACATTAACTGGACGCAACGTAAATTGACAAACAAAATAACTCAAATTTAAAACAAAATGAAATGGCGGCACGTCACACAATATGAGTTTCGGTGGCCAAAATTGGAACTACGTGAAATGTCAGTTTTTGCAATACAAAAACGAAATTTAATGACAGTACTAAAACGACAGTAGCGACGTCGCCACCGGAACAGATAAGTTTGTCGGTCTACCGAACCGACAGACCGCCAACGCCAACCGAGCGAAAGAAAAAAGCTGTCGCTCTCGTTCTCTCTAAAGCGTTCGGAAATTTTAAATAAGATAATAATATGGCCAGGTTTAATTTGATTCGATACCAACTACTTTTGTTTCGATACCGAGTAAGTATCGAAAGATTGATTCGATGCTAAAAGTACTTGGTATCGAATAAAAAGTATCGAGTACATACTCGTATTTACTTGTATCGGAAGATCCCTAGTTGTTTTTAAACAACGCTAGTAAAATATACTACTATCAAAAGTACCCACAAATTCTTTAATATGTTTTTAACTTGACTTTAATGTTGTTTTAAAACGGTAGTAACAAGTGGGTGGCATTTAAGCTTATAAAATGGTGGTTTATTCAAAGCGCTTTCTGTGTTATTTTGCTTTCTATCTTGCTTTTGGTTTTGATAAGATTTGATTAGATGTGTATTTTATTTGGGTTAGCTGCTTATGAAAATTATGTGCAGATTGTGTGCAGATAAGTAATATCGCGAACAAATCATAATCTTGGAAACTTACTTTTCAATAGAAAACTTCCTGGTCTACAATAGGGAACATGCACTATTTTTATTTTTG
Organism: Mecyna flavalis; assembly: GCA_949319885.1. NCBI lineage: Eukaryota > Metazoa > Arthropoda > Insecta > Lepidoptera > Crambidae > Mecyna > Mecyna flavalis. Next base: position 17,469,919 of record OX439439.1, read on the forward strand.
TCTTCATTTTAAAGAATTCCATGTAGAATAAACCACAGTTAAATAAAAAAATTAATACATTGTAATTTATCGGAAAAAATGCGGTTTTAAATTGACCGTTTTAATTTTCGCGCGAAAACGGACCTATGGTTCCGATGACATGAATGACGTCACTCAAGTCTTGTCACTGCCTCACTAGTCGAGTGGTCGTACTTCACTGTACTTGTTCGTCGCTGGCTTTCATACTTTTGCATATTTTTTCGAGTTTTGAAATATTTTTTTGTAAAAAATTTAAAATGGACTATCTATCAAAATCAGGTGATCATAACAATACCACTAATATTCCGAAAAAGACCGTGTTTTATGCCAATGTGGACATTGGCATAAAACACGAGTCAACACGGTCAACACACATCTATTTCAACAAAGTTTCCAAATTAATTGTTTTTGACAGGACCTTCTGACCCAAAACTGAGAAAAAAGTGGTTTCAAGCTGCGAAAATACAAAGTTTAACAACTATGATTTATACATACCGTAGTAATTTAGTCCCTTTCATTTCTACCCTTGAAAACTCTGCACTTTCGACAAATAAAGTTAGAACCATGTCAACACTAACTCTTGGTAAATTCCTGGAGTCTGCTTTGATGAACCCAACTTCCATATTTATTACAAAAACGCAATTACATAATATTCCGATAAAATAATATTTACTTTTTCAACCATATAGACCGACAAACTTATGTGTTCCGGTGGCCAAAATTGGAACTACGTGAAATGCAATGCAAAAGCGATATTTATTGACAGTTCTATACTGACAATAGCGACGCCGCCATCAGAACAAATAAGTTTGTATGTCTAACGTCAAATAAGTTGATTGCTGTTTTAAAATACGTTTCGTTTCAGTTATTTTTAATTCGTAATTACAGTTAAAAAACAACATTATGTAAAATAAAAATGTTGCAGTGACCTTTCTTTTATATTATTTTAACATTTTAGTCATAAAATTTTCATAATTATTATATATGCATCTTCCCTATTAGTATTAGTTTCCGGTGAACGTCATTTCACCAAATTATTTCTTGACGGGACAAAACCCGTGGCCATCTCACAAGAAGCAGTAAGTTTATTACTCAATTACCACCATTAATCAACTCTATTACCACAATTATTCACACTTTTTCCGCCCAGAAAACAGCCCTTAAACCTGCGCGTCTGCACTTGACATGATACTTCATTCGATTGACTGACTGAATTTATTAGAACAAAAGAAAAAGTACGAGCACATCACTACATAGTATAAAGCAAAGTCGCTTCCCGCTGTCTGTCCCTATGCATGCTTAGATCTTTAAAACTACGCAACGGATTTTGATGCAGTTTTTTTTTATAAATAGAGTGATTCAAGATGACGGACGGTTTAAATGTTTAATACATGCATCATAATAAAGTAGACAAACACCATTGCATCCGTGCGAAGCCGGGGCGGGTCGCTTGTTTAGTTAATAAACATAGATGTTGCAGCTGTTGCTACCACGATTAGAAATGAAGATAGTCCACCTCCAGTTGCGGCGGCAAACAGCGATTGATCCACGTCGCGAGCGTGACACGCATTAATGCCGCACCGCGCGCGCGAATAATGCCGCCTATTAATACACTATCAGAAGGTGCCATAAACACGGCCACCGAATAAAATAAGGTACAACATTGATTGGTTTTCGATATAGTTCGAACTATTGATCTTAAATCTCATTATTAGCATTTTTGTGTGTCATCCTCATCTTTGATATAAAATAACTGTTGGCTTTCTGGTAACTCGCTCTTTTTCCTTGTTGGGTATGTGCCTATAAATATTTTTTAAATAAAGTCTATATTAATGATCAAATAAGTTATGAGTGACTGCATGGTCCTTCGAGCCGGACATGAAACAGCGACCATTGTACTAGTTTTAATTCCGTATAACACATTGAGGTCTTTGGACCTAAGCAAACACCACTTCACTGTGATAAACACAGATTATAGAGCTAGTATAAATAAACTACGAGTATAGCTAGTTAGTACCATTTCACGAGATGTTACACAAATATGTTACCTGCTCTCTTTTAACTTATTAAAAAAGTTTTAATATTATTGCCTTGTAACATGTGGAGATATTCAAAATTGCTGTGAAGTCGTTCATATCGCCGAGATTGCACCGAGGCGGCTGCTCGCGTGTCACGTGACGTCCTAAGCCTATTTTTCCGGTTAAGTCGACATTTTGGCGCCCAAACATGGTTGCCTCAACATGCTTTTCTTTGGTTATATATTTTTCAAGTAAAATACTGTCAAAGGATATGATCGTGTTATAAGGAAAGATTTCACAAAGAATTTTATTTAATACATAGAAGAAAAAAGTTTTTTTTTCGAATATTGACGATTCATAAGTGCATTGTTGAAGCTTATGTGAATAAAGAATATTTTGCTTTGACTTTTTCGACGACAAAAAATTATCCAAAAATACACGTATAAAATAAGTATGAAAGTTTTAATTTCATTAGATATCTTTTAAAACTTTTAAACTGAAAAAGATTGCAAGATCTTTTAAAACAATCGATAACACTTTATTTACACGCGTTGTTTCTTAATGAAATCGCAGACGGAGAGCTATCTCTAAGGATATGAAATTCAAAACACTTTCACAACCCTGCACTGGCTAGCAGCAAGTCTGCGCGAAAAATGTAATTGTCATTTCTCATGTGCAACAATGGCGGCTACGAGGACGCTTCACATGGAACGAACTTCTCAGACCTTTTCGAGAACGGAATGCTTTTCGTTAGTCATATGAAGCTCGACTCGAAAACATCCAACACTTCGGAGTTGGAAATTTCATTCATCATCATCATCATCATCAGCCTCTCGAAGTCCACTGCTCGCCATTTTGCTCAATTCTCGGCTACTTGCATCCAGCTCTGTCATCTTGCGCAAATCGTCAATGTATTTTTTTTTGAGAAAACGTTTTCCGGCAGATGCAATGTCTGGTGTATTACGAGGGCTTCCTTTTCCGAGCGTTTTGGGTCGAACTACTAAGGGCAAGCTTACATCTTGATCATGGATTTGACAAGTGCAGTTACATTGGCGCGACTTGCTTGGCTTTCTTCCCTCGAAAGTAGATAACAACAATGGTCGTCAGTTGAAAACCACCGCGTACGAGTCCAGCTATTCGCTAGATCGGGCGTGACGCCTGATGCACGGCCTAGCGCCGAAGCGACGCGTGTCCAGCCTGGATTTATCACACTGCTTCACAACTTTTCTGCCAAACATTTTCTAGTTCACTATTTTAGGGAACAAAATGCGCTTTGGGACGCATCAGGATTTTGTAAATGGGCACATTCGAATGATATACATGATGTCATCAGCATAAAATCGGATGCCAGCTTACCTCCCCCGGGGGAGGAAGATAACTATGTATTAGATAACAGCTATGAATAACAACTCTCACTCAATATATTTGGCCAACAGCGAGTTGCATTTCTTCTTTTTCGCGGTTCTCATTGGCAGCTAGCTAATTGTACCATTTATGTTTCAGACTTTATCAAAATTGCACGAAAAATATCGGTAAAATCTAAAAGATACATCAAGATTTTCCCGATACAGTCAAAATCGTTTTCAGTTTTTCCAATGAAAGAGAATCGCAGCTAGAAATAGGATTTTGAATTCTCTTCACAGCCTTGCAAATGAGTTTTAGACAGGCAGAAAATCTTCCTCATAGTACCACGGTTAATTCTTTCAAGCGTTATAAATTGTATGTATTATCTTTTTCCAATCTTACCCAACTGGCACAGAGACGACTGACCACATTATATATCCACCACTAGCCTTGTCTTTCGAATATTCCGAACCTTCGATTGTCTTCCTAGAATGAAACTTACGTTTGCTATGTAGTTAATTACTCATACTTGCAAGATCGGTGGGTACTGACAAGAGATCTCAGTCCCCACCGGCACCGATCTGCTTACGGGACATTAGGGTTTCCCGCCGCGCTGCTCGCTCACGCAATTGTAAATCAAATTAGGTACCTATTCGTAGGTAATTACACGTAAGGAGATGTGCAAACGTCCCGCCGGCTGCGGGATAACCGGGAGAGTAATCAGGATCACGCCCGGACGTGTAATTGGATCATAATTGGAGCCGGATTGGATATCCTGTTTACAAGTGCTATGTAAACTAATAGGATGTTCGAGTGGCTCCATTACATATTTGTGATAGCTCTTTTTTTTATAAAAAAAAATTGTACCTAATTTTTTACGATTCTAATCGTAAATCTAGTCTGAAAACAACGCATATGCTATAATGAAAAAAATTGCATATACGAAAAAACGTTTACAAAATACATATTAACTCTGGACGAAGTTGAATTCACGATTATGATTTGTTTTGGACCCAATAAAATTTTTATATGTAACAAAAATAAATAATTTAACCAATCCTAAATGCAAAACCATAATTTCTCCTAGACATTATTCGCACTTGTGACTCTCTCGCTAATTGTGTGTATAACAAACTGTGTGCCCTTTACATAACCACTTCTATTTTTAATTTAATTCATGGCACTTTGCTGTATGGAGAAATGGCCGCTGACTTATAACAAAGTAAAGGTATTTATTTTGCAATTTGATTTATAATCTAAGTTCTTTTTTAACAGTAGCACAAGATCTCTGCTAAATATGTTATGCTATTATATACATCTAAAGTTTTATTAATATTTATTATCTCTATCTCTCCTTCGAGATATTATATTATTGGGTTGTAGTACAATAGAATATTACAGTTGAGCAATTTTAATATCTATGTTCTGCAGTAAAACAATACAGACCCGCGCAATCCGTATAACCCGGCCTATTAGCCGAAAAAATTGCGTTTGGTGGTGCTCCGCGGAGTTTCTCAATCCTCGTGAAGTTTTGCATTCCATCGGCTGTCAATCGAGTTACCCTCGTCCTTTGTGCTCGTCGGGTAAAGTTTATATTTGTGAATCAATCGTGATTAGCGCAAGCTTCTGTCAACTGCCGGTCGTCAAGGATACACGAGCGATGTTCACGTCTTCGGTGCGGATTGCCCAGAATGTGTTTTGGAGGATATCTTATTTACTGGTTTTTAAGCCGTATGTGTAAACGTCTAGTGGTGTAAGTACCGGGTCGTGATCTCGGGGTTCAGGTCGGGCAAAAGTGTCAGATTTTCGAATACAACTCGGTTTTGAGATCAATCCGGATTTGGCAAGCGTGGTGATTGAGCCAGTGTCATTATTGTACCGATGACTTGAAATTAGTGATGGAGCGTTCTCTGTCCATATTCTATGGAAAATCTTCCCTTAGTTTAGTATAGAACTACTTCTATGGAAAATAACCTAACAAATTCGAAAGCCAATATTTTTTTCCAAGAAGTACAACTAGATTCATGTAAAGAAACATCTTAACATTCTAAGTAATATATTGTCACCTATTTGCAATTTCTCACAATACGCACGGCTTTATCTGGTTTTCTGTCTTTTCGTTACTGAAGCGAGTGAAGTGGAGTGAGTCGTGATGAGTGAAGGGCCGTCCATCAGAGCCGGACGTCAGTCAAGACCCAGGCTATTGGATTCACGCGTCGACGCAGCGGCTGGCTATCGGCAACAACCCATTGTGTTTCTGACGGGCATGTTATATACAAGCATTCGTTGTTCCGGGTTATATAAATGCGGCTTCGGCATCTGTTAGTAATTCACACGTCAATATGTTTATAAAATAAGCTACTTTCATCGCTTATTTCAAATTATACATTTTATTAAAAGTTACACCCTATCAGGAACAACCTACAGACTGAAAAACTACTAGGAACTAGAGACTTTTCAAAACGGTAAAACATATTTTTTTGGTTGAAACCAGGCAATACATACCAGGTATACTCAGATAAAACTTCGACTTCACATGTTCAGTGTTATTGTCTGTATACGAAACCGCTGACTCCAGCGCAGTAGCTGATTGCCTAACCACAGCGCCAGACCGCTCATCACCTTTAGAGCATCATGAGTTGGTAGACCACTGGGAACCAATCGACTATAGTATGCTGTACCCTATCAGAAATTCAAAGACGACTTTGTGGGCACCAATAAGCCTTGCGTTGAGTTGTTAATTGTATCCGTTAATGACATGACTAGCTTGTTCAGTGACTTCGCCCGCCTTATAAAAGTTACAAAATAATAGCTTTATTAAAGCTGTAGGTGAAATGATGGAGTTACAATATTTTTTTATAACACATCTGTAGACAGACACGCAGCCCACCTGATGGTAAGCGGCCACTGGCGGCCTATTCAGTTGAAGGACACTTCACTGTAAAACTTTTTACTGTTACGTTACATCTAAACCCGTTCGGTAGATTTTGCGAAAAATTATGACAGCATTCGCATTAACTATGTATTATATAATATTGTAGGATAGGATTACTGTTAGTGTAGCCTGATTAAGCGGTAGATATCACCTGTTTGATAGCGAACCAATTTGATTTTAAAAAAAGCTTCACCGTTAAAAATACCCTGTGCGATCAGTTGTTCTCTTATCTAACGTGTTGTGTTTGTCCCCAGCACCTCCCGAGTGCGACGCGGGCCAGCTGACGTGCGGGCAGTACGTGTGGAACAAGACGTACTGCATCCCGCCGCACTACCGCTGCGACATGCACGTGGACTGCGTCGACGGCACCGACGAGGCTGACTGCAGTGAGTACCTATCTACTACTACACCAGACCCTTGAGGGGTTCTCCAGTGTTACCAGCTTACCGACGATAGAATGATACATCAGAGAGCCATAAAGTTTACATTTTCATGGCAAAAGTACCATATAGTAAAAAAACGATTCTAATTTCTATACTTTTATGTACTCGTACTTACGAGGGATCAAATTAAACTGCTCATTATGATGAATGTGGCTCAAATGCTGTGATAGTGCTGCCTTCTCAGAGCGACCTTCACATAGAAGTATTGTTATAAACTTCTTTTATTATAGTATCGATGGAACAATCGTCTCTTCTGAAAGTGTCAAAATGCCTTATCGTCATAGTTACATAGCTGGTAGCTCATTATGTGCAGCTACATTTGAGTTCATCGGCATTTAAAGTCTAATGATACCTTTGACTAATGCGTTATAATTTCAGTGCATAATTATATTACTTTAGCAAACATAACTTGTCTCTGTCAAAGCTAAAGCTTGCAGCAGTCCAAGTTGACCTCGAGGCCGCTCACAATCGCGCACCGACTCTATCAATATTACTAAATCTATTTCATGTGGATGTAATAATTTGTCCCGTAAGCCGATTATACGATACTTGATATCGATCCGATCGGAACAAGGATTCAATCCAACGAGTGACTCCAGCGTAATAACTTATGCTTATGTGGTTGTTTTAGTAATCAAATTCATTATAAAGGCTTATTTTGTGCCAGTTCGAAGATTCGAGATGGTTTATTTAAATTCGCAAGTGCGTTAAATTTTCTCATTAACCAGATATTATGCGTACACAGGGGCTGATTGAATTGCTATTTGTGACTATATTGGGTAACTAACTGTTGAATTATATTATGTATCTAAAGATACTGTAAACAAGCGGTTGAAGTGGGGCTATTTGACAAGAAGCGCGGTCTGAAATACCATACATACTAATATATTTGCGAGATGTGTATCCTGATAATTATTGTTATTAATCCAATCGTTTTTCAAAGGAGAATGCTATAAGCACCGTTGCCTCAGACACAGAATACCTACATAATAGCCTCAGAGGCTCAGATTAGCGAGACCTACGGCCGTGCATGGGACTCTAGGCCAATATGATTGTACCCACTAAACTCCTTCGTTTTATCGCTTCACATCCAAAAGAAACGAATCTGTACCTGCCTCGTGGCGATTGACCGGAACGGCCCGACAATCCAATGCCTTAGTATTTGAATCATTTGTGATGAACGCGACAAAAGTTTGCTCGCCATAAAAACTCCCGGACACAAAATCAGTTTCGTATTATCGTATAATCCATTCGAAAGTTGGTTTTATTCAGATGGCGATTGCGATTGGAACCGTCGCGTCCGAGTTAAACTTGCTTCGTGGCATAACGACGTCCCAGCGATCCCGCCGGATAAGGCTGCAGATGTATCGATATACTTATATTTATGTAGGGTAGTGAGGTAGAGCCATGCTGTGGACAGTGCCTGTTTTTTAATCGAAATTGGCCATTTTGACTGGGGAAGTATTACTTTCTCACTGAAGATCGGCGTATGAGTAATAGCTTTGCTATTGCGCTTCGTCTGGTGATTGGGAATGCTGGAGGTCGGACAAATCCCCCCCCCCTCTCTTTATTTTCTCCCCATCCCTTTTCCACATTGCCATTTACTTTCTCCTCGTTCCATATTCTTTTAAAGACGGGCAACGTATCCTGGTCCTAGTCGCAATTATCTATGTATGTGTGATTGTGATGGATTATTTCACTATGTTCACCTGGGTGAATTCACAATTGTGATCACTTACCTTTAGATGTCATACTTGAACACTGTGTCTCAAGCTTTGATAAAAAAAAATTGTCATCCTGGATAGTTGCTATATCTATCATAGCTTTATAGGAAGCATCCGAAATTCTATTAATAAAGTACGTACGAGTATAAAGGCTGGTAATAAGTCGTGTTCCTATGTCAAGAGCCTTTTAAGCAGGTTTTAAGCTCCATTGTTTATTAGATTAGAAGGTATATTGTATACTGGTCTGGCCCAATCTTGGATTACAATTCAAGCGTTCTTAGGTAGGGACAAAAGGCTCGAGATGGTTGGGTTACGAGTACAGGCATAATAATATAAAAGCGCTATTCACCAAGGCAGAAATAATTCTTAATCGTGTTTGAATATGTATGACCGTGTCCAATTGTTACATTTTTAATAATAACTGCTTTGGGGTCAAATGCATGATTTTATTCAATATTTGTTTAAAAAATACACGCTAAGCATGTTTTTTTTATTCATTTGAAAACATTTTTTAGGTACAGGTCTTTTTTATTTTAAAATATGGACTAGGTACTTCTTTTGACATATAAAAACTGATGACTAAAATAATGTTAAAAGTATTAGTCGATAAGCACTATCCAGGTCCCAGCACTATGCTTGGCTCTATCCCGCATAATGTTTGCAGCCGTCCGCGCGGTATTTACATATTTGATTATGAGAGTTTTGCATATTGACGGAAATGTATTATGGATTTACCTGGAAATTGATATGAGTCCTTTGAAAAACTGAAGACGACTGGTGTTGGTACATGCAGAATCTCAACCTTAATATATTATAAGCTATGGTTTAACTGTCGTCGTTAGTTTAAAGTGCTATTAGTTACCTATGAGAACTTCAAGATTTTATGTAGTCGATTCCGGTATGATCTAACTTTTTGTCTGTAATATCCGGCTTGAAAAGCTATACCAAGTGATATAGGAGACCTACGGACATACGGATTATGTGAGTTCAAAGCATGCAAAGACCACCTAGTAAGCGCTAATTTACTTTTTCGATTATGTCTTAAACAGTTTCACATGTAATTCTTGCAATAACTTAGCTCATTAACGTTAGTTTAATCAAAAAATTAATATGTTTAAGCAAGAAATATTAACCATTTCCTGCATCACACAGTTAACTGTTATGTAGATTGGTTTCTTAGTTCGCAAAGCAAGACGTTAATTAGAAAACTATGAAGCAGAGAACCTATTCCTAGCAAACGACTGCCAGCGACTAATTAATGGTCCTTTCGTCGATACATTCTTGTGTTAAAGAGGAATTGTCATTATTCACATAGGAAATAAGGTAATACCCACTAACGTGGGGAAAACTTACATATGTCCAAACAACTAAACCAACTAAAAAAAATATTATAAGCATAACTATGGCCAGATTCATTAAGGTCAACTTGTTAGGAGCAAGCACTGAGGTCAATTATAATACGCGCGGCGTATGGGAGCAAGTCTTATCTCCGAGGCGAGGTGTAGAGGGCGCCATCACTTCCACCGAACTGAAAGGGCTTGGAATAAACCGTGGAATGCCGGAATCATTCCAAACAGATTTTAAATTACGTATTAAGTATGCGCCGGCATGTCATAGGAATTTTAACGCTCAAGCTATAAAAACAATGCGTAATTGCGGCTTCTAGTTTCTGTCACTCGTCTAAAATATTCAAGACGCGCCTGCTTTTAAAAATTGTTTGTTACTTGATTAATGTAAGGTTGGAGTTGGTTCATGTAAATCGCTTAGCAAAAACGGGACGACAGCAAATTATTTGATAAATTAAACCATATACAAGAATCAAGAATCAATCAAGAATCAAATTCATTTATTCAATTTTGGCTCTTATTATAGCATACATGAAGTGAATGCATAATCTTCACATAGGTACTCGTACATTACCTCTGGTAGCTTATAATCATAATTACCTTTCACGAACATAACGAAGTTTCCTATAAAAAAATGTTGGTATTTAAAAAAATCCTATTGGTCGCTTGAACAAAACCATAGTCGTGAATGTAATAGAATTGTTAGAGCAGTAGAACAACTTCTACGAGTAGTCGTTTGCGCGGCAGAGATTTTCTCGGCAAAGCAGCTAATGCGAACTATTTATGTAAATAATAGACTATGTAACACGTGAACAGGCCATTATATGTCCAGGTAAGCGGTTCGAGCCTAAAGTTTGCAACGACACAACACTCTAGCAGAAAAATACTCTAACAAAACTCATTAAGAAGAAGATTCAGTCTTAGAAACACCATTGAACCTTCTTAAATATTACTGAAGCGAGCAGAATTAGTCCATTACTGCTTCACAAGTTAATTACCGCTGCAAAAGGCTTGGCTTATTAAATATTGAACCAATTCCATCTTGGCGGCATTCGGGAAGCCGGCGACAACGGATTTACATGAAAACACCACATCAGCGATACGGCGGCGAACAAAAACACAATTTCCACACCATTAAAACTTGCCCACTTGTTGGAACTTCCCCTATTCACCGCCACGCTATCCGGAGCCGTCGCCGCGTTCCTCTCGACCCCTATTAGTCTATAAATTGTGACGTAGGGGGAAGGGTGGGAGGTCAAGTTGTGTTTGTCGGGATATTTCGTTTACGGAGTTTTCTTTTAAAAGAAATAGGGCGGGTCGTTTTGGTCGCACGCTTATTTAAGTATAGCGCGGTAATGAGTGGGTGTAACTTGCGTTTTCAAATGGTTTTATCTTGCAACTTTGAATGCGTTTGACGCTGAACAGAACAACGTTTGTGACAATATTTTAAACATACAAATGGGATAAGTTTGAACCATTATCGGTTTCTTTATCGGAACATAATATTGAGGAAGAGGATTCAAATCAAAGCTACTACGATGGATTCGAGTAGAGACGTTCAGCGTTAACTATTACCTGTTTGAATACTTACAACAACAAAATATCCAAATAATTATGTTCTAAAGAAAGATTCAAACGGAATGTACTTCAGAAACGTATTTCTGGTTTCCAATCCCATTTATACATTTCGGGTAACCGGGCAGGTAGACTCAAACGTCCTCATAAAACATTCATCTTGCAACTTTGGATTTATTTCACCTGAGCAGGCGCGAGACGCGAAGTTTGTCTAATAAAAAACTCCTTACATCTGCATTTTGCAAGAAAAATACACTGAAAGTAGACCGAGTTAAAATAGTCGGCAATTGTGGACTTACTTTACATTTTTATACGCTGAATTTTCCGAGCTATTAACGGTGTAACAAGTGTAATTTTCTTTTGCGTTTAGCGCGGGATTTGTTGCTTGTTTTGATTATAAAAAGAGCTAAAGCGCTACTAGACTCATTCGGTGCTTATTATACATAGTTTCTTTAGATATTAGCCCAGCGTAATAGCTGCTCCTTTACTCGTAGAAAAGCTTTTATCTTACCCTGCTAAAGCTTAAATTATTCAAATTGGTATATTGTTACGCCAGCCCGCAAGATATTTCTTCATTTTACGCATTTAAAACATTTTTATAAGGTCTTACAGTAATATCTAATTTTAAATATTGTAAATTTTCTTATATCCACAAAAACACATCAATCTAAGTAACGTTGTAACGATATGTTACCTACGTACGATCTACATCGTTATTTTCGTTTCGATACGTTTATCGACATAAACGTCTCGATGGTCTTGGTGGTTTGATTACCAGGCGATGATCTCGGGTTTGTTATCCGCATTTGGCAAGTGTGCGATGACTTAATTTCAATGATGCCTTTATTACCTTTACCCTGCAGCAGAACATGAATAGCCTAATACTAAATAGATCGACATATCGAAAATCGCGTTTCCTGTACCCATCGTGTATCGGAGCCATATTGGCTTAGTATATTGGCCGTAATCCCTGAGCGTAAACAATTCTGTTGCGAAGACACAAATGGCCACAGATTGCACCTCGCTCCCCAGGGCCGACTTATTGCGACTACGTTCATCGGCTCGGCTTACATATCGTCGCTGCATCGTTACACCGTAGTAAAAAGAAGGACCAGCAAGACAAGTTTCAAAGTGAAGCATTGCAAAAGCAATAAATTGAATAAAAGTTCAAGAAAGTTTCATAAGAAATGCGTGCATGAGGTTCCAAAAATTAAAAAAGCAAACTTTAAGTTATTTATACGTAATAATAACAAAAATCGTTACTTCTTATATTTTGGATTTTAAGATATTTTTTCACTGATAACAAGTAAGTTTTTAAATACAAAATCATATAGGTATTCCATCATAAACTAACATCTATATGTATATGTCGTGGCCATATCGTTGAATTGCTCACTTCATGAAATGCTCGATCATTTCGTGAAATGGTTGCATTTCATGATGTGGCCAACTCAATTTGGCCAGATCGTTAAATCGTCTACGTTTCACGATTTTGTCATCCACGTTTGGCCGGATCGTGAAAAAACAAAGTTGTCGCAAATATTTCAGAATGAAAAAACCTATCGGAGGCGGAAATCGACTTGGATGGATATAGGTTAGAAGGCTAAGGCGGGAGCAGAGCTCCCGCCTTAGCCTTCGTGGTTATTTTTTTTATAAACCCGAAAGAAATTTTTAATTTGACTCAAAAATCGATGATGTCCAAATTTACAGTAAAAACATTAAAAATAAAAAGTGTCAATTCAGCCACTGTGTCCGAATCATGGAATTAATATTATCGTCCGAATAGAACGTGTCCGAATTTTCAATCAAACATGTCAACTTAAACATTCAATATTCCGTCCGCGGCTCAGAACATATGGTCCGCGGCCGCCATCTTTTACACATAAACAAAGCGCTTGCAGCGCCTCTACCGGCACTAGACAGACTGTCAATAGACAGTTGACCATTTCACGAAATGCAACCATTTCACGAAATGGTCGAGCATTTCATGAAATTATCAATTCTACGATATGGCCACGACATAATTTATATATATAAAACTCAAAGGTGACTGACTGACTGACTGACATAGATAGATATCAACGCACAGCCCAAACCACTGGACGGATCGGGCTGAAATTTGGCATGCAGGTAGATGTTATGATGTAGGCATCCGTTAAAAAAGGATTTTGATCAATTCCCACGGGAACGGGAACCACGCGGGTGAAACCGCGGGCGCCCGCTAGTATTCCATAAAATAAACAAGGGTTTATACATAAAAAGATTTTATATTTATATCATAATATAGGTTACGTAAAACAGTAAAAACAGTTTTGATTAACATCAGTCAGTTAAATACATAGTTTTGTAGACTAACCAATTGAATTGGACATTTTGTTACAAATCGCATAATTTTAAACAAAACTTAGAAAAACAAATAAATGGTAATTATGATTTACACTGTGTGTAAACATTTTTATACTGTGCATCGTTGTTACACTATGGCCCCCTTCAACGACAAAGTTAACTATTTTGGCAATAACGGCATCTGCTGCAGATTTGTGGCTGTGCTAGAGCGCCCTAGGAACCAAAGCTGAGACGATTACACCAGCTCTTACCTAGCTATGAATTGGGATATGGGAACTTTCGCTAACTCGCCCCTGTTGCAGTTAACCAAAAACCTATTAACCACGCTTGCTAATTGCGGACTGTTAGTTAATGACAATCTCGAACTCTTTTCAAATAATCAGACAGAAAATGTTGTCTTATACCAGGCATTGAACCCGTTACTTAAACCATCGAAACTTTTACTTTAATTTTTCTTTTCCCTTTTCCCTACTTGACCTGCTTTTAACACACATTCACGTATTGAAACAAAACAAAAACCTACTCGCGAGGTGCCATAACTATCCAATTCCTACATTGCTCTAAAATAAATTTTTATTCGGCGAAATGTAAATAAGCCGTTGTAAGAGGCGACATCTGCCGGCGCTCTCGGTAATCCTCTCACCTCAGGCAACGGGTCACGATGCCGGGATATTACACGCATAGAGTTCGTAGGTACGTCTTTGTACTGTATTCAACCAAAAATATAATAATATGATATCGATTACATTCCCTTTTTACCGACAGTGAGACTTCATACTCGTATTTCTAAGTACATATGTCTAAATGAAAATTGTAGTGATTGACGACCGACTTCGTGAAAGGTTTGAGAAGTCGCGTATTTCACGAGATTTTGCAAGTTGATGTTGAACACGAATTGATGTTGTTTTTTATTATTATTTATTTGTACATCTGACAATGCGAAAAGTAATAAAATCAACATTTAGACCAGCAATAGCTTAGGCTACTGGTCATGTTATTCCAATATATACTCTACATAAGCCAGGATTTAAACTCGATTAATTACAGATACATATTCAAACTAACGATAACTTAAACATATCACAAGTCAGATATCCTTTGACACCGAATATAAGTTTAAAACTCGTATCAAAAGTTTTATTCCAACACAGAGTCGCGTGAATACGATAGAAAATCCGGGAAACGTCAGGAAGTACGCTTAACAAATACAAATCCAGGAACTAACTAAATCCTAAGCTCGGAGGATGCTTAAGCTGCTTCCAATTCTTGCGATCGAAGACGATAGAAATATTTAACGAAAAACTACGGATAAGGATTTAGATTTCTAATACACTAGGATACGTGTTTTTAGGTACATTGCTTTACAAAATTGTGTTGATGTTTGAGATTTATCTTTCTTCTGAAATAGCATATACGTATCAACCTCTGCCAAAAGTTGAAAGAAGAGCACAAAATCGTGGCTACAACTGTTTTCTCCAAACATCCTTTAGACATTCTGTACTATACAATGTTCTTCTCGTTTTAAGCTGAAATAAAGTTGTCAAGAGGATAGATTTAATTGTTAACAAAGGAAACCTTGTATCGTGTACAAAAAGGCATCGAAAAGGCAACCCCATTCTCCCAAGGGTCCGTCCTCGCAATAATGAGTCTACCGCGTTTGTCCGAGACATTGTGGGTAGGGATGCCCAAACTTTAGCTTTGAATCGATCTTCTGGATCGTAATGGATCGCAACCCCGTGAATCGATCCACGATCTGAATCGTATTGCGTTGAATCGATCTTCATTCGATCTCAGAAGATCGTTTCGTAATCTTTAAATAAAATAAAAACTCACAATATTTTGCAAAATTGTTTATATTTGTGCTTATTTTAGGATGATAATATAAACAAAAAGTAAAAATGATGACAACTGGCACCATAGCTTTGTAAGCTACAGATGCCAAAGTGTCTAAAGACTAATTTTGACAATCGTTCTGGATCTAGTCTATTACGGTTATCAGCCAAAGTATTACCAGGTCATATTAAAAACAGTAGTTTATAATAATATCTAAACCGCGCACACAAATCAAAAATTTTGTATTGTAGCACCAATATAATGAAAGACAAATGACAGTTAGTTAGAGATCGCTCTCAGAAGTAGTCAAAACATAATCATACTTGGCGGTATAAAATAAACAAAATATTATAATAGGTTATATTTAAAACCATTTCATATTTCAAACTGCGATATCAAAAAAGGAAGGTAGGTGTTTGTGATCTATCTTATTTTGTTGTTAAATAATAAGTATTCTGTTTTTTTTTACCAAAATGCTAGTGTTGGCATAGTTTATAGTCATAAACATGATTGTAGTGTTGTTTATTTTATTGTACCTATTGAAACGATTTTTCTTTACGATTTTCCAACTATACGATCCGATCTGAGTGAAAATCGTATTCTGTTGAATCGATTCAAAAAATCGGGAGATCGTATTGCTGTGAATCGATCTCCGAAAAGATCGATTCAGATCGGGCATCCCTAATTGTGGGTCAAAACAAAAGGTTTAATTCTTCGCGATTACGCAGCCGAGTGTGGCGGTTGTTTCCGGACCACCGGTCTGGCCGGACCGGACAATGAACAACTTTGTACTATACAACGTTCCTAACAGATACAAAATATAAGATACAAGCAAATATTGAATTGGAAGTATTTATTGAACAAGGATAGTGAGTATATACGGACAATAAATTAATTAATAAATTGTCTTAAACATTCTTGTGTTTCCTCAATTCAATACAATTGTAAAGATTACAATTCTGCAAAAACTAAATAAATTATTTTCTTTTTCTTTCTTTTAACATGAAGGTCATTGAAGGTATACACATAACTTTGTGCAAAAGGGCTTTTGATAAATTGTCAATGATTGAATTGACTACAGTTTTTTAAAGACGGAATTCCGTTGATAAACTTTTCTATTTGACCAAAGACGAGCATTTTAAATCTACGACCGGAACCCTACAAGACAACCACTAAGCCATTGTGATGTCAGAAAGACCCGTCCTCACATAGAGTGCGATATAATGCGATTTTCATATAAAGTTATGCAAAAACCAGCCTTTGAACCGTGGAGTGCCTCCGCCGCGAGAGGCCTTTGTGTAGTTTTAAAATTGTTTTTCTAAGAAATTTGTGGAAAACACGCCGTATAAAGGGTTCTTTTTAGCGATGTACCAGTATATTAACATGTCAGATTCAGAATATTTTGCAACTTTTTACTAATCGTTGCTCGGAACCAAGTGTTCGTCGAGGACGAGCTAAAATAGTTACAAATAATGTTACAACAAATAGGTAAAAACCTGCATAAATTTTGTGAAAGATCCTTCTAAGTTGACTGAGTTGCTAACAATGCGACGTTTCCTATTAATACGTATACTAAGAAACACTTGCACTTCTCTACTGATTGTATTTCCAAGTTTTTGTAAGTTACCTATTTATTTAAAGGAGTTTCTTTTAGTAAACTATTGATATTTTGACCACAACGTGCCATATCTTGTTTGTTGCAGTGTACCGCAAGTGCCAGACAGATGACTTCCAGTGCGGCGTGGAGGGCGCGGGGCCTGGCAAGGTCTCCTCCCAGGGACCTTGTTTACCCAAAGAAAAGAGATGTGATGGGTAAGCTATTACCACTGCTACTCCGTACTTCCTGAATACTGGTTATCTTCCTGATTTAAAATAAAACCATTGGCATTACAAAATCTTTTGCAAACTTACAGAATAAAAACGTAATCTGAATTAAATTAAATCAAATATATGTAAATACAAATTATATAATCAAACACCTGAGTAATAATAAATTAAACTGCAAGAATTTATACTAAAATAGTTTATGATGCTATAAAAGAATAGTAGTTAAAAAGATACGCACGTCTAGAATTTGAGAACCTCGTGGTTCCTTCGATCGAACTGCGCAGTCAAATCACGTGGCCGGAATAAAATTTTCCGCTCTCGTCTAGAGGTGTCTACTCGTCTATGAGTGACAGTTCCGTATAATAATAATAAATGTACGAACTTAATAATAATGTTTATTTTTTCTCCACAATGACAGAAATTCATAGATAAAATGTTATTAAAAACAATTTGAGAATTATCTATTAATTGTGGGAGATTTGAGTCTGTAGTAAGCAGTAAATGTGCCTGTATATTTCTATTATATGTGACCTAACTTATTATTTTGTATGCTTTCAGGTACCTAGACTGTAGAACAGGCAAAGACGAGCAAGACTGCCCAGGACAAGTCCTGGCGTGCAGACTAGACCAGTTCCGATGCGCTTCTGGGACGAAGTGCGTCGACTCCAGTGCCAAATGCGACCACAAGGACGACTGCGGAGATAATTCTGATGAGGCTCACTGTAGTAAGTGCACTTGCTATGATATGAGAGGGGTTTTATGTTACTAAACGTCATATGCTCATATGCAGGTTTTATCTTGTCAAGGAGTGTTAGGAAAATTAGTTTCATAGAATTTGGCACACCTGACACGATGAAGAAGAAGAGGAACCCGACCGTGTATAATTTACCCCAAGTCACATAGAGAGCCATATTATATGCTTGTAAAGTGATAAGGTATAGAACTACATAAAATAGACGATATTTGAACTAATGCGGGTCGCTTTTTGGTCAGTCGTCTTTTCAATTTCTTTTAATTCAGGTTCCACAGTGAGTTTTCAATAGGAAACTTTTATAGTAGGTAATTTTTTCAGCAAATAAGTATATCGGAATTGCAGGGGTAAAAATCTTGTACTGAAAACCAGATCACTTTTTTTATCTAATTTGACGATGTTGTAAAGCCTACCACATGCACCACAGATTCACAATTTACTTGCCACAAGACCCGTTGTAGAAACTTTTCAACAACACAACTTCCCCTGCAGGTTTCCCAGCGTGTCACATCGGTCAGTTCCGATGCAGCAACGCGCTATGCATCCCGGCGACGTACCACTGCGACGGCTACAAGGACTGCGCCGACGGCTCCGACGAGGCCAACTGCACCGCCATCGCCTGCCCCGACAACAAGTACCTCTGCCCCAAGGGCGGGCCCGGCGGCACGCACAAGTGCATCGCTAGGTCTCAGCTGTGTGATGGGAAGAAGGATTGCGAAGATGCTGCTGATGAGGAGACGGCTTGTTGTGAGTATTTTATGTTAATAACTTGCTGTGAGTGCAAACGCACATTTAGGTATTGAAAAAAATATGGTTTAATTAGTCACCAGGTAATTCATCAAGGTCGCTAAGTAGTAACCAATCTCCAGTCGCTGTGGTCTACAACGGTCAAAAAAGATATTTATATTACATATTTTTGTATTATATACCGATTCCCGTGAAAAACATATTCGAGGAAATGTTTTTTGTATTTAGAACGGTGTTTTAGTTATAACTTAACTTTAGTTAGCGTGTTGCCGTATTGCATTAAAGCAACGTGTATCCGGAAACTTGTTTTTTTAAATTTGCTTTCCATGCATTCCAATGATGGATCAACAACAAAAAGCTGTTGGTTATTTTTACAAAATATAACTATCCCGCTACGACTTTTCCTGTAAACAAAGGCTGTTGTTTTTGTCCCTTCTCTGTTTTAACAAGTGTCTTCTGGTGAAATCTTACGGTGCGTACAGATTAAGTAACATTGTTATATAACATGTGTTTTATAACACGTCAAAACTATCTGACATTATTTTTCAACAAAATATTTAGTACTGAAAAATTTTATATATCATTGTTTTTAACATGTTATGTTATATGTCTGTACGCACTTTTAGAGCAGAAAAACACTCTAAGTGTGAAATAGACTTTTGGGTTTTTATCAATCAGAAGTTACTTATCTTTTTTAACCAATGACACTTCATTAAAGTAGTGACTTTGCTGGACTTCTGTGTTTAATTTTAAAAAGTGTACATTACTAATAGTTTTTGCTTGTTGGAAGTCTCACATATTTTGACTGTTCGGTTCTACGACTAAGTGCATCTTTGAAGTCCATGCAAATGATGATGATTTTTGGTTTTGTGTATTTCAGCAACGGCATCATGCCCAGCGTTGGAATGCGAGTACAAGTGCGTGGCGTCGCCGGCGGGCGGCGCGTGCGCCTGCGCGGCGGGCCTGCAGCTGGCGCCCGACAACCGCACCTGCGTCGACCGCGACGAGTGCAGGGAGTGGGGCTACTGCCACCAGCTCTGCGTCAACACGCCTGGATGTGAGTATAAACAATTTTAGGGATTATTATGCTGATTCGATAGTTTCTTTGCGACACGTGATGTGCTTTCTCGACAGACGATTTCAAAAGAAACATAGAATATTTAGCTGGTGCTTCGAATTTTCAATGTGAAAAATCATGCAGTATTTTTTAATTTTTGCAACTTACGATTTTGCCTTAACCTAAACCTTCTTTTGAACTGTAGGTAATAATAGAAATGCATAAATTATTTCGTCTATGTCTGGAAAGTAATAAGACCAGAAAGGCAAACCTTTTGGTCATAATATCACTTTTCATATCATACTTGGAACACACACACTTGGAATTTGAAATTTCTTCGTACACTCAAGTGGATACAGTTTGAGTCGTCATCTGTACCCCCTGTTATCGCTTATTCCCCAGCGTACCGCTGCGCGTGCGCGCCCGGCTACCGGCTGGCGGAGGGCGGGCGCTGCGCGGACGAGGGCTCGGCGGCGGGCGCGTGGCTGGCGCTGGCGCACGGCGCGGGCGTGGTGCGCATGGAGCTGCACGGCCGCGCGCCCGCGCCGCTCGCCAACGCCTCCGCCGCCGCCGGCCTCGACTTCCACTACAAGAGGAACCTGCTGTTCTGGTCCGATCTCAAGACGAGGAAGGTCAGTTCGAACACCTAGAAATCACCCTGGCGAAAACTCTTCTTCTTGTCGACCTTTTGCGAAATTATAATTACAATAGTAAATATTTAATAGTTACGGTGCTAAAATAGTGCCCTGGGAAACCCTATCCATTACGCGAGATAGATTTTTAAATTACGTTACTAGAGTTACAGAGTAACAACTGTTTAAAAGAAAAATGTGTAATGGTTTCTTGTTAGTTAATGTCGAATCTTTAGAGAATGACTTATTGGGAGAAACTATACAATAAACTACTTTGTCTAATGCTTTCCATTAGTCACATAATTTAGACATGCCAATAAAAATCTTGATGAATTTGTATTTACCTTACTTTATAAATAAGTTTAAAGGCTTTAAACTACATATTTATGACACAAGATTTTAACACCATGACGTTTTTTATATAGCTCTTGATTTCTTTTCCCAGATTCATTCACAAAGACTAAGCGTACCTGCCGGCATCACCAGCTACGCCAACAACGACATCGCGATCGCCGGGTCGTGGGCGCCGGTGGCCCTGGCGGTGGACTGGGTGGGCGACAAGCTGTACGTGGCCGACGCTGTGGGGCAGAAGATAGACGTATTCGAGCTGGACGGACGCTACCATGCCGTCGTGCTTGGCTCCAACCTCACCAACCCAGCTGATATTGCTTTAGATCCGACCGTTGGGTTTATGTTTGTTGCGGATAGTAGTCAGGTAACATTACATTTTTAGTTTTTACCATCAACATTAAAACGACTTTTTTAATGTAATGATTGATAAGTTGGCTACTAGATCAGAGGCCACGGACTCTATCCCACTATCCCTGTATAGTGCTAATATCTATGTTGTTTTGGTATTATTATGCAAGTTAGTTTTCTAAAAAGTATTTACTTGCAAAAAGTATTTATGTATTCCTGTCCACTCTCTGGACACAAATGATTTGCTTAATTTAAGTTTAGATGGCGCTGAGATTCAGGGATATTAATTTATTTGAATACGTATGTTTTTTGACAGATAATCCGAGCCAACATGGACGGAACTCACGCCAAATCCATCGTCTCCGAAGCAGCCTACAAGGCCTCCGGCATCGCCGTCGACATCATCGCCAAGCGAGTCTTCTGGTGCGACTCTCTCCTCGACTACATCGAAACCGTTGACTACGAGGGAAACCACAGGTTCCTCGTCTTGAGGGGACAGCAGGTCCCCAGCCCCTCCCGGCTGGCCCTCTTCGAAGACCGCGTGTACTGGTCTGACAGCACCAAGCAAGGCATCAGCTCAGTCAACAAGTACCAAGGTGCCTCGAGCATACAAGCCATATACAAAATGAAGGACATTAGAGATCCCAAAGCTATAACTGTGATACATTCTTTAAAACAGACTTCTGTTAATAACCCTTGTAGTAATAATAATGGTGAGTGCGCCCAAATGTGTATAGTGACAGCCTTACCTAACGGCGGGTTAGGCTACCGTTGTGCCTGCAACATCGGGTATAGGTTAGAAACTGACTTAAGAAACTGTGATCTTGTGAAAGAATTCCTTATGTATTCCCAGCAGAGGTTTATCAAAGGAAAAGTCCTTGACCCTGTCATAGAAGGCTTCAGCGAAGCAATCCTGCCAGTCGTGTCTAGGAGAGCGCGATTCGTCGGCTTAGACTTCGACTCCCGCGACGAACACATTTACTACTCCGACGTATTACAAGACGTTATATACAGGGTACACAGAAACGGCACTACGAGGGAAATCGTACTTGCCTCACAAAACGAAGGTGTCGAAGGACTAGCCGTAGATTGGGCTTCCAAGAACTTGTACTATATTGATTCTAGAAAAGGAACACTCAACGTCCTATCGACGAGAAACGTAGCTTATAAGAGAACCCTTCTCAAAGACTTGAAAAGACCACGTGCCATCGTCGTGCATCCGAACAAGGGATTCATATTCTTCTCGGAGTGGGACCGGCCCGCGAACATCAGCCGAGCGAACACGGACGGAACCGGTCTACTGGTCTTCGAGAACGTGACGCTGGGGTGGCCCAACGGTCTTTCGATAGACTTCGACGAGGACAGACTGTACTGGTGCGACGCTTTGCTCGATCACGTCCAGCACGCGAAATTGGACGGAACTGACGTAAAGACTGTTAACTCTAGACTGATAAGGCATCCATTCTCAATAGTCATCTACAAGGAGTTCATGTATATCACCGACTGGAGACTAGACGCGATCGTTCGGTTACACAAATTGACCGGGGAACAGGAGGACATAATGGTTCGAGAGCCTCAAACGAACAGATTATACGGAGTGAAAGTGTACAGTGAGGACGTTCAGAAGATCGAGCCGAACCAGCCTTGTGCGAGGAACAACGGCAACTGCCAGAAGCTTTGCTTCGCGATTCCTCGGAACAACACGGAGCTCTTGACGGTGAAGTGTGGGTGTCCGTACGGCGAGAAGCTGGCGCCGGACGGCACCAGCTGCATCGCTGACCCGAACTCCGAGCCGCCGGTGCAGGCGTGCCCCAACTCGTGGGACTTCACGTGCAACAACCAGCGGTGCATCCCCAAGAGCTGGGTCTGCGACGGCGACGACGATTGCTTGGACAACAGTGACGAGGAGTTCGCTAACTGCACCAGTAAGTTGTTTGCTATTAAAATATTTTTGTCTTTACATTGTGTGTGTGTGTGTGTTGTTTACCCATCATTGTAACGATAATAATAATTGATTTCAAAGATTACTCAATTTCACGTTATGAAATCAGAATACAAGCTTATTATTTTTTCTGGGTGATGCCTATGTCCAGCACTGGACTGAGACAAGCTGATGATGATGATTTTTTTTCTGCTAAAAGTGGCAGTGTTCTGCGACCACCTTTCTACGCATATATGCTATTAGTTTTGTAACCACTAACGTTACCTCGATTTTTTTTCTTTTTGCACCTGGTGACCTTCTCCTGTCTTTACACTATTAAATTGAAAAATTCTTATCTGACTTTACAACAAGGTGCTATGTTGTTATTTTTTTTTAAACTACCAACTTCTAAACGAAATAAACTCCTTCCAGAATCCACCTGCGGCCCTTCAGACTTCATGTGCAAGTCCGGCCGCTGCATCCCAGCCACATTCAAGTGCGATTCAGAGAACGACTGCGGCGACTACTCGGACGAAGCCGGCTGCGGAAACGTCACCTGCAGCGCGTCGCAGTTCCAGTGCGACAACGGCCGCTGCGTGCCCAACACCTGGAAGTGCGACTCGGAGAACGACTGCGGAGATGGGTCGGATGAGGGTAGTCACTGTGCGGAGAAGACTTGCGCCTACTTCCAGGTTTGTGCCATTCAATGCAGTTGATGGGCCTGACTATCGCCACAAGGCAAGCAGTTTCACCTGTACGGGTGTGAATAGGAAGGCTAGGGAGAGATTATGGGACGATTTAGTCCGGATTTCCACACATTGCTGCAGGTCTTCCGAGCTCGGAATCACATTGGTTCAAAGCACATTCGTGATAAACGATTTTTAACTTATGCTAATGGATCTGCGCAAAAGACAAGGTGCAGTCGACACTACCGACATAACAAAACAGCAAACTGTTGAGTTTCTTGTGCAAATTTCAAGGCAAAACTGTTGAGTTTCTTGCGGCACTTCTTTCCTCAACAGGCCATTGACGTCGAAGTGCTGGTAGGGAAAAAAAGATTGACGTGCGAAAGTATTTTTTAAAAATCTATTTGCAGAATAAATGATTTCATTTCATTTCAGCACAGCGCACTCTTGCATAATTGAAATATTAATTTCCTGATTGTTGTGTCGTAGTTCACATGTCCGCGCACGGGGCACTGCATCCCGCAGTCGTGGGTGTGCGACGGCGATGACGACTGCTTCGACAAGATGGACGAGGCCGACTGCCCGCCCGTGTCCTGCCTCGCCAGCCAGTTCAAGTGCGCCGACCTCAAGCAGTGTGTTCAGGTATGGATGGCACTTAGTTTTTGACCCAGGCTCTTCAGTTTTCGATAGTCAGTAACACATCTTCCTACCCTAATCTGTCAAATTCCAATGACTAAATTGTCGCTTTGGAGCCTATGTCCAGCAGTGGACTTTAACAGGCTGATGAAGATCTTCGATCGTATCTTGCATAGTAAGGACCGCCACACGTTCTCTGTCGATAAACACCATCTGGCGAGTGATGGCGGAAACTAGTTGAACCCAAAATGATGCCAGTTTCTGCGGGAGTGCTTTTTCAATTTCCCAATATTTATGAATAGTTGTAATGTGGGGCGTTTTAAGAACAGTTGTGCCATAGACATTTACTTGGAAAATGGTATTATCATTAGAGTGTGTTGCTAGCCACATAAAAGTCTTCCTCGACTTAATTGTTAACATCGAATGTTCAGGAGGCGTACAAGTGCGACGGCATCCCGGACTGCAACGACGGCAGCGACGAGGCGGGCTGCCCGTCGCTGGCGCCGCACCAGTGCCAGCCCGACAAGCAGTTCCAGTGCCGCTCCTCCACCATCTGCATACCCTCCACCTGGTTCTGCGACGGTGAGCATCATAAATATACCATCTTATTCTCCGACCGTTCTGTCTCAAACTATACTTCATTTTATTTAGCATTAGAAAGAACGAAGTTTAGGTTCTTTATTATAGGCACTCAAGGCACTAATTTAAGTAAAGCAAAAAAATATAATGCTAAATAAAACGAAGTATAGTCAGGGTGCGCTTTCAACATGACCCAGGATTAGGAAAGTCGAGTTATTACATTGGAGCCACTGCCATCTGACCTTCGTGACCCTTAACAGAAGGATCAGACTTATTGGATCGCATAACGTATTTATTTTAATCCTCATTCATCACTTCTGTTTGAAACTATGTAAAAAAGGCCCCCACGTGGTTTCATACATGAGTAGTCTATTGTCGGAGTGGTACAAACTTTAGCGCTTGTTCACGTTGAACGCGCGGGCGCGCCCAACTAGCACACAAGCTCTATAACAAGCCGTATACTGGTCGGTTAGAAGTTACTAATAAAGGCATGGGTTCCTTAAGTAAGATCTACAGTATATGTACAAGCGCTTAAAGCACCGCTGTACCCCCAAAAGGGCCCATTTTGTACGGCTATAGGGTCTACAGTAGCGTATGCGAGCGATAGTATACGCTTAAGTATCTAAAATAAGATGTAATAGCACGACTGTAGCGCTCGCACCTTATATAGCACGACTGTAGCGCTCGCACCTTATTATACCGCGTCTGTATCTCCGATTTAAAGTTTACGGTTCTTTATTGAATATACAGTGGCGATACAGAGGAATTAATAAAACGTAACCTATAATTTTAATAAGATTAGCCATTTGGAAAGTATATGACAGTGAATTGCAGTAAGTAAATTAAAAATAATAAACAGGTAAGTCAAGTGTTGTTTTTTCCTTTTATTCGTATGAAATACAAGTGCGAGTAACAGTTTATTGTAAATATATACATATGTTTTAGCTAATATTTTCACGCGCCCTTCTATATATGCAGTTTTTTGATAAAAAATACATTTAATTATAAATTGTGAATTCTGAATTTAGCTTGTAAAAGATATTTAGGCTTTGTTTGTAGTTTTTGTAGTGTCATGGATGAAAAATAGTTACGTGAGTTCGGTTTTTTGTACATATTTATGATTTAAAAATTATAAATTAGTATTCTGAAAATCAATTTTATAAAAGCTAAATGGCGTCTCAGCTACAACAGCCTTCAGAGTTTACTAGAACCTTTCTACCGATTCATGGCGCTTGTATTTGCCGTTCTAGACCTTTGGGTTCTACAATTGTGGTATTAACATGCTATTAAACGTTATGAGGTGTACAGCAGCAATTAATACTTCTTTTAAGAACCCAAGACTGTACAATGGATAATTGATACCCTATTATAGAGGTCGTTTTATTTAGGAGTCCGTGGTCAGAATCTTAAAACCCTTCTACACTTGACTTATTATCTGGAGACTTTTGCATCAAATTCGTGTTTTTCAGGTCCTACAAGAAAACTGTGGAAATATTTCAACAGCTGCAATGGGCTACGGGAAAGCTTCTGAACCTCAATCTGAACCTACGTATAGAATACTTTCAGACAACGCCGAAGCTCAAATGCCGACAGAATCGGAACCAAATTCAGAACTGCAAAATATATGAAACATCTTTTAATTATATTAAATGTTTTATTTAGTCCCCCTCTCTAGTCCGGCTTCAGCCGTTTTAATGGCCATAGTAGTGGAATTTATACACTTTTACCTGTATAAGGAGTGTTTGCCATGCCTTATCCAGCTATTTGCCATAAAGTTGCTGTACAATTCTTAATTGTAGCGACTTAGGCGCTACTATAGAGTATTATGTATCTGCTGTAGATACAGCATTACAAAGGATGTCATTAACTGTACTCAACAGCTTAAGCCTATACAAGTATACAATATACAACTTAAGGCGTTTCAAAAGAAGTTAATAACTCTGTTCTAACGCCTTTAACTACAAAAACATTCTACAAGATCTCAGAGCGCTACAAAAGTTACTTATACCTCCTCTTTACATCTAATGCCTGTACAATAACTCTATAATATGACTTTGTATCTCCTTTGGGGATTATTTTACCGCTCTACGACCATTGTACCGCACGTCTGTTAAAGCGCTTTTAAATACGCTACTGTACAACTTAAGAAGTATAATAAACCCTTTGAACGGCTGTTATACAACCTTCAGGTGGTACAGAAGCAATTTAAGCAGCTTGCGTGTTTGTTGGGCGGTGGCGGGTGCGCTCGCAAAATATCAAACATATGGATATGTACAAGCCCGCGCCCGCCACCGCGCCAGGCGTTCAACGTGAACAAGCACTTAGTTTCAGTTAGATTAACAAAGAAACTATGTACAAAATCATAAAATGCATCTTAGAGACAGTTTCACCGGTCCCATTTAATTTTAAACGAGATCAGAGTAGTTTTTGGGCAATGTCTGATCATGTGTATTTCATTAACTTCTATTGATGAAGACATTTTTAACCGACTTCAAAATTATTTGACTGAAAACTATTTTAATTGGAATTACCATAATAAGGTTGTATTAACACTGTAATGGTGTTGGCCTCCAAGGCCCCATGAAGTTATCGGATCACGATTACTACGTGATTTGTCTTATCCATCTCAACACATGTGTACTGTGATCAGGCACTCCGGACTGCGAGGACCTATCCGACGAGCCAGCGACGTGCGGCGCGGTGCAGTGCGCCAACAACTACTTCCGCTGCGACAACGGCCGCTGCGTGTTCAAGGCGTACGTGTGCGACGGCAACGACGACTGCGGCGACGGCTCCGATGAAGGACTACAGCACGCTTGCAAGCCGCCGCCGTTCAGGTCAGACATCATCATTGATGAGAATATTGCTCTCACCTTTGGGACGGCTCCGCAAAGTACCTTCTCGATGCCTTGGACAGATTGCAGCGCCGCGCTGTGCGTATTATCGGCAATGCAGAGGTCACTAACACTCTCGAGCCTTTGCAATTGCGTTGAGATATTGCGTCATTTAGCGTTTTTTACCGTCTATACCATGGCAAGTGCTCTGAAGAACTCTTTGACCGCATCCCTCCTTCTCCCTTCCTCCATAGGAGTACGCGCGATGCTCTCCGGCGTCACCAATTTAGAGTTTCCGATATTCCATCACGCACAAAATTCGGTGACTCGTTTCTTTGTCGCACCACTAAACAATGGAATAGTCTACAGCGCATGTATTCCTTCCTTCCTATGACATAGGGTCCTTCAAACGAGGCGTGAAGAGGCACTTTGTGGACCGGCAGAGTGAGGGTGACTGATGCTCCAGTTGTCCTCGCGTTTGGACTTCACTTCCACTTAACATCAAATGGAGTAGGGTCAATAGCCGGGCTAAGTATAAAAAATTAATCTATCGTCCGGCCGAAAGTGAGATTATGATCGAAGCCGAAAGTTTCGTTTAGGCATTACCTTCGACCGAAGCTGAAGTTTCGGTTTTACTTAGGAATTCCTCAAGGGCTTCACAAGGGTTAGTTAGTTATTGTAAAATCAAACTGTAGGAATTCGCAGGCAAGTCGAACAACTGGCTAACTTCTTATCTATGCTAACTCTTTCGCTAGCAGAGATGTGTAACCACACACATCTCTGCAATAAGAAGTAGACTATAAAAACACAATTTTAATATAATAAAAATAAAATTCATGTTCACAGGTGTCCGTATGGTGAATGGCAATGCCCTGGTGTCACCGGCCGCTGCGTCAATCTGACTCAAGTGTGCGACAACAAGTTCGACTGCCCCAATGGAGCTGATGAAGGTAAATACTGATAACTTAGAAGTTTCCTGACAAATGGAGAAGGAAACCTGATAAACCCAATGTTATTTGAATGTGCACTTGTGTCCTTTGGCACCCTCACTCCCCAAACGAAGCACACAAAGTTACTCATAATTATGTCATTTTTCTTTGAGGGTGGTGCTTTCCCGGTTGAGTCGGCCAATTTCGACTGACAGACAAGAACTGAAGTGAAATAAAATAATTTATTCTGCAAATAGACTTTTACACGTCAATCTATTTTTTCCCTACCAGCATTCGACGACAATGGCCTTTTGAGAAGAAGTGCCGCAGGAGACTCAACAGTTTGCATTTTTTTAAAGAATATTAAAAATCACAGGCGCAAGCTGCGACTTGGCGGAATGCTCGCACCAAGCCGGGCTGTGCTCGAACGGCTGCAAGGCGACGCCGGACGGGCCGCTGTGCCTGTGCCCGCCGGGCGAGGAGCTGGACGCGGGCGGCCTCAACTGCCGCGACATCGACGAGTGCGACCCGCCGGGCCTGTGCTCGCAGGTCTGCACCAATACGAAGGGGTCGTATGCTTGCGGATGTGTTGATGGCTACAGGTGAGCTGGACATGTTTTACTCCTTTTCTTTGTTGTGCAATCTTTCGAACAAAGAATTTAAAGGATTAATAAGACCAATATAAGTGTATCCGACCGAGAAGCCTATTGTGTCAGCGATGCTTCCTGATTTAAGTGTCCCTTCAACCGTCGCCGGAAAAGTCGCAATGGCAACAGAAGCTTATGCGGCTTTTTGAAGTGAAAACTTGTTTAGCGGCGTTGTACACTTTTTTTGTAATGGGTAAAAAATGTTAAACTTGCGTCAGGTGTCACGTGACTGATCGAAAATTCGTAAGATGGATACGTGTTTTTTGTTCAAGCGCCATCTATGAATTTGTGCGGGAAAGTAAAAAGTACCAATTTGCGAAATTTTCCTAGTGTACGCTAGCATGGCGAATACTAAAATATTCAAGTTTTCACTTCTGCCGGCACTCCCAGAGTGCAACCCGCCGTTTTTTCTACTAGTTTAGTATGTTCGTCCATATTAACTTATTAATCCTTTTGTTTATATAAAACAACGTAATACTCCAACATCATAATCTAAAACTACTTAAAGAAAAAGAGCTCATACAAATCCATAATTTCTTATCTGTTTTTCGCGCCACATGGCAGCGAATAAAAAACTAACTAGGATGCCGCAGCGGCACAAAATGAGCCTTGACCAGAGATTAACTCCTTTATTATGATATCAAGACATATAATTTCTAAAAATAAGATCGTCTGTAGTAGACCTAGTATAGTATTGACGGAATATTGCATCTTTGACCTATCTCACTCATTCTCAACTATTCCAGACTGACAATGGACAACCACACATGCAAAGCCAACAACCACTCAAGCGCATTCTTAATCATCTCGAACCGGCACTCGATCCTCGTGGCCGACCTCAACGAGCAGGGCCTGGAGCGCGTGCCCATCAACGTGGAGAACGTGGTCGCCACCGCCTCCAACATGCACACGGGCACCATCTTCTGGTCCGACATGAAGCTGAAGAAGATCTCCCGCCTCGACCGCGGCAGTGAACCGCAGGTCATCATCTCCACCGGACTCGATCTCGTCGAAGGACTAGCTTACGATTGGGTCGCCGGAAACATCTACTGGTTAGACAGCAAGCTGAACACGATTGAAGTTGCGAAAGAAGACGGCAGCGCCCGAACTGTCTTACTCAGTGGAAACATAACGCAACCACGAGGAATGTGCCTGGACCCCGCTCCGAATGCGAGATGGCTGTTCTGGACGGACTGGGGGGAGAATCCTCGTATAGAGAGGGTAGGGATGGACGGCACGCAGCGCATGGCCATCATCACGACGAAGATCTACTGGCCCAACGGCCTGACCCTCGACACGGCGACGCAGCGGGTGTACTTCGCCGACTCAAAGCTGGACTTCATCGACTTCTGCTACTACAACGGCACCGGACGGCAGCAGGTGTTGGCTGGAAGTCATTATCTGCTCCACCCGCACTCGCTGACGCTGTTTGAAGACACATTGTATTGGACGGACAGGCAACTCAACAGGGTGTTGTCGGCTCATAAGTTCAAGGTAAGCACGATTAATCGGTAATAAAAAAAATAGAACAGCTATGTTCGATTTTTTTACTTGTGTTAAAAATCAATCAATACAGAAAATCAGATGCTTTTTTAGTTTTTCTATAAAACTTCATCAGCATTATTATTATTGTTGCTGGACAAATGTTTGAATGATTTTATTATGTTTTTTTATGTTTGGCATTTTGCCCTAAGTGTCTTACAGGTATAAATGTTGAATTCTACTACTTTTTTTATGATAGATGCAAAATATGACATTTGATAATAAGTCATCACTTCCGTCAATGATTACCTACGTCCTAAGTAAGATGCGTTGCCTGCCTTTGAAAGAAGGAAGGGGCCAAGGGGCAAAACAGAAAAA
Organism: Mecyna flavalis; assembly: GCA_949319885.1. Classification (NCBI taxonomy): domain Eukaryota; kingdom Metazoa; phylum Arthropoda; class Insecta; order Lepidoptera; family Crambidae; genus Mecyna; species Mecyna flavalis. The sequence continues at coordinate 17,501,306 of OX439439.1, forward strand.
AAATTACCTTTCCATAACCTGGAACCCAGCAGTAACAAATAACACGTCGATTGTTTGTCCAGGGCACGAACCAGACGGTGGTGTCGCACCTGATCTCGCAGCCGCTGTCGATCCACGTGCACCACCCGTCGCTGCAGCCCGCCATCCCCTCCCCCTGCGCCCGCGCACCCTGCGCACAGCTGTGCCTGCTCAGCCCCGACCCCGCCGTGCCCTACTCCTGCATGTGCCAGCCCGGGTTCAAGCTGCTGGCCGATGGGAAGTGTGTCGAGGGTAACTATAAGCATTTAACTGTTTATGTGTGAATATGAAATTAATTCTACCAACAAAAATTTAAGGAATCGACTTCTATTAATTGGGCTGACTCTTGTGATCGAATGACGTGCGCACCCATCACTATTTTGAACAATACCTTGTGATATGATTTTATTAACGAATATTTCATTGTTTATATTGTAAACATTGTTCGCAATAAAAAAATCCAAAAAAAAAACATATTAAAATATACTTACAGCGATTCACCAACTTTTAGAGTTTCTACTTTCTCTTGGAAATATGGTGGCAATAGCTATTTGTCATAAAAAAATAAACAAAATATTTAATAACGTCTTTTTTTATTATTGCAGAGGAATCATCATATCTGATGATCTTGAAGGGATCTCAGATCATCGACATGTCATCGGACGGATCAGGAAGAGCTGGTCAACTTGCATCAGTGGTCGGAATACAAGGTTATTATATCTTTAATTTAGTGACTTATTTATTGAATTACTAAATAATAAGTTTTGTTAATAAATTGATAAGTGTGATCATCAATCCCCATTTGGCAAATGTAATGAACGGTGGTGGGTATTGTATTTCACTACTACGAAACTAATAGACTGTTTATACGATTTACAATTTTTGTTTAAACACGACTTTCAATAAAGACAGTTAATATTTCTTGTCAGATCAAAGTCGAAGTGTGTAGTGTAGCCACAAACTAAATGTCAGTTTTGTTCTGAAGTGCTGAAGAGTATGCCATAATAAACGCAGTCAAAGAGTATGATAAAGATGACGACTAGGTATATTTATTTCATCTAAGACATCCTGAAGTCGAATACTGACTAACAAAGTTTTATTGTTTCCTCTCAGGCGGCGTCCAACTCGACTACGACAGACAAGGCCACACGCTCTACTGGCTGCAATCCCTCTCCGGGGACAGCGAAGACGACGAGAACTGCACAGTATACAGCATGCCGTACGGCGGCGGAGACAAGACGTTATTCCTCGGCGCGGACCCCGGCGTGGTAGGAGCGCCCTCCGCCCTCGCCTTCGACTGGCTCGGACGAAACTTGTATCTCGCTAACCGTGTCGCTAGCAATATCGAGATGGTGAAGGTTGATGGGAAGGTCAAGTACAGGACGATTGTGATGGCGAACGATGGGAGTAAGATGTCGATCGCGAAGCCGAAGGGGCTGTGCCTGGATCCGACTGAAGGGTGAGTAATTGGAATTATATTATAATGCCTCGTATGGGAATAATATAGTGGGACTAGATTAATGTTGATAGATTTGAAACCATTTGATGCGGTAGCTTAAATCATGGGTTCAAATCAGGAGTCGGAACAAAAATTTCTGATTGGTTTTCACGTATAATATTAGGTCACAATCCCGAGTCACCGATGTTAAACAACATTTATATTCCGCATAAGTAAATAGCAAGCTTCAGCCGACGCTCAAAACATCAAAAATGTGAATAATAAATATATAATATCTATCGCAATTCATATAGTAACGAAAACATACGTGTTAAACGCCAGGTATTAAACACTAAACTTTCTTTTCAGAAAAATGTACTGGTCCGACGAAGGTGGATACGGCGTACCAGCGAAGATCGGCAAGGCCAACATGGACGGCACCAACGCGGTGATCCTGGTGGACGCCATCGAGCGGCCCGAGGCCATCACCATCGACGTGGAGCGCAAGATCGTGTACTTCAGCACGCAGTACCCGCCCAGCGTCATCAGCGTCAACACAGACGGGAACGACCGGAAGACCATCCTCACCGAAGAGAACGCCATATCATACCCCAAAGTGGTAGCCGTTCTTGACTCACGACTGTACGTCCTAGATCCACGACACGAGAAGATCATCAAGGCTGACCTTCCTAACGGAGACAATATCAAGACGATAATGGACAACGAGAGCGATCTCAAGTCTCTTACAGTGTACCAGAAGAGGAAGATGATTCACCATCCGTGCACCCTCAACAACGGCGGATGCGAGCAGATTTGTATCCCAAGTGACGGCGGCTCGAGAATCTGTGGATGTTCTATTGGCTACCGCAAAGAAAATGAAGTTAACTGCGTTCCATACAAGACCTTCGCGGTCGTGTCTCAACTGGACCTCATCCGTGGCTACAGTCTTGAAACTAGCGCTGAAGCTATGGTCCCAGTCACTGGTCTCGGTCACCACATTCTCCATGTCGACGTGCACTTTGCTGAAAACTACATCTACTGGGTCGAGTTCAACCGAGGCCAATGGAACGGCATATTCAGAATCAGACCGAACGGCACGGAACTGCAACACATCGTCAAAGACGGAATCGGAAGCAATGGAATCAGGGGTCTGGCTGTCGACTGGGTCGCAGGCAATCTCTACTTCACCAACGTGTTCCCGCATGAGAACTACGTGGAAATGTGCTGGCTGGACGGTTCGAACAGGAAAGTACTAGTCAAGACCACCATGGATGCTCCGAGAGAGTTGGCTGTTAATCCTCTGAAGAGACTGCTCTACTGGATCGACTACGGACAGTACCCGCGTATCGGCAAAGCATACTTGGACGGCTCCAACTGGCAGACTGTCGTCAGTTCGGGTATCTCCAATCCTCGCGATCTAACAATTGACATGTTGACGCACGACGTCTACTGGGTTGACTCCAAACTCGACCAGATCCAGAAGATATCGTACAACGGAGGCAACAGGCAGCTCATCCGCTCCAACTTGCCTAATCCCATGGGCATCGCTATCCACACTGGCAGCGTTTACTGGGTCGACAGAAACTTGCAAACTATTTACAAAGCGTCTAAGCTGCCTGGAAACATGTCTATGCCTGAGAAAGTGCGAACGAACTTGCCGAAACTGAGGGACATCGTCATCTTCGACGTGAACAACCAGCCGACAGATGAAAGCAACCCTTGCAGAAAGTACGGCAATGGCGGCTGCGATCAGCTGTGCTTCAGCTACCCCGCGGAGGCCGGCAAGGGTGACAACTTCCGCTGCGACTGCGCCACCGGACAGCTCGCCAAGAACAACAAGAAGTGTGACGTCGTTGACGAGTACCTCGTCTTCACCACCAGAACTGAAATCCGCGCCGTCAACTTGGACCCTAAATCCACCGGAACTCCGTTCAAGCCCATCGGAAATCTCACGAACGTCGTCGGAGTTGAATTCGACTACGCTGATAACAAACTGTTCTTCACGCAGATCAGGCCATGGGCCAGAATAGCTTGGATGTCCGCCAGCACTCCGGACCCGACAGACGTAAAGAACATCATCAACAAAGGCATAAACCCTGAGGGTATTTCATACGACTGGACCCAGAAGAAGATCTACTGGACCGACAGTTCAAACAACTCCATATACGCAATGAATCTCGACGGATCTGAATTGGTAATGATCGCCAGGGTCGAGAGACCTCGCGCTATCGTGGTCGATCCTTGCAACGGAACCCTGTACTACACCGACTGGGGTCGATTCGGAACTTCGGGTAAGATCTACAGAACCACAATGGCTGGCTCTCTGAAGAAGGCCATTATCGACAAGGACTTGTCGCAACCCAGCGGCCTGACCATAGACTTCGACGACCAAATGCTCTACTGGACCGATGCCGTAAGAGAAAAGATTGAACGGTCGAAACTCGACGGCTCCGAACGAGAGGTCCTGATATCGGCGACGATCTATCCGTTCGCTATAACAGTTTTCGGAAACTATATTTACTGGACTGATCTGCAACTTCGAGGAGTGTACCGCGCCGAGAAGCACACGGGAGCTAACATGATCGAGATGGTAAAACGACTCGATGATTCCCCGCGAGATATTCACGTGTACAGCCCTAGTAGGCAACGGTGCTCAGTCAATCCCTGTAAGATATCGAACGGAGGCTGCGCCCACAGCTGCCACCCCGCGCCCAACAACACGGTGGAGTGCCGCTGCGACGACAACACGAAGCTCGTGAACGAAGGCCGCATGTGCGTCTCGCGCAACATCTCCTGCGACCCCAGCAAGTTCTTCTGCGCCAACGGCAAGTGCATCAGCCGCATGTGGTCGTGCGACGGCGACGACGACTGCGGCGACAACTCCGACGAGGACGCCAACTACTGCGCGTACCACTCGTGCTCGCCCAACGAGTTCCGCTGCAACAACGGCCGGTGCATCTTTAAGTCGTGGACGTGCGACCACGAGAACGACTGCAAGGACGGCTCCGACGAGGAGGGCTGCGCGTACCCGCCCTGTGCGGAAGGCGAGTTCACCTGCCTCAACTCGCGCTGCATCCCGATGACGCAGGTGTGCAACGGCATCAACGACTGCAAGGACAACGTGACCTCCGACGAGACGCACGAGCGCTGCCCGCGGAACACCACGTGCCCCGCCAACCACCTCAAGTGCGAGAAGACGAACATCTGCGTCGAGCCGTACTGGCTGTGCGACGGCGACAACGACTGCGGCGACAACTCCGACGAGGACCCGCTACATTGCGCGCAACGCACGTGTCCGCAGAACAGCTTCCGCTGCCCCAACCACCGGTGCATCCCCGCCACATGGTACTGCGACGGCGACGACGACTGCGGCGACGGCGCCGACGAGCCGCCGGAGTACTGCCGCTCCGAGGGCCGCACCTGCTTCGGCGACCTCTTCACCTGCGACAACGGGAACTGCATCCCGCGCATCTACATCTGCGACGGCGACAACGACTGCCTCGACAACAGCGACGAGGACGACCGCCACCAGTGCAACGAGCGCAAGTGCGACGCCGAGACCGAGTACACCTGCGAGGAGAACAAGTTCTGGGGCCGCGCGCAGTGCATCCCGCGCAAGTGGCTGTGCGACGGCGATCCGGACTGCATCGACGGCGCCGACGAGAATGCAACGCTGCACCACTGCGCCGCGCCCGCCCCCTGTGCACCCGACCAGTTCCAGTGCACCAACGGCCGGTGTATCAACGAAGGCTGGCTCTGCGACCACGACAACGACTGCGGCGACGGCTCCGACGAGGGCAAGCGCTGCAACACGCTCTACAAGCAGTGCACCGACCAGGAGTTCAAGTGCCAGAACTTCAAGTGCATCCGCAATCACTTCCGCTGCGACGGCGAGGACGACTGCGGCGACCGCTCGGACGAGGTCGGGTGCGTGAAGGAAAACAAGACGTGTCCGGCTAACCAGTTCAAGTGTAATAACGATCAGTGCATCGACCAGCGGCTCGTGTGTAACAAGGTGCCGGACTGCTCGGACGAGTCGGACGAGCCGGCGCACTGCAACGTGGACGAGTGCGCCAAGCTGGAAGTGAACCAGTGTGGGCACAAGTGCGTGGACACTCTTACGGGGTACTACTGCGACTGTAACCAGGGCTACAAACTGCTGGCGGACGGGAAAGCATGCGCCGATGTGGACGAGTGCCTCGAGACGCCGGGCGTGTGCTCCCAGTACTGCTCCAACACCCCCGGTTCCTACTACTGCAAGTGCAACGACCAGTACTACGAGCGCGAGGCCGACGAGCGCACCTGCAAGCGCAAGGACAACACCACGGCCTGGGTCATCTTCACCAACAAGTACTACGTGCGGAACATGTCCACCGACGCTGCGCTCTACAATCTAGTGCACCAGGACCTTATGAACGTCGTCGCGATTGACTTTGACATTAAAGAGCACATGATGTACTTCGCTGATGTATCCGCTAAGACCATCTACCGGTCGGACTATACAGACCCGACCCCGACCCGGGAAGTTGTAATCAGGCACGATTCCCACGGTTTGGAAGGTATCGCTGTGGACTGGATCGGAAGGAAACTTTATTGGCTCGATAGACATTCGAAGAACTTGGACGTGTCCGAACTTGACGGAACGAGAAGAAAAACTCTCAAGACGGGCATCGCTGACCCGCGCGCCATCGTCGTTCACCCAGGAATCGGATACTTGTACTTCACGTCTTGGCATCTTCAGGCTTACATCGGCAGAATGGGCATGGACGGCTCCAACTTCTCCGTCATCCTCAACTGGGAGCAAGACATCGCCTGGCCGAACGCGTTGACCATCGACTACTTCACGGACCGCATCTACTGGGCCGATGCTCATTTGGACTACATCGGCTCGGCTGACTTGTTTGGAAGACATAGACACGTCGTTCTATCAGGCAGTAAAGTACCACACGTCTTCGCCATCAGCCTCTTCGACGACGAAATCTACTGGACCGATTGGAACTTGAAAGCGATAAGCAAGGCAAACAAGCATTCCGGTGAAAACTTAAAGATTCTTCGAAACACGACTCACAGACCTTACGACATCCATGTTGTACACCCGCTGAGACAGCTCCCGTATCCGAACCCCTGCGGAGACAACAACGGCGGATGCTCTCACCTCTGTCTGATCGCGCCTCCTCACGAGTCCAGCTACTTGAACATCGAAGGCTACGGCGAGGAGGGAGCCACCACTTACAAGTGCGCTTGCCCCAACCAGTTCTACCTCGCGAGAGACATGAAGACGTGTATAGCGAACTGCACGGACGGACAGCACCAGTGCAACGGACGAGACGAGAAGTGCGTGCCTTGGTTCTGGAAGTGCGATGGCGAGAAGGACTGCTTAGACGGATCTGACGAACCTGATACTTGCCCGGTCCGACACTGCCGAGCTGGATCATTCCAATGCAAGAACACCAACTGCACCCCAGCTGCTACCATCTGCGACGGAACTGACGACTGCGGTGACGGCTCCGACGAGGCCCAGTGCGCCCACGAGTGTCCGCTCCTCGAATTCAAGTGCAAGTCGAGTGGCCGCTGTATTCTGGACAGCTGGAAGTGCGACGGCGATGCGGACTGCAAAGACCACAGTGACGAGGATCCGGCCATGTGTCATAACAGACCTTGCAATCCCGACTCGGAATTCTCCTGCAAGAATGGAAGGTGCATTCCCAAGTTATGGATGTGCGACTTCGACAACGATTGCGGCGACGACTCGGACGAGCCGGCGTACATGTGCCGGCAGAAGAACTGCACCACCGGCTGGAGACGCTGCCCCGGTCTGTCCAACTATAGATGCATACCGAAGTGGCTGTTCTGCGACGGCAAAGACGACTGCCGCGACGGCTCCGACGAACTACCCGAGAACTGCCCCACCTGCAACTCGGAGACTGATTTCACGTGCGACAACATGCGCTGCATCCCGAAGCAGTGGCTATGCGACTTCACGGACGACTGCGGCGATGGCAGTGACGAGGCGGAAGCGGTGTGCCAGCACAAGTACCGCGAGTGTTCAGAGTCCGAGTTCAAGTGCGGTAATGGGAAGTGCATCTCGTCCCGCTGGCGCTGCGACCACGAGGACGACTGCGGCGACAACTCGGACGAGATGGAGTGCGGCGGGTTCAAGTGCAAGAACGGCACGTTCCAGTGCAAGTCGGGTCACTGCATCGCGGCCTACTTCCGCTGCGACGGCGACAGGGACTGCCGCGACTTGTCAGACGAGATCGGATGTCCTCCGCGGTATCCCGGCGGCAGATATTGTCCGGATAGCAGGTGAGACTATTGTTGTTTTTTTTATTCGTTAACCTCTTTTATGAAAGAACGCCTATTGACTAACGTAACTTACTTGTTATTGCAGATTCCAATGCGCGAACAACCTGTGCGTGTCGCAACTGGACCTGTGCGACGGCACGGACGACTGCGGCGACGGCAGCGACGAGGCGCCCGCCATCTGCACCAACTTCAACTGCGACACGCTGCGCCGCTTCCACTGCGACAACCACCGCTGTGTGCCCAGGTACATATTAACAACCTGTGCGTGTCGCAACTGGACCTGTGCGACGGCACGGACGACTGCGGCGACGGCAGCGACGAGGCGCCCGCCATCTGCACCAACTTCAACTGCGACACGCTGCGCCGCTTCCACTGCGACAACCACCGCTGTGTGCCCAGGTACATATTAACAACCTGTGCGTGTCGCAACTGGACCTGTGCGACGGCACGGACGACTGCGGCGACGGCAGCGACGAGGCGCCCGCCATCTGCACCAACTTCAACTGCGACACGCTGCGCCGCTTCCACTGCGACAACCACCGCTGTGTGCCCAGGTACATATTAACAACCTGTGCGTGTCGCAACTGGACCTGTGCGACGGCACGGACGACTGCGGCGACGGCAGCGACGAGGCGCCCGCCATCTGCACCAACTTCAACTGCGACACGCTGCGCCGCTTCCACTGCGACAACCACCGCTGTGTGCTCAGGTACATAATACTTACTACTTACTCCGATGGCTCAGCGACCCAAAGTGTGTCTTGGCCTCCGATACAATATTCCGCCACTTGCCACGATCCCGCGCAGTTGCACGCCAGTCGTTGGCTTTCAACTCGCAGAGATCCGCCTGCACAACATCAGCCCAGCGATATCTGGGCCGGCCGACAGGGCGCCTTCCAGTTGGTCGACCCAGATAAGCTTTCTTCACACTACGGTCTTCTTCCATTCTTTCCGTGTGGCCAAGCCATCGGAGTCTGTGAGCTTTGGTCTCGCCTATGATGTTGGGCTCAGCCACGAGCTTTTCGATTTCGGCATTTTTTAAGATCCTCATGCTCCCATCGGTTCTTGGTACTAAACCAAGGATTTTCCGGAGGATCTTCCTCTCAGTAGTCAGGAGCCTGTGTTCTTCTTTGAGTGTTAGAGTCCATGCCTCACATCCGTACATAAGAATGGGTCGTATTATAGTTTTGTAGATGCGGATCTTCGAGCATCTACGTAGAAGCCTGGACACCAACACTTTATGTAAAGCAGCGCTACACCGCAAGGCATTCTGAATACGAATCTCTATTTCCTCTTCCCTGGTACTAGTATCCGTGATTGTGCAGCCCAGATATTTAAATTTCGCCACTCCCTTGTAGACAACATCTCCAACATGCAGGTCTTTCCTTCTAATACGAGTGTTTTTATACCGTTTCATGTGGAGATATTCAGTTTTTTCGTGGTTGATGGTAAGGCCAACTTTCCGCGCCTCTGCCTCTAGAGTTCTCACAGACTCTTTCACTTCATCACTGCTTTTGCCTAGCAAGGCCAGGTCATCAGCGTACCCTATCACCTTATGCCTTCCGTTCAGTTCTAGCCCAATATCTAGTTCGAGTACTTTTTTAATGACGTACTCAAGAACTAGATTAAAAAGCATAGGCGACAGGGCATCACCCTGTTTTAGTCCAGTGATTACCTCGAATTCATCCGTGAGTTCCCCTCCAACGCGTACTTTCATCCTACTAACATTAGTGGCCACTTTGACCATGTCGACCAACTTCCGAGGTATGTTAAAACTCCTAAGAATAGCGTATAGGGCGTCCCGATCGATGCTATCATAAGCCTTTCTAAAGTCTACAAACAGGGAGTGGATGTCTTGGGGGCCGTCCATTAATCACGTGAGGTCGTTTTTCTCATTTTTTGACCCCCCCCTCCCCCCTGGTGATATTTGGTGAGGTTTGGGACCAACCCCTCCTGCCCCCCTCTGGATCACGTGTATTTTTTTGGAAGTCTATGTAAAGGCAATTTTTTTACTGGAAAAAAATATTTAAAAAATGGCGTTTTGATTCGAAAAACATTTATATGTATTTGTAATAAAATTAATGAATAATTAATTAATGTTGTCTTCGTCCCACGGAGTGGCAAGACTTTCATTTAAGGTTACAACTGGTAAAGCTTCTTCTTCACTGGCAGTTGTTATTGGCTGAGAGGTTTGTGACATATTAACTTCGGTTTCGTCAAGCCACTCGGCACCATCATCCTCGCGCACTACGCAGAGAACCTCCCTCCCTCGTAGCGTGAGGATACGCGTGGGCCGAACAGTTTCAGTGTCGTGGGCAGTATGGTGCCCATGGCACTCTTTTGCTCTTTTTTTAGTGCAGAAGTACTGCCCACACTGCTGACATATTCTTTCCACAAGAAGCTTACAATCCTTCTGCAGGCTAGGGCAATACAGGTCATAAGGCATTCTCATGAAACCTTCATGCGTTGGGGCAATTAAAAGTCATTTCGGTTCAGAAATAGCGCTTTTTGACAAAAAATAAATAAAATTAATACACGTGATGTCTAACGAGACCCCCCCTCCCCCCTCGTGATGTTTCGTGATGTTTTCCGTACCCCCTCCCCCCCCTTTTGAGCCTCACGTGATTAATGGACGGCCCCTTGTGCGAATTCCTATTTCTTCTCCATGAGCTGTTTTATGAGAAAAATCTGGTCCATTGTACTGCGATTATGCCTAAAACCACACTGATAATCGCTTAAGATCTTTTCCGTGTACGGTTCTAGTCTCCTCAACAATACATATGAGAGAATTTTGTAGGCCGTAGGAAGTAAGGCTATGCCGCGGTAGTTTGTGCATCTCTTTTTACAGCCCTTTTTATGAATGGGGCAGATCACCCCCATACACCACGCCTTTGGTTGCAACTGTTTTTCCCAAACCATCAATATCATCTCATAAAGATGAGACTGTGTAGTCCCACCTCCGTATTTCCATACCTCAGAGGGAATGCCATCAATGCCTGGGGCTTTGTTATTTTTCAGCTTCATTATGGCTCCTCGAACCTCTTGGAAGGTGGGCGGCTCTATTTCTTCGTGGTTGTCGTCGGTGGATTGGGTCAGGCGTTGTTCAATGACTGGACAGTTAAGAAGCTTTCGAAAGTAGTCATGCCACATCTTTTTAATTTCGGCTTTTTCAGTAACTAGATTACCATTATCATTTTCAAGTACCTCAACTTTGGGTTGGTAGCCTTTCTTAAAAGATTTCACTTCCTGGTAAAACTTTCTTGTTGCGTTTGCTCTAATTAGTGTTTCCATTTCTCGCACTTGATTATCCAGATGTTGCCTTTTTGTTTGCTTTATAACCTGCCTTGCTCGTAGCCTCGTTTCCCTGTACTTTATATTTTGTACTTTTATATTTCTTTCTCTCTCCAACTACGTTATTGCATTCCTCATTCCACCACTTTCTCCCTTTCTTTTTCTTCTTCCGTCCAAGAACTTTTAACGCCACTCTTTTAGTGGTTAGCTTAATAGCCTCCCATTTTTGGTCCACATCGCCATCAGTAGCCAACTCTTTAAAACTATTTTTTAATTCTAATTGGAACTTATGCTTAATTTCTTCGGTTTTCGGTTTCGGGTAGTTACTAAACCGATACAATATAGAAAACAATATAGAAAACAGGTACATAATAACTTATTTTAAAAGACCAAGTCCGTCAACCACGGTCTGTCGAGCGTAATATGTCGCTATTTTTAAAAGAGGAGCAGTTTGGTAAGTATTATGCGGCATGTTACTTAATTGATGACTGTAAAAGGATGCAAATAATAGAGTTGCAAACGAATACAAAACCTTTTCCTTTTAAAAAAAGCATGTCATTGTGTTTTCATTTGGTTTTCATACATATTACACTGGCCACTGATTTACAGCCAAGTATAATAATTCAGTCTCATGTAATAAAAGCTTACGAGGCATTTAGTCCTTTTGATCTATAAAGTAATGGCCACCATAAATTGAACCTTATGAAATGTTCAAAAAGCGATGATTTTTTTCAATTGTTATGTCATCGGGCCCTGCTTTTAAAACAATGTCGATGCAGTCATAGTCACTATTGCAGCCTTATCTCATTCTGTTGAATGCTTTTCTTCCAGCATTTATTGAAACTTTGAGGAAGTTTTTGATCATTTTTGTGCTAACATTTCTTAAGCCCCATATTCCGTTGTGTGCAGGTACCAAGTATGCGACGGCGTAGACAACTGCGGCGACGGGTCGGACGAGAACAACATGACGCTGTGCGCTGCGCGCGCGCGGCCGTGCGACCCGTACGCGCAGTTCCAGTGCGCCAACAAGCGCTGCGTGGACCGCGCCGCGCTCTGCGACCTCAAGGACGACTGCGGCGACAGCTCCGACGAGCTGGGCTGCCACCAGACTCATACCTGCACCTATCTCGACAAGGGTACGTGGTTAACTCTTACACTCCAAGTTGCAAGTTTATATTATATGCTAACAAACCGCGAGAGCGTTTTTTACATATCAGCGAAGGATAAAACTCAGTACCTTTAAATAATATAAGATACGAGACATCACACGAGCGAAAGAGATAGGATCATGCTGCTTGTCAGTCGATATAGACACCGGTTCAACTGGGGATGTACCACCCTCACACAGAAGATCGACCTATGAATAATAGCATGTTATAGCTATCTGTTTGGTGAGTGAGAGTGCAGGGGACCCTCCTTCCCACCCCCTCTCTTTCCTTCTTCCTATCCCTATTATATAAACCAAACAACAAACCCTCCTTTTCCTTCCTTCCTTTTACCTTCCCCTTCCTTCCAAATTCTTTCAAAGGTGGGCAACGCATCTTAAACGTAATTGCAGGTGTGATCATTAAATTTATTATTAGGTGTTCGCGCACATACTCGTTTTGCTTCCCCTCTTTCATTAAAAAAATGTCATTTTACGTATGGAATGACATAGCAAAAGTTACTATTCTTCTTTACAGGGCATCAATAATATCTGATACATTTTAAATAAAATAATACAATAAACTAACTTGTAACATATCATCCATGTACATTCCCAGGCGGCTGCGAGCACTTCTGCACGAACCTGACGACAGGCGGAGTGGGCGGCGGCGGGTACATCTGCACGTGCTTCCAGGGCTGGATCATCTCGCCCGCGGACCCCAAGCGCTGCGTCGACGTCGACGAGTGCGCCGAGGGGCTGCACCACTGCTCGCAGCTCTGCAACAACTTGAATGGCAGCTATGGATGCGACTGTAGGGAAGGATTCAGGTGAGATTCACTCGTCAGCTTTCACCATAAGAATGAAAATCAAAATGTTTTTCAAAAATGCGCTTATGAATCGTCAAGTGTCAATGCTACAGACTGAATCCACTAGAAAACCTAAGGAATATTGCTGTGTATCGAGAAGATCCAACAAATAGCTACATTGCACTCTTTTATCGCCAAAACTATACCGTCACCAAACAGAATAATATCATACTTTTTTAAAAAGATCTCAGGTCGCGTAAGTTTTGTTAGGTGGTTTTTAAAAATTTACATTCTTTGTAATGTAAGAAAGTATGCAGCTTATTAACTATTTTAATAATAATAATAATATAATAATATATTTATTTCCATAAAAACATTTCCTAAATTTAATTTTTACGGGTCCTCACACTAGCTAAGCCTGTCCTGTTGGGATAAATTTACGGTTTACAGTTATGAAATTTCGGCACAAGTACAGCAAAAACTAACACGTATGATTATGATGACAAGTAGTAAATAATAGTAACAAATAATAACTAATATAATAGCACTAGGCTATAAGAAGCACCCTAATATTGACTATCTATCACTATCATAGACAATTTTTTTTTGCAGTTTGGTAACTTATTACTTATCTAAATTAGTCGCTGGAGCCAAAATCCCACGAAAAACCATTACTTTATTAACTCGATGAACCCACTAACCTTGTACATGTGCATTCCAGACTGGCAGACAGCCTATCCGGCGTGTGCAAAGCGATAGAGAACGAGGTGATCCTGATGTTCGCGAACGGGCCCGAGATCCGCGCCTTCGTGCAGGACAAGAACGACGAGTTCGACGTTATCACCTCCGAGAAGCGCATCGAGGCCATCGACTACGACCCCAAGAGGGAGATGGTCTTCTGGGCGGATAGCTACGGTATGGGCACTAACATTTGCTTTACAAAGGTTAATTTTTACATCAGCTGTAAAGCAAAATTATACATGTCTTTAAAAAACCGGACATACTTGTTTAACAACAAGTAGTACAATAAAATAGTACAAAACACTTCGAGTTTTGAACTGATCTTCCTTGTTTCTGTAAAATATATCAGACGACTTGCAGCAAGCTCACCCGACGTTCAAACAATGATTTTTGCTGATCCTTGGACGAGTAATTATAAAATTACTCCTATAAAAACATATGGCATTATATACACTTTTGAATAAATCTTATTTTTTTCTTTTAGAAAAAACAATCAAACGGTCCTACATGATCAACGCTCTAGAAGGCAAAGTGAAGAGCGGCTTCGCTCAAGATCTGAACATGAAGGGCAACTCCAAACCGACTGCCTTAGCCGTCGACTACATGGGCGACAACATCTACTGGACAGAAACTGACCGAACCGGCTCCAAACCACGAGGACGTGTCATGGTCGCCAGAACCGACGGCAGATATAGACGAGCTTTAGTATCCGCTGGCATTGAAAGCCCGACGTCATTAGTTCTCGATCCTCAAATGGGTCGCATGTTCTGGGCGGATGCTGGCTCGGCTCCGAAGATCGAGATCGCGTGGATGGACGGGTCGAAGCGAAGACCAGTGGTGACGGAGAACATCCGGCACCCGACCGGTCTGGCCATCGACCAGGCGATGGAGCACGCCATCTACTGGGCGGACACGAAGCTGAACACGATCGAGTCGATGCGGCACGACGGCTCGCGGCGGCGCGTGGTGCTTCAGGGCGAGCTGCTCAAGCACCCATTGTCCCTGGACGTGTTCGAGTCCTCGCTGTACTGGGTCACGAGAGATACCGGCGAGCTCGTGCGACAGGACAAGTTCGGGAGGGGAGTGCCCTTCGTCATCTCGAAGGATCTAGTCAACCCATCGGCTGTGAAAGGTTGGTCCTTCTTACTTATACTTAACGTTTGTATTTTTATACGCTAATGATAATAACAGTAAATAGAAAGACAATAGTTTACATCGTTGATCTAGTTCATGATAATAAGATTCTAGGGGTCAACTTTAAGAATAGTAAAATTCGGTTACCTTCATTTATAAGCTACTTAGCCGATTAGTAACATTGTAACGATTAGCTTGAAACATTGCTCAATGTACCACCACTTTGAAAGTCTTCTTTGATTTCAAGTATGTTATTGATTTTTACAACAAGGCTAAGCTCATATGACCGCGCGCGAAGCCGCGCGTCGCCGCGCTATTGGAGCATTCACATGACGGCATATGTACGGGAACGTGCCGCGAGTAGACGCGCGGTACCGCGTGATAATGTAGACGATATTATACCGTTTACTTTGATCTTGTACCGCGCGGTTAGTAGTTCTGCGCGGTCATATGAACTTAGCCCAATTTGCTTTAGTTCTTTAGAGGGCGGGGGGGATTTCCTAAAACGTTACTTCTTTTCGTAGTCGTTAGCTTCTTCTGGCTTTAGTATGGTCTCCAGAATCAGACTACGCAGGCGGTTAAAACAAGTATTAAAGAGTATAAACTACGGTGTCTTGTGCTTGCAGTGTACCACCCGCGTCGCTACAACACGTCGCTGGCGGGCGGCGGCGCGTGCGCGCGCGCGGCGTGCTCGCACCTGTGCCTGGGCGTGCCGGGCGGCCGCCGCTGCGCCTGTCCTGACGCTGCGCCGCAGCCTAAGCGCCTCACGCACGAGTTGGCTTGCGACGCCGGTACGTATACACACCACCACTGCAGTTTTACGTTTATTTTTGCAGGGTAGAATGCATCATAACTGCAGGCAACAAGACCTTTAATAAGGACAAGCCCATGTTTGACCAAACCACTTTCTATGTAGAAACAATTATACTAAAACGTGACTAAAACTAACTTTTAGAGGAGACACTTTTAAATTGTGAGACAAGTTCCAAATAACAATAAAGGTGCCTTTTTTATTTATTAAAGGTGCTTACAAATTAAATGCCATCTAAGCCCCTAACAAAATACAGCGTGGGGGTGACTGGCCGCAGGGATTGATTTCCTGATTCATGAAACACAATTTTATATATATAACATTTATCTAACCTGTCCTGTGTGTCTAGCGGTGGAGCCCGAGCGTCCCCTGCCCCGCGCATGTCCGTGCGAGAACGGCGGCACGTGCGTGGAGCGCGACGGCGCCGTGGCGTGCGAGTGCGGCGCCGGCCTGTCCGGTCCCGCGTGCGCCGCGCCGGCGCCGGTGAGCGCGGCGCGCGCGGCGGCGGCGGCGGCCGTCATCGTGCCTGTGCTGCTCGTGCTTGTACTCGTGCTGGGAGCTGCGGCCGCCTGGTTCGTCGTGAGGAAGCGGCCCTTGTGAGTACCCAAACACTTATCATACCAATCCGTCCTTACATTAATTTTAGTTGGCATTTCAATAGCCGCTTCCAATTACTTTTTACCATAAAGTTTGTTTTTTTTAAACAATTCTTTCTCCTCCACTTTCATTTAAACATAATAATTATTATGTACCAACAATCACCAACTTCCTAATTAAAATATTCTTTCCACCGTTACAGCGGCAAGGGCGGCGGCCTCGGCAGCCTAGCATCATCACAGAGCGTGTCGTTCCGGCAAGGGTCGAACGTGGAGTTCGGCGGCGTGGGCGGCGAGCCGGCCTACACGCTGGAGGACACGGCGCGCAAGGGCCGCGACTTCAGCAACCCCATGTACGACGCGGTCACCCGGGCGGTCGCCGCCGGCGAGCCCGAGCCGCCTTTGCGTAAGTTTTCATTACTGTCAATATTGTATTATCAATAAGCTGAAGAGATCTTTGGCAAGTTAGTTATAATATGTCCTTTATTGCGAAGGGAAAACTACTTGTACTCCGTAAATGCAAGCTAGCGACCCTCGTGGCTGTGGACTTAAGACGTTCGTTCTATTACCCATGACTCTTCCAGTTTTCCTTTTTCGAAACAGGGACGAGCTGTTACTCGCCTTACGGCGATCGACCAGTCTATCCCCCCCCCCCCTTTCCAAGTCAGCCTAAAATGACAATTAATAGGATTAACTAAGATTTTCTGTGAATTCATAAGTTGACTGGATCAATTTAGTCCGTATGATCCGACTTCATCATTATCAGCTAAAAGACGTCTATTACTGGACATAGGATCTTTCCACAAAGATCTCAAAACTGGTCGGTGGTTCGACTTGCTATCTAGCTAGAGTACACCAGCACACTTAAATTGTTTTTTATTCTTGCAGAAAATTCCAATTTTCAGATAGGATAATAATAAAAATGTAGAGCGATTATGACAAAGCAGACCAGTCATTATCATCTAATTTAAGAGCATCGCTCTTGTCGGTTGAGGCTTTCCACTTCTCTCTAGACTCTGCCAGCTTTTCAAGTTCCCCAATGAGACGAGTAACGGTTCGGTAATATTTCAGCGGGCATCTACGAAGTCCCAGACGAGCTGAAGGAGAAAGTAGTGTCGGCGGTGATCTCGCCGTCGTCGACGGAGACGCGCACCATCAAGGGCGCGGGCGCTCCGCGAGCATTGGACCCGGCGCTGGACACGGGCGCCGACACGCAGCAGCTGGTGCACGAGGACCACGACTGCTAGCGGCCGCCGCGCGCGCTGCGTCTCGCCCGCGCGCACCGCCCGCTGCTAGCCCGCCTCGCCTGCCGAGCGCGCCGAGCGAGCGGGCCCAAACCCATCTGGGTCGTAGATTAAGAGCGTTTGTCCACCGCCGCCGTCACCGGGAACGAAATGACGGCGCCGAGGTAGCGATACATACATATACTACAGTCGTTTGTCCACCGCACGCCCGCGACCCGAGCGCCGTCATCTTGAAGTTGGTCAGAAAGAAATTCGGTTCTCGGTGACGGCCCGGCGACGGCGGCGGTGGACAAACGCTCGAAGTCAACATTTTTGCCTCCGTTCTATACGTGACAACGTGGCTCGCAATTTGGTAGGCATCGAAAGGTAGCAGATACGTAAAATTGACTGCGAGCCGATTTCTCTAAGTATGGGAAAATTGGCCCGTTTTTAATGTTAAGGGTAGGTTTAGAAGTCGAGGTGCAGTACTTTTTGTAGACCAGGGGCATTTTGATTTATAAAGTAAAGATTAAATTGTAGGTGGCTTTGCCTCGAATTACATCGATAAATGTGGGTTTAATCGGTAAACTTTTATTCGCTAAGTCCCCCTGGCAAGTTTCCGCATCGAGATCCCTAAAATTTTGAATCTCGTTCTCCTCGATGTTAGCGCTAGTAGTAGTATTAAGTTTACAAATATATTTTTATCACACATTTAGCGGAGACAAAAATCCTGACTGAATCCGGCTCGAGAGTCGAAGGCCGAAGGTTGACGATATTTACGAAACCTTCGTTTCATTACGTAATACTAGCCTCTAGTAAACGACTGTAATACTTGTCCCGCGTTAGACGTGCTCAATGTAACATTCCACTATTTTTAAACGATTAAATTATTATTACCGCCGTTTATACGAGGTGAAACTTTTATGGGCTGAGCCCTCTGTAACGATCTCTCCGCTCGTTGATGCCCTCGGATCTTTCTATTCTTTCTCTCACTTTTACATAAGATTTCACACGTTCCTCCTTACTCAGGATAAAATAGAAAAATGTTTGAAAAATCTCAAAAATACGATCTCATGGAGTCTCAAAAATACTTAACATTTTCTTTAAATTGTGCATGTGAGTTTCAACATTTATGTATACACGAGACTTTTCAAATATTTTTTTTCTTCTCTCTCCCGTCCGTCGCCTCGACACCGTACTTACTTCCGAGGACGTCAACGTGCGCCGAGCCACTTGTTATTTCGGACCGAAGAGAACCATATCAACGCGTGATATTGTCCGTTTATGGAACGTTATGTATATAGAGAGATTTATAAATTTTTAAACTTAGAGACTAAAATTTACATTCCGACTTCGTTTGAGACTAACGACTTATATTTGTTATACATTTTATCGTTTACATCGCTCGTGTCCGTGCGCCGTACCGTGTTGTGTTGCTCGCCGAGGCACCTGGCCTGGGTGTGATGACGTAGTACATAATTAAGTAACATAGGAATTGTTGTTCGGGGCGAGCGCTCGCTCGCCGCTCTTTAGTACGGTTTTGAATTCGTTCGACAATAAGCAATATACTATTATAGAAAGATAATTTATTTATTTCGGTTTAAGACTATGTAAAATATAGCCGTGTTGTGTTTTATAATTGTCTATGGTAAAATTTATTAGTACTTTGTGGGGCTCACTGACAATTTGCCATAAATGTGTGAGATAATGTTTCTGTTGTTAATTTTTAATTATTAATGATATTATCATCAGTTCGTTAATCGAGACTCGAGTTGTACATACTGTTAGTTCAGACCTTATTCTTGTGATGTACATTATTGTAGGCGAAAATATATATATTGTATATTCAAATTGAACTATAAATATGTATAAATGATAGACAAAGATTTCTTTATGAAAGCATCACACTAATCTATTTAAGAAATTACATATATCTACAGACATACTTGTATGAGAATTGATATATTGTAAAAAGGTAAAAATCTGTCAATATTAAGAATAATATAATATGAATAAGGAGATGAAATATTTTTGTATTGGGATTATAATAGTTATTATTAGACAATTGTCTGACCTTAGTTGAAAATATTGTGTAAAAATAAATGAACGATGAAATCAATTACTGGTTATTTTATTTCTACCATGATTACAATCTTAAAACGTTACAAATTATTAATGTTTGTATCATGCTTAGA
Organism: Mecyna flavalis; assembly: GCA_949319885.1. Lineage (NCBI taxonomy): Eukaryota > Metazoa > Arthropoda > Insecta > Lepidoptera > Crambidae > Mecyna > Mecyna flavalis. Next base: position 17,521,011 of record OX439439.1, read on the forward strand.
TTAAAACTTTAATCTAAGGTATCATGCGTTGGCCCAGTGATGTGCAATGTATTTTTACTCCTGACGCGAGGAATTAATTGAGAGAGGACTTCAGAATCAATTTAAGTAATAGGTTGTATTATTTTTTCGTTTATTCCGACTAGTCCGATTCACCTCAAAAGGAAAAAACGGAGCCCTCCCGAAATGTAAGGGAAGTGAAAAAAAGAATTCCCGTTCGTCCCACTGATGGGACAAACTTGGTGGGACGAACGGGAATTAACCCACCTTGGCCATCAGTCCGTCTGTCAAGCCCCTTTTTCTTAGGAACGCGTGGAGGTACCATGCTGAATTTTATATCAAATACAGGTCTCAGGTATCAGGTCTACTGTACCTTGGAGCTGTGAAAAAATCAACCTTCTAAGCCAACGCAATTAAAAGATGCAGCGTTTTATGCCGCAAATTTTCGAAACTCGCAAGGGAGTCAAAACCTACAGGGTACCTAGGTACTTCCCGTCAACTGTGACTTGATATTTGGTACGAAGCAACGTCTTATAGCACAGATATAGAAAATTAAGTAAATTTTAAGTAACTTTGTCGTACATAGACAGTAATGATTAGTAAACTGGTCTAATCTAAGATCATGGTCAAGGCTAGATTTCAAATAGTGTTATACCTTTTTGAAATCTCAATTAAGCAAGTAATTTAAGTAATGTGCAGCAGCAGGCCAGTACATTTTTTTTTTCACCACTGAAGGCCAAAGTTTAGGCCATAAAAAATAAATGAAAAAATGTTTTTTTTCTCAAGTTTCCCATAAACTAATAATTAAGAATATTTGACAAGAAAAATAAGAAAAATATCTGCTCATTTGTACACACAGCAACAAGAAGTAGGCTCAAAATTGGGGATTTTAAAATAAACATTTAAAAAATCTTATATCCGAAATGGTGATATTTTTACTAAAGTGATTTTTTTATACCAATGGTCATCATTTATCATCTCCATAAGTTTGGCACGCTCTATTTGGGACATCCTGTATAATAAAAGAAGAAACTAAGGGAAAATCAGAGATGCCCCTGATGGACGTAGTTCTTGCGTGTACTCGTGTTTTTACTTTACAGTTAATGATCAATGGTACGACACTCATTAAATTAATTTCCCTATTCCCCTTTAAGTGCAACCACTACTCTAAGGGCGGGCACGTAACGACGAGTCTCTAGTAATTCATAAAGGGGTCAATTCGCAGGCGATTAAAATTCGTTCGGGAGAATCGACTACTAAAATAATACTGGTTTTGAAAGTGGCGGGGGTGGCCCAAGGGCCACCCCCGCCGCACCTTAACCTACTGTTACACTATAATAGCTTGTAGACAAATAAACAATATGTCTAAAAATTTTATGCGAATCAAAATTAGGGCAAAAAAAATTAGTCTAAACGATATTTATGCATAATGAAACAGTATGCGAAAGGACAATTATGACAAAATATTATTATGACAAAAAAAAAATGCCAAACCCGTTATGCCAATTTAAATTAGGACAAAAAAAGTTATGCGTAAAAAAGGGATCCCTTTAGTATTTTCTAAAAATCCATATCCGTATTTTATTTGTATCAATATCGAAAAAAATTGCATTTCCAGGCCTATTGAATGTCGAAAATTGATTTCGCCGCAGAAACGAAAAGGTTCTATGTTTCTACCTTCAACGTCGAATTCTAAACCTTCTAGACCGATAAAGTTCTAGCTAGACCGATATACAGGACAGGTATCTTTAAATACCAGAGCTTCTTGTACTTAATACATTACTTAAATTAGTTAAAATGGTAAAAGAGTAGGTAGGTCCTCACCTCGTAGCGCTCCCAAATTCATAACCACTTGCTCTTAGTGATAGATCCACGTCAGTCAGTTCTTCTGTAACTATGTAAAGTTATTACACTTTTTTGCACTTGTATCGAGTTGTCTAAAACGTCTTATCATGTTGAAAAATGCAAATTCAATTCTAAATGTTATCATAAAGTAATTCTGTGCACTTTACCATGACTTTACCTCACTTTTTGCAGGTAGACTTTTTGTAGGTAGACAGGCGGGATTCCGCAAGGTAGACATAACTATTGCAACTAGGAAAATCACTAAAGAAATAAAATATTGTGTCAAAAACGGGCAAAACGACACAAAAACACTTAAATTGATAAACTATTATATACTCTGCTAAATCAATAAATTAGATAAAGAAAATAAAAATGCGAACTATCATAAATCCGCGGGTAATGCGGATTGCGGGTTTTCCTAAATCTATGGTTTTCAACAATGCTTTTTGGTGCCATTTGGTGTAATGGTCGAGAAGTCGGCTATTACACCAGAGGTCGCGGGTTCGATCCCCGCACGGTACAAACATTTGTGTGCATGAACATGTCTGTTTGTATCGGTCTGGGTGTTTCTATGTATAATATGTATGTATTTACAAAAAAAAAAAGTATATAAGTAATGTTTATCCGTTGTCTGGTTCCCATAGCACAAGCTAATGCTTAGTTTGGGGCTAGATGGCGCTGTGTGAATAATGTCCAGAGATATTTATATTTATTTATTTATTTTATTTTTGCCGCCGCGCAGGTCATTGCACTCGCGGGCATAGAGTTAGAATTATTTTTTTTTTACCCCAGGAAATGTGTGCATGGCAATGATTTTATCATTGATTTTTCCTTATTCGTCAAGTATTTGTACTATTATTTCATTAAAAATAATTCGCTGACATTTTTTGCAATTTAACTTGTTCTTTTATCTTCGAGATGAAATTATAGTTTGTAAAATAATTATAGAAGAAAAATATTTCGGGAACTTTATTACAGATTAATCAACTTGACATTACCATATTAAACCTCTCGTTGAGTTCAGGCTATGGTTCAGGGCCGAAAAAAAAATTGAAAATGTCAGATGACCAACTGCCAAAATAAGTTTTAAATTCAAGAAATTCCTGTTTTACATCTAATTTACTTGGAACTGGTTAATTTAATTATGTTAAATTTGTTTATTGTTGTTTCGAGCCACTCATGGCACTCATAGAGTCCACCTTTGTGAAATAAATAGAAAACTACGTAAGTATTCGTCGAACAACTACGACTGCTTACGACTGGGACTGACTGAAACTCCGTTTTCCGCCTCGTAAGTAAATTTTTTGTAAAAGTACGATATTTATGCGAACTTTATAGGTAACTTACATAAGAATTTCTAAGGGTATTTCCCATTATTTTCTTTTTATACGCTATTTCTCAAAACTTATCACGATATTGTTTTAGTAAATCTGAAATATGGAATATCAGATGAAGATAATCCGTCGGTTACCAGGACTTATGACACGCTTGGAGCCTTCTGAGCTGGTCACAAACATACTGAGAAGCCTTGGATCCAGGACAATGGCCAGCAAGGCCCTTAACCTAGAAAATTTAAATCCAAACGTGATTAAGTTGGAATATGCAGTACGTGGACCGCTAGTGATCCGCGCAGCAGAAATACAAAAAGAACTTGATGAGGTACGATTAGCGTGTGTCTGTCTCGTAGAATTACCATGTCGGAGTCAATTGTTCTCACAAAATACGTCTATTTCAATCGTTTTGCAGGGCGGCAAAAAGCCGTTCAAGAGGGTTATAAGAGCCAACGTTGGAGACGCGCATGCGATGGGCCAGAGACCTCTCACTTACATAAGACAGGTGATGTTTGTCTATTCAGGTCGGTTAACTAAAGCTGGCCCGTTCACGATACTCACACTAGTATAAAATTTGAAAAAAGAACAACATCATTATAAACAGTAGCAAAAGCAAAACAATAACCGTCACCCTTGTACTCATAAGATTAACCGCGCGCGAGAGGGACAGAGAGACTTTTCATGATATGCATTCAGTGCGACGTCACGCCACGCGCTTATTCACAGACACAACGTGTGAATGTGTTGTACGGGCCAGCTTTAGTTAACCGACCTGTAACTTAACTTACTAATATAAATAAGATAATTTTACTTATGTGTGGGTTTTCATCTAGGTTTTAGCTTGCGTTGTGCTACCAGAGCTAATAGACAAAGGTGGATATCCGGAAGACGTCAAAGAGCGAGCCACGAAAATTTTGGGCGGGATGGGGTAAGTTAGATACCATGTTTTATTTATCTGTTACAATATATTAGGAGCAAGTTTCATACATAGCATCATTCATAATGTGTATCATACATAAACGGAAGATTTTATATTTTTACTTCAACGTGATTTTGTATAGAATCAATGTAGACAGAGATATCTATAAATAATCTGACTATTTAACACGCCATTTATGATGACGATACAATCTAGAAGTGACTACATGCATTATAAAATACATTCTTCAAGAAGATTGATATCATGATGTAGATAAAAGATTATGTCATACGTACACACGTAGATCATGAACACTCAATAGCTATAATTAGTTAGCCACTCGTACTGCCAATGCAACTGAACAGGATTTGGCGAATAAAAGTAGGACCTATTAAGGGTGAGATTTAATTGTTGCATGAACTTGATTTCTAAAAGAATTTCAGATCTTTCATAAGATCGTATGTTACTCATGTGTTCGTAGCGGCAAGTCGGCTGGCTCATACACCATGTCGCACGGCATTGAGCTGATCCGCAAGGACGTGGCCGGCTACATCGAGCGCCGCGACGGGCACAAGGCCGACTGGCAGGACGTCTGCCTCTCCGCCGGCGCCTCCAACGCCATCAAGAACGTTCTCCAGCTGTTCTGCAATAGTGTTGGTGGGAAAGTTTCCGGTAAGTTGGAAGATGCTTTAGTAACTGGATCAGTCTATTCTCTCACTTTAGAGTTAAGGCCTCCATCATTCATAATTAAATCAACGTCACAATAGTACAGACTTAATACTCTTAATAGTAATTAAGTCTGTACTATTGTGACGTTGACTTGCGTAGTAACGCATGTCAAGTGCGGATTTGTGATCACAACTGTTTAGAAACCCAAGTTGTTGTTGAGTTATATTTAAAAACCAACAACCAACTAAAGTAGCTAGAAACCATTGACAGCATTTTCATGAGTGAATGCCATATTTCTCATGTAATAAATTGGTATGTTATAAAAAACGAACTTGTTCCAGGCGTGATGATCCCCATCCCTCAGTACCCTCTATATTCCGCGTCATTAGCCGAATTCGGCCTGGCTCAAGTGGGTTATTACCTGGACGAGGATCGCAACTGGGGTCTGGACGTGTCGGAATTGGAACGCGCCCGGGATGAAGCCTCCAAAAACTGCGCTGTTAGAGCTCTGGTCGTCATCAACCCTGGTAATCCTACAGGCCAGGTGAGAGTCCTAATAGTAACTATAAGGACATGAAATATTTGAAATATTATTTACTTCCAGTGTAGCTTGTGTATCTTCTTAAGAACAGACAGATAAAACTTATTCCAAACGCTTCATTGCTCTTGGCTTGCTTAAATGGGATTTGCTTATCGCTTAATCTATGTTTTAAGTTCTTCATGTACAAGTACCTGAAGTACCCTGGGCGGGAATGAGGCGCGTATTCTGCTCTGTATGCTTCCGTGGCCTTAACATATATTTTCCTTCCGTTTAGCCTATCCTTTTTTTATCAATGTAAAACAATGTATACAGGTACTGACCCGCGAGAATATGGAGAGTATCATAAAATTTGCGCACCAGCACAAGTTGTTCCTGTTCGCCGATGAGGTCTACCAAGATAACGTCTACGCCGAGGGCAGCGAGTTTTTTTCTTTCAAAAAAGTAAAGCTTAATTCTTGTTTGAACTGGAGCTCAGTAACATATAATTGCGAAATCTCGCTTGCTAGCTTTTGCTAAGATAAATTCTGCTTTCATTTCATTTAATATTCTTGCAATTCTATCACGGTACACATTATCTTGATTATGATATTCTATGTTAATTTTACTTATCAAAATCGCTATTATACCTTATTCTGTTTAGTTATTTTTTTTCGGCAATCTAGCTTAGCTTGTATAAATAATAACTTTTAACAGGAAATCCGGTTTAATTGGCAGACACTACGCCCCCTATTCGATTGTTAACAGCATTAAAATTTTAGCTATTGATATTGCTCTTATCATTGTTGCCTTCAGATTGTGAAAGAAATGGGCCCACCGTACGATAAAGGAATCGAGATGGCGTCCTTTATGTCGGTAAGCAAGGGCTACATGGGCGAGTGTGGCCTGCGCGGCGGGTGGATGGAGCTCGTCAACGTGGACCCGCCTGTGCAGGCTAATCTTTACAAGGCTATCTCCGCCATGCTGTGTCCTACCACAGCTGGGCAAATTGTCGTCGACTTGGTGGTGAGTTCCTACCAATTTTGGCATTATTTAAACTTAATGACAACAATGAAACTTAAACTACTTCCTTATCATAATATGCAGGCAAAGCCGCCCCAACAAGGCGAACCATCGTACGATCAGTGGATCAAAGAGAAGACCGATGTGCTGGACTCCCTGAATAAGCGGGCCAAGATGATCGCAGAGACTTTTAACAAGATGGACGGGTTTAAGTGCAATATCGTTCAGGTCTAATATTGCTCTCGTTCATAACATAATTCTTTTGGCGAACTTCAAACTTAACTTCAGAACAGTCAAGTTAGACTTCGAAATAGAATTTTCACAAAACAAAGTAATGATATTGTTACCATTTCAAATATTCTGTTACAGTTGCATTTGGGATAACACAAACGATTTTGATTTAATTTTGCACCGAAGAAACCCAAGGTTACACGTAGTTAACACTAGTATAATGCAATACAAATCTTTATAACAATATTTCTGGAATTGATTCCTATCGATATTTTGGGTTACTTTGGATTAATATCTAATGGTAAATCGTGCAAAGTAATCTGTCTGTGATCAGGAATCGCAATGACAAAGCAAATAAATAGTAAGTAAGATGTAATTTTATAACGTGAAGTTTTTCTCACACTGTATTTTACCTGCTCAGGGTGCAATGTACGCGTTTCCAAGATTTGACCTTCCGGCTAAGGCAATAGAAGCCGCAAAGAAGGACGGCAAGCCACCTGACACCTTTTATGCTTGGCAACTGCTTGAAGAGACTGGTAAGCAGAAATTGAGATCACATCTGTCTGTGGTTGAACCGATTAATACAGTTGCTAACGACTTAGTATTGCGTAGAATTACCGCGTGTGAATATGTAATTTTCGATACACATTACACTCGCAGTATTCTTTCGTTTTTATTAACTGTATTATGTGGTAGGTATCTGCGTGATTCCTGGAAGCGGTTTCCGTCAGAAGCCCGGGACTTACCACTTCCGAACCACCATCTTGCCACAGCCAGCTCTTCTCCAAGAGATGCTGGACATCTTTCAGAAGTTCCACAAAAAGTTTACAGAACAATGGTCCAAATAGAAAAATAGAATTAGATAGATTTTTGTGCCGTGATGACATTATTACATAGCTATATTGCTACTTACATAGCTTCGTGAAATGTGATCCTAAAGAATTACTTGCATTGTAGGCCTCCTTAATCCTTGAAAATTGCCCTTTGATATTTAATTTTATTGATTAGGTATTTATTTCCAATTATGAGTAATTTTATAAGGTTTACATTATCGTTTTGTATGTTTTAAGTTAGTTTAAAGTCTCGAAATTGTATTTTTGCAACGGTAACTTATTTTTTTTATTTAGACGTGATTCGTGATGTGCTCTTATTATGTAATTTTATTGCAATTGGATTAAATGAATTTGTAAATTATCACCATTTAATGCTCATTCTAGTATCAGGTTTCCATGTACTTAACCGATATTTACAAAATATCGGACTGAACATTGAACATCGAGTTTTTCCTTAAGTAAAGATCACATACCACAAGAACAAGAACTAAGTAAGCCTAATAAAATTATAATCTGATCTGCAAGCAAGTGCTAGTTTTCTCCCTAGGTATTCCTATGCGCGCACACCCCTCGAGTAAGACGGGGGAGGGCTAAGTCAGGGCTTGATTTTAAGAAAAATACTTTAATAGGATAATGAAGGTTCTTCATCTTTATCGCATAATTCACTGGACACTGTCCAGTGAAATCTGGACACAAACTAATATAAATACGTGATTCTGCTAAACCTAAGCAGTGATCTGCTCGGACTATAATATTATCATGCATGAGTCATGACAAACGAGGTGCCTTGAATTGATTTGATTTTAACTGGATAAGATTGTGCTTAATTAACTAGATTAGAAACATAATCTAACATCTTACTAGTAGACTCCTGAAGTGGATTACTTGACTTGCGATTTCTCTTCAACTTTTCCTGTTCTGAATTTATTGTAAGTAGGTATGATTTGTAATTATATTGCACAGATAATCGAGTATTAAAAATTTTATCTTCTGCAGCAGAGTTATCAAGAATGTTCAAAGATATTTTGATTGTTTTGAATATGTTATCATCGTTACTGGTAAAAGGAAAATCGTCTGGACGAATAGGAAAAAGAAAGTTGTAAATATAAAACTACTTGTTGCGAGTTCGTTGATTCAAATAATGGCGCGCTGGCTCGGTGAGGCTCGGTCCGGAACATACTGTTCATAATCAAAACGCAGGAAAATGAAGAGTTGGCCATTATGCGGGAATAAAAATAAAATGATTTTACATTCATGTAGACAAACGATCTTAAGAGGCAGGTGAGGGGTAAAGTAAAATGTAATTATTTTTAATACTGTCCCTTTGAATATTTTTTTTACAGAATTTGGCTTAATTTATACGGTCCAAAGCCATTGCATCTTAAAAAACAAGAAACTAAAAAGAAAGAAAGAAACAAAGTGTTTTGAATCGGATTCAAAGAAGATTTACGTAACATGTAGTTTTATATTTTAATCATTTGTGTAAGTTAACATGTGCATTGTACTACGTGTCCGAGAATTGTGATAAAAAATAAACTATATCAGTGTACGGTACATACTTGTGTTGATATTATCACTGTTTTGATAACCCTTTTAAGGTCAAATAATGCCGCTCCTAAGAGAATAATAACATATTAGTAATCTTCTTGTTCTCGTGCATTGCGTATGTAAAACATATGTTTACACTACACGCAAAATAATACCTATCGATCCGAAACTTCTACAGTGGCAGCAGGTGTCATTGAACGAGAACCGAAAACTTTTCTCACAGAAAAATTTACAAAAAAGCTTGGGCTCTTTACGAGAAACGTGTGTTTATTTTTTCCTTATTTATCATTAAGGTATTTAGTTATTTTAGGTATTTCTAGGCACCGAAAAGTTTGAAGTTGTGCAGTTGATTTCGGCGTAAGGATGTCGCCACAGATTAGAATGTTGACGCGCGCCAGTCGTTTGTTGTCGGCCGCCGCGGCAAGATCACAACCTGTCACACTGGTGTCAGATCCATTGAGAAACCTCGGAACCGTAAGAACCATGGCCAGCAAAGTCCTTACATTAGAAAATTTGAACCCGAACGTCATAAAACTCGAATATGCCGTGCGCGGTCCGCTGGTTATTCGTGCCACAGAAATCGATAAGGAACTGCAAAAGGTAAGTAATTTAAAAATTACCAATAGTTATCCTACCGTAGATATTCGACAAAAACTGCCCGATTTCAATAAAAGCTTACTTCTGCTAACTTGCGGCGAAAATTATGATTTAATGCCACTGATGTGTTATGCCATAGATTGTACCGGTTTTTGATGGAACTATTTAAAATAGTTGATAACAAGAAAACAGTAATAATAGGAGGTATACAAGTTTAACAACACAATAATAATGGTATTGTTTTTTTAAACCAACCAATTAATTAGGCTCAGATAAATTCTGAGTTCTTGTGATTGTGTAATAAGTGTATAAACTCAGACCAAATAGGTTTTTATCTACATCCATACCGTAATATGTCTATTTTATATTCATGAGCAAACGCCCTATATTTAGATATAAGTATCTGTGGCTGCATTGAAATGTTTACATTTTAGTGTCGGTAACCGATACTTAATTTCGTTCAAATTTCGAACGTCTTCTTTAAAAGTAAAAATTAATAGGTTTTTTCGATAATCGAATTAGTCGATTAGTAATTTTATGTTCCATTCCTATACATTTAATTCGATGCTGAAATTATAACAATCGATTTGAGAATCGACATCAACTCGAGTCTAGATTGTTTATGGATTTTAAAAACTACAAACGTCAGTCATTATGTCAGTACTAACTTTTACATACAGATTAATTGGTAACTAGGGCGTTTGCTCATCAATCCTGACTATAAAATAGACATATTATCGTATGAATGAAGATAAAGTTATGTATGTGACTGTACATAATTAGTCATTAAAATACTCATGTGATTCTTTTATGAAACTCACTTCGTTCGTTTCATAAAACCACATTCGTATTTTAATGACCCTCATTATGCAGCAGTCACATAAATAACTATTTATTTGGTCTGAGACTATCAAGTAGTAGAAAGGAAAATTTAAAGTTCTTTTAAAACTACCTCTACTAAAATAATAATTAAATATTGAATAATTTTCATTGAATGCCTATGTAAGTCATTTCAAAGGCAAAGACCTGTTAAACAATTGATGAAACATCATTCAATGTGCGCAGCGCCTTTAGTGACTAATGGGATGATGAATCCTTAATATTATGTATGAATGAAAATTTGAAATTATGAAAGAAATCAATATTTTAGTACTTACTCATACAAGTGTTGCTTTCAGCCATTGTCATGTGTTATTAGTTTCTTCATCGATAATAATTTGCATAATAAAATTGCAAATCAAGATAACAGATTATATCAGAATTTAATTTTCAGAAATTGCTATATAATTCAAGACTTAATGACAGACAAAGCCTATCAGAACATATGGTTCCTGTGTGTTATGTAATCTGAGTAACCTGAGGCTGCGAAGTGGTTAAACCTGTTGTTACTCAGCCTTGCGTGAACCACAATGCAGTGTCAAGGCCGTCATTGCTGATAAACTTGTCACTTGATTTGAATAATTTATAATTTGCTGTCAAAACTTTCTAAATTTTTATCTCAAGCCTTACCATACCTTGTCAATGTCATTCGATCTAATCATCTAATGCATCCTCCATTTAGCACTGAGTTATTGTTAAACATGATAAGTTAACTAGAGGGTATGGCAGGAGATTTTGAGATTTTTTATTTTAAAAGATGCATTCTGTTTCAATTTAGATTCTAGTAATTTTTACTTGGTGTTTTTTGAAAATATTTTATGTTGAATTTTGTAATCTTCTTCTTCTTAGCAAGTCAGTGGCTCAATTTTACCAGACCTTTCTGGCACCTGAACAATATTGGTTTTTTATTTTTTTACAAGTGTTGTATTAAAATGAAATAAAGTCGGTATACGGGCGAAAGTTTTACGTGACAACGACTTTGAGTGGTAAAATAATTTTAATGTGAATATTCATTCGTATAGAGTGGAAGGGACGCGTGCCTTTCACTTTTTATGTCTGTCTCTCTCGCTCTTAGGCGGGCTAACCATGCCCGAGTGGAAGGGACGCGTGCCTCTCACTCGCTCTCATTGTGAGCGCATAACGTGAGCGGAGCGTAACGCAGTTTCTTGAAGTGTCACCCGGCAAACCAATTTATAAGATGTTGTCACGTCAAAAGAAAATTAATTATGTAAAGGGCATTTAAGATTATGGCCTTCTTACTGGTCCGCCATTTTGACCTTTTTTAAAAACGACATTATCCTAAAATTCTTGCAAAATGTAAACTTAGTATTAATACAAACATAAAGGGTCACGGATGGGTGCCAGACAACGGAAAAACTTTTTGTTTGTGAATACATGCAATTAGTTATACAAGAAACACCCACACAGATACAAATAATTCATCCACACAATTTTGAACCGGCGACCTCTGAGCTCTGGTGTGATAGCCGACTTCTCAACCATTACACCAAATTGCTCATCAACAAATAATAAGTAATAAGTCTTACATTTTGATAGGATTGAGTGTGCCTTTAGTTAGGAAGGTTTTGTCTGTGGTACTAGTACACCCACTGAACAATGTTTGGCAAACAACCATACTGCAAATAAATTATTAAGAAAGTATTAATTTAAGTGGTACAGTCAGTGCTCTAGACATTCATTTGAAAACTTCCTGATTATTTACTTTCTGTTTTATTTGATTTTGTATTGTATTTCTAAGGTAATGGGGATTTGTGAACTTCATCAACTTCTTTTTTCCACAAATCCCCATCATGAAGCATCAATGGGGATTATTGAACTAAAAGTTCACAAATCCCCATTGATGGGGATTTGTGGAATAACCCCTCATAATCATACTGCATTAAAGCAATAATATGGCTTCTTGCTTCGTGAAACATTAATAAGAATTTAACACGCCATTGTTCAAAAATCAGTGTACAATCACATACATAAGCTAAGCGGAAAAGTCCATAATCGAGGTCGGCGTTTTCAACTTGCAAGTATCATAATACCTGAGGAGTATTGCCTATGATCTAATTAATTATCTTATCAATAATGTAAACTATTGTAAAATAATAATGCGGAGTGGATTGTGAAAAGATTAGCCAGGTTTATACGGGTAAATCACACTCTTATCACTATTTACATGTAATGATGAAAGAATTATTGTAAAACATACTAATAGGAATTCGGCACCTAAGATAAAATTACCTACTTAGTAAAAACTTTTTTTTAATGCTAATGTTTATGCTTAGCTATCTATGTATGCTTTACTATATCTTAACAGGGTGCCGACAAGCCTTTCAAGAGGGTGATATGGGCAAACATCGGAGACGCCCACGCTATGGGACAGAAACCCATCACATACATCAGACAGGTAATTCATTTCTTATTGGTCTTGCCTACTGCATGTTCGTGTCCAGGAAATATTTACCTTTCATCTTTTAGTTTGTTAGGCGAATATGACAATTCCCATTGAATGTTATAAATTGTATGAGTGGATACTGATTTTAACTTATATCCATGTAAATAGACCTTCGAACAACTGATGTCCTATTATTTATTAGCTTTAATTGAAAAAAATACTTGGATATTAAAATAAATTAAAATAAACATCTTCCAAATGAACAACCTCGAAAAAAATACCGTTTCTTAAATTGGTATGTACGCAAATCCTTTGCTAGTGTACGAGTAAAGGGTAAATATTCAAATAGCAACAACATTACGAGTTAAATAAATATTGAATAACCAATTATGATGTCTGAATTTCACGGTCTCTTGTTTCCTGTCCTTGAAATGGCTTAAGTTTTAAATTAATCTGTGTAGATATGTACCTATTTTCACATTATATTATTAGCTACATCTTTAGAAGCTAGTTTCGTTGATTATTATGTAAAATTAACGCCATGGACTATTTCATCTTCAGAGAAAAAATTAAATGCAGGTCGTTAAAACTAAACAAAGTAATGTTTTTGGAAGAGCGCAGAGTAGAAGTCGTGTCACTTCAATTATAAATTGCCCTTGACTGTTTATCTCACGCAAAGATTGGACTTCGTTAGACGCCGACGATAACTGTATTTCAAAACGATGTTTCCTAAAGCCCTCAGAAGGTTATTATGGTCTTACCATTACCAGATATTTAATAAGAGACTGCGGTCGTTTTCAGAAAATAATAATTCACAATACCTAAATCATAATAATATACTTTAACAATGGCACAGGGTGACTCTACCATCGGCATGGTAATGTTAATATGTATCTGTAGAGAAGAAACGGCAAGAAACTCGATAGTTACTCTTTTCAATTGCCAAAACTTTTACAGTAAAATTGATACACTTGAATAGGTACGTACTACTTTCACAAATAGACTGGGTCCCAGGTAGAATATTTTTTGTCCTATAGTATAGACTATAGACCTATTGTAATTTTAATGCTTGCTGCTTTATTATACTGATTAGTTTCCTAGTCTAGATTGTTATTTAATATGATTGTGGTTTTCCTCCACCGTGTTGTAGGTGCTAGCTTGTGTGTCAGATCCAGAACTAATCAAGACGGGAGATTTCCCTGAAGACGTCAAATCGAGAGCCACGGATATCCTCAACTCGTGCGGGTAAGTCATCGTAATATTAGTATGAATGATCATAATTATGATAAAATAATACATTTTATTCTGTCAATGCCTACTACTATACTGATCGCATTATATAGCGGTGAATTTATTTTCAACAATTTTCATGTAATAGATATTTTTTTTAAAACAAGTTCTATGTCCAGCAGTAGCATCTTATGACTGATGATGACGACAAAGGGTTTCATTTCATTACATCAATTCCCACCTGGTTTAGATTACAGCTGTGCCATTCACACGAATCACGATACGAAGAGTGAATCAGCCGTTACTTTGTTAGACCAATTATTTGGACCAGTTCCAAATATTGGGGGATATCGACCTAAACAGATTACTCATGCTGTTGAGATTAAGGGATTGCCTCTTTTTCCATGACGCTTTTATACTAATACTTTATGCCTTTAAATCTAAGGTGTGCTTTATACTCTGAAGTGTACATTTTTATCAAGCTGCTCGGCTTATAGTGATTATGTAAGAGGCCAAAATGATTTCGGGTTGTTGTAGAAGCAAAAGCACTATCCTAAATACGAAGTAGGCTTCAGGTTAGACTCTACAATAGAACGCCTGCCTTTCGCTGGAAAAGTGCAATTACTGGTATTGATTTTCCTAGTATAGTGCCCTCTGGCATTTCAGAAGGCTTACCCGACATTCTGATTTTCCTTGTAGTGTAATTTTATTGCGCTTTACATAATATGCAGGGGCTAGCTTTAATGCCACTTGACTTAAGTATGTTTTATTGTTTTCTTTTTATGCTCTTGGAATATCTCGTGTAGGATGATAAGTAATAAACAGGTCAGCTATTAAACCTCACAAGGAGCTCTTTGCTCAAAGACTGACTGCCAAGTCACGTCATATGATCCAGCAGATTAATGTTTCTATCAACTTCCTACAAGCGTGAAACGGGCTATTGGTTACATTACAATAAGACGGAGAGCTAAAAAGTTGCACAATAACTTTCTTGTTCAACCAAAAAGAAGTGGAACTCGATCGTTGCTGGCTCATGGGGTTTCCACCTTCTTACAGTACCTTATTTCACACGAATCGTAAATCTCGGGGCCTCGGTGTTTCCGTTGTCAAAGTAGTGTTAGCTAGCTCCTGTTTGTGCCATGTGTTAGCTCGAGATGAACGTGACCCTGGTGTTATAGCGGCAAGTCGGTGGGGTCGTACACGCAGTCGCACGGCATCGAGCTGATCCGGCGGCACGTGGCGGAGTACATCGAGCGGCGCGACGGCCACCCCGCCAATTGGCAGGACATCTGCCTCTCCGGCGGCGCCTCTAGTGCCATCAAGAACGTGCTACAGCTCTTCTGCAACACCGTTGATGGGAAGAATTCCGGTAAGACCTGATGCCTTATGACCTATATCGATATGATTCGGATGGCCTTTTCACCAGTATTAAGGCTCAGAATATTTATGTATGTAGGAACCATACCTTACAAACGAATACGGTATGGTTACTTTATTCTGGGCTTTAAGTTTTGCCTTTTACTGTTATTTTACTGACGTTTGATGTTTTTTGCTGCCTTACTTCTTAGTTCAAGGAAAAATTGGTTCCGCCACTTATTTTCAAAAGCATGATCAAAGTTTTTACAAGTTCACTAATTCATCAATTGGAGTCATCGCAGTCTGCCCTCCATTTGACGCAACCAGTCCAGATGAATCATAGTGACGTAACGCTCGTTTGCGATGAATGTAGGACTATGGAAATTTAAAATGAGTAAATAATATCCTTCCTTAGATTAAGAGTATACGAGAGGACATAGTATGTTGCAAAATGAGAGTCAAACCTTGACTATTATTTGTAGGATAAAATTGGTAAAGCAATCGATCAAATAGGTTTAATTAAAACAATTATTCCGTAGTATTACTTGTGTTATCTGGCCAGCCTTATCGTTTTGCCAGTTCAATGTGCCTCGTGTCCAAAGGTCCAGTCCTCCAGTTTGGAGATGCAATTGCAAACTTCTAAATTGGATAAATGCGCAAGTGTTCAGTATATCCTGTTTGTTCCGAAGCCACCTCGCTAGGCGATTTAAAACATTTTCCCTCTTATTACAAAACGTGGTTTAAAAATTAAACCGAGCTTAGTACTACACTTACTCCTGACTAAAGTCAAACGCTATTATAAAACGAAGTTTTACTTCATTTCGAGGACTAAAGTTAGACCCAAGAAAGTCCGCCGATGCCCCTAGTTTTACTATGGACTAACTTTCAAACGTCAAAACGATAACACTAAAAATTTTGCTCCGTTCTACGTAAAGAAAGACAGTTTTTGAAAAGAATCACTTAATTTGTGAACAGAAAATTAAAAATATACAGGGTGGCCCTGAAAATCGTGGATCAAATGAAACAGGGAGATAAAGGGGGTTATTACCGACATAAACCCCTCAACAGTATGACCTCACATCGACTCTACAAAAAATTAAAGCTATTTTTTGTTTTGAAAAAAATAATGCCTTATTTTGTAATCAAATGGCAAAATAATGAAAACAGATTGTTTTTTCTTTCTTTTTTTTGTGTTCAATTATTGTCAAAGAAAGCATCTTTACATAAAAAGTATCTTTACCACTGTGGGGACACAAATTCGTGAGTAATGGCAACTTTCTTAAAAGAAATTAAGTTTTACGAAAAATCAATTCCAAGTTCAAAACAGTACTGTGAAAAAAAAATGTATGACCGACAAGTGACCCTGCATCAAAAAAATTAGCCTGTTTTATCACCATTTAAATGAGGTATAACACTTGGCTATTTTGTAGTTAACTTATTTTACAAAACTTGTTTATTGGCGCCAAGTCTAACTTTCAATAAATTGAGCGATCAATAAAAATCGTTATTCGCGTTGATTATTTTCACTCTTATCAATCCTAGAGCTTTAACATTGGAATAAATACCCGGTATCTTTTGTCCTTTTCACACTCGGGTCGGGTACGTACCCAAATCGGGTCGTACATACGATCCATTGTTTTTTGGCTCAGGTACTTAGGTACCGCTTGCGCGTACGTTTGGCCCACCGCTCCCGCCGCGGCGGCGAATCAGTGACTCGCTACCGCTTGTTATTACGCACGTGTTCTGCCGGTTTGCTCTTCAACGTCTCCTGAACGGACTCGGATTTCTTGTCTAACTGTGATCTAAGCTTGCCATACGGACTGTGAGTCTTGCCAAACTGTGACCTAAGCTTGCCATGCGGACTCTGTGTGATTTCTTGCTAAACTGTGACCTAAGCTTTCCAATCGGACACTGATTCTTGAAGCCTTCCCTCGTCAGCGAGAGTATGCTGACATGCATTACATCTACGGCTTTTGTAATGGCCACTGTAAGAAGAGTGGAGTACAGTCAGCTGTACTCCACTCTTCTTACAGTGGCCATCTGGCGTAGCGTAGGTCACAGTTAGGCAAGAATTAGTGTCCGATTGGAAAGCTTAGGTCAAAGTTTGGCAAGAAATCACACAGAGTCCGCATGGCAAGCTTAGGTCACAGTTTGGCAAGACTCACAGTCCGTATGGCAAGCTTAGATCACAGTTAGACAAGAAATCCGAGTCCGTTCAGGAGACGTTGAAGAGCAAACCGGCAGAACACGTGCGTAATAACAAGCGGTAGCGAGTCACTGATTCGCTGCCGCGCCGGGAGCGGTGGGCCAAACGTACGCGCAAGCGGTACCTAAGTACCTGAGCCAAAAAACAATGGATCGTATGTACGACCCGAGTCGGGTACGTACCCGACCCGAGTGTGAAAAGGACAAAAGATACCGGGTATTTATTCCAATGTTAAAGCTCTAGGATTGATAAGAGTGAAAATAATCAACGCGAATAACGATTTTTATTGATCGCTCAATTTATTGAAAGTTAGACTTGGTGCCAATAAACAAGTTTTGTAAAATAAGTTAACTACAAAATAGCCAAGTGTTATACCTCATTTAAATGGTGATAAAACAGGCTAATTTTTTTGATGCAGGGTTACTTGTCGGTCATACATTTTTTTTTCACAGTACTGTTTTGAAGTTGGAATTGATTTTTCGTAAAACTTAATTTCTTTTAAGAAAGTTGCCATTACTCACGAATTTGTGTCCCCACAGTGGTAAAGATACTTTTTATGTAAAGATGCTTTCTTTGACAATAATTGAACACAAAAAAAAGAAAGAAAAAACAATCTGTTTTCATTATTTTGCCATTTGATTACAAAATAAGGCATTATTTTTTTCAAAACAAAAAATAGCTTTAATTTTTTGTAGAGTCGATGTGAGGTCATACTGTTGAGGGGTTTATGTCGGTAATAACCCCCTTTATCTCCCTGTTTCGTTTGATCCACGATTTTCAGGGCCACCCTGTATGTTACTATTTCTTACATTACTAAAACACATTTTTAATTAAAGAATTATTATTTTTACCATCTTATTTAAAGATTTTAAAACATGTCATAAAACAAAGTCTTGTAAAATGAAACGCACTGAACGAGTTAGTACCAGTAAATTATTCTTATGTTGGTATTTGTTTTGTAATAAGGAATATAGTCCGGACTTCGTACCTGTACTAGCTAGTACAGATCTAAACCTGTTTTAACGATTGTTTTTTGTAATAAGAGGGTATATGTCTATTTTAAAGGTCAAAACTTTAAATGTTAAAACCTACGAAACCCTCGCGTTTTTAACCCGGCGGGAGTGTGGTGAAAAAATGTTACATCTAGTATGTGGCGGGGTATGACATGCCCCAAAACAAAACTGCCTGTATATTATTGTTATTTTTAAAATGATCTTAAATTTTTGTATTCTTCATTTATTTAGGTACCCCTCAAGATGGTTTTAAATTAAAAAAGTATATATCAACATATTTTAATAATTTACATTAACAATTATTAAAGCACTAATTTTTGGTTACAGAATTATAGCACGGGCGCATCAAATTAAAAAAATTCTATTTAAACGAAAAAGCCTCTGAAATCTTAAAATATATGAGGTCCTAAATGAAATAAATAAAAAAAATCAAGTTATAATATAGTAACACTTTTAAAACGCTGGAAATCAGCCATATTATATGGCTATGTCAGTCAGTAGATGTTCCCCACGTACGTTTGTGCTCGTCTAACTCCAACGCCGGCTGACACAACACTAAAATCACGCCACTATCCTCCCCAGCACTTCCTTACTTCCAGCTACACGAAGCCTCAAAATCGTCGCATAAAACAATAAAATTATATATCGATACAAACGAACACTGGGGTATGTCACACCCCGCCACACTCTCGCCGGGTTAAAAATCTTAAAAAAGGCGAATTTATGTAGTGCTAAAGTAAACATTCGTTTAATTTGTTCGAGAGTCACCGAGCTTAGAGTCTTTTCGATGGCTCAAAAAGGGTAAAATTATATTTAAAAAATCCAACATCTACCAAGAAAAAACACAAGTTCTCTAACACAACATTTTTTTTAAATTTATGACGGATCGAATACTAGGTCTAAATTTAGGTTTTTTTTATAATCCTAAAAATAACTAACGAAATATTTATGGTCACAGTAATAACATGGTGTTATTTTGGTGGTTGGTTATCTTGACGCGGCGCTAAGTGTGTACCTAGATGCTATCACAGACACGAACAAGATGATTTAGTCAAAATTATCACTACAAGGGATCTTTGTCTTGCTTTACTGGTGACAAACATTTGCATACTTACTTCCTTCCTTTTTAAAAGGATAGACGCCATTTCGTTAATTTGGCATTTCGGAGCTGTTGCACAAAGCATCCTAGTCGTCTATTCAATGCCAGGCTTGTTGGCGCATTTGATAGTGACCTTGCCCAGTGATGGTTTATGGTTATGGTTTCAAATCCCACCCAGTACAAAATTTATTTGCAGAAAGTTGCCTAGTCTGCTATTTGTACCTAACCCGACCCCGACCTACTCATTGTTACCGATACCAGATCCATTAAATAGTACGAAGTAACTAGTAGGTACGAGTAGTATAATGTTCGCAGGTGGACTACTGGTTGTGCATAATAATGAGAGATGTTGATATACTTACAGTTTAAGGTCGTGAAAATTGGTTTGCATTGTCTTGGTAATTGTTATTTACGTGAAGCGCTAATTCGATGCTGTACATTTGTAAACAATTTGTGTTATCGTTGGATTGTCACTTCCGCTTCACCAATGTATTCTGAACCTTATTTACGATGCAAGGCCACTTATATTATTTTTAGACTGCCTATAAATTAATGCATAAATTAAAAATTAAAAAATTAAAATTAAAATTGCACATTTATGAATCGTAGATAATATGTGGTCAACAATATAAAATGTACACACATATTAATATATTAATCTAATATCGCAGATATTTGAGACATTGAAACATTCGACAAGTGTGAAGAGTAGACTAACACCTTGTTTAACTATTAACAACAAGTGCCATAGTTTGCCTCCCCCTTTCTCGAAAAAAAAAAAAAGACTACTTAAGTAGAACAAAATGACATGTGACCTTGTGGAATGTTTGTTATCTAATGAAGAATTTTGGTATTTTTAGATTTAGCATTTTATGTAGTCTCACGACAGATAACGACAATAAGTTATTTATAGCAACGTAAAAACGTCTCACTAAAACGTATTGTCGCGACTGTTGTGACTATAATTAATCACCTGGTTAATATGATGTCAAGTGTTTCAGAGCAGGCTTTGCAGACTTTTGGCATGATTTGTTATACAGCGCCAGAATTGAAATTGGTTTTCAAAACCTTTTTTGACAGCTAACGAGCTCACGCGTTTTTCTTTATAACATAATATGGCTGTCATTTCTAAAAGTAGCTAATTGTATACTGTTGTTTTAAGGCATCTGCCACAAGAACTATGTCTTAAATATAAAATGAGGATATAAAGGTTGTCTTATCTACGACCCATGTAAGAAACTGGGAGAGTTTACTGAGTCACTGGACGAACGTCCAGCTATAGTTCCACACATGGCCACAGTTATTTTTCTACGCATTTTCCTCCGCGAAAACATACTGTCTCAGTCGGGTACTTAGTCTTTTTTATCAAGTCGTCACGTTTGACGTCGCCAAGTAATAATAACGTGACAAAATTATTAACTTCGACTCGTAAAGAGTAGTTTGTTAACTCTTGACATATCACTGACTGTTCGCATTCGTTATCTCGTCTAATAGGTACTCTGAATCTGTCTGCGTCTTATTAGGAACAATGATTGTAATGAAATAATATCATCTCTACTCTGTATGCATTAATATTGCAACTACTTACTAGCTTCAAAGTCCGACGCTATTAGTTATAGCTAGCGAGTAGTAAGTCCAGGCTATTATGTTCGGCCTTGTTTGAATATTGAAAGCATGGCGTGGCGAAGAGCTCATGACAACCGAGCTATTTTTAATATGGTTGTCATTCAAACTCGAGCCCATAGCCAGTGTCATATTTTGCAAACTACGCTTACAATTCGGTTTTCTGAATACACGTAAACGTAAATAATCAATCTATACATATAATAAATTTGTAGAAAAGTGGTGTCTGTACAATGGAAATATATAAAAAAAAAGTAGCAGGGGTTGTTTTTATATCGATACCGAACCCGAAATTGTAATTAAAAATTTTTTTGTCTGTTTGTCTGTTTGTCTGTTTGTCTGTTTGTCTGTGTGTTTGTGCACGCTAATATCAGAAACGGCTTATTCGATTGAAATGCGGTTTTCACTAATATATTGTGGTAAGCTTCACTTAACATTTAGTGTTTATTTCATGTCAATCGGTTCATAAATAAAAAAGTTATGTCAATATAAAGGTACACGCCTCGCGCCTGAGCTGCGCGTCCGTATATTATGTATAAAGCGCGCTGAGAGTATGGCGAATAGGTAGTTGCATTCGATTATTGCGATTAATTGAATATGTACTGACAGTTTGGATATTTCATTTATTTATATTTAAGGGTTTGTAGGTTAGGTTGTCTTTCTTAATTTTCTTTAAAAATTTGTAAATAAATATTGTAAGCATTTGTTATAGGTTAGGCATTTCTTTCCTTGATTTTTGGTATACTTATCTTAATTTTTTATTTAGGGTTTGTATATATGAATAATTTATAAGTATTTGGTATAGGTTAGGCAATTCTTTTCTTGATTTTCTTTATTTAAGTACAAGTTTATAAGCTCAGGTTACTAATTAATTTTTCTAGCAATTCTTTTGTTTCATAAAATTTGTACGTTTAGTTTACACATCTTAACACTTTTTGCAGTCAGCCTATGTTTTGCGATGACAATTAATAAAGCCCAAGGTCAGACGATGAAAGTTGTGGGTGTAGATCTAAGTATCAGCTGTTTCTCGCACGGTCAGTTGTATGTGGCTCTGACACGGGTTAGCAATCCTAGGAGCCTGTATGCTTTCATTCCCGATGGCCATACGTCACAATATATCGTATACCTACAGAGAAGTGTTTACCCGTGGTCGGGGGCTTCGTCGTTTGACCCCGGTCCCGAATACACCGCGGTGTCAAACGCACAAGGCCGCTTTTTGAATTGGCCGTTTGACACCGCGGTGTCAAGTGGTGAACAACTTTTTTCGACTTCGTCACTTGACACCGCTGTTATTATTTATGTACAGTTAAAGACAAAATTGCATCGAAAAATATA
The DNA here is from genome assembly GCA_949319885.1 of Mecyna flavalis. NCBI lineage: Eukaryota > Metazoa > Arthropoda > Insecta > Lepidoptera > Crambidae > Mecyna > Mecyna flavalis. Next base: position 17,543,666 of record OX439439.1, read on the forward strand.
TCCTAATATAAGTATCCGTTTTTTGTAATGACAACTTTGTCCCATAGGCCGCACCAATAGAACGCTCGTATTTCAGCTCTTTACTTCCAACCACTATCAGCCACTTTTTGGGTTATGGTCACTTCATCTAGCTTCATTTCAGCTTGTTAACACGTTGACTGCGGCAAAGACACCCCTGTGTTTTTAAAATTGCAACTCCAGTGCGGCATTACACGTTTGACGCGAGCGCAAAAATGTCCATACGACTGTGCGGCCCAACACAAAACGTGTGATCAAGGCAGCCGCTTCGCGTGTGGCCGCACACACCACCAGTACTTAATGATTTTTATGCTTTTATATTGTATTATTAGCTATTTATACAAAATAAAGATAGTTAAATTTTCGTTAATACACAAAGCGACAAGTAATTCATTTATTGAAACATTAAATTCGTTTATATTATTATACACATAAAATTTAATTCACAACAAAATTAAGTGTCTTATGTCGTTATTTTCTATTTTTTTACAAACAAAGCAGTGCACGTCACCTGCAGCTTTCATTTACACGTAACCATCAAATACTTAAAACTACTACTAAAAAAATACCGACAAGGCAATGCTTCCAGGAACAAGTGACCTTACTAATTGAACTATCTTACCCTTTTGGCGATAAGGCTATTGTAATAGCTACTCGTTTATTACTTCTTTTGCAAAAGATACAAACCTCTAACGATTCCGATATCGCAAACGTGTTCCATGCAAAAACCAATACACGACACGTTAATGCTTCCTAAAAACAAGTAACTTTTCCGAAAAAAATATAACCTTCTCACTAAAGGATCCTTCAAATCTACAACTTACTTGTGTACTCAACTGTACAAAAATCAAAAATAAGATTTTTATTGGCGGTGACAAATGACGAAGTCGAAAAAAGTTATTCCCGCTTGGAACCGCGATATTATTAACGGTGTCAAACGGCCAATTCAAAAAGAGTCCTTGTGCGTTTGACACCGCGGTGTATTCGGGACCGGGGTCAAACGACGAAGCCCCCCGTGGTCCCGTTGGGTCGACCCATTAACGGGTCCACGGGTAATTTTCATTCCCCGTGGTCCCATTGCATTAGGGATTGCTTTCCGGTCTTATTATTTTATCGATAGAAAATGAAAACCATTAGTAATCACAAAGTTTCAAATAAAAAAAAAATCATTCTTAGGAATATTTATTTCTATAACCATGAACATATTCATCGAATAAAAGGTACAGTCAGCGTCAGAAATATCTGAATACTTTAGTTCAGAACGGGATATTTTTAAGAGTACATCAAAAAAATACTGAAATGTAGGTACTTGTATATGAAAAAAAGAGTGTTTACCCGTGATCTGATTGTGCATCAAAAATACTAATTGTGCATCAAATTTTTAGCTACCCAAAGGACGGTATTTGTTATTTAAAATATGCTGCCCGAAAAGTCACTATTCCACGCGGACGAAGTCGCGGGCACAGCTAGTTTAACATAATTGTGCAGAGTGCTGTAGGTCAAGTCTTTAAACCTGTTTCGGTTGTTGATTTTCAAGCTGAATTTTTTGATTTCAGAAATTTTTGTCGTCAAAAACTAGGAACTGTCTTATTACGTGTAGGTATTAAGTAGTTGTTTGTATGCAAATGCCGGTAGTGGGGGACAGAACGATCGGATTCAAATGAAATAATAAATTCTAGGTAAAATAATACATTTGACAAAATACTTTTGCACGTCAATATTTTTTCCCTACTAGCGATAGTTTCATAACACACTCACGCACTCATCTTAATTTTTAAATAAAGTGTTAACGCCAAACAGCGATGTTTTGGCGTGGCGATATACAATAAATTTTTGCTAGTATGCTGTAACAGCTGGTGTTGGCTTGAGGGCTATTCTGGCTGTAGGGCTGTCAAAAATATGATTTGGGAACATAAGTTTTAATTATGATATTATTTGTATCTTTAGTAATAACTATTTTATATGGCATATGAAATAGTGTGAATAAGTTTTTAGTTTCATAAATATGTATGGGAGCTATTGAAAAAAGCTAGTTGTATAACAATCTGGACCATCTACGTAAAAGCTGTCTGAAGCACCTCTGTCTGCTACTTGTTAAATCTTTACCCAATGTCCAAGTCTTGGCGATGTACAACCCTAGTTACACAACTCACACAACCGCTGGCGGTTCTCATTAGCAAACTCAATTGTACCGCGTACATGCCACTAATTTAAACATTTGCGGATTCTGATGTACATTGCCGGAAACCCAACATGTAAGGCCCATGTGGTAAGTAGTTAAACTTCAACGTATCGCGAAACGAGCGAGTTTCTCACTTTGTCACATTTGTTTGTTTAGCCTTGACGTCGGATATTACTCGTATGAGTGTAATAGTTTTTGCTGGCCACGTTCGCAGCGGAATGATGATTTTAATATGTATGTGCGTACGTCAGTCAACGTTTACAATTTAAGCGCATCAATTGGCCTTATCGTATCATATCATATTTTCAATTACATCATATAGGGGGTGTCAAAGTCTGAAGACTATAAAATACAATGATAACCTTTGGTTTTGACCACCATCTTTCTATTTGGTACTACATTATTTTTACCCTTCGTCAACTTTCGTGTCGCAATAATATTACAGTTAATTTATCAACCTCAAGATGATCTATAATTATTGTTTTTTGTATGAACGATCGATCTTCATAGACTTGAAATCAAATGCGGTCTTATCAAGTTGAAACATTTCTGAGTTAATGCTTATATCGTCTCCAATTGATTAAGATTCTTATCGACTCTACGCTCATTGTGTCAAACGTACAAACTAGGAAGCTGTTAAAAGTGGCTGGCTAAATTACTTATTAGCTAGAATAAACTATCTTTAACAATGATGGACTGGTCTTATTGCCCGTTTGGTAGAAACCTTGTTTTATTCCAGGGGTCGTGGGATAGAATCCGACCCAGGGCAAATATTATATTTGTGTTCTGTGTTTGGATACTTATGTGTATTTAAGTATTTATTTGTGGGGTACCACTATCAGTGGTAACTTCGTTGTTTCTGATACTCACTACACTTGAAATCAGAGGCTCGAAGATCAGATGAGTCTAGTCAGTCTAGTAGAGTCAGTCTGACAGCACATTGGGGGACGCTTCCAGTTGAAGCGTCCCTCAATAGAATAGGCCGCAGTGACCGTTTACTAGGGATGCGCGATCCGGGTCGTCGATCCGATTTTTCAGATCGTAATGGATCGTAATGCCACGATCCGATCCGCGGATCGGATCGCAAGCCGTCGATCCGATCTTCAAAAAATCGATCCGGATCGGATGCAAATAAATGAGACACAATTAATTTTAGATCTTTATTAGGTAAACCCCTCAAAGTATGTAAACCTTGTAAACAAGGACCCAATGCCCTATTGCCATAATGTAAAACTTGTAAACAAGTACTTAGGGTTATTAACAAGTGAGAGAGGGTAACAAACAAACTAGCAAATCCTCAGATTTTATGCTTACCTACCCACAACATTCGTTTATTATAATAATATAATGTTTAAGATTAACAGATCTACCCGTAAAGGATGCCGCCAAGTTCAAAATGTAAACAAAGATAAAGTTCGTAACAAATAAACCTAAGTAAGTACCTAATTTATAGTAAACAAACCGCGTTTTAATTCATACGATCAAAGCGATCCGATCTTTCAACTTTTGTATCGATCCGGCCAAAAATCGTATGACCTCGATCCGATCCGAAAATCGCCGGATCGTATGCCTGCCGATCCGATCTTTCAAAGGATCGGATCGGATCGGCGCATCCCTACCGTTTACCATAAGGTGGGCTGCGTGCCTATCTGCCAACTGAACTAGTATAAAAAAAATCATAACACAAGTGCTTCATAATTCATAATAAATTAACTGCTATTTTATACCTCGCTGTTGATATTATCGTCTAGGCGAATTTGTTCCTATTTATGACAAGAATTGTTGCTGCTGATAACGGAGCAATAGAGCAATGATATGTGTTTTTGCCAACTTACGTCAATATTTATATTATGATAGTAATAAGACATTACGTATCTCGACAAACAAAACGCAATAAAATAAGCCTAATTTTATTGCTCAATATTACTCGTATTATGGCGCGCATGGATCAATAAAATAAATTACATCAGTTCACAACAATTGAGTTGTGTCAAAATATAGAATGGTACAATATCTGCATTTCTTAAGTCACTTGCGCTTACGATTATAATTCGGGCAGCCGTATTTCCCATCCCAACTTCATTGAAAAGGAGTGTATCCTTCCTTAAATGACTGCAACGCATCTGTGATACAGGTGTTCATGGCCATCCGTCAGCACTTATCATCAGCTGGCCCCCACGCATTTTAAGCTACACTCTTAGAAATCTTTAAGTCCAGAGTGAAAGGCTTTTACCATCAGGTGTGATGTTGGCCAAATGATTAAACATTTTGCATTAAAAACCCTAATATAAAAAAATAGACAAGTCAAGCTTAGCAGAGGTAGCTTAACCAATATGTATTTTATGAGACCCTAATAACTGTCGTTTCGGTGTAGCGAGCGCAGGGCGGTGCCAGACAGTAACTGCTTAGTTACTGTTTGGCACTGAACTGTCTAAGGGCAGACGTGGCGCTTACCATCAGGTGTACGATCTGCTTGTCTTGTTATAGCAATAAAATAGTTATTTATGTGACTGCTGCATAATGAGGGTCATTAAAATACGAATGTGGTTTTATGAAACGAACGAAGTGAGTTTCATAAAAGAATCACATGAGTATTTTAATGACTAATTAATTATGTACAGTCACATACATAACTTTATCTTCATTCATACGATAATATGTCTATTTTATAGTCAGGATTGATGAGCAAACGCCCTAGTTACCAACTTAATCTGTATGTAAAAGTTTTAAGTTAGTACTGACATAATGACTGACGTTTGTAGTTTTTAAAATCCATAAACAATCTAGACTCGAGTTGATTTCGATTCTCAAATTGATTGTTATAATTTCAGCATCGAATTAAATGTATAGGAATGGAACATAAAATTACTAATCGACTAATTCGATAATCGAAAAAACCTATTAATTTTTACTTTTAAAGAAGACGTTCGAAATTTGAACGAAATTAAGTATCGGTTACCGACACTAAAATGTAAACATTTCAATGCAGCCACAGATACTTATATCTAAATGTAGGGCGTTTGCTCATCGCTCCTGAATATAAAATAGACATATTATGGTATGGATGTAGATAAATAGTTATTTATGTGACTGCTGCATAATGAGGGTCATTAAAATACGAATGTGGTTTTATGAAACGAACGAAGTGAGTTTCATAAAAGAATCACATGAGTATTTTAATGACTAATTATGTACAGTCACATACATAACTTTATCTTCATTCATACGATAATATGTCTATTTTATAGTCAGGATCGATGAGCAAATTAGTACAAAATCATGTCATAATTTGTAGGTCAATTTGAATAAATGACGTTTGTAGTTTTTAAAATCCATAAACAATCTAGACTCGAGTTGATTTCGATTCTCAAATCGATTGTTATAATTTCAGCATCGAATTAAATGTATAGGAATGGAACATAAAATTACTAATCGACTAATTCGATAATCGAAAAAACCTATTAATTTTTACTTTTAAAGAAGACGTTCGAAATTTGAACGTAATTAAAGTGTCGGTTCCGAGTTCCGACACTAAAATGTAAACATTTCAATGCAGCCACAGATACTTATATCTAAATGTAGGGCGTTTGCTCATCGCTCCTGAATATAAAATAGACATATTATGGTATGGATGTAGATAAAAATTGTTATAGGAAGCATTTGTGTCGTTTCAGGCGTGATGATCCCCATCCCGCAGTACCCGCTGTACTCGGCGTCTCTGGCGGAGTACGGGCTGGCGCAGTGCGGGTACTACCTGGACGAGGACCAGAACTGGGGCCTGGGCGTGGACGAGCTGCAGCGCTCGCTGGACGAGGCCGCCAAGCACTGCGCTGTGCGCGCGCTCGTCGTCATCAACCCGGGCAACCCTACCGGACAGGTAATAATGAAATGTAAAAACTTGAATACCAAGAAGAGTTGCACAGCAAAATTTGTTATCAGTAGCTCCCAAATGAAGTAGTCGTGTCTTATGGGAGCTTGAGTTTGATTACCAGGTGGTAGGTTCCTGTACTGGGCCGTCTAGGTGGGTACCACCGCAGTGCCAGATGTTTTCCCGTGAAATAGAAGTGTGTCAAGCACTTCAGTGTTTCTGGGAAAGGGCACTGAAACTAGTGAAATTACTGGGTAGATGAGACATAATAACTGTCGTCTCGGTGTGGCGGGCGCAGGGCAGTGCCAGACAGTAACTGCTTAGTTACTGTATGGCACTGAACTGTCTAAGGGCAGACGTGGCGCTTACCATCAGGTGTACGATATGCTCGTCTTGTTACATATTGCAATAATAAAAAAAAAGATAAAAATTATTGATAAATGGGAGGAGGCTAATAACTCCTAAACCCTAGCAACGAGCGTTGCTCTGATAATCACTTACTATGGGATAAAAGCGACGACGAGCGACGTAATTTTGGAATGACGATAGTTAGGGAGCTGGATCACATAGACTCCCTTTTATTAAAATATCACATTCTTACGTAATACGTAATGTACGCTCGCTATAAGCTCCGTAAACGCAATATAATATTGAATATCCCTGGACATTATTCATATGGCAGCTATTTACGCATATTACGTGTCCAATGACGCCACGGGCTGTTACGTTGACGCACTTACCGGCAGTTTTTTTGGTAAAATAGTAAAAGTTTTATGGCCGGAGTAGGGACTAAAATAGCTTTCGCAATTCCTCGACCTTCGTAATAGTCCGGCACATCCGGTCTGAGGCATTTTGCCAAGCCGATATTGTGTGCATTACTTCACTTTTGCAACAAGCTCGCTTCGTCTTCGTCTTTACTTGTATTTTCGTCTTTATTAAGTGTATAACTAGCTACTGTCCAGAATGTCGCCGCAAGGTCGCTAGTGTTATTGTTGTAATGTTAAATGCTCTTTAAAGAATGTGCTTTTGAAGTATTGTCTAACACACCAATTTTAATTTCAGAAATAGTAATAAAATGTATAATAACTCTTGCCTAGTTTGTTTTCACTAGACAGTCATAACCTTGGGAAAAAAACATTATTTTATCCCGGGATGTTTTTGTTTGCCCTTCTTTCACTTTTTCAAGGGCTCGGGGCAAGGTGCTTTCGATTGTACTTCCACAGTTATATCTTATTAGTAAAGTGTTCTCATTCGTGGTACTTTTAAGCTCCAGTCATATAACCTTCACGTCGCGTTCCAGGTGCTGACCCGCAAGAACATCGAGGCCATCATCAAGTTCGCGCACGAGCACAAGCTGTTCCTGTTCGCCGACGAGGTGTACCAGGACAACGTGTACGCGCCCGGCAGCAAGTTCTACTCCTTCAAGAAGGTACGAACCAGGGTTAACTCACAGGGGAAACAAGATACGCTGTTAGTCGCTATCGCTAACGTTTAAACAACTAGCTATCATACCCCTACAGGTAAAATTTGCCGCCATTTATACCGCCTCCCTGGAACAGTGGCTAAACCCGAAGGGCGTGGGTTCGATTCCCATCTTGGGTCTGGTTGGTGGTAGGACTTTTTCAGAGTCCGACTGGCTAGCTACCACCCTGACAGGTTAAATCTGCCTCCATAACAGCTTGGGCTGTGTTCTGACAAAGTTAATGTGGAAGCTAGTACACTTGAAATGAAAGGGTGGAAGATCAGATGAGTCTTTAGCGTGGCAGCATATTGAGCGACACTTCCTGATGAAAGTGTCCCTCAATGGAATTGGCCGTAGTGGTCGCTTTACATCAGGTGGACGGTCTGACAATTACTGGTCTAGAATTAAAAATAATATCTTACTAATATTATAAATGCGAAAGTCTGGATGTTTGGATGTTTAGATGTTTGGATGTTTGTTTGTTCCTCAATCACGCCTAAACGGCTGAACGGATTGAGATGAAATTTTGCATAAATATAGTTTATAACCCGGATTAGAACATAGGCTATAAAATTCCTACGGGAAACGTCTCATTCCCGCGGGAATAACAATTTTTAAACTACTGAACCGATTTGAATAATTCATTCACTGTTGGAAAGCTACACTATCTCCGGTGAACATAGGGTACTTTTGATCCCGAAAATGAGGGGGGATATTTGAAAAAAGAGATTACGCGCGGGTAAAACCGCGGGCGGAACGCTAGTAATTATATATTAGTAACGTGAGAGAATTGGAGGCAGTTGGTTCTGGATACTTTATAATCAACTCATTGTATCAAAATATTTATTTTGTGTGTGTTTGGATGAAGAAAGTATGAAGTATGAGAAAATTTAATTGATGATTGTATTGACTCTTTTGAGTCAAAGGGTTATCGGCCCCTGATCCTAGGTCAGCAACCTTTTGAGAGTGATTAAATAATGTTCAGGTCCTGCGGGAGATGGGGTCTCCCTACAGCTCGTTGGAGCTGGCGTCGTTCATGTCGGTGAGCAAGGGCTACATGGGCGAGTGCGGCCTGCGCGGCGGCTGGATGGAGCTGGTCAACATGGACGCCGGCGTGCAGGCCATGCTGTACAAGGCCATCTCCGCCATGCTGTGTCCCACCACGCTGGGGCAGACCGCTGTGGATCTTGTTGTGAGTATACCTCCTATACATGATACATACCGACTACACCGCAACACAAAGGCTTACACAGAACACACAATGTATACTATTGTAATTCCAACACTTTTTCAACCTAAGAATGTAAATGTCAATTTGACAATTATTCATACTATTATTATTACTATTATACATACACATACAACTGCGCGGATGTTTTAATGTTTTTTATGTAAGCTTCAAAAATGCTCATAGAATGTAACACATTAATGTTACAAATTGACAACCACTGGATTTAGAATGTTGTTATCTAACGAGAAGTCTGGCAAGAAACACTAGTTATTCTTTCCAACCGTCAAAAACTTTTACAATATCTATCATTACAATCGCCATTTGAATAAAGCATACAGTTTTTTTAATGGGAGAGAGACTGTTTAAATGGGTCCTAGCCGACGTCTGCCATGACTTCATTCAACAATCATAATAAAGAAATGCAATGACCTGCCACGTAGCGGCCCCTTCCCTGAGACATTTTAGTGAACACGACGACTAGAACTTATAAATGACATGCCGTTAATTTTTTTTTAAGTAACAAGACATGCAGATCGTACACCTGATGGTAAGCGCCACGTCTGCCCTTAGAAGTTCAGTGCCAAACAGTAACTAGGCAGTTACTGTCTGGCACCGCCCTGCGCCCGCTACACCGAGACGACAGTTATTACGTCTCATATACCCAGTAATTTCACCAATAATAATAAACTAATATGCCGTGTTGTGTGCGGACAGGCCAAGCCGCCGAGCCCGGGCGAGCCTTCCTACGCGCTGTGGGCGTCGGAGAAGCAGGCTGTACTGGACTCTCTTCGCGACCGCGCTAAGATGATCGCCGACACCTTCAACTCCATGGAGGGGTTCAAGTGCAACGTTGTGCAGGTCAGTTGCTAAAGGAAAATGCAAAAGACTGGGCCCAAAAAAAAGTTGTGAAGATTTGGGACATAGACTATGCAGTAGATCCAATAAACACCTATAACTTTTATTATGGCATCGACAAAATTGGTCCTAGTGAAAAAAAGATATATTTATTATTTATGTTCATATAAAAGTAATGAATTATTATGGACTATAACTTTTTCCCTGGAACGGATTATGGTGTCATCATAATAAAAGTTGATGGTGTGCGTGTGGTCTTTCATGTAGAATACATCTCATCTCTGCACATTAACTTAATTTTTTGGGCCCAAGAACAAAGGCAAGTTTTGCGTTCTCCTTTCACCCGTTTTCAGTGGATAATGCGTTAAGGAACTTGAACCACAGGCTAGCTAGACCTGCCGCCATGTGTGGAACTCGAGACTAAGGCGTCCCACTACCCACTTAACTTCCCCGGTTTCCTCTTTCCATCCGATTTGGAAGAGCTTTTTATAGCCTTGTGGCTATTAACCAGTCTATCTTCAGGTACCCAGACTCGAGAGCGTGGCGCCTAGGGAGGGCTTTGGGAAGCTGCCCCCGCCCTCCGCTAACATTCACCCCCGCCCTATTCAAAGTGATGTAAATGTAGCGTAAATGATTGATGTCTTCAAAGTGATGTAAATGTAGCGTAAATGATTGATGTCTTCTTCCTCCGAGCGTTTGTCCCGATTAAGGCTCCGCTTGCATCATGGTCCAAGATAATCCAGTTAAACATTGGACTGACTGCCATCTGACTTGAATACCAACGTAAATCTGCTTAATTTTTTTGTCAAATTTTCAATGTTGTTCTTTAGCAACTTCACAATTTTGATACTAGAGGCACTATTTAGAAATTCGATCACATTACAGATGAGTTCAAGGGGATCCCCTAGGGGATCGGGTTAGGGGATCCTAGTGGACGAAACGTGATAAGCGTAAACAGGCAGGAGCCTGTTACGCCTGTTACTATTATAAGAAGAAGATGTCTGTAATTCTCAAACCACTTATAATCCGTAGTCGCAAAGATAACAATAAGTGTGTGTATCAGTACAATACTTAGAATGAAGAATGGTTCTGAGTAACGTAATGTATACTCGTATGTGGTGTCTCAGGGCGCGATGTACGCGTTCCCGCGGTTCGAGCTGCCGCCCAAGGCCGTGGCGGCGGCCAAGGAGGCCGGCAAGGCGCCCGACGCCTTCTACGCATTCAAGCTGCTCGAGGAGACTGGTGAGAACTTTCATTCATTATTACAAGTAGTGGCAAACTTTTTGAATATCGGGTGGGGTTGCGCAGAACACGAATTCTGACACATCTGCGCGCTATTGGTCATACCTCTGACACGCGCACGCGGGCGTTCGGAAGATTCGAAGTGCGAACATTCCCCCTCTTCGTCGACCGATGTTCAACCAGTTTGCCGGTACTTGTACTAGTTTTATTTATCTGCTTTATTATTTTAACTCTTCGTAGGTCTAATGGTTTAAGCACCTGACCATAAGTACCTTGGGTTCAATCCTCGGGCTGATCAAATTTTATTTTTCTACCGTTTTTGCATAATGTATGTTACTTTTCAATCCAGGAACACTAATGAGGAACTTCGCTCAATACCACCTTATTGTTAGGGTGTGTAAATTGAGTCCTACACTATACTTAATCACAATGTTCTTTTTTGTGTTGTATATTGAGTTGCCTGCGGCATTCATTCTGCTTGCGCAATTCAGGATTTTATACTACTCAAATCGTTGATCAGCGCGATCTACCGTCAGTTTGTAGAACCGTTGGCAAGCTGGTCCTTGATGTTTATTGATTAAGTGACTAGGAAAATAAAAAACCTGCTCTGGAGGCGCCACATTAGCAATGGTTATAGCAACACTTGGTTGCTATGGTTATACTCACAATAAACTCACAATAGCCAATAGTAACAATGCACGGTTGACAATTGACATCACAGTTTGACAGAATAATAATGAATGACATCTTATTGTTTTTTTGACATCTTATTGTGTTAAGGGACGCTTCCAGGTGAAGCGTCCCTCAATGGAATAGGCCGCATTGACCGCTTACCATCAGGTGGGCTGCGTGCCTGTCTGCCAACTGACCTAGTATAAAAGAAAACAAAAGTTGTGTAATGTTTGTTTAACCGGTGCATCTGTGTGTAGGCATCTGCATCGTGCCGGGCAGCGGGTTCGGGCAGCGGCCGGGCACGTTCCACTTCCGCACCACCATCCTGCCGCAGCCCGCGCTGCTGCGGGAGATGCTCGACGTCTTCCGGAAGTTCCACGCCCGGTTCACCGCCGAGTTCTCCTAAGCGGCTGTGATCCACAGGACAAGACACATCACACGCTAGTAGAAAGAGTATAAAGTACATTATCTGCATACAAACGTACCGCGTAGTATCTATGCCTCGCCGCACGCACACACAAAAAGTCGGTTGTCTGTAAAGTCTGTTTACTGACGATAGTTGAACGTGACAACGTCATAAGAAAAGGAAAACTGTTCAAAGGATAAACATGTAAATGTATTATTGTATAGCAGCTGTGAGCTGTCCACGCGGACGCATCGCTCACTCAAGTAGGAGAGAGACAGATGTCGAACGCTGCCGAACGCGGAGGCCGATTGTGCCTCCTTGTCGCTCGTTCCGCGCTCTCGCTTGCACTGGAACGCCGCATGAGTCATGTTTTTTCGTGCGTGCAGCCGGCTCCAACTTATACGAAACTTATACTTAACGAATTATAAACATAAGCTAATGCTTAATTTTGGGGGCTAGATGGCGGCATGGCGCTGTGTGAATAATGTCCAGAGATATTTATTAATTATATCGCAGATGGGGCCGGAGATAGCCTCCTATATACTCTTTCTACAACGCTCCGACCGACACTACACTTCCGAGGCTCGACTTCAGTTGACTACATTTTAAGACCTTTTTCAAATGATACTTTTCATGGTTATCCGGGCGTACTGTATTATACAGTTACTAGTACTGTATTATTTCAAGTGAAATTTTTGTTTCATTACATTCGATTATTAAATTGTCGTCAGCTGTCAATTGGCCTCCTGGTATTAGTCAATTTAGGAGCTAGCAATTTTTTTATATAAAAAGAAATGTAGGAAGTTGTCATCTTTATTTTCATTCTGTTATTGAATTCGAAGTTTTATATTTTCCCCAAGTGTTTTAGCAGTAGACAAATTAACAGTAACAATGGAACAATATCTATGTTAATCAAGTAAAATTATATAAATAACCTATTTATGTAGGTTATCTAGTAATATATAATAATAATAATACTTGATCAATGATTGAACAAATCATCTTATATTCGCGATCAGCGTTCTGAAGGAACATTGCATTTTCGTACGAGTAAATGAATTACAATGTAATCGGTATTTACTGGGGCGTACAACATATTTAATTGCAAGTTTTATTCTATAATTACATATTAAATATACCAGGTATGTATTTCAAGCAAAGTATCGTATTATCGTTACTTTTATACTGCCCAAAAAATGGAATGCTTCTAGATTAGCACCAGAGCAGCTAAAGATTAAAGTCGGTGACTTTTCAAGGCATCTCCCGAAATATTCAATCTTAACTTAACACGGAGGAATGTTTTCTAAATTGTCTGAGTTCTCTGACTTTACCAAAATTGAAATAAGCCTAAATTAAGCATTTATGATGTTAACTTAATTTTATAATCAATTTTATTTACATTGTTAATTTATTTAAGAAACAAATAATTGAGTTTTTAAAAGACATGAATTTAAATTATTAAAATCATTGAAATTAGGCTCCAGTGATATTAAAACATTTATTTTGAAGTCTTAGTATTAACCAGAATATTGTTAAGAATTTTAGTGCGAAGCTGACGTAGATTTGTTGCTCAGAATATTATTAAAATACCTACTACAAGTTAGATCCAAAATATATTTTATAGAATTATTTTATTTTTAGGAAACTTGCTTCTCTTGTTTACATTTTTTTTATTGGAACTCTGGAAAAATTTGTAATAGTGGAATGGATCTCAAAGTGAAAAATATTACTCGAGCGTTTTTGATCCAAAAACGTGACGTATTAATGTTTTAATACACTTCGTAATAAAAATTGGCTCGTTGGTTTAGAAGTCCCTAGATGCGACCTCGGGATCATTTTCGTATCGACCAAAGATTGTTGGATTCATGATCACCAAACCGGAATGTTTGATGCCCATTACTCTAACGATGATTTTGTTTCCAATGATGGTAAATTTTGCCATTCATTCTAACGTTTCCCTGCTACTTATCTAAATCGCCAATTTCTTATTCCTAAGGAGATTAGTTGCAGGGATTTTTATTTTCTTTTTTTTTTTAATATTAAGAACTTAACTTGAAATGGTGATTGTTGATTCCAAATATTATGTAATTAGAATGTGTGATATCTTTAATACCATCTTAGTCAATTGATTCATAATCTGAATAAAATATACAAGCTTGTCAACATTGTAATGAGCAGTAGTCGCGAGCGTGCACATAGGTCCTTTAAAATTATGCCAAATAAAGACCAGCTGAAAAAAACATATGTACAGTACGCGCGCGAGTTCATGGCCATCCTGAAGAATGCGGTAGTGCTGTTTTCTTAACCTAATTATACTAATATCGATTTCGATAGGTATTATTACCTATTAGGTCAACCATATCTATCCCATATTTTTTGCAACTTTTTAGTAAGTTAACTATTCGTTTCATAAACGCTTTTTCTATTCAGTCCCCGATGGCCATGAACTCGCGCGCCAACTGTACCTAAATAATAATGATTTTGACAGTGTATAAACATTATTCAAAGAATACAAACAATTTTATTTTTGTAAAATTTTATTTTTATTTGGTTGCCATAATATTGTTATTTGTATCTTATATTTTGTTTAAAGACACTTAAATTGTGTTTTATTTAATATTTTTAATATCTAGTCTTTTTCTGTGCCATTATTGGCGATTGCACAATTCTTATCAATTCCTCCTTAGTCAAATTATTTTATTATTATATCAAGTCATGTTTTAGTTATAAAAAATGTTTATATTCGTTTGCATGCATCATATAAGCTATCACGATATGCTTATTATTACCCAATACTCTGACTAAGACAGCCTGAAAGGATTTTTGTCACTGAAAGAGATTTTCTAACATTGTACTTTTATTAATAGGGAAGATGCATATATAATAATTATGAAAATTTTATGACTAAAATGTTAAAATAATATAAAAGAAAGGTCACTGCAACATTTTTATTTTACATAATGTTGTTTTTTAACTGTAATTACGAATTAAAAATAACTGAAACGAAACGTATTTTAAAACAGCAATCAACTTATTTGACGTTAGACCGACAAACTTATTTGTTCTGATGGCGGCGTCGCTATTGTCAGTATAGAACTGTCAATAAATATCGCTTTTGCATTGCATTTCACGTAGTTCCAATTTTGGCCACCGGAACACATAAGTTTGTCGGTCTATATGGTTGAAAAAGTAAATATTATTTTATCGAAATATTAATTGCGTTTTTGTAATAAATATGGAAGTTGGGTTCATCAAAGCAGACTCCAGGAATTTACCAAGAGTTAGTGTTGACATGGTTCTAACTTTATTTGTCGAAAGTGCAGAGTTTTCAAGGGTAGAAATGAAAGGGACTAAATTACTACGGTATGTATAAATCATAGTTGTTAAACTTTGTATTTTCGCAGCTTGAAACCACTTTTTTCTCAGTTTTGGGTCAGAAGGTCCTGTCAAAAACAATTAATTTGGAAACTTTGTTGAAATAGATGTGTGTTGACCGTGTTGACTCGTGTTTTATGCCAATGTCCACATTGGCATAAACACGGTTTTTTTCGGAATATTAGTGGTTTTTGTTATGATCACCTGATGTTGATAGATAGTCCATTTTAATTTTTTTACAAAAAAATATTTCAAAACTCGAAAAAATATGCAAAAGTATGAAAGCCAGCGACGAACAAGTACAGTGAAGTACGACCACTCGACTAGTGAGGCAGTGACAAGACTTGAGTGACGTCATTCATGTCATCGGAACCATAGGTCCGTTTTCGCGCGAAAATTAAAACGGTCAATTTAAAACCGCATTTTTTCCGATAAATTACAATGTATTAGTTTTTTAATTTAACTGTGGTTTATTCTACATGGAATTCTTTAAAATGAAGACAAAAATAAAAATAGTGCATGTTCCGTATTGTACCTAGTTTAGATGTTACATTTGATTTCGCATTTTATTTTATTTAATCTGTTGTTACAAACTGCCTGTTGCATTATTTGAAGATCAGATTACACTTTGTGAAAATAAATGTATTATAAAATAAGATTCTGTATGTATAATAATATTTCCTAGTTTCTTCAATGTTGGCCCTGAACTTTGTATAATGAAAGGAAAATAATTTGTAAAATTTACTATGAATTTTCTTCGGAACCTTCTTACCAGTGAACATTGTAGACAGGATGCTAAAAAAATATACTTAATCTATGTTATAGATCATCTAGAAATCTATAGAGCTTGTTTTATTTTGTTTGAAATAATTAACTGTAAAATTATCTACCATAACTTATGTTTGCGTGTGTAAATAGCGCCCGCTTTTCACTGGTAGGAATGGTATTATTAGAAACTGGGTGCTACAATCACGGGTTATATTGTATTATTAAGAATAATATAGTTAGTGATTATTGTTTGAATCTTAGGTGTATTATTGCGTATCGGAAATATCGGCGTGAGACATTCCTCGAAATCATGGAGATTAGTTGAATTGCTGTAAGCGTTGTTATCAATTTGAATAAAGTGAGAATTTGATCGGCTTTAACTGTTTTATTTCATTTTATTTATTCCAAATATTATTTATGATCCTCCTTGCCAATATTTCAATGCTAAAAAAAATAAGGTTTATGAGCTGAAAGATAAAAAAAACTTGGTGAGAAAGGTTGAATAGAACACTGCAGAGAATTTGTGTCAGTCGAAAATGGGCCGGCTCGACCGGGAAGAACCACCACCTCACAGAAGATCAACTTAATTTAGTGAAAGGTATTGCTGGAGCCTTCGTCCCCATCTACTCTCTCCTCATCTTTCCCCTATAACCCTTCACCTTCCCACTCCCTATCTATTTTGATTTTTCAAAGACGGGCAAGGGATTTGTGGAATACGTCAGACTTTTTGTATGACCGACAATTGGTGACCGACTTTATTTCTATGGTATTTCTGACTGACTTTTTGTAGGACGTGTGCGTTGCTCCATTGCTATAAGTACGTTCTATTTGTCACCTACAAAAAGTCGGTCACCGATTATCCGACGTGGGCGGGCAGCATAATCGCATGTGTCCATTGGCGATAGTTATCAGTATCACACTTTCCATAAGGAGAGTGCCCCATACATGCTCGTTTGCCTCTTTCATTCAGCCATAAAAAAAAAAAACAAATTGCTAGAAGTTCTCGAAACGGTATTATAATTTAGGTACAATTTACAATTGTTTTTTGAAAAATCAAAAATCAAAATTAAAATATTCTTTATTCATGTAAACTTGTATCAAGTATTTATGAATCGTCAATTACAGAGGGACTCTACCACCGGTATCGGAATGCAGTCATCTGC
Source organism: Mecyna flavalis (assembly GCA_949319885.1). Lineage (NCBI taxonomy): Eukaryota > Metazoa > Arthropoda > Insecta > Lepidoptera > Crambidae > Mecyna > Mecyna flavalis. Next base: position 17,560,908 of record OX439439.1, read on the forward strand.
CGAGAAGAACCGGCAAGAAACTCGACAGCCTACTCTTTTTCATCGCCATGTTTGTTTACAATTTGTTTGTTACAATTACTGATTAGTTTTAGAATACCAAGCCATACAGTAAATGAGACTATAATCGAGAAAAATCCGTGAGCCCTGAAAGACCAGTGCCCAAAGGTGGCACCTGCAGCACAAGTATGAAAGTCTTTATTATGCAAAGATTCATGAAATTTTAAGAAGTTTGTATTTAATGGATGCATGTTAATAAAAGACCTTTTCGGGACGGACACAAATCACCGCGTCATTTATCCGGCGGGATTTGTCCGGGATAATAAATTCCCTCTCAAGTTTGAGGATAATCAACCGCAGTCGCTGTCTTGGCGGAACTCCTCATCGTTAGCGAGAAGGTCATGAATTAGTTAAATTGCGAAATGAATATCGCATAGACTGGGCAACAGACTTCGTTTAAAAAACAATTGATTGCAATGATGTAAATTGATAGTACTTGCACAAATTAAATTCTCTACTTATTGGTTTGGCGGTGTAAATTCGAGGATCATTTCATTCATTCATTTTTTTCGAAAATCACTTTTTTTTCGTTACTCTATTCTCGTCAGTACTAAATAGGTTTGTAAGAAGTGTATAAGAAAGAATAACAAACAATTTCTACATAAAGTAAAGTAATTAATAGGGGCCATAGAAGTAAGTATTCCAGAGCTATTACCTAATTATAAATATTTGCGGTCTATCTGATATTCCAAATTTGAAAAAAAAAATGGCGGCATGGTCTTTGATGTTAGCCGGTTCCGCAAAGAACAAGTGCATAAAAAAGTAGGTTGCTTCGCGCGCGATAGAGCATCTGAAATTATCTTTTTTCATGAAACTTTTAGTGATTTCGTAGTGAAGTAGTGAAGTTTTAGTGAGTTTGATATTCCAAAGTTGCAATGGTGTTTTTTATATTAATATTCCTAAACATTGAATTGATAGTGAAGAAGTGGTAGTAGACAGTGGTACACTCATGTTAGTGTTCATGAACGCGATTGGAAGGCGCTCCTGGTTTGCAGGTCAGTGGAATAATTTTTCAGTGTTTTGAGTTGAATTACTTAGTTTATAATCCAATTTAACCATTGTGTAATGTGTTTTCTAACTACCCTCATAAGGTTCGGAGCTGAATTTTATAAAGGTACCCTACTCATAACTTTTATCGGGCTACACATTCAAACTCAAAATAATAATATCCAATAGTGGTCCATTATTATTATCGCGAACTTTCTATTTTTAAATAAATCAAACGTAATATTACCGAAGTACCTACATATTACAATATTTGTAAAACTATGATATTACGGTACCATTTGATAAAATGGAGTTTCATATCTTGAGTAGATGAGTCATCTAAGAGAAGACAAGAACTTTAAATTTCAAAAATTGTATCCTTTGCAAAAATATTATTTAATAATATTATTAGAATTTTATAAAACTGCCCGCAGTTATAATAAAGGCCCGCCTTTATCTCAATATTATTCAAAGGTTCGTTCTAGAACGTCTCGATAGATGGCGTAGCCTGTATCGTATTTGTAGGACCTTTGCATTCATTTACATGGCTGACGGTAGTGTTTTGTACCATCAACTTCCAGACATTGTGACACGTAAGGAGTATCTCCAAACCAAAGAAACCAAACATTTAAGTCTGGAGGAGGATTTTTTAACAACTGTACCACTTTCTTTCTTCTTTATTAGTCACTGAAAATGCTATATCTAGGTGATGCAGCCGAAAAAGCTTGCATAAAATTATTACGTTCAGTAGGTACTTAAGGGGGGGTGGGAGTACATAAAAGAGGTATAGACCGACAAACTTATCTGTTCCGGTGGCGGCGTCGCTACTGTCTATTTAGAACTGTCATTAAATATCGTTTTTGCATTGTATTTCACGTAGTTCCAATTTTGGCCACCGGAACAGATAAGTTTGTAGGTCTGTATTATGCGACGTCCAAATATGGCGCCGCGCTCGCACATTTCGTAGTTTTTTAAACATAGTAAACGAGACACTAATTTTATCAAGTCAAACTCTGCGAATTTATCTGTAAATATTTAGTGGCTATAATTGAGTGAAAATTCAAATGTTAATTGGCAGGAGCTTAGACATAAAATACGAAAATCGTTAAAAAAAGGGGTAACTTTGGGATTTTTTTCTATCGAGTGAAGTTTATAAAAACATGTAATTGAATGCGATTTTAACTAGATCAGATCCTTAACTGATACATATATTTTTTTTAGAATTGAAAACACTGATTTGTATGTCTCAGGTGGCTTTTAAAAACCATACGCGCGGCATCTGCGGAATTACACAGCCTTAACTGGCTTTCGTCAGCGGCTTCGTCCGTGTGATGTGTTGATACTTGATAAGCAGTAGCAACAGCTAGTAGGCTGTGTTTTTTTAATGTATAAGCTCAATTTTATTTGTATTGTATAATTTTTGAACTTTAATTTATATTTTGTATTATTTTAAAAAAAAAGGCAAAACTGTTGAGTTTCTTGCGGCACTTCTTTCCTCAACAGGCCATTGACGTCGAAGTGCTGGTAGGGAAAAAAAGATTGACGTGCAAAAGTATTTTTTAAAAAATCTATTTGCAGAATAAATGATTTCATTTCATTTCAATAGGTATAAGCTAAGTCTATACTTTGTTGTTTGTATTGAATAGGCTCCGAAACTACTGAACCGATTTGAATAATTATTTCACTGTTGGAAAGCGAAACCGTGGGCCGAAGGCTAGTATTCCTTTAAAGTTTCAGCTATACTGTTCAGTCGCTTCAAAGAGTAACAAACTTCCATTGATCCATCCTAACGAACTCGCATTTATAGGTAAGCTATAGTAAAAAAAAAAGAAATACTGTATCCCTTATCCGAAAGCGTGGTATATCATTGTAACTTTCACCCGCGCAACAGTAAAGGCTTATTTTCGCGTATTTCGCGTACGGAGCAATAAAAACATATTTTCTCAGCCCGCCCAAGTTATGTCTGGTTTGACGCAATAAGCGGGATTTATCGTCGTGTTTGTGCGTCTGTGTTGCGGACAAGTTGATGTCGCCTCGCGACAACAGACGGCTAGGGATGGGCGCGGACCGCGGAACGGATCCGGAAACTCAAGGACAATAGGTAATGTAAGTAAGCACTAAGTAGGTAAACAAGTGTTTGTTTATACTAGTTCAGTAGGTAGACAGGAACGCAGCCCATCAGATGGTAAGCGGTCACTGCGGCCTATTCCATTGAGGGACACTTCACCAGGAAGCGTAGCTCAATGTGCTGCCAGAGTGTAGGCTCATCTGATCTTCGAGCCTTTAATTTCAAGTGTACTGGCTCCAACATTAACACTGCCGGAACACATCAGGAGCTGTTATTGCGGCAGATTTCACCTGCGGGGGTGGTAGCTAGCCAGTCGGACTCTGAAAAAGCCCTACCAACCAGACCCAAGGCGGGAATCGAACCCACGACCTCCGAGTTTTATACCCGAGCGGCGTAGCCACTATTTCACGGAGGCGGTCATAACTAGCTTAGGTTACTTAAAATGGGCCATTGTGCGTGAGGACATTACAACATTATATAATTCTAATTAAAACCCTTACTTAGTATCGATCGTTAGTTACTAAGTTAAATCATTAAGAGGACCTGAAAAGGTCCTCTTTTTTTTAAACTTCTTTATTTATTATTGCCTGTGGTATGTAAATAGACAGAGAAATATAATTTGCGACAGCTTTGAATACGGGATAACTAGGTTCAGGCGTACTATTGAACGCCTAATTCAATTCTATAGACTTAGTTGTGTGTCTCTCTGCCTGTGGGCGTTGGTTAAGCCTTCTTGAAAGCTTTTAAGCTCACTGAAAATAGCTTTATTTTATAGGGAATAATATTACATTATCTTTTCGTTCGTTATAAAACATTTCTCGTCGTAAATTTATTTCAAAGTATTCTTTGATCTTAATTTAAAATAAAATTAACTAACCGGTTAATTGGTTTGCCATGATCACGATTATTATTATAATTAAATAATGAAACAGGTATTCATCCGTTCAGGTACGCGCGGGTGAAATCGCGGGCGGAAGGCTAGTTTTCCGGATAAATAGAGTGCGTTCCTATTTACAAGCAGTCCTACTCTACGCGCCTTTGTTGCGTTCCGTCCTTGTCGAGATTCTTTCGTTATGACCAATAAAACATTCCTCGGTATAGAGGCACTTTTTCCATTGGCAGACGATTCGCGATGTTTGCGACGCGTATGGAGCCCGCGTAAACTTATTGATATCGAGGCTTATATTTTTAGGACGGCTTATTTCGTCCCAGAATGTGTTATTGTAAAAGTTTACGTTTTGAATAAATCTTTTATTGTTATTATTATCTTTTGTGAGAGGATCTTTCTTAGAAGCATCTTGCTTTCTACGATAATAATAAATTGATTATGTATTGGAGTTTTTTGATATAATGTCAAACGAAGGATTTGTCAATAAAATCTATTTACATGGGGATGCTGAAATCAACGTGCTTAATTGAATATAAAATGGTTTGGGTTGCTTAGTAAGCCTTGTTATAATAATACATCAACAATGCTAATATGTATGTTACAGAATAATGTTATCAATGCGCCTATTTTTAACCCCCGACGCATAAAGAGGGGTGTTATAAAGATTGGCCTGTCTGTCCGTCTGTCACCGTAGCTCCTGAATGATTCACCCGATTTGCGTGCGGTGCGGGGCTTTTAATAAAGAATCAAAATTCGTCACGTCAATATCTTATGCTCTGTTATTTGATCGAAGATTACATTTGACCAATCGTTTTCTTTCCTGATGTCTCGTACTATATTTCGTTCTACTAAACAGTGAAACATGTCTTTAAATGTGTATTGCACTGTGCAGTTTTGCAGTATGTTACAGTAGATTTTAAACTGGAAACGTTATTATTATTCTAAGCTGGAAACAGATTGCGTCACATATTACTATGGATTTGACTTAGTTATCTACGATTTGTCATTTTACTGGTAGGGCAAACACTCTAAAAAGGGACAATCTTCGATCCTTCATAGGAAACCAAATTATTCAATCTTTTGTTAGAGCTGATTTCTGTATTCTATCTGATCGACTGACTATCGTTTAATTTTTAAAATATGCACCAAAATTTCACAAGCGTAGCAATTTGGTACTGGCGGAGGTTACCATATTTTCCTTAAAGCGAGTATGATGGAGCTTTAGCCTCATTTCCACGCTGTAATGTAATTTTACTTCTTTGTTCGATGCGTCCCCATTTCTGAGACGTGATTACAAATTTTCTTTAACTTTCCCGGCGAAGCTGATTCCACGATAGATCGCATCGCGGCGTCGAGTGTCGTTAATGTGCTGATAACGTGACGTACCTACTTCGGTATCTCGTGATGACTTCGACTGTACTTGACATTTATCACGATCACATTCGTGGTCGGTCCGGGTAGTGTTGCCAAGTCATTCGCTTGCGGTGGACGTCCCATTCCTGCGGTCCTATCTGTCTTACCCATGTCCCGGACAGAGCAGGGCTATTGGCAAGAATGTATTTCATATACATAGGTACACGATACCGTAGACTTTAAAGCTGTTTGTCTCAAATGATTTGAAATTTTGAAAAAAGTGTAATAAAAAAAATTATGCCTAAGTCAATGAATAACGCACATGACGTATAGGTGAATCAGAATACCCATATCGTAGATCTGCTGATAGGTGTACGGGGAGTGACATTATTTTCATAACATAACCTGAATGTTTTATGTTTGTTTTGACTTTGAACGTGATTCGACTGTCGTATTTTTTTACTTAAGTAATTTCAAATTCTGGTCAGAAAGCCAGGAGTAAGTACTGCTACCAATTTCTTTAAGACAAAATGTGTTTAAGTCCCGATATTTGAAGCAGGAACCGAGCAACACTAGTGATTGCGAATATTGCGATAAAGGAATTGTTCAAAAAGTAATTATCGAATTTAGACAAGGAACCAAATTTTCTCAAGTTTCTCACATCTTTCGGATCGCAGATATGAAAAAAATATTTTTAAATGTATTTTATATCCAAATTAAGAGGATGATGGGCAAAAGACAGCATCTAAGTCTAAGTTATCTGATGAAGGCTACTAAATTACGAAGGCAGTCACAGCTCCAACATATCTTTGAAGAATTATGTTTTTTCGGTCTCCCGATCAAGGGTCAAACGACACAATGAATTTCAAAGTGACCGAAATTCTTTCGTCAAATACGCGTATATCCTGCCGCGGACATTTCCATCCGTTCAGATAAAATATGCCCGCGAGTAATGTTTATGGCGATAGTTCCGACCCGGGAACCATCGCGTAGCGCCATGCCGCATAGGCTGTGGGCCATTTTATTGTTGTTGATGAGGGTTTTGGACGGACTGCGGTGACTCGTGACATATTTAAAATATTGCTGTTTCATTGCGCGGTTGGTTTCACGTTTCAGAGGCCATTTACACCCAGTAGAACAAATAGGTACATATAAAATGAACAATTTTTTCGGTTTTGTCTTGATGAAATTTATTTCTAAGATTATTTATTATTCATCACTAGCCTTCCGAGCAAGCTTTACTGAGCTTGAAATAAGATGATAATTCCGAAGTAATCCAAACTATCCACGGTGTCTATCGGCCTATTCAAAATGAGTCCTTGTGCGGTTGACAACGCGGTGTATTCAGGACCGGGGTCAACCGACGAAACCCCCCAAAAATCATGTTGATCCGTTTTTTTGCAACGTGAAAGAAGAACAAACAAAAACACTTTATTCGGTTGTCCCTTGGGAGCTGTGAATTATTCCAGGATAGCAAGCAGTAGGCTGCTTATTGTGGTAGGCCTAACCTAAGTCCTTTCCTAAGGTCTAACCTATGTCGGTGATGGGTGGAATTGTTAAAAAAACAAGCGCAATTTTTGATCACTTTTTTACACCTGACCTCTGTCTTCAATCTCTTTAGAAGCTGCTAATGACGTTCCGTCATTCGGACGTCTTTCCGGAACTAAACTTGTAACGTGTTACCGGGAGCTCAATCGGCACAAAGGTGCCCGGCGCTGGCTCCCAATTAAGCACCACTATTGTTTAACACGCTTCAATGGGATTTCCTCACACGAGGGAAAATCTTCGCTTTTGAAATTTATAAGGAGGGTTAGATAAAAGAAAATAAATGTTTCTTCTATCATTTTTTTACTCGTCCAATAGTTAGAAATTGAAATAGACGGGTCAAATAGATGTACCAAAATAACTTAGTTGGTAAACTTACTATCAGAGTTGGTATGCTATTCTTATTAATCCATAAACTTAAGCCGACTTAATAAAAGATGAAGGTTGGAGACCTGGGGAGAGGACATTAGCAACTTTTTGATTCAATATTCTGTGATTCAGGATAATTTTAAGTTCCCATGAGATAAGACAAATGAAAGTGCTTTTTGACATGGCGATAGTTTGACAGCAGGAAATTGCCATAGGCTACTTTTATTAAGGAAAATAGGACAACATTTCTGTGGAATAACGTCGTATGGTTTACACGGACAAAGCAGCGTCAAGTGAGAAAATATTTAGAACAAAATGTTGGATACAACAATCGAAATAAGAATGTTCTTTCATTATTAATCCAAATCCTCTGGTACGAATAAATAAGTAATACCATAATGTGGCATTACGGGCCTATTATTCCTCGAATTTCGGCGCTCGCGTGTGTATATTTGATCGAATGGAAATTAAATTGTGTTGTGAAACGTAGGCGGACTGTACGAGTGTCGCGTGATCGACGCGAATGACATATTATTGGCCCATCCATTACCCGCAATGCGATATTGGCAACGAATTATTAATAGGTCCGGTATGCGAGTAGATTCATATCAGGGATATTAAATATTTATAGCTAAGCCGCCCGAACTGTGGGTCATTAAAATCTGTGGCTATATTTTACATAATTGTATAATGCGATAAATTATTTATATTCGTGCGAAATTACCTGTAACGATAATTAATTTATGGAACACAATTCCTATTAAAAAAAATGAGACTATTTTTATCCGAATGGCTTGTTTATAGACAAGTTCCTTGTCTTTCGGCATATTTTTTATGCTTGAATGTTATTTTGTTTTTGTAAAACATTTATTCTTAAAAATACGCAAATCAATTAATTTCAAATGTCTTTATAACTCGACTTTGTCTCCACTTATCTCGGTTAATCCCGTGAGATAAATCACCCGATGTTGTTACACGAATGTCATCTTGAATTTTAATTTCTTCGATGGTTTCACGTGACTTCTGAATTACTTAGAGGTGCGAATGTGCAAGTGTCACGAATGAGTGTACCTACTCGTAATGAGTGAAGTACCCATTGCCACAATTGATAGCAAACTAATGGTACGGTTTCGCTAACCTCAAAATACGAACAGGAAAGGAAATAAAACACAATGCATGATTAACGTGCGTGAGAAATGTGAAAGAAAAAATACCTGTGAGTGAACAAGAAACCGACATTAGGAAGACATTAGCACCATTGTATCAGATACATACCTGTATGTATCTGATACAAAGAATCCTGAATCCTGATTCGGTGAATCATTACCACATGTACTACGGTACGATACAATTCACGTAACATTGTCTTCCAGCAGTGCGATCTTAGAATTCCTGTCTGAAAAATTGTTTGACCTCCTCCTTGGAATAGTGATTAAGATGTCCACCCGGACGTTGCGGGTTCGATCCCACCCTTGTATCTATCTGGGTCACGCACGTAGAAAAAACATTTGCCCACGCTCATATAATCACTGTATTAGCAATATGTAGTGTATAAACTGTAACTACAAAGTTTTGAATGTTCTTAGAAATAAGCCGACGCTAGCTGTTTGATTTCACCTCTCCCTAGCTAGGAGCCAAAGATCTTTGGCTGTGTTCCGGCAAAATTAATGTACGCTTGTGCCAGTACACTTGTAGTCAAAGATCAGAGAAGACTTCAGTGTGGTAGCTCACTAAGCTACCTTCTCGTTAAGTGTTAAGTTTCGAGTCTGTCTGCTAGTTGAAATAAAATAAAATGTTCTTTTTATTACTGAAAGTTGCAAAGGTTTGCTGCTGACAGCGAAACTCACGCGCTTCAGAGTTTTCTAAACATTAATTAATAACGATGTGTACAATTTTAAACAAAACTCAAAAGCATACGATGCTCACCTTCAAAGCTATTTTGCTTTTGTTATTATCTTATTTTTTGTTACATTAAACCGTAGCACCAATTCAACTAACAAATGACGACGAAAATGAGTAAAGTTTTTATTTAGCAATGGAAAAGGAAATAAAATGAACAATCCCTCATCACATTTTAGTGCAAATAGGGGTTGAAGCGGCCGTTAGCGCTCGCGAGCTTGCAACCAGGTCACGCAAGATTCGCGTTTGCTCCTAATTACTTCAGCTGCTTTCACCTCGGCCGTCTGCGGAACCGACCGACGTATTAACAAGAAGGGCCGTTCCTTGCTACTGTAAGTAATGCACTTCACGTTTACCTCCATGCAGGCTGCTACATTTTTAAGGTACTTTCAAAGTACCTACGTACTATACGTGAAACATACTTTGCCTGACGCGAATCTGTGTGATCCCGGAACCACGACATGTATACAGGGTGTCCCAAAAATGAAACGTCACAGTTACACTGGAGGTAGTGGCACAAGAGGCATCGAACAAGACTAACATGACCTCAGTAAAAGTTGCTCGGTTTTCAAGATATTGCCAATGTAAACTTTTTCAAAATTTTCACGTTTTTTAACGTGTTCAGTGCTAGCATTAATGTTGCTGCTGAGTCCATCATGCGGTGCATTAGAGAGGTTACTTGGTGTTTGTGAGTCCTATGCAGCGACCCATGGGCTTAAGTACAATACAGCAAAAAGCGAGTTTATGATGTTCAAACCCGACACTAAGCGTTACAACACTGTACCAAATGTTACCCTTTGTGGTGTGCCGTTGAGAAAAGTGGAACGTTCAAATATTTGGGCCACTGGATCGCGGAGGACATGAAGGATAATATTGACATTGAGAGGGAGCGTAGGGCGCTGTCTGTTCGATGTAATATGTTGGCTCGCAGATTCGCACGATGTACTAAAAATGTTAAGGTAACCCTTTTTAAGGCATTCTGTCAGTCCTTTTACACGTGCGGTCTGTGGGTGAACTATACGCGGAGAGCTTACAGCGACCTGCGCGTACAATATAACAACGCGTTCCGGGTGTTGATGGGGCTGCCGCGCTACTGCAGCGCTTCCGGCATGTTCGCGGAGTTCTATACTGATGGTTTCCCCGCCATCATGCGCAAGCGCTGCGCCTCTCTGCTGCAGCGCATGCGCGGCAGCCCCAACTCCATCCTGCGCGTGTTGGCAGAAAGATGGGACTCTCCTATGCTGGCGCGCTGGATAACACTGCACGCAGTGAAATAGTTTAGCTCGCCGGGATTTGGAGGGCCTTAATCTCGTGTTTTTATTTTAATTTTTTTGTTCTAATATAATATTTTTTTACTAACATTAGCCGTAAGTCTTATGTATTACTAACCAATATGGATACTAGTTGTCTGCAATAAATGATTATTATTATTATTATTAAGTTAGATTACCAAACGTTATATAAGTAACTAACTTTTTTTAAATTGAAGATTTTGTGATTTTTAATTGCTTTTGAAACATGATACGTATTTTTAAAGTAAACCGTTTGCTGTAAACGGTTTACTCGACACGGCAAACGAATGCTCGAGAAATAAATGACTTGGAGACCAAACCAACCAATGGTTAAGAAACTGAAGTGTCCCTAAAAAGAATAGGCGTAGTTGACTGAAGTTGTATGAATAAAGGAAACAATCAGAAATCAGGTCACGCAACAATAGCGTTTGTTCTTAATAGTTTTGGAGCTTTCACCTCGTGCTCAGGAATAACTACAATAGATCCCATCTGTGCTAGGAAATACTTTGACATCGAGGATGAAATCACTTCAATTACTAGCCATTTGTATTCTTCGTTGGTGTCAATCAACGTTTTATTAGAATTGGTAATAGTATAAGAGCAAGATTGAATGGGCACTGAAGTTGACCAAGGAATTATTTTATTTTGCGACGTTAAGTCAACGAAAAGAAAAGTCCTTTTCCGAGAGAGATCTGTGCCACCACAAATATTGTTTATTTGTTAATACACCGTAAATTTGTTAATACAGGTATGCTAGTGGACACATAACTACTTTGCATTGTCTCGTTTCTAATAAGCTTTTAGTTATGTCGAGCCGTGACTACCAAGTTAGTTTTTTTCGACGGACTTTTCAAAACTTGCATTGTTTGCATTTCAACAAATTCTCCTATGTATTGGGACTGGAAGCGTCTTATGGGAAAAGATTGACGTCTTAACTGTACGTTCAAATTATATAGGTGTGTGTAAATAAATCATCTAAGAATCCGAAAGAGCTTTCAGTTGTTTCTTGGAAATGGTGGCAACACTACTCAAGTCCGACTGCGTCCGCAAGCTCCGGGCACTTCCTGTGCAGTGCGGTAATGCAACCAGTGAGGCGATAGCCCACAGAAGTCACTTTTTTATACTAATTCAGTTGGCAGACAGACACGCAGCCCACCAGATGGTAAGCGGCCACTGCGGCCTATTCCATTGAGGGACACTTCACCAGGAAGCGTCGCTCAATGTGCTGCCAGACTGTAGGCTCATCTGATCTTCGAGCCTTTGATTTCAAGTGTACCTACTAGCTCCCACATTAATACTGCCGGAACACAGCCAGAGCTGTTAAGGCGGCAGATTTCACCTGTGGAGGTGGTAGCTAGTTAGTCGGACTCTGAAAAAGCCCTACCACCAACCAGACCCTAGGCGGGAATCGAACCCACGACCTCCGGGTTTTATACCCGAGCGGCTTAGCTACTGTTCCAGGGAGGCGGACAAGACATCATAGCATTGTAACTTCCATGTGTTTGACACACGTACGCGTAGGCATTCAAAATCATAAGGACCTAGCTATTTTTCATAGCAGCTATTTTATACCCATTTCATCGTTAGCAACTGGTATTTTTTCTACGTTTAAAGTTGTAATAATTGTGATCTAATAATAATATCTTTGAACACAAGGTTCCGAGTTAAAATAAATAGTGTAATTAATCAATTGATTTCAAATGCTTAATTTTGTCGGCTATACCAATTATTGGGTTCAGGAACACAGGCTTGTCTTTTTTTAAAGTATAGTTAATATACATATTATTATTTTATAAAAGTACCTTCTCTGTCACCAAGTTGACTGTAAGTCCGGGGAAGTTTAAGACGTCTCTGGCGGATTTTAATCACTTTCCGAATCTACGTCCGAGCGGTTTAATTTCTCTTCAGCACTTTTCACGAATCCCAACTTTACCTGCGACTTGACGACGATTTACTGGAGGGATTTTACCAATTGTGTTTTCGTCAAAAATATTTTTGATGGAATAGGTAGGTACTTTTAATTGGCAAGAGTAATTTTTTACCCCGAGTTGTTGTTTATAGGGTGAGTTCATTACACAAGCGCCAGGGGTCCGTAATTCTTATATCTTATTATTTAAACTTGTACCTACTTCTGCAGAATTTCCTTCTGAATTTTCCAACTGTTTCGCTTTTTCTGTGAAAATCTCTAGGGCACCTTGATTCGTTATTGAAGATATTAGGATAAATTATTTATGGATAAAAGCTTTAACTATTATGTAAATAATGGTAATTAATTATTAGCCTAATCTACACGCCTATAATGAAGATCAAAGCTCAGCTAGGCTGGCATAATCTCCTACTTATTATCCGTGGTCCACCCGTATAGTTTCAGTTCTCACTTAGGAAATAATATATGAAAGCATAACCCGAAGTATATCCATTATCCAGGTAGGTACCCTGTATCCAAGGTTAAACTGTATATGGATTAGAAATTGAGTGCCTTAATTTGTGATGGAATAATATAGAATCATGGTAAAAAATATAAATCTGTATCTCATGAGTGGCCAGCAGGGTTGCCAGGTCTTTTTCGAATAAATACTGAACAGCGAGCAAAAAAGGCTTTTATTATGGCTCGAAAACAGTGAGCATGTGCACAAAGATTTTTTGAAAATTCTCGCTCGCTGTTCGGTAACTTATACTTATAGAGTAACTTATTTAAGGAAAAGATTTTTACCAGGATAATTATTACAAACTTATCTGTCAGTGCTGGAATCGGCACTAAATCACAGATTAGATACTAAATAGTATTTTAGTAAATACATAGTTAATACGTAACCTAAATGTAGAGTATCAGTTGCGAGACAGTCCTTTGAACATATTCATGTCGGTCGTCTCAGTAAATCCTCGCCTATGTATAAGGCATAATATCTGGAGCGTGATCGGTCACGTCCCCGCGTCTATCGCCGAAGCGCGCGGGAAGACATTCGGATCCCGCACCGGCCCGTCGCGTGAATACCGATGAGCGGCGACGGCTATTGTGTTTGCTCCGAGGAAGCGGCTGAATTGAAAGCTAAGTTGGTTTTATATGTGCCTACACGCGACTTGATTGTCCCACTGGACGAAATTATCGACAGATAACGACATTCCGAATCCGGTGGTAGAGTCACTCTGTGTAATTGACGATTCATAAATACTATAAACAAGTTTACATGAATAAAGAATATTTTGATTTGATTTGATTGATTATAATTTTTGTACTATTATTTATAAACTAACATTAATTATTGCCTTATTGACTTTTACATCTTTATGCCCGAGTGGCAGCAGCTGGCTGACCCGATGTGTGGGGTGTGGGGGAAAGAAATTCAATTCAATTCAATTCAATTCAATTCAATTCATTTATTTGCACGAAAAGTGGTACAGAAGATGGTACATACAAGGTAAAGTTCGCACAATTCACCAGTATCTGGCATGCAAAATTTTCGTAAAATTACAATTACTAACATCCAAACATAATATTACAGTAGCCAATACATAATACACATAATATTTACGATAAGATCACATAAAATTATCATGTTACATGAATCAGGAATTAGAAAAATACAATTAAAATTATCACGTTTTATAATCAGGAATTAAAGTTAAATTAAAATGTCAAATATTTCTAGCACCTGAAGAAATACATGGGCTTCATGATACCTAGAAGAGTTTTCAATTAATTTCGGAAATATTGAAAAAACTCCTCTATGGAATAAAAACAATTTTCAATCAACCATTTCTTGAGTTTTATCTTAAAGGTTTTTATAGGCAACAGTTTCATTTCCTTATCTAACCTATTGTATATTTTTGTAGCCATACAGTAGGCATTTTGGCTATATAGTGTGGTTTTGATTGCGGGATTGAATCCGCAAATATCTTTTTTGGTTTGAAATAAGTTCAGATTTGTTTTTGTAAATACACAGACTTCGTAGATGTATAAACATGTGACTGTTAGTAGTTGCAGTGCCCTAAAAAGAGGTCTAACTACAAGATGTTGTACTGTCTACATTGCAAATTGCTCGAATACACTGCTTTTGAGCTATAAGAACTCTATTTATATGGCATGAATTTCCCCAAACAAGAACAGCATATCTCAAGAGAGAGCAGACATAGCCATGATATGCTTGGACGGCAATTTTTTTGTCACTGATTTTTGTTAGTTTCCACAGCGCATATGCAAATGAATTTATTTTAGAGCAAATTGTATCGATATGACCTTTCCAAGAGAAGCGGTCGTCTAGTGTAATTCCGAGGAATAAGATTTTACTGGATTCTTTAATATTTTGATTGTCAAAATGGATGCTTAGTGGTAATTTACTTGCATTTTTATTTACAAATTGAATGAATGTCGTCTTGTTTATATTAATATGTAAATTATTATTACTCAGCCAATTTATTACTTTACAAATGGTGTCATTTATGTCATTATTATAGGTCTCGGTATTGTTCCATGGAATAATAACAGATACGTCGTCAGCAAAAAGAATACATTTATAGTCCAAGTGATCTGGAAGATCGTTAATGTAAAGTAAAAAGAACAGAGGTCCCAGAATACTGCCTTGGGGCACACCAAACTTATTCTCTTTTATATGCGATTTGTGGCTTGTTACATCCATATTAGAGTTCATAGTAGAAATCTCTACATATTGCATCCTTCTTGTTAAGTAACTCTTTATCCACTGATGTGCTATACATCTGATTCCGTATAGTTCAAACTTTTTAAGTAAGATCTCATGTGATAAAAAGAACCTCTTGGTACAAACATGACAGTTTTGCATCGGTATTATCCTACCTAATACTATAAAAGTATTTTTTTGCGGTCAGAGCGCTGTGTAAACCAAGTTCAAGGATATTTATTAATTTTCATGACTGCTTTAATCGACGAGTTTGATTCTACTCTGAAAATCTAAATTAATACTTACGGCTTCAACTGAGATGTGGCTCCTTTAATTATCGTGTTTATCCTAACAGACTTTGATGTACCTTGTCGTTTGTTCCATTCCTCTGTCAATGCTAACATAATTATCGGCACGTCTCTATCGCTCATCTCTCGATGTCATGTCGCGTGAACTGACTTGTTAGTTAGCTGTACTACAAACGTTATCTAATTAGGACAAATGTTGATGCTAAATAGGTGTTGTAGCTTCTCAAGATATCTGATAACATACTTTACTCTCGACATAGGTATAAGACATATTCTTGAGGTTTAATATTTCTTAATTATATTTAACCAATGTTTATGGGGTTTTGTCTGTGACCCGTTTTACTAAAGATCACACTTTTTTGAAGACATATTGTACATATTTATCTTATTTATGTTTTAGTTTTTAAAAAAACTTTCTCGATTTTAATTCTTTATTTATAACATCTGTTCATCTATATCAATTCTCCCTTTTCTTGCTCCAATACTTCTCATATGGATGAGTGCGGCTTTCCACTTCATAATAGATCATTGTAGCAAAGCTGGAAATGATCACAGAGCTGATGCAGCTGGGAAGTGCGGACCTTCGGCAGTTCTCGCAGGAGGAACTGCCCCAATTTGTACCTGCAATGACAACATCCGACATCTCAAACTGAATGACAACATCTCAATAGATAGTGTCGAAACGTCAATACGTGTCTTAGATGCCTCGGTATCAGTTTTGGCCTCAATTTGGGCACCCAAACAAGCAAAAGACTGACCATCAGTCTAAGTGGAGCCATTGTACTGAGGTCCTATTTTTTATGTGATTCAACCATATTCGTCTATGATTTAGCTAGGCAACCTATTTTACTTACCTTTACCTCGTGTCGTTGAGAATGTACTAATAATGTTGCATAATATACATAACATCTTCTACCGAATTTTGTACAATGACGATGAGCTAGTAACTCACCGGAAACGTTGGTCGTTGGCGCGGTCCTGCACGCGCAGATACTCGTCGACGCAGCGCTGCGCGGCGTGGCGCAGGCTGCTCAGCGAGCGCTCCAGAAGACTGCGCCACACCTCCTTCAGCTCCTCCTGGTTCTGGCATGGGTCCAGCGATGCGCGCGCCACTCGCGACCGCGTGTCGTTGAAGAATTTACTGGAAATGTTGCATCGAACCATCAACAGGATGTTTCAGTCCACTGCTGAACCTTGAACTGTACTAGAGCCATGCTACAGACAGTCAGTCGAAATTTTTGACCGCCTCCGTGGACCAGTGGCTAAGCTGCTCGGGTATAAAAACACGCAGGTCGTGGGTTTGATGCCCGCCTTGGATCTGGTTGGTAATAGGGCTTTTTTAGAGTCCGACTGGCTAGCTACCACCCCCACAGGTGAAATCTGCCGCCATAACAGTTCTGGCTGTGTTCCGGCAATATTAATGTGGGAGCCATACACTTGAAATCAGAGGCTGGAAGATCAGATGAGCCTAAAGTCTGGCAGCACATTGAGAAACGTTTTATCATTAAGACAAACATAAGGCGCTGAAGGGGCTGGCAAAGTCCAGAAGAAAATATTAATTGCCCCACCGACAGGAGCAAAGCTTTCAAATACATGATGATGATGTTGCATATAACAGCCACTATTATAAAACAAGACTAAAAGACAACTCATTGGAACAGTGGCTATGCTATACTTAACGGTTAAAATATCCTACGAGTATAATATGAGAATAGTACGGTACGTATACTCCTGCGTCATGTTGGAGTATATACTCTCGAAGAAGGAGGTGCTCTTCTTATCCACCACCCGGAACCTCGTGTCCTGGCGCCGCCTCCCGCTGTGGTGGACCATCAGCTCATCTATGCGCACAAACACCTGAAAAGAACAAACAGGTTATTTTTATAGAATCTACTTTCAAAATGATGTAACGACGACCGGTTTGGTCTGGTCATCGAGATAATAATCGATGGTTCTGGTTGACAAATTAGACTGACTACCAGATGTCGTTACAGGTTTTATTTGGAGACTGTGCGCCGTCTTTTGTTTAGAATCAGTTTTTGTTTTATTTTTTGTACAGTCGGCTGTTTATCAGCCTATCCTATACCTATGTTCATCGCATATACTATTTCGATTAAGATTTTTTTACAGATTAGGCTCTAATCATTAGGGTAGGTTAATCTGCTGCCGCCTGTACGTATTACGAGCTCTCAAAATGGAATGAAAACGGACAGTAAGCAGCGAAGAGGATCTGATGATAGTTGTCAGCTCAGAGTAACGTTTATTCATTGATGCTTCTATCCCGCAATAAAATAACGGCTAACAAATAAATACCGCACTCAACTAGCCACGAACAATGTCGGCTGCAGCTACTGGCGTGTAAAATAAAATAACACACAATTTTGTTGTAGCTTGTTTCGCGTCCGGTGCAGGTCTTGTTAGCGCGTCATGGCACAACAATCATGAATATTTTGCAGGTGTAAACTCATGTTCATGTTAAATTGTTGTTGGTTTACTTGTCCCGAGAGATAATTGGCGAAAATGTTCCAATTGTCCGACATAAATGAGATTTATGTATGTCCCCGTGTGATTGTTACACACACACACGGTTAAATACACACGGACGAAATGCGTTCATTGATTGGTTGAACTTTGAATATCCTCGTAGCCTAGGCAGGATATAATTATAGAGCATAAGTGAGTGCACAAGTACAGGCGCATTCCCTATTCCCTCACTCATAACACGGTGAAACAGAAGTTTGACACGACCGGGGTGTACTTTCCGAGGCATGGGCGTGTTTTTTACCGCCACCTTTCAGACTTTGGACAGTGACTGAGTAGGTATTTTCTGAACAGAATAACCCAGTCACAATTTTTCAGACACCTGGCGGTATCTTGGAGCGACTGTCGTTTTAAGTGAGATCAAATAGCAAGTGCAGTAAGAAGGCAGTTACCAAAAATATACCTCAATGTTGACTTATATGGTTGTTATAGAATATGATTATGTGATTCGGAATATCATGCTCAAAATGCTTCTTACTTTAGTGAGTTCGTTCATCATGTGACTCATGATTGCATTGAACTGCTCGACGTCAGGGTACTGGTACAGACACTCCACCTCGGGCGCCACAGTCATGGACCCTCCTCGAGCCCGCAGCACTGCATCATCTCTCTTGTGGTCCACATCGGATATCTTGAAGTCGAACGACAGTTCTCCCGTCACTTTCAACTCGAGGCAGCACGACGCCAGTACATGTATCAAGTATACCAACACATGCGTATACGACCTCGTCATTTCCAGCGTTTCGCTTATGGGGTGATAAAAACGGCATTAAAAACGTGGTGATAACCGGTTTAGTGCGAGTAAATTTTTATTGTTCAGGGTTGTGGAGTTAAATTTTGTTATGAGTTTTTCTTTTGTTGTTTGAATATAAGATGTATTTACAGATTTTAAGATTAGTGTTGGTCTTGAGCTCCATATAATAAAACATCTTTACGCCTCTTATTATTTGAATTTAGACAAAGTTCATTAGGGGGATATTGTGTAAAGAGTAAAATGTAAAAGGCAAAGTTATGCTTAATGGGGTAATAAACGCTCATAAATTTCAAAACTGGATTTACTTTCATGAATTTTCACCAGCGCCGGTTGGCACTTTAATACATAAAAAATATTGAGCTTCATCAATAAAATTCATTCTGCGTAAAATTATGTAAAACAGGAAATTCGCAACGTTATACACGAGTAAAAAAGTAACGTGTTCTTAATAGGAAGGCGATTAAGGTTCGTAGCTCATAACGCCTGATATATTTAGCGCGGCAATTTCCTCGAGACGCGATTACGCGCGCGGCAGGCGCTTGTTGCGGGTAAATTCATGCAGTTTCGCTGTGCTGCCGCTGACGTGGTGTTGCACATTTTACATTAACTAGACCGATTAGCTTCGTGCATCTTTATTTTATGTTATCTCGTCGCCGCAAGTAAAGAGGAGTGTCATTTGAATTTGCTACGTTTTTAAAACGCTCAGTAATAAGTATAACGGTTTCATAATCAGACAATAACAACAATAGCAAAATAAAGACAAATTGATAAAATTTGTCTTTATTTTGCTATTGTTTAATAAGAACCACTGGTACGGAATGTAGTTTCTGCCGAGAAGGCACCGGCAAGAAATGAAGAAACTCGAGATGTTTCGGATAACAGTTGTTCTCGTCGTTGCTCTGGACCATTTCATTGTATATTATTATTTAATTCGGTATGATAAATCTAACATCAAATCAAAAATGATGAAGTCACATGACGTCACCAAGCTATAGTCTGTTTTTCACTAACAAATGCTCGACATGGGAGTTACCTAAACCCAGGACCCCGAGATCATGTCAATAGCCACCAGGCTGGCACCGGCTCGTCCCAATCGGGTGTGAAGGAGAAACCGGGGGAGTTAAGTGGGTAGTGGACGTTTTAGTCCGAGTCCCACACACGGCCGCAGGTGTAGCTAGCCTGCGGTTATGTTGCATAAACGCATTCTCCTCCGAATATAAAAAAGGCGGCCCAATCCCCGGGCGGGATGGTCTAGTGGTTTACTTAAACGAGGCGTGATAATAATGAAAGTTTAAGTTGTTGGCTTGTAAGTGTGGTAATGTTATATACTGTACAAGTAAAATCCATCAAGGCAGTGAGCACTGACCCAAAACTCTTGTAATTGGGCAAGTTTCGCGCAGGGTGACATCAACACGCTATTTAAGAAGAAGGAGTGCTCATGTAAGGGTGGTTTAATAAGGCTGATGGACTTGGAACTTCCCAAAGTAATTGTATAGTTTTAAATTAATAATCCTAATTTCGAAATCCCAGCATAAGACGTCTTATAATAAAACTAGCCTTCCGCGCAAGGTTTCACCCGCGCGTACTTTCTTTTTCCAAATCCTCCCCTTCCCCCCCACATTTCCGGGATCAAATGTACCCTATGTTCACCGGGGATAGTGTAGCTTTCCAACAGTGAAAGAATTATTCAAATCGGTTTAGTAGTTTCGGAGCCTATTCAATACAAACAAACAAACCAACAAATCTTTCCTCTTTATAATATTAGTATAGACTAATAAAATAATTAATATGTTTGGTAGTACCAGCCTTATTAATTTCTCACTGCAACGCAAAGGCCTCTCTTGTAGAGATCAAGTCAGACATTACAAGCAAGAACTTACAAATATAAAAGGAATCATCCAAATCAACACCCTCATTAGAAGATAGTTATCAATTAAACAACACCTTTTAAACACGATTTAAAATACCCATATAAAAGTCGTGTAATTGTATCAACGACTTAATCCGACAATGCAAATGTAACATGTACTTAGCCTTGCGTTAGTTACAATGAGCTACCAAATCATTAGTTAATTCTCTGTTTCAATTCCAGCGCTACAGTAACATCTCGCATATACCTAGTTAGGACGTTACCAGAGCCAGCAATTAGTTCGCAAGTTAAACAGCCGAGTTGCAGACATCAACTTAATGTGCCGCGGTTCATTCCGAAGGTTGATCGCGATAGGGGCCCACCAGATAGCCTCTTCTGTGGATTTAGTTAATTTCACCTCATTTTAAGAGTCGTTTAAGCTGGCATTTGATCGTTCTTTGAAGCGTAGTTCTTTGTTACGTATGGTTAAACTGTTAATTAATCTTATGTTGATTTGATTTGATTTGATTTGTGTAGTAGAGTAGGAAGTACCCTCTCTCAGAAGATCGACGTATGAGTCACTTTCAGTCCAAACGCTACTTTCAGTCACGCCCAATGGTTGACTAGTAGGATGCCTTATGGCATTAAGTCCGCCAATTTGTACCTCTGTTGTGCAATAAAGTTTAAATAAATAAATGAGTAGCAGCTTTACTATTGCCCTTTCTTTGGTGAGACGCCTGATTGCATGCCGTTCAGAAAAAATAGCTTTTATTAGCTTTGACAACCGTTATATAAATATTGAATAGATAAATGTAATGTAGTCATAAATGTCACTGATAAATAAATATTAGCTAAATTTGGATACCTACTAGTATTATATCATCTGTAGTTTGGCCTAACTTTTATCCACTAGAAGTGCTTGATAAACTTCCTAAATTCGTATTATGATGTTGTTTTAATTTATAAATAGTTTTTAGTATAGATATAAACCTAAAAGACAGCATATCAAAGAGCATTTGTGGTAAAGGAGTAAATCTACCCTTTTACGTTATAAACAACAACACACGAAAATTGTTTTACGGTCAAAAGTAATCACAGTTTTTACATTATATCGACGGTTAAAAGGAAATAGGGCATAAGCGACATTTTGGTCAAAAATGAGTTATATATGCCATTGGACTTAAAATTTTCTGCTCTTTCGAATGCGCTTACTCCCATGGCTCTACGATGACTTTT
The DNA here is from genome assembly GCA_949319885.1 of Mecyna flavalis. NCBI lineage: Eukaryota > Metazoa > Arthropoda > Insecta > Lepidoptera > Crambidae > Mecyna > Mecyna flavalis. The sequence goes on from OX439439.1 coordinate 17,582,692, forward strand.
TTGGCGTTTATGCCCAAGCAAAAAAATATATTTTCATGGTGTTATTTTTGCTAACCGACGAAAATTCTGGTCATTTTTGCTATAAAGGTGATTGTACCCCTACAAAAATGATTTAATTTGGGTTTGTTGTCGGTAATACCTTTTTACTTCACAAGGGTGCCAAGAAGCTATGGCGCTTGTGCCCTATATACACACTGCGTACTTATATTACTCTGGCGGTTATCCCCTATTTCCATTCAGTTCTTAATGACAGCCAAGTCGGTTATGCCCTATTACCTAAATTGATTTTCAAATGACACTGGCGGTTTTACCTTACTTCCGTTTACTAATATAAAAACGATTGTCGCTAATTCCATATTACTTAAATTAGATTTGGTATCATGGTGTCGATTATAACATATTTCCACGTTCTACAATCATACGTATACGTCGCTTATACCGCAATACCAAATAAGGAATTAATAACGAGTCGGGGCTTATGCTATTGGATACCACAAAAACCAGTTTTAAACGCGTCGCTTGTCCCCCCGCAACACTCAGCCGCGCGCTGTGACAGCGTGAACAAGCGTGACTCGTGCGCTCCTATCTATGTATAATATAAAAATGAATCGCAAAATGTGTTGGTAAGCGCATAACTCAACAACGCCTGGACCAATTCGGCCAAATTTTTTTTTAAATGTTCGTTTGAGTTCAAGGATGGTTTTTACGGCGAGAAAAATTAAATTGATTGATTGATCAATTCCCACGGGAACGGGAACTACGCGGGTGAAACCGCGGACGCCCGCTAGTATTTAATAATATCGGGACCCACAGGATTGGTATGCGGTCTACGATGGAGCGCGCTTGCTTAGAAAAAGCCCGTTAATTCTGGCCTTGAAGAGTCCCAAGTTGTAATGTGTAGGAAAGATAGATCCCGGCAGAGAATTCCACTCCCGCGCACTCCGTATCAAGAAAGATGAAGCAAATCGCTTAGTTTAGTAGTTCGATGATGGAACGGAGCTGGTCGAACCAAATCGTGCAACTGAGCAGCACGAGTGTGATATCTCCGTATTTTACAGACTCCACTTTGGAGAGTACCAATGTGGAGTCTGTAAAATACGGAGAGGCAAGCAATCTTCTTACGATGATCGAGGCTCTTCAAGCTCTCGACCAAAGTATCGCCACTGATAAGCCTCTTCGCACTCCGCTCAATAGAGTCCAAAGCAGCCAGCTGGTATCGAGCAGAACCATCCCAAAGATGGCAGCAATATTCCATGCAGGAACGAACTTGAGATCTTTAGGAGCTGTTCCGCAGTGAATTAGCGCCTGTCTCTGGAAAGGATTCCGAGCTTTTTATAGGAAGATGCTGCTACAGACTCTATGTAGCTCCCAAACTTTAGGCTGGAAGATAATTCCATACCAAATATCAGAGAGAGTCAGTCAGATCGAGGGACAGATACGCCACGAAAAGAGGGAGCCATCTCAAATGCGCTTTTTTTGGTGGAAAAAAGACACGCCTGCTTTTTGGTGGGGTTCAAACTGATCAAATTGGCATCTCCCCAGTCTGAGACAACTTGGAGAGACTGATTTAGAAGGCCTTAGTTTCACCGCTACCTGTATGTACATAAGACAAGTATCTCTCGACTACCGCCCTATCGTCAGCATACCCCTGAATTCCGGGAGTAGCCAAAATATCATTAATGTGCAGTAGAAAGAGTGTAGCCGAGAGTACAGATCCCTGAGGGACGCCAGCATTTATTTTTCGCGAGCCGGAGGAGAACCCATCAACAACTTCTCTGATGCGACGTCCAGTCAGAAAATCTTTTATCCAAGCACAAACTGCAGCGGAGATCCCATAGGAGGGAAGCTTGCCAATAAGGGCATCGTGGCAGACCTTGTCAAAGACCAAGTCCAAGGACACAGCAATGGCCTCACCATGGTTTTCAATAGCCTCACTCCATAAATGCGTTGCGTATATAAGAAGGTCCCCAGTGGACCTACCTCTTCGAAGCCCGAATTGTGAATCACTGAGGAGATCGTTACCTTCTACCTACGCAAGCAAGCGGTTATTGATTGTACGCTCCATTACCTTACAGAGAATGGAGTTTATGGCTATTGGTCAGTCATTTGAGGGACAGCTGTACTGTGGCTGCCTTTTTTGAGCAAAGGCTGCACGTTAGCAAGTTTCCAGGATTTCGGAACTGATCCCACAGATTGTGATAATACAAAAATGTCTTTGAAAATTTTATTAGCTTTTTAAATACAATAAGTGAACGGAAAAACCAAACCGTTTGGTCGGATGATATAGTCAGGTTCGTCGGTGTCAACTGGATGAATCTTGCACAAGACCGGAATGCTTGGCGTGACAAAGAGGAGGCCTATACTCAACAGTGGGTGTATACGGGCTGATTAGATAGATAGATAGAAGAGAATGTTACCAAAATAATAAATTTAATGTTAAAACTAATCTCTGCAAGCCTGTAATTTAAAAAAGACTAGATTAAGTACTTACTAAGTGTTAAGATATTCTGAAGAAAAAATTAAATCTTCATCACTTTTTTAAACATTAAAACTGTATTTGTAATTTGTAAAGACTGTTTAATTTATTTAAATTCTTCCTCATCCTTTATATTTTGTACTCATTGCAGGTTATCGATATATAAACGAAGATTAGTGTATTTTAAATAATTACAATAAAAGCTCGAAATGCTCGAAAAAACCGGCCTACCCGAGTTTTGATTACTCTACCCAAAAACCCGGGTTTTCAAAATTGAACCGAGTTTCGATGCCTTATTAGATAGTAAGCGTTCTTAGTTGTATGAGAAAACAATGTTTTTTATAGTCCTTTGTGGGAACAAAAGACCTATTTTAGCTAAAACACTGTTTTGTCTCTTTCTTTCATAACGCTGTCAACATTTGACAGAAAGTGTAAACATTTAAAAAAATTATACAAAAATAAAGATAGCTTCGCAACTTAAAATTAAAAGGCACCGTTAAACAAAACATGGTATCTTTGTAAAACAACAACGTTTCAGGAAACATGCCATTCGTGTTTTTATTAGTAAGGGGGTTAATTTTGATTTTCTTTATTAAAAAGTAGTAGGTAACAAAAACTACTTTCTTATTTCAATAAAAATCGTACTATCTGCTCGTTAGTAAATACCTATGAAATGACGAGCTATTATCTTTTAAATCTACCATTTAGTGTAAAATTATAGCAGGGTATACTGTAATAGGCCTCTTATTAAGATAGATCCTTAGTATGTTTCTGTGAAATTTTACTCCCAAGCAATTTCACCCTACTTTAGAAGTTAGAGACTCAATTACGGTGTCGTGTAATATCTGTTTTAGATATTTTCATGAAGGATTGTGTTGGTTGCGCTAATTCATTAGCGACATTGTGTGTAACTTATGTCTTATATCCTGGTATTGTTTTGAATGCCGACTGTTTCTTGTGCCCTATTATCTTTTATATAACCACTATGAAAAGTACCTTATCCTTCTTTTCCTATAAAATTGATTGAACGGTCTAGTCGCTTATACCCTTTTACCGTGTGAAATTATAAGTTGGAATGTCGCATATGCTTCTTATCCTTTATTATTTGATTTTGTCATTTGTATCTTATGCCATATTTCCTCACTCAAAAATTAAAAGCTGTGGTCAGCTGTGGTTATAAGCGACAAAAACTACTTTAAATAACGTCTAATCACTAAAACTAAGAATACCAGTAACTGTACCATGTCTATCTGATTTTATATCTGTTTCACTTTTCACAATATCTTAATAAAAGACAAAAATACGTCAGTTTTTCTAAAATTTAAAACTTTGAACGGCTCTCCTGAACATTTCATCTTTTGTCGCTTATCCCCTATTTCCTTTTAACCGTCGATATAAAGAAAAAGTATGAGCTATAGAATAAACAAGGTATCTCTCTGTAATTCATTTACGGGAACTTTTTCAGTCGAAAACAAGTTATTTTTGTGAAAAGCTGACCCATTTTTAGGCTAACTTCGCTCGTATTCATGGCAGCTCTAACATTTATTGAGGCGCGCATTTTTTACATTAGGGTTCAGTAGTTCGTGATAGAATGACAAAAAATCGGTGTTTGTTTTTTGTTAGCGTTAAAAGTCGTAAAATTAATCGAGCATCAAAGTGCGACAATGTTTTAAATTGGAAAACAAAAAGTTCTTTTATCGCTTTTTGCTGATATTTATTAAATCCAAATCAATAAAAATATTTATTAGTAGTGCTTGAATGACTTGATTTTATTTCTTGTAATTTTTTTTCGTTGTTCACACAATGCTTATGTTCTGCTACCAAATTCTGTTGCCTTAACATAGCCAGATTTTAATAGTGGATTTTAATTTGTTTGTTGGGAATACATATACCCTTGGCTGGGGTGTGCCGGGGGTTATGTGGAACTCCCTCACTCAAAAGACACGGATACCCTCTAAGCATCGCAGTGCCCTTCAAAAGCCTAAGTGGCAGTGGCACAGAAAACGGCATAGCCTCTGCTTTTGTGGCAAAAGGAACTTTAAAAACAGAAAGACTGCTTGGTGGCAAAAAAAGGAAGGAACGTTAAGGTAGTTGTGACAAGTGAAGAAAGTTGCGGGCGGTATTCAACGGGGTGTGGGGCGGTCGCGTGCTGTGTCCAAGCGGAAATTGCCTTTTGAGCCGAAGCATTTTGTCAAACTGGCCGTTTTCCAGTCAACTTATAACGATGACATTTTTGGATTAATGGTGTTTAAGATCTCCAACTTATTATTGAAGCAAACAGATCGTGTTGTTACTAATTTTTCGCTTGCGTTTACTTTTGTATCAAAATTGTGAAAAATACATCTCCTTCATCCTTCATTACTGTTTTACAGATTTACTATTTTCATTCAATGTAAATCATGCCGAAATTGAAGGAATCAATTTCACTTTTGCTCACAAAACCCATATCAATTGATATGATTGAAAACCTTTTTATATTCTTGCTCAGCGCCTTTGCCTAACAACATTAAAAACTTTGCTGCTTCCTGCTGTCACTACCCAGTGACCTGAACACAATTGAACTGTATCCAGTTTCCAAAATAGGGATCTTAAAAATTCCCACTCACCCGACCTCTGTAATGCCGATGAGATCGTCCCTCATAAACGGAGGCCGGGACAAACGGCATTCAGTCCCACGGGACGAGGGTCGAAGGTCCGCCGTCACGCACGATTCGATTCCCGGCGAAGATCGCCAAATTAGATTGAAGGTGTTTACGGCGATTTTGAAATTCATATCTTTTTCATATGTTAGGGACGGCTACGGTCAAGGAATCTTTAATATTTTCCCCATTTGCAGCATTTTCGGGGTATGGAAGTCGTACAGATACCTATAAGAGAAAGAAAGAAAGATCTACCTCTATAAAAATTTGGTATTGAGGAAATCCGATCTTAAATAAACGAACATGATAAAGGATGAAACGAAGATAAAACACTTGAATTATTAATAGTTTCGCGACAAATGTGGATCTCTGCTTCGATTTATGTCGATGTATTGGATTGAAAATCGTCTCTTTTCAAAATGTGTTTGGGTGCAACTTATGGTGTTATTAAATAAATTCACAGATATGCCTCAATTTGCTATCGATAAATTAAGTCTAACATCTGAATACTTCACTGCCAAGAATTACGAAGACCAACTCCTTATTTTTGAGCTTTCGTAATATAAATAGCTGTGACACACAACTCTGAGATACTGTTGACCCCTGATTCCAGAAGCATAGATTATTATTTATTCAAGAGTGTGGGTAGGCTTGGATAAAGTAACTCCTTTATTGTAACAACATCAAACAGTAGATGAAGACAGCCAGCGTTTAGTTAGCCTATTAAACAACAATCGTAATATTCTGTGATAAATAATACGTAAAAGCAAATAATTGATTTTGACAGTCTTTACATAAAGCTTGAATTTGACCTTTACCACGCACGACCCATTTATATACTATACGGCTTTATTTCAACTAATCCCCTTTTCTAATAACTAAAAGGGATCTGCTTCCAGTTCGCGAAATAACGGGTTTAGGTCAACCATAGTATAATACTATCAGGAATCGTGCTGGCACATTGTTTTACCACGTAGGTGGTCTGACGCTGTGTGGATTCTACAAGGAAATTAATTGTCTTTTTAGTTTACAGTACTGCTATTTGCAGGCAGATTTCTGCTTATAGTTCACCACTGTGGGTCATCTATAGTCTCAAGATAAGATTTCAGTAGCACGTTGTTCCCCAATAAATATAGTCCCCACGTTGGACATTGCAACTTTTTTCCTCCGATGTTCACCAGTATGGGACATCGGAAATTTACTGAATATACAACCCTTGTCATATGTTTCTATGTTGTTTGCTTAATTCTCAACATAGTTCTTAAATTGTTGATCAACATTTGACGAATTTTGGCGTATAGCTATTAAAAGGTATGGAAGCCCTACACTTGAAATTAAAGGCTCGAAGATCAGATGAGCGTAGGCTCATCTGATCTTCGAGCCTTTGATTTCAAGCCTGGCAGCACATTGAGCGACGCTTCCTGATGAAGTGTCCCTCAATGGCATAGGCCGCAGTGACCGCTTATCATCAGGTGGGCTGCGTGCCTGTCTGCCAACTGATCTAGTATTAAAAAAAAGCTGAGGTAAAGGTCTGCTAGTTATGTCTGATCAACTAGACTGAAGATGAACTACGTTCCTAGTTTTTACTACGGTCCCGCGCTAACGCGTTCCAGAGTTATTCACTCAGTCATTCAGGCCGGAATACAGATCGCGGCATTGTCTTCCCGGCCCTTTCGTTTTGTCATGCAAATAATAACAGATTAGATGACTATTCTATTCCAAAGAGCGTGGAACAAAAGCTTCTCTATTGGATAGAGTGGGAGCGATTTTAAATTGTCTAAGAAAGGGGGCGAGCGTCACTGAAAAATCGCTGTGATTATTTATCTAAAGTACTTGAGCATTTAGGTATAATTGGTTGGAAACGGCGGCCGTATATAGGTAGTGTTTGTAGTTAGGAACCGAATATTACCTATTTCACTGTCTCTGGGAATTCAAGACGCCTGTGGTTTGAATGAGGGATAAAACATTATAGTATAGACTTTCGAAATGGTCAAGTGGTTTTTGTTTGTACTAAAAAAGTATTTGTAAATCCATTTAGATTCCTTTGAGGATTACTTTTTCTTGCAAAGTAAGACTAGGTTTAGGTTTGCACAGTAAACCCAAGATACAGAAGATTCTTGATTTGTATTTACATACTGAATACCATACAACAAATATTTACTTAAGTTTATAATATAAAAGATGTTAGTCTCTGGTAGGATTTGAATGGTGCTTATGGCACTACCAAATGCGCTGTCGAGTCAGTTAATTCTTTTTATAATAACGGGTCGTTATTTACAGAAAAAATAAAATGTTCCTGCCCAGAAATGCTTGTATTAAACGAGGATTGAATGAGAAAACTGGCTGTAGTTGACTTTTCAACCATTAAACAAAACAAGGCTCTACCTGTGATAGAAGGACTGGATCTTTTTGCATGTAGGAAAAACATTTCTAATATTAAAATATTTTTTAGTCAGGTAATTATTTGCTTAAAATATACAAAAATATGTTTGAATCGCTTTGTAATCAGTCCATTGTAAGAAGTATTGTTTAAAATTTAAATTTTAAAATGATAGATAAGTTACATGGCTGCCAAAAAAAAAATCAGTTCTCTATTCACCTGTACAAAATCGATGAAATCCAAACTTTTAACGTTATATTTTTACACGCAGGCATGCCTCCGTTTTATGCCTCTAGTGGGTATTCCCCGCGGCATCGCTAGCAGGAAATTAATTTTGACACAAAAGGGTCTCATAGAAAATCTCCAGACAAGAAATTTTATTACCGTATTTCTTATACCAAGAAGCTCGGAATACATGAGAATAGTTATGATTCTGTCGTATCACGCCATAAACGTTGAAGTGACGTGAAACACTTTTTCAAATTGTTTTTTAATTCTAGATTAGTGGAGAGATAAGCACGCAAGTCTTCTGATGGTAAGACGCCACTGCGGCCTAATTCATTGAGGGACACCTACAATCTACATAGGCAGGAATCGTCACTTAATATTCTGTTACATTGTCGGCTCTGACATCTTTGCACCTTTGATTTCATGTGTTCTGGCTCCCACATTAAGTTTGCCGGAACACACCTGTAACAGCGTATAATTTTTGCGTTTTGCGAATAAAACACATAAATTGGTTTGATTTCCCCTGCAGCGTTATCATTTCCTCTCACATTTATATTCGATGGATCCATCGGAATTTATTTCCAATTCAAATTTCAGCTTTTTCCCACCCGTACCCCAGGCGTAGAACGAGCCGATAAGAGGCAATAGGCGTGTGCAGGCGCGCGTGTGCCTCCGTCGCGGCCGCAGGCCTGCGCCTTCGGGGATTTTAAACAGCTTCCAGCCATTTGAGGTTTTATTTCGCGGTCGAAGGATCATATAAGCATCAGAACCTGCATGATAAATGTGACGTAATTTTAACCTTAACATTATATTGTAACATTTAGTAATTAATCATATAATACGATCTTTTGGCTTTGCGTAGAGCTGTACTCGTAACTTCACTTTGCATTCTCTGTCGTATATATTACGAGAAGTACTTTGGAGAGTGTTCGAATTTTGTGCAGTCAACAGTCAAGAAATCTAAGAAATACTTGTATTTCTATAGTCACTATAAGCCGCTTACAGAAAGCGGCTAGCACCTAGGTGTTGCGTCTTATATTCTCCGGTTAAACTAACTTGGCGTGGTCGGGCGTTCCACGCCATGTTGCCAAATGTTTTCCATTCAATAATTTTTCTTGCCCCAGTGGTCTCCAGTTCTTCTATGTTTTGCAACGTTCATTGCCATTTGAAGACCGATTTGAATTAATGGTTTAGAGAGAGAGAGAGAGAGTTGGGAGTTCGACCTACGTAGTAAAATAAGATAAATGTATTTGAAAAAAAAAAGGATTTATCCGTTGGCATCGTAGTTTGGGGCTACTAGATACGAGTAGCGCTGTGAATAATTCCAAAGTTCCTTGTGGTGATTTTGGTCACAATTAAATTAGACTGTAATTATTGTAAGTGTATCCAATATTTGGAATGTGCCTGAATAAGGTAATCCTCTTTCTTGCTGATGTTTTATTATGAATGAAAGATTAGTTGTGGCACACAGGGATCCTTACAAGGATGAAAGCAAATAGCCACTTACACGCAACATTTAATTACGGTTTGTTATATATTTTGGGCATTCCTATAAAAATAGCATGTACCCTTCGTCCTCACCGTTCCGTCGCCGCGCCACTCGTAAACTCAACAAAACGCCGCTTCCGAAACGGTAAGTAATTTCCGTAGCGTGGAGGGGAGGGGGAGCCGCCTCCCCTCCCGCACGCTTCGCCTCGGCGCCCGCCATACCGCAATGTGGATAACAGTGAGGTGACTATCCGTTCATTGGAGGTCAAGATTAATTTATCATTTAATTATATGAGACCATTAAGGTGACGGAAAACATCGTCTGGTCTGGGTCCCTGTTACGCTCAAATGTAATAACTGGAGTTGCCAAATCCTAGAACCGGACCGAAAAAAAAATATCGGAGGATCCCATGGGAGCGAAGCATGGGATCCAAGTGGACGGAGCGGACTAGTTTGGAACAAAATCGCTCGGAGAAAGAAGAGAGAGTTTCGACAAAATAGAGAGTATTCGGTGACTAAAGTACTCAAAGGCAACTTAATCGTGCTTGTTGTTTTGTAATTCTTTACTTTGCAAATGCATAGAAGGGTGCAAATCCTTGGTTGTTTGTCATCGCAGTAGTTTCGTTTTTCCCCCTACACCCGTTCTCCGTACCGCCATAATGTTATGTCTTTCTGTTATCAAACCCACTGTGGTCTGGTCCGGAGCGGCACCGGTCTTGCTAAACGGAGTGAGTTACAAGAAAACTTTCCGCATGCCCAGAACATGAACCGTTACCATTTTTAAAGTGAGATAATTGGACGCAAAAAATACGTTTGTACTACCTAAGTATCTACAGAACATTGAAAACTTCGTACTTTAAAATGAATTATCTCCGTACTTGCGGGAATAATTAGGGGTCAACATTATTTAGATTCTGTTAGGTTGTGAAAATTTTTGCTCTTATTTGCTCATGAGTAATGTAATCTATTGCAAGATTTATAAAGCATCCGAACCAGACTTTATATTGTAAGGAAAGGGCAAGAAATGTAAAAAATATTACATAAAAAGCTTATTACCATGCCATGTTTTATTTGAGATCTAAAATATTACGTCTATTTCTAAGCTTATCGTCATATCACAGCGCGAGACACATTTACGACTTGTCCCTATCCCATTCCGTATACGTGTGACATTGTCCTGAAAGATCAGTAATAACATAAGATCATATCCTCGCGCCCAAGGGACATCGCTTACAGTAACTCCGGGCTCAACAGCGCTATTGAATGAAAGTAACGTTTTACGCCGCATAAAATGGCCGGATCCGGCGCGAAGGACCATTTCGAATCCAGCTCGAAGGACCTTTGAATTTTCATACCGACGTAACTCTCTTCGCATTTACGAGGTGTGCGTTGTGAGGGCGCCTGTGAATGGTGTGCGGTGATTTTATGAGTTGCACACATGCTACAGTGCTAGTTCTGGCATGTTTGCGGCAGCACCACATCGCCGAGACGTGGATTTGCGATTTATATTCAGCGTTTTGCCACTTGCTGCACTAAAATGAGCCTTTTGAAAATGAAAATGAAATTTTAGTTCCTGTTAAGTATATTGGTTATATTTTCACTTACAAATGCGGTAATAGAATTTCATGAAGGGATTTATTGAATTTGTTGAGTGCAACAATTGCCTTTTTCTTAAACTTGTTTCGTATTTCCACTAGTTTTGTGACAATTTAGTATAAAACATAACGACTTGAGTTTATTGGTTTTATTTTATTAAGTTATCTTCATCATCGTATCAAAGAGCTTCGCTCTTGTCGGTTAATTTATTAATTTATTTATTATTATTTCTATTGAGTAAGAAAAAAAATTACTCAAGTTTATTGGTTTTATTTTATTAAGTTATCTTCATCATCGTATCAAAGAGCTTCGCTCTTGTCGGTTAATTTATTAATTTATTTATTATTATTTCTATTGAGTAAGAAAAAAAATTACTCAATGTTTAGGTTCAAGAAAAGTGGATTACTAAAACCACTGGTAACAAGATGAAAGTTCACTCGACGTTCTCTGGAGTCCTAATTTAGGAGTCCTAACTTCGATCGCGTTTGCTTCCGCGTCTAATTTGCGAGCTAGCGCCGCGCCCCGGCGCCGCCCGACTTACGACGTAGCACACATCGTTTACTTTGCCTAGGGTTGATGACGTTTACAAAAAATAGTGCTGTTTAAAAGTATTTATTACTTTTTCAGAAAAGTTTCTTTATGTTTTTGAAAGAGTTAAAAAAGCTGATAAAATTAAGGAATGGTGAAATAATACAATATTTTGTATTTCGAAATAAACTATTCAACCCCATTCACAGTATAATTATGATAATTTCAAAATCCGAAATAAGCTACAAAGTTCTTTACGAGTCTGAATACTTAGTATTTGTTTGTTATGCTTGTATATACGATACCTACATTTTGTATAAGGTTTCAGTACTGTGCTGCGCCAGAAAACGCAGGAGCAATTTATACTAAAGTACCTATATTACAAGTAAGCTTTAACTACGTCCTTGTTTAAAATAAGTGTGCATTGCAATAATTTTAAAAAAATCGTGTTACATCTTTGCTGAAACGACAATTCTTGGACCAAGCCCTGTGCTGTCGTAAAGCTAAAAAGGATTCTTAAGTGGTTTGGAGCAGCCCTGGCTCCACCTGGCCGTGGATTTACGCGCGCGGCCTAACTGCCGTAATATTGTTGGCGCGCTTCACGAGCGCCCGAGGAACTAAACATCGCTACACATCTACTCTCTTATACAGCTATGTGAAACTGTACTTTTAAGTTCAAAACGCCAGGTATCCGGCTCGAAGGACCACATTTGGGAAAACTTACAGTTGTAGCTGGTTATTGAAATGAAATTGAGGTGCTTGTGAGATGTTTTTCTTTTCGTCTAACCTTACCTGTACAGACTTCATTTCGCTTACGTTAAATGTTAAACTTACTAGTTTTATGTTTTCATTCGCTTCAGATATCATTCGCATTCAGATAAATTTCGTATTTCTCGAAAACGAAAGAAGACAACAAGGTAAATTGGTGAAATAAATTTTGAAATAAATAAACACTAGCCCTTTTAGCAGAACTATACCACCATTTACCGTTAAAAATTAATAAAACTACGTTATAATATCTTTATATAGGTTGCAAGACGTTTAAGATTTTTATTAAATTACTTGGTGGCATAAAGTGGACGCTAATTACATTTTGGCATTATTTTTGAAATCTAATGATGTTGTTTGTTTTAAACCAAGCGACTTCAACGGGCTCGTCAAAAAGTTTCATAATCTTTAATTATCCCTGCAAATCTTGCGGCAAGATTCTTTCATCAGCGGAACGCTTAGCTCGAGAGCTCTGGCGGAGATTGTAAAAGTTCCGTGAAGTTTAATTACACCCCCAAGGCCATTGAACCCGTGTGTAATTTACTAAACAAACATATTAATAAGGCCGCAAAGTTATAACGTTCTCATACTGGGAGCATTACATTATGTACTCTTGTTTGCTTTAGACGAGGGGTATATCACTCATACGAATTGTTCTGTTTTCAGTTTACGTCACCGAGAAAATATGCAGCTCTCGTTTGTCTGGTGCAAACTAGAGACAATCATGGCGACCTAGATAGTGGAGATTAAATTCACGACGATAAACTAGACACGGGCAACTAGGTCGGAAAGTTAGCCAGACGTATTTTTTGCGGTTGACGACTAGAAGTGTTTTTATTGCATCTCGTACTCAGTTGCGAAGACTAGTTTCTTCTTTTATGAAGTGTTTACTTGTATGTTATTATACGAGTTTTTAGTCAAGATATTTATCGGTTTGGTTTATCAATTGATTTATTAATTGGTCATTAATAAAGTTATCCTTGTTGCTTTAACTACTCGTATCTCTGCCAGTGCATTGCCGACTATATACATATTGCAATGCTCATTAAGACCCAAAAAATATCCTATAAGTTAGTTCATAAAACTCCTCAAAATTTTGTTTTAAAACCTAAACGTTGAAGTTGAATAATAATTAATAGTATTATATCATCTGTAGTTTGGCCTAACTTTTATCCACTAGAAGTGCTTGATAAACTTCCTAAATTCGTATTATGATGTTGTTTTAATTTATAAATAGTTTTTAGTATAGATATAAACCTAAAAGACAGCATATCAAAGAGCATTTGTGGTAAAGGAGTAAATCTACCCTTTTACGTTATAAACAACAACACACGAAAATTGTTTTACGGTCAAAAGTAATCACAGTTTTTACATTATATAAAGAAAAAGTATGAGCTATAGAATAAACAAGGTATCTCTCTGTAATTCATTTACGGGAACTTTTTCAGTCGAAAACAAGTTATTTTTGTGAAAAGCTGACCCATTTTTAGGCTAACTTCGCTCGTATTCATGGCAGCTCTAACATTTATTGAGGCGCGCATTTTTTACATTAGGGTTCAGTAGTTCGTGATAGAATGACAAAAAATCGGTGTTTGTTTTTTGTTAGCGTTAAAAGTCGTAAAATTAATCGAGCATCAAAGTGCGACAATGTTTTAAATTGGAAAACAAAAAGTTCTTTTATCGCTTTTTGCTGATATTTATTAAATCCAAATCAATAAAAATATTTATTAGTAGTGCTTGAATGACTTGATTTTATTTCTTGTAATTTTTTTTCGTTGTTCACACAATGCTTATGTTCTGCTACCAAATTCTGTTGCCTTAACATAGCCAGATTTTAATAGTGGATTTTAATTTGTTTGTTGGGAATACATATACCCTTGGCTGGGGTGTGCCGGGGGTTATGTGGAACTCCCTCACTCAAAAGACACGGATACCCTCTAAGCATCGCAGTGCCCTTCAAAAGCCTAAGTGGCAGTGGCACAGAAAACGGCATAGCCTCTGCTTTTGTGGCAAAAGGAACTTTAAAAACAGAAAGACTGCTTGGTGGCAAAAAAAGGAAGGAACGTTAAGGTAGTTGTGACAAGTGAAGAAAGTTGCGGGCGGTATTCAACGGGGTGTGGGGCGGTCGCGTGCTGTGTCCAAGCGGAAATTGCCTTTTGAGCCGAAGCATTTTGTCAAACTGGCCGTTTTCCAGTCAACTTATAACGATGACATTTTTGGATTAATGGTGTTTAAGATCTCCAACTTATTATTGAAGCAAACAGATCGTGTTGTTACTAATTTTTCGCTTGCGTTTACTTTTGTATCAAAATTGTGAAAAATACATCTCCTTCATCCTTCATTACTGTTTTACAGATTTACTATTTTCATTCAATGTAAATCATGCCGAAATTGAAGGAATCAATTTCACTTTTGCTCACAAAACCCATATCAATTGATATGATTGAAAACCTTTTTATATTCTTGCTCAGCGCCTTTGCCTAACAACATTAAAAACTTTGCTGCTTCCTGCTGTCACTACCCAGTGACCTGAACACAATTGAACTGTATCCAGTTTCCAAAATAGGGATCTTAAAAATTCCCACTCACCCGACCTCTGTAATGCCGATGAGATCGTCCCTCATAAACGGAGGCCGGGACAAACGGCATTCAGTCCCACGGGACGAGGGTCGAAGGTCCGCCGTCACGCACGATTCGATTCCCGGCGAAGATCGCCAAATTAGATTGAAGGTGTTTACGGCGATTTTGAAATTCATATCTTTTTCATATGTTAGGGACGGCTACGGTCAAGGAATCTTTAATATTTTCCCCATTTGCAGCATTTTCGGGGTATGGAAGTCGTACAGATACCTATAAGAGAAAGAAAGAAAGATCTACCTCTATAAAAATTTGGTATTGAGGAAATCCGATCTTAAATAAACGAACATGATAAAGGATGAAACGAAGATAAAACACTTGAATTATTAATAGTTTCGCGACAAATGTGGATCTCTGCTTCGATTTATGTCGATGTATTGGATTGAAAATCGTCTCTTTTCAAAATGTGTTTGGGTGCAACTTATGGTGTTATTAAATAAATTCACAGATATGCCTCAATTTGCTATCGATAAATTAAGTCTAACATCTGAATACTTCACTGCCAAGAATTACGAAGACCAACTCCTTATTTTTGAGCTTTCGTAATATAAATAGCTGTGACACACAACTCTGAGATACTGTTGACCCCTGATTCCAGAAGCATAGATTATTATTTATTCAAGAGTGTGGGTAGGCTTGGATAAAGTAACTCCTTTATTGTAACAACATCAAACAGTAGATGAAGACAGCCAGCGTTTAGTTAGCCTATTAAACAACAATCGTAATATTCTGTGATAAATAATACGTAAAAGCAAATAATTGATTTTGACAGTCTTTACATAAAGCTTGAATTTGACCTTTACCACGCACGACCCATTTATATACTATACGGCTTTATTTCAACTAATCCCCTTTTCTAATAACTAAAAGGGATCTGCTTCCAGTTCGCGAAATAACGGGTTTAGGTCAACCATAGTATAATACTATCAGGAATCGTGCTGGCACATTGTTTTACCACGTAGGTGGTCTGACGCTGTGTGGATTCTACAAGGAAATTAATTGTCTTTTTAGTTTACAGTACTGCTATTTGCAGGCAGATTTCTGCTTATAGTTCACCACTGTGGGTCATCTATAGTCTCAAGATAAGATTTCAGTAGCACGTTGTTCCCCAATAAATATAGTCCCCACGTTGGACATTGCAACTTTTTTCCTCCGATGTTCACCAGTATGGGACATCGGAAATTTACTGAATATACAACCCTTGTCATATGTTTCTATGTTGTTTGCTTAATTCTCAACATAGTTCTTAAATTGTTGATCAACATTTGACGAATTTTGGCGTATAGCTATTAAAAGGTATGGAAGCCCTACACTTGAAATTAAAGGCTCGAAGATCAGATGAGCGTAGGCTCATCTGATCTTCGAGCCTTTGATTTCAAGCCTGGCAGCACATTGAGCGACGCTTCCTGATGAAGTGTCCCTCAATGGCATAGGCCGCAGTGACCGCTTATCATCAGGTGGGCTGCGTGCCTGTCTGCCAACTGATCTAGTATTAAAAAAAAGCTGAGGTAAAGGTCTGCTAGTTATGTCTGATCAACTAGACTGAAGATGAACTACGTTCCTAGTTTTTACTACGGTCCCGCGCTAACGCGTTCCAGAGTTATTCACTCAGTCATTCAGGCCGGAATACAGATCGCGGCATTGTCTTCCCGGCCCTTTCGTTTTGTCATGCAAATAATAACAGATTAGATGACTATTCTATTCCAAAGAGCGTGGAACAAAAGCTTCTCTATTGGATAGAGTGGGAGCGATTTTAAATTGTCTAAGAAAGGGGGCGAGCGTCACTGAAAAATCGCTGTGATTATTTATCTAAAGTACTTGAGCATTTAGGTATAATTGGTTGGAAACGGCGGCCGTATATAGGTAGTGTTTGTAGTTAGGAACCGAATATTACCTATTTCACTGTCTCTGGGAATTCAAGACGCCTGTGGTTTGAATGAGGGATAAAACATTATAGTATAGACTTTCGAAATGGTCAAGTGGTTTTTGTTTGTACTAAAAAAGTATTTGTAAATCCATTTAGATTCCTTTGAGGATTACTTTTTCTTGCAAAGTAAGACTAGGTTTAGGTTTGCACAGTAAACCCAAGATACAGAAGATTCTTGATTTGTATTTACATACTGAATACCATACAACAAATATTTACTTAAGTTTATAATATAAAAGATGTTAGTCTCTGGTAGGATTTGAATGGTGCTTATGGCACTACCAAATGCGCTGTCGAGTCAGTTAATTCTTTTTATAATAACGGGTCGTTATTTACAGAAAAAATAAAATGTTCCTGCCCAGAAATGCTTGTATTAAACGAGGATTGAATGAGAAAACTGGCTGTAGTTGACTTTTCAACCATTAAACAAAACAAGGCTCTACCTGTGATAGAAGGACTGGATCTTTTTGCATGTAGGAAAAACATTTCTAATATTAAAATATTTTTTAGTCAGGTAATTATTTGCTTAAAATATACAAAAATATGTTTGAATCGCTTTGTAATCAGTCCATTGTAAGAAGTATTGTTTAAAATTTAAATTTTAAAATGATAGATAAGTTACATGGCTGCCAAAAAAAAAATCAGTTCTCTATTCACCTGTACAAAATCGATGAAATCCAAACTTTTAACGTTATATTTTTACACGCAGGCATGCCTCCGTTTTATGCCTCTAGTGGGTATTCCCCGCGGCATCGCTAGCAGGAAATTAATTTTGACACAAAAGGGTCTCATAGAAAATCTCCAGACAAGAAATTTTATTACCGTATTTCTTATACCAAGAAGCTCGGAATACATGAGAATAGTTATGATTCTGTCGTATCACGCCATAAACGTTGAAGTGACGTGAAACACTTTTTCAAATTGTTTTTTAATTCTAGATTAGTGGAGAGATAAGCACGCAAGTCTTCTGATGGTAAGACGCCACTGCGGCCTAATTCATTGAGGGACACCTACAATCTACATAGGCAGGAATCGTCACTTAATATTCTGTTACATTGTCGGCTCTGACATCTTTGCACCTTTGATTTCATGTGTTCTGGCTCCCACATTAAGTTTGCCGGAACACACCTGTAACAGCGTATAATTTTTGCGTTTTGCGAATAAAACACATAAATTGGTTTGATTTCCCCTGCAGCGTTATCATTTCCTCTCACATTTATATTCGATGGATCCATCGGAATTTATTTCCAATTCAAATTTCAGCTTTTTCCCACCCGTACCCCAGGCGTAGAACGAGCCGATAAGAGGCAATAGGCGTGTGCAGGCGCGCGTGTGCCTCCGTCGCGGCCGCAGGCCTGCGCCTTCGGGGATTTTAAACAGCTTCCAGCCATTTGAGGTTTTATTTCGCGGTCGAAGGATCATATAAGCATCAGAACCTGCATGATAAATGTGACGTAATTTTAACCTTAACATTATATTGTAACATTTAGTAATTAATCATATAATACGATCTTTTGGCTTTGCGTAGAGCTGTACTCGTAACTTCACTTTGCATTCTCTGTCGTATATATTACGAGAAGTACTTTGGAGAGTGTTCGAATTTTGTGCAGTCAACAGTCAAGAAATCTAAGAAATACTTGTATTTCTATAGTCACTATAAGCCGCTTACAGAAAGCGGCTAGCACCTAGGTGTTGCGTCTTATATTCTCCGGTTAAACTAACTTGGCGTGGTCGGGCGTTCCACGCCATGTTGCCAAATGTTTTCCATTCAATAATTTTTCTTGCCCCAGTGGTCTCCAGTTCTTCTATGTTTTGCAACGTTCATTGCCATTTGAAGACCGATTTGAATTAATGGTTTAGAGAGAGAGAGAGAGAGTTGGGAGTTCGACCTACGTAGTAAAATAAGATAAATGTATTTGAAAAAAAAAAGGATTTATCCGTTGGCATCGTAGTTTGGGGCTACTAGATACGAGTAGCGCTGTGAATAATTCCAAAGTTCCTTGTGGTGATTTTGGTCACAATTAAATTAGACTGTAATTATTGTAAGTGTATCCAATATTTGGAATGTGCCTGAATAAGGTAATCCTCTTTCTTGCTGATGTTTTATTATGAATGAAAGATTAGTTGTGGCACACAGGGATCCTTACAAGGATGAAAGCAAATAGCCACTTACACGCAACATTTAATTACGGTTTGTTATATATTTTGGGCATTCCTATAAAAATAGCATGTACCCTTCGTCCTCACCGTTCCGTCGCCGCGCCACTCGTAAACTCAACAAAACGCCGCTTCCGAAACGGTAAGTAATTTCCGTAGCGTGGAGGGGAGGGGGAGCCGCCTCCCCTCCCGCACGCTTCGCCTCGGCGCCCGCCATACCGCAATGTGGATAACAGTGAGGTGACTATCCGTTCATTGGAGGTCAAGATTAATTTATCATTTAATTATATGAGACCATTAAGGTGACGGAAAACATCGTCTGGTCTGGGTCCCTGTTACGCTCAAATGTAATAACTGGAGTTGCCAAATCCTAGAACCGGACCGAAAAAAAAATATCGGAGGATCCCATGGGAGCGAAGCATGGGATCCAAGTGGACGGAGCGGACTAGTTTGGAACAAAATCGCTCGGAGAAAGAAGAGAGAGTTTCGACAAAATAGAGAGTATTCGGTGACTAAAGTACTCAAAGGCAACTTAATCGTGCTTGTTGTTTTGTAATTCTTTACTTTGCAAATGCATAGAAGGGTGCAAATCCTTGGTTGTTTGTCATCGCAGTAGTTTCGTTTTTCCCCCTACACCCGTTCTCCGTACCGCCATAATGTTATGTCTTTCTGTTATCAAACCCACTGTGGTCTGGTCCGGAGCGGCACCGGTCTTGCTAAACGGAGTGAGTTACAAGAAAACTTTCCGCATGCCCAGAACATGAACCGTTACCATTTTTAAAGTGAGATAATTGGACGCAAAAAATACGTTTGTACTACCTAAGTATCTACAGAACATTGAAAACTTCGTACTTTAAAATGAATTATCTCCGTACTTGCGGGAATAATTAGGGGTCAACATTATTTAGATTCTGTTAGGTTGTGAAAATTTTTGCTCTTATTTGCTCATGAGTAATGTAATCTATTGCAAGATTTATAAAGCATCCGAACCAGACTTTATATTGTAAGGAAAGGGCAAGAAATGTAAAAAATATTACATAAAAAGCTTATTACCATGCCATGTTTTATTTGAGATCTAAAATATTACGTCTATTTCTAAGCTTATCGTCATATCACAGCGCGAGACACATTTACGACTTGTCCCTATCCCATTCCGTATACGTGTGACATTGTCCTGAAAGATCAGTAATAACATAAGATCATATCCTCGCGCCCAAGGGACATCGCTTACAGTAACTCCGGGCTCAACAGCGCTATTGAATGAAAGTAACGTTTTACGCCGCATAAAACGGCCGGATCCGGCGCGAAGGACCATTTCGAATCCAGCTCGAAGGACCTTTGAATTTTCATACCGACGTAACTCTCTTCGCATTTACGAGGTGTGCGTTGTGAGGGCGCCTGTGAATGGTGTGCGGTGATTTTATGAGTTGCACACATGCTACAGTGCTAGTTCTGGCATGTTTGCGGCAGCACCACATCGCCGAGACGTGGATTTGCGATTTATATTCAGCGTTTTGCCACTTGCTGCACTAAAATGAGCCTTTTGAAAATGAAAATGAAATTTTAGTTCCTGTTAAGTATATTGGTTATATTTTCACTTACAAATGCGGTAATAGAATTTCATGAAGGGATTTATTGAATTTGTTGAGTGCAACAATTGCCTTTTTCTTAAACTTGTTTCGTATTTCCACTAGTTTTGTGACAATTTAGTATAAAACATAACGACTTGAGTTTATTGGTTTTATTTTATTAAGTTATCTTCATCATCGTATCAAAGAGCTTCGCTCTTGTCGGTTAATTTATTAATTTATTTATTATTATTTCTATTGAGTAAGAAAAAAAATTACTCAAGTTTATTGGTTTTATTTTATTAAGTTATCTTCATCATCGTATCAAAGAGCTTCGCTCTTGTCGGTTAATTTATTAATTTATTTATTATTATTTCTATTGAGTAAGAAAAAAAATTACTCAATGTTTAGGTTCAAGAAAAGTGGATTACTAAAACCACTGGTAACAAGATGAAAGTTCACTCGACGTTCTCTGGAGTCCTAATTTAGGAGTCCTAACTTCGATCGCGTTTGCTTCCGCGTCTAATTTGCGAGCTAGCGCCGCGCCCCGGCGCCGCCCGACTTACGACGTAGCACACATCGTTTACTTTGCCTAGGGTTGATGACGTTTACAAAAAATAGTGCTGTTTAAAAGTATTTATTACTTTTTCAGAAAAGTTTCTTTATGTTTTTGAAAGAGTTAAAAAAGCTGATAAAATTAAGGAATGGTGAAATAATACAATATTTTGTATTTCGAAATAAACTATTCAACCCCATTCACAGTATAATTATGATAATTTCAAAATCCGAAATAAGCTACAAAGTTCTTTACGAGTCTGAATACTTAGTATTTGTTTGTTATGCTTGTATATACGATACCTACATTTTGTATAAGGTTTCAGTACTGTGCTGCGCCAGAAAACGCAGGAGCAATTTATACTAAAGTACCTATATTACAAGTAAGCTTTAACTACGTCCTTGTTTAAAATAAGTGTGCATTGCAATAATTTTAAAAAAATCGTGTTACATCTTTGCTGAAACGACAATTCTTGGACCAAGCCCTGTGCTGTCGTAAAGCTAAAAAGGATTCTTAAGTGGTTTGGAGCAGCCCTGGCTCCACCTGGCCGTGGATTTACGCGCGCGGCCTAACTGCCGTAATATTGTTGGCGCGCTTCACGAGCGCCCGAGGAACTAAACATCGCTACACATCTACTCTCTTATACAGCTATGTGAAACTGTACTTTTAAGTTCAAAACGCCAGGTATCCGGCTCGAAGGACCACATTTGGGAAAACTTACAGTTGTAGCTGGTTATTGAAATGAAATTGAGGTGCTTGTGAGATGTTTTTCTTTTCGTCTAACCTTACCTGTACAGACTTCATTTCGCTTACGTTAAATGTTAAACTTACTAGTTTTATGTTTTCATTCGCTTCAGATATCATTCGCATTCAGATAAATTTCGTATTTCTCGAAAACGAAAGAAGACAACAAGGTAAATTGGTGAAATAAATTTTGAAATAAATAAACACTAGCCCTTTTAGCAGAACTATACCACCATTTACCGTTAAAAATTAATAAAACTACGTTATAATATCTTTATATAGGTTGCAAGACGTTTAAGATTTTTATTAAATTACTTGGTGGCATAAAGTGGACGCTAATTACATTTTGGCATTATTTTTGAAATCTAATGATGTTGTTTGTTTTAAACCAAGCGACTTCAACGGGCTCGTCAAAAAGTTTCATAATCTTTAATTATCCCTGCAAATCTTGCGGCAAGATTCTTTCATCAGCGGAACGCTTAGCTCGAGAGCTCTGGCGGAGATTGTAAAAGTTCCGTGAAGTTTAATTACACCCCCAAGGCCATTGAACCCGTGTGTAATTTACTAAACAAACATATTAATAAGGCCGCAAAGTTATAACGTTCTCATACTGGGAGCATTACATTATGTACTCTTGTTTGCTTTAGACGAGGGGTATATCACTCATACGAATTGTTCTGTTTTCAGTTTACGTCACCGAGAAAATATGCAGCTCTCGTTTGTCTGGTGCAAACTAGAGACAATCATGGCGACCTAGATAGTGGAGATTAAATTCACGACGATAAACTAGACACGGGCAACTAGGTCGGAAAGTTAGCCAGACGTATTTTTTGCGGTTGACGACTAGAAGTGTTTTTATTGCATCTCGTACTCAGTTGCGAAGACTAGTTTCTTCTTTTATGAAGTGTTTACTTGTATGTTATTATACGAGTTTTTAGTCAAGATATTTATCGGTTTGGTTTATCAATTGATTTATTAATTGGTCATTAATAAAGTTATCCTTGTTGCTTTAACTACTCGTATCTCTGCCAGTGCATTGCCGACTATATACATATTGCAATGCTCATTAAGACCCAAAAAATATCCTATAAGTTAGTTCATAAAACTCCTCAAAATTTTGTTTTAAAACCTAAACGTTGAAGTTGAATAATAATTCGTACGTGATTAGACTATATGGCCTCGTATGAAGCGTGTTATGGTCCCTTTAGACGTCCAGTTTGAAGAGGGACCTGACTTAATTAATCTCGCGAAACCTGACTTTGTCTTCAGGGATTATAGCATCTAGGAGACCGGGAACTTCAGAATTACTGAAGTGTTGGCTCTGTTAGTCGTGAATTAAATGTCAACAACTCTATGGTTTGCATTAATATGGAATAAATGGTCACCATCCTGTGTAATCTTTACTGTAAAATTTCAAATCAGCAATCATATAGCCGTTTCCGTACGTTTTGATGTATGTATTTATAGAAAGACAGCAGTGAACGTCCTTTGTTCCCTTATCATGAAGAATATAAAAAACCTAATCTTAATTGTGGTTACACAATTTCCAACACTTTTTTTGTTTTTCATAACATTAAATGGTGTTTGATTTCACCGCTACGTCCTATCACACCGCGAATGTCCAGTCATTTTATAATTCGACACCAGTCGACGCTAACACCTGAAAATGGACTCTATCCCTTCGGCTTAAAGTCTTTATACAAGTTGCACAAGTCAGCTTTTGGCATGTGACTTGTTGTTTTAGTAAAGGCTTTGTCGCATCCTGTTCGCTTCGTCGCTGGTGTGAAACTAGTGTAACTAATTTTCGTTGGCTCTTTTTCCCGTTGGGTTGTTACTTGTTAGTTATTGAAGTTCTGGTGGTTTAAACAACACTTCTCCTCACTGTATACATTGTTTGCGGGATATTCAGGGCATAAATGAAATTGTGTAAAATGTATTTATATAAATCTACATGACATTTGATGGTTTAGGTGTCATATAAAGAATTAATTTATCCACATGTAAGCGTTCCTTTCTTTAACTATGCCTTTGTTTTTTTTATACTAAGTCAGTTGGCAAACAGACAGACACGCAGCCCACTTGATGGTAGGCGGCCACTGCGGCCTATTCCATTGAGGGACACTTCACCAGGAAGCGTCGCTCAATGTGCTGCCAGACTGCAGACTCATCTGATCTTCCAGCCTTTGATATCAAGTGTACTGGCTCTTACATTAATACTGCCGAAACACAGCCAGAGCTCTTATGGCGGCAGATTTCCCCTGTGGGGGTGGTAGCTAGCCAGTCGGACTGAAAAAGCCCTACCACCAACCAGACCCTAGGCGGGAATCGAACCCACGACCTCCGGGTTTTATACTCGAGCGCCTTAGCCACTGTTCCACGGAGGCGGTCTAAATCTAAATCTTTGTGATGTAATGACAAGTTTTAACGGTAATACTAATCTCTTCTGATATGGTAATTAGTTTACTAACATTAGTTTTCATTTCAGTTTCTCAATTAAAGTAAATTTTAACGGGCCTGAAAAGTTATTTTATAGTTTAGGATACCAATAGGTTGAGGAATCCTAATGTGAAATTCATTTAGAATGCGACACCCTCCCCCTTTCGGTCAGGTTGTCAAACGCCGGCCGGCCGTTAAAATTAATGAGTAGTAGTAATTTCTTTTGTGTTCCATTAATGAGTTCCATGTGCTCGTATGTTTTCCGGAAAAATGTGCGGGCTTAATTAAATGTTACGAATTAGTGATGTGAAAGTGTATGATGGAGTTGCAAAGTAGTTTTTTAGTTTATTATTATTGTTCTAGAATAAAATCAACTTCCCTGTGTTTCAGGCGGGGATTTAAAAAAAGTAAGTTAGCATCATCCCTTCAATGTTGCAAAAATCACAAGAACCACAAGTCCTCAACATAAGTAAAACTTGTACTTTTATATTTTCATTTCTCCATTAGGCACGCTGGTAAAATACTTCAATTCAAAAAATATTATTATAAGGGGTGTATTTAACTGCTCATCAAAAATTACTGATTGTGCATCAAAAAAATAATGAATTGCTCACCTAACCTAACCTTTGGTGTGCAATCAGTTATTTTGATGTACATTTCAGTATTTTTTTGATGTACACTTAAAATTATAATAAAGTCACAATCGTGTAGGAAATAGGTAAGATTTCTTATATATTTATTTTAATCTTGTCCGTTGTCTAGCTCCCATAGCACAAGCTAATGCTTAGTTTGGGGCTAGATGGCGCTGTGTGAATAATGTCCAGAGATATTTATTTATTTATCTTTGACAAAGGACACATGTAACACCTACTTTGAACCTTAGTTAGCTAATCAGTATTTTCCAACCCTAGTCTCGTGGGTTTCACAGCGTCCACTATAGGCCCTACGTTACCAGGGCTCCGGTCAGCGGGTGATTACTGATCGTGCGTGAGGGTCCTACGCACCACCCCCTCCTCAGTTGGCCGACTGCCGCGTCGCCCCCAGCACAGGGTCGGTCAACCTTTTTCATTAAATTAAAATATTATGTGAGAGTCAATTAATTAATAAATCTGACTCAGTACATCCCCTTAAATGTAAAGTTGTTTTAATTGTACATGCAGAGAAGTGGATCTAAGGTTTTTACTCAGCAAAGTGTGCACTATAAATACGTTTTTCTTTTCAATATTTTACGAGCTCACATAAGCAAAAACAGATAATATAAAATGACTTACAGAATTAGGTACAGAAAAATTAAATTTGAAAAAAAGAAACGGTTATTTAAACCTTCGAGATATTATGTCACTGTGTCATTGTTGTTCAGTGCGAACTTATTAATGCGATTTGAGATTATGGAGCAGAAAATAGTATAATTACTTTGGAAAACATGATGAGAGTATTTCCCGGTTATAGCTGTCGTTGTTTACCTTCCCTGTTAACACAGAAGCGGCTTGCTTGTGGGAGTCGCGGCAAGGTTACCAGTAATTGGGGAAAATTATGTTATGGATATCGGCCGGCCGGCTATTTTGCTAATTTAATATGAGGTCTAGTTCGACGGCTTTCCAGCAAATAGGACATATACTGAGTTACCACATAAGTGTGCTGTTTCACTAATACGCCTTTGCGTATCAGCAAAGTAAGAGGGTACAAATAAAAAAACGTCATCATCATCATCCCAGCGTATTCCCGATTGCATCCAGTATGGAGCTCAGGGTCCGCTTTGACTATGATCCTAAATTTGACAAGGCTTGTTATGACAATTAAATAAAACAACGTAATTAGGTTAAAACCGCATTTGAAAATATTATAGCTTGTTATGTATAATGATATCAGAAACCACAAAGATTTAAATAAATTAGCTAAGCTTTTGATCACATTTAACGTCATGTTGCATTGGTTCCACGAAACTCTTATTTACTTCCACATAATGTAGCTTGGTTATATTGTAATCCTTTGAATCCAAAATCATTATTTTGGACCCTTTGATACAGTATTCAAGGATTTTCTAAGCACATTTTCCAGTTTTCAGTAATTATTATCTTACGACGCGTTATAGGCGTTTAAGGTAGGGTATGATTAGGCATTATTCGCTCGATACATAGTTATAAATTTTCTCATTCGTTCGAAATAAAATGTTAAATCAATAAATCGATGTTTGCGTTTTAATTTTGCCTTGACCAGTGGAAGCCCACACATTTATACAGTGCGATAAAATTTAATTTGCCTGCATTGCCGTGTTATTAGCGACCGTGTCGGGCATCGAACAGGAGCAGTATTTACCATAAAGCGTACATTGTACAGTAGCCCAATTGACTGCATAAGCCAATGTATAAAATAAGTGCTAAGTGCTATTTTGACGTACCGTACCTACGTTGTAGCTAGAGTACCTTTTTCTATACGTCACATAATTTTGAATTTGCCGTAAGTTTATTTCTAAGCTGGACTTCACACTCCACAACTCCAAAGTAGAATTACCTACGTAATGTTTATAATACATTTTTACAGATCTTAGTCACAACATTACAATTGATCTTCTCACTATTAGTTAAAATCTTAGAGCTGTTGTTGAGCACAATAATTGTACTAATCTTTATATTTTAATTATTATGATAACGATTTCAAAGATTAATTTTAATATAGGTATAATTCTTGGAGGATGTTTTTAATTCTTACATATAAATGTCATCAACAAATTAGTTTTAAGAAGATAGCTAAATATGGGGTTCAAAGAATTATTGTCACTAAATAATTCCCCTACATTAAATGCCACTTTTTTAACGAAGAATATTTCTTGTTATTGTTCGAAACCAATTACAGTAACAAAAATCCTTTACTGTTCGGGACTACAGCTTCCTTCAACTCCGGAATGCTCGTAGGGATTACAGTGTCAAGCGAGTTATGATCCGTTAAATGTACATTTAGATCATGAAAATATCAAAAGCTGAAAATTGTGAACAGATTGAAATATGCCGCGCTTCGTAAAATGTACTCCCAAAATATCAGTGAAATTGGCTCTATCTCGGCTATTGTTAGCCAAACTCTTTAATGCGTTGTGAAATGTTTAATTCGATCAGCTCCGCGGGCTCGAACTAATTGACGAACAATCGGGCTTTCAAATCATTTGTCGACTGCCGTTGTTAAGTTTGGAAGATAATGACATTCAACTCGAGTCTCATTATAACTTTCATTTTATCTGCGGAGCTGGAGATGGTTTGGGTAGTGATGGCCAATGAAGAAAGGAATATCTCTGAGCTGTGTGTCTACTGTGATTGTTGGTAGAATAACAGCCCAATGCAGGCTCATCACTTATCATCAGGAGGCCTACATGCTCACTTGCCTTTCTCTTGCATAAAATAACTTAAATGTTTAAGTAAATCCTCAAAATCGAAACAAAAATGGAAAAGTGCAAATATAATCAACTGGAGAATCTAGTTAAAAATAGTACATTCCTGCTTCATACTTCTGTTCTTAAATTTTATTCTCAATCTTTTTTAAACATCTCCCATACTGAATTGCTTCTTTTAATTTATGCCGGCATAAAAGAGTAAACTAGAACCAAACTAGAACTCATTAGAGATTACGAGTATTATCACCAATTCCTTTTGCAATGTATTTTTCCAGTGGAAATGCATAGAATTGAATAAATCACGTATAAAATATAGCGAGGGTCGCGTTGGCAGCTTTGGTTCAAAGAGCAGGCGATTCATTTATAAACCGTGTTGTGTGGAGTTGGTTTATTGTGCCGTCGACTGCGCTTGCCACCTGGCTCCGGAGGGCTGCCATGTGTGTTGAAGGATCCTGGACAGATTTTGTGCATGCTGCCTTAAACTCTAGAACCTTGGGGAATTTACGAGTTTAAAAGCCCAGATATTAGACAAGTTCTTCCACTAATAACTTTCAAACGATGGTTTCCATTATGCAAAAAAATTGTCCTAAGATAAAAATCCTGAATTTCAAAAAATTAAATATTAAGAGGATTAAAATTGTCTAAGTAAAATATGCAATACAAATCTGAATCCTACTAATATCCTACTTCCTACTAATATTATAAATGCGAAAGTCTGGATGTTTGGATGTTTAGATGTTTGGATGTTTGGATGTTTTTTCCTCAATCATGCCTAAACGGCTGAACGGATCTAGATGAAATTTGGCACACGTATAGTTTATAACCCGGATTAGGACATAGGCTATAAAATTCCTACGGGAAACGTCTCATTCCCGCGGGAATAACAATTTTGAAACTACTGAACCGATTTGAATAATTCTTTCACTGTTGGAAAGCTACACTATCCCCGGTGAACATAGGGTACTTTTGATCCCGGAAATGTGGGGGGAAGGGGGGATATTTGAAAAATGAGATTACACGCGGGTGAAACCGCGGGCGGAAGGCTAGTAGTTCGAATAAAGCATTAAGGCGTCTAGCTTAATATATCTATTTTTTTAACAGTATACGCCATTTATGCCATTTTTATACGAGATATTGTTATACATTTTACTTATATTAAGCTCTCAAAATTTCAAACACTATTTATTTATTTAAGCTTCATTGCACAAATCAAGTACAAAGGCGGACTTAATGCCTCATGGCATTCTCTCCCAGTCAACCTTTAGGCCAAGCAGAAAGAAACAGTGGGCAGTGCCAATAAACATAAAACTTGAAAACAAAAACAACAGAAATAACGTAATAATATCATAAATAAATATACAATATAAAATTACATAAATATACATACATATTACATAATATAAATATATAAAATATATACACTATATAAACACTATATAAAATATATACACAGTACATACGGCTAACGACTGGGACAGGTGAGCGACGATGTAGAGGACTTCAGGAGAAAATGTTTATGGAGTAGGAATTTAAATGCCATCCGACTCGGAGCTTGTCTAATGTTTTCGGGGAGAGCATTCCAAAGCCCAATAGCTATAACACGAAAGGAATTTGAGACGAAACCGGATCGGTGATAAGGAGTAGCCAAGATGGATTTGTGGGAAGAGCGGAGCTGACGAGTATGTGTCGAACTAAGAAGACAAAACAAGGACTTAAGGTAAACAGGAGCATGTGGATCGTTTAGGATAGAAAAAAGTGAAGTGAGTATTCTAACATTGCGACGAAGTCGGATAGGTAACCATTTAAGCTGAAGGCGGTAAGTGGAAATGTGATCAAATTTACGAAGATTAAAAATAAACCGGATGCCACAGTTCACTAAACGATCCAATTTGTTAAGAACTAACTACACTACACTATCTAAAACATGGATCCCTATAAAGTTTATCTTTCTTCTCTCTTGGTCACCGTACAGGTGCAACCGCAAGTTGCGGTGCACAGCGATCGATTGCGGCCCTGTCCGGGAAATCGTAGGGACTCCCAGCGGGCCGCAGCGACCGAGCGACCCGCGACCGGCGACCGCGCAATACTTCTGCTCCCTAATGCGTTTGTGTGAAATATTCGAACATCGGAACAGCTGTTCGCCAGTGGTTTGCAACTGGCGATGAGTTGTGTGGACAATAGGGAATATTATATCCTTTGTTTCTGAAAATATTCCCCGAATAAGGATTGTGAATGTACTCCGGTTCGTGACCTCACGTACACAGAGGATACATTAACATTCCGGGTTAGTTCATTGGGGCAGACAAATCAGACAATAGCGTTTCCCTATTTCATTATACCACTAATGCTTGTCTCATTGTTCTGTGATATTCAGTATTTATTATGTACAAAATCAGCACAATAAATACGTTATGAAATACACAGTATATTAGGTAGATTCCGAACTATATTACCACGAATGTATTTCGGAACTGTACGGCCCATATACGAGCATACAAATAGAGCCATGTTAAGCTGTATAGAGAAATAAATCACTTACATTATACTGGCGTCGTGATGTAAAGTAAAGCTTGTTCTCCGATAATATTGGTCTGTCCCACCCCCAAAAGATCGAATTTCTTAATCTATAAAAGGTTATCTTTTGTTTCATACTCAACCACGTGTAAGGTAACGAAAAGGGTAAAAATATTATCTATGTATACTTACTTACTTACTCCGATGGCTCAGCGACCCAAAGTGTGTCTTGGCCTCCGATACAATATTCCGCCACTTGCCACGATCCCGCGCAGTTGCACGCCAGTCGTTGGCTTTCAACTCTATCTCTATCTTATCTATGTATAAATGAGGTTATTAGAACATTTCTTATTTTTATGGGAATTGGAGCGCTCCAAGGCGCCGCCCTGGACAGCAATGTTCTCTATCAGCATGGGCAAATGTATGATTGCAATGTCTGGTAATGATCAGTGGCTTTACAAAGATTCATGTTGATGTGTCTCGTTGAGTGTTTCATTCGCTAATTAATCTACTAATCCCTAAATATCCAAGGATAACCAAACATAAAAAGAGTTTCTGAGCTCAGCTGTATTGTAAAAATAATGACCCATTGGCTCCATAGCAACGAATAATAAGTGCCAGCTCTAACAGGGCGAATTCACGATCATTATGGTCAATGCTATAAAGCTCCTTTGACGACGTCCATACGTGACAGCCTTTATAGCCGGAGAGGCTATAGGCCGCGTAATAGCCCTTTTAATTTTGACGGATGGCTGTAATAAGTGGGGCTTTTTATTTGGTAAATAAAAGGAATGGGGCTTGACTGCTGAGTTATAATGACGGTACTGTCGTAAGAATAACAAATTGTATTAGTTATTCGTACGCTTCAGTTGATTACTCGACCTTACTTATTAATTCAATTGAGAGCGAACTTATAACAAAATCATAATCATTGTCGATGATTCAAATTACTTGTATATTAGCTCTATAGTAAATACCCGACTGACTTGAAACGATGTGCGTATATTTGTTATAAGCTGACTAATTTTCAATATTATATAATCGCCTGAACTTTGGTATACGTACCCTGGTTGGATCAAAAAAGTTCAATATCTGTAGTTTTCGTTCCGCGTATATTGTACACAAAAATAAAAAAGCCCGGAATCCAATTAGTAACGAAATTCTGTAACCTAAACATTGCACCCGACAGCGGTCGACTGAATCCGAACTTCACGAGTACAGTTTCCACATTTCATTTCCAATAGAGCAGTGCGGTGGTCCGTTATCTGACCTACGATATTTCACACGGAACGCATTAGGACGTGGTGGCCGCGGGACTGCGCGTTGCGATTTCATGCGATTACTACTATTCTGTTGGACCTCGCCGTCTGCAGACAACAATAGACGTGAGAAAATGGCCATTCTCCTTTACAAGAAAGCGCATTTCGCTACAGATTCTGTAGGATTAAGAAGTATGTGATTAAAATACGGTTTTCGTAATGTCGTTGTTAGCGTAAGATGCCTTGTTTTACATATTTTTTATGCTAAGAAGTTGCTCTTTCTGCATAAAAAATATATATTAAAAAAAATGCTAACGCATTTGGACACAATCTTGCCTGATGGTAAATTTCATGCTGCTTGGGTGGAACATGCTTACCCATTAGGCTTAGCAATGGTCTTCTTCTTCGTCCTAGCTAGCGTTTTCCCAGCCTAGTGCCGGGGTCCGCTTTCCTGCTTAACTTTCTCCACTTTGCCCGGTCTTCTGCATCCTCAGGAGTGAGATCGTTTTCTGTCATGTCGGCCTTAGGTTAGGTTAGGTAGGCTTAGCAATGGTGTTCTCAAAATAATTATTGATCGTAGAAACTGTCCCCTAATTACACCATGTATTAACAGCTATTTCATATTCATACATACCATTCTTGCGGTATGGTCTGTGAAGGGCGGCGTCAATCACTGTAATTGATTGATTTTATGTTGTTGACCTATTTCTGCGCTTGCTTCTTGCTATAATTCCGGAACATTTTATTGAGGCATAAAAAGGCGGGTTTTCAGAATTAGCATAAGTGCTGTTGCAACTGAAATATTTTGGTTCATAATGTTCATATTCGTACATGTTGTGCATGAGGCATGATCACTACCAAACATGTTATTGAGCAGATAGCCAATGCTGAAACAGCCGCGGCCTATCTCGGCAGATCTCGACCAGCTCTCATTATATAAAATAGGTAGAACGCATAAAATGTTCCTCATAATGTGGAATATTTGTGAAAAACCTCGTTAAGTTTTCCCCGGGCAGCGCTCGGGATAATTCCCGCCCATATTCATGCGCTTCCTCGTGAATATGTAATGCCCTCGCGCCCGCTACATATTCTTTAAATTATGTACCGCGCCGGACCCGCGACAAGCTAAAACAGGTGTACTCACTCAGAGCCAACAATTATTCACAAAAGATTTTGCTTGACATTTTTTTTGTGACGGTTTATTCAAATTGTAACTTTATGTAGTTAAAGTAAAATTGAAAATAATCTTTATTAATGCCTTTTCTTGTACGGTCAACAGCACATCACGGTATACACTTGCAGTTCGATAATAGCGCTTATGCCCTCGACATAAGCTTATATTATTTTATCTTTTATATTATATTTTATCGATTATTTACACCCATTTTTATATTATGTGCACATAATATAATTTGTTTGGATAATTATGTAACCTATTTAAATTATATTTTTACACGAGTCATTACTGAGTATTTACTGGAGATTGGTACAAATAAATATTGTCATTAATAAAAAGAAAGGTACGACACGGTCTCTTCACGTGCACTAGCAATCACCCCTGGCAAAGGCTGAAAACCAGTGTTTTGCTCCCGGAGCAAAAATTCCACGAGCCTCTTGCCCATCTGCATCGCCGCGGCACACATGCAGACGAAGCGTTATTGTATTGTAAGGTAATGTTTTTTGTCTTTTTTCTCTTTGTTACTGAGTTGTCAGCTTGTTTTGTGTGTATGTGTGTCCTTTGTTGCAAATAAATTGTTTATCTATCTATCTATCTATCTATAAGAGCGGTACAAAGTCCAAAGTGTTACGTCTGACGTGCTTTTGACTGTACATGTACAGTCTTCGTATAGCCAGTTAATCATGAGTTGAAAACGGTCCATGTGCCCTACACATCAGAAGTGTTTTTACAATTTAGATAACTTACTAGTAGTTTATTTCAATTTTTTCAATAATTATTGGTTTTCTCAATTTTTTCAGATCGAGAAACGATTAGTGAAAGAGACTTCATACAAGGTAAGACTGCAATTATATAGATCTCAAACAAGACAAAGTTTAAATGAAGTTCTCCACAAATAAGTCGAAAACCGTATTTATTCCCGCGCGCCCCCTGTCGGCACCACGGTGTTTGCGCTCATCTTGATCCAGCAATTAAAGAGAGTTTGTGAACTCAATTTGGGTGTAATGCGTATGTTATATGAGTTTTGTTTACATTTGCTTGATTTTTTGGTATTTTCTTGGCTTCTCGGTTAACAGATACGGGGTCATTCACAACTTATTGACATATTTGAGTAAAATCTACAGCTAAGGCTTTTGCCACACTTGACGGAAACTACGTCGCGGATCTTCCGCGACGGAACGCCATGCATATAAATTACAAATAGCGAGCACACTACGCGGAAATCGGTCGCTCCGTTGCGGACAACATTTCGGACGCAACGGAATTTCAGTCAAGTGTGGCAAAAGCCCAAGGAGCCAATGATAATCGAATATACAAATCTTATTGCATCGACATTGTTAAATAAATTTAATTTGTCTGAATTAAAAACAAATAGAGCTAAGAGCATTCAAATAAATACTTTAAGACAAGTTACGAACCGGTAGTACTTAGAAATCACATCCCCTTAAATTAACAAATGAATTTGTTTGACAAAGCCGTTAATTCCTCTCGAAGCAGCTCCCTGCGACCCATGGAGCGCCCGCGACCTTGCCAGCAGGCCCCATTCAGAATACACCTCAAACTTAAATTAATCGCCCAAACAACGTCGAACCGAATTGTTTAGCGCAAATCCTTTACACGCTTTGTTTGGGCAAACCCAGTCATGATTAGACGTAGATTTACAAAGTCATTGGGTACAGTTAAATAATTAGTAATATTTTGGTTATTTGTGGGTTGTTAACAGAAAGAAACACAAATCTATATTTATTATTATTATAAATATTATCTAGAATGGTTACGAGACCAATGACAAGTTTTAAAAAAAAAAACTTTTCTTATCAAGATACACTTTCTATTACTCGTAATAGACACGTAAAAGATATGAATACAAAACCCAGAGTAATAAAAAATATTTGATTTGCTATAAAAACTTAAAACTACAGTACCAAAGTACTTCTACGACGGTGAGTTTCGTCATCTTATAAGGTGGCAAAGGGACTAGTTTACATAAATCCACAGCTAACTACATTATACAAATGCTCAATCCGCACCGTTCCCGTACACCTTACGTTCAGTGAGTAACTAGACCACGAACAGACCTAACTTAAATTATATCAGACCCGGCAGGCGCCCGCTATGAATTTGTTTGCTAATCTCGATCCAGCAATCACAGCGACTTCAGGACCAAATTACTGGTTGTAATTGTTCAACTCGTACAAATGTGGATAACGTCGCGACTCCCGACGTTTTCCTAATGTAATTACTGAAGAGTGGAAATTACTTTGTCTGTTTGAGGCTTTTTATTCTAATTAATATTCCAACAATTTGAACAAGGCGTTCCGCTTCGTTATCTCTGATTTGTGAAGCTAAATACACATTTACTGCGGGACGGTTCATAATCAGCAAACTTCTGATTCTGTTATATCTCTGTCTTTATTAGCAGCCATTTGTAAGCGCACTACGTATTCATTGTCCTTTAATTTTAGAAAAGTTTTACAGACCACCTTTTTAAACCTTAATTATGTTGTACTTTAAAGTCATTTCAAATTATTATCTCAACCGAATATACAAAGTTAGATAACCAAGATTTTTTATACTCCTCCCATTTATAGCGAAGGTACCGCACATACCTACTAACGACGTGATTTTCTTTTCTTTTATAAAGAAACTCTGTTCCTAGGTTTTATTTTTAGTTTTATTCGGTTTCGGTTTTTATATATTCCTATTTGACAATTCCAAATAGTGTGTTGGTAGAGGAGAATAAGAGGAGTACAACGTTTACAACGTTGTACTCCTCTTATTTACTGCGTCGATAAACTTACTATGAATAACCCAGTAATGGACCCGTTACGCGATATGCTTGTGATCTTGTATGAATGAGGCTGTTGGCAGCCCCATGTTTGGATAGGACGGGGCAAATAACTGTATCAATATATCCTCACTGGGGTCATTGCGAGGCTGATGTCTTTATAGCGACGAGATAAAAGCTATTAGAAGTTAAAATAAATGACTAATCCATTTACAAATACTCTTGTTGTCAATTGACCAAAACAACAAGGGTAAGTAGAGACAACCCAACAAAAATTTTAGAACGATCAAAAATATGCATGTTATGAGTCTTTTAAATCTAGTAGAATGGAGTGTGTCAAGTAAAAGAAAGATGATAAAGATGCTCTCAGTGCATCTTTATCATCATGATGCACTCTATAAATATCAAAATGTTGAATAATTATGCTACTTTTTGTTTGAATTATTTCGAGAAAGGATTCCCTATTACTGTTGTTTTAGTATTATGTAAAATATTGCTAACTCCAACCCAGATACCCAATTGCGAAGAAATAGCTAGTATTTTCAGAGATAACATTTTAAAAATAACTAAGTTCTTAGAATTTAATCAAAAAATAAAACGAACAATGATCGTACTTTGTCCGAAATCCAATCGGCATCAACATTCTATTCCGAGCGCAGAAACGCTGAATCCGGTAAACAAAATTCAATTACTGCGGACAGAAGCAATCGGACCGTAATAAGCACGTCGCATCTCCAGCGGTAGCGGACTGGATGTAACCTCGGGATATCACCAATTAGCAGATACCTATCGATTATCGTCTCATCTCTATTCGCGCACCGGCGGGAAGCTTAAACAAACCTTCGGGCCCCTTTTGGGTTGATCTCTATCCGCCAGCCCCCACTCCCCCCCCCGCCCTTACAAAGTTAGCGACGTGACCGCAATAACTCGACGATGTCACCCTCGCGCGCTGAGCACAGCCGCGCTTATACAGGATGAGTTTTTAGCGTTAGTTTCGGTCACAAAGTTGGAATTGCATACGTGAATATTTTATAGACTGATTTTATGCCTTTTTTAAAAAAAAGCTTTTGAATCATTGACAATCATGAATATTTTAAGTGTATCATAAAATATAGCCATCATAATCTTTTGTGATTCTAAATCATTTAAAAGTATGTTAATCCTTACTAATTATAAATACGGTAATGCTTTATTAAGTTAAACAGACAGTCTACTCGAGAAAAGAACAATTTTTTTTCTACGATAGTGCTCAGTTCCCACGAGATAACAGAAGTATATTAGTTTGTTCTTTTTTCACATCGCAATGAGGGATCGACGTGATTTTTGCAAATCGAGTCCAAAAAATATTACATTCCTGCGAGATAGCTTCGTATGGTCCATGCGGGTGAAGCCGCGGGCGAAAACCTAGTAAACAATAAAACGATGCAACGTGAAAACTTGATTATTAATATTTTACTATAAATGTCTGCCCTGTATATCAGAAAATATTATTATATGTATAAAAAGTAGCACGAGTAGTGGCAGCATGCACAAGGGCCAGCGGGAAGTTGCCGCAACTTGTATAATTCGAGATAAGCCGCCAACTTGTCTCGTGGAGGATTGTCCGCTTTTCGCTCGTTTGTGTTGTTGCAAACAACAGCGATTGCTGCTTCTGATTGTAGCAGAATTTCACCAATATGTTTTTATTTCTTAAAATCTGCGGAATGTCCACTTGATTTACACCTTTGTTTATAAAAAAAAATTATAACATATATTCTGCAATTGTTGTAAAGGAAATCGGCAGAAATGGGCTCGATCTTAAGCGTTCGTTCCACTATTCAAAATATAATTAATATTCGTTACAAGATTTTTAATATTTAAATTCAATTTTAATTAATATTTTTACCCCGGGATAAAAATATAATCTAATAAATGAAAATACTATTGGTTTTGTAGTGCATCCGGTGTGTTATGTGCATAGTGCATAGTACGTCCGGTAGAATAATAATAATGTTGCTAGTTAAGATACTTAAATACTGATTTTCCGATCAGATTCCATACAAATGACAGCTTAGAATAGAGGCACGATAATTTTCTGAAAAAATTATGGCAACAGAAAAGTCAAAAAAAAAATCAAATGTCATACAACGTCTGTCAATCATTCGTTTCTGTTTGTTTTGAATTTAAATGTTTATAAATCTTTAGCATCATATATATTTCTTAACGACATCAAATTATAGTTATTATATCACCTCATTCCATTATCCCATAGCATAATATACTCGTTCATAAAATTGTATTGAGTAACTCCATACCTACTTTCCTGATCCGCTTTTCCAAATTCCGTCTGCATACCTTTTTCACTCCATCCAGTTTCCCTACCTTTTAATAATTCGTCATTGGCTAAATGCACAAGCCGTGCGAAGCCATAAAGGAAAAAAAAAAAAAAAAAAAAAAAACATATGTGAATAATTTTGTTTTGTCGTTATTGTTGGAATGCTTGGTTTAATATTTGACGACTTTCACTACGTTTAAATGACGGTTTCAGCTAAAACAAACGACCTAAGCTTTTCTTACAACGGATCCAGTGAACTCGACTCGGGGTTATTTTTGTAGAAATCAAAATCATCCTATAACTATTTTTTCCCAGGGAGTGGATTTATCATGGATTTATAAATTGTAGTGTATTTGGAATATTACTTCATTTTCTACATAATAATAGTAAATCGGTAAGTGTAATTCATAAAAAATCAAGGCCCAACGTTCTATGGATGTTCGCCCGACTCCTTTAATGATCTAGAGCCGCGATAAATAGGATCATGTGAATCATGTCTGGAAATGAATGTAAGGTGATTACGAAAAATAAAATGTATAATTTTAAGTAAGGGACTTATTTTATTTATCATCAAAATGTAAAATACGTATATACGTAATACGTATCATAATACTCTGCATTCTAAAAATAAACAGAATCGTGAATCGATGATCCGCTTACGGTATTTCTATCAAAGCAACCTTGTGCAACAGTGACGTCGAGGTAACACATAAAAATAAATTGTGACTTGCTCCAGGTCTCCAATAATCTCCAATTTCCCAGCATCGCAAATACATACGAGGAAATCATATAATATTAAACCTCTAAAACACGTAGCAAATCAAATAAAGTAATATACTTATTTTCATTTACGACAATCTCCTCATTTCAGATGAAAGTGATTACGTATTTCATTTGATTAATGTAACTGAATGGTTTAGTTTAGCGGATTCATATTCGATTTTATTTTCGACGCTGGCATGATTTTCTATCTTACTAATGAAATTGTGAATGTTTGTGAGGATGGATGAATGGTTAATCTTTCACACAAAACTACTGAATGGATTTAGATAAAACTTTACAGTGATATATGTAACTTATTTATACATAAAAGTAATTCATATTCACTTTTCTTGCTTTTCATAATTATATTACGCAGATATAATTTTCAATCAAGAACCTTACTACACTTACTGCTTTCAAGATTAATCTACCCTCGGAGAGACGACCATTTATGCATAAAATGAATACAGAATTTCGATTGTAAAGCACACAAGAATATTGAGTGACAGGCACACCTAATCATCTGGTGGTAAAAAAATTTCTGGAAAACATTTATGCTTTAAATATAAAAGATGTATCAGTTTGAAGGAAGCCTAGCGTCTCACCCCATAAGCTAAGTAAGAGCATCTACCAACTACCAAAACTGCTTCAGACCGCTATGTCGCTAGCTGTCACCTGCTACCCACTGGAATTCCCGAGCCCGCATTCCATAGTTTCCCCTCAGTGTTGCCAACCCTATGAATTAATACACAACTTATGTTGCAGTATTTATGATTATTATGCTACAATACTGCGCTAGGTTATCTTAATGAGAGCGAGACTAGGGCTTCACTTATCATTAAATTAAAAGAGCCTTGATTGCCGACTGGTTTTAAACGTCACTTAATATTTCTATGATTGATGACGTTTACGTTAATGGTTTGAATTTCGTCACAAATCTATGTATTTTGCTTTGTGCTTATTCACACTATCAGGTAAGGAAATTGGAACGGTCGAATGGGTGTGAAGGTATAATCTAATTATTCTAGCTCCTTTGTCAAAGGTTATGGAGGTCAGATGGAAGTCGCTCTAATGTAATAACAGGGCTTGTCAATTCCTGAATCATGGTGTAAGCGTACTCTAACTTGATTGGAACAAAATGCTCGAAGAAAGATTCGTTATTAAATTCAAACAAAAGTAACCTTTTTGAATTTCGAGTCCAAGTTTTATTGGAAAATTATCGTTGATAAAATAAAGTCTCAAATAAGCTCAGCGTATAGCACATTGTTTTCAGTAAGTCATATCTTTTCGAAATAGACATTCCTTGCTTTAAAAAGAACGTTATTATTGCTGTTTTCGTAGAAGTCTTCACAGCTGGTAATACTATGTTCGTCAATTTATCGCACCCTCATTGTCTCGCGGTGAACAATTTGACAGAATAACCAGCTTTATTCCACTTCTGCATCAGCTGAATGTTCTCCGCGGCATTGCCTAGTTCCGCCTCGAATTTGAAACACTGCGTTACAGGGTGTCTTGAATACTAATTGCTGCTAGTTTACTGCGTTAAAATTGTGTTTTATGTTTAATCGGTGACATTTCTTTCAGTACAGGTCGTGTTTTTTTTTATCTTCGGGTTAGTCACACGTCCTCATGCCAGCTAAATCTGTATAGAACAATTAAATATATTCTGTACTAGTTTAATGTGAGCTATATAAGTTCTATATGAATCAGGGACGGAGAGCGACCATTGTTTCGCATGAATATTGAAACTTGCATTTTTATGTGTTTTGAATGATAACAACC
Source organism: Mecyna flavalis (assembly GCA_949319885.1). Lineage (NCBI taxonomy): Eukaryota > Metazoa > Arthropoda > Insecta > Lepidoptera > Crambidae > Mecyna > Mecyna flavalis. Next base: position 17,622,798 of record OX439439.1, read on the forward strand.
ATAAAAAGAAAGCTTTCCACTCCATGAAAACTGAAAATAGAAGCCATAAATAATGGAAACAAAAGCTGCTGGACTTGCAAATTAGTTTATTATCACTTTTAGGTATTACCTCGGCCAGCTATTCGTTCGGTATTAAAAAGCTATCTAAGAAAACGTCGACATCTGTGTTAAAGTTCCGTTAACGTCGAAATGCTCGGCTCATCCCGGGGAATGCCGGCGAAATGTTTCATCTCCCAGCTGATTACCCGGCGAGTTGATTAAAACAAAGACAGCAAATCCCCGTTATTAGCCGGACGAGGACCAGAGGGCCGGTGAAAAATGCCTCCGCGGCGGGATCACTGGTATTGCTGTTAGCGAGCCACTCCGGTATCCCAATTTTTCTTTGTGTAGCTCAGAATTGTTCCTTTTACAACCTCCTGTTCTTTTTGCAACGTTGACAATGCTCGGTTTTTCTGGAGTCGATATTTTAACGATCTAATATAGCGCGGTAGATCAATAGCAGTACAACTAGAAAGACAGACATTACCATGTTTTCCTATAATCTTGCAGTCGGCTATGTTCTGGTAATATTAACGAGCCAGATCAGAGGAGCAGATGAGCCAGAACAGTGTGGCAACACATTGAGCGATCGTCCTGTATTCTGGACAGAGGAACTGTAACTGTTTTACTTTAATTAAAGCTTGTTCCTGTTCCTTGTCTAGAAACGAAACGCTCTCATGCCTAATTATAGTTAACTACTAATTATAATTAGTGTCCATATATTTCTTGAGGGTCACGCGAGCACGCAGCTACACCACGTGCCAGATTTATCGCCGCCTCGTGTGGGGACGCGCCGTAACTCACACGCTCGAGAATTATTTCTTCTCAGGTGCCGCAAGTTCGCTTCCACGCCACACTTTAGCTATTAAACTGGAGTTTGTACTTCACAAGTGGATGGTTGAAGCTAAGCCAAGTTAGGACTTAGCAGGAATAAAATCACGTATCTGCGTCGCCTAATGCGAGGTGTGGCGGGTTGGGAGAACGGAAACCGTCGGTTCTTGCTTTCGTAAGCTGTTTACTTTGGGTGTTTCACGTGATCGGGAAGGCTTTAAAATTTATAGAAATCTGCATTAAAATAATGTAACTAATATTTTATGACTTTCTTTTACTGATTGAAGATTCAAATCTTCTGCAGTGAAGGGTATTAATGACTTTTATGCTTTTCAAAAATTTTGCCTTGAAAGGTTTTATTCGTACTACAAAATGTGCCTACCCTTGAATTAAAATATTTTTCTGAAGGCTCACGTTCCTCCCAAAGTAAAGTAAGACATTATTATTCTATTTGTTTATTTTATTTTACAATATTGGGGAATCTTACAGTCTGCCGTGTCAGGCGAATGTCAGTTAACTTAAGATACATGAGTTACGCGTAACAAGTGTTTTTCGTGGTTTTTATGGGTCTTCTATCCCGTGTATAAAATATTATTTAATTATCTCTTACCGTTATCCCAAAAAATGCTCTAGAAGAAATTACGATTGACTACGATATTATGGTTAAATACTGTATCTTAAGTTACAGACAACGCTTGACGAGTCGACAAGACGCGATTATGGCAAACTCAGTTAAGTGTCTACTAAAATACATGACTTAGCCACGATAGATACGTAGTTTACTTATATATTATACTGTTATGGGGTAATTACTAAGACTTATGCAACTACATAATATTTAGACTGATTTAGTAGACCGGTAGGTAATGTTTTTGTTGATAAATGAAAAAGAAATACATTTTAGTTTATTTGAATACCATTTCCAGTTTTGTCATAATATACTTGTTATTTGATTACACCTATGTTCCTAATTAAAATATGACTGATTAAAATTAAGATTCTTATTAAAACCTACTTTTATTTTACCTCTCTAAACAAAATAATGCAGAAATGCATGTATGGCTAAATAATTCTTACTCAAATTGTCACGGCTAAGTCATGTATCTTAAGATACGGCCCTTCGCGTAACAAGATTTGTATGAAATTCCTATCACGCCTATCTCCGTTTTTGGAAAAAAACATAGAAAATAAAGATAAAACAAAAAAGATAATTACATCACAATAATATGTACATCTTTACAATTCTTATGATATGAAATAAGTTTGGAAAAATCTCTTGAAACATAGATATAATGGCAATAAATGCAAAAAAAACTTTAGGAGTCGTTTACTCAAAACTAGGTTTTTTGAGATAACGGAGATAGGCCTGACACGGCAGAGCTAGAAACTTACTGGTACTAAGTCTGACAAAACAAGGCCAATTACATGTTTCCGCTTCTAGAGAAAAAAATGCTATGCTAACGTAATGTATTATCGAAATGTGAACGCGTATAAAAAAGCAATAACAAGCCCGCAAGATTAGTCTCGGAACAGCGTCAGTTCATCGGCAGCTCGTAAATCTAGGTAATTCAATATAGTAGATGGACGAGCGTACCTTCGTCCACAGCAGGGCTAGACAACGGGCAATCAGGTAATGGATGCGTCTCCCGAGACGGCGGCACAATTGATGTCTGCATCTTTAACGACGGGGAAATAAAGTGCATTTGAAAAGCTTCTAACCTCAAGTGAGAACATTCCAGCCAGACATTAGTATTTATGTGTCTATTTTATAGTTTAAATGAATGAATAGGAAAGTTAGTGAAAAAATTACAAAGCTTACATTATTGTCACTACGTGGCATAATCACTACCCTTGCTGAAGTTTAAAACGAAAATAGCTCGTGAAATCTAATGCCACAATACAACTGTAAGATTTTTCTCAGAACTCCAAAAGACATCGAGCTTTTTCTACACGTTTCCGAAAACACGTTGTCATTAACAAGTCGTTAGTCCCAGATGCTATTATAAGGTAAATTTAAAAAATCAAGGTGTGCTGTAAGCTTGAGTTTAAAAATTTGATAAGTACTTGTGACCGTTAGTTTAATATTTACATGTAAGTTTACTTTGGAACAAGATAACGTGATGAATAAAAACAAATTGGGAATTGAAATAAACTAACTTTCGATATCACTGTTCATGATGATGCCGATTTTTTAATACAAGATAGTTTACTTTACAGAAGTCTAATAGAAATAAACTTCTTTTTTATTTTCACCCTGTAAATGAACCTTTGCATTTCCCATTCCTATCGACTACACTTTTGGCGGACAAATGGAGTAAGATTGAAATCTTTAGCTGCACGGAGCTTTGTAATCTCGAGTTTTTGGCACCGTCTCTGCTCTTCGGCCGTTGCATTGAGAACTTTATTCTTTAACCTGTAATGTCTTATATTATTTGTTGCATTTTAGGGGTATATATCAGAGAGAACGTGCATCGTCGGTTGGTAACGAAGGACGCGTGCGCTGGGTGGTTTCAATCACACATTAAATGTGCAGACGACTGCACTAAATCTGCTCGCGTGCTATTAGAGATTTGAATCCTGTAACTTTGTTCCTAGCGTTTAGGAGAATGCTGGATACGAATAGATCGTAGGAACAATAAAAGTGTCCAGTACACTAGCGGAACACTCTCACGATTGTAAATATTTGATCAAGGATGTTGCATTAAAGAATTCTACTAAGAATGAAAATAGAAAAGATACTTTGGATTGATATAATAGATTTAACTTTAACAGCTTTGAAGAGACGTCACAATTTAAAACTAACAATATTCTTGGAATGATAAATGTATATCCTCTAAATCAATCGTCCTCAGTGAGTGCTCGAATTGTCATCAAGTATACCACCATCAGTATCAGATAATGATCAGACATAGTGTTTTTGGGGAATGAAAAACTTAAAAGTAAAGTTTATCCACCAGATTTATTTGGAACAGATGTCGTCCCGCGCAGATCGGGACACGCGCCTCATCCAATGCTCCGTGAATACGCAAGCTCGTTTGCCTTCATAAACTATTCACATATTCCGCGCATCAAACTGCTATATTGGGCAAGTTTCCCATCACCGCCGCAAACCTTACAGCTTTATGAATAAAGTCTATTGTTCAATGAGGCCGAGGCTATTACCGTCTGAATGACTTACGGAACAGATCGGTTTCATTTGGAACATATTTCAAAGTGTTTCCATAGTGTGCCGGGCATTCCACGTGACCGGCCAGCAAAGTCGGGTATTTACTATCGAACGAGTTCAGATCCCGCGCTCTGCCTTAATATTTACTTAGGGGGTATTGTAAAGTGCTCGAACGCAGCCATTCTCGCGGTTCAAAGCGTCTGATGAGATGTTGAAAAGCATTTCATTGTTTTACGTTGTTTTAGGGTAAGTATGCTCTCAAAAAAAGTTTTTTCACTGCCGCGTAGGTGAGGAGTACGTTTTTATTGAGCGAAAGGAAGGAGTTTATATTATTTGTTTTTTTATATGTAAAGGGTGTGATACCTGTACTGATGGTAAGATGAAATATTCGATTAATTTCCTAGGTCTTAGATGCGTTGCTTGCCTTTAAAAAAATAATATGAGGTAAGAGGGAAAACGTGTAAAATGCATTTATTGTGTATTAAACAAGAGTGTTGCATAGGCACCTCACTACATCATCTAAATATTTTCTAGTAAATCTAATAATAAATCTGCCGCTATCTTCGTTGAATTTTCCACATTCGGAAACCCCTACGGCGATTATAAATTCGGCTTTAGTAGGGATGCGCGCTGGGATTTGAACTTCGCCCTCGAAGTATATGAATTGTACCCTTAAGAGCCAGGCTTTGGCCGTCATTTCAATTATCATAAAATCTGTAGATAAGCGTATTATTTTAAATATTTCGTGTTAGGCATACGTGGTGGAATTATAAGCAGAAACAGCTTCTTTTGAGGACCGCGCTAAAGCGAACCTCATTAAAATAATTATGTAAATAATATTCAGTGCAAAGTGTGCGGGCCGGACCTCGAGGGTCACTCGACCTCTGTCCGGAACTATCGTCTACAGACTGCAATGTTTTTTTTATTTAATCAGACTTACATTTACCGGCTCTACAAAGTCTTAAGGAGATGAAGGTCATAAGATTGTTTAATACTTAAAGCGGAAACGGGGTGATCTTTTATTTTTTATCTACTTTGTCACTGTAGTCTGTTTTACTTCTTAACTCGTTGGATTTCTTCTTTACGGAACCAACACTTTTTGTAGTGTGTAGGTAGGTATTTTGACTGTTAAGAAGATATCACAGATCTTAATACCTAGTCTTTGAGCCAATTTTAGTGCAAACGTTCTTCACAACATGTACCTAGGTACATTTATAATATTGTTGTGCGAGGTGAAATATTACAATGCCACAAAAAAGTATAATAGATTTTATCTTGTTCAGATATATCAGTTACGTACAGCAGATATCGACACGTTGGGTCATTGCCACTTCACCTAGGCACAGAGTTCGTCAGGTGGAAGTGCCAGGTCATACGGCCTCTTTGACGGCGTCATCGCGTCAGCTCCGAGTGCGCCGAGCCGTGCGCCTGCACATGACTGCACACGCCGGACACTAGTAGTGCACACTAGTGCACCGCAGGACACTATTACTCATAGATTTGATATATTTGCAATACTCGTATCAGCTTCTGAGTGATAAATACTATCGTCATATTACACAGAAATTAAATGTAATAATTGTGACAGGAGTACAGGAGTAGTTTAAAAGTTATTATTAGATTTTTAACTAAAGAATCAAATAATAATCTATTCCAAATAATATCAAAGCAAATACTTCTATTTATTTAAGTAAAGGCCCACAGTAAATTCCCCAGAACACTTAAAATACTTAATAGGTGCACAGAGCGATACCTCCAATGAACACTACGCTAACTCAAAATTTGCCATTTTTCGTTTTTTATAGAAATCGACCCACTTTTTTACTAACATTATGCCCCCAAATTTTCATGACAATATCTTTAAAAACAAAAAAGTTTTGAGATTTACATAACGCCAAGTAAAGGTACTTTCTTCAATTACGGGGTGGACAAGCCGCTGTCTTAATATAGCGGTGTGTATTCGGCTAGCGCGACTGCCGGCCCGCGGGAGATACGCCGCCAACTAGGAGTTGGCGGGGTGTTGCGCGGGAAAGTATTTGTTCATGTGACAGTTAGCGGTGTGTGTCGCCCGTTGAATGCACTTTTGAACAAATAATTATATAACGTAGTGTAAATCAGAGTTAAACATTACTAAGTTTAATAATTTTCACTAACTTGTTGTAAATTAAAATCGAAAATAGCTGCATGAACTGCTACAATTATAATACAAGAGTTTTGTTGTCTAGTATAAAACGAACCGCTTAGCCCTTCGTCCATATTGGTAACTAAGCTTATGTAACTAGTTACAAAATTATTTTTTTTGCTGTTTGGTAACTACCTAGTTGTGGAAGAAGAATAATTTTTCCATTTTTGTAACTTTTTGCTATCTATTATGAACGTTAAATGTTTGTGACTGGCCACTTCTATCGGAATATAATTATTAGTATAATGACTTACAGTCATTTATAATGATTGTTTATTATACTATGTGTTGGGTGTCAAGGAAACCAAATATTAATAATTGTGAATTTTATTAGTTATGGAGGAAACGATTGTTTTTCAGATTTGTATTGGCTGATTAAATAAATGACGTAAGAATTTTGACGAAAAAGTTGTTACTTGCACTTTTGATTTTTTTTACTTTACCATTCACAGCTAGATTGTTATTACCCAAAAATAGTACCATTGTTTTTTGCCATCCTCCAAAACCAAGACAAGAAAAAAAAATCCTTTACAAATAATCAAAACTAAATTTCCTCTCTGGAAACCACGTAAAATTCTTGTTGCTTTTAAAGATTTGCTTTTAATGGCATTCAGAAACCATATCCTCAAACAGATGTAAAAGATTGTTTTAACCACTTTAGTCAAACTCTTTTTAAAAAAGCGGAACAGCTAAGTATCAAGCCATCTTAGAGGCGGCATGTTGCAAGATGTGCAGGTTTGGCCCAATTGCTTATAAAATATATTAGCTGATCTAATAGCACAATTGAATTTTTACTTCGATCGTAACTGGCTACAAGATTCATTAAAATCTGGTGTTGTGAAGGGGAACAGTTAAGCAGTATTAAGGATGGCAGCCATTTGGAAGGATGGCATGCTAGAATTAATCGTTTTGTGGAAAATAATAACCCATCCATCGCATAAGTGTTGGACATTCTAATGAAGGAAACAAAAATTTAATAAATAAATTCAGCAGTTATAAACGAAAAAATATCAAATAATTATCATGAAATTGACACAGAAATAAGTGCAACTATTCAGCAATTAAAAATTTAAGATATTACAGTAGGCCTGCCTAAAATTTTTCTAAGTATTAATAAATGATTTAAAAGTGTTTTGCATAGTACGTTTTAATTCAAATCAACTACACCGAGCCAGTTGTATATCACAACAATCCCACATCATATCGGGATTTTTTGCACAATGTCTCGGGTTACTATAATGGAAATAATTTAATCTACGAAGTGGAAAAATAATTCTTCCCTCACAACTACTTAAAACACCAACGAAAAAATAATATTTTTTGGAACTGGTTACATAAGCTTAGTTACCAATATGGACGAAAGGCCGCTAAGTAATGACACAGTTAAGATACTCTACGCTATTTATTTGTTAGCGGCTTGTATAACGGCTCAACGATTTTCGGCTTATCCTACTACAAAACGCTAACTTTTCTTATTCATAAATTACGATCTTATTATAATAAAAACATTGTTCAAAATACTCTAAATTGGTAATGAAGTCGATTTTAAATGTAATTATTTATTTTATTTTATGTAGTATACATTTAATTTATTATTTTGTAGCCTGTAATATTCCCGAATATATTCCGCTAACTTAGGATTGGCGGAGTGTATCCCGATCTTAAATAAGAGCTTTCTGCGTTACATCCCGCTAAGTAAGGCTAATTAAAAAACCCATAAGTTTTTTTAAATGTTACTATGCGGAACTTAAGCATCAGTAAATTAGTTACTCACACAAAAAATATCAAGAAAATAACTACAAAAATAAAGATTTTATCAACTTTTTTCTTTCAAGAGCTCCTCCTGTAAACCTGCACTTTTGAAGTTAGCGTAGTGTTCATTGGAGGTATCGAGAGGATTCCAAATACTTAATATACATAAATTGAAGTCCTAGACGATTTAATCGGACTAGTGGCTTTTGTAAGCTATTTAGAATTATTTAATAGACTATCCTAACTAGATACCTTGTGGGGATTTTGGGATTTCACCACTTTTACCACCGTAATCACATTGTACATATTCCACGAGCCGTTATCTGCCTTCAGACGAATAAGTTGTTAAAAAATTATTTTGGACTTACTTTTGTATTATTTTTTGTAACTCTGGCTGGCCTGACAGCGTACGTACGTAGTGACCCTGACCCCCTATGCGCCAGGGGTGTGGTTTTCGAATTCTATCCAGAAGAAACTTTCATGTGATGGACATTTTTGTATGTCCTATGTCTGGATGTTTATTACAGCGTGGAATTTTAGTCGTTGTTTTCCCGCAGTAAAATGATTCTATCTTAGTAGTAAAACAAATTAATAAAGTTCTTTTTTTAGCCAAATCAAAATTTTTACGATTATGATAGATGAAACTCGAACCACTAGTACTAGCTGCGTCACGGACGGTCACCGGACGGGGTCATTGCCCTTCGCGTTTATCAAAAAAATGATTATTTACTATTTACTCACATTTAGTTTCCATTTTCCCATTAAAGAAAAAAATTCAAAAAAAGGTTTAAAAAATTTCAAAAAAAAAAATTAAAAAAAAAATTACTTGCATAAATCGAAAGTACTACTGAAGGTAAAGCGTTCTGCTGCGGGAAAACAACGACTAAAAAAACACGCAGTATATGTAGATAAGTTTAATATATTTTGTGGTACCTTCGTTGATACTACTTTGGGCTCAATTTATGTAATGTAAAAAAATCAATGTGTGTGTGTCTTTTGTTTAATATTTACTCGTATTGTATAAAAGTACATAATTACTCTTTGAAGTCACTATAATAGATTGACATTTGTGGATTATTATAGGTACTGTGTAATAGTCACCTTGGTTTTAATAATGCCTAGGGCTTGTCCTTTCATGTCTTTTTATAGTTGAAGGGAGGGCCCTGCGCATGGGGTCACCTAGCAGCTACGCTTTATGCGGCGTCTATTGAGCGACTTGTCTGTTCTATTATAAACCCGGCCCACGCATCCCCTCTGACCTTAAAAAGACCAGAGAGGAATCTAGGGTTATAAGGAAACTTTATCTTGAAATGCAATATAATATTGTTTTAGTAAGCATTAATTTTTGCACATATTGATTTAAAATTGGTTCGTGGTTTCAACACTACAACTCATTTATCCCAATAAGATGCTAAACTTCTACGCGGCTTCTTTTTGCAAGCTAATTTTCTACTCGTATCTGCTTTATTCGCTTGCGTTGTAAAAGCAGAATGTATATAATCAGTAACAGATTGTTATTTTACTATTATCCTTTTCGAGACTTATACTTTTACCGAAACAAACATTATATGGGTTACGTTCGAAGCGGTTTTTTCTCCTTCCTAAATTTTCCTGTTAAAACAAATTTCCAATTTTTTTGCAAGTTTGGAGGGCTACAATCACTACAATCAGTGATTTGTCATCGACGCTTGTGTTGTTGTTTGTCTTCCACATTAATATTTCTATTACTTAACCTATAAAGTCTGCCTTTGATCACTCGTAATATGCGGTGTAATAGGCCCCCTGAGCTCTCAGTCCGACCCTGCGCCCCGCCGCGGCGAGCAGGCCTTTGATCACGCTCTGTTGTATTTGCTAAATAATTCCTGAAACGCCGTTTTAGAATAATACACACTTTTTCGCTTTGACTCCAAGAGCCTTTCTAAAGCTTAAACTAATCGTGGGAAAATAGAGTAATGATTCATAAATTGTTTGTAAATAACAGGAAAACCTGGTTTAAATCCCAAGTTTTCCTGTTTTACCTTGAAGATACGTGTTGTAAAGTTTGTAAGCCATTACAGGTAGATGTAGTATGTTGATTAGTTATAAGTATTTTTTATTGTATTTTATTGTATTATTTACATTAATAAAAATATTCATTATAAATCATTATTAATGCATAATAGGGGTTTCATTGCATAAGTTACAGTAATCGCGGTCTCATATAAATTAGTTACACTAAAAAAATATTTGAGTTAATGGAACAAATTGCAATATGCTTTCTCTAGATTTTATTAAAATAAAACAGTACCTTCTGTTCCATTGGTGTACTAAAGACCATAAAATTATACAATTTCACTGCAGAAAAGATGTTTAGTAAAATAAAAAGAAGTAAGTAAAGAATCTCGAAGCAGCCTGGCACAGTTCGATCGTATCTTGTTTAAGATTTTTCTCCGCGACGCGGCGGAATGAATGTGAAATTAGAACAAGTTCGTGCATTAAGTCGGGAGGATCTCGTCGCTCTGGTTTATGTATCAGCAACTTTTCGCTCCAAAGCGGGAAGGTGTCGGCTGCTTAAATAAATATCGCCACTTAAGATCGGCCCGCGCCGCAATAGACGGAGTCGCAGTGAAGTGTTTTCTTTTGGAGGGTCGACAAGTGGGTTTAAGTCATTTTAAGCAAGAATAGAACAAAAAATATGGTATACAGTTTTCTGTTTCAAACAAGGGGTTTGGATTTTCTAATTGCAGAAGGAACAGTGATATTAGTCTATCACAGTAAAAGTGGCATCAGTGTGGGAACGTAAAGATGGTGATACTAGTCTGTCACAGTAAAAGTGGCATCAGTGTGGGAACGTAAAATGAGAATTTGAAAAATTAAATGTTAAAACTAGGTACGTGTATAAATTCTTTATACATTGCGTTATTTAAAAAAGTAGGAAATGTATTATGTATAACAGATTGAACTTTCCCAAAGCCTAAACTACTCATGCATCAACTAAGTTGCCATACTATCAATCTCCCTACACTATGGCCTCGTCTTCGCGAGAAAACGCGATCTACTATAAAGCGCTTTACATTAAGCGATCTTTACGCAATGTAGGTATACCTTATAAATGGACGTAGTTAAGCAGAAAGGACTCAAACCACACTTTGGCCAAAATTGAGTTAAGCATGCCATCGTACTCCTGATAGTCGAATCTATATGACAGTAAAACCCCCATTTTCAAAATGTACACAGAAACTAAATATTTTTGACCCCCGACTCAACCCACAGTATGAAGAGCACACAAAATATTTTTGCTGAATGGATTCAACCCACTTAAGTTGTTTTTGAGAAATGTATAATCTATAAGTATATGCTTAATTATCAAATTACTAAAACGACTCAAACAGGTTAGGTCATTTCTGTGTTTTAAGTTTACTGAAACAAAATATATTTTTTTGTTTTACAGAAACGACTCAAAACACATGAGATATTTCAGAAAAAACTAATTAAGGTGAACTGCGCATTTAATTGAAATAACCAAATGGACTCAGGCAGATTGAGTCCATTGTGGTATGTGTGTTCTGTGGGTTGAGTCGTTAGCTAGTATAGTGTTCTGTGGTCGTTAGTAAGAAATAGATAGAGATGGGCATTCAACCTAGTTTTTTCCCATTCTTGGGAAAAAAAACCCGGAAATTTCCCCCCAATCGGGTTTTTATGCGGGTTTTTTCGTTTTATTGAATTAATTTGTTTAATCAAACGATAAAAACAATGTTATAGTAATGGTGAATGGCACGAGTAGTACGTTACGTTTAGCAACTCTGGTAAGTAATGGGATGTATGTAAAGATGATTTGTTGCCTGGGCATGTATGGACGTATTGAGTAAATGCCCAATAAACGTCCATTTACACCCAACAAATGTCCCAAAACAGCATTTATTTTACTCGTAAAATATAACAAATAATCTATAACTATTTAAAAGAGAAATCTGAATGACTAACTGACTGAACGAATGACTGACTGACTGACATTCAACGCCCAGCTCAAACTAACGTAAAAGCTCCTATTAACGACCCATCAAAATGTGACTCTATTACCGACCTAATTTTTAAATCACTCATATTAGACATAATATAGGGTTCCAGGAGGTCATACCTTAAAAATTAGTTACATATTTTTGTTTGACAACAAATAGAGTAAATTTTGTGTGTTTAAATAGCCAGTGAAAGAAATAATTTGACAATGAGTGAGACGCGCCCGAAGCGGACGCAAGTTTCATAGTGTCGCGTCTCCAGACACGTAAGTACACCTAAATATTACTTAAGGAAAATAACACACTAAAAATGGGTTTGTCTTCTTGCTATTACATTACAACTTTAACGTATATATTCGTTTTCTAAACTAACTCTTAATATAATACTTTTATTGGTTTTTGTGTGATAAAATCATGTTTTAATTTAAGGCGGTAATAGAATCCAAATTTCAAAACTTGATTCTAATAACGACCCATGGCGTTGTTAGATTTTTAAGAACATTTAGTATTTTAAAATAATATCTATTATAAACTACCTTATTTGATTTAATTTTTTGTTGTTCAATTCTTAAAATTATTTTACTACGTTGAGATCTATTAACGACAAAGCTATTTCTTCAAGTTTTTGTGTAAAACTCGATTCAACGTTAGACAATATCCCTATTATTATAATGAAAATAACCTTTATTATCGGAATTAAAGACTAACTGACATTAAAAGAAATAATATAGCAATAAGATCGAATTTAACAGTATTCCATAAAACGGATACTTTATCTGTTTATTTTTAATTTTATTGGTCGCTAATAGAATACTGCAACCTTCATACTTAATTCTATTACCGACTCACAGCTGTGACGATATTATTGGTTTTTTGGTATTACCGTACACAAAAACAAAATGTATATTTTTGAACAAATTGGCTTATTTTTTGCATACGTGACGTTTTGAGAGATTTTGTCACATTATTAATGTAAAATAAATCCAGTTTCATTCATGGCTTCATGGCATTGGCTATAGGTAGGTATTTTATATATTTTCAAATCAAATAAAAATTACAGGACGGAATAGGGGCCATGTAGCTTTATTATATTGTGTTCTTTTATAGAATCATGGAGCCGCAGAAGCGCAAGCAGTACGCCTCTCTGCTCAACTAGAAGCTGCGCTTCTAGCTATAAATGAAGGTATCAGCATAGGCATACGAAGCTTCAAAAACATGGCATACCGAGGACAACTCTGCGTGATAAGAGAAATAATAAATATACATATAAATTAATATTGTGGTAAACAAACAGTTTTAACGAAGGAGGAATAAATTATTATAAAGGTATTTTGTGATTGTATTACAGGTAAAAATATTTTTGTTACTGATTTATAATATCTAATTAGTATGTAGGTAATTAAAAGATAAGCGTTTAATTATTTGAAGACTGTTTTCTGAGGCTAATTATATTTTTTATTAATTAAAATAACGAAAAATAAGTTCTCTAAGCGTTGCAATAAATAATTATGTTCATATTGTAATAATGTTGATCTCATAACTATTGTTATTATATAATAAAAACCTTACAAACGGTTTTTTATTTTATTTAATAGTATAGAAAAAGTGACAACTTGGTAGCGGTCGGTAATAGAAGTAGAAAAATCGGTAATAGAATCTTGCCGCATTCTATGGGTCGGTAATAGAATCAACTACTCTTTTAGATTAAATAATTATTTAGTAAATATTGTGTTACTGAATATTGAATTTAATTACTGAATTGCAAAGAATACTTCATTGAGATTAATTATAAATTATAACATCTTTTCTAATATAACAGCTTATATCTATTTTTTTAAAGTGAATCTCAAGACAGCTTAAACTGGCGGTAATAGGAGCATTTACGTTACAATACCTAGGAACTTGAAATTTTGTACAGGAATTCTTTATAATGCGTTAGTTCCCACTAAGAAGAGGTTTTGGAAATTTACCCCCCCAAGGGGGTAAAAAGGGGGTTGGAAGTTTGTATGAAACTTTGCCATTTTAAAAGTTGCAGGCTTAAAATTTAAGAAGTAGATTTTTGGTCTGGTGTCAGTTTCAAATAAAAAGGGGTTTTAGATAATCTACCCTCCAAGTGGGCTGAAAAAGTATCTACAATTAAAATTTTCTGTACCAAATTCTTTATAATGCGTAAGTTCCCAATTGTAAGAAAGGTTTTTTGAATATTTCAACCCCCGAGGGGGATAAAAAGGGGGTGAACATTTTGAACTTTAAGTTTTTTACAGGAGTGCTTCATAATGTGTAAGTTCTACTAATGGGGTTTATGGAAGCTACCTCCCAAGGGGGTTTTATAGGGTATAGTCAACGCGAGCGAAGCCGCGGATGGACGTCTAGTCTATACATGACTGGAAACTGTATAGACTAGACGAAACTGACCGACGACTTACAGTCTTCAAATTTGAGCATTCATTTTTGGTTCGGTGTCAGTTTGAAATCAAAATAAACCCCCCAGGGGGGTTACAAAAGGGATTAAAATTAAAACTTGAAATTTGTGCAGGGTTTCTTTATAATGTGTAAGTTCCCACTAAGAAAGCGTTTTAAAATATTTCAGTTCGTCGGCATCTTCCATAAAACCCTTCTTAGTCGGAACTAACACTATAGAAAAGTTCAGAATTTTAAACTCCTTTTTAACCGCTTTGGGGAGTGAAATATTTAAAACCCCTTCTAATACCTTGTAAAATCTAGCATGATTCCTCTGAAAGCTGTCATCGGTTTGACAGGAGTAAAGTTTCACAATTTTTGACTATCAAATTTAATGTATGCAGAGAAATAACGTTCATGATTGGCTGGCCCCGCTTACTTAGGGATGTCTATTGCTGAAATCTTTTGCTTACACGTAATAAACGATTCTGAAGGTTCTAACATATCGGTAAAATTATTAATTATATAATCATATGTCAATCAATTTGAATAAAAGTAAGTCGTTGATTAGACAAATCTGGTCATATAAATGCGATTCGAAAAAAGAATAATTTCTTAAAGGTAGTCCGTAAAATTTGCAGTGTAATTCGATGAAGAATCGATTACTTAAATATCGAAAATTTGACACGTGCCTAGAAATGTCACTGTGACACCTGTGGCAGAAATCATCGTATATTACTTTACTTACAAGGAACAGGTACAGTCGGAACTAACACTAAAGATAGCCCCAGTACAAAACTTCAAGGTCATAATATTAGCGCCTTGGGGGGTGAAATATTCAAGAAACTTTTCTTAGTGGGAACTTACACATTATAAAGAACCCCTGCACAAAATCCCAAATTTTAATTTCAAAATCCTTTTTAAAGAGTCCCTGTAAAAGAAATCAAGTTCCTAGGTCTTGTAGTTCGGGCTGAGCGTTGATTTTCAGTCAGTCAGTTATTCATTTAGTCAGTCAGTCATTCAGTCAGTCAGTTTCCTTTTTTATATATAGATAGACGATAGATACAGCCATTCGAAGAATTTTTGAATTGCATGGATGGTGAATTTATATAATAAATTTAATCGGCATCCTCCTTGGTCATATTGCCCAGCTTGGTTTAAACCCACCGCCCATAGACGTATCTGTTAGGAGAAACATCGGATCCCTTTACCTTTGTAATCAAATTCACCAGAAACCTTTAAAATTACTGCCTTTTATTAGAAAAGTAACATAAATTGAAAAAAACCCTGCATTTGGGAAAAACAAACAGGTTTTTTCCCGCGCCCATCTCTAGATACGGGCCAACTCTTGACTTTGACATAGAGGAAAATAAAGGAAATGGATTGCTTTTTTTTTCCTATCACGCAAATTGGCTACCGTAATGTTTAAGGACAATAAATAACGATTTTTTAAAGGTTTTACTTATTTGGTTTCTTAATAATAACTAAATTTCCAATCGAAGGGTATGTTTGGGTCCATTCTGAGAAATAAAAAAAAATTACCTGTCCTTTCACATTTAAGTTTAATAGTAAGGACTCAACCCACATTTTACTTAATTATCTCGAAATATATATAAAATATGTTTCTTTAATTAATGGACAAAGGAAATATACCCTTTACTTTAAAACTTAAAAGAAAAAAATTAAACAAAAACATACTTTATCTCAGTCAAATAACAGCTAGAACTTTAAACGCTCATAACTCAAAAGTGACTTTGTGTGGATTGAGTCCTTTCTGCTTAACTACGTCCAAATAGCCAAATAGAGCTAGAATTGGAACGGCTAGATTCTCTAAGGAGGTTTGGAGGTATTGAGAGGGCATGAATGATCGGTCGGCATTTATGAAAGCAATCGATGAGCTTCCATTCATTGACGGTGGGAGATGTATCTTGTGTGATTTTGATGAGAGAATTGTGGTAATAACTGTCATCTGAAATATTTGAGGGATGATTACCAGTTCAGTATAAAAATGCCGTCAGGATTATGTAGTATTTGCCAGTATGTTGGAAAGTATCCGGGAAGTTTATAACATTAGTTCCTGATAAGACTACTATCTTCCTCATAAAAACATTAAAGACCAATCATTAGGCACTGTATACGTAAAAAGGCTCCTAGATGTTTGTGGGTGTTCTCAAGTGCACCGATACTTTGGTGGTGGTAAGCGGTAGAATTTAACTTGTTAATGTGTAATAAACTACATACCTCTTTCATCGTTGAAGAAATGAACTCACTCCCTCTATCTGTTGCGATTTCCTTCGGTATTCCATGTCTTAGTACAAAATTGTTTACAAAAGTTTTTGCAACCTCAGCTGTGCTTTTTGTTATTAAGGGATAAGCTTCTACAAATTTGGTTAGTTCGCATTGAATAGTCAATATATAGTTATAATTATAATTATCCCTATCTAAAGGACCTACAACATCTAAATAAATTTTATCAAATGCACTCGTTGCGGTCGATGTTATCACCATCGGCTCTTTTATGGGCGTTGAGTGTTTTTGTTTTTGACATTGGCTACAACGCTTTACAAATTCATTAATATCATTTTCTAATCCGCTCCAAAAATAGTATTTCTTTATATTATTTAACATTCGTCTTTTACCTGCATGGCCACTTGTAGGCAAAAGATGAAAGTCATTCAAAATACATCTTTTATCATCTTTACTCTCTATCCTTTTTATATTCGCAAGAATGCAAAAACGCGGACTAGTCCAATTATCGTTGCTTTTTACTTCTCTTATTAATTTATCGATAAAACTTTTATTATTATTTTCTTTTATTAAATATATTTCCTCGATATTTAACGATTTACAAAACTTTCCTAGCTCTCTCGCAAAGTCGGCTCGCGTCCATTGCAATCGAGAAGCTGGATTAATAAAAATTGTTCGTTTCCCGGGAACATAACTAAATACCTTATTTTCTTTAATTATATCATTATTCTTTCTTAATTTCACTAATTCTTTCATCTCTATCATTCTTAATTCCACTGACTCTTTTGGTTTGATATGAGTTTCCACAACGCACGGTTGATCAGGCCGCTTGTTTAATGAAACCATATCTACCAAAGTACAATCATTCTTCTTCTCGTCTAATTTTTTACATTGGGCTCTCGTCATAACTTGTATTATTTGTTCATTCATTTCTTTCAAATCTTTCATAGATAACCGAGATAATGCATCTGCAGCTGCATTATCTGGTCCCTTTATATATTCCACACTAAAATCGTATTCCTCTAAGGTAAGTCTGAATTTAATGAGTCGACTAGACGGGTCTCTCATACTAAATAAATATAATAACGGTCTATGGTCTGTCAAAACCTTAAAAGTACGTCCATAAAGGTACGGTCTAAAATGTTTAACTGCCCACACTATGGCTAAAAGTTCTTTTTCCACGGTGGGGTAGTTTTTCTCTCCTCTATTTAAACTTCTGCTGGCGTATGCTATTGGTTTTCCATTAGAATTAGATAATACTGCACCTAATGCAAAATTAGAAGCATCTGTGTGTAGAATAAACTGGCTATTTTCAGAAAAATCAGGGTACTGCAAGACTGGTGGAGAGGACATAATATTTTTAAGTTTTTCAAACGACAGTTGACAATTATTATCCCAGATAAAAGGCATGTTTTTACGACATAAATTATTTAAGGGGTGTGTGATTTGTGCAAATTGGGGAATGAAACGCCTATAATAATTGGCAAAAGCTACGAATCTTCTGGTTTCGTCAACATTTTGGGGAACTGGGTAGTTTTTTACTATTTCAATTTTTGCTGGGTCTGGTAAGATGCCGTCTCCAGACACGACATGACCTAAATATAATATCTCTTTTTTCAAAAAGTTGCACTTAGCCGGATTAAGTTTCAGGTTGACTTCTCGTAGCCTATCAAAAACGTCAAGCAAGTTTTTATTGTGTTCAATCAGATTCCGTCCAAAAATTACAAGGTCATCCAAATAAAGCAAGCATTTTTCATGATTTAACCCACTCATAGCGATCGTCATCATTCTTGAGAATGCACTGGGGCTCGTCTTGAGTCCCATGGGTAGCCTCGTCATTTGATACTGTCCTGACGCAAACGCAGTATATTTTCGACTATTCTCATCTAAAGGTACCGAATAATAACCTTGAAATAAATCTAAATGGGTAAAATAAACACTTCCGGATAAAGAATCTAACACTTCCGATATATTTGGAAGAGGGAATTTATCGTCTTGTATTACGTTATTGAGTTTTCGATAGTCTACCACTAATCTCCATTTTTTTGTTTCATCAGTAGACTTCTTTGGGACTAAAAGTAATGGACTTGACCATTCACTTTTAGCTGGCTCGATAATCCCGTCTTTTAACATACTGTCTATCTGTTTCTTGACCTCCGATTTTTGAGAATAAGGCAATCTATATGGTTTCGTAAAAATAGGTTCAGTATTATCTTTTAAGCAGATCGTATGTTTATATAACTGAGTTGTAGTAATTTTGTCATTTGATAAACAAAAAATATCCGAATACTTTGCACACAAACTTTCAATGGATAACCGTTCCTCTTTATTTAAATGTTTTAAGTTTAAATAAGAAAATAATTCTTTTACCCGCTCAGCATTTTTATCTACTTTCTGAAATGTACACAAGTTATAATCACTAAAATTATGTAATGTTGGCGCGATACTTTCTAATTTAATTTCCTTGTCCGTGGTATTTAACACTAAAATTGGTACACGATTTTCAATTGGTTTTACTATGGTGTTGGCTATGTATAATCCGTCTTGTATTTCAGATGCACAAACAACTGATTCGCTTTGTAAAGTCGTTTCAATGTAGTGTATCGACTCAGATCTTGGAGGAAATACAAAAGTATTTGGTTGACTTGCCTTCGTTTCAATTTTTAAATCAATCCTCATATTACTTGAATCAAATAATGACAATGTGTTACTATTTAAATTTATTATTGATTGAAACCTGTTTAGAAAATCATTGCCTAATATGCCATCATCCTTACAAGGTAAGGAATTAAAAACATAGAACTCATGACTAACACTAAAATGTCCCGATGTTAGCTGTAAACAAACGGATCCTATAGCACGAATTGAGCCGCCTATCCCATTTACAACGAAGTTCTTTTTATGGATCGGAATGTTTTGTGCTAAGACATGTTTATACTTCACCGCTGAAATTGAAGCGCCGGTATCAATTAACCAAGAATAAGGTTTGTTTTGCACTGATAATTGAACAGAACATACATTGTTATTATTAGCGAGTATTTGATGTTTATTTTTAGTCACGAAAAAACTGACTTTCCGACTCTTGGTTATTTGTTTCCGTCGCTACACGGATCTGTCTATTTCCTGACCTGTAATTGTCCCGATTACGAGTATAATATGACGTACCTGGCGTCTGATGCGACGTATTCGCATAACGCTGTCCCTGAGCAGCGTATCCGCGTCCCCGACCTCGAAATCTCTGGTTGGCACCACTTGACTGGCTGTAATTACCTTGTTGCTGAGTGTAGTTACCTCGTTGCTGGGTGAAGTTACCTCGTTGCGAACCCTGGTATGTGGTAACCCTGTTGAAACGGCCACGGGTATGCTGTCCTCTGAAATATCGGTTATTAGCACGATAATGTTGATTAGGGTGACGCATCGTCATCATCGTATCCTGGGAAGTTGATGTGGATGACACATCCTCATCAATAGCTGCTTGTATTGCATCTTTTAAGTTATTAAAATTCCTAGCCGAAATAATCATGTTGAGTCTACGATTTCGCAATCCTTCTGCAAATCGTTTTATCGCAAACTTTTCGTTTATTGGTTTTAGGACTTTATAATTATCTGTGTTTCCTTCCGATTGCGAGATCGTAAGCTCTGTAAAAAGTTCCGCCACCTTATTCCCATAGTCACTCAAGTCCATATCATTTTGTTTTATATTAACTAATTGATTTTGTAAGGCCGTAGCAGACTTTTGTGGGAGTAAAGTCTTTTTCATATCATCCACAAGGGCTTTTACTGTATTATAAGTTGGTGCCAAACGCAGTTTAGCAGCCTGTGACAAACGGCTTTTCAACACAAAATTAACTAACATGGGCTTTGCCGCCGTGTTAAGTGTAGTCTCATAATACTCTATGGCGTCTATGAGTTGCCTAGTAATATGCAGCTCATCTGTCATGATAGGCAATAAGCTCAATGCAGTTTTTAATTCAAAATCCATGTTTGCGTATGTTGATTTTACCTCTTGAATATAAGATGAATTACACAATACTAACAATTCCTCATATAATGAATTAAACTTTACGCAAAATTGATTTATTAGCACAACCTCGTCATTACCTATATTTCCTTTATTTATTTCAATAGACAACTTATTCACTAAATACGTATAACGTGCAAAAATATCATTTATCTCAGTTAATTTTCTAGTCAAAACATTACCCTGTCTCCGTGAAGGGCCTATTTTTATTAAGTAGGTTCGAATTTCATATAACTCTTCATATAAAATATCTAAATCTTCTGACATAGCTTACCATCATAATAATATTTTTCCCTATAATTGACACCATCACAATATTAGACACTTAATTAAAATTATTATACGTACATAACTTTTTTTTTATGTATTTTTTTATTGCTGAATATACTTTTAACTATAACTACTTTATTAACTATTATCCTTATTGTCCATTAAGCCTGATACCGCATATTTTCACTTCACATTCACTATGATTTTTCCGCACACTTTTTCTTTTACACTTTATACACGCACTTTGCCTATACAGGATCTGGAACTTGAACTGGACCCTTCCTTTGAAAATAGTCTCTTCTGCTCGTCCGCCTCGTATTTCTATGAAATTCTTGATTTATCCATCGTACATGACATTTTCTATACATCCGGAATATGATGTAAAGCAGGCCGCAACACATCAGCAGCACAATAATTATGATCAGGGTGCTGATCGTAGAAAGGTGGAACTTCAATTGCTCGGCCGATGAATGATTATCTCCTGCAGCAGCATTCTGCACAATCACAGTCTCTTCTTTGGACTGACTTCTGCCCATTTTTAACTTTTTGTATTACGAGTTTAAGCGATGCAACAACTTTGCGATAGCAAGTTATAAAACCAATTAATTCAAACATCGTTAAAACTGTGCACGAAGTCCCTTGTTTATGAATTCTATTCCTAATTCGGCAAGCGGTGTCGAGTGCGCGCCCGAGTGATATGTGAACCCGATGGCACGGTCGCCATGTAGGGAGGTTCGGAGACACAAATAAGACAACGGCTTACATCTGACTACATTTAATATATTAAGAACAATCTATTATATACTCTCGCTATATATGTCATACATAGGTAGGTTTATCTACCACAGCTTGACCCTAGTGGCTCTACACATTTCTCCTACGTAGGTACATATCTCCACTTTTCTCACATCAAATCAATGTAAGAATAATAAATGATTAAACTTACTCTTTCTCTCTTCATCAATTTACTGATTAAATAAGTTAAAAAAGGACGAATTGATGATCTCTACGAATATTTTACCATGATATTTTAATGCAAAAAATAATTAATGAGACTTCATATATTATAGCCAAGAATAACGTTTAAACCGATGATAACTATTCTTCATCATGAAGAGGACTAGAACGCCGGAGAGATTTCCCAAAAAAGTATTTTAATTTGGCCCTTAAAGAAATAATCGGGGAAAAATAAAGCAAGTCACGATGCCTCGTTGTAAGCGAGTCGTCCCAGTTGCCCGCTGAATATCGATGCCGCTCCATTAGACCGCCGGCCTGCTGGAATGCCTAATGTCCTAGGTCGGAGCTGCGACTAGGTGCTCTGACAATTAGGCCACGAGATTACGTTTAAGGCCTCTGCCTCTGCGGAAGCGGGGCGGGAACGGAAGCAAGCGGGAGTGGAAGCGTCGAGATGTTTCGCCCCGCACTGCTCGTCGTGACAGCAAGTGAGACCGCTTCAAGCGGTGACCGCAGTGCGCCTGCGTGCACTTCCGCTCCCGCTTCCGCTGCCGCGATATTCGAGGCAGATGCCTAATTGCTACGAACGAGATGTAGTCAGGGTTTTTAGACACTGTACACGCTGATTTTATAGATGATGGTAATACCTTTGTGTTTACATCGATTGTAGGTGCATATTTTATTTTATGCAGATGAGTAAAGTTGCCATGTCAACTTTTTGTGCCATTATAAATTATTTTTACTGAACGAAAATAAAAGAACTTATGTTAGGAATAGTTAATATTAAGAAGGCCTCAGAATCTTATCTAAGTAAAGGCAAAATGGCTTGCAGTCAACGCAGCTAGTAAATACTCAAATAGCAAAGGTTCTTAAAGTATCTGCGGCCCAATATTAGTGTGTAACTTAGAATGTGTGGACTCTATACGAATTTCACATTATTTTCTTAGGGTTTTTTTCTTGTATTTTATTCCTTATTCCAAACTTATTAATTGTTTTATTAAAAATGAAAGCAAAAATTATATTTCAATATCCAAAGTAACATTATAGGTTTGGTTAATAGAAAGGCAATTTAACAATAATTAAGTTGTAAAAACAACAATTATTTAGATTGTAAAGTAAAAACAGGTTGAAGTCATGACTTCGAAGTCAATTACAACTTTAATTGAAATTCCTTTAGCTCAATAATATTTGAATAAACTTGTTGACCCGACAACAAAGTTCTAAGTTCCACCGAACGATAGAAGCAACTTTAATGGCCTCGGTGTCGCTCAAATCTTGTTTGAGCAAGTTTGATTATTTACTATATTTCAACTTTGGTTGGTTAACTATTATTATGGGTTGCTTGAGTTCAGAGTTGCAAGAGAAAGGTAAATTATTATTTGAAAGGCTGGATTTTACTATCGGTATATTTCATACGTGTAACAGAAAAAACAGGACAAGTGCGCGTGGCCCACCGAGGGTTTCGTACTTTGGTCTTGCTGTTTAGGTTCAAATTAATTGATGATTGAATCAATAAACAATATTAATAAATTACTTTAATAAATTCTTAGTCAAATAATATTTTTTTTTTAAAAAGATAGGATGTTCATTCCAAACAACATAATAATATTTATGCCTCAAGAAGTTGATTTTCTTAATACAATTATATATTTATTTTAATATTTTATAATTTCCAGTAAGTACGTTGTACAAGGCAATATTGTTGATGTCCGAAACTTTGTTGACATAACATGAATGATATTTTGGACTCTACTTTTATAAAAACTATGGTTCTAAGGATATCACTCATGGTTTAAATTCAATCCACTGTAATAATTTTGTAACGACATAGGTCATGGTCTTAATGTTTTCAGGGACAAAACGGTCATAGTCGTAAAGTCCAGCGCAGTGGGAACTATTCACGAGCACCCTGGCAGGAGCTTCGTCTGAAAGGTCTTCTGAAATCCCTAACTTGCGCCACGGGTCCATGTCTCCCTGAAGAAAAAATACCTTCTCCACTTTCGGCTTCAGACCTTGGTACCTTTCATTTGTATTTTGAACACTATATTCAACATTTTTCTGATCGTACTGTGGCCCAAATAGGCGACGACACTGGTCGATATAGAAGTCTAAAGGCACATACCAAGAAGTTTGGAAGTATCCGAACTCAGTACATGTTTGATACGTCCATGCCAGGCTATCACGGCCGAAGTTTGTAGCATTAAAGTCAAAACTAAGACAATTTAAAAATTTGTCAAAAAATATCGCCCAAAATTCGTCATCAAAATAATTAGACCAGAATTCGCGATCAGTGTATTGTAATAAGGAATTGCACTGTGACTTAATTTTTTCAGGAGTACCATATTGCACTAAACCTGAATATTGATTGATTTTGTATGACAAAAATAAAGCAACATTGTTGGGGACAGTCATATCAGTAGTGGCGCAAATCTTTTCTTCTTCTTTCAATTGTTGTATACCTTCAGGTGTCCTGAACAGTTGGTCATACCTTTTGAATTTTTCACTTATACGATTGTAACACCCAGGATCATATTTTTCGATATCATCTTCCACAACTTGCATGTACTCGAAGAAATTGACCTTCGCCAATACTGGCGCGCTGCTCGCCAGCGCCGCGTCCACGATGTCTGGGTACAGGAGCCTCATCCAGGCTGCCAGGTTTCCAGCGTATGAACCACCAAACACCACAACTTTGGATTCTTTGAACCCCTCATAAGACTTCAAATTTACAATAAAACTCTTCACATCTGCCAGAGCTTGCTTTGAACTCAAGTATTGTAAACTCTCAACATTCCAGTCTGGTAAAGGTATACTATCTCCGTAGTACCTGTGCTCAGTCACAAACATTGCTCCTCTGGTCAACAATGCAAACATTTGGAGCAATGGTGTTTTGAAACCGTACGGGGAAACAGGTCCCTCTCCGCCTATGAGTATAACAATGGGCCCCCCTGGGTTCCAAAATGCTAGGTTTTCATAGTATTTCATTTCCCATACCCTGGTTTCCGTTGTATCAAAATGATCTAAGGGCTGCGTCATCCATCGTTCTGTAGCGTACAGACAGACACTGCACTGCTCCAAAATGTCTTTCCTCTGAAGAAAGTACTGGTTCCTAAAACCTAGAAATCCAAAGCTGGCACTATAATCAACTGTAACTAAAATAACACAAAACAAAAGTATTTTTGACGAAATCATTTTGGTACAAGTAGTATAATTACTTACATTGGAAAAGGAAAAGTATTTATATACTTCCAAATTATGTTAAATCATAAATGTAGATATGTTCAGGTTTATGACTTTGATTTAATGGTATAAAGGTGCTTCCTTACAGGGAGTATGCCTGTGTAATGTAACGTTACAGACTCAAGTCATCATTGAGGGAAGACAACCGAGCATGACAGTTCACACCGTGTACCTAATGATACAAAACAAATACACTTACATCAGAGAAAGAGGAGACCCGAGCATTACAATGCACACCTGCATAATGATTCAATGTGTTATATCTTGATACAACTTGTAATATGAAATGTCAAACCTAGGATCATAGTCGAAGCGGACCCTGAGCTCTATACTAGATGCAATTGGGAATACGCTGGAATGATGATGATGACATATTGTAACATGAATGCATGCTTCGAATGCGCTTCACTTGTCTATCAATGTGTGTATGTCTATAATGTTATACACGCAAATGCTCATTACCTACTTACGTAAGTGTTGTAATGTAATGCTCAAAATCGAATTTATAAATACCCTTTTTTAACGTACACTACTTTCTACATACTTAAATGTAATTAGCAGCACAGAAAATGTCATGAGTTGACTCTAAAATTTCTGTCAGTTTTGTCTATAAAATGTAAATCTATGATTGCTATCACTTAACTGATACCGTTATTTTGTGTGTATTACACGTTAATGCTCCCGGTGAGGAAGCACCTTAATGTTTAAATTGTTTAAGTAACATACGTAGGTAAAATTCTTTGGTTAATACGACGACAATAAAATCAATGTACGTTGTCGTAATCTTCAATAGTAAACATACGTTTTTTCCCCATATATGGTGATTTATATTGAGCGAAGGTTGTCTCCGGTCAGAAGCAAAAGTTCACCACGTCATCGACTATATTGATTTTGTTAACTTATGTTTTACTAGCTGGTGCCTGCGACTTCGTACGCTTGGAGTTTCAGTTTATGCCAAAGCAGGTCAAGGTATAATAAAATTTAAACTCCTCGATCCGCGTTACCGCTTGTAGCAGAAAATGCTCATCAGAATGAACAACTTTCTTTCTAAACTTTATTCCTCAGATATAAATATCATAGTATAGCTGCGTACAGAGTTACACATCAGATGTTTGAGATCTTTGATTTTATTATCTCAGCAGAAAATGCTTACTGGTCATTACAATTTTTGCCGTTTACGAGTAACAAATTCTGTTAAGTGTGGATGGATAGGTGACCTCAAATATCTAGGAACAGGATAATAATAATAAAAAATGTTATTAAATAAAAATGTGTGGAATAGAATAAAAACAGTTTGTTATTTTTTTTTCTTATGCCTGATGTTGACTTATGCTAAAGACTTCTGCGGTAAGAGATACTTAACTTACCAAGCAGCTTATCTTCTAATATTATTTCTTTTTCTGTTTAGTACAGGACAGGAATTCAAGTTAATTAAATGTAGTACATATAATATTAGTATGTAATATAAAATATTCATTCAGGTGGTTTGTAAGATCACTTCGTTTCGTTTCTTGGAAAAATTAATTGGACAGTGTACATTTTCTTTAGTTATTTATCTGGTTAAAAAGTATTTTTCATAAAATTCATTCATTTATGAAATGAATTCTTCAATATAACGTGTAAGTAATTAATGTTATAGCTATTACCGAACTGACGTAAAAATATTTGCCTATTTAGTTTAAACGATTAAACTATAAACGTTATTTATTGCCACCTGCTGCACATGTGCATACTTTAACTTACACGTGTTTTGCTTTTGTAAAGGATAATAATTACTAAATACATTTTATTAACCAACAGCTATCCAATGGAAATGCAAAGATCAACCGTTCTTTTATGGTCCATACTCGACAAGCAAAGGGTAAAGCGCAATATTAAGGAATTTACTCTGGATCGGTAAAATACCGGTTTAATTGATTCAATAAGTACTGCCCCTTTCCGCTTATTTATGTCCCAGGTAATATACTGTAATGGTGAGCTGAAGACCCCATTAGGGCAGCGATGATGTGGCTTTACGTACGCAGTATAATTTATGGCAGTGAAGTTATGGGTACCCATAAGTACCTAAGTAGGAGTAAACTTCATGACGTCGTGTTATATAGTCGAATAAAATAATGATAGTCAATGCCTGTTTTCATGTGCTGTATACTAATGGAACTTATCTTCATGTTATAATTTATCATATTTTAAACATTAGTACGGATGCATGATTATCATGTATATTATCATGTGTTCGAGTCTGTCTGGTAATCAAGCAAACATTTATTTATTCCTCTGCATTGTTCCTTATTTCTACGAATACAAACACGCACTAAAGTCTCCGAAAAGAATTGTTTTATGTTTTTGGTCAAAATTTTATCCGGCACACTTGAAACCAGTCTCGAAGATATAGAAGCCAAAATGGCAGCATATTTAGCGATGCTTCCTGATTGAGTTATCCTTAAAGAAATGGGCCTCAGGCTGCGTACTACGGGAATTGCCAGTCTGCCAATTAAACTCAAACTAACATAAAAGAGAACGTCTAAACAAACACTCCTCGCTGTTCGTCTTCGCAGTGTGGTTAGGCAAGGAGTTACGACCACTTCCGGAACGCGGCAGTCCGCGTCGAATGGCCCCGGAATGACTTTATAACGCTACAACTGCATCACTACCCCGCTCCTACCGGTCATATTGCTTGAATCTATGATATTTAGAAAGCATAGATATGTTATCTTGATATTAATTTGTGTCAAAATTAATTCTAAGCCGAGCGGATGACCATGGAATTAATATATATTAAGTTTATGCGGATGACAGACTCTAAAACTTTACACGCATTGACAAGTTTCACGGATGAGTGAAACAAATGATACGAGAAATTACGTAAATGTTAATGACTAATATTGACTATGCTCTCGTTTTTCCTACAATGGCTACAAAGTAGTACAAGGAAAACAATTTACTTATTAGTTTAACTAATCTAAATATCTCTAAAATTATTAAACTCACTTGTGATATAGATTAAGAATGGAACATTTTTTTGGTTTATTTCGTACACTTCCGAAATGCACACGATGGCATTTTGACTACCATTGATAAAATGTTGTATCACTTGTGCCATCAATGGTATTAGTCAATGGTACAACTGACCCATCGCCACAAATTGTTGTGATGTATGTGGCTTGCTAGTCATGGCTTGATGTAGACTAATTGATAAATAAGTTTGGGTAATTGACGAAATGCATAATGGTACGACCTTTGTACTGATGACACATCTATATTTTATAAATCATTGGCTTGAACGAAGTAAAGCTGCCGCTAGATGGAGTCCATAGCTGCGCGGTTAAGTCTCCATTACTCTTTATGTTCCGCGTTTTTAAAAGAGAACACTTTATGTGAGTCTCACATACACGACGGTGTTTTCTTAAGTTAAGTTATAAATCTTATTTAAGCGCTTTCTTTGTCTTTTCTCTCGCACGCTCTTTTAAAGTTCTAAATGCACACTATCAGTGATTTCGAGTCCGAAGTAATAGTGGTCAGGCGTGAAGCTTCAAGGTAGACTAAGTTGTTGCAATAATTTTTAAAATTTTAATGGTTTGACTCTCGGCGCGCACATAATAATGGACTTATCAATGTGCGTATTCACAATTAGCTCGGCGGTGACAAAATATGTACATCGTAAAGAAATATACATAGTCGAATGGCTGTGAGTAATAAAATTAATGAAGTTCCTATGCTACAGAGATCAGATGGCAATCACTCCAGTGTAATTGAGCTTGCCAAATCGTGGATTATGGTGTTTGACTTGATCGAGATAAAACGCTCGGAGATAGGAAGAAGCAGAATGCTTCAGCTGAATCTGGAAGTATTTAGTTATTCATCAAACAGATCCTATTTTTCAGAGAGAGCTCCAAAACTGACAGATAGGGCCGCGTGATCCGATGACAAGGAGTGATATGACAAGGCCCTTCCCGCGAGCGTCTGAATTAAAACTGGAAGATGGATGACGGCTGTGACAGATAGTGCGGGCGACGATACGTGCTGCGCGCAGGGCCGCGCCAAATATGTTACTAATATCAAGAAACTAGAAGAACTGATGAAGAAATATCCAACATATTTAAAAGATACTTATCTATAATTATAAAATACTTTTTATGTCATTTTGTTCTGGCAGACAGGCACGCAGCCCAGAAAGTTCAGAAAAAAGTTCAGGTTTGTGATTATCAATCCGCATTTGGCGTGTTCATTAAGTTTGTACAGCCATTGAATTGACATGACTCGATTTGGATGGAGGCCTTTTGTCTGCAATGGGAAATTTTATATTCACTGATCTTTTACTTTACAATTGACTTGCTAGTAAATGGTTGGCGTGAAATCACCTAAGAGCTTGTGATTACATACCATGTCCAATTACAATTGCAGTTTAAGGCAAATGCATTTGGATACCCATACCACTATTACCTATTCCTATTTTAGATAAACGTAGCAGAAGTTGTAATAGGTAGTGGGTCGTATAAGACCCAGCTAGTAAGTGGGTAGCCCTGGGGAGCCGGTCCCGGCTCATCCATCACTCGGTAATCCAGCGATTGTGCCGATCACACTCGCTGCGGATTACCGGCCTCACTGCCTGCGACCTTATTGCTCCATTAGAATACTAGTAGAAACTAGACGTTGAGTGGCTGTGTGTCTTGCGAGAAATAAATCTTTGGTGAAATAGCCATGTTTTTGTAGGACATTATTCTACTAGATTAAACTTGTCTAGGTATCAGTCGGGGATGAAACTCGTGCCTCTCACTTTTCGAATGGTAGCTACCCAGTCGTACTCAGAAAAAGTCCTATCAACCAGATACTAGATAGGAATCGAATCCACGACATCTTTGTTTTTCTACCCGAGTGGCTTAACCACTGTACCACAGAGACGGTCAAAACAGCGGCATGTGATGAAACTACTTAACGAGTGATATTTGAAATGTATTAAATACTGTTTATTTTACAAATTCAAACAACGAGATACGCCCAATCACTTACTTACTCCACTAAAACATATCAGTAAAATACTTTTCAGTAAAAGGTATTCCGTTGTAATTTGATCGTGTGTAATTAAAACTTGGATCAAATATACGAGAGCAGTGTTTAAGGTTGAAATAAGGTGCCCAAACTATACAAGTTTTGCGATCGAATTTATACGCGGCACGTGTTGGCGACATACGTTAAAATCAAAAGAGAAGGTTGCCAGGCCGTTCTCAACCTTCGTCCCTTGAGTTTCGGGCGTAAATAGCTGCGTGTGGGGCCATGTATTTGCATAGGACCGGCCACATCAATCGATCCCTCATTACTCGGTTAGGGGCGGGTCGGAAAAATGAAGTTATCCTTTCTAATGTTGTAAAGGCAAAAGTGATGTTTGTTTACCCTTAGCGCGAGATGACAAATTCGTTTTTCCCATGACCATAAAATACATGGTGGCGCGCAAGAGACTACTCAGAACAAACTGTTACCTTTACAAGCATTTTCAAGCAATATTAAGCAAACTAAAAAAAAAACTTTAGTCACAACAAACAACTAGTTATTTAAATTAACGACTAGTCTATGCGAGTTTAAACCATTTATCAATTGATTGTCGACTGTCTTATCTTGTGTCTGTATGGAACACTAAGTTTTCAATGCGTGCATGCTTCTCTCCTGCGCTTCCACTTACCTGGAGCGAGAATCGTTCATTGAAGTCATGGCAACCTCTTTTTGCGGCCATTTTCCAACTGGCAACCATGAATTTTTGTAATTAGCATATATAAAACTTTAACTTTGTAACGATTATACTCGTATTGTTGTGGGAACCAGTGTACTTAAAATAAAAGACTAGTCGATATGAGAAGCATACGGTTACTTAATAAAAAAGATAGTATAGATCGCCGATGGGCTGCGTGCCCGTCAGCCAACTGACGTAGCATGAGAAAAAGTTTATAGCCAAACCAGTGGCACTTCACCAAATTGCGATAATTATTCAGATAATGAACCAAACTTTGACCAGACCTTGGTACCTATGAATATCTTCCGAGTTGGGTGTAACGATTACAACTTTGAAGGGTATGCTCGCTCAAATCATGTTAAACAAACTTCGGTAGCTGTCGATAACTTGATATTGTCATTTACACGGCCTTCATTATAATTTCAAAATTGTTATTCCGCCCCAAAACGATGTCGAACAATCTACGTGATGCTACTGATGTGGTAATAATATGAGTTGAAAATCAAAATTTAAATGAGTCGCAACAAAAATACGAATGAACACATTTTTTATAGTCAAGTAATAATCATGTGACTACCATCAGCTTCAGAATACTGTTTCTGTTACTATGCCGAAACTCGAAAGATGATCTTTTATATTGCCAAGTATTGTACGATGTTTGCAGTATTAAATAGTCTGGTTCATATTTTTCAAACAGCTACACAAACGGAAAAACGCCAAGTAAACAAAAATACAAAAAAATTGTAAGATACATTAAAAAAAGAAGGTATAACATGAATTTTTGATTCCGAAATGTTAAATTTGGCTTCAGATATGCTCACATTAAACGTGAATTATGAAATACCAGTATTGTTTTAAAATTAAGAACTACATTTAAATATTGGGATTAAAAAATGGAGTGATGAATAAAATTTACTCGGTGATTAACTTAAAAGACTTGGCCAATTTGTAAAAGTTTTAGCTCTGATGTGCCCTGCAGGTGATAGAGTTTTCACGAACCTATTAGCTTTTCACGTGAAGTTGTGCGCTGTGAGTTTCCAGAAATTTCCGTTAATGTTGGGTGGACGTAGACAATTGGAGCCTCACGTAAAAAAGTCGTGGTCTGAGCGGATTTGGTTACGTGGATTTTGATTTAGACTACTACGAATCACTTGTTAAATCTGTGAAGATAACGCAAACATGAACGTCCACATCTACCGTTTACAAAGAATTCAACGTAAAATAATAAATAACTCTAGACATTATTCACACAGCGCCATCTAGCCCTAAACTAAGCATTAGCTTGTGCTATGGGCGCTAGACAACGGATAAACATTACTTGTAAACCCTTTTTTTTGCAAATACATACATATTATACATAGAAACACCCAGACCGATACAAACAGACATGTTCATGCACACAAATGTTTGTACTGTGCGGGGATCGAACCCGCAACCTCTGGTGCAATAGCCGACCTCTCGACCATTACACCAAATGGCTCGTCAATCCGTTTAGCAATGCGGCGATTCCCCAGAGAGCCTTCCACCAGGTCCCTTGGTTGGGTGGGAAGTGTCTGACGAAATACTGTTTGACAAATTAACAGTTGAATTTTGTAAAATCAACAATTAACACCACTGCTGTATTTGATCAAACGTGTTTCAGGGGAGATGAATCTCATATGTGGTTAACGATAACCGAATTTGCGAAGGCGTGTGAAGGCGATGTGTGCGTAGGCGGCCACATCAATCGATCCTCGTTCTCTTGTGGGGACGAAAAATTAACTTGTCGTACCATTGACGGTTTTACCTGAAAACCTGTTTATATTTTGAATAAATTGTAGCTTTTGCTAGCAGAGAAATACCTAATCTTTTTGGGTTGTCAGAAGCAGGACGGTAATAAGTTTTCATTCCGTTTGTAGTTGGTTTTCTGAAAATGTTTTCGGTCTTCGTCAGTTTAGTGATTAAATATTTGAAGGCTAAGTTTCAACTGCCTCCGTGGTACAGTGGTTAGAGCGTTGGGCTCTAATACGCGGAGGTCGTGGGTTCGAATCCCGCGGGGAGCATCACTTTGTGTGAATGTTTCCAGTTTGGTTAGGACATTGCAGGCTTGAATCACCTGAATGTCTGAAAAGAATGATGATTCCGTGCTTCGGAAGGCACGTTAAGCCGTTGGTCCTGCGCCTGATCTCTCTTCGGTCGTGTCAGACTGCTGTCCCACCGTGCTATGAGAGTGAGGGAATAGGGAGTGCACCTGTGCTTGCGCACTCACTTGTGCACTATAATATATCCTGCGTAGTTGGCTGATCGTAAAAGATTGGCCGCCATAGCCGAATCGGCTAGGAGGACATTAATATGATTTGGGCAAATTTCGTGGCGATTCCGATCGAATAGTTACGTCTGGAATTTTATCTTCAATCGAGACAACCAATACGATAAATTATTGAAAAACTTTTCAAACATACTAATGAAATCTTTTATGAAATCGATGACAGTATAAATGATTTTCCATAGATACATAGTACTGATATAGGAGACAAGATCCCTCCAGGAGTAGAGGTCCGTCCGGTCATCGCTCACATCGGCCGGACACCGTAGTGCCGTCCGCTACCAGTACGTTCCGTTCCCGAATATATTTCCCCTAGGATATTCGGGCTTCGGATCAAATTACGCCATCGGAGCCATGAGACGCAATTATCTACCCTTACCCGTTGAGATAAGGACATTTTTAAAGCTTTTCCATGTCGCACAGCGTATAATACAGGACATTACACATCAGTTAGTAGCGTAATAGATAGGCTCTCAATGGGTTTGGCTGAAGCAGCTAAGATGTTTTGTTGCGAGTAGCGGAAATTGTGTTGTTGAGATCCTTCCACATTCTTATAATAAGATGGAATTAAAATGTAGATTTATACTGAAACTTGTTTCGCGATTTCGAAAGGAACTTTCGAATAATTTTTGGGTTATTTTGTCAAAGTTTCTTATAAATAGTCCACTAATTATAGAGATAATCTGTTTCTATCTACAAGATAAACCAAATGTTTCACAATGTTTTCGGCATTACATAGTTTGATATAAAAAATCATGAGTTTAACTTACCGGCTATGCATATTAAGACGGATCCGAAATCTAAACCTGTGTATGAGGGCAAAACATGTTGTGCAAAGGCATATTTCCATTACAGCACCTTTTAGCACTGCATTCTCCGAAAAAATCATATACCTACCTAAAAGCAGGTTACACGAAAATTCGTTTTCGAAGCACAGAGAAACGTTGTACCAACATCGAAGGCTTCCGTTAAATGTTAACAAAACGCTGTGGCACAGAGCCGCGCCATCGGGAACAGCAACGAAGGCAGAGACAACAGAACAAAACGCGAATGTCACTCGGAAAATACGGAGTGAAGCCATTTCCAGGCCAATGGAGTGATTTCCTGAAAGCCTCCCCTGTTCTCCCCCCGAGTACGACCACCATGCTTTAACGAAACAGGGACATATAAGACTTTGTCTACCGGTTAATATTTAATGTATTATGCAAATACTAGTAGTATCGCATTTGGCTCGGGTGCAATTTTGTAATGAAAAAACTTCTCATAGCTTTCAGTGAATTTTCCGTGAATTTGCTTAAATTGCTGATAACATCAACATGTTGAGTCTTAATAAATAATGAAAATATTCGCAATATTTAATGCTCCACATGGCTTTTCTAGACACGCGGCAGCGTGTCAAGCCAAGTTCAAGCAAAGGAACGGGCTAGCCAGCGCCAAGGTATATTTACACGAACCATTTGGTGTCACTTTTGACCCTTCTATAACTTAAAACCTATTTAACCGAAACACATGAAACTACGTGAGTTTAATCAGATCCATAAGGACACCTAGAAGCCCAAATTTCATGAAGCTAGCTCAAACGGTTCTAGAGATATGAAGGTCAAAAAGTCGTAAAAATTAGTACTGACTGACTGACTTATAGTAGCAAAACCTAACCTACTTCCAGATGACCTAGAAAAATGAAATTTGGAATCCAGCTCGGTAATTGTGTGTAACCGTAGGGAAAAATCTGAAAAAAGAAAAAAGTTAAAAATTAGGGGGGGAGACCCCCTCCTCCCCCTATTTTTTATTTTTTTTCCTATTTTTAGATTTTTCCCTACGGTTACACACAATTACCGAGCTGGATTCCAAATTTCATCTTTCTAGGTCATCTGGAAGTAGGTTAGGTTTTGCTGCTATAAGTCAGTCGGACAATACTACATTTTTTTATTGTAGCGTTGGAATTGAAACTATTCCAATATGTTATGTATTATTATATTTTCTATATAACAGAAATAAAAAAATAAAGTTAAGTCAAAAAATAAGTGGTGTCCCCATACAAAAAACTTGTAATACGCGCTAAACAACCGGCCAACGCGATGGTGCGTGTCGTCGGCGGCGCGTGGTACCACATTAAATCTCAATACTTGCCTGGTTTTCTTTACAAAAAGTAATGATATCCCACCAAAAACATAAATGTAAAAAAGGAAAGCCAAGTTCAATACAAAAATTATGTTTGGCTGTGGGCTTCGCCGCAAAAAGAATGGAGATCTTAATGAGTGCCAAGTTCTATGATCTTAAAGTAGGTAAGATTTGACTTGGCCAGTTTTAATCAGAATTAATATATTATAATAATTATGTTGAATAACTTTATAAAATGACTGATATAATGAAAACTGGCCAAGTCAAATCTAACCTACTTTAAGATCATAGAACTTGGCACTCATTAAGATCTCCATTCTTTTTGCGGCGAAGCCCACAGCCAAACATAATTTTTGTATTGAACTTGGCTTTCCTTTTTTACATTTATGTTTTTGGTGGGATAATTATTTTACATAAAAAGACCGTGTGAAGACATTTGGAAAACATGTCAATAAAATAAATACTTTTTCTTACTTCCCTCTAGGCATACGAGCAAGTGGATCACCTGATGGTTAGTCACCACTGCTTATTGACACCTGCATCACAGGCATGTTACACTCGCGTTAATGATTTAAGCTGTATTACTCGTATATTCTTTAGTTGCTCTGATACCCCATACATTGTGGAACAATGAAGTAGAGTATTCGATTTTATACATTTTTTAAGCGTGGTTGGAGAGAAAGTAACACTTTAAATTAATTGCATAACTTAGTTGCCACTGATAAAGTGGGATAAGTATCGAGCAATGTAAGTATAATACCGCGTTTACATTCAGCCATTTCCGTTGCTGCTTGCCTTGCCGTACATATTTCCCCGTATATTGATGTGGCAACGTCAGCGGAAATGAGTGTTTACATTGCCGCTTCATATGTATTTTAAATTCGACTCTGGGCCATGGATAACGTGGAAATTGTCGCAGCGTCGGCGCTCTGCCTTTTAAGTTTAATTAATTATTTAAATGTTTAAAAAAAAAATAGAATTCAAAAGAGACGTCGTCGTCAGAGGAGATGGTGGATGATAGCAATTCATCGTAATAGAACAATAAGTATTTTTAAAGATATTAAACGACTGAACGAGAGAGCAACATGTAAACACACGTTGCCGCTCGCATTGCCGCGCTTTGATGTCCGCTAGAAAAACGCCAAATGGGGGATAGCCGGGCAATGCGAACGGCAACGTCAAGGCAATGGAAATGACCTGTTTACATTCTCGCGTTTCCCAGTTTATTCCCCATGTTGCCGCGGCAATGGGCTGAATCTAAACGCGGTATAAGAGATTTCAACCCCCACTCATATTATGTGTAGTCCGCACTACCTGGACACCCTAGCCTCGCTTTGAACCCAAGATTCGGTCACACAGGGCTTTTCAGCTGCTTAATTATTGCACATGCGCGGCGACTGCGCCGGAGTGGCCGCCGAGCCTCTCACAGAATAATGAAGACTGGTCACTGTTGAGCTGAGTGGCCAAATCGTTTCGGTGGTTTTCAACAGTCTAGTTTTTTTATGGAAGAGGGAGGCAAGAGTCTGCAGTATGGCTCTATCACACATAAAATCAAATGATCTGTACATCAGCCTTGAGACTATTGAAAATTTAACATGCGGCAGATTGTAACCAAACGTTTTCAGTTCGATAGTTATAATCTAATGGAAATCAATGTGTTAAGTCGTGACGTACATGATGTTGTCGAATCAAATTGATAAAATCTCCATAGGTGTTATAACTTCATGGTTTTTGCAATTTTTCTGTGATATTTTTATATTTGTATAGATTTTACTTCCTCTCGATCTTGCACTCGAGTATGCAACTTTATTTCGTGTAAATATTTTAGGGGTTTTTCTTCTGTCTGCACGATGTACCTAAGTGTGTTTAGAGTCTCTATATTAAAAGACTACAATGACTTAAACATAGTAATACCTACTTAAGCAGATTACCAACGGGTACTGCAAATTACATTGTTATGGTACAATTGTAACTAGTTTACTGTATCCGATTGCGCGCGCGGGCCAGGCGGCGCGCTAATTGATTAAATTACCCATCCACCTGCCAACCTGCCGCGATACCGCCTGCCACGCAGACACGGAGGTTTATACACAGCTCATTTTGTAAGTGATTAACTGTTTTATTAGTACTCGTATTCTGTTGTGAAGGCACTGGCTTGATCCTTTCGGGTGTGCAGGAGACATCAAGCGAGCCCCAGAGTTCCACACACGGCTGCAGGCCTACTAATATGGTGCTTAAAATCAATGTTCCTCCGCAAAAAGAAGTTATTTTTTTCCATCTTTGGTGTGTCGTGCTAGCGACCGAAGATTACTTTGCGTGAATGAGGATTCCACACTTATTCGAAATCTTTTGTCAGCGTCTTCTACATATTATCATTTTGTAGAACACATTTTGAACATCAAATCCACATCAAGCCATTTAATTAAACAATTGACCCAAAGAAAGTCTTTTTATTATTGTATCTACTGACATTTCAGAATATAATTTTGGCAAGCTCCCTATAATCCGGCAACGTTACAAGCATCATTAGCTTGCGACTTTATCTTGTAATAACTTCAAATACCCGTAACTCGTAAGTTACGCTGTAGCGTTACTTATTGCTTGGAGTTCCCTTTGACCGGCCAAGACGTCCTGAGCCAAGTTTAACCTAGACTCCAATTCCAAACTCGCGAGTCGACTCTCAGAGGGCGAATTAAACGCGACTAATTGGCGGCGCAAATCAGCCCCTCCGGGTTGCGAGGGGTAACTCGATTTGGGAGGCCCTCAATCCGAGGTCTCTGTTTATTTTTCAGGCCTCTTTTAATCGAATTGATGGCAGAGTTTTCTTTGCCCCTTGAATGTTTGATATGTGGATTACTTTTAAAAACCTTCTTAGGAGGCCAAATTACTTTGTATATTTTATGAAAGACTTCGCTTGAACTTTCCTTTTTCGCTGGGGAACGAAATTCACTGGTTTAGGTCGGGAAAATGCAAGGCTGAAGTGGGAGTCCTTTAAGGAACAGTCTTAAACTCACTTAACGGATTGCGTTGTATATGAGGTGTAGCTGTTTATGACGTATTAAAATTTAGTGTAGTAAAATGTTGTCTTTTATAAAATTACTTATTAAAACTATTCAAATCGTCATATCTAAATGACTATGAATCTGAAATTGATCTTGCATATGCCATACTGTTAGGCTCCTCTGATCTTTGGTTTAATCAAATAAATTGACTCATACTAGAATTATACCGACACACAAAAGATTATTAATATATGAGGTGGTAGTTAGCCAGTTGGCTGACCTGCCAACATTCTTACAATCAATCATATTATGAATAATAACGCAATTAAAAAGTAAAATTCTTATTCTTCAACCGCATAAACATTCCCAACGACAAATGTGTTACGAATCCTGACGTAATTGATATTTGAACAACCCCTGAGGCCGGGCTGAGACCTAAATGCAAAGACAACTCCTCTCAGACGTAAAAACTGCTTATAAAGGCAAGCTCCGAATGAGACCTCATCTAAAGCCTTCAACTTAAAACTTGCTACTTACTGCGAAAATGGTACTCCCATGTTGTTCAGCATCCATCGACGATTATCTACCGGATCTTATCAACAAATGTAGCACATGACGAGCATTGGATCACGGGAAGACGTAAATGGCAGACGAAGAGATAGTATCCGAATGACAGTTAGAGGACGATTTAAATCGTGGAGGGGAAAGTTGATTCTCGAATCGAAGTTTCGTTTTATTGCAAAGCGTCTGCCTTTTATTGATACTTTACAAGTTCAAATTTGTGAAGCGATTTCAATTTGTAGTTACAAATGCTGGAGGATAGTATTTTTTTTGCCGGCGAAGGAGGAATCTTATTAAAGCTTCTTAATGGCTATTCCTTTCAATTGGATTCGTCGGAGGGACTTTTTAGTAAAGGTTAATTTTTCAAGCACGTATATAATTTTCGATGTGTTTTTTTACAACAACGTTGTCGTTTGGTAAAGAAAAACAAAACATAATAATCGAAAGAGTATAATGTTTCTGGTATCTTCATTGATTTCTTTCATTGCCTATTATAGTATGCCATAGTAATTGCTTGAAGGTTCATCGGAAAAATTCTAAACCTCGCTTACTTTTAGAGCCCAACTGAAAATATGCAAGAGTGATTAGAATCTATTGCCATTAATATGAGCTAGATATTTTTCCACCCTATTTTGAAGTTTTGTTTTATTTTGAATGAGATGGTTTTGCATAATTTTTAAGAGATAATGGCATCAGATAACCACTTCATTATTTATCAAGTTTATTGTAACGTTGGAGTTCTACGGCTATACATCGCTTCCATTACACAGTCTGCGTAATGAGCTCCCCCTAAACAGTGGAGCATCAAAAGGAAAACATCATTGGCAAACATTTGGCATTCGGTTTGTCCGTCCGGCGACGCAGGCGTGACGTCATCGCGCCAGTGACGTCAGCGCGGGTAATCCGCTGGCGAACGCTGGAGGCATTTCTAAGCCTCGTCCACTATTACCTGGAGTGGTTTAGGGCTTTCACACTACGTTTGTTTATATTTTAAAGGCTGGAAACGCATCTCTGATGCACGTGGTTATGGACACGGGGTTGGGCTGGTCAATAGCCACATGGCTGGTACCAGCTCGTCCCAACCAGGTGAAAAGGGAAAGGGCTGGTCAATAGCTAACGCTGGCACCGGCAAGTCCCAATCGGGTGTGAAGGGGAACCGGGGGAGTTTAGTGGGTAGTGGACGCTTTAGTCTTGAGACTCACACACGGCCGCAGGTTTAGCTACCCTGTGGTTATGGTGCATAAACGCATTCTCCTCCGAAAAAAAAGGTGAAAAGGGAGAACTGAGAGAGTGTAGGGGGTAGTGGGACCGAACATATTTAGTCCCGAGTTTCACCCACGGTCACAAGCATCGCTAGCCTATGGCTACGGGGTGTAAGTGCTCGCTTCTCAGAAAAAAAAATTACTTCTTAGCACTCTCGCAAGTTGCTATGCCCTTGCAGGGCGTCACATAGACACTAATATTAATGTAACAGCTTTCCGGTAAAATGCAATAAAAAAAAATATTTGAAAAAAGATGTCTATGAGCAGCTGCGATCACTTACTACCCATTTACTCATTTGCCTTCCTTTAAGTAATATAAAAGAATAGGATCCAAAAGCACTTGTCCAATTGGGGTATAACCGTCAATAGGGCTGGGTTTGTGTGAAAGATTTTTTTTTCTTCATTGTAAACACCCGTTTAGTAATGTTTACATATTGTTGAGAAGAGACAGCCCTGTATCGAGGTTTTGGCACAGGATGAGCTCACGTGCACCGCAATGGAGCCAGCGGTCCGTCTGCCAACCCGCCCTTTTCGCAGCCAAACGGTAATCTGCGATGTGTTCGCAGATTTCGTATCGATTTACTTGATCGGCACCTACGTGCGCCCGTTTACTCTCCTAATACGGGGGTTCATTTTCTAAATGGTCACTGCATTTCCGGAAAATTCCGCATTTTGCGTCAAACTGAAAAAGAAAAAGGTTGAAAATGTCTTCAAACTAATCGGTTTTGCCCCACCAGCATTCGGTACATGCCCGCGCCTTCTTCGTAATTTTCTTTTTATTAAATTAATACAGAAATGTTCTCAAATCTATTAGTCTTATTACCGATAACGATCAAAGTTGACATATTTGGTCCTTGGTACATACTCGCAACAAATGTACATATTTTTCCTCTTATCTCGTATTAAGAGTTAAGACTTACTCAAGCGTTTTAATCAGGAAGACAAGTTAATAAATTTTCCCTAGCGAGAAATATTCCGTCATTTCCATTGAGCAGGTACGACGTTGGCTGCGATGCAGTGAGCAAGAATATTTAATTATTAGCAGTTTACCGCGGCACGTGGCACGTCCCGCACTTCCATAACTTCGCAACTTGCTAATGCGAGCCGCAATGTAGTTGCCTTGCTCCTGTAACTTCCTTGTTTTACACAATGCATTACCATATCCGCCGTATTGATGCCAGGCTCACACGAACTAGAAGTATTAACTCCTGTGTTCTGTAATGTTCTGTTTAAAAGTACATTTTTATCGTTATACAAAATGAGTAACTATGTATTTTCAATTTATCGGATATGCACGATAAGCTATCCCTAGTTATTTTTAATTACAAACGAGTATTGAGAGGAAAGGACTTGTCTAAAAATACTCACAAAAGTATTTAACATACTCGTTCGATCAAATATCAAAATCAAAGTAACCCTCTTTCAGTATCGGAGACATTTATGAATCGTGAGATAAATTAACGTTTCAGAACATGGAATGTAGTTTTTATAAAAAATACTCTTTATAAGAGAAATATATTGGTTGTACTATTGAATTATATAAATAAAGATCAACTTAATGCTGTATTTTAAATACGTTATCCCTAGTAAATGGCCTGAAACTGGTAATTATTGCTGTCTGAATTATTTACGGAAAATTATTGGATGTGTTGCCTGAAAATCTGATTCTTCTCTTTGTGTTGGTTGATGTTGTATTGAAAATAAACTGATTTAGGACAACGTCCACCAGGCTTATTAGCACGAAATAAACGTGAGTCAGTCACCCGGAAAACGACACGACGTCTTTACTCCGAAATGAGTCCAGAAAAGACGTCTCACTTCTGTCTTTGTAACTAATGTGTTCTTAAATTTCTATGGAACAGATGTTTCTTCCTTGAATAAAATTCCAATTTAAATAGTAATTAACTTCGGCTTAGCGTAAAATGAACGGAAAGAAACGGTGGCTTGAAGTGTACGAGGGAGAATTTCCGGTAAATTCTTTGAAAATATTTCTTTTTCTTTGAGAAAAAACAACAAGTTTCTAGTCTTAAAAAAGCTTTAGCCTGGGTGGGTTTGTATGAGCAATTAACCAGAGCAAACTAATCAAAACTTGGGAAAAGGAGTGAGGGTTAAGTTATTTCTTTCTCGGTACAAGATACTCGTTAGACCAACGGGTGGAAATAGGTTAAGGTTTTGCTAAGTTCGAGAAGGAATTTGTCAAGCGTGGTGAGGAGGTAGAGTAGGTTACTTCATTAATATTTACAGTTTAGTTTTTTTTTTATTGTATACAGGGTGTTCGGAAGAACGTTGAACATACGATAATGGGGGGTAGTTGGGGTGGTCTGTTAACTAACTAGCACAAAAGATTTCACCTAGGTCTCAAGATTTTTTTTTAATTTTTTTTTATAAATTTCTATAATTTTTCGTTTTTGTACCTTTAAACCCGTCTAACTTTTTTTTAATGACCACATCCAAATAATTTTTTCATTATTGGAATCTTAGTGATTGGTAGGTCCCTTTAAATAAGCAGTTGTAAATTGCACATTGCTAGAAACAAAGTTATGGGCCCTCGAACATAAAATAAGAGTTAAACAAATTTTGAATCTCAACTTCGCTTAGCATTTTAAAAAAAAATAAAAGGGATGGATGACTTCTGATTTGTTAAAAACATCTCCAAAGTGTGAGCTTTATAACGATATGTCGTTTGTTTTGATATCTTTTTTGTAACCAAAATTATTCGATGTTTTCTACCCAGGCGGACCATTTCGACGAAAATCTACTTATGTGAAAACTTAAATGTTTTGCGAAATTTGTCAATGCAAAGGTCAAAATAACAAATTAGTGGGATAGTGACATAAAGAATGTAGATTTTTTCTCACTCTTGCACACATAAAGGCTATCTTTTCTCTCTTTCACTCTGTGTGGAATGCCCGGCGAGTGACGCTTCCCAAGAAGGTAATAATACTAATGTTTCACTCTAGTACACTTACATCGTATCTTCCCTCTCTTTCGCTTTCGGAACAGGCAACTCAGTGTAAGTGTCAGAACTCTTAGTCGAGACTTAACTGTCTCTGCGATCATACGTGCCCTTTGTGCCTACTCTTGTTACAGTTATCTTCGTTCTTGATAAATTCTACGCGCTTCACGCGCATTGGAGTTAGCTCTTCCATATGCCATTAAAATGTCCGCATATTTCTCATTGGTAAATGAAGTCATTTCCACCGATTAACAAACGTAACAGAAATAACAAAACTTAACAAAACAACTGATAACAATAATACAAAACGAAGATAACTGTAACAAGAGTAGGCACAAAGGACAGGTATGATCGCAGAGGCAGTTAAGTCTCGACTAAGAATTCTGTCCTCTTTGGTTCTGTCACTTACACTGAGTCGCCTGTTCCGAAAGCGAAAGAGAGGAAAGATACGATGTAAGTGTACTAGAGTGAAACATTATTATTATTATTACCATCTTGGGAAGCGTCACTCGCCGCGCATTCCACACAGAGTGAAAGAGAGAAAAGATAGCCGTTATTTGTGCAAGAGTGAGAAAAAATCTACCTGCTTTATGTCACTATCCCAGTAATTCGTTATTTTGACCTTTGCATTGATAAATTTCGCAAAACATTTAAGTTTTCACGTATGTAGATTTTCGTCGAAATGGTCCGCCTGGGTAGAAAACATCGAATAATTTTGGTTACAAAAAAGATATCAAAACAAACGACATATCGTTAGAAAGCTCACACTTTAGAGATGTTTTTAACAAATCAGAAGTCATCCATCCCTTTTATTTATTTTTTAAATGCTACGCGAAGTTGAGATTCAAAATTAGTTTCAACTCTTATTTTATGTTTGAGGGCCCATAACTTTGTTTCTAGCAATGTGCAATTTACAACTTTTTATTTAAAGGGACCTACCAATCACTAAGATTCCAATAATGAAAAAATTATTTGGATCTGGTCATTAAAAAAAAAGTTAGACGGGTTTAAAGGTACAAAACCGAAAAATTATAGAAATTTATAAAAAAAATAATTAAAAAAAAATCTTGAGACCTAGGTGAAATCTTTTGAGCTAGTTAGTTAACAGACCACCCGAACTACCCCCCATTATCGTATGTTCAACGTTCTTCCGAACACCCTGTATAATAGCGGGCAGACGAGCATGCGGCACACCACACCTGATGGAAAGTGACAACCGCCGCCCTTAGACAACTGCAAATCATGTGGAATCACAAATGCGCTGCCGGCCTGTAAGGAAGGAATACACTCTTTTTTTAAATAATTGCAAGTCGTATCAGATCGGAAACACCGCTGATGACAAAAAATTCCATAACTTGGTCGTGCGAGGCACAAAATTGCGAGTAAAGCGTACAGTTGAGGCGTA
Organism: Mecyna flavalis; assembly: GCA_949319885.1. Taxonomy (NCBI): domain Eukaryota; kingdom Metazoa; phylum Arthropoda; class Insecta; order Lepidoptera; family Crambidae; genus Mecyna; species Mecyna flavalis. The sequence continues at coordinate 17,667,229 of OX439439.1, forward strand.
CAGAAGTGAACATTATTGTACTTATGAAAAAAAAACTAGTAAAGTGTTACTGTCTCTGCGCTCTAACTACCTACTAACTCAAAATTTCAGCCCAACAAAGGTACCAGGCAGGGTGCCTGGTACCTTTGTTGGGCAAAAACTGTAAAAAAGAATACTGATAATATGTAGCAAAGAGCCTACATGACGAACATAAAATTTTCGTTATATTTAGGGATAACTACGTTAATCCACACTAGTTATAGTCTGGTCTGCACGCAAGGACTACTTAGTCACCTCGTGTGGTATTTTCGCGGCGGGACAATGAGGTAGACAATAGACAAATAAGCAGACTGCTAGTAACTCGTCCTTTTACTTGGCCAGCTCACCCGTACACATTCTCTCGCACAATGGCTTACCTAAGAGGTTAAGTGAGGGAAACCCACGTAAATCTAAATCTACCAAACTTATTCCATGGAATTAGTAACCCCGTGTATTACTCAGTATCATACACTGACGTAATTAATACAATTATTATAATCGTCGAACGTTCATAACTGTATGCTAATCTACAAAGCCCGAATGTGTAACATGATGTACAGTATTGCTAATGTCTCCGCATTTGTGTAATAATCAAATGGGCTAAGCTTAGAATTTAGAAAATAAAAACATTAATTAATTATTTATTTATTTTATTTGCAACATCAAAATATAAATTTTATAAGTGAGTGATATTATTTACAAAACGTTTAAACTTTTACACAGAAGTATTTTTAGCAAAGGGGTCCCCCCTTTGCTAAAAATACTTCTGTGTAAAAGGGCACTTAAGATTACCTACATCATTATTTTTTTATTGGTCACGGGAATGGAATTGGGGAATAATTAGTTGTCAGTACATTTACTATTTTCTATTATGATCGGTACGTAATCTGTCCTAATATGTAAAAAAGAGGAAAGATTTGTTTGTTGGTTTGTATTCAATAGGCTTCGAAATTACTGAACCGATTAAAACATTTTTTTCACTGTTGAAAAGCTACACTATGCCCGGTTTACGTAAATTACTTTTTATCTCGGAAATGTGGGGGAAAGGGGGAATATTCGAAAAATTAAATTACTCGCGGGTGAAACCGCGGAGGCGGCCGCTAGTGATTTATCCTTCCAAATCCATCCTCAATTAACTTTTCCTTTATAAAATTAGTAAAATATGATAAAACCACTAGTAAAATATGACTACTTTACTTTTTAGAAAATGTTTACTTTCCACACCATGTATTAGGAGCAGAAAAACTTCAATCGCAGGGAGTTAGACCGATATCGGTGGGATCGTTTTAAACTCCGGCGCTTTTTGCAGTGTAGTTGATTCCCAGCGCAAATAGCGCCGCAGCAGCGATCGTGTCATCTCCGAAAACACACTAAACGCGACAGCAAAGCAAAGAACGCTCAAAATACCCTGCTGGAGCGTTTAGGGATCCCTAGTTAACAGGGCTAATACGTCCCATGATCGTATCTTTTTCCCACAAAACGCCTATTTGTTTTACAAACTGTGGTGTCAGACCTTATGTAAATGAAATCAATCTATGTATGTTAGGACACCATCTACTGGTGCTTCATCTTTCTAGAAACAGTCTGTCTGAACGCGGTAACTGCTGAAGTCTTATCGGCTACATTATACTTACTTACTCCGATGGCTCAGCGACCCAAAATGTGTCTTGGCCTCCGATACAAGAATTCGCCAGTCCTCACGATCTTGTGTTCTTGCACGCCAGTCTCCAGCTTGCAACTCGCGAAGATCAGCCTCCACAACATCGCTCCAGCGATACCTACATTATATCTTTTTTTAATTTTCATCCTGTCGTAGCATGTCGCTCAACATTGAAATTCTTACTACGTTCTGCGGGACCACAAGTTGAAGACTGTATACTTTGCTCAGCTTTTTACACGCTATGTTTTACTTTCCGCAGCCGATTGATCGCTTCGCCCGAACGTTTGCGTATTCATCTACTACGCTGCACCAATTTGCAATCGCATTTCAAACTGTACTTTATACAGGGGGAATAAAATTCAAAACCGACTGTTGAAATACAACTCCCACTTGTGCTGATGTGAAACTCAGATATCTCATCTACAGAACGAAATATGGCTAAAACGAGGACAAATATTCAAATATGAATAAGGACATTCACAATCCCGCAATCATACACAGAGGTATTAAGCAAATAAATAAATAGAATAACTCACGAAAACAAATTATAATAAGTTCTCGAAACATGCCGTTTTGATTGGAACTATGATAATTGACTCTATAGACAAGGCCATTGAAATCAATAATAAAGTGGTGAGTATATAAAATAACCACTTAACCACTTTTCGTTGCTGCAAATAAGGTACATTCACAATTACAGAGCCTTAACCACAAACTCGTAAACATCACTCAGTAATTCATTCAACTTTAAAACATTTTCGTAGTAAATTAACATAATCTGGATTTCCACGGAAGCGGTGCATTTCCCGAGAACAAAACAAGCGCAAGCCAGGACTGCAAACGACAGCAGTCGCTCTTTTAAAAATTAACCGTAACTCGCGACACGAAGGAATGCCTGCGGGCACACGGGATCTTAGTGCGGCCCCTCTTTACCACGTTTTATTATATCGCATTTCTCCATTTCGTTATTGGAACTGGATTGTTAATTTATACCTACATTATGGTTTCGGTATTCAGGTATATTCAGGTCCGGGAAAGCAGTGTTTTTTTCAACTTCATATCTATTCATGTTGTAGACGCCAACTGAAGGAGATTAGATACATAATATATCAGTGTGAGAACACCAATGATGGTATTCCCGAGCCGAGATGGCGCGGCATTTTGCTAAAGCGTCGTGCAGGTCAAGTATTGCCTAAATATGATGCTGCAGGAAAACAGGTCTGTCATAGAAATAAACATATAAGTTATAATGACGGCGTAATACAAAGTTCTTTAAAGCGAGCTGATAATCATAATCTATCAAATATTCGTTACAAACAGATCAAAGAGGTTTTCAAAATCTAACTGACTGATAAAATCTTCGCCATAAAAAAGGATATTAGACTTTATATTAAGATTTAACAAATTGTATTAAACTAGGTATTGTGTGAATTCAGTGATTCTTCAATTCAGACGAAATTGTCGAACACTTGAACGAGTTTTGGATCACGAATTACTTCAACTCGAGGTAAATGCTGTCTGCTCCTAAGCGAGTTGCCAAAAACTTTTACCTAAGTGATTTCATTATTACACTAGTCGCGACTGAAGCGTGACAACACCCGACATCCCTCCCAACTTTGTGAAAAACACTGAGAAAAATCCTCGCAAATAAACTGCAAGTTTACTTCAGAAATACGTTTATTACCTTTCAAAACAAAACTCGGCATTGCGGGCGACAGAAGTCTCGGGAGACTTTTTTCCGAGCGCGAGAAATGTTTCAACTGGTTGTGTCGCGTTGGGCCGTGTCGGGCTGTGTCAGCTGTGTCGGGCTGTGTCGAGGTGGACCAACTTGCGGTGTTTGCGCCCAGTTGGACACCTGACTTGCAGCGTTCTTGCGCTCACTTATACCTGACGATTTTTATTGGAGTAAAATATTTCGCAAGATAAATAAGTTAATGTATTTTTTTTTAATCTTAGTGACAATTATTTCAAACGGATTGATTTGCAATTTGGACAACATAACATAACATACATTGATGTGAAGGTTCGAAAATGGCAATTTGTGTGGTATGTGTGCATTAAACTAAAGTTATTTGGGGCACACACAAAGCTACAAACAGTAGTGTATATCTACTACATAATAAATATTGCGTTTAGTCCAGCTAATATAATATTATCCATAATAAAATGAATATACTCTTTGGTTATTAGTTCCAATCGAGATAGTAAACAAAAATAGCCGCACAACCCGACTGTATTTTACGGCCCCATCCCGATGCTTGCCGATCCCGCGGAGCAGCCGACTCAATATGACATACACCATACAGCACAGACTTGCTGGCTCGTGCACAATCTCCAACGTTACAGGTCACGGCAAACATCTTGAAATCGGGTGGGGATTCCGCAGAACGCGAATTTTGCGACACGTGCGCGTTAATGGTCAGAAGCAAACCGGGCCAACAGCGCGCGCTGGCCACGGTAGGTCCGCGCGCGCTATTGGTCATGCGCAAGTGCACAAGCGCGAACTTTCCCCCACTCCGTCGATCGAGTATCAACAAGTTTGCCGGCACCTATAAGCTTACGAAAGATGGGCGAGTGCGAGAGATCGACTACCGAGTACCGCCGAGCATTACACTGTAGGCATTTTACGACTACTTCGTGTAATGCGATCATTTCATTTTATATGTATATTTCTAAGCTAGCTGATACGTTGGACGAAAAAGTTCAATCAAGCTCCTATTTCTGCGCTCTATAGGTGGTATGGATTGGAAACATGACTTGACAAGCTGTTTTTTCGTGTAGGTATTTCGTAGCTCTACCTAATTTTAAACAGTTATAAAATACTGTGACAATGGTAGGCAGGCATGCATCCCACCTAATGATGGTTAATTGGTAAGATTAATTACTGTCATTACTGTAGTTGATAAATATCTACGCGAATGGCTAGGAACTCTTTATTCGCATCGCAAGAATCGTCCGGATGTCGCATCGGACCCTATGCGAAGGTCGCAAATGGAGCAATAAATATTTGCACACACGGACTGCACTTAGCTGCTAGCTGCGACGCGACTCATAACCTAATTGAGAGGTTGCTAATCGGATTGGCAGCGGAAACTCCTCTGTTTTAAAAGAAATTCCTTTTTTTTCTTTTGTTGTAATAAACTTAATGCTCTAAACATAAAAGAACACCTTTTGTATCTTTGTTGTAACGTTTGAAAGTGGTTCTGCGTCTGTTGACATGGTAGTTTTCAACCGTTTGCCGTTACTTAAACAATTTTAACCTCAGTGTAGAAGTCTGACAAATATGCACTGAAATACATAATTAAAAGAAATGCAGACAGTTGATAATGAGGAATAATAATTTGATCCACAAAAAAATAGTAGGCTAGCACCTAAAATTATAAGTTAGCTTCTACGAGTTAATGTAGTTTATGTGCTCAGTTTGTATTTTTTAGATGCTAACTTTGTATTTTTGTGGGTTAGGTTAGATTGGTGATCAATTATTATTAATTACAACCCGTTGATAATCCGCTGACCAAGTACATGTCAGGTTGCTCTGCTATTAAAATATTAAGTAGAATAAAAATAAACGTGATGTTTTCACGTGCGCAGTTGTGATGTGTTATATGTAGGTAATAGATATCTTTAGTTGGTGTTGTGCGACATTGAAAAGAACTTGCTACGCGTGAACAATATTTTTCTCTCGCTGTACTTCCCAGAGTACATTTGTATATTAGGACTTCCGTGGTCACTTTCTTGTTGCGTATTCATGGCGGGCGGCGCATGCATTTAGATTGCGGCATTTAAATCGCAGGGATCAAGGGATGCGCTCGCACGCGGTCTGCCCGAGAGCTCAGGGGTAATCGACTGCGGTGCATTCTAACCGCCCTGCACATGCAATACCGCTCAGTTACAACTGAATGTTTAATTCTTGTTTACAATGGTAACAGAAGCTTTTAGTTCTATTTGTTTTATGGATCAGTTTTAATATTACCGGTTTGATGTCATTTCATTGTTCTTTAATGATTTTATTATTATTAAGCAGTATTGTTTTTAAATTAAATTATTGTACCTGAGACTAAATTCACATAGAAACATTTAGTTTCAAACAAAGTTATCGAAAAATGTGTCATGACATGAGACTATTTTTAGTAGGCCCTCCTCAATATAGCGACTACTAATCTATTGCTGGTAGCACAGGTGGCTTTGTTCGAATAATTAAAGTATAGATTTAGATAGTATAGAGTTTAAATAAAATATATTTTGGCAGACAGGCACCTAATAATATGGGGCCACTGCGGCCTATTCTATTGTGAGATACTGTTTTAACCCCATTTCCCTAAGCCAATCTAGACCAGGTACGACACACCACTTTACTTCATCAACTGGTAGGCCATCGCAAACGCAATACTAATCCTACAATACGTCCGGTTCGATTGTGGGACACTGACACTAAGCGGATTAATTTTAGTGAGGAGGTTATAGGGAGCAGTGCTAAGGAGTCCTGTGGCTTAGGACGACGACTACAGACGTCTCTCAGCCTCTTACGAGACAACTGGATGGTTTCGAGCTCTGGATCATGACGACGTGTTCTTTGAAGCATATGCAATCTATTGTCATATCATACGTTGTATGTATACCCACTTATAGCATAGTTTATTGCGCGCTGCTCCGCGCATTGTGTTCAGTGACCAATACGTTGTAACCAACCGGAAGTTTTACTCTCCGACTTCTCATTTTGGTGGATGGAATAGGTGGATTGGTGGAACCATTCGGAGTGAATAAGGTCAAAAATACTATTTAAACAATGAAAATGGACACTTGAGAAGTTACTTAAACCAATTTCTTTAAGTGTTTCACACCTATTTTTGAACGCTAAGCGGAGTTAAATCAAAAGATGTCAACTAGAAATTGGTGACCGTCTTACTTATGGGTGAACAGATTTCACTGGCTCATTAGCGGTTCGCTGAGCGAATCAATTACTCACGCCCAAAGTTCGCTGCTCACGCCCGCCAACCCGCGACGCGCGCCTAGACTTGTGAGCCAATTAATATCTAGAGGCGATAAATTAATCTATATGTTACAGTCAAAGTGATCAATTAGCTATTATATATAATGACTGGTCATTATATATAATAACCAAATTGACTAGACAATGTGATAAATTGATCACTTTATCCAGCTATTATTTATAATAGCTGGTCCTAGTTAGCCAAAGTGATCAATACGTATGTTCCTGACATATAAAGTGTATAAATAGTTGTACAAACTATTGTATATGTTACGCTCAAAGATCAAAAACGCTCATTGAGCGGAAAAATAGCTTACAACGCATTGCGGTCACAGTAAAACATCCAACGTAACTGACACACAGAGGAGACTATCTTTTGAACAAAAACAACTTCGGAGGCGAAAATCGACTCTGATGGATATAGGTTAGAAGGCTAAGGCGGGAGCGGAGCGAAGCGGAGCTCCCGCCTTGGCCTTCGTGGTTATTTTTTTTTAAACCTGAAAAAAACTTTTGTGACCACAACGCCTTGTGAGCTATTTTTCCGCTCAATGAGCGTTTTCGATCTTTGAGTGTAACATATAGACCATTTGATGATTAATAGTAAATAAACAAAATACTATCTCTCTGCCCTGACGAAGTATCATGGGTAGAATTCGGTTCTGACATTTGGGGTCGCAGTTCTAACCTAACCTAACACAAATCTATCCATTCCTTTAAATTAATAATATTATTTCTTTAAAAAATTACCAGTCAGGCATTGATTTATTACATTGACCAAGTCTATGAAGATATTATATATAATGGCTGGTTAAAGTGATCAATTCTGTGTTATTTATCACTTTGACCAAATTGAGTAGATATTATATATAATGGCTAGTCATTATATATAATATCCAGATTGATCACTTTGGCTGTAACATATACATTAGTAATCATAAAACATAACTTTTCCAGTTTCCTTAGCTTGGCTTTAGATTTTTAAGCCTGACAGTTTTCACTCTTACTTATATTATGTATAGTAAATGGTTTATCTTTGTGGGCTTTGATTGCTATAAGCTAATATATCTGCTTCGGGTTACTACCCTTTTTTTATACTAGGTCAGTTGGCAGACAGGCACGTAGCCCTTCTGATGGTAAACGACCACTGCTCTTCGAGCCTCTGATTTCAAGTGTACTGGCTCCCACATTAATATTGCCGGAGAACACAGCCACAGCTATTATGGCGGCAGATTTCACCTGAGGGGGTGGTAACTAGCCAGTCGGACTCTGAAAAAGCCCTACCCAAAAACCAGACCCAAGGCGGGAATCAAACCCACGACCTCCGTGTTTTTATACCCGAGCGGCTTAGCTACTGTTTTACCCTAATTTACGATCAACCAAAACATGTTATGGCTGTTATTAACTTTATTCTTTACGCAAATTATGTAAATCCAAGAGTGTGCCCCGACATAAATTAACGGTCGCTCAGTTATTATGTCTTGATTATTATGATTCAATATATAATCCACTTTAAAGAAATCCTCGTTTTACTGCGTGAGTATGTCTTTCGGAGACCCAATGATCTCCTTCAAACGATGCGGTTGCATTTGTAACAAGCATTTGGGCATATTTTGTCCATGGACGATGTGATCCTATTGCTTGTTTGCTTCCTTTTTGTAAAAATAAATGACCTTTGTTGTTTAAACGTCACACTTAATTAAAAGTGCAACTTCTGTGGTGTGTCGCAATGTAACATAGTTAGCGGCGAGTAATCGTGGCAAAGCAACCGCTCCCGTCTTATTAAAGGCCTTGCCTCTTCGCGCCTCGGGCGGAACGAGGCGCTGTGTGGACGACACCGGAGAAGGTTCATGCTCGTTTGTTATTAAATTAATTATAATTAGGCTCGCGGGAGATGCACCTGTTTTGGTTTAGATTAAATGTGAGGAAAGAAAAAGGCCGAATGGATGAAGGAAGTATCTGAAATGTTATGGATATGAGGTAGGTGAAGTCGACACTTTCACTCAAACAAAGCGCAGTAGCACAGCTTCCCTTCTACTCAGACGTCGGTCTTCTTTGAGATAGTGACTTTCCCAACTGAACCGACCCAGTTGCAGACAGGAATTATATGCAACATAGCTCTACCACACTACTACATTCAATAAAACCAAATCTGTTACCAAATTGGACGTATATTTATGTATTTAAACTTGGCTTTATTTTATGAAACATGGAACCTCTTAGCACAAAACAATATTCTTAGTGTTTTGAATATACCGTGTATTCACAATAATTTTGAAGATACAGGCGATGTTTAAAGCTTTGGTAGAATCTTATCCAAAGCTCGGAGTTTAACTAGCCGGGCTCGTTAGCCGTACCGAAGGACCGAGGACTCGTGGTTTTATTCTTTGTATGAATGCAATCTTGCAACTTGTCCGGCTCAAAGGAAACTTCCGAGAAGTTGCCGCGAGCAGAGTCCTCTATGGACCAATCGTAACAACTTTTCATTTATGTATATATTTTAATACATGTATAAAGATGACTTATGTCGTTTGATACTCGTAAATATTTCTTAGTACTGCTGTGATAGCCGAGTTGCATAAAACGTCGCTTTATGTCGGCTGTGTAGATAATATGAAATAAGTTTAGTTTCCCTGTCAACGGGTAAAGAAGTCAGAGAAAGTAGAAGGTCAAGACTCAAGATGTTTTCAGTCTAATGGTTTAAGTTACATACATAGGTTTCATGTCTACTACAGGAAATCAAACATCTCATTATATGTGCTCTTTTTGGTGATTTTGTTGTCCGTTTTCTTTTTAGTTGTGCTGTTGTTCCGCGCACTGTGAACTGTGAATCAATGTTGTTGACAAAGCGCACTTCAACCCGCTATCGATGCTCTTCATTACAGCATTACAGGTGAATACGGATCCGCGCTACTACAACCTGTTACCGAAAATGAATTGCTAGTTCCTTTTTAAATCTGTAGCTGAACGCTTTCTTCATATTGTATCAAATGGTATAAAATTGTTTAATTAGGGTAACCATCGACCGATCGAAAAGTCGAGTCGGGAGGCTTTTGGGACCGGGACCGCGGTCCCAAAAGCCCCGTTTGTTTTTTTTTTTTGATGCGGCATTCGGGACCGCTACAGGTGGTCCCGATCTTTCTGTTCATAAATTATGTTTTCAGGTCGTCATTCAAGGTAATTATGTGTACATACATGTATAATATATAGCTACATGTATGTCTATTCAGCCCCAACAAGCTCTGAGCCCTGTTAATATCCCGCATTCTTGTCCCCGTCGGGTTTATGGTGCTCGTGGCTAGAGATGACCCACGGCTGAGTGAACAGATGATATGTATCAGACAGCCGAATTTCTTTATCAACTGCAACTTAGTCAGATGTATCAGAATTTTGAAGACATGCCAATGTATAAGTTTGTAATAAAAAGCTGTGGTAGTCGAGTGGTTTCAAACATAGTTTTATATGCGTTAGGTCGCTGGTTCGAATCCTGTTGATTTTTTTAAAGTCTTTACCATTAGCTTGGCGATGATGGTAAACATATAGTAAGAAAACTGGTACGTTTAATCCAAAGTGGCTGTGTTACCACGACCCAATTAATCGTTTGCTGAGGTACTGAGCCCCTCCCTCTCTCTATTAAATTAACTAAGGTACAAAAAATACATACTTGAATACATATAAAAATCCAGATACAGAGAAAACATACATTTTTATCACATGAATTTTTGATCTGGTTCGGATTTGAACCTATGGCCTATGGCAAAGGCTCTACCAAGCGTCATCAGGTCAGTAAATAGTTGAATACGACGGACAATCATATTATGATCACCCAATTACGCAAGATGCACAAGTGAGAACGCAGACACAGAGGGAGTATAAGAGACACTGCCGCAAGTACCTAACAGATTCACCGCGGCTCACTCTTGGCGGCCCTATGGTATCAGTTTTATCACCGCATCTGAGAAAATGGCCCTTTATTACATTATAAGGAAGGGCGACACATAATAGCCAGGCTCTACTCTATCTTGAAGCCATCCTAGAGGTAATTCAGTTAAGAATATAAACAAATCCTCCGTGTTTCATCGCCATCGCCACAAATAATAAGACTACCAGCATTATACCTACACTTGTTATTGCTCCAAAATCAATTTCTGTTAATTTGTACTGCAATATAAAAACACCCTCTCATCATCAGTGCTCCGTTCGTAAATACACACGATATTTGATTTTACGACATTTTGTATTTCACTTGTCCCCTAGACGTCTAGACACATGGGTTATCCCCCTACTTGTTAGGTACACCCTGAACCCACACTAAGCTGCTTTCTTAATCTTGCCTTACAGGCACTTATGGGCTACAAATCTTTGTCTGAATTTTTATTTTCGAGAGCTTATAACTTAAATAGTCTTTAGGGACGACAAAAGCTGCACTTGCAAAATAATTCTTGGACATTAAACGAGCCTAGAAATATAGCGAGCAAGGCATCCTAATAATAAAGGGTCCAAGACTCAGAGATCAGTAAAAAAATATATTTTCAGCCGCATGTATCGTTAACCTGTCGTATTGACTTAAACGCAGTCTACTTGCCAAAAAGCAAAAAGGTGCACTGAGACATATATTGAGAATGAATTCTGAATTCCAGTGGGACTAAATCAGACATGACCAGAAAAGGTAAGATCAGTGGCTTTACGTGCTGAATTACGCGATCCCCTCCCTTTCTTTTCTCATATGACTTAAGTTGTGTGTGGGTTCGATTCAAGCCTTGGGTCTGGTTGGTGGTAGGGCTTTTTCAGAGTCTGACTGGCTAGCTACCACCCCCACACAGGTGAAATCTGTAGCGATAACAGCTCTGGCTGGCTCGAAGATTAGATGAGCCTACAGTCTGGCAGCACATTGAGCGACGCTTCCAGGCGAAGTGTCCCGCAGTGACCGCTTACCATCAGGTGGGCTGCGTGTCTGTCTGCCTAGTATAAAAAAAAGTTATTTACATAATTAAAACTTGACTGATGCTGCAATTGAAATTAAACAGTTTTAATTTCTAATAAAGGACTTCTTGAAGGCATAATAAGGCTTAATATATTTAAATCGTTTTGTAAACTGTTACAGTCACGGATATTTATTTTTTCACGTAAAATGATAACACCTACCTTTGTGTTATTGATAAAAAAATTACTTGATAACATTTTAAAATACACCGGAGCTGGTATTGAAAGGCTGTCCCCTGCGACCAATTAAACCGCTCGATACGCCAAATATGAATTCCATGCGAATAAATCGCGCGCGTCGCTTCCGGCGCGATAAATACTGAAATGGCGCGGGCGCGGTGGCACACTGGTCGAATTGATGACAAGCGTAAAAATAAAGTATCAGCCTATTTAATATGCCACTACAAACGCATTGTAAGCCAGTTATCGTCACGATGATGGGTACTGTCTTGACCACCAGGCTTGCAAAATGCACTTTGGTATGCACATACTCTTAAAAATATTATGCTTAAATGAAATCTTTTTATTTGGGTTACAAGTCTGTGAATAAATGAATGAAGAGCTGTTTATGTACGCATGCATGAGGTATATGATTCAAGGCGGTTTAGCGGAAAACAGCATGGGCGTAGCCGTAAACAGCAGTTATGGGCTCAAGATGGGGGCAGCCATGGCCCATGGGGCCAGTGTGGTTCAGCAATGGGCTTAGGGTGGGGCAGCAGTCTAAAATAGTATGTCACTAGCAAACTATACTCTCGGCAGGTTGGGGCAAGTGCCCCACCCTGCCCCATCGTGGCTACGCCCTTGGAAAACAGTTGTCTTTAAAGACACAACCACCATCTGGTATCGGCCTGTGTGACAGCACATTCGTATCTAGCGACGAAGATAGGATTTTAATTTGAATAAGTACATAAGGAAAAAGCCGGGAATTAATAACAAATGCAATTCAAACTCAATATTGAAGATTAGTGACCGTCTTGTTAGCGCCGATCAGTCTCTCGTGCGCGCTCTTCTGAACCATTGGTTATTTTATAAACATCATAATACTCCAGTAAGTAGGTAAACATTTTTGTAAATCTTCAAAGTGATGTTTTGATGGTATTCTTATTGTAAGGCAATATACTCGTAATAGGATTTGAGATCATTACTTACTTATTGCTTTATATTTATTTAGAAATTCTATTTTACGATGTCTCTGGATATGGACTTTGGGAATACTGATAGCATTTAGGAATGTTAGTTATCGCTAAATACACAGTAAAAACGAAGATTATAATTTTATTTTCGTATAACTGGCGTTTTATACTCGTAGCTTTTTTGTTAAAAATATTACCTTACATAGGTGCGTTTATTTACAATGTTTAAATAATTTAAAAATATTATTAATAAATACACAGCCAATAATGTCAATGTCACCCACTTTTGCGTTTTTTGAAAATCTAAATGATTATTTTAATCTTTGTTGAAAATCTCCTGCACATTACACTGAAACATACACTACACACGGGGTTAGCATAACCACACCATTATCTATCTGAGCTCACCCGACACACAGATTACCTAGAATGGTGTTTGAAACATACCATGATCTCACGATTCCGCCATAAAATATGATATTGCCAAGAAATTGCGTTACATTTTTACGGGAATCTTTTAAATTTATCGCCGCGGTTTAAACAGTCATTATGTGATCCGGGCCGCGGACGGATTTCCATGGGGGATTTATGGCCAGGAGTGGGGATTGAAAATAAAACAAGCCATCGGAATTCTGCCGGAGGCGCAATGCGCTGTTCGGTTGATTTGTGGTATTACTTTTCAGTATAACGATCACTTTTATCTGTTTGCTGTGTTTTAGGAAGCCAAAGTACATCGTGCTTCATCGCAGAATATACCGCAATAGTAAGAGTTATATTGCATTTGTAGCAAACAGAGTTTCAACAGTTTACACACGATAAAGTACTTTTCTCAGTTCAAAGTGTGTGTGTGATGTGAAGCGCAAGGCTTCACATAAGACTAGTTAATAAACTACTTCAAAGTGTTTATATTATGATTGCTACAACTTTTACCACGGAGCTAATACAACTAGATACGATGTCATATTTTTTAAAAGTTCTATTCGTTAAATCTTTTTTAGGCAAAACATCTTGCTATAAATGGGAAAAAAAATAATAAGGCCTTTCATATTTCCAGTTCGAATCCTGGCTAGTTTAACTGACCGCATTTGAAATTTTAGGATGTTTATTTAGCCGAGGATTTATTATGCATGTTATTTGACATTTTCGTTAGTACGTTTTATTCCCCACTTACTCCGACGGGGTACTGCGCTGAAAGTTTGATCGAGGCAATTTTCCGCCACTGCCTTCAAGGACACAGGGCTGCCGTCACAATGCGGTAATTGCTTCTAATATAATAGAAATTTTGCAACTTTTTACTGCTCACGAACCGCTTCTAGTAAGTTTGGTATAAAAAAGAATGAATATGTAAAATATTAAGACGTAAATATGCAATACTTGAATATTGTCGTCAAATATTTTTTCTATTTGAGTGTCTGTGATTATTCTAATCCTATATTACAATACCTACATATTTAATATTTTCTTTCATGTCAGTTTTGTAGGTAGACAGGCACACAGGCCTTCTCTTGATCTTTTGTAAAGATTATATAACAAAAGAAAACTGTTTCTTCAAACAGTACTACAAAATAACTTGTTACTAAGAAGATGTGCTTTGCCTTGTTAGTGGAGGGAGAACAACATCGTAAAGTAAAAATAATCATCATTGCTTAGCTTATTGCCCCAATTAATTGGTACTTACTCTCAAAACAAGATTAACAAACATAAATAGAGAATGGGCTTTTCTAAGAATTTTCGACAATAAACTGGTTACGCAGACTACAAGGCTTCTTTAAACGGTACTCGAATAAATTAGATAATGCTCAAGATACAACAATAACAAAACCATATAATTCAACTAATAAAAGTATTTATCTCAAAAATACATCTGACATACCTAGTACCTATTATCTTAATTAGTCTAGAAACCCCGATACTTTTTTTTCGGAGGAGAATGCGTTTATGCACCATAACCACAGTGTAGCTAAACCTGCAGCCGTGTGTGGGACTCGAGACTAAAGCGTCCACTACCAACTAAACTCCCCCGGTTTCCCCTTCACACCCGATTGGGACGAGCCGGTGCCAGGCTTGTGGCTATTGACCAGCCCATCCCCGGGTACCCCGACTTGAGAGGCCTCAAGTCAGGGTGGCGCCTAGGGAGAGCCATTAGAGAAACTAGGTGACCTTAAGACTTGGCTCGAGCGACCTGTTTAATGCGGGCGTTGGGGAGCTACCCCCGCAGGTCAGCCCTCAGGCCGGAGGAGAACCCCCGATACTACAAATCAGAAACCTAAATATGATAATTATGTTAGGTACACTTCTTATCAAATGTTCTTGGGAAACAATCAGTATAGATAAAAAGATAAGTTTGATACACCATTCATACGAGGTCTGAGCTATACAAGCTGTATCTGTATTTATTTTCGGGTCCCGTACGTAGTTTCGAATGACGTTGTAGCGAATGGTCGTTGTGGCGAAAAACTTTTAGCGCGGTACGCTGGAGCGAAAAGTCATTGAAGCGAATTCCACCAGGGCGAATGACACTGCAGCGACAAACATTGTGGCGAAAATGTTTGAAATTACCTACATATAGTTGTTATTTTAAAACTACTGCGTGTTTTTTTAGTCGTTGTTTTCCCGCAGCAGAACGCTTTACCTTCAGTAGTACTATCGATTTATGCAAGTATTTTTTTTTCGTTTTTTTTTTTTAATTTTTTTAAAACTATTTTTGAAATTTTTTCTTAAATTTTAATGGTAAAATGGATACCAAATGTGAGTAAATAGTAAATAATCATTTTTTTGATAAACGCGAAGGGCAATGAACCCGGCCGGTGACCGTCCGTGACGCAGCTAGTACTATTGGTTCGAGTTTCGTCTATTATAATTGTAAAACTTTTGATTTGACTAAAAAAAGAACTTTATTAATTTATTTTACTACTAAGATAGAATCATTTTACTGCGGGAAAGCAACGACTAAAATTGCACGCTGTATAAAGGTGAAATAAGAGACATTAATATCTTGTTATTTATAACAATTTAATTTTGTTAAAAACTGACAATCTAAGACATAGTTATCAGAATTTAACTTTTGTTTTTTGTTATTATACTTTCTGTATTTTATTTCAACTTTACAGTTTTAATGTAACATATATGTAATTTTAAACATTTTCGCCACAATGTTTGTCGCTGCAGTGTCATTCGCCCTGGTGGAATTCGCTTCAATGACTTTTCGCTCCAGCGTACTGCGCTAAAAGTTTTTCGCCACAACGACCATTCGCTACAACGTCATTCGAAACTACGTACGGGACCCTTTATTTTCTGTGCTTCGTGAATATTCTAATAGTGTTAATATGTCCTTCTTTTTTCTACGGTATAAGTTATTTCTCAGTTTTCAACCCTAGGCCGGGCGAGGCTGGCAACTTTCGGTCTTATAAGTAGTTAAGTCTTGGTGAGCGACTTGCGCGATACTGCTGGGTTTATGAACCGGAAAAGGGGACTCACACACAAAACGAAACCTACGTAAGTACCCAGAAGGACCGTGGAGATAAAGAAAGTAAACTACATATTAATCTCCCGCTGTGAGGGAAAGGGCCGCCTCATTGAAATTACAAGGACAGATATTTATTGTGATCTCAACCTGAATTATAACTTTTTTAACTGAATACAAGACCAAGGTTTGGGATCACCAGTAGGAACTTCAACCACTAGACCTGAAGATATTTTTCCACTTTTTGTGCACTTGGGTTAGAAGCTATTACACGAGTAAAAAAGTCGTTTTCCAAAAAATATTAAAACAATCGGAAATTATTGAAAACCACAAATAAAATTTTAATTAAACAACAATGCATTGACCGAGACCACACGTTTTGTAATTGCAATGGCGCCGGAAGCGTGTTTCCCTTTTCACGGGAAATAATACAACTCGGCGAATGTTAACCCCCGAGCGCGCGGGTGAGTGACGCCTGCCACAGATACGTCAGACTTCAGGCGCGCGCGCGTTGAGCGAGGCTGCGTATGACGCGTGTCGAGATTTCAAAGAACACGCAAAACGGTTCTGTGTTTCGTATTAAAGTACTACGTTAATAATTCAGGGGTTCGCTTTGTCTCTCTCTTTTTTAATTTTAGTCCAAAACGTCTGATAGTATTTTGTGTTCAAAATGAATGACTATAACAGCAGCATAGCAATAATTATACATCAGGATATTTTGTTTGGCTACATGTAGTGGTTTTCGTGTGAGACAATGAGCTTTATTAGGTACTAGCTAGTAGCTACAGGTACTAGCCTTCCGCCCGCGGTTTCACCCACGCGTTATTTCTTTTTTCAAATATCCCCCCCTTCCCCCCACATTTCCGGGATCAAAAGTACCCCATGTCACCGGGGAAAAGTGTAGCTTTCCACGTTGAAAGAATTATAAAAAAAATTCAGCCTTATAAAATACCTTTAAAATTGAAGAATTAGGCACTAAAATAGTTATAAAAGGCCTATCTCTAATCGTTTTCTAGTGCGTCTAAATATTGAATCTAAATAACAGATTAATTCAAAAGTTCTGTTTATTTATAAATTTGATGAGTTTTACTTAATGTACTACGTTACGTAACACGTTATTAATTCTTTTTGCTTAACTATATTGTAAAATGTTAATCTGTACTTTTCAAAAGAGGCCATGGGCGCGATTTATAAATAATGATAGATGTAATTTTTTACTCTTTTGCCAATTAAATAATAGTTTGGGATCATACAAAGCAAAGCTTTAAAACAAAGTTTACCTAAGCTATGATAGCGCGCTCTCGCGATAGAGTTTCGTGTGTAAATGGAAAACTGGAGGAGTTAACATTCTACTCTGGCGAAAAGGAAGTTCATTCATACGTTATGAGTTCATAGAATAAAAATAATAAATCTACTTTATACGGTGATGATCCTTTTTAGAGTTAATGATGTGTTCTGTAATCCTAAGTACGAGTAAAATGTCCGAAAAATGTTGACAAAATTAACAACCACTTTTAGTTTTTACATATTTTGTCAATACAATGACAATATCACGCGCTTGTTATCATTTACGTAATCCTCTGTTGTTTTAATACGTATTCATGAATTAAACATGCAAATTACCTACTTTAATATAGGTAATACCTCTTACTTTGCACCTTATTGAAATACTATTCGTAATAGTTACATATCTATATTTATCTCTTGGATCCCTTCAAAATATAATTTTCGTGTAAAATTCACAACAATGCCAACACAGATTAGAATAGAATTTAAATTTAAAGAATTGCAAAACATTTTAAAGAAACCCTAATCATTTCCTAGTGTAATAAACCTTGAAATTAACCAAACTAATTTTAAATAACATCGCACAAAATTTTCCATCCAGCGCAAAAACTTTACGAGAAGCTAAGCCTTTGTTGAATTAGAATTTTGTATGCTCTGGAATATATCACTGGTCGTGCTTCCGTGGGCAAAGATCATGCCGGTCTCGTTTCGATGATTCCAAACTTAAACTATGGACGAAATCGGTTTTACAGAAAATTACCTTTAGAATTGATTAAGCTGCGTCAGAAATATTTTCTAAGCATGAGAAAACTCTTCTTGCTCTACGAGATGACATGTAGCCACTAAAACACTGTGGCTATTTGCCATTTCTAATTCAGGAAGAACCACATTCATATGATAACGGGCGCTGAAATAATCACTTAATTATCCTTGAATAAGAATTGTAATACAAATACAAATTAATGTGAATAAATGAATATGAATATGAATAACACGGTATAAAAGATAGGTTATCGAGTGTAGTGTAGACAGTAGACGATGAAGCTGGCCACAATAGTGTTGCTGGGAGCGTGTTGTTTAGCGCTGGCGTGCGCGGCGTCACTGCAAACCGTCGAGGAGCACAAAACCGGCGCCGGCGCAGACCTGCCGCACTCCAGACACCGGCGGCACATCCTGCGCTGGCTGGACTGGATCCTGTGGGGGCCTGAAGGACCTCCGCCTTGTCCGTTGTTGAACAATACTTCTATGTAGTCCACTAGCAGCAGCTGCTGTGCTGTGTGCTGTTGTGGTGCTGCACCACTACTTCTACTATTTCTAAGGCTTCATCATCATCCTCGTCTTCGTAGTGGGTTGCTCATAGTAACACAACGAGTTTTGCCAATTTCATCGAAGAGGTGAGGCCACCTTCATTCCACATTATAACTAAACGAGGAAACTGGTTTAACAACCACAATACCTTCTTCATTGGATTTTAATGATGAACGACGGGCCGGTAACTTCCCTAACAGCGTTTTTACGATCTGCACATTCTTTGAACTCATTACAAATACAGAGAATAACCCATTGAATGTCGTGTTTGTATTATCGAACCATAATGTGAAATAAAGAAGTTTTTGTATTGTGTAAATATTTCCCGACTTTGTTTCCAATAAAAATATATTTTTCACCAATAACATTGTATTATTACAAAATAATCATTTTAGAAGGAAACGATCTGCGATGTAATTACATGCTCAAGATACTTCAGAAAATTGTAAATATTCCTTCGTTTGAACTGAGTTTTGTACCTGCAAGCGTGTTCTTTGTGCGAGTTGCTCCGTAAACTAATTAAAAGTAGGCATTGTCGTGTCCACGCCTTGAACAAGCAATTTGCTTTAAATCTCCTTTGAACACGCCCCGGAGCCCTGGCCGCTTTCTCGAGCTCGGCTCTGATATTCTAATATTAGTAGCGACTATCCTAGTATTACATTCTTTTGAGATAACAGATAAATTACAATTTTATCACCAAATATACAAAAATGAATCACTTTGAAAAATCTTGTATAATATGTGATAATTAAAGCTGCCGTTTTGTGGTTTTAATTTAAACGCATGGGAAAGCCAAAGGAAAAACCTAACATTATGAAAATCTATTGACAAGTTCAGTTTTTTTAAGCGTCTGCCGTCAGACCTGAGGCGCTGACCAATTAGGTTATGATTACACAGCCATTGTCTTTAATTTCACTATCAATTGCCGCCAAAATTGTGCACATCAAAGCTACTTATTATATTAAATCTTTATAAACGCAAACTTTGGTGTAGGCACGACTGCGCGGGCTTCGAGCAGTGATCGAGCGATGACGAGCCACTTTGCAACTTCTAAGTCATTTTAAAAGGCCACATTTGACAGTTCATTTATGCAAAGAAAAGTAGAGTCTAATTTTGTAAATAAATAATTGTATTAGTAAGAACTGTCAAATGTTACCTATTAATATGACTCGATTATAGAGGCCACTGCCAGCCGACAGCCATAGCCACACATGAGGTCAGCCTACAGTACAGTAGACATCATGAATAACAATAAAAATAGGGACACTAATGTGTTTGTATACAATAATGTATATTATTATAATACAAAATAAACTCTTACTATAATTTTTGATGAGTAAATGTCGCAAGTGTGTTTTTATGTGAATTCAGTTTGCAAATAGACACACGGCCCACCAGAATTCACCCGATGGTCAGCGGCACAATTCACCTGGATGTGTTGCTTCGCAGTGAGCTGCAGCACTGTAAGTTCCTATGGTCTTCGAGATTTTGACACTAGTATTGATTAAATGCTTGTAGCATAGATACATATATACCGCAGCTAATATGTAATAATGTCCTCTAAGCCGAGTTTTAGGCTACGGCTGCCAATCTTTTACAATCAGCCAACTACGCAGGATATATTATAGTGCACAAGTGAGTGCGCAAGCACAGGTGCACTCCCTATTCCCACACTCACACCAAAGAGAGATCAGCCGCAGGACCAACCGCTTAACGTGCCTTCCGAAGCATGGAATAGTCATTCTTTTCATTCAGGTGATTCAAGTCTGCAATGTCCTAACCAAACTTGAAACATTCACACAAAGTGATGCTCCCCGCGGGATTCGAACCCCCGACCTCCGGGTATTAGAGCCCAACGCTCCACCACTGTACCACGAAGGCAGTTACCGCAACTAATATTTTAATAACTAATAATGAAAACCATAAATGCTGCAACAGATGAAAACCACCAATAAAATAAAAGATGGACATTATAATTTGTGAAGTTAAAATTTATTATGCGCAAGCTAATGAGCCATTGAGGGGGATAATTAGCGAAGTTTAAATTGGAAGCTCGATGGGTTTTGTGGCACGTGTTTTGTTTAACGTTGGTGCGCGGTCAGATTGCTGGTGAGTGGAGTATGGTTCTGTAATTAAATAATGTTGATGACATACATGGGAATAATTTTACCAAGTTTTTAGTTAGCTGTGTTAAGTGTAACTTATGAACTCCAAGCTCTAATTACCACATACACTTGATGTTTTGTTTATAATTTTGATACGAATGGTAGGTGATAATCCCCTTGTTATCTCGCGCTGAACTCAAAGTGAGCGTGTAATATCTGCTTAGCCACGGCTCGAGATAGCGACCACGGCTTCAGGCAAGGCGCGGACACGACAATGCCTACTTTTAATTAGTTTACGGAACAACAAGCACAAAGAACACGCTTGCGTCGCTTCACGGTCGTGAAGTTCTTCTTTGACCTAGGTGTTATCCAAACAAATTAATTATAAACACCGTAAATTTTAAGAAAACGGTACAGAAATAATTTTTATTCTGGAAGGAGTATTCACTGGTAAACTTATTCACGATGTTGATTTTGGGATAGCAACTTCATTAATTTTGGAGCCAGTTCGGAGGGAAAAATTGGCTAATGATTACATATTGTTTGCGTTTGATAATGAAATGTTTAATTTATAATTATTGTGTAGTAAAAAAACGTTACATTTGTGAAACAAATTTTTTAAGGAAACTAAGTAACAATATTTTAAAAAATATTGATACTACAAAAACTTATTTATTTCACAGTACTGACATAAAATAGGATAGGCTCGTTACGTAGACGAGTTACCCGCCCAGGTATCCGTTACTGCTGCATCATTTAATAGATTGTAATGTTAGTTATTTATATGTTAAATGAAGGTGGGTTTTCGAGGACACGGACATAACTTGCAATTATATTATTATAGTGATCCTTTGGTACGAGCGATATCACTGCGAAGACGAGTACGAGGACAAATTTATAGAAATTGGGTACTTGAACTAGCGCTTGAGATGATAAACAGCTTTCAATTAAATATGGATACATTTTAAACGCAGGAGACAACATACCATATTCTTAAGTTTTTAACTTGAAGCACAATAGGTGTTCAGTAATTTTCAGCGCACTTACGAAGATAATTCAGTCAAATCCCCGGTGGATTTGACTGAATTATCTACTATGGAGTTAAATTATAGGTGCCTTGAACAGATCCCGCCTATACCAGGGGTAGGCGGAAGATGCAAAGCCCCGATTAATCCCGAACTACACCTCAACAATAAATACCGATAGCTCGTTAAAGTGCGCGAATATACGCCACCGCGACGTTTGCTTTCATAAACAACACCGCGTACACCTCTGCCGTGACGGGCCACCCCTTGCCGCCCTTATTTACTACAACATAAAGTCGTAATTAGGATGTCACAGCAGCACGGTTCGTAGAGTATGCGACAGAACACTAGTTCGCATCCACGTGCACGGTTACGGTGTAGCCAAGTCCTCAAAACTTTAATTTAATTTTGTTATGACTACGAAGAAAGCGCCAATATAAGTATTAATTATTAACAAATAGGGATTTTTTCAGGCTAATTTACCTGGCATACAACTGCTGAAGCCCTCAACGGAACATCGTTGAAAGTTCTATCCCACTGTAGGCTTTTCTTATCTGTTAGCAACAAGATATGTAATATACAAGTTTCCGACACAAGTTATAAATCGCTTAGTCAATGTTGTATGTTATTTTTAATAAATTTTAAGTTAATTGAGTTTATACAAAATATCCCTAGACATTATCAAAAGCATAAGTAGTGATTCGTAACTTTATAATGTATATTTTATAGGCACATATTATTTGTACAAGTAGCTTATGGATTTATACTTGTAAAGGTAAGTATATTGAAGTCCAGACTTAATATTTAACCCTTTCTACTATTCTTATTACGTACTAAACTTCCTTCAGGCCATTGACAACTTGGCTTATTTTTTTCCACATGCGTTACAGAGCAATTTAAAATTTTCACTTACAGCCTTCTCGCGAGCGTTATTAGGTCGTTTTCCGCTTGGAACCAGGAATATCATGTTCCCAGCCGTGGAACATGATTACACCGCGCTTCCAGCTATTCTGAGATGTATTTTCCTCCGGATAGGGTTTGTTTTTGTTCGAGGACAGAGAACAGTGGCGGCAGGACAACAGCGCAAGTTTTAATTAACCAGCGTGACGCGGCGATTGATAAGAACTCGCGGCGGACGTTTTTGCTCGGATTTATTACGTAAACTGAGGAGCCTGGTTATTGTGTGGAAAATGTTCCACTAACATTAAATAAGAGGTTGTTTGAGATGCCGTTCTCGTTTAAGATGAAAGAGACAAGCAAAGACTCATCGTGAATTTTGGCCGACTTTCATCAACTTACAAAGTTGATTTTGACTAATTTCGGGATTGAACCCAATGAAATCACAGCCTAGTCCTTAATCCATTATCATGAAACATTGAGTCAAATATAATATAATACGAAACGAAAAAAAGAGTAACGAAAAATATTTAAAGAACTTATACATGGGCTGGTCAATAGCCACAAGGCTGGCACCGGCTCGTCCCAATCGGGGGTGAAGGGGAAACCGGGGGAGTTTAGTGGGTAGTGGACGCTTAAGTCTCGAGGCCCACACACGGCCGCGGGTCTAGCTAGCCTGCGGTTATGGTGCATATAAACGCATTCTCCTCGGAAAAAAAAAAGAGAACTTATACATATTATAAACGAGTGATTGTATGCGAATGTCTAAAACTACGTCAAAGATTGCTTTATAAAAAGCTCAAATAATTTCCTTTATAAATATTTTATTCATTCAATGATTTCTAAGACCTTTCTCTGTAAATCGTTAGTAAGTTCATAAGCGCCTGCAAAGCCTATTTGAATAAAATGTTTAGATTTGATTCGGTGTGATTGGATTTGGCGCAGAAGCAATTTTGTTTGCGTACACAAAACAGACGTCGTTCAATAAACCTCCGAATGAAGAGCCTCGGAGAAGAAAATGGAGTTGAAAACATTCGTGTACTGACCCGGAGGTTACCGTGGGGACGAATGGTCCCATTTGATTTGAATCTTGGCTTTTTAGTTGACATGTTATATATTTTTTGATGCATTGATAGTGTATTTAAAACTATCAATGTTTTGATGTGAAAATAATATTATGCTTTAGTTAATATAATAGGTATATCGGGGATAATGTATCTTTCAAACAGTAAAATAATTATTCAAATCGGTTTAGTAGTTTCGGAGCCTATCCAATACAAAAAAGCAAACAAACAATCAAATCTTTCCTCTTATTAATATTAATATAGATGAACTACTTGAATTAGTTTGGCTGACCTACTTTATGTGTGAAATAATATGAGTACCTCAGTGTCCATGAGATAATAACATAGTCCCTGAAAACCCTTTTACAAAGTTTTTTGTGACGGACAAATTGTGCATCCCCTGAGCATATATTTTGCCGGGATAAAAAGCAGGCTATCACACTTTCCGACCCCCTTTCAACCCCCAAAATGGCTGTGCGCAAAATTACTTTAAAACTCGCTAGTCGTTGCGCGCTGTGTCATGAAACACGGTCAAACTCACTTTCGTTTTTATAATTGGGTAGAGATACGGATCCAATGTGATCTAAATAATTCTGCTTAGTAATGAAGTAGTACAGTTTTGAATACTTTTGAAGGTATGTGCTCCTGAACAGACATAAACAAACCACTAGTTTTTAAGTGTAGGTAGGTAACGTTAAAAAGACACTGTATTCTGTACCAATAATTTTATCTGTGACACATTGTAGTATGCGTAATTAAACATTGATGATGATGCCTCCTAGCCGGTTTCGGCTACAGCGACTGTTTTCAAAAAACATTCTGAGCATTACGTGGTTCCGCTCGCTGGTGTGCTTTCCAGTGACTGGTGAACCCGATTTTCGCAATAAACGTGCGCTCGCATCGGGGGCACGTCAGCACACCGTTGTTGTAGTGATACGGTATAGCCGCAGGTAATCTGGCTTTCCGGTCATCTCGTTTTTTGTCCAGGTCTGCCCGTCTTTCAAGCTCAAAGCTATGCACCTTTTGATGGACAAGATGCCTCCAGTCTAAACGCTGCGCTGCCAGTTTCTCCCACTGAGCAGGCTCTATATGGCTCCTCTTCAAGTGTCTCTTCAGAACATCCTTATACCTTAGGTACTGGGCTCCGCGTTTCCGCTTACCGTACTGGAGTTCTGAAAAGAAGATGCGCTTTGCAATGCGCTCATCCGCCATCCGAGACACGTGCCCGCTCCACCGCAGCTGACGACGCATAATATATGCTTCGACGCCATTGACACTAGCTCGTCGCAACACTTCGGTATTTCTTATTCTATCAGACCAATTTATCTTCATAATCTTCCGAAGGCACTTTAGATGAAATTGGTCCAAAGTCCGTATATGGCGCCTGTAGATGGTCCATGTCTCTACCGAATATAAAAGATTGGGCAGGACGATCGCCATATAAACCGCGATCTTTGTTTTAAACATTAAACATTAAAGGATAAGTAAAAGTATCACAGGTTTTATTTTATTAAGCCAAATTAGC
Organism: Mecyna flavalis; assembly: GCA_949319885.1. NCBI lineage: Eukaryota > Metazoa > Arthropoda > Insecta > Lepidoptera > Crambidae > Mecyna > Mecyna flavalis. The sequence goes on from OX439439.1 coordinate 17,692,684, forward strand.
ATCCTGTTCAGTTTCACCTTAACATATCCGCTTTTGTCCGGAGCAAGCGCTAAATAATTAAGAGTTTAATTTACTGCGGTCCCTCCAGCCCCTCGCGACATACGTGTAAGCATTCCCCGCGACCAATTTAGGGTTAGACCGCGTCTGTTGATCTCCAACTAATTACCATGGACTCGAGTCTTGCTTGACCACACTTTGGGTGCGTTTTCATAAGACCTTCCAGCACGGCACGGCACGACAACTATATGGTCTGCTTGCTGATATGTTTGACATTACTAAAGTATTTTTTTTCTGTTACTTAACAGACAGGCACAATCACCTAAGTCTAAGGGTGTTACCACACCGATCGATCGATCGTCGATCGACGGCATCAGTCGATGATAGAATGGATTAGTCGACGTCTATCGATATTCTCTCCCATACCAAACGATCAAACAGATCCAGCGACCAACTTAAATCGACGTTGACCGAACTCGTCGATCGACGATCGATCGATTGGTGTGGTAACAGCCTAAGTAACTATTACGGTCTTCGACTGGCTATTTGTCACCATATGAGTAGAGGTTGTGTAGTCCTATGTACGTTGTACTAACTCCGTGGAATAGTGGCTTAGTCGCTCGGGTATCCCGGAGGTCGTGAGTTCGATTCCCACATTAGGTGTGGTTGCCATCTACCGTTATAGCAGCTCTGGCTGTATTCTGCCAAATTGATGAAGGCGCCAAAAGTAACCTACAGTGTGGAAGCGCGCTAAGCGATGCTTCTTGGTTAAGAATTCCTCAATGGAATCGGCCGAAGTGCCTGCTTATCATCGTGCTGCGTCCTTTTCTACCAACTCATTTAATACAAAAACCGGTGCACCGCAGCATAGTGGACACGTGCCGGCCGCGCTCCACGGACTTGCATTAACTCTTTGACGACGAGTACCTCGTGCAATTTTAATGGCTGCAAGCAAATACTAAATTAGGATTTGCAGTCGCTGATTCAATAAACGACTAACCAAGAGAGCCGGCGGACAGGTTTGCTCTTCAAAGTAAATGTACAAACTGGAATTGAGACTGAAACTAGGACGGAAAGCTGTAGCATGTGTTTTTGCGGATTTTTCCCTCCGATAGGTTTTGGTATTCATGGTCGTTTATTTTTCCGCTGTTTACTCGGTACTGTGTTGGTGATTTTTTTATACGAACAACATGTTCGGATTAGTTGACGTACCTAATTCCAATTAGATAAAATTCTATGAAACAAAAAAACTGTTTGGAAATGTATGAAAGGATTTTTTTATTCTTCGCACGTTTAACCATAAATTATCATTTTGTTTGAATGGTTGGGAAGTCAGCTTCTACACCAGAGGATACGGGTTCGATCTCCGCAAGATTTAAATATTTGCGTCTATGAACATGTCTGTATCGGTCTGGGTATTTTCATTGATTATATTTACGTACCACAAAATTTAGTATCCATAGTACAAGCTACATATGTATAATGAATTTGGGGATAGATGGCGTTATGCGAATAATGCCCAAGGATACTAATTGAAATGGTTTTAATTTAAAGTCTGGTCCAGTAACCGCAGATCTGAACCAGTATAGCTCGTACGTGCACGGGATCAAACACAGTGCGGTGCGCGGTCGCCGCTGTCCTCACCAGTAGCATGGTTATGCAATTGCTGTTAAATTGCTGTATTCTCCACGTAAATTACCTTTAAGCTGGAATGCACGGGACAGATATAGAACATTCGAAATTATTAAAACATTTCACCTGCGCGTAATTTTTATTTCAAGTTTTCCCGTCTTCCCCCACATTTTTGGGATCGAAAATCAAAAATACTTTATGTCACCCAGGGTTAATGTAGCTTTTCAACAGTGAAAAATCAGTTCAGTAGTTTCGATCTTATTCAATACAAACAAACAAACAATCAAATCTTTCCTCTCAATAATATATATTATAGTATATAGATTAGTATAGATACTCGTAACTTCAAAAATTCTTCGTTAACTTCAGAAGTCTGAGAAGGGTGGATAGGAGAAACTGTAAAATTACTCTTTTTTCTCATTCGAGTGTTCTTAGTACCTGGTCATATTTCAGTTTCTAAGTTTAACTTATAGTTTGAGCAAAATCTGTTTCAAGGGTTTCGAACACAGCTTGAAGTTGTATGGCCGGTGCGGTGATTCAGTTAGTTCTATCATACTCACAGTATGGGATAATTATGTTATGTTTAATAATTAACAGTGTGATACTAAATCCATAGAATGTTCTACATAACCCATCCTAAAAGTTTCTCCGCATCTCAATATCCCCGCATCAAACAGGAGTTATTAGACGTCTCCAGACTGATATCGTTTATTTTTTGTGGGTACCATCTCTAGTCGGATCTTTTATGGCACAGTAAATAATCAATTCCCTAATTACAACATAGTCCTCTCAGATCTCGGTAAGACAATATCGGTAATGAAGGGCAGCGAGTAAACCCGGAGTGAACAGCGCCGCTGAGACCTGTCCCAAATGTCCCGATACAGGCCGCCATCACTGCGCGGTGACCAGTTCGACGCACTTCCCAGGACACCAGAGACTCATAAAGATCCATGAATTGTGTTGGAGTTTAGTATTTAGGCGAATCGTATCTGTACTTAGAACTTGGTTTATGATTTATGTAGTAGGTTTCAAGTTCAAGGTAAATTGACGAATAATTGGGCATGGCGGCCTCTAGCTTAATCAGCAGTACAATCGTAACAAAAAGTAACAAAAAGTAAGTGATGACAGAAGGTGTTCATGCACGATTACGAATAATGTAGTAGTATGGAATGTTGCATCGCGCAAGCAATAATAAATCGTTGCCCGCTAGTATATAATATATGACACAAAGATGGTACTAAAGCTTGGTCACCAAGCACAGTGGCTCTAAGTCAGCTATGCTAAACCCCTTTTATCATTTTATTCATATTACTATAAGTTACATTTATTATATGGAATTGTAACCTACTCCAGCTGATTCTAATTCGAACAGACCATTAGGGTCTTGATACTTATTTATTTATTTTGTTTAATAAGGAAACATACAGCATTATATAATACTTAAAGCTAAAAACAATATATAAAACTTAAGCAATTAAAGTTTCCAAAGCTAGTTTATACATATTTTGTTATTGTAATGGAGACTAGTGCGAATACAGAAAAAGATACAATTACTAAATTACATCGATCGGACTATCTTGGTTTATATTTATATATTATACTATATCTTTATAACATTATTAACTATCTATCTATAATATATAATTATGTACTCGTATATATTTATAACTTATAGTTTTATTATATACCTTAAATAATTAAAAAAGAAAAATATATTTTAGACACTTCTCAGGAGACAGCGATATTTTGACAAACTTTCGTGAAAGATGTCCTTATGACTATGGGATGTGTTATGTTTATCTGTTGATCTGTTAATAAAACTATTGCGCCTGTAGTTTGTTCTGCAAAGGGAAGTAGCAAATGTGATTTTATGTCGAGCTCTTAGTCTAGGACAATTAAAAACTAATTTGCTCAGAAGGTACGGACTATCTACTAAATTGTGGATAATTTTAAATAAAAAAATTTGGTCTCTGTGCTCACGACGTACAAACCTCGTTACGTTTCTCTTAACTAAAATTATTTGCCGTTGGACAAAGAGCATTTTAAAGCAAGTCCCAGCAGTCCCATTGGAGCTCTGCAAATGGAGTCCCTCGCGACAGCGCCGCCGAATGTCACGGCGCGAGCGGCCGCAACTGAATTATAAATTAGTGATGCGGAGCGGGACCGGGTGGGGGAGGGGGGGGGGGGTGTTTGCCGAGATAATTGTCTGGTTCACCTCCGACGAAGATGCTCCATGCCGCCGCTGGGAATCGAAGCGGGCGGCAGTTGGATTCAGCTTTTCATTAGTCTCGCGGTGATTAATATGGAACATGGGAGCGCTGATAAAAGCTGTCGCACGGTCCAGTTGGAAAGTTTTAAAGGAGAAAACTAAGTTTATGCTTTACATTATAATTATACGAGCATTCATTCAAAGTCAAAGTCAAAGTATTTATTTTGCAATTTGATTTACCAAGAAATTCTTTTGCACGTCATAAACTTTTTTTCCTACCAGCACTTCGACGTGAATGAATGGCCTGCTGTTGAGAAGAAGTGCCGCAAGAAACTCAACAGTTACATATGATAGCCTTTTTTAAATCATTTTGTGTTGTACAATAATAACTTAATAATAATATAATGTCAAATTCATTCGTTCATAAGGCGTTGACTATGAAGTTACATATCCGATTAGAATGTACATTGGCCCACCAAAATATTTACTGACTGCTATATTATATCACTGGCCATAATATCGATTTGTTACTATAATATTGTTTTTACTAAAAGTGCTAAAGTATAGATTGATATTTTTGTTATTCACTCAGAAAAAAAAATCATTTTAAAAATTGACTAATGAGAACATCTAAAATTATATTATTACAAAAAGGGTCAACTGACCTTTAATGGAGTTGTCAATATGTTATCAATAGAGACGGCTACTTCCCATGTGGTAAGCTTCCCATTTGGTAAACCTCAAACTGTAGGCTACTAAAAAGTTTCGTTCGGTAAACATTTTTTTTTATACATATTTAAAATATGTTGAGTCCCTTTAGATTTATTTAGATTGATCGTTTGATCGGTTAATCAATTGATCAATTTATAGATGGATCGATTAATCGATTGACCGATTGAATAATCGAACATTCAATTGAACACAAAATTAACCAATGGATCATTCAGTGAACAATTGATAGATTGATTGTTTAATCGGTTGATCGATGAAATGATCGATTGTTTAATTGAATGATCGATTGAATGTTCAATTAAATGATCGTTTGTTCAATTGAATGATCAATTGTTCAATTGAATGATCAATTGTTCAATTGAATGATCAATTGTTGCCATTTGCAAGCATAATTTTTCCTCTTCTGTTTAATGAACATGTTGTCGTTATTAAGAGCTTTAGTTTTTCTGCGAGGCTTATTAATTAAAAAAGAAAAAAAAACAGACATTGTTCAAAGTTGGCTGTTTCAGCATTTTAGTTACATAGATGTTGAAATAGCCTCATAGCTGCAAAAAAACTCATTACTATTTTTTGGTGCAACCCGCCGCCCATTTCACTTCGGAGGTAGTCATGTGATTATATACGAGTAACAACTCTACAGCACACAGCAAAAAGTGGCCTAATTAAAAATACTTGATAAATATCCATTTGCGTGAGTCGTGCATTAGTTACAAGCTAATTTCAATTCCGTCAGAGTGCAAACAACGCGGCCGTGCCGGCTCCCCCTTAGTACACACAATATGAAGTAAGGTATAATTAGGTACATACATTTACCATAGTCTTTCACGACTGGTATGGTATGGTCATGGATACGTGCGAATGGGGTGTCAGATTCTTTGGTTGTCTTTTAGAAAAGACGGTCAAACCTCTGCGTCGCTCTCACTTATCAAACGATAAGTCAGTCTTCTATAAGGGTGCTACCGTTAGTAACTATTTAATAATCTGTGGTGCTACTGCCATGGTCAAGCTGGCCCATTTTGACTAATATCCAGGAACTGGCTTTACTACACAAATGGAAGTAAATAACTTTTTTGATTTATAGTTATTTAGTTGTTCCATTAAACTGTCATACGTTACCTGATGTGACTTACAGCTACAATTTCAAGAAATTTAAAAATTTTAAAAATTTTCTTGTTTAATTGTTTATAAACTTGTACTTATTTACTTACCTGATGCAATCATTTATTACTGGCAACTCCTCGCAAATTTCCTCAATTATCTTGTGGTAAATATACCCGTACACACGAATACATAGGTGCACTATAAGATTCAACTAACCCGGCGCAAATGTGGTGGCGTTTGACTCTGCCCGGGCGTATCAGTTATATCGCGGTGTACCTACTTTGTTAAATGTACTGCGGCCGGTTCGGTTCACCGGGCCGGGATAACCGGGCGGACGAGAGCTGCAGGCTACATTATTAAACCCCGCACTGGATTTACAATTTGTTTTGTGTTTTAAACTGAATACTGAACATTTTAAAGTGCATTATTGATTAAAATAGCATTCCGGTTGACTTATGTTCTGTTGCGGTGTAATCAGATTATATTGGCAGTGTATTTGCTTAGTTTTCAGTGTTCTCGTCAACTATTAAAGCTACTATTCATACTTCATCATTCTGGGTCATCTGTGCAAAGTACTTCTTCGGCCCACTTTAACTGACAACATAAAATGTTCATTACAAAACAGAACATTTTGACCATTTTTCAAGTCTTCACAAACTTTGTGAACAAAGCTAACTATTATATCTGCCCGGCCCGGCTTAGCACGGTGTACACATTTTAAAAATGAAACATTTGGTGCAAACGTTGTAAATATGCATGTAAGTCGTACAGTACATAATTATGTTTTAGGCCAACCTCAAAGCTTCGGCGCTCCTACGTTGAACTGTCCTCAAGTTTGACATAAAGACATTCAAAGCCAAGAACATATTACGACATGCTAACATTCTCATTATTTTATATAAATGATACTCGCACCTTATGTTATTGGGCAAAATGTTTACCCGTCATCATTGAAATACAATTACCGTCATAAGACAAACGATAAAATAGAACAAAACCCAAATGCCAAATCATGAACACACATAAAAGATGGCTCCAGCAATTTCTTTGGATTGGAATGAACTATCATGAATCGGTATGTAATCCCCAGAGATGCGGATGTGCGTGCCTCGTAGCCTCCCTACAGGATGTCCCAGCTCTATGCTCGCCTTTTGAATTGGTAGTCCACTCGCAAATACTTTTAAGAAATTGAGAGCATATGCAAATTGATGTTGCAATAGTCCATGAACGACAGTATTCACTTACAATCCTCGATGTGAAGTATATTCAAAATTCTGAAATTATAATCACAAGGATATTTAGTTTCAATTCAATTACAATAAAAATCAAACCAAAACATATCTGCTAACTTACCACACTCTGAAATCAAACAATACATCACGAGTGTGTATTCATTTCAGTTTGTTTAATTTGAATCAAATCAAAACATTTACCTATTTGTATAAATTCATTGAATAAATAGTGTTCGTGCAAACAACGAAGTAGTTTTACTAATATTTACTCGGCAGAGTAACATGAAGCGAGCATGCGTTTCGAGCCGAATTTCTATGAAATAGTCAGAACATTAGTCCAGTAAAACATTCATTGTTTAAACTTTTCGTTAGATAAAATTTTTCATTAGATTATGCAAGACAATTTAGACAAACGGATTTTAAAAATCGAACATCTATTAATAGGGATATTATACATTAAATTACTAGAATAAAAATTATACTGACTGAAGTACTGACTCGTACATAACATCTCCAGAGACAACATTACGCAGCAGCCTGTGTAACACGGCGACACGCGGCGGATTACCCGCGCAATTTGGCGACCGGATTACCGCGCGGAATGACGTGACTGACGTGGGGCGACTGGGACCCTGTACTCGGGAAAAACAACATCATAATGAGATGATTATAACGCCTCATTGCTCTAGTGGTGTCCGTATCTGGTGGGGTCTCATAATTTTGGGGTCCTAGGTCCAATTTGCGGGTTTGAATTGTTTTTTTAGTTTTTGTAGTTTAGAACACAGCTCCGGTAATCACAACACTAATCGTTGTGACGATGAATGGATTTCAAAGGTTCCTTTGCCCTGCAGTGAAACATTTATAAGATAATTTTATCACGAAATCAAAATTAAAAAAATCCAGAAACAAAATACTTAAAATTAATAAACTCCTGGACATTATAAAACTATGCATAGCTTGTACTATTGGAGGCTGGTGCTAAAAAATTTATAAAAATTGCCATTCTACTTTTTATTGTATATTTACACATAATATAAACAGAACCACCCAAACCGATACCAAAAAACATCATCATCAGCTGGTGAAACTCATGAAAAGATAAACAGAACACCGACCAGCCATGGATACATCAAACAAAATGTTCAAAGTAAATAGCGACCGAAAATCGGTCAGGGACTAAAGTCGGATACTCAGAAACCGAGTATTATAAAGCTGTGTGTAGTCCAGAGAGCGGCATGGGAGTAATCCTGCCCCACCGCCCCGGGCCGTGGGCTCTAATCCTGCTTAAGACAAATATTCATGTGATGAGCATTCGTGTCTAGTTGTTGTGTACAGTCACGAGAGTTAACATGTAATACAGTTACAGACTCATTCAAATTTTAACCTTATCGCCATCGCATTTGACCTCATGTGTATACCTCATTTTATCGCACATGACTGTAGATACCGTACGCGGTGGTTTTGCTCGTCTTGTTTCCCACAACAACGAGAGCTTAAGCTCCCTATTTATAGATCAAACAAATATAGGTACTTGTACTTGAATATCATTATTACTTTATCAAGACTTTCCTACAGTAAAGTGAAAGCAATTAAAATTTTATATATAGAATTGGTAACCTATTTCTATAAGCATTTCGTTTTGCTGCAGATATGATGACAAATAATGAAATGAAATGAAATGAAATAATATATTCAGCAATTTGATTTACATAGTAAATTCTTTTGCACGTCAGATTTTTTTTTTTTTACCCTACCAGCGCCTCGACGTGAATGGCCTGTTGAGAAGAGGCGCCGCAAGAAACTCAACAGTTATATATGCCTTTTTTAAAAACTGTTTCAAGGTTACTATTATTTAGTTATATCAAATTAATTTTACAATACAAACAATTCATAATGAATATTGGTAAAAACAAAAATACAATTAAACTAAATAGTGTGGCAGAGCAGATTTCATGTCCATACATTATTGTCCTTTAGATATTCATCTAGATTGTAGTAGCCTTTTTGCATTAGGCACGATTTAACATACAACTTGAATTTATTTACAGGAAATTCAAGAACGTTTTGAGGCAATTTATTAAATATTCTGATGCTTAATCCTATAAAACAATTATTAGTCTTATGAAGCCTATGATTTGGAACGGCAAGCCTGTGTTTATTTCTTGTGTTAAAGCTATGACAGTCATATTTCCTAGAGAAAAGGTGTAAGTTTTTTCGGATATATAATATGCAGTCTAAAATGTATTGAGATGCTACAGTTAAGATGTTGATTTCCTTAAATATTTCTCGAAGGGTATCACGTGGCTTAAGGTCGTATATTGCACGGATCGCCCTTTTCTGCAGTACAAAAATGGTCTGTATGTCGGCAGAGGATCCCCACAATAATAGACCATAAGACATTATACTATGAAAATAGCTAAAATAAACCAATCTTGCCGTTTCAATATCAGTCATGCGTCTTATTTTTCTTACTGCGAATGCTGCTGAACTTAGTCTTCCTGCCAGGGCGGCAATATGAGGGCTCCATTGTAATTTACAATCGATAGTTATGCCTAGAAAGATTGTTGAGTTAACTATATCGAGTTGTTCATTGTTCATAACAATGTTAGTTTTAACTTGAGATACGTTTGGCATAGTAAATTAAACACATTTTGTTTTTTTTTGCGTTAAGTAACAAATTATTAGTCGTAAACCAATGTAATACTTGTAAGAGAGCATTGTTTACGTCGTCAAATACTACTTTACGTCTATCTACTTTAAAAATTAATGAAGTGTCATCAGCAAACAATACTGTCTCACATATACCTTTTGTAAAGGAGGGAAGGTCATTAATGTATATTAAAAACAGAAGAGGCCCTAATATTGAGCCCTGGGGCACTCCCATTAGTAAAGGTGCGCCAGAAGAGTTGGTTCCATTAATGTTAACTTTTTGATTTCTTCCCGTAAGGTAAGACTGCAACAACTTTAGAGCGTAATCCGAGACACCATAATGCCGCAACTTCATCAGCAGTGTATCATGACTAACACAGTCAAAGGCTTTAGACAAATCACTAAAAATTCCTATTGCATCCTGCTTATTCTCCCAAGCATCAAAGATGTGTTTAAGTAATGCAACTCCCGCGTCAGTTGTGGATTTATTTTTAGTGAATCCGTACTGATTATCATTAAATAGACTATTCGATTTGAAGTGGGATAACAACTGATTAAAAATAATCTTTTCAAAAATCTTACTAAGTGCGGGCAATATAGATATAGGTCTGAAGTTAGATGGATCAGTCTTTTCTCCAGATTTAAATAATGGAGTTATTTTACTAAATTTCATTAAATTTGGAAATTGACCTGTTTCAACACTTTTATTGAATATGAGTGCGAGGTGAGGGGCAATAGAAGGTATTATATGTTTAATAATATCTATTGATATTCCCCATAGGTCCTCAGTCTTTTTCAAGTTTAATTGTTTAAATGTTTTTATAATTTCAAACTCGTCAATAGGCGTGAAGCTAAAAGTATTCTGACACTCATCTACATTTGCTTTGAGAAGGGACTCGGCAAGATGTGTAGAGGAATTTAATGTACTAGTAGTAATAACTGGAATGTTGGAAAAGTATGATTCAAATGCGTTAGCCACTTCCGCATCTGACTCGAGATGGTTACTCTAACTCTACTCTAATATATAGAAACTTTACATACATTGATCTGAACTCAAGTTGAGTTGCTTAAGCAATTTTTAACAACAGAACCAACGAAGCTACCATTGTCCTGGGCAGGAATCGAATCCACGACCAATAGCGTAGCGTAGGGCGAGTTCACATTTAGACCAATTCATAGGTGTTTAAAATATTCATGAATCATTCACGAGCCATTTGGTGTAATAACGAGAAGTAAAGTCGGCTAGTACACCAGAGGTCGCGGGTTCGATCCCCGCACGGTACAAACATTTGTATGCATGAACATATTATAAGTAATGTTTATCCGTTGTCTAGCACCCATAGCACAAGCTAATGCTTAGTTTGGGGCTAGATGGGGCTGTGTGAATAGTGTCCAAAGATATATTTATTCTTTTGATCCACTTTGAAGTAGCTATGATCAAGGTTCAGATAGGTTTCTAAATTCATAGTAATAATGTAAAAGATCGATCCACCTCTCGCAGCGCTGCTTTAGCTTGCCGGCGGTAAAGCCCATGCATAGACAAGCGGCTGGCTTTGCGCTAAAGGGATCCCGCCCTTTCACCGCGCTTGCGGCGCCTTTAAAATGCATGCATAAAGCGATAGGGCCGTTTAGAAATTGCTGCTTAAACTGGAGACTGCATCAGGCCTGCCACAAAACTGGAATCGTGGGGGACACTTCAAATGAGAACGAAAAAATATCTCCTAACACGGAAGCAACGGATTTACAGCAAAATTCATGCACTGCTCTAGACTAGGTCCCGTTTGAACCATCACAATGTTTACGCACGGCATATGACTGGCACGATGGCACATTTAGTAGAGATCTTGCCTTGTGCGCGGGTCGTTGGTTCGGGAATCGAGCCTCCAGCACACTCAATAACCAAACCAAGAGCAAAATCAAAGCTACAGTTACTACTCACACGACTGTAGAGTATTTTCCAGTCGAGTCAGCCAATTTCGGGTACAGACAGGACCTCTCTTTACGCCTTAAGAGAGAAGTTTAAAAAACCCGACGCCTACGATGTAAAACAAACCTACGGTGGAAAATTTATGCAAATGATTTCAGCGGTTCCCTCTCGGCATTGATCTGTCACTCAGGACCGACTCGTTTGCATATTAGGATGTGAGAGGGTGAAATTCGGTTTCTGCCAGTAGTCTTCACGTCGACGTTTTTTTGTACAAATTAATTTAACAGACAGGCGCGCTGTCCGCTTGATTATATTGCTCTATGTTCGATTAACATATCGGTATCTTTTAGATGGCAAGGCTTTTTCTCTCGTTCTTATCGTGCATTATTTACGTAATTATATATTTGTGGTACCTTTATTTATTTCTGATACCCGTAACAATTGCTCAACTATTTGACCTTGGGGTCAGATCAATGTATGTGATGATGTCCAATATTTATTTTTATTTTACGTTAGGAAAGCACATTAAACCTATGGTCCTACGCCTGATGAGAGTAATGGAATAGGGAGTGCGCTCTATAACATACTCTGCGCAGTTTGTTGACGTAAAGATTGGCCCTCGTAGCCAAGACGCACCCAGAAAAATACTTCTTGCATTGCAGTTTCCATTAACATTATGATTTTTCTGCCTCTACAGTGGCTATTGCCGAGTCATGTCCATCGACCAAAGGAATAATGAATTGTCCAGGAGTCAGACACGTCCAGACGTGTCAGAATGTATGGTGCACGCAGCCTGTTCGATGAGACGAGATGTTTGTTGGCCACCGACGATGTTTACTAGCGGATCTATTAAAGACCTGACTTTCCTCTGGAAGAGGAACCTATAGTAATTATTTAGTAATCTGTGCTATAATCTTGTTTATGTTCTTATTGTAAATGTTATGCATGCAAACATATTTTATTGTTAGCGATTTTTATTTTGCCAAAAGAACTCTGAAAGTCTTTTTGTGTTTAATTTATCTATGTCCATAAATTAGCATTTATTGCACATTAGTTTTTAATCTGATATTTTTATTAGGATTACCCTAATTTATCAATCTAGTTTCAAGATCCCACGGTCGTATAATGATTTTATTGTTATTTAATTCGAACTATATGTTAGTAAATAAGTATACATCAATCTATTTAATGTCCTACTGCATTCCAAAGGCCTACGTTATTGAATTCAAGTCATTATCATAATGACAGGTACTGGCCTAATCACCACTCAGGACAAATGTAGTAATGTGTATGTAATGGACTGAAACCGAGCGACCATCCAGGCGTTATTATGCTTCGAGGCAAAATGGTGCTTTACGCATTAATTCAAGATTATTTATAGGAGTGATTTTAGATGATCTTTCCATTTCTTTAATTCAATGTAGCAACAAATCATTTCACGTCATATTAGAATATTTTTATTACCAAACGTTACTACGATCATGATTACGGGCGGACTACCTAAGGTTTCCAAAGATGCCTATCCGTAATTCAATTTCTTATCATGCTAACAACAAAGAAATGGATAGTTCGGATGAAGTAAATTTTTTTTAATCCAAAAACCTTATAAACATAGTCATACAGCCCATAAGTTTCTCTTAAAGCTTACCTTTCTGTATGTAATTTTTGTTTAAATCCTGAATAAAACCTATTTTAAATTTTCGTCCAGAAAAATTGATCAAATTAATCATAATTTTAAATCTACCTTATGCCCTAATCTCGACGGATTGGGTATGCCTTGAGAATTATTCTATCTAATAAAAATATTCATAAGATTAAGGCTTTAGGCATTCAAAATAACTTGGCTCTTTTATATTTTAGTATTAAAGCTTAGCACCAGTGTCAATATATTTATTTAGATCAGCCCTCGGGGGTTATCGGAGATGCCTAATCCGCGTTTTAATCTGCTCCACGGCGCGACTTTCAGGCTCGCTGCACAAATTACAATCTTGTCTGGCTTCGGCGCCAAGCTTAGAGGCCGCTGGGGTTCATCATAGGTCAATATTTAATATCAATCAATACTTTATTAAGCCACCTCTGTAGGCGGCTTGGAAAACTGACTGTTCAAGATTACCACAACGTACTTAATAAACGATTGCATCGTTAATTAAGTATGGAAGATCAGGGGAGCCTGCAGGGTAGCAGTATTGTTGGGTGATGCTTATTGATTCTTCACTTAAAAATTGTTTCCAATAATTCACATTATTGGAAAAATAATATCTTACTGATAGATTAAATATGTTCAGCCATCTGATGCATCGTAAAACGCTTAGGACGCGGGAGTAAACCATCGGTGAATAAAGTTGGTATTACGAGTATATGACTAATAATCCGCGTAATGTAACGTCGTTTGAGATCCTAGCCTGTTTATTGTACTTAGCTCAGAGATATAAGTTTGTCGTAGGGATTGTTAATGTTTCTCTGCATGAAAATGAGATGCATAACAGAAAAAGTCTGGGTAAAATGTTTGTCACTGTGTCACGCCTAACGAATGATTGACACACAAAAATGTTGGTTTGTGCGGGGATCGAAACAGCTTCTGGTTTAACAGCCTATTTTTCAACTATTATACCAAATTAATCGTTAAAATGTTGTGACATACAAAATATTTAACTACCATACCTAATATAAAGATTGAATATAGCTAGATAATTTACATGTTATTTGTGCATACTTTTATGAGTACAAATAGATATTGTTGATTGATTAATTGAAAAAAGATGTTAAACTAAGGCAATAGGCACGCAGTGGCATAATTGTCTGTGTGACCGCCATCCTCCAGACGAGCCACTAAGCTGTCGCGGCGCTACACGAGCCGCGCGAGCGAAAACCAAGCGAAAACGCGCTAAGCGAGCGAACACACGCCGAGCTAACGAATTGTATGCACTGAGCGAGCGGACACGCGCTGGGCGAGCAAAAGAGCGAACGCTTCATTTGCAAATCGGATCGGCTAATTGATATGAGCTCGCTGCACTAGGATGGTCGACGGCTCTATTTGGAAACCGAATTGCGACAGAATCATATGGGAATACGTTTTTGGATACATTTTTAAGTTTCAAATATTTCTGTAACTACTGCTTTGCTTTATGTTAGTTATAGATTACTCATCTATATGTTTGCCAAAAAGTTGTCATATTTGATACAAGTAGTTAAGTAGTAGTTGACTAGTATGTATTAGCTCAAATTTTAAGTTTATTACTTGTTCAAAATAAACTCAGCTCGCTCCTTGTTAAGACATTTGCTGTACTCTCTAATGGAACAAATAAAACGCTACACAATTGTTTTTTGCAGACATTGCTCTTATATTCATAACGATATCCCTTTCACGCCGACCCGACCTTCGCGCGGCATCACCATTTATCAACCTCCATACGAGTCTCATTATTTATCTCGGCAATGTTCCGCTATGCTTGCTCCTAGTCCGAGAGATAAGGAAGATTTGTTCTTCCTCTAATAGCCTGATAATATTTATTACGGAGGACATCTTTCATGCAACCCTGTTTAGACGTAGATTAAGCAAGTATTGTAATCAAGTGAAACTAAGGATGAACAATAAACCATTTATTGTAAACAAAGAAAATGATATTAAAAGATTACGTCAAAACCTTCAAACAACTAAAAATAATTAGCAATGTTATTAAAGAAAAATCAGACCATAATTATTATGTACGACTTAACAGTGTCAGATATTACAAAAACGGTAATGACTTTTCTGTGAATTTAAATATAGTTTAAGTAAAAACTATGTTATTTTTTGTTATATTAATACAGTAAGATGCAATCATCTTTTATATTAAAATCGTTGTTGTTACAAGTAAGTACTTTTTAAATTACACCTGTTATACACAACGTATTATTTTAATTACCAAGTACTATATTCAATAGTTTCGGTTTCGTTTGTAACATATTCGTCAAAAAACTAAAGTAAAATGTTGAAAATAGTAAACATATTTGGTGTTGAACTAAACACCAACATATTTAGACCGCGCAGATCACACATTGTCCAGTAAGTATGACAGATAGTGCGTGAACGCGGGCACCGCTGTCTAAGCCTATCCCAAAACCGGCACATCTCGAGAACCCGTGTTGCGCTGGAGGCAGGTCACGGTCCGTGACGCAATTACCGCGCCGCAACAAACACGCTGATGAGGCGATCGATCTCCCCGACCCCCCACTCCGCCGCCCCACTCCACCGCAAACTCCCCCCGCATTACGTCACGCGGTGCGTGGATCAGAGAGATGAGCCTCTGTCATAGTAGAAAAAGTACAGTACACAAAACGTGATCTTCATATTATATTTACTGCCTCAGATTAAATCAAAATAGCGGAAGATGCGGCACGTACATCATAATTCATCTACTGAAAATGGGCATGATGCATAACTTATAAGATATTGCAGGACAGAGACAGACCAATTTGTTTGATGATTGCGTGAGGGAGACAAAACAAGCGTGCGTGTGAAAAAATTAGGAGACAAGGACCTGGTTTAAGCGCTATAATGAGTAACCTATCTTCCGCTATTTCTATTTAATTTAAGTATACCGCACGGCGCGTGGTTTGTATGTATGCGCCATAGTATCTACGCGCTGCCGAACTCAAGCGCAATTAAAATCTCGACCATTTTCTCACAAATACAAGCCTCCCGCGGTGCGTTTGTATGACGATAGCATACTTGAAACTGTTTTTACTATGCCCCTGTTTATGTTGGAGTGATAATAGGCGCTGTTTAAAGATTACTTTTGTTTTGTTGCGGATGCAGGGAGCGGCTGCAGGAGAGAGCTTGTTTTACGTCGAGATATTACAAGAATGTGGGGATGGATCTCTTTGCTGGAGTTCGTCTTTATTTTCTTCAGTAATAGAGAAATTTCTTTGAGAAAAAATATACCTAGTAAAAGCCTATCGACCGGAATTGGATCAGTGGAGTTGATTTATTCACACTCTTGCCATTTTTAATAAAGGCGTTTTGAACTAATAATACCATTTAATTTAGGAATCAGGTGTTAAAGAAATTACGATGTAATACTGATTTTAATTGTTCAAAAGTATAAATGAACCTCTGAATCGTAATTTCAGGCGACTGAACCAAGTTAGATCATTCTTTTTTTGTGCTTCTTATTATTAGGTTAAGGTAAGTTATAATTTAATTCGTTTAAGGCCTGTATTCACTTTGATTAGTGCGAGTGCGAGTGATTAGTAGCTGAGGGTGATTAGTGCAGGTGCGTAGTGCAAGTAGTGTCCAATTGTTGGCGAGTGCGAGTGATTAGTAGTTGAGGGTGTGTGTGTGTGTGGCAGGCACGCCGCGAGAGAGGGGGATGGGCGGGCGCGCGGGACGTGGCTACTCGCAGTCCACTCGCAGAAAAATAGAACACGCTTCTAAACACTTCACTACGCAGCCAACTAATCACTCGCACTAATCAGTCGCTGTCCACACTTATTTTCTACTAATCACTAATCACTTGCACTAATCACTCGCACTCGCACTAATCAATGTGAATACAGGCCTTTAAAGCTAGCAAGCTTTCTAATAGTTGTTTCTAAATTCTTATAATACGCAGTTTAGAAGATAATATTGACTCTGCAAAATTTTCATTATTGACTTACACTGCTTCCAAATTGTCTGGGTTGGCTTACTATTTGCAGCCATGTTCGAATTTTCTTATCATTTTGTTCATAACTATTAGTTCACAGATTTTTTCGTCTTTGCTTGGCTTGAATAAGTAAAATTAATAAGGTAAAAGAAATGCTAATAGCAATAAAAGTAATATTCTGATTAAATCTTTCTATTTGCTACGGTTAGTGCTCCGTAGCATATTCGTAGCGCCGTAGCAAAACTAGTCGTTTGGCGGCTGAGAAAGTTTTTTTAACCATTTTATAGATTTTATTTGTTTTCTCATCGAGAAAATGCTAGATAAACTCCTTGTAGAATAAAATTTTGCTAAGTGAATCGCTTTCTTTCAATAAGCATAGTAAGCACGTCTAAAATCATGAAAATTTGAATATTTTAAGGATCACTTAGCTAAATAAGATCAATATTTTGTAATTTTCATTGTCCTATAAAATATTTTTTTAAAGTATTTTGAAATGTTTTTGACTAGACTGCTGTCTGTCTTTGCCAAATGCTTCTACTATTGTACTAACTGAAGACTCTTACTACATAAAATCTGTTTAGGTTTTGGTAGTTTTGTGTAAAGAGTTTTTGCTTTATCTAGTTTATACTACAACTTACTTATAGCAATAAATCTTCTAACCGAATCATCTTTCGCTGTGTACGGCTACGGCGTAGTTGCTACGAAAGCAGCTACGACGTAGCATCCTGCAGTCTTGACTGCGATCGAGATTTTATTACACAGTTTTATTTTATGCAGTAATTTTAAGACGGCAGACTGACGCTAAGGTAGATTGTATAATATACAATGTTTAAGGAAAATCAAGGACCAGTAAGCCATTGAGGGTAGGTAAAGGAACTCTTTCCTTTTACTCGTAGGTTCAAGAAAATTATAGTACCGATTACTCAATAATGAGCCCATTTTAAAACTTTAAAAGACACTTTATTACTTCTGCGATATCATACGTGGATAATCGACCAATCACTAAAATTATTATCTTTCATAATGAACTGCAACTTTTGCTTTACTCGCCAGTGAAACATGTCGACGTACGTCAGTAAATGATTAAACATAAAATAAGATGGGCACAACATAACCATCGTTTAAAATATAATTTATTTTGCAGCAGTATATTGTATTTCTTATTAGCATCTGCGAAAAATGCTTATGTCCAAGCTAGATATTTAGAAATAGGATTACTTACCCAGCGTGCAATAAACACTTTTGTTTTTTCGGAAATTGACCAAGGCCCCGGCATTTGGGCTAAAAGGGTCTTGGGCTAAGTAAAGGGTGTGCCAACATTACTGGCCGTTCTCGCTGAAGTTGGAACCACCCACTACACGAACTGCCCAGTGTGTGTACTGAATGGGTACAGTGTAACAGAGATGACCAGTAACTCTGATGTTATCTCTTAAGTATTTTATCATGATCAGATTTACTGCAGTATGTACTGCTTTTTATTTTTCTTTATTATCAATAGCAGCATGAGATTCCAATATTTTAAATGAATCATACATATTATATGTTTTGCTTATATTATGACTTAGTTTAAATTGCTAAATGAGTATTAAGTACACATTTTTCTGTATTTTCTTTTCTTTTCGCTTTGTTCCCTAGTCAGAGTAGTATGATGGCAACCAAGCATACGGCCTTCCTGATACCTTAACCAATGTATTTCTGTTTTGCAGGTTCTGGATTATGTGAGTAGTGAGCCATGCCTGAAAAAAATGTCCATACAAAATGCCTAATTAATATTAATAAATCATTTATTTCAGACAACTACATAGTATCCATATTGGTTAGTAACACATAAGACTTACGGCTAATGACCTTTTGAATGAGCAATTGAAGACAGTTTACTGGTTGTGGTTGCACTGTGTCGGGGTTCGGCGGACGCAGCTGTGACATTCATAACCGCCTCCGCAACTTTCTCCGCAAGTTGCCTCACGCGCTCCGCTCTCACCCGAATAACCGGTATATCAGTTTTGCCTAAATATTTGCTGCTAGAATTATTGAGGTCATACTGGGTGTCGAGAGTTAGACCGTGCAGGATTCTAATTACTTGTTTCATGTTCGTAATTTAGGCAATGTATGTACGAGTATATTATTGAACGTGTCCTTTATGAACTTACCAAAAGTAATTACAAGTCTACACAACTTAGCAATTACTTTTGGTAAGCTTAATTCATAAAGTTTACCCAACTTAGTAATTACTTTGATTACCTCTTCTCGTTCGTCTCCTCGTCTTTGTTTCTGAAAAGTACTTTTAACAAACATCTAAAGGAATGGAATGAAATCCAAAATATTTCTGAATTTTACAATGTTGTTTTACAAGCTACTAAATAACTTGAGAAATAATAAAATCCTTAAAAGTTCTTTACAGGGTCTAGACAAAACTTCATAAAAGTTAAAACATTACGATGAACTTGAATATTCTGATTAGCTACCTTAATAGGAATCCATGGGAAAACTTATTTTATGTTTCCAAAGATTTAGTACTTGGAATATTGAAAAGTCATAAAAAAAATTCAAGTCAGCGTGTGGATTTATGAAGATCTATTTCTGTTTTTCCATGACAACTGGATGAAAAGTAACATAATATAACATGTCCCTTCCCAATTTCTAATCAGTGTACATTCCGAATTTATGTTATGTTAAATAATTTATATTTGAAAGTGACACACACGCAGACTTTTGCAGTATGAAATCAATATTCAAATAAAGTAAGATTATTGTTTCTGAGGATGAATTGGAATTCTACAAAAAAATTACAAGTTAGTATGATGATGAACGAAAATAAGTGAATACTATGAGTCTGTATAATCCTCCCGCGAGTCGCATGCTGTCCTCACGAGCTCCGGCAAACCGCACTTAACCGCGGAGTTAGCACGGAGTTTACGTAATAACAGACCCGTCGCATCTGCGATATTCCGCCTTGCTGAAACAATCATTATTTTTATCAATAAAGCTCTAAAGCTAACGTGCCATAATGGTTTAAAATGAGATATTTAGATGTGTAAATAATCGTACAAATTATTTTTGACGTGACAACGTCTTATAAATTGGTTTGCCGGGTGACACTTCAAGAAACTGCGTTACGCTCCGCTCACGTTATGCGCTCACAATGAGAGCGAGTGAGAGGCACGCGTCCCGCCTAAGAGCGAGAGAGACAGACATAAAAAGTCGTTGTCACGTAAAACTTTCGCCCGTATACCGACTTTACAGGCAACCAATTTTTTACTCAAAGTATTGTCTTACGAGATTATAACTTATTGGTGGCAGGTATAATAATATTATATTCCAAAAATAGCCTTTGTAAAATCTGTGCAGAGCAGAATGTTTTCTTAACACTGGCGACAAAAGAAAATAAACGTCACCAGTAATGTTTGCCACATTTATTACTCTGAACAACGAAACACATAAATAACGAAAGTAATATCTAAAGTAATTAAACAGTACTCGCGAAGCTCATTACTATTAATATTAAAACCTGAAAAAAGTTAACAAGTCGGTTTACTCCGCAATGCAATTAAAATAATTAACTTAACGATCTTCGTGGAAATGAATGCGGTAAGCAGGCGCAGATAACTCTTAACTATAGTAGACCAGTCGAAGCCTCAAATCTGTTATACAAAATGCCCATACAATAGACCGTGAGCATAAATTATAGTAAAAATAAAATAAATAAATAAGACATTTACTCAGCAGTGACAGTATAGGTAAATTATTAGGCCAACAAACTTTTAAAGCCACTCGGCTGTCCACAGCTTAGCTACCGTAAAACCATGACTCAATATACATGTCCGATTCCCTCCATCCACTCTAATCTTGATCCAGGAGGATGAAACGTCAATTTGTCCCGTAAACCATGGATAAAAATGGCCTACTTACGTTTGAAAATGCAAATATATTTGGAAAAAGCCGTGTTTCCCGAAAGACCAATATTTTATGCAAATATCTACAAGATAAAGGCATTGCATCGAACCAGCCCTTCGGCCTCGTTTATTGACAAACGGCTGAAGTTCGCCCCCCTCCCCCCCTCTCGAGAAAGAAGCATAAATCTGCAGTCGCGAAATTAGTTTTATGAAAGCCGTAAAACAGGCCCTTTTCCTTGCAACCAGATTGCGTGAGCGCGCCACGTACCGGGAAGCGCTGGCAATGTGCGCTGCGGTAATTTCATATTTATTTATATTTTATTCCACGAACGAAATATTTTTTCAGTTCCATTTGTATATTATGTGTATCATACGGTCCATACGGGCATAATATATTTTTTATCACAAGCTTGGCAGTGACAGAAAACATCATGTGAATAGTGAAGTTAACTTGGGAATTTTTTTTTAACAGATCATGTTTTACCGTTCGGAATGAATAAAATGAAATGAAAAACTAACGCAAGTATTCCGCTTGAATGAGACTAATGGCAAATCAACAATTTATTGTATGAATGCTCAACAATCTCTGATAGAAATACTCATATATCTATGTTGGTGATATGCAGCGTAGGTGCACAGCGAGGGTTCTCGATTTTTCTAATTCAGCGGGAAAGGAGGAAGTTCCCATTTGCTGCGATGTTATCTCATAACAAATGGTTCGGATTGCATCGCTGTACGTGCCACAGAATGCTTATATGCCGTAGGTCCGTAGATTGGTTAGTTTTAGGTATATAATAAATTAAGAAATAAACTTTCATATCCACGAAAATCTAAGATTGTTACAAGTATGGCATACCCAACATCATTTGGTGCACCTATTCCCTTGTATGTCATATCATTTTTGTAAAATTAATATAAAATTGCGTAGTTCTCCTGAACCAAAATTAAAAGCCATAGTGTCACACTTATTTAAAATTTAACCACTCAACGCCGAACCGGCACTCGCGTGCCGCTTAACAGTAGATTTTCTATTGTGTCTGGTGTTCCGGGGCTAGAAGGATTAAATAAATAGTTTACTAGATAAATTGGTGACATTCCTATCCCACTGTACACTTTTAGTCTGTGTATTTGTATCGAATAGTAGCATCGTCGTTTCGACAATGTTTCGGATGCGCAGCGAGCTCCGGCCAGCCCACATTCGGTTATGATGACGTTAGAGCACAACAACTGACGATCTCTGCTGGCGCAGCAGCGCCGGCGCGGTACAAACTCAGTTTAAGCGAATAGTTGCATTTACTCTTACATTTTAGCTCCACGCCAACTTGCACTAAATCTGGGAGGGTGTAAAATTTTAAGTGGTCTGGACACTACCTCAGACGCGTTGTGGTTAACGCTGACATTAAACTGTGGGATAAATACGAGTACATTTTTGCTGTCCATTTTTTGTATCTTAATTGAGTTGCAGTATTACAACATCAACATCGTTCGTGCACATCAACCCTTAAATGGATATTCAAGGCTGCCAACTTTGATTTACAGTGTATTTTTTAATCAAAGGAGCTACCTTAATCGAAATATTTGATGGAAATTGAACAATCCGTTCCGGTGTAGTTTGTTTGATTGATTGATTTTGTATACAAACACTCTTTCAGTGTGTAATTAGTGAGAAAAAAGTTCGCGTTATATTTAAGTGGCTTAATGTAAAAGAAAAGTTTTCAATGACATTTACAGTAAAATATGGACAAAATGGTTTTTCCTTAATTACATCGAATCATCAAGTAATTCAATATCCAACAGGGCCCGTTCACTAAAACCTTTTCAAACACAACTTTATCGACTAGGATATTTCTGCTCAGAACGGGACTGGAATTGCACGTCCATATTTTATATCAAAATCCAGATTCGTGTAGCCAGACACTCGCTCACAAATACAGGATTTGCGACTAAAATAAAATCCAAGTGAAGCTTCGCTCTGACGCTGCGACGGATTTATGCATTTCTGCGATTGGTCAGTAAAAATAGTTTCATTTACTTGATTAGGTCGAAAATTGGATTATATTTTGAGTGCTCTTGTTTTTTTTTGATTTTTTTTTTGAGTTTAATTTTGATTGAAAGCATTTATTCTCGTCACTAGTAAAGTGAATTAGTAACAGCTTGGTCGGATTGAATCGTGGCGTATGTGTATACGTTTTCAAACGACACACGGCGACGATTCGATAATTCACTGATATTCGTGTTCGATTGAAATTACTTTAAGGTCGTTCAAGTATTCTTTTGTTAGTGCCAGGACGTTGCACTAATGATCGTGTTTCAAAATCTTAGGACAAACATTATCATGTAATGAACATTATTTTGTATTTTCCTTGTCCCTGGATGTTTATTTGTATTTAAATAATGTGTAGTAAATGCATTGTTTCTGATACACATAACATCGGTGGTCAATCTTTATGTCGCAGGGATATGATAAAAACAGGAATTTGGTTAATTCCCTAAGGGATTTGATCAAGTCACGGAGGATGTTAAAATAACAACACGATTTTATCATTTCCCTAAGCAAATCTAGTGATTACGCTTCACTCCAATATTCGCCTCAATATGTATTGATGAAGTACTTTTCTTCATAAATCTTTGTCAGAGTTTTACTTTTAAAGTATCAAGCCAAAGAAAACTGTATAAAAGAAAATCCAAAGAGTCCAGAAGATTCCTGATTTTAAAATAAGTTCCTACAATCGAAAATCTTAAAATAACGTAATATCCTGCACTAGTCGAATATATGGAGTCCCGATCGTAAACGTCTACCTGCGCCGCTCGCCTACACTAAAATACTACACGCTCGGTGATGGCCTCGGCAAAAATATCTTCATCAATAAGTTCTGACCCCCCCCCCTCGCTCCACCAGGCTGAATAGCCGGGCGTTGGCCTTTGCCCGTCTGGGGCGTTCGTGAACTAGTGCCAAGGGAGCTTGCATCACTCACGAGTGGAAAGATTTTACTATTCTTACTATAGTTGTAGCGTGTTTTCAGATTAATAAATCCTTAACTAACTTCTACCCGCTATTTCTTTTACTACCCAAGTTTTAGTCCAAATCAGTATGTGTACTTTTGTTGATTAAAAGCCAAACTATTTTATTACTTTTTTTAAGATAAGTGCGATTTACTGGTCCGTACTCATATTTCGACTCATCCCTAGAATGAAGATCAATCTGTAGGAACGATACTTTGCATCCTGCTATGTAATATGGAAAAAGACTAAGAACGCTTATCTATTCTATATCTTAAAGAATAAGCTACGCCATTTTTAAAACACGTCTTTAGAGTATACATTTCATAACCCGTTTTTAACTCGTTTTTGACATATGACTTTGTCTTATGTTTTAACAAATTAGATTGATCCAGTTATAAATGAACTCAAAATCAAGTACTTGTTATTTTGTACATGAAAGTCTCCCATTTGTCATTTTCTTTGCTAAGTAGCAGCCCAGCGAAGCCAAGGCGGGTTACTGGTATGAAATAAAGACATCGGTCTTAAACGCATTCCAGGGACGGTTTCAATTACAGTATACGTCGGGGTCACGTTGCTATCTGTTAATTGAATTTCAGTATCTACTACTAAAGCAAATCAAAAAGGTTATTGTTTAAAGGAATTTGGTGATAGGTTTGTAATACCGCAATTGCCAATGTTGATGTTTTTCAAATGTGTTAGTGGTAAGTAGCTTCGTTAATTCCGATTTTACTGAAGTTTTGGGATCCGATTAATGAAAGTCCAAACTAGATCCAAACTAGAGCATGAGCCATTATGGAATGAGCTAAGGTCTTGTTTTTCAGAATTTTGGTGTTCCCCACATTCGCCATAACAGCTTTGGCTGTGTTCCGGTAATAACAATTTGGAAGTTAGTACACTGGATATCAGAGGCTCAACCAGAGGAAATTCTAATGTAGCTTTCTGGCTAAATACCTCTTCTCGTAATATTCTTTCTAATTCTTGGTACTTCACGGTGTAGATGATAGATGTAATAAATTAATTTTTAATAACCAAGTCGTGCTGGCAAATGTAGTAAAAGAAAATTCGAACTTATAAATAAACAATCCACTAATAGCGGCATTACTTAGTAATTCACGGCGGCAATAAATGCCGCGGTTGCCGGCGCCTTTGACCGACGAGTCCGATCTTAGACACGCACTCCTCCCTCCCATCTCCCCCCATATCCCCCTTACGCCTAACCGCAACTCGCCAAAGGTCAACGTGAATAAATTAGACAAACCATTGATGAACCATTGTACAATGAATGCCTATTCCTTGTGTAGGGATTCTATTTTGGTCTGTTCGAAAAAAGTCTATTTTCTTTGCATTTTGTATTTACAGATCGTGAAGGGGTAGGTCCTGTTATCGAATAGTAAATTAATGAATATATACAGAAATAGTAATTTTCCAGGTCTTTTATTCCAGTATGTAACTCAATAGAACGGGATATAAAGTATATGCCTCTGATTTATCATTACTATTATTCAAGTGATAGTTCTAGTGCAAAGCAAAGGATGTCATCGACAAAAATAAGTCATCTACTCGTAATGTTGAAGTCTTCTTTTCTCTTCTTCTCTGTCGGCTTTGCAACCGGTAATACTGAATCAATTTATGGTAGATGGCGAATCCAGTTAAATTTTTTTATAAAAAAGTTATTATAATCATCATTGGTGCACATTTGAAGATGCTTGCCAATAACAAGTCTCCGCCTATGGTAGCTTTTAACCTGAGCTACGCTTTCTAGCAAAATGCCAACCTGTGTGACAATAAAGTTAGCTGTTGTGGCCGCTTACTATCGTACGTTTGTATGCAAACTGTCTGAATTTGTATAATCATGGCGTCTCGTTACGGACACAACGAGAATTACCTGAATAACTCTGAATATGACAGAATCATGAATATATATTTTTACGACAGCAAAAGAACCCTTCGCGGAAAAGTGGTCGTATTTTGTCAGGTGTCATGAAGATATATTGTGACGTTCGTATTGTTTCTTGCGCTGGTCTCAATTACCGCGGGATGACGGCGGATTAGCCCAGGCGACCCGCGTCACCGGGAACCGACAGAAAAGGTAAAAACTGGCCACGATGGTAACACACGTGATTGGGATAAGGTGTTTCCAAAATAAGCGTAATCCTCTTATAAATCATTACTTGAATTTCCAGAAAGCCAAGCCAATTCAATTAAATTTCCTGAATTTGTATTATGGAGCAAATAATAATCTTATATTAAAACATGTTCCGATCAACAGATCGACTTGAACGCAAGTGCTCTGGAAATTACGAATGAATTGTTTTTTATATCCTCAAGCTCCGTTAATGATTTTTAACAATACCATTTGTTGAAATTTTCTTTTCAAATGACCTGGTAAAGGTATAAACATTTCTACTATCAAAATACTTTGGTTTGAGCTCGAGATAATCAATCATAGGTACTTAGCTTTATGTTAGGCTGTACTACAGATTCTTCTGGTAATCTGAAATCCACAATAAAAGTAAGTCTTTAATGTGGCGCGTCCTTTCGGCAAGATATTTTAAAAGTTTGTTTCATTTTGAACGAACTAGAAAAATTATATTTTATTTCTACAGTGCTTCATCTTGAGGACAATATTGTAATACAAAAAACAAGATTAGAAAAAGTTAAGCTTATATATACACATAGATACAGGTTATTTATTTATTTATATTAGCCCTGTAGTACATTAACAAAAACAAAATAAAATAAAATTTTAAACTTATAGTAAAACATTGCACTACAAATCATCCCATTGTTGGGCAAAGGCCTCCCCCATCATACTCCAGGATTTCCTTTCAGCGGCAAGTCTGTTCCAGGCTACTCCTGCAGTGTCTTCTAATTCGTCGCGCCATCTTGTTTTTGGCCGACCTCTAGATCTTTTAAGGTATCTCGGACACCAAGGAGTAGCTGCATGGGTCCATAGGTTGATTTTTGATCTTATCAAATGACCTGCCCATTCCCATTTTAGTTTTTTAGCAACTCTAAGTACATCTTTCATATTGCTCTCATGGCGCAGTTGCGTATTTGATATTTTATTTATTAGCTTTTTTTTAAGAATTATTCGTTCCATTTTTCTTTGGCAAACTTTCAATTTCTTGGCGAGGGTATTGTTAAGTGACCATGTTTGTGCTCCGTACCTTAGAATGGGGAGTATACAGCTGTTGAATATTTTTACTTTTGCATGACATGATATTTTTTTGTTTTTAAATATGTATTTAAGTTGCCAGAAACGTTTCCAAGCATTGGTTATTCTTCGTTCTATTTCTAAAGATAGACAGTCTTTGAATGAGAATAGTCTTCCAAGGTAGATGTAGCTTTCAACTTGTTCTAGACGCTCTTTTTCGACATAAATTTCAAATCGTTCGCTAGCATTTGACATAACTTTGGTTTTAGCTTTATTCATAGTTAATCCCACAGATTTACATGTATTGTTAAGTTCAGTTACTAGTTCTTGCATTCGTTGTGGCGATGATAATCAATCATAGGTACTTAGCTTTATGTTAGGCTGTACTACAGATTCTTCTGGTAATCTGAAATCCACAATAAAAGTAAGTCTTTAATGTGGCGCGTCCTTTCGGCAAGATATTTTAAAAGTTTGTTTCATTTTGAACGAACTAGAAAAATTATATTTTATTTCCACAGTGCTTCATCTTGAGGACAATATTGTAATACAAAAAACAAGATTAGTAAAAGTTAAGCTTATATATACACATAGATACAGGTTATTAATAGATGCTAATTGAACTTGACGCGTCGCACTACCACGCACCCGGATAATGTTATCAGTGAATTTAATCAACTCCGCAGCGCCGAGAGACTTTTATATTTTCAACTACGTCATTTTAAATCAATTTACATCAGTTTGCTTTCAAACCGCCGCAAATCCAATACAGCTGTGATTTCGTTTTGTTCAATTTGTTTATTTTCAGTTCGTTCATTTTAGACCTGTTTACTATTAGTTAAACGGTGATTATTTAAAATTATTTAAACCGTGTTTCGTTAGTGATAGTTTTAGTGAGTTAAGTAAATTTGAACTATGTTAAGCGGTAACTAAAATTATATGAAACAATATCAATAGAAAAATCAAATCTGTGTTAAATTTAATTAAGTCCGTGCAGCAGTAACTAATGAAAACCTTTAGCAAAACATAACCCGCGCGAAACCGGGCTGGGTCGCTTGTATTGTGCTGGCAATAATAACATCTAATTTTTTATTATCATGA
This sequence comes from Mecyna flavalis, assembly GCA_949319885.1. Lineage (NCBI taxonomy): Eukaryota > Metazoa > Arthropoda > Insecta > Lepidoptera > Crambidae > Mecyna > Mecyna flavalis. The sequence continues at coordinate 17,720,941 of OX439439.1, forward strand.
CATCCCTAGTTTTCCACTTCACAAATTATTTATTGTTAGCCACGAACAAATTTGCCAGAATTAAATAAATAACCCTGTAATTATAAAGAGTTAAATATTGAGACAAGAAAATAATTAATAAGCAAACTACGAACCCTTATCTAAATACTACAACTACGGCTCACATAAACAATAAGCAGTCGCAGAGGCGAGGAAAGGTTGGAATTAATTAAACTTTCAAATTAAATTATTACTCGGATGGGTTCGCCCCAGACCTTGCTCCGGAGCCAGCTAGGCCCGCCATCATTGCAGGACTTGTCATCGGGATATTACCTACATAAACATAACATAATATTATATCATAATTATCCTATTTTATAACAAAATTAACGTAAATGTCCCTTGTCTTTGGGAGCCGTAATGAATACTGAGTCTGTTTTGATATTTTTTCCAATGAATAATGCTAGTAGTAGGCATTAATTTTTAGGAACTAACCTTCATTTATATAATATTTTTTCATTTTAAATAACAATAACAACTATTCAAATAATTAAAAAACTGCACCATTTTTATGTAAGTGGATTTATCAATGAGAATTTTTTCCCCTCCAGTCCAGATTTACTCATGATGTTGTAAGTTTATCTAAAGATTCAGAAACATTAGATTTGAAAAAGCGTGAGTTACCGTTTGGCCTGTCGCGACTTGATACGACGAGGAAAAGGTGAACATCAAAATACTCATGTGTATTTAATTGATACCGCAGCTTTTTCTACTTAAATAAGGACATGTCCTGGCGAAACGTAATGCATGGCAGCAATATTCTAAGCCCATTGTTTGGCCCACTAGCAATTAGATGTGCGTTTAACCCTTAATTGGTGGCGGGGGTCCGTCTGACCGCGTTGTTAAACTTTGTTTGTAGTTGTACTAATGACAATAGATGGCGTTGATTGGGTCGTTACGACGCCAATGTCGAAGCGAGATCGCTAACCATATTAAAGACTTTCACTTTGATATTTGATTCGTCTTCCACAGTACATAATTATAAAGATTTACGTACTTATACTAGATAATTACTATTATTACAAAGTAATCATTATAATAATATAAAAACATCGTGTATTATTAAGAGTACACTCGCAAAGTGGCATTTTAAGCATTTTTGTAAAAAAATAAAAACTTTAGCCTCTTTCTCTCGCAACGTATGATTCTTTAGACTTTTTAAATACACATCATTATAGACCTACAAACTTATTTTGTTCCGGTGGCCAAAATTGGAACTACGTGAAATGCAATGCAAAAACGATATTTAATGACAGTTCTAAATAGACAGTAGCGACGCCGCCACCGGAACAGATAAGTTTGTCGGTCTATATGTTTTATTTTATTAGTGAGGGTGCAACTTTTTAATTTATAATTGTTTCCGGTCGACTGATTTGTAATAATTATGATAATATTCCTGAATACATGTTATATTTCCAGCTTACATGGTGTGGTATTTATATTTAATTAAATTATATTTTATCAAATTTAACATGATGAGAATAGACCGACCAAATTGTAAAAGAGGCAATTTGTGAGGACGGGTGAATTATCGATGATTATTACTTTTGCTGTTTTGTTACAACTATACAGTTATATGAGTATTCACATAAGGTAGATTTATTTTGTATGTATTTTTAGACATAATATTTTAGGTGGGCAAAGCCACGGGTTGCCAATATTTTAGTGAAAGTCAAAGTCAAAGTATTTATTTTGCAATTTGATTTACCAAGAAATTCTTTTGCACGGAAGTTTCTAATGTCATTTGTTTAAATAGATTGCAACGAGTTGAATGGAACGGTTATAATGAGATATGTTAGCTAAAACCTAAAATTATCGCTAACATACATTTGCGAATGTCTGCTTTAATTATCTCTTCCCGGCACGGTGTGTGTCCAATTATAATTTTGAACTATAAGCAGCAAATTGAATGCGATGGTATTTAGATTGCAATAAAGCTAAAACAACAGCAATTTCCCGGCGGTGGCAGGTTTAAAATGAAAAGTGAAGCGTAATGGACAAACTGTGGATTCTGCGGAATAGTTTGTTGTCCGATGAATGCGTAATTCGCGGGACGACCCGCGGCAGCGTGCGCGGGTTAACCGCCCGGCGCGGTAGGCAGCCAAGTTATAGACATAAATATTTATAAACTTAGGAAAAACTTTCTTTCTATTAAGTTTACTATAAGTACATAATATGTATGCACGTTCGTTTTCTGAACCAATCTTTTATGAGAATACGTATGTCTGCTAAACAAAAAAGTTGAAGTACAAATTGTTTTTATAATTATACCTATGCGTTTTTTTTTGTTACAGGTAGGCAAATGAGCATATTAGTTACAATGGGCTGGTTCCCCGGAAAACTCGACGACGTATGAGTGAGTAGTTTTGCGCTTTTTTATGTGCACTTTATGAGAGTGCCAAAAGCTCAATCTTCCCCATAATGATATTTCCGCCAAAATGATATTTTTCTCATAAACACACCACGTATCTGAGACCAAAGTTACATGTGTCCATGAGCGGTAGTGATCGCTTATCTTCAGGTCTCACCTTATCACGTTTTGCTTAATGTCGTAACCAATTTTTATAGTAATTAATAGGTACGTCGTTGTTGTCTCTACAGCCAACGTCGAAGATAAAATATTTACAAGACTTAACGGCTTAGCTAGCGATCTTTGCATTGCATTCCAGCTAAACGGATTGATGAAGTTCTGCTCGTTGAAATAACGAGGTCGAATCGAAGAGCCTTTGAGCGAGCCAGGCGTGACGTCATCCGCTCGTGACGTCACGGCCTGCCCCGACCAGAGCCGAGAAGCACTGCTATAGGGAGGTTTTGATAATGACTGCGTTTCGACTGCATCAATATTGCAGACCAGGTATTTTGATCTCATTATTTTTAAAGTTTTTCAATCAAGCACGCTATTCGTAAAAAAAGGAATAGTTAATGGATATCATCAATAAAAAATGGGCATCCCATATTAAGTAAAATGAAAGATAAGTACAGGATATAAGTACATAGTCTTCTTCATGTTCTTTCTGCCCTTTTCCCAATTTATTTGGGGTCGGCGTAATACATATGCTTTTCGCTTTAATTCATCCTTGTTACTCGTCAACGAGGAATGCACTTCTTATTATCTCATATCATCTTTTAGCCATATCTTTTTTGGACGTCCTCTCCACCGACTAATCTGCCGATAGTAATTAGTAGTAATATGCCCCTAACCTAAATTGACTGAACAGGCATAAGCTGGGACAGTAGCACACACACATTAGCCCATAAGTACTGAAATCACTGGCGACCGCCAGAGCAGAGCGCGTATCGTGAATATTGTAAAAGAACAAGGTCCAGCCAATTAGGTGGTCCGGGCGGTCCCTGAAGCCCCGACGTTATTTGCACGCGCTGTACAAATGCGTCCGCGCTGGCGGCGTCCTTGCAAACCTCCAAGCTGAGGTCTCTGCCTCGAGGGACACAGACATTATAAAAGAAGTATGGAGTTTTTGGCTTTAACATTGAAAAAAATATTTGTCAACTACTCCCTTTGTTTTTTTTGTTATAAATTGATATTGAAATCATTGTTTGGAAACTGAAGAAAATCATAAATAGCCAGTTGACGCAATAGACTACATTCTTAAAAGTAATATCATTGAGTTTAACTCAGCTTTTATGGTTGGTGTCATGCGGTTGCGTTGTCTAACCAGTAAATCACATGCAGCTCTTATAGTTTTTTATTTGTACTCTTCATTGAACAGATTGCTTCATCTTCAGAATTAGTTTATTGGCGTGCTTTGAAACTAGTATTTCTCGTAAACTCTAATGATACTCATCGTAGTACCTTCATCCGTCGTGTTATTTTTTATTTTATAACACTTTTTCTGATATTTAAACCAAAATATATTTTATTATAAGTGGTGAAGTAAGCAAGTGTGCGTCCAGCAGTGAATAGTACGCGGGCCGCCCGGCGCCGCCATTTGTACGACGCTACCGCCATCAATACCGCGCGCCGACCCATCGCTCTAGCCGTGACCCCCCCGTCACCGGAGGAATGCGAATCCGATCACATCGGGAAAAACATGCAAATAACTATCCGCATCTATTTGTCAACGTTGACAATCATTTACATGTCTATAGGTCAATGTACTGGCTCACACATTAATATTGCTGGAACTCAGCCGAAGATATAATAGCGGTAGATTTCACCTGTAAGGGTAGCAGTTGCCAGTTGGATTCTTAGCAAGTCATAGCACCAACCAAACCAAAGGCGGATTAAACCCACCTCCATGTTTTATACACAAGCGACCTAAACGTAGTTCTACGACGGGGCTAAGGGGGGGGGGGGGGTTGTTACCAGTGTTTTATAAGTAGGTACTACTCGAATCGGCAATGTAGGTCGCCAATCAATATTTAATTAATTGCTGTGTATTTGCTGTGTATTGAATGTTTTTGCGTTTTATTGACAATTGTTTACAGAAGTTCATTCTCACGATGGACAATACTAACTTATTTATAGAAAAATAGACAATGTCCAAGTTACTCAAAAGGCTAGTTGCATTATAATAAATTCTGGTATTCTACATCCCTTTTGTACTCGTCTGCCGCAACGATATGTCAACTCTTTCAGTCTAGGTAATTCACATGCTTGCTAATTAAAAATAGAAACAAAAACGTAAACCTAGCAACAAACGACTTCGTAAATTGAAATGAGTTGGTGTATTATGTTATTGCACCTCATTGCAGATAGACCGTCGGCACTTTGTTTTATAACACTGAAGTACGCGGCCGTTCGCTTTGTTCTGCGCGAGCAAAGTACGCCGGCCGTAGTTCATAAAACATTCATGCTGATTATATGGACCTCCGCTTTCAATATTGTTGGCCGAATGGAATGCTTTGAGTAAGTCGGCACAACGGCATGTTTTATTATGATTTATATGAATTAGCATTAATTAACTCATTGCAGGAGTCGTTTTAACATACTTGAATGGATTTAATTGATTGTTTTATGTTGGTTCGTATGTTCTTCTCTTATTACGTTACATACATTGAGAAAATATGAGCCGGAAAATAAATTTGTAGTATGGGTGGTCAGTGTCTAATGTAAGTGATATTATTAACATATTTTATTCTTCATAAAGTCATTTGGGCTAATACCAATCGTCGTCACATTTATAAAAAAAATTTAAACCGATCGTTTTGTCCCAGTCTATAGAAAATCTATAAGATAATATCTATCTCTTTATAAAGTTTCGGTCGTCAGATAATTACTTTTAATCTGTTTTGTCAGGACAAGGTTTGAAAACGAGCAGTTAGTAACTGATTACAATAATAAAACCTTGTACATTGTTAATACTATTACAGTCTTAATAAAATACCTCCTAAGTCTACATATTACGATGCTCTCGTGCCGACTTATTCCAGCTGTCAATGCATCGCGTGTGGAGTGCTTGAATGGCGTTATCAGCTCGAGTGCAGAGCGCAGCGGTGCAACGGTGCAGCGGCGCGGCCGTCGGCGCGGGATAAACACCCGTCAATCAATGACCGACGCCGGCGCCGCCCGATGCTTCGCGCCCGCAGCGCCTAGCGCCTGTAGGGACGCAAGATCTCGGTCCTGCCTGAATAAAAAGTAAAGTAAACTCTCATTCTTATCGTTAGCCTGTTGCAGTCCACTGCTGGACATACGCCTCTCTCAATGCTCGCCAATTATTTATTTATTTAATACAAACTAACATACAAACTTACATTTATATTACCATACAACATGCTTATAAGACTAGTCAAGTTTGTACTCGTATACATATATTACTTAATTCATAATAAATACGATATTATTAATCGATGTAACTGATGCAGTCAAAATTTATAGAGGTACGCTACAACAATACAACAGCAGCATTTACTTGAGAGTTTCTCAATTCAGCATTGCTCTCCCCAGTTTAACTCTTAAAATAGCTAACTCCGGTCAGTAATAAATAAAATTAGAAAAAGAAGGCAGCCCTGCGTCCAGAAAGCAGCGGAAGGATCGCGCGGTATTTACGAGCGAGCGCAGCAGCTTCCTGCCGCGCGCTCGCTCCGCTCGCTCAGCTCAGCTCGCTCAGCTGTAATATCTCGCGCCATTTTTCGCAGCCGCGATTAATTGCTAATGTTCCGACGTGGAGGAACTCTTAGCCCGTGCTCCTTCAAAATGCTTCACATGATTTACACAAGAAGTAATTCATAAAAGATTTGGAAGCGAAAAGAATCATCATTTCGAGATTTGGTAAAAGGCTGAAAAATTATTTATTAGATGTTAAAGTCGTGAAGAGAATTTGATTACTCGAACGATCTCGGACGTCGTCTAATGGATTTCTAATTTAAAGGCTGATGTATTCAAATAATTTATTAAGAAAAATATAAATTGATTCTTGCTCTCTCCAGTTGACAGGTAGGTCAATTATCAAGTTTTTAGGACTACTTTGAATTTTGGGCATTTGAGTGTATCATTAATTACTGGATTATTATATCAATCGTACCAAAAAAACTTATGCGAAAATAAAAATATGAATTGGTCCGTGCATATTTTGAATGGTAAATATAATTTGTTGTGGCTTAGAATACGGGTATGCTAAGGCGATGGTAAATACCTACTAATTATGCTTTTCTGAAGTATGTGTTCAAGAAGTAAGTTTATACTTAAGATTACCTATGTGCTTGTGAAAATTCCGTTAAAACAGATGTAATTCAATTGTCAGCTTATAAAACTACAATTATCCATAACCATGCATTTTAACTGTGTCTGAAGATTTTAGTTTATTAATACATACTCGTATTATTTTGATTGCATAGTGAAGTGATTCGGCGAAAAACGCCGCCTATCGGCACAATGCAGTCGATGGCTTATTACCGGCTGCAGCTCGAAACTGCAGCTCGCCAACAGATCCCATAATCACCGCCGGAATCGAATGTTTATTTTGAACACATTGAATAACTGCACTGATTGTTCTGTCGGTGAGTAAATACGGTTCGCGTTGTTTCAAAATAAAAGTTTGCTAACTCTTAATTAATGCTTCAAATACATAAGTGCTTTTCAATTTACATTTTAATTTGTAGTCTTTTTCACTGGTTTATATTGTTTTACGATACCAATGCTCGTGATTTTAATCGCATTCAAAACAAACTCTTGTTATTGATTGTGGATATTATGGCGGGTCAATAGGTAGGTTCATTTTCTCTGATATTGTTGAGTGAAATGATAACCTGGCATACTGATACTTCATACTTGCGATAGATCTGTCTTTAGGGGCTGGCTTGGACATAATTTATTATATATTTTAAATACTTTACACAGAAAACTGTATGACTCAGCAATATTATTCAAGAAGACATTATTGTGAATGTAGAATTTTGGCGATTGCAATGACTATATTCTGAACATCATCACTCAGACTTAGAAAAATATCCAACAGCGTAATCTAGCTCCAATTTAAGCATTCGCTTGTGTTATGAGTTTATTGCCGATGGTACTTGATAGAATGCTATTAAAAAGCATCTTCTTCAATATTATTTGACTTAAACACATTACTCTTACAAAAAAAGATTAAATGTGATAATAATGATTTTATACAATAGGGCTAAACGAATAAACATGAATTAACAATTTAAATATACAGAGAACGTTGACTGCAGTTGCTGGCGCTGCAGCTAACTTGCACCGATTGAGGTACGGTGTATGAGGAAGAATGCAGGTGAGTAATCGCCTCCCCTCCTACACCGCCTCTTACTCGCCCGGATTTACGAGCCACCAGCCACCGGCTACGAACACCCAGTAATAGAGGCGAAAACTGCGCTCTTAACTTATATTGGGATATATAATTTATATAATATACTATGAAATACTGTAGAGAGCTGTGGGGGCTCAGTGGTACTTCGTTTCACATACGTGAACATGAAACGTCCGAATCTCGACAGTGCAGCGGTGACGGAAAACATCGGTACAGTTGATTAGTCTGTGTACCCATGATCTAATTGGTGTGTAGTTCCCATGCCAATTGTTACGAAGAAGATGGAAGTGACAATTTTGTAATAATTGAACTTGTCAAATCATGGCTTGCGGTGAAAACACTTGAGACAAAACGCTCAGCGGAAGAACGAAGACATGCTGTATGTTATAAAATACCTTTTTCATCCCACCATCTCGGAAAGAGTATTTTTAATCTTCAATATCTGAGTGGAAAAGCCGTTTTTATTCTCTAGAGGATAAAGTAAATTGAATTTAGAACATCGTGTGCACTAAGTTTGTGAATTAAAAAAAACATTAAACCTATTTACTGCTACCTCTATGGTGCCGAATATATCATACAACTTTTTTTTAATTTGTTAAAAACTCAGACTCGGAACCTTCTTGGTGTTCTTTTTTCAATTTGCTTTTTTTTGCATTTAGTCATTTCCTCGCTGAGGTGGAATGAAAAGTTACGTGTTGCACTCGAGTGCAAAGATTTTTCACCTCGTGCTCTTTTGATTCCCTCGCTCACGCTCAGGATTCTAATTTTGAATCACTCGCTGCGCTCGTGATTCACTTTTAGAATCCTTCGCTTGCTCGGTCATCAAAATTGAACACGCGGTTAAAAAGCAACTTTGCACTCTTGTATAACAAATAACTATTATCTTTAAATTAATACTTTTCTCTATTATTAATGAGGCACCATTGTCCATTATATAACGAAACATTTCACCAGATAAAATTATAGCTTAACGTGTTAATTTTAAAATAAAATCAATACTTATAAAGGTCAAATGCGATGTACACATCTCATTCGATGGTGAGTGTCGATAGAAAATATTATTCGTTAGAACTTTTAATTTTCGGGTGCTGCTAATTCTTTTACAATATGTTATGATCAATTTAAACATTATGTGGTGCGTTCGTTAATCCTGATACAAATCACTGTGATTCCTCTTTGTTGCGCTGTCTGTCTAATATTTACTAGCATTAAATCCCTCTATCGTAACCCATTAACGTAAAATAATCCCGGACGTTACATATTGATTCCGGGCGAGAGCGAAACGCTTCTAAATAAATAAAGCAGCGCTCGACGCGGCGGCTCGTCAAACTTTCATAATATAATAACAACCACGTTGCTAGTCTGCCTCAACCGCCTTATAGCATTGGGCATAAGGTCGAGTTTAGTTAAGCTGGTTGTTGGTCGCGAGGCATATGTTAGGGTTGCTATTTGTAAAAGAATGGATTTTGTAGCAAACCAAAGTAAAATAAAAAAGTACATCGGCCTGTGGATACCGTACTCAATAATCACGCTTGCCAATTTCTTATTGGTCATTTGTGATGACTTATCACCAACCATCCCAAGTTGCGTTCGAAAAATCTGACACAACATCTGCTCGATCCAGAAACAAAACTACCAGACCATCGAGGTATAGTTAAAGTAGCAAACTGTTTTAAATGTCTATTACCAAAATTGTAATGAACAGTTAAGTACATTATACGTAATACCTTATGTATAATGTTTTGCGTAAATAATTTTCTAATGTGCGTATCTTTTTCTGATAACAGTGCAAAAGCTAAATAAACGTGAAAACAATTAATTAAAATAAACTTCTAATTTCATCTTTATCGCAAACAAATATTAATTTCATCTCTAATTTAAGTCTGTTATCATCGCACACGATGTTATTTGATATCTATTATTTACCTTGAAGTGCTGTACAGTATGACGCGTGGGAGAATGTGCGGGCTATTTATGGAAATGGCTTGATAACAATAACTTTTAAATATCTAGCACTGATGTAACTAACAAGGGAGAGGATTGGTTTCAGATTTAATTTACCTGTCTGAATCTATAAAGTAGATTTGCTTGCTCAGAACTTTTTCTTTTTAGTAGTTTAAACAGGGGATATTCGACGGGGCAACCCTGGTGTGCACGTCCCAGACTCAAGTGGTGTTCAAGAGCACTGTGAATTGATTATGCGTTATTTTATCCCGTGAAAACATGGGTTAGTGTGCCACTTTTCATAGTGAACCACACCTTGAACTACGTCTCATCCGGCTTAGTATAATTTATACAAGATACGTGTTTGCAGTTGGTTGCTGAATATTGTTTGAACAGATTAGTGGCTAAATTGAACAAATATTAGGAACATCAGCAAGTGTAGGTAATCTATCTCAATACAAGAAAACAAGTACCTAGTAGTAGTTTCATAAAATGGTTATTCCCTATTTACCTTAGTAAATAAATAAATAAACAATAATTAATTAAATAAATATCTCTGGAAATTATTCACACAGCGCCATCTAGCCCCAAACTAAGCATTAGCTTGTGCTATGGGTGCTAGACAACGGATAAACATTACTTATATACCCTTTTTTTTTTAAAATAAATACATATTATACATAGAAACACCCAGACCGATACAAACAGACATGTTCATGCACACAAATGTTTGTACCGTGCGGGGATCGAACCCGCGACCTCTGGTGTAATATCCGACTTCTCGACCATTACACCAAATGGCTCGTCAAATTAGAATGATTTCGTCTGAGCAAATAGTGTAGTTTAGACAGTATCATATTTAGGCTATAATATAAGCTTGTAATAATGGCACGGTACCCTTATATTTAAGAAAACAATACTTGTCAGTGTTTACAAAATAGATGCGGCCAGCAGCGGGTGATACGACATAAAGTTGTGATCTTAATGACCGTCGTGAATATTCATGAGCGCCGTTAGCGGAGCGGAGAGGATCCGCCGCGATGGCGGACGACGCTCAGTGACGCGACAAAGAGCCGGATTTAATAACAGCGAGGTCTTGCCGCTTAATGAATCAGTACTTACAGGTTTTGTTTATTTTATACTCTGCCTTAGAACAAGTTAACGTTCTGTAAAGGAATATTTCCGTACAGAGTCTTCACAAGAGAAGAGATCACAGCATGACATCTTAGAGTTCAAATTAGCCAAATTCGTAAAACTTATCGTTTCCAAACATTTACTTCAGAAAGACGAATAAAACCTTTATGTAGCCGCATGAGTTTGATGAAAATCTTCTAACACTAACTACTTCTAAGATGATAAATGCTTTGGTGATAATTTCTGGAGTCAGTTGCGAGAATGACAGAAAAGAGCTTGTTCAGACTTCAGGCACATAACTGTACTTTATCGCTTATAAGCTGTATCGTTCTGAAGTACTAATGAAGTTTGCCAACTTCTGTGACGGCGCGGGTGACCAACGAGTCGTGAGATGTCGCTTTGGCCTGTTTTTCGCTATCATCTACAACTTTTCTACACAGTCTGTTTCTATATTAGTTATACTTTGTTAATATAAAGATACTTCAATTTAAGACAACTGGGAATCATTGATAGCTGCTACGGCACATATTGTGTTATGTTAGTTATTTGTTTTAATTTATATTGTTAATCTCGTTTAATATCTTTTCACCCACTTCACGCACATACTGCAGTCAAGCAGAGGCTTAAAAGCTGTCTAAGCTTCATGAAGTGTGCTGTTCCCCTTGACGCTGACCCACCAACTGCCCGTCTTAGCCTGTGGAAGAATGAGTTTGCCCCGACTGGCTCCTTTGTCCTGCCTCAGGAGAGGCTTCCGCCTGGGCATGATCTACCGTGGCTGACCTGGAAGTCCCTAAATAGATTGCGTACTCAGGTCGGCAGAAGCAAAGAAAACATGCACAGGTGGGGGTTCACTGATGGTTTGGGTGTGGCTTGCGAGTGTGGTTTTGCCCCAAAGACCATGGGTCACCTAACATCTTGCCCAAACTGCCCGGTCACCTGTACTCAGGAGGAGCTTATGTCTGCCACGGAGAGTGCAATCCGTGTTGCTCAATATTGGGAGTCGAAAATTTAGTTTATTGCCATTGACACGCTAAGAAGAAGAAGTTATTTGTTTATATTTGGAATTATATAAATACATATTTTGTTGTTGTTAAATAAACGATTTATCTATCTGTCTTTCTATTACAGATGGACTATCAAAGAAACATAAGTTATCATCGCAATAAATGCAAAACAAAGCCAAATTGCTATGTATGTCATGTGTGATGAAAATGTAAACGGCTACGACTCAGATCACGTAATATCAATTTTTAGCAGTATGATGCTCCTCCGCATATGCAATACATATTGAAAGAATTCATACAAAGTAAGTTTATTCATGATGAAATAGCTCACAAAAGTACTGTTATTCGAGCGTAAATTTTCAAATAACCTTCTGTAAACTGCTGATCAGTTAAGCCGCGTTCCGGAATTTAATACACGCATCGCTACCGAATCGGAAGCCAATTTATAGTCGATAAATTTGCGACAGGATAATCCGCGTAATCCCTCATCACGTCGGTCATTAATATTTCATGGCGACGCACGTGACACCCGCGACCATCGCAAATAACCTAATACCAACTTAAATTATGCATTGTATTTAGTTTACTGACCAAACGTACTCGTATTATTGACAGGCCCAATGGCGCATTCTAACCCATTTAGTTGTGACCCTGCTCCCACCTACCCCATGATAAACATTTGTGTTTGGTATGTCTCTGAATGTTGATTGCTACTTAATTATATGTGTATTGGTGGTGGTGGCTACACATTATAACACGGGTCACTTACTTTGGGGTAGAATCAATGAAGGCCTAACAAATATTGGAATACATTACTAGCACTTTTATGGGCTTTGCCCGAAATAAATGATTTGAATTGTATCGAATCACATTGTTTTCCAACATTTGTTAGGCCTACCTGAAAGCGCACGAATACATTTCAAAATTTTTTGCAACGCTAGTATTAATGTAGCAGCCAGTACACTTGAATTCAAGGGCTTCTTGGTGAAGTGTCCCTCAATGGAATAGGCCGCAGTGGCCACTTACCAAAAGGGGGGCTGCGTGCCTGACTGCCAATTGTTCTAGCATAAACAAATATACCTAGATAACATAAATTTTTCTCATAGTTATCACCAGCTGCCTAGCTTAAAATGTTGCGACAATGTAGAACGTACTTGTGGAGTTGATTTAAGTTTGAAACACAACTATTATTCGCAGTCGGTACACTGTTCGCCGCAATAATGCGGTGTGGCCTGGCACGTCAGCCTCCAATTCAGGTGCGAATTTTGGTGGGTTATTTAAAGCGTAAATTGATAAAATTTAAGTTGAAATACCTCAAATTATGTAATATTGTAAACATATTTGTTTGAGCCAAAATAACACTGTACAGGTTATTGAATTTTAAAATGAAAATGTTACAATGTATTAAATATTATTATGTTACGAGTAATGTACATAATTGAATCCAAAGAAAATAATATGTAAACAATTGAATTTATAATATCATCTACTAACGGACGTTGTTTTAAATGTCTATAGCTTACAATCTTGAAATTATTTGGTTAGAATTTCATCCTAGACATTGATTTTTTCAGCTAAAAGTAAAAACTTTTTTTTAAATTACTTTTAATATGCAAGTTTAGCTCATTTTCCGCGCCGCTGGAACTGAGCCGAGTTCAAATTGCCCGGTGAATTTCGAAGAACCTTCACCTGATACCTAACGCAGACTAAAATTGTTCTTTTATTATATCTCGATGGAAGCAATGGAGTAAAAAATTGAGACCTTTATTACGCAGCGCCCTCTCGCCGGCGGGCGGGGTTGCCAGCTCACGTGTACGTGCTTTGGCTGCATTTTCAAGTGTTTTTGAATTGCAATTGAAATGCTTAAGAGATTCACGTATTGCATTGTTTTTGATAGTTTTTCTTTTGAGTATTATTAAGATTTTGTTTGTAGTTTATACTAAGATTAAAGTTAACAGTTACTGTTAGGTATCACCTTTATCTTTAGAAATATATAGATTAGTTGTCACTAGGGAATGCAATCCCGCACCAAAATTTCAATTGCTGGATCCCGCGGGATTGAGAGGTTCAATCCCGCGGGATCCAGGTATTTGCGGGATCCCGCAAGTTTTTTGAAAGTCATTGAGAAAAGAGAGGAATCCTGTATCATAAACGAGTCTATAGAACTTAAAATGATACTAAAAAATATTATTGAATGAAACTATTTATTAAGTGATCAAATCATCAATAAAACAAACTAAAAATTTCCAATGTTCCAGCTGAAAGGAACAAATCCAATTATGTCGTGATACTACATCATGTTTCCGTACGATTATATTTCATAGATACTCTTTTCTGGAACTTTTAAAATTTGGGAACAAACAGGACACTATAACAGCACCTTATCATCAGCCTGTTACAGTCCACCGCTGGACACAGGTCTCCCAATGCTCGCCACTTTGTTTGATCATCAGGTACCGAACACAACATCTTTTTTGCGGAGGAGAACGTTTCTTCTACTCACCATAGCCGTAAGCTAGCGACGCCTGCGGCCGTCTGTGAGTTGAGGCTCGGGACTAAAGCCGTTCGTCCCACTTCCCACTAAACTCCCCCGGATTCCCCTTCACACCCGATTGGAACGAACCGTCAATCTGTCGCTATTGACCAGTCCACCGAACACAACACCTAACTATATAAAATCTATTTCTGTCAATCATCAATCAATCAAATGTATGTCGCTGCGCAGTCCCGCAAATCCCGCACGATTTAGGCGCGGGACTGGTCCCGCAAAAATGGTGCGGGATCCAGGTATTTCGGGATCCCGGTATCCCGGTATTGCATTCCCTAGTTGTCACTTATGCATTTTATCGATTACCACGATTTTCAAATATTAAATTTGCCATAACTTCACAGCTAGTGTTTCAGAGCTTCTCTTACTTCTGGAATTTCCAAGTAAATTCATGAATATGCAATAGAAACATGAGATATTTTAAAAATTTTAATGTTTGTGATTTCTTTAAATCTGGCCCTGGCAATACCATATCCAATCATAAAAATAAATATTGTTAGAGACAAGGGCGCTGGGTATTTCTTTCCTTTGATTAGGAGCGCGGGCGTTTAGTTCGCGGCAACAGCAGAAAAAGCGAATAGAGTCGCGCGCACAGCTCACTTCCGCAAACACGATGCTTGTAGGTTTAATTGATCCACAAGCAAAACAATATAATGTTTAATGAATGTGGTAGTAAATCGTGACGAACTTGTTGGGATAATATTATTATTCGTCGCTGGACTTGATTCGCATACCTACTATTCTAATAATATGTTAATGTTATACCAGTCATTTTCTACACATTTTATAACAAAACAACCCTTTTTCTTTTTCTTCATTTTGTGTCATACCGCTGCTTACAGGTCACCTCTATCTTACTTGAATTAGATTCTCAATGTATTGCACCATGTTTTTTAGTGCAGAAGTCTAAAGCTATCGAATTTTCTTTGTGTCATACAGTTCGTCGTCAAAGGAATTATAGGATAAGTGAGTAAGGCGAGTGCCTGGGAATGCACAGACCGCTAGGATAGCTCAAAGTGCGCCAAGCTATCGATGTCGAAACACAATTATCTTGTTTGCAGTCTGAGTTTGTGCGACGACAATACTGACACAGGAGCAGCCACGTAAGGACGCGTGAAAGATGAGATCTGGATGTATGTTTGAATCGATTTGTTTATGTAGATATTTATTACTACAGAAGTTTGAACTTGATATAGTTCTTTATCTGATAACAACCTAGATGATAATTATTTGATTGGAAAATAACGTGTTTTAAAACAATTGCGATAAAGGATTTAATTTTGAAAATCAGAAGAAGTTTCAAAATGGTATCAATTTCAGCGATTCGTCTAACTAATCAAAGAAAAATATAATATAAAGAAAATTATCGTATTATCGTTCTCGGCTAGTACGATCTCTGAACTAAAGAGAAGCTTTAACACGAGTGGAGTTGATAAAACTGTGAGTCAATCGGATACAAGTTAGCAGGCCTTCAGGGTAAGGGTGCCTCCTTATAAAAAAAAGACACCCATGTTAAATTCTACCTTTTGTAAATTACATCAACTATCAATGAGTGGGCATTACTGTTCTATTTAATTGCGCAAATGAATCTGCAGAGTCAAGCATCGTTCTCGGTATATGGCGCCGCGTGCAACATCGGGAAGTTGTCGCCAAGCGACACGGCACGCTGCTCGACCTGTGGGCACGCCGCACACAGTATGCATTGACAGTATGACAACGACTTGACACGTTTATTACGGGCCCTTTAATATGTTTTAGTGAATTGATTGCTTATGTTTTCTCTTATGGTTGAGCCCAATAATGGCTTACACATACGTCTACGTCATACTTGTGATTAGGTGCCCCTTTTAGGGGATTCATCAGCTAGGAACCAATATATTCTTAAGTGTATCATTACTCCGTTTGAATCCAAAAACTGTAAAACTTAATAATTTTGTGCTGAAATTTCCTGAATTGTATTTATAAATATTGTTTCTTTCTACATAGTTTTATGCCGATTCTTCTCGATAAATAAAGTTGCCCAAATTCACGATGTCCTTTGGTCAACAAATGTATGGACAAACGGCGCTCATACATAAAAAATTCCAGCTGCAATAAATCTAAAAGAACGAAGAAGAAGACGCCTCGCTGTGAAGTCGAGTACTGTGTCAGAGGCGAGTTGTAACCGCAAGCACGTGGCAAGTAGGCTCGTCGCTCATTACGTCCGGTTTAGTGCCGCTTAGTGCTGTTCAGTGCTGCTTAGTGCCGCTGGGTGCCGCTTTGTGCCGCTCGGTGCGAATTATTGCGCGATAGTGCGCGACGGCGCCGGGTAAACTTTGCTCGCGGTGTGCAGCCGCAGCCCGGTAGTTACCTACACTTGTTATTAACTTTGCGACATGAGTTACTTAGTTGCAACGTTTCAACATGTTTAATAAACTCTGTTCATTATATAATATTTTAAACGCTGGTGAAGTCAAGTAGTTACTTTATCTTACGTAACGTACGTTGTACGTGCAGAAGGGGCAGAAGTCTATGAGTGATAGTGATCACTTACAATCAGTTGTCATACAATATGCTCGTTTATATCCCAATATCATAAAAAAAGAATATAATACATATACAGATTGCAGTCCACCCAAAGTCGCTTGCAAAAAATCTCAAATTTATTTGAAACCTGAATCGAATCAGTTGTTTAGTTGAAAGATTTCTCATAATGTTCAATTTGTTGTCCAACGCACATAGGTAGATTTGACCGATTTAGGCGGCCAAAAGTCGAAATATTGAAAATCACCACACAAATAAACAATTGACACCATTATGTACCTAACATTCCAGGGCACCTACCCTGATAATTTTAAACTTTTAGCTAACGACTGTGCAAATCTACAGGTAATCGAAATCAGGTCGTCGCATGCAGTGTACGTATCGGTTCTCGGTGCCTTCAGTTTAAGTGGTGTTATAAATTACAACAAAAAAATTCGGCGTACTTTTGTGTACTGAATGCAATGGATTCCTATAATTCAGGTAAGAATCTATTGATTAATTAAAAAAATATGAAAAATTTAGTCAGTTTACTGTATCTAACAAGCATTTTAACGTAACACCTTTTTTCTTAGCAATTTTTTGTAAATTTTATTCTTCAAAAGACATTTTGAAATACTTCCCCGGTCTTCCCCGGTATTCTATATATCACAATAATTTTGGCATATATTCAAAATTAAAATAACAATAACAGTTTCTGCCTAAAAGCGCCTATCGCTAAATAAGAGTAAATCGAAGTTGTCAGGGTAAAAACTCTAAAAACCGTTTATTTAATTATATTTCTTATTAGTAATTCCTTTTCTTTTTGTTACAGAGTCTGCCAATGCCTCTGGTGTTACAGTAGTGACTCGCAAATATTTATTTCAGAAGATGATGAGACAGAATTTACCAAATATAAATGTCAAATGTAATTATTTAGAAAATTATCTTATTGAGTACTAATAATTAGGTATTTGTCAGTTTTAGTTATTTTTTTTGTGAAATGACCATATTATGTTATTTATATAATTAATGTAGTAAAATCATTGTGTTATTTTTTTAAGTTACTTTTTTTTATGTATTTCTTTTTTTTTCTTTTTTGTGTTTTTTTGAAAATAATAATTATTTTCAATAAAATCCGACGTATTTTTATTATAAACTCCAATTTAAAAAAAAATCGACGCTAAAATAATTTTGGCCGCCTAAATCGGTCAAATCTACCTATGTGCAACGTTTCCTTCCAGCTCGTATGTAATCCGCAGACCGGCGGTTAGGTCCCGGCGGGCTCGTTAACTGCCGCTGTAAAATGAAATATACGGAATATGAGCTAGATTTAAACCAGTGCGGCTCCCGCGGGCGCCATTACTGCCACTGCTAGCTGATAGTATGCCTAGACTTAGCGGGAACTTACAGAAACAAAATCGATCACAGTCTAATCATGGCGCAGGGATGCCAACTTCTTTTTTTTTCCGATCCAATTTAGCCAAATCATGAATTAATATCGTGCGTGATCCATGATTTAAATAATCCAATTATTGCTATGGAGCGACTGCCATTTGACCTCCGTAACCTTTGAAAGTGGATGATGATTGGTCATCCATTCCCTCACACAGAGATGGTGACAGGGGCCAGCTTGTTTTGTCAGAATATCTCTTTCAAACGTTATTTCTGCATTTAAACCACCAACAGACCCAGTTTCATATAGTGTCTCCTTCTATTGTGGGAAACGCAAATACATACTTTCATAATAAAAACCAGCATTTTATACAGAACGGGTGAATATGTGTTTGTTTTATTAACTTCGCGCCCACGTGTGGTACACGTGACGTGACGCGAAAACAATTAATTTTCTATTGTGCTTGCTTTTTCGTTAGACAAAGGCTCGCCGGCTGAACGAGTTTGTATGAAGCTCGCCGGTGAGATAAATGAATAAATTAACTCTGGGATATTATAAAGTACAAACAATTATTGATTTTAATTTAATAGCTTCGTTAGAGAGATTTCATATTTACATACTTCTAAAGAGCCTGGTTATCTTTCTCTTGACTAAATTAGATAGATTGAACAAAATGGTTTACCCGTCTATAGTTCATACCATAATGCAAACAGTGGATAATGGATGACCATTGTACTCACAAAGTATGCATTATCAAAGCAAGACTTAAATTAGTGCTGCAGTGTGCGCAAGCACAGGTGCACCGCCTATACCCTCACTCTCATAGCACGATGGGACAGCAGTGAGTCACGATTGAGCAATCTAACACACAATTTACTCACCATGGAGGCTATCAACAACAACAATTACACCCGAAGTAAACAATACATAAGAAAGATTGTTCACAATGAACAAGTGAAGTCAGTTAAAGCATGTCAAGAGTTGATCAGTGCCCAATACGTCAGTTCGACGTTATAGAAGATTCAGAAGGTCATTGGAAAATAATTGTATCTATATTTATAGAACTACTCGTACTAATTTAAAGGCCTCCTTAATTACAAAAGGAACCTAAACTAACATACGTTACTCGCTTTACGTTCAAACGCTTAAAGTATTTTTAATCAAACATTCCACGTATCTCATATTCATAATACGTAAGTGAAGTATGATATAAGTACTTAAAAGTATCTACACTACAGTTTTATTTGTATTTGGTGGGTAGTTGTAATTTTTACCCTGCGATACCATGGGGGTCTTTGCGCGTACTAGTCACGCATCGGTTTTGTATGAACTCGGTCGATCGCTAGCGAGTTCTGGACAAACTATGTCTTTTGGTTTTTTATGGTTTCGTGTCGTGTATGTGTGGTGTAAGATAAATAAAACATAGTGAGTTTAAAGTGCACTGGTGCTGTGAAAAATGGCCGGAAGCCCCGACCCAGTACGTGAAAGCGGTACGTGCGATTTTTATTATTATGATTCTAGATTTGTGATGATGATTATATCGATAGTCACTAGGGACAAATGTCTTGGTTTAGTCGATAGCGACAAGGCAGGCGCTGGTTCGTCAGTCTTTGGGAAAATCGGGAAAGTAAAATGGGTAGTGGGATGCTTTAGTCCCAAGTCGCGTATTAGAATAGAATAGAATAGAATACCTTTATTGCATTAAATGTGGTATTCAGTTGCACGTCGCGTTTGATTGGGGCTATGGTGCTTCATCGTACCCTCCCACGTCTTTTTATTCGTATTTTTACGTCCAAGAGTCACATACTATTTCTTGTTGAATGTTGCCTTAAACGGGATTGCTACCTTTGTGATATGATTTGTAAGATTAAGCTTTACATGTCAAACTAAGGTATTCTCCGGAGAGCCGTCTCCGCGAGTCGCCGAGTCCCGTGGGACTGTTATCTACACGACCTTCTCTGTATTATTGATCAGCGAGACCTGCATGAGAAAATGTCAGCTATTACGTTACAGTAACCTGTGTATAAATAAAATACTCATAATAAGCATTCCTGAATCAAAAGCTGTTCCAATTCAACACAGGGGCTTGTTTACACTCGTCTGCATTTAATGTACCTAGTGACTATTGCTACTACATATTACGCGACAGGGGCACAGATTATTAAATAGTTACTACAGGGGTAAGAAAGAGTGGTATGACATTCGTGTCGTAAACAATTTATTGTTGTTTTTTGTTATATAACTTATAATTATAATACTCGCAAGTACTCATTTTCATTAATACTGGTTTCTTTATTGATATCCCACGAGTTTATAGGTACGTGGTATTTTCGTTATTTTTAATAATAATTCACGGGCCGGGTAAAATTTGTATCGGATTTTCCTAACACTGCTCGGGTTTGTGATCACTAATTCACATAAATTTGATGATTAAGCCCTTAATTATGGCGATAATTTGATTTTAATGATAGAGGACTTTGCCCTACAATGGAACATTAAATAGGCGGATACTTTAAAACTTTAAATACAAATACAAGCTCTCTAGTACATGTATGAAACCACTGTTCCGCTTTCGATTCACAATATTCCTTCAGACAAGTTGATTCGTGTTTGTATCAGCAGGCAGTGAGCAAACACCGCGATCGCGGCGGAAGTAGGGCGGCCATTGTGTCGGTGTCGGTGAGATTGCGCCGGAGTCGCCGCCCTCTGGCCGGGGAACGAACCTGTCTTGATGTTCATAGGTTTCATCTTGTACCCGAACTCAGTGGAGTGTGTGTGGGATATGAAAGTGTCTGCTAGAGGTTGGCACTTTGGCAATAAAGAACGTCGTCGAGTTTCGGCACCAAACTATACTAACTACGATGATGATGATGTGTGCTATAAAGGTGCCAGACAACAGTAAGTACTACCGTTCTTAGGTTTGCCGTGTAATTTTTGCTTGGGCAATTTATTCATAAAACTTTAACGTTCTAAAGAATCAAGTGACACATTTGCCAAATACAAAAAAACTTTCAACCGTCAGATTTTCCGGTGACCTGTTTCGTTAGCGAGAGAGATAGTAAACACGATTATTTATACAAGCATTCCGAAGTAAAATGCGCCGTAGCCTACTCAGTAATGCATGCACCACCGTCTCAATGTTGTATGCACCGGTGCGGAGTGCATCCCTGGTTATTGTGCCGCCGAACCGCAAAGAACCTCGCATCGCGTATTCCGCCCGATGCGCGCTTCCAATCCCGACCTGAATAATTCTGACCTTTGCAAGTGGGTCACAGAGGTCGCTACAGTGCCCCTGAAGGCACTCAAAGGTGCAAATTTACAGCGGTGCGTGGGGTTATTTGACATTTTGGACGAAAATTATGCAATTAGTAGTGTTTATTTGACTCGATTTTAATGTTGGAGACCGTGCCGTTTAATTACCGAACTTTTGCTGAAAACATTAGGAACTTTACTGTATTTAACTGACCGTTTATACTCAATTACTTTTATTTTTCTACTTATCTCTCCGGAAGATATTTCTAGAATCTAGTTATTACAAATAATATTACTTATTTAAAAGACAGTTGAATAATTTTATATATTTTATATTCTTAAAAATTACAGTACAATCATCGGACTTAATGCTATAAGGCATTTTCTAACAGACATTATATCTTTAATTTACTATGAACGTGCTGTAAAGTGTTCTAGTTTTGATATATTATATTTTGTTTATAAAGATCTTTTTAGAGATATTTTGTAAGCATCAAGCAATTAGATATATTTATATTAAAAGCACTCCGCGTATTTCAAAGAAAGAGAGTATCCAATGTTTACCCACATTTATGTACATCGTCAAACAAACCCTACCCGACCGAGAGAAGTTACAATCAGAATAACATGTTTAATGACGACGCGTGCGTACACAAACAAAACAATACATTCATAACAATTTCCCTATTTGCCCTGGAACATAACACCGAAGTCACATCGAAGGAAAACATGAAATATGCGTGTTGGAGAGTCCCGTGACCGACGCAAACACATTAGCGGAACTCGGAGCGGGCTGGGCAAACACGCGGGGGACATAACTCAACACTCGGGCCCCTCAGCCTCTCAGGTGGGCCCATATACCAACATGTTTTTACGCGAATGGGTTATTCAAAAGTAGGTTAATATGTTGTGGTGACAATGTGCGTTGCTGGGATGTTATTGTTAGAAAAGGTCAAATCCTTACTTTACTCAGGTAGACGTTCTTATACAGATGTTATCGGTTTCTCACTAAGCCTAATAGATGGCGCTGTCAGTACTTTACAACCCGGTGATGTGAAAACTAAATAAAGTGATAAACTTGTAATTAAGTTTCAAGTTTGTATTATTCCCAAACCTACATTTTAATCATTTATTATGCTATGAGGTTTCCGCTGATTGTGTTTGACAATCTTAACATTTAAGGTTAAGTTAATAAGGTTAACAGGTTTCACTCGAGTAGAGTCAACAGGTGACTTGTCAGACGTCTCTGGTACTTGCCAGTCGCTATGAAAGCTAATTAAAGTCGTAAAGGAGGTCACGCGGGATCGGTCGACGAGGGCGAGTGTTGAGCGCCCGCCAACTGGGGCGCTGGGGCGATGGGGCGGGTGAAGAGGTTCGAGTGCCGGGCGGCCCCGTACTTGCCGGCACGAGTGCACTGAACTTGATTGACAACTCAAATAATACCACACGTACGCAAATTAATCTAGACGGTCTTTGATTTGATATTGATGGCGTACGATCTTTGTAACGAGCGCGAGTCGAGTCATCCAAGGATGCTGAATGCGATGCTTGGATGCTTCTTCAAGTATATTTCTTATAACACATCAACAAACTAATAAGAGGCTCTAAAAATCCATGGACGGTAATAAGCAATCACCATCAGGTGTCATATGTATTTCTTTGGAAGCATTTTGCATTTAAAAAACTCATTTTACTAATCATTTCATTATGAATATCGATCAAGTCAAAAATAGACTACAGACAGAACGTTGTAAATAATATATTTTTTTATATTAGAACAACTCTAAAATATACCCTGGCTGAAAGTTATGTAAGTTAATACTCTTGAGCGTGATGGCATAGTCCTAGCGGCGGGCGACACGGCGCTAATTAAAGCGCCCGACGCCAGAGGTCGCCGCGACGCGAGCGAACACCGCCCGCCTGCCCTTCCAAACGTTTACACGTAGTCCTAAACAATTGAGAGCTGGACTAACGAATTCATTTATTATCAAAATAAAAGTCATGAAAAAAAAACTTTTAAGTAATGTAGGTGGGTAATTAAAATAACATGCTTTTTTAATAATACCTCATTTCATCGGGTCTCCTTCAAATCAAGCTAACATTACGAAGTTTTTACGCTAAAAACACTCTTTAAAGAATAAAAATAACTCCAGAGAAAATATCGTTAAAATAATTCCAATTTAAGAATAACCTTTTATATTTTTTATTTAAAGTCCCAGTTAAATGCATTTTTAAAAGAAATACTCTTTAGAATTCAATGTTTCCGTGGCGATATATCTCAATACATTCTCTGCAGGATCGAGATAGTTTTTGCTAAAGTGAATGACAATACTAACGGAGCTAGCGCAAACCCAACACCGAAACCAGTGTGCAGTGTGGCAAACAACAGAGATACAACACTTCGAAATGTACGATGCACTGCGCGACCAACCTTGGGCATAATTTCTCAATTCTGCGAAATTTTCCTAGGGGATGCTAGCATGGCGAATACCAAAATACCTATTCAAGGTTTCACTTCTGCCGTCACTCCCGGGGTGCAATTTTTTTTACCTGTTGTATATGATACATATAAAGTAATATTTGAAACCTTTTTATTTACGAATAGAGTATTTCTCATTATGCTCGTTTTGTTTCCACCTGGCCCGATGCCGCATTTGTTAGTAAGCCTGAGCTATTCGTCAGGTGTCGTGAGTCGAATTCCAAATGACAAACATTTGTGTTAGTTCTGTATCTGGATGCTTATTTATTGTATTTAAGTACACACTACCAGTGCTCAAGTTACTTAGGCATCCGAATGCTTGTGATATTTTCCGATACTTTTTCTTTACTTCACCGACACATACTGTAGACTGTGGCGCTAGCCTAGTTTCGCGAGCCCGTTCCGAAGACGCAGCACCTTCGAGCGCCAATCAGATACCGCCGACAGCACATAAATACGCCGCCGTCTTTTTGTCTCCTTTGCACGGGCTTGTTGTAGCCATGCCGCCTCGCGAAGCTACTTCTGTCGCGAGGACTGCGGCGTCATGACCTCGCTTAGTCACAATGGGTCGTGTGTATGTTGTATTGACTTAAGAAGGATAGGATAGGATAGTAAACGCATTTGGAGATTAGGATTAGCGTAATGATGTAGAGAAAATGTGTAGGTCATTTATACATCGTAAACTACTTGGGTAAGAATTATGAGACTTGCTCACGTATAAAACCCGATGTTTGATAAAATAAAAATACTTAGCCAAAGACGGCATTTACTAAGTACTATGGATGTCAGATAACGTATAATAATTTATTTTAACTCATAATATTTATTACCTATACGAAAACACCTAGGTTAATACGACACAATAGTCAGGATTAGGTAAACCAGTAACCTCTGCTATAGTCATCTTCTGACCAATCGATCGTCAGTGAATTTATTTCATTTGAACTGTAGTCTAACTAAATAAACTATCGTCCCTCTGACTGCACATTTCTATTTTTGTGTGCAGTCACCTCGTTCGCCTCGATTCTATACTGACGTTTAATTTCATCCCCACAGCTCGCTGCCCGACCGTGGACCCCGTGGAGCCCTAGCCTCCAGTAAGAAACCGGGTAAGTCAAAAATTTACATTATTTACGACATACTACACATTTTTATGATTCCAGGAAGAGCTAACATGGTTGATACTTGACTACAATTCCGATGCACTGATAAATATCATAATCATTGCGTAGTGAAATGAACAAACCAAATTAACCTCTGCAAATGATAAAACGATGATACGAGTTGAATAATGATTATTTATTAATTAAAATACAAAATCAAGCAAACAGAAAATAATGGGTTATTTGACAGACCAAGAAATTAATATCGACAGACAACGTCAAAAAGTAAAAAAAAGGTAAAAAACTACATTGGCTATCAAAACGGCAAAGAGGTCCGCGACATCCTCCCCCTCGTGCAGCTAAGCACAAACTGGTTATACAAACCAAGGTCAGTCAAGGCCTTAGGTGGAGAGCCTAACCAGCTTTCGCACGGGTCGGCGTAGCATTCCCCCTGCTGTTGCAACGTCCACTACCCTTACCACGCCATCTTTCCCAGGGTACACTTTCGCAACACGTCCTCGTGGCCATGTTCCGCGGGGCAAGTTAAAGTCAGCAATAATTACTACGTCACCCTCTTGAAAAGCTATTGCACTGCGGTTGCCTCTTGACTGCTCACGTGGTTGTAGGGTCGGGAGAACCTCGCGCATCCAACGCGACCAAAAATGATCCGCTAGCCTCAATGCTTTCCTCCATTCGGTACGGCTGACCAAATCGTGATCATTCAAGGCAGTAGGTAGGGTCTGCACGGACGAAGAACCGATTAAAAAATGAAATGGTGTGAGCGTTGTCGGGTCGTCAGGATCTGTAGATACATGAGTTAATGGCCGTGAATTGACAATGGCCTCTGCCTCGGCTAGTAAACTGCTCAGGGTTTCTTCTTTTGGAGCTCGTTCGGTTAATGTTGCGTTCAGAGCCACCTTTACTGATCGCACCAAGCGCTCCCAGCATCCTCCAAAATTAGGTGCCGCAGGTGGGGTGAACTTCCAGAGTATTCCTAGGGTGCTTGCGAAATCTTCGACATTTTCTCCGAAGAACCCCCTGAGAATACGATTAGCACCAACAAAGCAGGTTCCGTTGTCTGAAAAAATAGCGTTTGGAGAGCCCCGTCTTGCTATAAATCGTCTTATAGCCATGATGGCAGAGTCAGTTGATAGGCTATGCACCATCTCTAGGTGGAGAGCTCTGACAGTTAAGCAAGTGAAGAGGGCCACATAACGTTTTTCATGCCTGCGCCCGATAGTGACGCTTACGGGGCCGAAGTAGTCCAGGCCAGTAAAGGTAAAAGGCCGTCGATGGTGAGCTAACCTTTCAGGTGGCAGATCTCCTGTTTTCGGGTTCACCGGCAAGGACTTTCTAATTCTGCAGAGTAGACACTGATTCGCTACTGTTCTCACTCTGTTCCTCAGCCTTAACAACCAGAATTTTTGTCTTAATTCATTCACGACTAGTTCATAATTTGCGTGACCCGCTTTTCGATGATAAAATTGTACCAATAAACGTACAATTGGGTGACGACCGTCAAGAAGGATGGGGAAGCGTGTGTCAGGGTCGATGCCTTCCGCGGCTTTAATTCTTCCGGCTAACCGCAGTAATTTGTCCTCTCCCAGAGCGGGTGACAGTTTTCTGAGGCGACTGTTCGGAGGAATAGGCTTCGAGTTCAGGATATGAAGAAATTCTATGGAAAAGCTCTCGAGCTGTGTTCGTTGCAGAATTTGCCTTTTAGCGGCCTTTATTAAATCCGCACTAAGAGGTGGTAGAGTAGTGGACGCTGAAGGATGGCGGGCACGAGCAACTTCGCCTTTCAATTTAGAATTTCTAATGGAAGCCAAAATTGCACCAAACTTTGCCGCAGCTTGAAGTACCCGGGCTGTGGCACGTAATAAGCGCTGCCAATTACTAAAATTAGCAAAATTAGCTGTGACCGGAGTCGGTAACTCTTCGACAAAAGAAGTAAGTCCGACCAACTCATAACTATTGGTCTTAAGTTCATCGGTGTTTGGTGAGGCATACCTTGGCTCTGTAGGCCAGTCCTCTGCGGATTTATAAAGAAAAGATGGACCGCGAAACCATCTGTGGGACGCGTCGAGGTTAATTGATCGCGTTCTGGTAGCGTCGTCGGCAACATTCAAGTCTGTTGGTACCCATCGCCAGTCTCTGACGCAAGAGTTTTCAATAATTTCGCCTAAACGATGGGCAACAAAAGGCTTAAAAGAGCGCGCGTCACCACGTAGCCACTGAAGGACTGTCATAGAATCGGTCCAAAAGAAAGTACGTGCCGGTTGTTTTCTGTGACTGTCCTTAATAGTCAC
Organism: Mecyna flavalis; assembly: GCA_949319885.1. Taxonomy (NCBI): domain Eukaryota; kingdom Metazoa; phylum Arthropoda; class Insecta; order Lepidoptera; family Crambidae; genus Mecyna; species Mecyna flavalis. Next base: position 17,748,378 of record OX439439.1, read on the forward strand.
CGCGAGACGAGAAGCTATTAAAGCGGCCTGGAGCTCTAAACGTGGGATAGAGGTAGGTTTCAAGGGTGTAACTCTTGCCTTACTAGAGATGAGAGAAAGCTCGATGCTGCCGTCTGAGTACAAAAGACGCCAATAAGCTACACATGCGTACGCGACCTCACTTGCATCAGCAAAAACGTGTAACTCCCTCTGTTTTGGTTCAGAGTTTTTAGAGTTAGCATACCAACGCGGAATTTCCAAAGAAGTTACTTTTGACAACTCTTGAAACCAATCAGACCACCTTAATGCTTCCGTGGGTTGGAACTCGGTGTCCCAATCGACATTAGACCTCCACGTTTGTTGAAACAAAATTCGACCCTTAACAACTATTGGAGCTAATAAGCCTAACGGGTCGTACACACGCATGAGGTAACAAAGAACTTTACGTTTGGTGAGAGGGTTTGGAAGGGTTTCACCTAAGCCTGATCGGAACCCTAAATTATCTGTTGTGGGATTCCACAATACTCCTAACGCTCTAACATTGTTTGCAGAACAGCTGCCAAGATTGATTTCCGACGACGGTTGACTGGCCCTAAGATCAGTAGGAATAAATTTTAGCGCTGAAGGGTCGTTGGAAATCCAGCTCCGCATCTCGAAGCAGGCATCATTGTGCACGGCAACAATATCTGCCGCCAGTTGTGCTGCCTCTTGAATGTCATCGATAGAGTCAATATAATCATCCATATAATGATTGTACAAAATAGCATGAGCTGCTTTAGGAAATAAACTTTCGTGCTCACGAGCGTTTTTATTTTTAATAAATTGCGCTATAAATGGGCTGCAGCACGCTCCGAAAATGACGGCTGTCATCCTAAACTCCTTTATAGGTTGGTCTCTGCTTGACCTCCAGAGATACCGGAGGGCGTCCCTATCTTGCTCCCTGATCCTTATTTGAGGGAACATTTCCCGGATATCAGCAGTCAGAGCAATACGGCCTTCGCGAAATCGAAATAAAATACCTAACAAGGGTTGAAGCAGGTCTGGACCAGGTAACAACAAAGAGTTTAGGCTGACGCCCTCATTCGTGGCTGCGGCGTCGTGAACTACACGAAGCTTGCGTTTCTGAGGGTGGTACACGCCAAAGTGGGGTAAATAGAGCCTCATAAAAGAAGATTGTTTAATTTTAATGTGGTTGGCGTAGTATGACTCAGGAGCACATTCTTCTGCATAACCTTTAGCGATCATGTTTGACATGAACACGTCATATGCTTTTGCAAAGTCAGCGTCTTTAGCCATGCGCCTTTCTAGACTTAAAAATCGTGACATGGCTTGAGGGTAGCTGTCGGGCATGCGCTGTATATCGTCACGCCACGGCATACCAACCTCAAACCGACCAGAAGTTGGGAGACGTCTAGCAGTTTTTTCTAAAATCTCGACTGCACGTTTATTTGACTTAGATTGTAAAGTTTCGTTTTTAGAAATACCTAACGAGTCAATTTTGTATTGTTCCCTAATAAGAGAGTCTAATTTCTCCTCATCGGAAGGTTCGATACACACACCGTGATTAACAAACTCCACTAATTTACTTTTACTGGACGCGATTCCATAGAGCACCCAGCCTAAGGCAGTAAAACAGGCAACGGGTTCATTCTTACCACCACACCTTACCTCGCTACTCATTGACAAATGCCAATGTTCCGCCCCAATTAAAACTGTTGGAGTAGCATCTTCGTAAGTTACATTGCAAGGTAAATCCGCTAAATGTGCGAAAGAAGCAATAGTCTCCTGCCTAATTGTTTGAGGACGCAGAGACAAAGACTCCATGGCTCTCGCATTTTTTACTAAAAATGTGTCTCGTGTGTGCCTACCCTTAATGTGAAAATCTACATACGATATCGTAGCGTCTCTACTAAGACCGCCTATACCATTGACCGTTATTTTCTGGTGAGGCCCTGTCGCACCGATTTGAGCAGCAATTCTTGAGTCAATGAGCGTAGCAGTGCTACCATCATCGAGATGTGCGTAAACATTGCAACTTCCTGAGGGACCAGAGACTGTAACGGGTAAGATTTTCAGAAATACACATGGGCACCGAGTTAAGACGGAGCTGGGTTCTTGAACACCTGTAGAATTGGTAGAAACTATTACCTTTTCGGCAGATGCAGGTTCGTGGTGCGTAGTCGCATGATCATTTTCGGTGGATTGCGTGTCGAACGTAGTATTGACAGAAGAGGCGGGTTTTTTACCATGCAGTAACGGGTGATGACGTATTAGACACCCATCGACACCACAAGGGTTAACTTTACATGTTTTCCACTGATGTGAATTACGCCTAAGACATCTATAGCACGCTTTTACCTCACGCAGCCAGACCCACCTTTCATCAACGGATAAGGCTTTGAACTCAGAACACGACTTAATATTGTGATCTTTTTTGCAAAACTCGCATTCAGGCTTTTGTGTAGACACCACCTTAGAATTTGGCTTAGAGTGTGTAACTATGTGAATATTTTCCCGTTTATACGGTTTGTTTAATTGAGGGTTTTGCGGTGAATGATGGATCGAGCAAGATTCTGGTGATAAACCGAACCGAATAAGTTGATCTAACTCACGCCTTAAAAAATCGGACATTATCTCTAATTTAGGACGCCCCGTAGTATCTTGCATAGCAAAGTCCGTCCATCTTACTTTAGTAACCGGGTTTAATTTTCCTAAGACGGCGTGAAAAAGTTCTGGAGAGTGCAAGTACTCAACTTGTTTCAGTATTTTAAAAGAAGATATAGAATTTCGTACCTTATTCGTTATCGTTACTAACTCTTTCAAGTCATTTCCCAAACGTGGTAGATTTTTTAGAGCGGAGACTTCCTTAAATACTATAATTTCCGGGCGAGCGAAGTTCTCCTCCAGAGCTCTTATAATCTCGTTCGGGTCGTCTGTAGCCAGCAACAGTGACGCGACTGCATCTCGGGCCGCGCCGCGAAGTGCATTTTGTAACCGACTAATATTTTCAATATCTGAAAAATTGCTTTTGGTTAAATCGAAAATCCGTTTAAAATGTAGCCATGTTAAGGCGTCTCCGTCGAAAGGAAACAATTCAATTTTCTGTTTATGACGGTGCGATGTAGCAAGCGCCTTGGCCGCAGCTGCAGTGTCAGCAACAGCCTGAAGTAGACTACTCTGATCAAGCTGCTTCTGTTGAAAAAAACGGTCAATAGGGGATGCAGTTGACCCAGTGGCCGGCAGAGGTGCCTGGTGGCCGGGAGGCGGAACCAATTCTTGTTCGCGCCCTACTGCGGGAATGTCTCTATTAACAGTATTTTCGTCAACGTAAACTGGCTGTCCTAAACTTTGTACCCATCTTTCTGTTGTTTCACCGCTTACCCTGGCAGAACCACTGCGACTGCTGCGACTTGTCGCGGCTTCGGCGTCGAGAGCAGCAAGTTCGGCCTGCAGTTCGCCCTCCTCTACCTGCTGACGGAGTGCTGCCAGTCGACTTTCACGTTGCCTCTCGCGTTCAGCCAGCTCCTGCTCGTGCTCAAGACGTCGGCGCAGGGCGAGGGCCTCTACGGCGGCCTTTTGAGCCTTAATTGTGGCCGACGATCGTGATGATTTTGAATTACGAGTAGACTTCTCACTCGGGGCAACGCTGTCTACATGTTGGGAAGTACTAGGTTGTATGACATTGTCTTGCACATCAGTACTAGTCGCAGGGTTTGTCGGCATGATTTTACTTTTACTGCGGGTGATCATTAAGTGAGAAATAAAAATAAAATAAAGCAGTGAAAATGAAAACAAATATTACGAAATGAATGAATTACATATGTCGGATGGTCATGAGTACGGTTGCTATATTGATCGCATCCGGTCATGAGTACGGGCACTGAACGAAACGCAGGCGCGCAACCTAGCGGTCCGTCTGCGTAACTACGACTTCCGTTGCGCGCCTAAACAGAGTCCTGACGTTGAGTCCGCTCTCGACGGAGCTCACTTTCGCTCGAGTCGCCGAAGAGGGAACAAGTCGTCACGGAACTGTTTTACGTTTCACTTAGTGCTCCAATTAGTGACCTAGAATTAATCTAGTGCATTGATATCAAGCTACTTTTTATTGCACGATACCCACATTCGCCCACACTATGTCGAAAAATACTTCTTATCCGACATCAGAAGTGGGATCGAATCGTGCAAATGAACGTCGCGGCGAAGAAAATGAAAATCCATTACGTGGCGGTAAACTTATCGTGACGATCAGCAAGACCTACTACGTCGGGTCCAGCAGTCCAGTAGCCGGCAGCGAAGCCTTTTGTCTGCTTCACGTGCGGAAAAAAAGGACATATCGCGACGCACTGTCCCAAGTTCGGTGCGCGACGCGGTCCCGGCGGCAGCAGCTCAAGCGGAACGGCCGGCCGGCGCGCGGTGGCAGCGCGAGCGCAGGCGGCGGGCAACAAGTACGTCGCGTCGACTCGTGCGAGATTCAAGGTGTATCTGGTCAGCTAGAACATGCCCGGTGAGTCGTACTCATTTTGTTTTGATTCGGGTGCCGAGTGTTTTCTCCTTATACAAAGTTAGCTTACAATATTTTCTGGCACACATTTTAATTGCGCGGTTCATATTACTGGTGTTGGTAATTCTAATGTTTGTTGTACTGAGCAAATACTTAGCGATGTTATTATTGACGGAAATATCTTGTCTATTTAATTTCACATTGTGCCCGACGGTACTTTAAAACAAAACATTATGATTGGACGCAAAATATTAAAACTCGGTTTTAGTGTAGGTAAATATGACGAACTCGGTGCTATCAATATCGAAATTATGTGATGTGAATTTTTGCGGATTACCCTCGAAAAATAATTTTAAAAATATTGATTCTGATATTTCTGCGGAATATAAACAAGGCTGTGGTTGCTTTACTAAATGAATATTCGAACTCGTTTGCCAAATTTTGTGGAAAACGTTTTGATAATGTAGTTGCAATGACTGGCATAGGTCAGACACGTATACTCGGCACAGAACAGATTTTATGTTGCGTAACAATTAGCGATCATCCTTTAGAGATTTTATTACACGTTTGCCTGATAGTTATTTGCAGACCTAGATTTTAAGCCTAGGATTTTCTTTTAACATGACCGAAACGAGTTTTCGTTAAACGAAATGCTTGAAGTAAATTCTGTGAGTCGTAACAATGAACCACAACCTGATTTAATAGTAATTGACAGGTCCAGACAAGTCTAGACTTTTGGAAATTTTGGATCAGCTTTCTGGTTATTTAATTAGCGGCACACCTACCGCAAATATCTTTTCGGAAATACTTTTGGAAATTTTAGATTAGCTTTCTAGTTTTTTTTATCAGCGGCATACCTACCGCGAATATCTTTTTGGAAATTTTAGATTAGTTTTCTGGTTACTTTATTAGCAGCATGCCTACAACGCGAGTAAGTGCAGGCGAGTTAAAAAAATCAATTAATCGATAAAAACAGTGCAGCGACGACCTTATAGGATAGGATGTCTGCGGATGAGCGTAGGATAATTTGTGAGAGTGTTCAAGAGTTGTTACAGGCAAATATGATTAGGTCCAGTTGTTCCCCCTTTGCGAGTCCTGCTCTCTTAGTACAGAAGCGTGATGGTTCATCCCGGATGTGTATTGATTACCGCCAACTTAATGCCAATACGGTACCGGATAGGTTTCCGATTCCCCTGATTTCTGACCAGATAGCGCGTCTTAATGGGGCTAACCTCTTTATACTCCTAGATTGTGCTAGCGGATTCCGTTTGATTCCTGTAAATGGAGAGTCGATAGAGACCACTGCTTTTATAACGCCAGATGGCCAGATAAGACCCAACCCTAGGAAAGTGGAGGCTTTAACTGCTTTGCCACCTTATCGGACTGTGTCACAATTAAGACAGTTCATCGGTTTAGCTTCGTACCTTCGCCAATTTGTGAAAGATTTCTCTCGCATTATGGCCCCATTGTATCGACTGACCTCCCTCAAAGGTGACCTGAAATGGCTGCCAGAACACGACGATATTCGTCAAAGTATAATCTCCATTTTGACAAATGACCCCGTACTGATGTTCAGCTTGCGTCAAATTGTACCATCAACAGGGTTACCAAGTCAAGTCCTCTTAAAATGTTTATAGGAAAAGTTGCTAGGCTTTTAGAACTTTTTGACGATGAGCATATCGTAGACATTGATGTTGTTCATGAGCAAGCCATAACTAGAATGGAGAAAAACTCTAAAAGTCTTGGTTTGCCAACACAACCCTTAACCTAACCTGAACCTAACCTGAACCTAACCTGAACCTAACCTGAACCTAACCTGAACCTAACCTGAACCTAACCTGAACCTAACCTGAACCTAACCTGAACCTAACCTGAACCTAACCTGAACCTAACCTGAACCTAACCTGAACCTAACCTGAACCTAACCTGAACCTAACCTGAACCTAACCTGAACCTAACCTGAACCTAACCTGAACCTGACCTGAACCTGGCCTTGACCTAGCCTGAACCTAACCTTAACCTAACCAGAGACAGAGTCAGAGACGAAGTAATCTTTCCTACTACATAGCCTTCCCTCGTACTCTTCTAACTGCTTAGTATGCCCATGACAGACTGAGAAGGATGCCTGAAAGTCAGTTGGTTATAGAAGCGTTAGATAATCAAAGTTATCATGAAGTTCCTGGCACATCGCGTGATAAAGTTCAGTAGCACTCGATGGAGGTGTTACTTAAGTACTCGATGGAGGTACTCATAGGGACACAATGCTCGATGGAGGTATTGTTGTCATAACGCTCGATGGATGCGCTGTTATCATTATGCTCGATGGAGGCATTATGATTGGAGTGCTAATTGGCACTATTTAGAATCGCGAAATTGTGTTCAGTTGTGTATTGATGAGCGTTATTAAGAACTGATTCAAAGTTGGAACTTCAGATATTCTTCGAGGTTGAATTAAGGCTGTTCATAGCAAATTGATTTCGATTAATGAGAACTAAATGATGATTATGTAGTGCGTGAATACTAGTTGATGGGCAAATACAGGTTAATGGTTTAAATTATTGTAACTTGAATAATGGTGTTACTTGATTAGGATTTAAGAGAAAACCAAGTAAACTTGGTATTGTTTTGAATTGAATGCTGTTGTTTGAATTTTAGCCTAGCTGAAAATTAGTCAGGATTTACCAAGGCTAAGGACTTTTAAAATAGCTGAAGTTTTAGACGGTGATAGGTATCTCATTAAAGCTTTAAATAGCAACAGGTCGTACAAATACGCACACGATAGGTTATGAAAAATGCCAGTAGGTCATGTACCAGTCGAGGTTGAGATACATTGTGAGCCTAGGGTTGATGACTAAATAACACGAAAGTAATGTGATGGGAGCTCGAGTGGGAACTCTAACGGCCGTAAGAGTAGTCGACCGTACCAGTAGTGCTTACGTATCCGTAGCCCGATAGAAATCGGTGTCTCTTGGGGAAACCCAAGTAGTCCGTGGGTTCGCGGGATGAGCGTTTGACTCTGGCGGAGGTCGTGGTCTATGTAGTAGACCGTAGTGTGTAGTCAGTAGGTGATGCACACGTGCGCTGGTGATGCGCGTGAGACTCGTGAGAGAGTTATTGAAAGTTGTGTTGTGTTCGGCAGTGGGCCATGGCGTTAGATGTGGTCACTCGAAACCCGAAGTTTTCCAAGAGTAAACAGTTGATTTTACTAATGGCGATTAGTTTAAAGAGCGAATGGTACATGGCTCTGGTTACTGATTTTTGATTTTGTTTGTTTCTAACCTCCTCGACCTAGGAAGATAAAATTTGAAGTCTAATTTGTTTAAATAGAGAACAAAGAGAGGAACCAAGTCAAGTTGGACCCTAAGTTCAAGGGACCGTTCCGAGTCATAGAATCAAAGTCATTAAATTCAAAGCGCACCTACAAGTACGCCCGTGACAGGCTTAGGCGTATGCCAGAGGATTAAGTACCAATTGAAGTTAATGAGGATGAGTCTGAGTCTGAGCCAGAGTGATTCTGAGCTATGTATTCTAAGCTAGGCTGCACTCTAGTCCTAGACCGGGTCAAAGTTGACCGTATGTGTTGGCCGCACCAGGTGTGTCTCTGTAGCCGTAGTTCGTTTGAAATCGGTATGTTCACTTAGCGATGTTTAGGTATCCCGAGTATATAGTGCTTGCGATTCTTACAGTCTCTTTGTGGTACACCGTGAGCCCGCGGTATTGCAGTGAACACTGGCGGGGGCCGGGTCTTATGAGTTAAGACCGTAGAGTCTGGACGACTCGGCGATCCTGGTAGATGGAGTCGCATAAGCAAGGTTGCTGGGCTAGTAGAGCCGTATTGGTCTGGATGGATTGAGTCTGTGCTTAGATTCTTAGATAGAAGAGATTAAAGTTTGTTATGATATGTGAACAATTGTTACTTGATCCTGTCTGGATAGTTTATAATGACTGAATTAATTTTTTGATTTAATTTTATAGTCCCATCTGAATGTAAATACAGTTTGTATCGTTGTAAAATAGTGTGTAATTATGATCTAGTACCGAAGTCATGTTACTAAGACTACCTAAAATACCTAGTAACTCTAAGAGTCATTGTTTTGTGTTAGGTCAGGATAGACCGAACGTATTTACTGTGCTTGGTTTTCTCTTGCTCCAAATTAACACACGAGGACGTGTGTCCTGTCAGAATGGCCGTGTCGGATGGTCATGAGTACGGTTGCTATATTGATCGCATCCGGTCATGAGTACGGGCACTGAACGAAACGCAGGCGCGCAACCTAGCGGTCCGTCTGCGTAACTACGACTTCCGTTGCGCGCCTAAACAGAGTCCTGACGTTGAGTCCGCTCTCGACGGAGCTCACTTTCGCTCGAGTCGCCGAAGAGGGAACAAGTCGTCACGGAACTGTTTTACGTTTCACTTAGTGCTCCAATTAGTGACCTAGAATTAATCTAGTGCATTGATATCAAGCTACTTTTTATTGCACGATACCCACATTCGCCCACACTATGTCGAAAAATACTTCTTATCCGACACATATATTACGTAATGAAAATTAGGTACGCTGGAAAATTACGGGTGAAGGACCAAAATGAAATGAACAAACCAAATTAATCTCTGCAAATGATAAAACGATGATACGAGTTGAATAATGATTATTTATTAATTAAAATACAAAATCAAGCAAACAGAAAATAATGGGTTATTTGACAGACCAAGAAATTAATATACGCGGCACTGCAGCGCTTCGGGGATGTTTGCTGAGTACGGTGTCGATTGTTTTTACACAACGTTAAGGAAGCGCTGCTCATCCCTAGACCGCAGGGTTCGAGGCAGCCCCAATACCATCTTAGACATGTTCTCGCGTAGGTTTGACTGTCTGTACGTGAACCATTGCTCTATGGTCCATGTACTGACAAATAAACAAATGGTCAGCAGAGTAAAATTGCAATGAATTTATAGTTTCTCATACTCTTTATTATTGAATTATGACTGTGACATTTGTGTTAATTTTAATTTAACTTTGCATTCATTACTATATTATTGTTATTATTATTATTATTATTTTTCTGTAATCATTGTAATTATTATTATAATTTTAATCTAGATTTCATTCAATTCGATTCCATTTTAATTTGTTTTTATGTTGACATTTTTGATTTTATTTTTATTTGTATTATTTATTTTACTTGAATTCGATTCCATTTTTAACCGACTTCAAAAAAGGAGGAGGTTATATGTTCGACTGTATGTATTTTTTTTTTTTTTTTTTTTTTTTTATGTATGTCCGTCGATTTCTCCTTCAATTGTGGACCGATTTAAATAATTCTTTTTTTATTTGAAAGTGCATAGTTCCGAGGTGGTCCCATTGTCACCATGTCAGGATCTGATGATGGGATCCCGGAAAAATCAAGGGAAAACCTCAAATTTTATAGGCTGCGTCTACGCGTTACTTGTTTTTTCTGAAGCCATTCAAGTTTTTGCGTCCGATAGACATCATTTTATGTTGATGAGCTGATGATGGAAGGTACAACTCCTTAACGGTTAGGAGTTAGGGGATAATTCTTTCAGTATTGTAGGAATATGTGGACCGTTAGTTGTATTTTATGTACTTTTGCAGCTAAGGTGATGATGGAAAGTACAACTCCTTAACACAGACATAGTCATATATACTGACACATACACAGGAACGTATACATAAGCACTTTAAAACAAAAATAAAAAAAACACGGTGAACTTTAGATTAGAGTATAAATTATGTAGATTATAAATTACATTATATTAGCGTCCTAGTAAAACAATATGTAACGGTGCGTACGGATGGAGTAGCGTGTTGTATGGCATGTGTTTTATAACATGTCAAAATTATCTGACATTATTTTTCAACAAAACATTTAGTATGAAAATGTTGTATGGCATTGTTTTATAGCATGTTATGTTGTATAATCTGTACGCACCTTAATACACATTAAGACTACCTACTGTACTAAAATGTAAATGGTATTGTTAGCACTGAATGTTTTGTTTATCACTAGGCATAAATAATTTTTGTAGACAATAACACCCTAAGAAAGAGCGGAGTCTCCTGGTACAGGCATTAATATGCTTAAAAGGAGGCTTCGACAACTGCTGTAAACAACAAAAAATTGAGATAATAAACGAAATTTTTATTTTATTTATTTTTTTATTTTTATTTTTAACGGTTAGGAGTTAGGGGATAATTCTTTCAGTGTTGTAGGAATATGTGGAACGTTAGTTGTATTTCATGTACTTTTGCAGCTAAGCTGATGATTACCCGGGGATGGGCTGGTCACTAGCCAATAAGGTTAGCACCGGCTCGTCCTAATCGGGTGTGAAGGAGAAACCGGGGGAGTGTAGTGGGTAGCGGACGCTTCGGTCTCGAGTCCCACACACGGCCGCGGGTCTAGCTAGCCTGCGGTTATGGTGCATAAACGCATTCTCCTCCTACCCATGGTGCTGAACACTTAATGAATACCTAATATTATTATCAAATAATACAATTCTACTCGTATTTTCGCTATCATTATTATGAAAGAGTTTTACTCACTACCTACGTGTTATTCACACTAAAAATAGAAAAATAAACAAACTTTTTTTAAAAAAAATTAAACCGACTTCAAAAAAAAAGAAACAAAAAAACTACCTAAAAAACTGAAAAGCAAAAAATAATTTTAATAAGACATTCATCAAATGCGCTTATTGTCTAAGCCTATTAATTAAATTGTATTTTACGTGCTAGGTAGGTACCTACTAATCTGTTTGAAGTCGGTGCCAAGCCAAAGGTAATCAAAAATGATATATAATAATAATGTATTATAAAGGGTTACTTATTAATCCGCGGACGTAGGTACGTAATCTGGGTACCTACTATTTGGCTTGGCACCGACTTCAAACAGATTAGTAGGTACCTACCTAGCACGTAAAATACAATTTAATGTTATTAATAGGCTTAGACAATAAGCGCATTTGATGAATGTCTTATTAAAATTATTTTTTGCTTTTCAGTTTTTTAGGTAGTTTTTTTGTTTCTTTTTTTTTGAAGTCGGTTTAATTTTTTAATTTGTTTGTATGTTGACATTTTTGATTTTATTTGTATTATTTATTTTACTTGAATATGGCTGATTTTTCTTTGTTTTTTTTTATGATATGGATTTTGATCTGAAATAAAGAATTATTATTATTATATTGTATCTCTCCTACGGGATATCACGGCACATAGGCCGGTCCTTTTGGAAGGCGTACGTGGGGATACAGATCCAACACGCAGAGGCCCCTTTGAGACACAATTATCTAAAGTGGGATACGTACACCTAGCGGGTACTGTCTCTGACTTGTACCATGGAAAAGATACAGCCAAAGACAGCACCGGCTAAGTGCAGGGACTATTGCAGAGAGAAGGGAAACTAATGCGGGTCTATGGTGAGGTAATTGCTGGACTGGTTGCCGGGATATTGATGAGACAGCGGGACGCCTGCCATATCAAATTGTCTCATCTTGATAATCATGGCAGACGGTGACTCGCCTCCCACTAGATGGGCCCCCGAAAACAGCCACCACTCTAAGCGGCCACTAGGGTCGCGGGTAGCACGGGCGCAACACCGGCGTGGTTGGCTAAGGGTGCGGAGAGGTGTGCACCGGTTTCTGGATCGCGGTAATCCGGTCAGCCGTTCCCCGTTATTACGCATATTGAGCACTTCCACCCTTTCGAGCATATAGCTCTTGCGCTCCACTCTGGACAGCCAACTAAGGCAAGCCAGAGGTGGGGGATAAGATGGTAAGTTCCCCCGGGAGGTCTCGGGTCCGTGGTGTCGCCACACACCAACAGCTCGCCACAAGCTGCCCTGCGGAGACTAACTGCACTGGTAAACCAGTGGGCGATGGGGTCGTCACATCCCTACGCACTTATTATTATTATTATTATTATTAATATCGACAGACAACGTCAAAAAGTAAAAAAAAGGTAAAAAACTACATTGGCTATCAAAACGGCAAAGCGGTCCGCGACACGTAGAGTTCTATCCATATCATCTATTCTATATCTGGCTGAACCTGAACGTAAATAATTGGTACTACAATTATTGTTTGTCAAGTTGTGATTGCAGTATTGTAGGCTGTGTTTCATTTCAGACATGCGTGTTTAAGCGCCAACAATGTATCCCAATGTATTATTATTTATTTATTTATTTTTTGGAAGACTAACAGCTAAATAGTACACTGAGCTTAGATACAATAAAATATAATAATGCCAATAACAAGTCTCCGCCTATGGTAACATGGTAAAAATATGTGGAAAAAATATGTGGTATGTAACTAGACTTCGTGATTACCATTGCGCGCATTTATCAAATGCGAATAATGCCTATTACAACTATTACACCCATTAACAATCATAATTATTATCTCAATATCAAAGGATTGCCTTGCACTTACGATTAAAATTTTAATTTTTTAAACTTGAAAAGTGCAAAGGAGTAACAAAGTTAGCAGGTTTCAGCTCGCGACCGCCGCCGTCGCGCTGCTCGCAGCCCATCAGATACGCGCGTACATCTCGTTCATACTCGTCTGCCGCGCGCGCCGCTATTGTGTTGACAGACTTCTTTAACGTATACTTTCTCTTCCAAGTCAACAGAATCAGCTTTCGTCCGTCACACGAACGAGGAACCAGTGTATCGCTGTTTGTTCTGAATAGTTTTTGCGTCCTATCTTAGATTATAAAATTGAGTATGGACACAAAAGAATATCTTTGGACTTTTTTCACACATCATCTGCTGAAATTAAACAATGCTTTACTATGGATCCCAGGCAACAAGACACAAAAACGTTTTTTTGTAAAATGTAGTTATTATGCATAGAAAGCACAATAATGGACTCGTTCTTCATGGATTTTTTTGAGACATCATTAACTAATACTCGTATTGCAGGTGAAATGTTCAAAAATCTGTATTTAGTATTTTCAACAAAAAAAAAACATCTTAGATTCACTGTTGATTTGTGTGTCACTCAGGCAACATGCTCTTTTTTAATGTAATAACTACACTTACAGGAAAAAATATGGAATCGTAGATAAATGTAAATGGCTTAGGTTTAAGCAACCACCAGATATAATGAAATATAACGCCCAAAAAATCCTAAGTACTTACCAAAATTTAATCCCCATTTTATTATGAAATGATCACCAATAAACGTTAAGTCTGCTAACCTAAAAAACGTAAGTATCGTCAGAATAATCGCTGAGCTACCCAAAAAGGCCACGCGTGCACCAAAGTACTCGCATTGTATTTAAAAATTTCATCCAAATATGTTACATATTTTTATCCTAATAAATTAAAGTAATGCGTACAAAAATCATTGTTTACCCAAAAAATATAAATGAAGTTCTAAAGATTTACCGATACTATATACCATTTGACGATTGATAGTAAATAAACAAAATCTTTTTCTCTCTGTCCCGACCAAGTAAAATGGGTAGAATTCAGTTCTGGTCGTTTCATTCGTTTAGTGGTCGCAATTCTAACCTAACCTAACACAAATCTTATCAATCAATTTAATATACTTGGTTATATGAATACATATAATGGCAAACGTAATGATATATTTGGGTAAGAATGACACAAAACTTTGCTAGTTAAAATTTGGTGCACGCGTGTCCTTTTTGGGTTACGAAATGTTTTTGTAGTGCAGGCATGGCTTAAATAGCCCGAAATATTTTGGTACAGGTTTCGTTTATTTGTACATATTATATTTATTTTGGATGAGGCTGTTTGGGTAACGATTGTGTTTTTTGGTGGTCATTTAATTTGTTCTCAATGTAAATTATATAGGCATCATGTTAAATACGTTTAGTTTGTCTTTGTTGTCAACCCCAGTAGATTCCATGATGAAAATAGGTTAAAAGAATCAACTGTGCTTCAAGTATTCAAAGTTTTCTTCAGCCAACAGATAATAAATAATTCAAAGTGTAAGATGCAAGGTTATCTGTTTTGTTCCTGCATTCAGTGAAGTATTTGCAAGTAAAGCGGTCGTTAGCGCGGACGCCGGATGCAGTTTAAATATATATGCAGTTATTATGTTAACGGTGCATTACGACTGCGCCATCGATGCCTGCCACCCGCCGCAGGGCTGCCGACAGAGAGACAATTAGTTTATATAAATCTACATTAAATAGTAATTTAAATGAATAATTATTCGAGAAAAAATGCACTGAAATGATCCTTAGAGGAGCCTACAGAGTGCCAGCAAATTAGACGACCTTCCTGTTTAAGTGTCTTAAAATGGAATATAATGCTGCAACCCTCGGGGGCGATGCCCTTGTCAGCTGATTTTAATTAGATTTTATATTGTATAATATAAATAAATGTGTTACGAAACCCATTATCTTTTATATACTTAGACTTTATAACACCCCGTTTAATCTAGCTACGAATTTACAGAGCATGCTACTTGTTTACTATTTAATTAAATAGATTTTTAGACACACGCCAGTCGATCCCGCTAAAAAATAAAAGTAATTTTTGGTATTTTCTTTGAAACGTATAGTAGACTTTCAAGTAAGTAGACGAGTGCCACCCCTACGACAGCGCGCCTCTTTTGTCCCGCACACGCCACAGTTGCAAGCTTGCACATAATGCAGCGCGCGCGACGCAGATTTGCATCCGCCCGATACCGCCGCGACCGCCCCCTCCCCGCACCCCGCACCTGCCCCCCGCGCACGCACTCATGACTCGACTGTTGTAGGATTGATGTCTACTACAATGAATAATAGAGTTTAAGCAGAATTTTTAATAATATACAGGTATTTAAGTTGTGAGCCAGGGTCGTGACAAGTCGATTTTTACTTCGATCGTTCTTGTTTTCTTTTCTATCTCTAACAAACATGAACCTGTTTTCTGGAGTTTATCGTATGCCTGGTCGTTATTCAGCAGTTTACTTAGGAAGTCGACAGATTATCTAGTTTTTGTAAGAACTTTATCAACTTTTTATTAATCAGCCCGGTAATCTGCAGAATACTTTATTATTATTATTAATAGCGGCTTAGTGTTTCCACAGTCACTGCGACCAATTCTGATCTATTAACGCCACTTGGATTACAGTTCCTCTCCAAGCCCAACCTCTTCTACGAAGAGGAGGATATTCTTGGGGAGGATATCTTTAGCCTCGTCTGGTTGTAGAATGTGCTTCCCCAGAATAAGGCTACGTTTGTGCATCAATGGCTCGCAGTCCGTGAGTATATGCAGAGGTGTTTCGTCGCTAGTGTGACAGAATCTGCATTTCCTCGACTCGCGTAGACCCATTACAGTCATGTGCTTATTAAGACAACAGTGTCCTGTAATGGTTCTAACCATGATGCGTACCTGTCGCTTACTCAGTCCTAAGATCCGTTTGGAAGTTTTCGGATCAAAGGCTTTTGTAAGTGATTTTGCGTGTTTAAGTCCAGGCATGTTTAACCATCCCTTTTTTGACTTTTTTGTGTATAGGTTTTCCAAGGTGGTACGGGCTAGGCTTTTGGGGATTCCACAGATTGGCTCTGGGCCATGTTGTGTTGCCTCCGCACCTGCTTTTGCGAGTTCATCGGCCCTCTCGTTGCCTATTATTCCCTCGTGTCCCGGAACCCACCTAAGTGTTACCCTATTATTCTTTCCGAGAGAGTTTAGTCGGGTCATACAGTCTGCCACCAGTTTTGACGTTACCTGGTTAGTGGCGAGTGCTAGTATCGCCGCTTGACTGTCTGAGTTAATGTATATTCCACGATTTACGTGGTTACTTTGCAGGTTGATTTCCGCACATTCGATGATGGCGAAGATCTCTGCTTGAAAAATGGAGGCGAATGTGCCCAGATTTTGTGAGTGTTTATATCTTGGTCGCTCTCCATATACTCCATAGCCCACCTTTGGGCCCATTTTGGAGCCATCGGTGAACCAGTTTAGGCTTCCCCGTTCACAGGTAACTTGGTTGTTTAACCAGTTTTCTTAGAATACTTAGTTAATCTGCACTATAACAGATTTCCGCACATTAACTGTAACCTGTAGATTATGATAAGAATGGTAGTAAAATACAATTTCACGTTTTGTCACGACACATCAGGTGGAGTGAGGTCATCCTGACTGCCTCTTTATAAAAAAAAAAAAAAAAAAACGCAACGTGAAACTAGTGTCCCTAGTACACCTGTACGACAACATAATTTTTATTGCAAAATAAAGCTTTTGATGTTTGCATAGCCATGAACACAGTTATACTGTTTCACGCACAGGTTTCACGACACTCTTATTTTTAGTTAAACAAGTTTTATATGTATGTACGGAATAAATTTTTGTAGAGTTTTGTAATTTAGCGTATTTTATTAGTATGCTATGCAATGTAATGCTTCATTGATTTTTTATAATTAGAGTTTGTTAAATTAATTAATTCAGTCAGTGTGTTGTAACAGTTATAAAAATATATTTTTATGAGGCAATTTGATGCTTTGCACTTTTATATTCTAAGTTATTTTAGGTAGTTTCAGAAATACATTGTAGATTATTTTACTCCAAATAGACTTAAAATGTTTAAATCAAACGCGGAGTTGTTCTTTCACAGGAAAATAAAGAAAGGACAGGAAAGCAAAATCCGTAAATTTTACAGTAAGTCAATTAATTTTGTAAAATGTTGAGAGAAAAGAGAGACAATTGTTGATTCAGTGAGTGAGCAGCGAACGCTCGAACTTGTTAATATTTAAATATCCTATTATCATCAGATTCCAGTCGATCGATCGAACCCTAAGCTGAGATTGGAGACCAAATATTTATTCTCGTTATTTTTTCACCAAAAAATCGAACAAAGAAAGCGAAAAAGCAAATCTTTTGCCTTATTAAAATCGTCGTTAATTTAAGGAAGACATTTATACTACGGTAGAATCATAAAAGAGGACTGAGTTTACATAACGCCTGAAATACACCTCTTATAGGTATTCGTAGAGTCTGTCGATTCCTTGCGTTAATTCGCCCACCCCGTTCCTTTCATCGCTGTAATGAAAACCGATCAGTGTCTCCGTAATTTCTAACAATTGGATCTAAAAGGAGAAAATACGCTTTTCCTTCTAATTCTGCGACAAAGCCCTTTGTGGTGTCATCCCATTGTCACTGGCTATTTTTGCATTACTAGCTGATTGTTCGAATATTTGATTTATTGGGAAATTTCAACAGATCGGGTATCGGGAATTTGTTTGAAAGCCAGCTTAAAACGTTACTCGGAATCAATTAATATGATTGTGTTCAATTATCATGAAACCAAAAATAGATACAGCTTTTTTCATTAACACTTTCAGTGCGTTGGCACAAAAACCTGAACTTGCCGCGACTGCGTTACGAACAAATACTGGTCGTACGTATCTAAGCCAGAAGTGCGTTACGACCAGTATTTTGACGCACCACGACCTGACTTCCAGGGCCTACACAGACGTGGAAACTCATCGTACCAAAGATTTTCTTTTTCAAACCTTTAGGTCATATCCCTGTTTATACACAACTGCCGTAGCACAGGGTTCTGAATGATATTTTGGAAAATATAAGCATTTTTCGAAATTATTGATTTACGACCATATATTAGGCGTATAGCATAGAAGCGAAAAAATACTAGTGATGGGATCTAAACAGTTAAACAACAAATGATTTTTATCGATATTTTTTATTCAGACCTAAAAGATGTTACATATTTTTAACTAAAATATAATCAATTAAGGAAAAAAGTATGAAAATCGTTAGTTTACTTTCAATCATTATTAATATAATCTGAGGTAATTATTATATAATTCTTTGTTTTTAGCGTTTATTTAACCAATTGCGATTTTATAATTTGGCACCTGTCAATTTTACTTTTATATTAACCACAGAAATAACACAATATAAGATTTAATGAAAAGTTTTTTTCGCGATCATTTCATTCTTGCGAGCCTCCAAAAATCTATCGATACGCGTGTCGATATTACAGGCAGAACTAGTGCGAACTGAGGCGCAAGCGGGTGGTTGCGGGGCTGGGGGGGTGCGTCAAAATACTGGTCGTACCGCACCAGACGAAAACAATTTCCTTTCTATGCGTTACGACCATTATTTTGCCGTACATTTTTTTTGCAGATTATTGTTCTACTAGAAACAACAAACATGGGAATACCACTATCTCTTTTATACACGTATGGGAACATAGAAAAATAGCCCCCGCACCAAGCGTAAAACAGGGACAGAGGGCTGCCGCGCTGGCGGAAAGGCGAATACGTCAAAATAGTGGTCGTAACGCACTGAATGTGTTAAGAGATTAATTTTGATTAAAATGTTATCCTCGATAGATTTAAATCGCTGCCTAGAGCAGGAAAAAGCGTCCTTATTCTGACTGTTTCGAATATTTTTCTGTTTTGTGCTAATGGGTGTTTGTATAATTATTTACGAGTATAGTATTTTGCCAAATGTGAGAGGACCACGGATCGGAAACATAAGCCTATTATTTATCAATACGTAGCATTATTATTTAAAACAATTAATTATCCACCAAGCATACTTTCGCAAGTTTTCAGGCACGTTTTTTTTATAAAATTGGAGGGTGACCATTGTGGAGCGGATAACGGTTAAAGCACTTTTACTCGTATTGGCGCTGCAAAGGCGAGTGCTAAGTGTGTAATCTTTGCGGACGGAAGCCACGGCGCTGGCTCCACGCCAGCCTCGCTGCCCTATAGCTGAGGCCGCGTGAGAGAATAGGCGAGAAAAATCAATGACACATTCAGTAGTATACTATCATTTCAATTATGTAAAACACTAATACACAGCGTTTCAGTAATTTAACTATTAGTTTTACTAGAGTTCAATTACTAAATGGGTAAATATGTATATCGTGAATCTCTTTAAAGATTTGCTACGGCATTTTTAATGTAGCAGTCCATAAAATTAAAATAGAAGTTTTGGTCTGGTCGTAAATCATTTGTACTTTCCCTACTGTGTCTAATATATATTATAAATAGCGGCCGCCCGCGGTTTCACCCACGTGGTTCCCGTTCCCGTGGGAATTGATCAAAATCCTTTCTTTTTTAAGATGTATTCTGCTATTCGGGACGGTAACAAATCCAACAAATCAAAAACCATGGCAATCGGTCCAGCCGTTCTCGAGTTATAAGTGTTGTAACAAACACGACTTTCTTTTTATATAGATAATCTTTCAAAAGGAACTCAAGTAGATAAACTGCAAACCTATGAAAAATATCTGTGAAGTAAAAGAAAAGGCGGGCCGATAAAATCGTCTACGATTGCCACGTCGTAGCGAGTCGTAGCTATTTTCGTAGCACTCTAATCGTCGTAGCACACGCTATAACTACGGAGTGCATGTGACTGCAAGGACCCGTGACCCCTTGACTGGCGCGATCGCGCCGAGAGGCGAGTAATCCTCACCACGTGAGCGCTGGCGAAGCGCCAACTTCCTCGATACGCTACGAATAGGGGATGGCCGACGTGCTTAATCATATTTCATATGTATTGAATTCACATTATATCGAGAAGGCATCTGTACGGGACAGCCGGCATAGTCACTATGTAAATAGCAATAGTATATAGATAGTAAGGTAAATAAAGTTATGCACAAGTGTCGTTTCATTTTAGTATAAGACGTGCGTAAAATAGTTTTAGATTTACCTTTATTTCTCTGTTATTTCATAGTATGTAAGTGTATAGTTTTGTGTTCCTAATAGTTTTATTTTTGCTTTATTTGAATTGAATAGTTTCATGTCTCTATTGTATATACTTTAGCTTTAGGACATGTTTTTTCGATATTGTAAATGTTATTATGAAAATAATAAATAAATAGATAACGCGGCTCTCCTACGGTATGCACCAGTCTGTCTCGCTCGCACAATAGTTACGTCACTGTCTAACAGTGGCACGTGTAAACCGGTTTTTGCTCACTTACATAGTCGCTAGTTGAGAGCAAACCGGACAGAATAAACATAGGCCCGGAAAAGCTCGCAGCATGCACTCCGATCCGAGCTCTCTCCGAGGAAACTACTCTCAAGAAGCAACAAGGCCTACCAGAAGAAACCCTGAAGAACAGACTGGCTAGGCTAGGCTGGCATACAGTAGGAAAGGACGCATCATTACGGCATATTTCGGCGGTTTTATTTCTCCTCCACGATTCTTCCCTGTAGAACGGGGGACAGAGCAGCTTCGTACCGTTGGGTAGACGACAATCCCAGCACCCCCCGTACTCCTTTAATTTGCACGGCGTCACAGCCGGCAAGAGGCGTCGTGCATATTTCTGGTCCATTCGGAGCCGGATCCTCGTCGAAGAACGAAGCTGCAATACAAGATGCCCGTCACACGTTCAAGAATCATGAAGAACAGCTCCAGGCCGACCTCGCAAGTGTCTGGCCAGGGGCAATCGCCGAATACAGACCGGCCTGCGCCAGAGCAGGCTGGCGCCGAACAGAGCGCCGCTGCTTCTCTTACAGAAGCTGCGCCACGAGGGACCCCGGCACACAGCGCCACGCCGGGTGTAATAGCCTCGCCTGGCGTGGCTACCACGAGCAGCGGCACGAACACCTGGGATACCAGTGTGTGTACCACGTCTGCGGGTACCACGCTGGAACAGCAGAGCGTTGAGACAGCCGTCTCGCGCCCACAGATAGAAGCGAGGGCTCCACCCCCGCACCACGTCGGAGCTACAGTAGCGGGGGGAGCCCCCCCGCAACCCGACAACAGTCAACAGATGAGAGCGGCGCCCGCTCCGGCCACGCCGGCTGAGCGGGGCGCCCTCTCGCACCGCGATAGAAAATCGAAGAGGTCAAGCCAGAAGTCCATTCGATTACAGAAGCTTGCAAAAGCGAAGGAGGAGTTGATACAGCTACAGATCAAGCTCGCCGCCGCCCGCGTCGCTGCCCTCGAGGAAGAAACAGACAGCGACACAGATGAAGACTCCGTCACCACGAAGCAAGAAACAGAACGACGAGTCAGCCAGTGGCTCGATGAGAGCGAGCCTCATCCGCTGGCCATAGCCGACCAGCCATACAACCCTCCGCCAGCCGCCAAGCAAGACAACAGACACGAAGACACCGCGTCGCGCCTCTCAGTAGGCGACGCCCGCCGGCACTATAGGCCGGCCACAGCCGTCTTCGTGGCACCGACAGAAGCGTACGCGCCGCCGCCGCCGCCGCATACGCTTACACAGAAGCCCACTCCAGCACCGGCGGGAGATCCGCAACAGAAGATCGACCTCACCGAACTCGCATCGGCCATAGCTACAGCGGCCCGACAGCGAAGCACGCCGCGCCTATTCAACGAGCTACCAGTATACAGCGGGTCATATCAAGAATGGCTCTCTTTCCGAGCCGCCTACATCGAGACAGCCAGCTTCTACACAGATTCAGAAAACATCGCGCGCCTTCGCAAGTGTCTTCGAGGAAGAGCCAAGGAGGTAGTAGAAAAGCTACTTATCTACAACGTGAAGCCCGACGAGGTAATGAAGACTTTAGAATCACGCTTCGGTCGCCCAGACGCTATCGCACTCTCCGAGTTAGAGCGACTGCGCGCCCTGCCGCGCACCACCGACGCGCCGAGAGACGTCTGCATCTTCGCAACTAAAGTCACCAACATCGTGGCTACCCTCCGAGTCCTCAATAAGATCCAGTACCTCTACAACCCAGAGGTAACGAAGGCCATCACAGAGAAGCTGACGCCCGCGATGAGATACAGATGGTACGACTTCGCGGCTGAACAGACAGAAGAGGAGGCCGACCTTATCAAGCTGGAGCGCTTCCTGAACAGGGAGGCAGACAGATGCAGCCCTTACGCACAGCCTGAACAGATCAACGAGGTGTCAAGCAGTGCACCTAGAAAACAGAAGACGTTCGCAGCGGCAACAGAACAGAAAACAGAAGCGAACGCCTGCCCCGTCTGCGGTAAGTCTGCCCACTCCATGGCAGACTGTCGCCAGTTTACAGAAGCAGACGTCAATGGAAGATGGGACATAGCGAAGGCCAAGTACCTTTGCTTCCGATGCCTCAGACACCGCAGCAAGAACCACACCTGCCGCGGTAAGCCGTGTCCGGTCGACAACTGCACCAGACGACATCATGAGTTGCTACATTATGAAAAAAAGAAGACTGAAGAGAGCGCCGAGGTGGTCGCTTCCACCTGGGCCCCCGCCAAGACGCAAGCCTTCCTGAAGATAGTTCCTGTCTGCGTCTCGGGGCCGCGGGGCGACGTCAACACCTTCGCCCTCCTCGACGACGGGTCAACCGTCACCCTCATCGACGCCGAAATAGCGAAACAGACCGGCGCCCGGGGACCCGTCGACCCACTTCACATAGAAGCAATCTCAAACACAGAAGTCGAAGCCACGAAGTCAAGAAGAGTGACTCTCACGCTACAGGGTACAGCATCGAGTCACAAGATACGAGCGCGAACACTCGACAGCCTGCAACTCTCAGCCCAACGCATAACAACCGAAGACGTAGCCGGGTGCCAGCACATCGCAGACATCGCTGAACAGCTGACATACCAAGAAGCGAAGCCGAAGCTGCTCATCGGTCAAGACAACTGGCCCCTGCTGCTCGCTACTGAGGTGCGGAGGGGACAGCGGCATCAACCGGTCGCCTCGCTAACACCCTTGGGCTGGGTGCTACACGGCGCGCACACGCGCACGCTCGGACAACGTGTTAACTTCGTGCATCACGTCACAGAAGCAGATGACCACATGGACGAACAGCTGAGACATCACTTCGCAATAGACAGTCTCATCATACAGCCGAAGCTACCTCGCAGCGACCCAGAGCAACGCGCACTCGACATGCTAAATAGAAACACGCGCCAACGGGAAGACGGCCGCTACGAAACGGGGCTTCTGTGGAAAAATGAAAATGTCGTAATGCCGAATAATTACGATAACGCGTACAACAGGCTGCTGAGTACAGAAAAGAAAATCGACAGGAATCCAGAACTCAAGCAGAAGTACGAACAACAGATGGACGCGCTCATCGAAAAGGGCTACGCGGAGCGCGCGCCTACAGAAACGAAGAAAAATAGAACGTGGTACCTACCACACTTTCCCGTCCTCAACGCCATGAAGCCTGGAAAAGTACGAATCGTCCACGACGCCGCAGCCAAGACAAGAGGGGTGTCCCTCAACGACCACCTGCTCACCGGGCCCGACCTGCTGCAGTCTCTACCAGGGGTGCTAATGCGGTTCCGCCAGCATCCGATCGCCGTCACCGCCGACATAGCCGAGATGTTCATGCAAGTGAAGATCAAAGCGGAAGACAGGGACGCCCTCCGGTACCTGTGGCGGGGAGGGAACAGAGGTGATCATCAGCCTGAGGAGTACAGAATGACGTCACTCATATTCGGCGCGACGTCATCCCCGGCAACAGCGATCTTCGTCAAGAACATCAATGCACAGAGGTACGAAGACACACACCCGGCGGCGTGCGACGCGATAGTCAGAAACCACTACGTCGACGACTATCTACAAAGCTTCAAAACAGTGGAAGAGGCGGTGAAGACAGCTGATGACGTCAGGAAGATACACAGGGAAGCCCACTACGAGTTACGACAATGGACGTCCAACTCGCCCGCGGTCATGGAAGGCCTCGGTATAGAAAACACAGAACAGACGCCTATCGACCTCGATGGAAAAGAAAAGATAGAGCGAGTCCTAGGCCTCATCTGGAAGCCGGACAGAGACGTGTTCGCCTTCAACCTGGACCTGGCGCGGCTACCACCCGACGTCATCGATAAACCACAGCCGACTAAGAGAGAAATCCTCAAAGTCGTAATGTCTCTCTTCGACCCTCTAGGCTTCGCATCGCCAGTTACAACACGAGCGAAGCAAATACTTCAAGAAGTATGGCGGCGCGGCACAGGCTGGGACGACAGTATAGACCCAGACATGGCAGACGAATGGAGGGAGTGGACACATCACCTGCGAGCCCTGAGGGACGTCGCGATCCCGCGATGTCTCTCGGGCTACAGCACCGCCCAATCGAGAGAGCTGCACATCTTCGTGGACGCCAGCGAAGCCGCATACGCCGCAGCCCTCTACTGGCGCATCACCAACCCCGACAGCAGCGTGAACATCTCCTTCGTGGTCGCCAAGGCGAGGGTGGCCCCACTGAAAGTCACCTCCATCCCACGCCTCGAGCTCCAAGCCGCCGTGATGGGCAGCAGGATGGCCACTGCGGTCATCGAGGAACACGACATGAAGCCAGACCAGAAGATATTCTGGACAGACAGCAGGACAGTACTAACGTGGCTGAAGACAGGCGCCCGCTCCTATCGTCCCTTCGTCGCTCACCGTATAGCAGCAATTGAAGAAAATAGCAACCTGAGCGAATGGAGATGGGTGCCCACGAAGCTGAACGTGGCAGACGACGCCACGCGAGACGTCCCGCACGGCCTAAACCACTCGCATCGCTGGTTTCAAGGCCCACCGTTCCTCTATGAAGATCCATCTGCGTGGCCATCGGAGAAGCCAGCCCCCGTGCCACAGACGGGCGAAGAAAAGACACACACAGTGACAGTACAGAAGCCACACGCCGCGCTGAAGAATAGCCTCCCAGACAGCTCCAGATTTTCCAGGTGGGAGAAACTTCTCAGGGCGACGGCGCGGGTGCTACAGTTCATCGACCTCTGCAAACGAAAAATAGATACAGTCCATTACAAGCGAAATAGAAAAAATGCAGAGAGCGACCCCGCGTGGCGGCTTATTAAACAGAAAAACAAAATAGTAAGGAAGCCTACAATGAAGCAGTCAACCACTGAAAATAGGCGATATAGAACAATTGAAGCTGGGTACCTGCGCGCGGCCGAGGACTTGCTCATCCGAGCGAGTCAGGAAGACTCATTTCCCGAAGAGAGACGAGACCTGAGTCACGGCAAGTCAGTATCAAACAATAGCCGGCTGCGCTCCCTAGCAACAGAGATAACTAACGGCGTTATAACGTTAGTTACAAGAATCGACGCGGCGGACGACATAACAGATAGAATAAAGAGGCCGCCTATAATTGACGGTAATCATCACATCGCGCGCCTCTACATGGAGTTCGTCCACCGCCGGCTGCATCACGCTGGTGTAGAAGCGACCATCAACGAGTGTCGGCAGCGCTACTGGATCCTGCGCCTGCGGCCGACGGCCAGGGCGGTCGTCAGCCGATGCCTCCCGTGCCGCATCAGGAGGAGCACGCCGTCGGTGCCACCGACCGGCAACCACCCGCGCAGCCGACTAGCTCATCACCGCCGGCCGTTCACATACACCGGGGTCGACTACTTCGGTCCCCTCACAGTCACCGTCGGCCGGGCGGTACAGAAAAGGTACGTCGCGCTATTCACCTGCCTGACAACGCGCGCCGTGCACCTCGAAATCGCGGGATCCCTCACAACAGACTCCGCAGTGATGGCACTCAGAAGAATGATCGCCAGAAGAGGGTGCCCCAGCGAGATCTGGTCAGACAACGGCACCAATCTGCAAGGAGCTGACAGAGAACTCCGACAAGCCTTGGATCAAGCCACAGAAGAGGAGGCGAGCAAGCGGGCCATCAGCTGGCGGTACATACCACCCGGTGCCCCGTTCATGGGAGGGGCCTGGGAGCGCCTCGTCCGCAGCGTCAAGGTAGCGCTGGCCACAGTGCTGCATGAGCGCCACCCGTCGGAAGAGGTCCTCGGCACGCTGCTCGCCGAGGCCGAGTTCACCGTCAACAGCCGCCCCCTCACTCACGTCTCCGTCAGCCCGGAGGACCCCGAGTCACTCACGCCGAATCACTTCCTGCTCGGCGGCTCATCGATGACAGCACCACCGGGGACCTTCGACGACGCCGACCTCATCGGGCGCATTCACTGGCGCGCCTCACAACGCCTGGCCGACCTGTTCTGGGCCAGATGGGTCCGGGAGTACCTCCCTGACCTGCAACACCGGCGGGAGCCCCACGGGAGGGGCCCACCCATCAAGATCGGCGACGTCGTGCTGATCGCCGACGGCACGCTGCCTCGCAACACCTGGCCGCGAGGCCTCGTCACCGCCGTGTACCCCGGGCCAGACAACGTGACCAGAACAGTGGACGTGAAGACCAGAGGAGGGACCCTACGCAGACCGACCAAGAAGCTGGTGATCCTGCCTACGGAGCCGGCCGCCCTCCCAGCTGTGGATGCGTCGACCTGCGCCGAGGAAGCCGCAGACGACGCACGGCGGGAGAAATGTACGGGACAGCCGGCATAGTCACTATGTAAATAGCAATAGTATATAGATAGTAAGGTAAATAAAGTTATGCACAAGTGTCGTTTCATTTTAGTATAAGACGTGCGTAAAATAGTTTTAGATTTACCTTTATTTCTCTGTTATTTCATAGTATGTAAGTGTATAGTTTTGTGTTCCTAATAGTTTTATTTTTGCTTTATTTGAATTGAATAGTTTCATGTCTCTATTGTATATACTTTAGCTTTAGGACATGTTTTTTCGATATTGTAAATGTTATTATGAAAATAATAAATAAATAGATAACGCGGCTCTCCTACGGTATGCACCAGTCTGTCTCGCTCGCACAATAGTTACGTCACTGTCTAACAGTGGCACGTGTAAACCGGTTTTTGCTCACTTACATAGTCGCTAGTTGAGAGCAAACCGGACAGAATAAACATAGGCCCGGAAAAGCTCGCAGCATGCACTCCGATCCGAGCTCTCTCCGAGGAAACTACTCTCAAGAAGCAACAAGGCCTACCAGAAGAAACCCTGAAGAACAGACTGGCTAGGCTAGGCTGGCATACAGTAGGAAAGGACGCATCATTACGGCATATTTCGGCGGTTTTATTTCTCCTCCACGATTCTTCCCTGTAGAACGGGGGACAGAGCAGCTTCGTACCGTTGGGTAGACGACAATCCCAGCACCCCCCGTACTCCTTTAATTTGCACGGCGTCACAGCCGGCAAGAGGCGTCGTGCATAGCATCTTAAGACCACTTCCACATAATATTACTGGCGTCGTTATTTTGTCCTATGATTTTATTTAACGGCATGATTTTGTACAACTTCTGGAAGGCTTACTGGAAATCGATATGCATAGAGTGGCGCCTAGTGCAGACTACGCTACTATGAAATTAGGAATAATGGTTCGTTTTTTTATATATTTATAATATTATATAAAATACACATTGTCCAATGTGTAAATCGTATCATAAAAAAATGCATTTGAGTTTGAATAAACGGTGCTGATATGTAATAAATCAATGGCAACATTAGGCATAAGGCAAAGGTTTTTATATGTGAGCACTAGTTTTTATTGGATATTTATAGCACATTTCTCTTTTTAAGTAAACAAAACTATTTCATGGGTTTGGGAATACACTGTCAAACAACATAATTATAAAATAAACGGTAAGCGTTGTTGTACCAAAATAATCATTACTGTTGCCAAAATAAAACCAGCTAAGTCAAAACAGAAGCTCATGAACCTTCATTGCAGATAACCGATAGTTCATAAATATCAAGTATAATTCATTAGCGTGTGTCGTCATCTTAAGACCTGTCGTCACATCACAGGCGGCGTCCACGCAGCGGCCGATCCCTGACGATCACGCCCACCCCCCCTGACTCGCGACAGACAGCAACTTCCCCGCATTAAATAAAGGATACGTCCGCATAGCGTGGCGATAAATCTGCGGCGTTTTGTTATTGTCGTGTCGTAGGCACGTTCGACGCGAAGCCCGGAAGAGAAAAAACACGCATTCCCTGCTCATTGTGAGAGCGCGGGTTGGCGCGCGGCCAGCGGCGCGGCGCCTGCAGTGGCCCGCTCGCCGGAGACTGCTTCGCGAAAACATTATATGACCCAGCAGAATTTACAGCGTTCAGAACTTCTGAGAACGCCTTGTTTATCTATTCTCGACGATATCATCGTGTTTTGCATAGATTTGTTACAGGAAAATAAAGCATTTTGAGACCTTTTATAACAGATACAGGATATGAAATCATAGTTGCTTTTGTTTTGATGACAAGCAACCGAGTGACACAGAACCTGTGCCAATAGTTACTTACTACACTTGATATTACTAGATGTAAATTTTTATACTTTCTTTACGTCAGATTTTCCGAATGAGTAAATTAATTCTTATGGTATATTCTTGCTTTGTGATTGGATCAGACATGAGGATACTCGATCGTATCTACAGAAGAACCAAGGCCAGTAACCTTGGTTCTTCTGTTGCCCAAAGGTTTGATATGATGTTATTGAACTTCATTCTGATTGAGTAACATATTTCAGAACTTTTTTCTGAAAGTTCTGGTTGAATTTTAATAAAAAAAATCCGTAAAACTGAGCACTATGACTCAAACAGTGTAAATGCTTGTTTACTTGTTGCTAATAATTGAACCAATCAAAGGCGTCAATAGCTCAGATGAAGTGCTAATGCAGCTGTTGCTCGCAGCCAGCAAGTTAATCTGTTTACACGCTATGTCGCGCGACACTCTACACGTGTTGCGACGTCGCGTGACGACACATGTCGCGTATACCTTCACGCGTCAGTCTCGCCCCTCCCGAGCCGCGAAAGAAACAATACGGTTGTTAATTCTGCTGACATTGCCCTTGTATTTTAATAAGTACATATTAATACACCACACAATGAATATAAAAAAAAAAAATTGTATGTGATACGGAGGAAATATCTAAAGCCAATATACATGTGCACACGTGTTCATCGATTGTTAAATTGATGACAGAATAAAAGCTTCTCGTTTGATCTAGCAAAAAATTAAACGAGTGCCCTTTCAATGTTGCTTATGGGTCGAAGCACAATTTTATATTTATTTAATAGAAGCACATTTCAAAAATTTTATGTTCTTCGCTTCGTCATTAAAAGTCACTAGTGCGAAGTGTGAGGCTGTGCAAAACGTTGTGAAATCCGAGAACTCTCTCACTGCATAATACACAAACCCTCCTTTATAAATCATCGCCCGTATCTCGTGAATTGTATCTTAATCGCTCCTTGTTTCAAGACGAACTAATCACAATAAGCAAGGTGGTGGTGGGCATGTCACCGCTCATTACACCCGGCAGACGGATTAGCGACAATAGTACATTGGTAGGCGACGCATTAACCAATTAGCGAGCGATCGCATCGATTACAATCGCGCGCTAATTAGCCGGCCTAATGCGTCGCGGACAAAGCGCGTCCGGCGTCTTGCATTATGCTAACTGCTGCATTATGCGATTGTCTGCCTGCACCACTACAATCCGGATTCATGTAACAGCGTCTAAATCTATGGCAGATACTGAGTATACAGATTATCAGATTTATTTTCGATAGTTAATTCCGTTTTTCATAAGTTTAGATACTTCTTCTCTTGGTGTTTTGCCTCGATCTGTTCAGGTTACGCTTACGCCATGGTCCAGGTCGGCTAATCCTGTTACATTGGAGCAACTGCCATCTAGCCTTGGAAACCCCGAAACAGAAGAACTAGACTTGGATCATGGTTACACAGTTCCCTCACGACGTTTTCCGTCACCGCCAAGCTAGTAGTAGATACGCACATGTCGCACATGGGAAATCCAATGAAATAGCGTCTTAAACCATTCGGCTCCAGATACAACAGAGCACAATTCTTCCAGGCGAATTTCTTCTACCTGGCCATGGGAGCGCTTGCATGAGCGCTCAGCTACGATAACTCGTTTGTGTATTCTGCTAGGGACCATTGAATAATAAATGTTTAAAAAAGACTTAGACCGACGATACCATTCAATTCACTGCCAGCCGTCGAGTTGCCAAACTGGTTATTATCTCAATCATAATATCGTTTCATTTCGTTCCGTCGTAAAAATATCACCGTCTCATTGCTATTCATGAAATACCATTACCAACAGAAACACTCGGAAGTTTTAAGAATAATACAGTTATCTAAGCCGGCCACTTTTTTAAAGTAATTCCTCCCGTTGATCAAAATTCCCCGGGAAGCGATCGGCTCGGGGGTGATTTGAATATCAAAGGTGGTCGTCCGAGCGCCACTCAAAACATTAATCCTTAAAGTCGCCTAATGAGGAAGTCTCGATCTTTCGCGCCGGAGCCGCGGAATGGATAGAATTTGCTTTACTAATTATAGAAACTGAAAGAAGAACGGAACTAAAACCAAGGCAATAATAATAATTATTATACGTTTACAATCTTTTTTCTAAAAAAGTGTATCCTTACCGTTCTGTCTCGGTTCCATGTAAAGCAGGAATTCGTGATGCAAATTGCCTAGTTAAGATATCCCGATGTGAATAATAAACTCAATGTCTCAAAAAACTATACTATCTCAAAGTTAATCTCTTGTCGTGGTCGGTCCTTTCCGCGATTATTAGTGGCCGCCGGCGTCACGCAGTGTGACGTCATCACAACTTCTTCACACATTGTCTGACCTTACTCGAATCTTCCCACTAGCTATGTCTGGGCAGACAAATATTGTTACAGTTGTTGACTCCTAAAGTGATATTTACTATCCGAGATCTTTTATAGGCCCTTTTATAGATATGCCATTACAAGGCGATATCAAAACATTGTTATAATTACCCCATAGTTCCAGGACTTTTAGGATAAATTTTATGATTGGTACATTAGCACATCTATCTAACAATAAAACATCAAATCGATAAATGCTTTTAAAAGACCTAGGATACCGAATAAATCGGAGAAAAGAAGATAAACTATATGGATGTTAGTTTTTGCGTCCTATTGAAATCCCTCTGGGCACCTCACATCGATATATTCTAGCCAGTACATTCGATATTTTTTTTGTGTAAAATGTAATGGTAACCAGATAATTTCTAAGTTTCACAATATTCTTTAATTTTCGTATAATTCATTCACCGAACAGACTAACTCTTGTACGTCTTGATCTTTTTATGCCGATATACACAAATTGCCTCCTTTTAAGCAATCTAATCCATCTCACATATTTGTAAGTAGAAACTTTTTCCATCCCGAATAAACTCAGCCGATTCAACTTAATCAAGAGTCGATTCAGCGAATTACATCAAAAGGATCTCACCTCAAATTTCTGTTATTTACGCTCTCCTCGGCGACAGCTGGCAATCGCCAAGTCGTACGTTAACTTATCTGTATTTTTACGATCTGACGGACTCCCTCCATCCAGACAAATAGAGTCCGACCGAACATCGGCTTCTTTTTCCAAAGTTCGGCCATTAGCACCTTCGACTTCGGCCAAAACGGATCAAAGCTTTGGCCGAAGCCGAAATTTTTGTGCTGAAACCTCAAATAGATTTTAAGTTTAAGAATCAAAAACGTTGGATTTGGACATATTTGATCTTGTTGACGAATAGATTGAATTGCACTAATATTTATTGAATTGACACAGTTTGAATCGATATTACAATCATTTATAGCTTCCTCCGTGGATTTTCCTAAGTAAAAGCAAACTTGAGCTTTGGCTTCGGCCGAAGGTTACGCCGAAACGGAAGCTTCCTTCAGCTTTGCCTTCGGCCAAGATCTCACCTTCAGTCGAACACTACACACCGCTCACGTCTTCAAGAACTTGTGGGTGAAGTTTGTCGAAGCGCCCTCTGTAGCGGTTCGCCTGTTGTTTTCGATAAGATCGGCCAGTGTTTATGGCTCCGCTCTCATCACTGCGTTAGTGGTACATCAGCTTACGCATCTTTTACGGCATGACGTATTTCCTTATTACTCCGCTCTGCTCCGACTCGCCCAACTTCTTCAATGTTTTCGCTCCATCGATCTATTTGTTATTCGCATTTCAGTCCCGGCGGGCTTTTACTGAATTTTACGATATCTAATAAAAAATATGTGTCCATAGAGAAACTACATAGCTATGAATCTAAATGTTTATCCAAATAGTGAAGTAGACTTTATTTTATAGGTTTTTAACCGACTTCAAAAAAGGAGGAGGTTATATGTTCGACTGTATGTATTTTTTTTTTTTTTTTTTTTTTTTTTTATGTATGTCCGTCGATTTCTCCGTCAATTGTGGACCGATTTAAATAATTCTTTTTATATTTGAAAGTGCATAGTTCAGAGGTGGTCCCATTGTCACCATGTCAGGATCTGATGATGGGATCCCGGAAAAATCAAGGGAAAACCTCAAATTTTATAGGCTGCGCCTACGCGTTACTTGTTTTTTCTGAAGCCATTCAAGTTTTTGCGTCCGATAGACATCATTTTATGTTGATGAGCTGATGATGGAAGGTACAACTCCTTAACGGTTAGGAGTTAGGGGATAATTCTTTCAGTATTGTAGGAATATGTGGACCGTTAGTTGTATTTTATGTACTTTTGCAGCTAAGGTGATGATGGAAAGTACAACTCCTTAACGGTTAGGAGTTAGGGGATAATTCTTTCAGTGTTGTAGGAATATGTGGAACGTTAGTTGTATTTCATGTACTTTTGCAGCTAAGCTGATGATTACCCGGGGATGGGCTGGTCACTAGCCAATAAGGTTAGCACCGGCTCGTCCTAATCGGGTGTGAAGGAGAAACCGGGGGAGTGTAGTGGGTAGCGGACGCTTCGGTCTCGAGTCCCACACACGGCCTCGGGTCTAGCTAGCCTGCGGTTATGGTGCATAAACGCATTCTCCTCCTACCCATGGTGCTGAACACTTAATGAATACCTAATATTATTATCGAATAATACAATTCTACTCGTATTTTCGCTATCATTATTATGAAAGAGTTTTACTCACTACCTACGTGTTATTCACACTAAAAATAGAAAAATAAACAAACTTTTTTTAAAAAAAATTAAACCGACTTCAAAAAAAAAGAAACAAAAAAACTACCTAAAAAACTGAAAAGCAAAAAATAATTTTAATAAGACATTCATCAAATGCGCTTATTGTCTAAGCCTATTAATTAAATTGTATTTTACGTGCTAAATAGGTACCTACTAATCTGTTTGAAGTCGGTGCCAAGCCAAAGGTAATCAAAAATGATATATAATAATAATGTATTATAAAGGTTTACTTATTAATCCGCGGACGTAGGTACGTAATCTGGGTACCTACTATTTGGCTTGGCACCGACTTCAAACCGATTAGTAGGTACCTACCTAGCACGTAAAATACAATTTAATTAATAGGCTTAGACAATAAGCGCATTTGATGAATGTCTTATTAAAATTATTTTTTGCTTTTCAGTTTTTTAGGTAGTTTTTTTGTTTCTTTTTTTATTATGAAACAATATCATAGTCAAATGCGTGACTATTTAGATTTACACTTTTGTAGCCTAAAACTGCTGATTTTTCACATTACGGTAAAATAACCTGAGTGCTATTTTTTTCCAAAGTTTCACAATAACCTGAGTGGTAAGTTGAGATGTGTGAACATAAGCTGACGATGATGATTACTTTCAAGTCGCAATTTACACTGTAAGAGAGTATGAACATCGCTTCGTGTGAAGGCGGCGCGTCGTATCGGTGTAAGGCTGGTTTCAGAGTCACGCCGAAGAAGCATGCGAACAGCGCGCGTAAATACGATTCAACTTAATTGGCTTATCTGAACATCGTGCGAGAACCTGCGCAGAACGCAAATGTAGGTGTCAGAGGGGTGCAGCAGCGCCCCACACCTGCGCAAACGACGCTCGCAGCTAACTTCAGACACGCCAATTAAGTTGAATCGTATTATATTACCTACTGTTATTTTAAGATAGCGACGATTTGAAATGCAAAGAAAACCGGCAGTGTATAACGCTACGCGCGTGCCGCCAGCTTTACTCTGAAACCAGCCTAATAGTGTTACATCAGCTTACCCGCGTTTTTACGGCCCGGATATTTCCTTATTGTGTACACCGCCGTAAATGGGTTACGAAAATTAGTTGTGGATGTTGTTACGAGAGGATGGGTTATGAGATGCGCGCCATTTATAAAGGGTTCGGGGTTGTTTTAACAATGAGTTTTCTTTGTAATGTATTGTTGCGTCTTACGATGTTGATGTAGTCTCGTCTTCGTGATGCCGAGCCTTTTATCTGCTAAATTTATTTTGAGATTACGTTTTTAAAGTACTTGTAGCTTTACGCTGTACGAATACCATTACATTGGGTAAGCCATGTGTAAATTCTTGTTATTCCTAAAATAACTCCTCATTTATAACTTGAATGATCAAGTTACTATTTTGATGACTAGTGTAGGCAGTTCGTATCAAATTTTCTCGATAGATTCATCGCACTGAACAGTATTTTATTCATATTTACGTGGATAGGTCGAAATAATTCTTTTTGAGCCGTCGCCACACTAGTTTTGTTTGCAAACTTCTGAAACCTCATATAAAGCAGAGAAGCAGAATTATTATTCACACACCTGCCGAGCCGCGCCTCGCCCGCGGGTAATGAAGTGGCGCGCCGCGATTTGTTCTTAACTTTTAATGATCGGATTAGTACTAATTAATTTTTGGCATGAGAGCGCGCGCACGCCGCCCGGGGACGCCGTCACTTTGTCATGTTATAAATGAGTTCCAAACTGAATTATAGTAAGATGCGTATTAAATGACACTGGAGTGTTTTTTTAAGAAAAGACTGATTGTGTTTAACTTAGCCAAAAATTATAGCATTTAAAATTGAGCAGTTGAGTTACCGTATTTTTTTTTCTGAATAGGCACATTCGGAGGCGGCCGAGAGATGTTATGCAGTGCCACAATCAAGCGTTGATGATACTGAGCACACTAAATTAATATTGGCTGAATGCAGCTAAAAATTTGGTATGGTCGGCCTTTTTCAGGTTAATTTGCTATAAGTTTTTGTGGTTTTTTTTTGTATTTGTTTATTTTATTTTGGTCATTTATTTATATCACAGTTATGCACTAGGAACTAGGGCTTGCCTTGCTTTGCAGTAAACGATGAGGTAGATATTATTAGCTTTATGGGTGATGGTTTTATACTTATAGAGAGAATGTATAGTATTCTACCTGTCGTCCGACTAAGAGAATACACAAATTCTCTTCGGAACTTGGGAACCTGTGAGTTGCATGCTGTCGCGAGACGACATCGGTGGAAACAGCTGTCTGCAACTCGTGTAAGTGGCTCGGGAACTGCATTAACTGCGCGCGGTGAGACGCGCTGTAATTTGCACTGTCGCTTTCCTAAACTTCTGGAAGTTTCCGGAATCTTGAAGATCGCTTTCGAGTCTTTACAGATTTCGACATTAATTTAAGTACAAAAATCATTTCAATTGCATGCAATGCATTGTCATATGTGCATTACATAATTATGTAGCTCTAGCTGAGTAACCAAGATTAAACTAAAACCTTTATGTATTTTATTTATTTAGTAGCGTTCCCAAAAAAGATTGTGCTCGAAAAAAAATGATAAGTATGTGCTCAACCTTACTCTGAGAACGTGCACATAACGTAAACGTAACTTAGACAAGTACCAGTGAATACAGGCAGTATGGTCTCGCAGCCGAGTGCGTGTGTGAGTGGGCTCCTCGGCGGAGGCGAATAAAAACGCGCGTCACGCGCCGCCTCGATTCAATTTGCAGAAACAGATAACACCCATTGTATCCCATCCTGCGTGGTATTTAATGAATCGCTTTGTTATTCTGCGCGCTTGTAAGAAACGCTTTTTACAATGCGTACATAATGTCCAATGAGAGTCGTTTTAGTTCATGATTAGGTGTTTCAGAAGATTTATTTCGATTTTCGTGAGTTGAATGTTCAATTGTTGGAATGAGGATGGATACGTGGTTTGGAGAATTAATCTAATGTGCGAACCATTTAAGAACGAGAACAAAGGTTTTTTTGGATCTTTCGTTTGGATTTTATCTAAATAAATATGAATAATAGCTTACATAATTAAAGTAAAGGAATGGAGCTTTATCCCACTGCTATCATGCCACAGAATAAAAAAAAAACTAGTTCATAATTTTTTTCGCCATATTTTTTTATTTAATGTGACCAACAATGCATTAACCACCGCTATCTTTTATCTCGACATGTTTAACTCCAAGTTAAGAAATTTAAATAGATAAAACTTGACTCGAAGCAAAGCGCGTAGCTTCAGTATGTGACACGGTACCGTTGTTTACACTCTTGCCAAGTATCTACGAAGTTAAGCAAGTCGCTCGGCGCCGCGGGCAAACACCGGAGCTGCGGCCCGCGGTACCTACGAGTACGTGCCCGCCCGCGCCGACTTGGAGCTGCTACGCTATATGCGTCATGCCTTGATTTATCAACAATATCATTGCGCAACTTCATAAAGGAAAACCGCAGACAAAGGAGTTGGCTAAATACAGTTAGGGCCACTGCCTAGGCAATGTATAAATACTTTACCTAGTTGTATGCAATACTGGGAGGCTAAATGTTAGTCTATTGCGTGAAAAAAGTTTCAGCAACTTTTCATTTTGTAATAATATTGATAAATATATTCATTAAAATTCCTACGCCATTAGCTAAGCAAAACATCTACAATAGATTTTTGCTGAAAACTTTTGACAGGCGTTTGTGCATGGTGTACAATTATGAGATAATTGGGGCCTGTTGTTCAAATGACAGCTAAACAGTTTCATAGATTTTCCTCACATGAGCGCGCCAGTCATGCCGACGAGCCGGACTAAATACAATCGTCATAGTAAGAGTTAAAAACCCTTTGTAAGACATTTGGCTATTATATAGAGGTAGAGATGGATTGTTACGTAAATAGTGCTGCAGTAGAATCGCCAATTAAATAAGAGCTGATTTTTCAACCATCTATCTAATTTTAACTGATCGATAAAGAATAATACGACTTAAAATAAGATTTCATAATCGAATTTCTAAAGAGCATAGATTAATGGCATTTTGTATTCCGTCGTTATTATGCTGCTGCTGTAGGTACATATCCGAGTGTTAATATTGGATTTTAAAGAAATCAGCCCTAAGACGACTGAACAAATAAATACTTGTTTGTTGATGTTTTTATATATGATCATTATTTTATCATTTAACGTTAGTTGACATTAATTTATTTGAATAGATTAAACAATGTTGCATTTCAAAGATATCGACCTTTTTCCCGGCCAGTTCAAACGAAATCGAGTATAATCGACATAATATGACATTTGTACGCGCGCCGAACAGTCAAAGGTCACCCGATGTTAAATGAATAACTTTTAAATAATAATTTATTTTGCTAAAGTTCTAGAAGAAAAGTAAACATGTGATTAATTATTAATTATTATTTTAATGTTACGAACTAGTAAGATATATTTATACATGTTCTAGGCAGCCGTTTAGCCATCACCTTTCGAAATAAAAGACATAGAAAATCAACCTGCATGTACAGAAGATTCTTAAGAGTTACAAATGCTGCTTAAACGAAACTCAGTTGAGGCAACGTTGCCGCTTCACCACAGTACACAACTGGCAAACTTAGCAACTATCTACGAAGTTAGGGATGGTTCCTGTAAGTCGCACAGCGCCGCCGCAGACAAACATCTCGAGTGCTGTTGGAGTTACAGCCCGCGGCGCGTGCGGGGATTACGCCGAGACCAAGCTGCGACGCTGGTAACCTGCGGCGTGCGGTGACGTGGGCTCAACTACTCCTAACTATATTCAACTGGTTTGTTTGTTTTGAGAAGTTGAAAGCCGTGTACGTGTTTATGAGGTAACGTTATCAAGCGCTCGCTACTTTGCTGAGCACACAATTATCTCGTTTCACGTGATTAACCACTACTTCGATATAATGTCAGATATTTCTAACTTACACACATGCTACAATATGTAATTTAATATTTTAGACAGCAGTCACTAACAGAACACGTGCAAGTTTGGAGCTGTGAAGTTAATTCAAACTTTGTTTTGCAAGTTGAGAGGCGAAGTGTCATCGCCGCACTAACACCTGTTTACATTGTGGAATGCATATCAAGTTGTCACTTACCGGAGAGATCCAACTGACGACGATTGCTCAAACAGTTTGATATTAAACGTGAATTGCATGTGATAGACAAGCATTATTGCTTTATTGCTCTTACGACCTGTTCCATTTCAAACCATATCTTAACGCCATTCATCTGAGCTATGCGATTTGAAGAGTGAATTAGAAACAAACAATGCCTGGTTTACAGATGTAACAGAATGATATTAAAAGAAAAACATCAAATTATGTTAGTTAGTACTCGGACATCAATAAAACAAAGATGAAACATTCCTACGCATTCAATTGATCTGTGTCGCCGAGCGGAATAATTGTATGTGTCCACGTCCCGACGTCTTACATGCGTTGTTATTAGTTGTCCCAATGTCTGTGTGTCCGTCGTCTGCCCCCGATTGGTCACGTAGTATCGCTGTCGTGGGCAGAACACGACTCATGTAGTTCAATTAATCAACTATTTATTCACCAAGTTATTTTATTTGGCATGAATATTCCGGCTCCAAGCTCACAAGAAGCCAGCGGCTTACAAGAAGTTATTGTGTCGAAGAAAACCTTCAACCACTAGCCACAAATATGAACCAAAAGCCATAAATTCTGGCGACCTGTCATTTAATGAGCAAACATCAAGTACCCGTTTACAACTAATATCTAACTAATGCAGTGATGAGAAGGCGCTGACTTACGAAGCAGTATGGAATCAACAGATCAGCCGATGGAACAGCCGATTTAGCTTGAAGGAAAATCTTCCAATTTTCAAGTAATACTACATCTCCCACAAAATAATTGTAAAACCAGTTTAACTTATAAGTGCTGATGGCCGAAGCATACGTCATACGATAGCATGCCTTTGAGCGGTGACGAATGTGAGTGAGGCACGAGACGGGCCAACCCCAGGGAGCACAATGGCGGTGTCGCCGAGCACGCTCTCATGAATGCACGTATCGAACGCATTGTGGCGCCTTTTCAATGCACCACATTCAAGCAAGAGGAACGTATTTCTGTTCAATATGATTTAAACGGTTCCATGCTGGAACCTGTATGTTATTTTTATTATTAACATTTGTGTACGTGAACCTTTACAACGGAGGTGGGTGAGTATACAGCCTTTGAAAGCAAATCTCCTTTCGCCGAGCATTTGTTCCAATCTAGTCAGGGCATACATACGCTATGATCCAGATTTGGAAGTCCAGTTATTGCATGTGAAGCAACGCTTGAAACCACCCAACTTCCACAGCTATTATGCAAATCATGATTGCAATAAAAGCTAAGTTGTCTGTCATATATTGTCCAGTGGAAGTTTATTATCACATACAATATATAATAAAAAAAATATAAAACCCGTTTAAAGATATTTATTCTATTAACAAAACACTCTTGTTCGCGGCAAAGCACTCCAACTAAACTTGATACCACAACTCAGTCTCAATTCAGGTAAGTGTATTTAGATTCCAATTACTCCATATTTAGTGTTGAATGGTAACATCAGCGCAGTTCTCAGTTCACGCCGGTTCGTTACAGTATGCGATTGATTCCCGGCTTGTCCGCGGCTCCGCACAATCGGAGGCTAATAAGGCCGAGGGGGGCTCAGGTCCGGAGGGGGGTGGGGCAGCTCTAACTAACCGTAACTGAGTTGCCTCCAATTAGGCGCTCTTATCTCGCGGTCGCGGCCGCAGGATATTGCCCAGAAATATTGATGAATTGGGGAATATGAACAGAAAGATACGGGCAAGGTCAGTGCTGTAACTTACAAGAGGCGATTATAAGCCGTACTTCAATATTCACCAGTGAAAAGCCTTATTCTCTCTACGATACGTTTCCCAATATCGCATTAGTTTTAGATATTTTGGTGCGTTCTGAAGTTACACATATACATTTTATATTAAAACATTTGTTTTTGATTTATATGTTGTCAGCCTAATGTCCATTACTGTGCATAAAGGCTGTCTTCATTGAAATCAAGCCATCGCTTAAGCCAGTGCTCATCACAATAATGGGTACTGTAATAACCATTCGATCATCGAGGCGCTTATTTGTGTATTTTTATTTTTCACTCTACAAAGCCGTAAACTTGTTGAGTTCAAGTTGAGCACTTTGACCCTCCGAAGGAGGTGACATTGTCTTTGTAAAAAAAGATAAATCCACTGAGCTGCGTTTAAATTCGCTGTCAAAAACAACGAATTGAGATTGATGGCGGCGCGTGAACACTAATACCATCTTTTAAACTCAATGTAGAAAGCCTGACGCCTGTTTTTATAACTAGAGTTATGAATATTAACGGCTGTGACTTTACCGACCTTTTAAATTGCCGAAACATAAATTGTCACTATCAGAACCATAAACATATACCTATTATAAATTTTATTATAATGAAAAATGCTAGTTGCTTAACAATAGGGACGCTGGTTATAATTCCACTACTTAAGCTATTATTTATAGCTATTTACACTAAACTGAACACTTGGCACTAATAAGGCTTCTACGAAATTTCGGAATATCCAATAATATGGATTTCAATAATAAGTTTAACGTTTTCCAGAATTTTTGCGTGTCTTCGAGTATTATCAAATACGACAATTTATTTTAATATCTTCAAAAGAATCAACAAAACAGAAAATATACTTAATAACATGTCAAGTCAGACAAAGAATTGATCTCGTACTAATTTCCGCTTGAGAGACATCTTCCAAGTAATTTTGATATTGGAACAAAAATTGCGACTCCTACTCTGTAGCATAATTTGTTAAGCCGCACGTGTAAACTCTTAGGTTCGATTGCCGCCTTATTTATTCATTTATGGTACGCAGACAGATTACAGTCAGATATTGTATGTATTCTCAATATTTATAACTAGCCTTTCGCCCGCGGTTTCACCCGCGCGTAATCTCTTTTTCAAATATCCCCCATTCCCCCCACATTTCCAGGATCAAAAGTACCCTATGTTCATCGGGGATAGTGTAGCTTTCCAACAGTGAATTATTCAAATCGGTTCAGTAGTTTCAAAATTGATATTCCCGCGGGAATGAGACGTTTCCCGTAGGAAAATAGCCTATGTCCTATTCCAGATTATAAACTATATGAGTGCCACGTTTAGGCGTGATTGAGGAACAAACATCCAAACATCCAGACTTTCGCATTTATAATATTAGTAGAATATAATTAGACTTGACAGTATTCTATAAATAGCGTACACAGCATGATAACAGCCTTAAGTCTTGTTGGTGGCAGAACTTTTTCAGCCCAACTGCTAACCACAGGTAAAATCTGCTGAAATATTAATATGGGAGCTGGTACACTTGAAAATCTTAAAATCATTGAGTAGATAACCAGAGAAGCTTACAGTATGGTTGCACATTAAGCGATGTTTCGTGATGAAAATCTATCATAGACCGCAGAAGCCGAGTACCATCAAGTGGACTACATGCTTGTCTGCGAACTGACGTAGAATGCAAAAAGAACTCGAGTCCAGTTCATTGAGAGGCTTGGCTCCTCCCGCGGAGGCCTGTATGAAGATTGATCGCCGCCCGACGGCCTGATAAATGGCTCGCCCTGCCGCCACACTTGCCGCTTTTTAGACGCTTTATACGCCAAAATGTATCAATCAATCGGGCCATTGAAAACCTACTAACGTATACAATGACTGTATATCCTAAAGTTATCGAGGTATATATTTTGTGCCGTTAAAGAGAATGTAGTTGTTGGACTATGCTTGTTGATGGTTCTGACTTTTTCTCCGAGCGCTTTAACCCGATCTAGTCACCATGATTCAGGAATTGGAATAAATACATGAATAAGTAAAGAAGATCGGCAGAAATGGGCTCGATCTTAAGCGTTCGTTCCACTATTAAAAATATAATTAATATTCGTTACAAGATTTTTAATATTTAAATTCAATTTTAATTAATAATTTTACCCCGGGATAAAAATATAATCTAATAAATGAAAATACTATTGGTTTTGTAGTGCATCCGGTGTG
Source organism: Mecyna flavalis (assembly GCA_949319885.1). Lineage (NCBI taxonomy): Eukaryota > Metazoa > Arthropoda > Insecta > Lepidoptera > Crambidae > Mecyna > Mecyna flavalis. The sequence goes on from OX439439.1 coordinate 17,790,672, forward strand.
TTATGTGCATAGTGCATAGTACGTCCGGTAGAATAATAATAATGTTGCTAGTTATGATACTTAAATACTGATTTTCCGATCAGATCCCATACAAATGACAGCTTAGAATATAGGCACGATAATTTTCTGAAAAAATTATGGCAACAGAAAAGTCTAAAAAAATCAAATGTCATACAACGTCTGTCAATCATTCGTTTCTGTTTGTTTTGAATAACTTATGTGAATTATTTTGTTTTGTCGGTATTGTTGGAATGCTTGGTTTAATATTTCACGACTTTCGCTACGTTTAAATGACGGTTTCAGCTAAAACAAACGACCTAAGCTTTTCTTACAACGGATCCAGTGAACTCGACAATTGGGGTTATTTTTGTAGAAATCAAAATCATCCTATAACTATTTTTTCCCAGGGAGTGGATTTATAAATTGTAGTGTATTTGGAATATTACTTCATTTTCTACTTAATAATAGTAAATCGGTAAGTGTAATTCATAAAAAATCAAGGCCCAACGTTCTATGGATGTTCGCTTTGGTAATTCAAGTCAAGTTAAAGATTTGTGTAAAATGTTTTCCAAGTTGTCCTCGATGAGCCTCCAGCGTAGGATAATAAATATAAATCGTCAGTAAATTGCATTAACATCAAATTGTTCCAAGAGTCCTTACTTTTCGAGTCCCTATAAATTTTTCGAGTCACTATTTTATTTTAGTTCCTATTTTTCGAGTCCCAAACGAACAAACGTTCGAGCCTCTATGCCTATTATTTTTTATTCGTGTAAAAAGTGGATTAAGTCTATTAGCTGGTTAGCTGCAAAAAGTAGTAAACAGTAGCGAGTTGATGCGCGGCCAGATCGTTACTCTGCACCATCGCTCACGACTCACGAGACGTCTCCATGCGAGGATGCAAGCGACGAGTAATTCTCTGAGTGGTTTCTTATACCACTTGCGAGATCTGCATTATCTTATCTTACAGCTTGCTTGTTTTATATATGTGCAAGTTTTTGAGGATGACTGGGTGGATGTTTCTTACTATTATACGTAAAAAAATACTGAGCCATTTCATGTGCAATAGTACACTCATAAAGCGAATCCAAATTACAATACAAAAGAAATGTTCCTAAGATTTATATATTATCTCGATCATGCATTTGTGTAGTATCCTGACTTTTAAAGTAATGGTTAAAAATCCCACCAAGGACAAATCAGTTAGAAGAAATTTTTTTTGAGATCCGATATTTATATAATTTGCTTATTTTATAAACGTCTGCACACATTTCTTCGCTAGTATAATAACATCGGTCAACGGGAATTATTAAAAATAACGCGAATCGATTATGGCTCGAATCAGGTTAGCTATTTCAATAATACGTAGCCTCAAACACAAAAATAGCTGACCGGTCGCTGCACCGCGTCTGGCTCTCGTATGTATGTACGTAACAGAGTGGAAATACTGCAATAAATCTAACATAACATCGTCCAAATGATTATATGGCGAAATATTTTAGTTTCCCAGTAATATATAAGGTTCATTAATATTATATTTAAAGACAGCAAACAAGAGTGGGAGTAACCCTGAAAAAAAAACTAGTTAAAGCAAATACCCTTGCTAATTGAATATATATTTTGCAACATCTATTTATTTATGATAAATAAAATAAAAACATAATCTTTGCAGTTATTAATTGCTAATATTAATTTATTTATCATTGCATTTTATAAGTCGTTTCAAAGTATAAAATACTTATATGAAAAAATAACACCGTCAAGATAATGTTTGTAACGTTCACACAAAAACTACATGATTCGTAATCCTTCGACCATAATGCACTTCCATATCCCACGCTTTCAAAAGATTAGCACTTCATTCGTAAATAACGCGATTACTGTTTTTATCAGAAAAACTCGTTAACCTCCAACCTCCAGCGCAGGAACAACGTGCCGCGCGTTATCAGACGAACTTATAAATCCCGGTCCGAGCGCGAGCCTTATTAGTTACGAGAGCCTGCGCGTTGCCAGTAGAATAGGTTCTTAATATATTTTAGGTTTTTAATTTTTTTCGACTAAGAAAAATACCAGGAGGGAAACTATCCCTGAAGCGGAAAACCCGCATAAGGCTGCCAGTCCACCGAAGCGGAGCGAGGCAGCGGAGCGGAGAAACGGAGAAACATTAATCAATACGATTGCAACTTTATGTCTGAGCGGAGATTTTGTGCAATCGTATTGGTTAATATTTCTCAGTTTCTCCGCTCCGCTGCCTCGCTCCGCTTCGGTGGACAGGCAGCCTAATTCTTTTTCGCACGACCCTCCCTCTGCAAACATGGGGTTAATATGATCAAAGAGGAGAGCCACGGGAAAGATGGTATCGCAACATTGACCTCTGTATGCACTTGAAACCAAAGCCATTCTGAAGTGACGTTTTAAGGCACTCCTTTTCTGACATTGCCCATTCTACCGCACACGTATCACGTTTCCTTAACTCAACAACGAACAAAGGTCAATCCCTAAAATAAATAGCTATTAATCTGATCTTAAAGTATGCCATTTCAACCGCTGGTCTCGCTAGCCTACAGTTATCGTTTTTAAACGCATTCTCTCAGACGAATCCATACATTGACCGCCATTCATTCGTATCATCAAACTGCCTGTGCATGCACTTATTACCACACCACGAGAATAAGTTTAGTCTAGTCTACACATAATATGTGCCTGCCATTAAAAACTTTTGTTACATTCTTTCTACAACGTACTGAATGACCCCTTAATGCTTAAAACACATATGCTCCCGTTTGCGAGCTCTCCGGGATTAACACTCTCTCTCTAAATAACGTGCTTAACGTTCTCATCAGAAAAACTCTTAAGCCGAACGTGCATCTGACACAAGTAGACTTGCGCCTTTTATGTGTCGCGTATCAGTGTGCATTATAAAGGAAAATCTACAAAGATTTTATTCAAATTCTTTGAAGAAATACCATATGCAACAGTCGTGTTGTCTGAGCCGTTAGTTCTAGTCTACACCAGCGTCGCCAGCTTGGTCTCACAGGAACTTATGATATTGAATTTTTTAATCCTTCAAACAGAATAGGTACTTTCCCATATCCCAAGCTCTCTGAAGATTAACACTTGCGAACATACAGCATGCATTAGAAAACTGGAATGTGTACTAAAGAATATTTACAAACAGAGACTAGTGATCACATGCAATGCAAGCCGGTGTTGCCAGAGTAAACTTATGTATAAATCCTGCCAAAGACCGGTCTAGGTACTCATTTTCTTCTTCTTTCCTTTTGATGAAACACTTTTACTGAGGCATTTACTGAAATTTCTAAACTAACTAATTGATCCTATTGTTTTTATATTCGTTTATGTTATGATAATAATTCAGAAGTTGCAACTTAATTATAGTACGATAAAGTTCCCTAACCACATATGCCGTGAGTTATGATGAGGCGTAGCGTAGGCGGCGGACTTGTGTTCGTTTAAAAATAAGCAGAGCGTCTTCGTTCTTGTCTCTAAATAAAGATATTTGTAAATAATCCTGCTAGCGACCTAAACTGGACCTGTACAGATAGACGCCACAATCTTTTACATTGTTTTATTTTTTTACGGCATTTTTCGTACTTTATACCTCGTAAAGATAAATATTAAAATAATATCGGACACACAAACTGATGTTATGTGTATATAATATACAAGGAAAATACCACGATTATTATACAGATAAGACACAATTGTTCATTCTTGACTATCTGTCTTGGATAGGATTGGAAACCCACCACTCTCAGCGAATCCTCCGCGCGCCACTGAGCCATACTATCTTACAATTTATATTGATTCACAACCCACATAAGTCACTCTCTGCTAAGAGCGTTCTTTAACAGTCGATTTTTAGTGGTCGTCCCCACAATGTTTACTAAGATAATACTTTTAAGTTAATTAATATCGGTAAACTTAACATTGAGCTTACTTACTATAGGTACAGAAAATGTGGACATATGAATAACATACGATATAATGGAAACAATCTGATAACATTTTACGTACCGTATCTTTCAACCAAGCCAGCGCCACGCTAAGAGTAAGGACACCCCTCCCGGGGTAGCTGCTGGCTGGGCACCTGTGAATAACGCGCGCCATTAATTACGCGCTGGAGCGGTGCCTATCGCTAGTCTTACGGCTAGACCCAGCTGTTGCTCCATGACACCCGCTCCGCAATGAACTATGTGCCACAAAGCTGACTAGGCAAGTTTACACTTTTCACTCACGCTAAATAAAACCACGAGGGTGACATCTAGCTTATTGTAACAAAGCATAAATAAAAGTCTTTGGAAAATTATGGCCTCGGACTCTGAATGTTGTCTTTCTTTGTAATAAAAATAATTTTATGACTATTAAATTCACGCCCGTTTTGATGTAATAAAATAAGTCAAATATAAAATAGGTACAAACATTAATGAATGTGAATGTTTGTATTGGTCTGAAAGTTTCCTACAAAATCGAAATAAAAAGATGACGCACGTGGCTAGAACATAATGTCCCAGAATACCTTATAGTACTACCATATTGTTAAATAAGCGCAGGAGAACGCTTTCCGCGCCAGTGTCAATTATGTAATCAAATGTATACGTTTCGCTGGACAAAATTAACGAGCTGGTGGGTCACAAAGCCCTCGCGCAGCTCGTCGACGGCTAAGCGACATAAAATCCGCCGCGACTGTTCCGGCGATATTTACGGCCGCCATTCCTTACTCCGGCGAATCGCGGGCAGGTGCACGTTTATAATCATCGCCCTCATTTCTCAAGTGCGACCGAGGGCAGGGTCCAAATGTTTTTTATTTTATTCGGTCCGGAGTTGAAATATAACGGCGACTCGAGGCGCCCAGCGGCGGGTCCGGCTTTCTTTGTAATACTCTTTAGTCGCATTCATTATTAAGGATCGTGCTTTTGCAAGAATTAACAATTTGTAACAATGCCCGAAACTACTCGCACGGGATAAGAAAGTTGTAGAGTAAGAGTACTAATATATTTTTTAATTAAAAACAAAATACCTATTTAATCCACTGATTTACCTTATTTTACTGCAAAATATTTTTATGTGAGCCTCTTACCAATTCAACACACATACTTAAATGCTTCCAATGAAAAACTCACATAAGAAAATGTATAAAAATATAAAAGCCAACTCCGACCGTGTTCTTGCTCAGCTATGATTTAGGCTATTTGAACTTCCGCGCGGCCGGACTTATCCCTTGTCCATAATGCATCATGGCGGGTTGCGGGGGACTGTCCACTGACATTTTAAGTTTTAACCGTATAATAGTGAGGTGATCCCAGAGCAAATAGCTTTAGCACTTGGTAATCGTTTGTAGTTCAATGGAACGTGTGCATCTTGACAGGATATAAGCCAAAAATAAGTTCAATATACGAATATTTTTTTGTAAAAAAAAACACTATGCACATGCCAGACATGAATACTTAGGTATTTACACGCCCGCCTTGTCGATCTCTCGACTGGTACACATCAGCCCCTTTTCTGTGTCTGCCACTCACCCATGAAAGCCTTTTCCTATTCAGACTAGCTGCACACAAATATGCAGTTGATGTGATTCCCGTTTTAAAATTCCCCCCGAGCGTTCATGGCACAGGCGGCTGTTTGCTGACAGCCGCCAACCATGATTGCGTCGTGTCGTGACGTCACGCGGACTCTGGTGGCTGCGGACGACACGACATTTCACCGGGGACCGCGTAACCACATTACCAACCTCCCAACGTGCTAGCTAAATGACACTATAGGTTCTTTTTTTTATACTAAGTCAGTTGGCAGACAGACATGCAGCCCACCTGAAGGTAAGCGGCCACAGCGGCCTATTCCATTGAGGGACACTTCACCAGGAAGCGTCGCTCAATGTGCTGCCAGAATGTAGACTCATCTAATCTTCGAGCCTTTGATTTCAAGTGTACTGGCTTCCACATTAATTACATGATTATGTTAATAAAGCGTGATTTTGAATGCCTCAGTGAAACAGCAGCCTTGTTGGTTTGGTTCTGGTTGTCATTAAATAAAACCTTTGTGGCTTGTACTATTAATGTCAGACTATAAAATACTGTTCTCTATAATTACATTATATATTTTACACATGTGAAACCTAGATCAAAAGAATCAGACATGTTTATACACACTAATAGTAGAAACAACAGTTATTTCAGTACTCAAAATCCTCCCACCGCCCAAACTCAAAACAGGAAGCCAACCCTCCGATATTTAATCTGTGACGCACAACTTCTGTTCCGACGGCGGTCAATAAAGGTCGCGGTCAGGCGGAGCCCTCGCCCGCGGCCGAGATAATGTTGCACCCACTTCAAACAACATAACAAACCGTTTGTAGAGAATAAACACTCGTACGTACACCCATAGACTATACATATAAAAAAGAAACGTACACCTGCTATGAGCTATGTAACATATTATATAACACAAAGAAAATGTAATCTTTGTAAGAGTAAAAATAGATAATGTATTCCTTAAATCTTGGAAGTTAGCTGTACGCTGATCTAATTAGTACTTACCAATTTAGAGTAAAGGGAGCAATCAAGTAAATTAATAAAGGAAAATGAAGGAACCGGCCGAATTCTATTGTATACTTAAACGTGGATCTTATTTATTTAATCAGATAATTTTCGTAATATTATATTAAATGTATGAAGTTCAGCGAGAATCCGAGCCCCTACAATACGGTGTAATATTTCCAGTGAATACACTTAATAATAAATGTAAACAGCTGACTTTCCTGTTTGTATTTTACGTGAACTTCTTTTGTACACCAAACAAGATGTTCAAAAAAATCTTTGATATTTCCCCCAAATGGTGTAAGAACCTGTAAAAATAAAAGTTCAAAGAATGAAATCTGCTTGACACATTTATTAATGCACATTTGTGCATTGTTTGTTGCTTTTTCACGCAAAAAGTTGGAAAGATAAATCTTTACAGTAAGATATTTAAACACCAGAGTCATCGTATAGATATTTTACATAGCCTGAATATTATAGAACACTCTATGCACTTAACTAAAATGAGTTAGTGACATGACATAAATATTGTTTATTGCGCACAAAACAAATAAAAATAACACTTAAAAAGAACTTAATCAATCGTACAACAACAAACCGAGCAGTTATCATTAGCCTTGTCCTAACGAAGGTTTTGAAAACTCTTGATACTCCTGCATATTGTGGAAGATTCTTCACTGTTATACATAGTTTTTATCTCCCGCGCGCACAACGTCGCCGCAAATTAGTTAACTGTGGACCTAGCCTGATATTGTTTATCACGTAAACTGCGCGCGCCACCAAACGCCACCTACGCTGTTTTGTCTTCCGCTTTTTAGTTCCACACACCCTCTGAACACAAGTCAGGTTTTTCTTTTATTTACACTTAGTTTAGACTTTTTGTACTGTTCGTTAATAGACTGGTTCCATCGATAGAAATATTAAGTCTATTTACATGTTCATAATAACTAAAACACCAATGAGAGTAATAATGATAGTTGTAGTAGTAGTTGCCACTAGCAGGATACGAACGATTTTTTCAGTATACATTTTAACCCGACGTCCAGAACTTGTGTTAAGAACGTTAGATAAAAGTAGCGTGTTGTTTGAATTTGGCAAAAAAAGGAATGCTAAAAGGAATGCCATTTCAAGTTGAGCACAACACTGCTAAATTTTCTAGATATTGTCATGCCGGGGCATAACTTACAGTGGTGAGTGTTTTTTTGTAATTAGAGCGCGCCGGCGATCCCAAAACATCTGACGTAAAAAGCAATGAGCGGCCGTTTGACGAACAAAAAGACAAAGCGAGGCACGTACCTAAATAGGCTTCGTTAATAGAATTGGCACTAGCGGAGCGACCGAGGAGCCGCGGCGAGGCGTGGCAAAAGCGGAGCGGAGCTAGTCGACTAAGCTTATGGAGTAGACTCACTGACTAATATTATATTCTATTAGATTTATTTAATATACTTTTTATTGAGATATTGTCATTTTATGTACGCGTAATCAATTTAAAAAGTATATATTTTACTTAATAAATAAGATAAATGTCCACAGTGGTTTAGCAAAAGTATTGACAATTACAAATCAACCACGCATAAGGACCGTACATGAGGCAGCGAAGGGGTGGCAAATTAAAAAAAAAATTAACGTACAAAAAATGAGTGTAATAGCCGTAAACATATTTCATTTCTCATCATTTCATGAAGAAAGCTTGTTTATGTTCTGTGTCACTACTAAATACGACCTCTTATGTTGTCATTCGGCTTTAAATAGTAAATAACATAAAATTTAATTATTAACTATGATCGTCGCAGACCGCCGCAATATAAGCCACAGCCTTAGTCTCGAGGCAATCGCGGCCGCGACCGGTGCCAAATCGCAGCCGCTCTTAAAGTATTGCAGTTTGGCAACTCGCACTACCCTCCCCCCCATGGCTTCTCTCCCCCGCCGTGGTGCGCGCGATCCCGGGAGGGGGGACTTAAACTTCTCCGGCGATTTAATTCCGGGCGCGTTGCGATAAATCGGATCTTGTGTTTGGCGCCTCGGCTCGTGCCGTGGGACGACTACCACACCTATTGCAACAATCTATACTTACTATAGTATTAGAGGAAATATTATATGCGTTGATGTCTTTCCGTTGTTATTGTGTTATTATCACCATAATTATTATTATCGCGATTCCTTGATAGGAATCGCGATTTTATATTGAAATCTGATGATTTTATATAGCCCTTGGTAGGTAGGCAAAAACGACAATGAAAATTAATAGACTGTATTGGGAAGGACAGCCGTTAAAAGTAGAAAATAGGAAAATCTAATCACTCTTCAACGAATATCCAGACTTAGGAACGTTCAAATAATTTGGGAGATTTTATCAGTAGCTTTGCTTTGCCTGGAATCATCATCATCATCATTTCCCTGCCCTTATCCCACGCTAGGTAGGGTCGGCGCAACATGTTTTTTCCTTCCACACACTCCTATTAGCCGTCAATTCTACACTCACTCCTTTCATTTTCATCATACTTCAGGCAATCCATTTTTTTTTTTTTATGTAATAGGGGGGCAAACGAGCAAGTGGGTCACCTGATGGTAAGTGATCACCGCCGCCCATAAGCACCCGGGACCCCCTTATGGTCACAGGCGCGTTGCCCGCCTTTAAGGGTGGAATATGCTCGCTTCTTGAAGGTATTTATGTCGTATTGGCTTGGAAACACCGCTGCGGGAAGCTGGTTCCATAGAGCAGTCGTGCGCGGCAGAAAATGTCTGCAGAAACGTACGGTAGTTGAACGCCACTCGTCCAAGTGGTTTGGATGAAACTGCATTTTGTGGCGGGTTGTACGGTGGTGGAATTTAGCAGCAGGAATCAAACCAAATAATTCCTCGGAACACTCCCCATGATATAGGCGGTAGAAGATGCACAGGGACGCAATGTCTCTAAGCAATGCCAGAGGATCTAAGCAACCGGCAAGACTCTCGGCACCGACAATCCGGGTTGCTCGACCATCCATCCATCTCTTTTTTGCTTTGCCTGGAATATGTGAACAAAACCTAATTTGTTATATACTCTTGTAATTTTAAGCATATTTACAAACCACATTTATTAAATAACATCCGCTGATTACGATAAATCTACCCCAAATGGATGCACTAGCGGTTAATTGCAATATACATTTTTAATCAGACGTTTACCCAAATTGGGATTACTGAAAATTTAATCACGTAAATATCAGTAAACACAATATCCACTCAATAAGCAATAATGGAACGTTTAGGTTAATAAATAAAAAATCAAACTAATAGCGGTGAACTACAAACAATTTCAACAGTCTCGCAACGCGCACTGGCTACTGACAGTGAATAGAAAAAGTACTTTTCTATAATATAGTTTAGACTTTGAGTACATTGCAATCCAAATCCAAATTGCTCAAAAGTTTACCTAAAAATAACTTTTATTGAAGGCATTCAAAGGCAACACTGGCTTAGAAAAAGTTTCTTTTGAAAAAATATTAACACAAGCAAAATCATATTCCAAATATTTGGATAAATTATAAGTTAGTTGAAATCCGTTTCCGTTCTGCCAAAAGACCAAGGAGGAAGCTAGGGTATTCACAGTGTAGACGCGAGCACAACCCGGCGAGCCGCGACCCTGCTTCAGTATTCAGCGCATTCGAGAAGCTTTTTACTTTACGACCCGCAGATTTTTGCGAGTGTTGCGTGAGCGCCGGTTAATATTTGACGCGATGACGCTTAAGCGGGGGGAGACACGCGACATCCCGCCTCTGTGTTGTCAGCTAATTGTTTACAAAAATGATATACATAAAAAGGTATTTTGCGTTAAATTTTATTTAATAAAAAATATGAATAAGATGGTCTGATATGTAAGGCATAATTACCAAAATTGACGATGCCTCTCTTTTTCCACGTAATTTAAATCTCATAGGTTTTGTTTGAATAAGCTTTGGTTTAGTACATTTAAAATATGTTATTTTAGCACACAAAATGTGTTAAAGCTAATGTAAAAATAATTGTATTTCCATACGTAAGTCAAGTAAAGTTGGCAACACTGACACGCGCCTAGCGCCGCTTGGCGGCCGGAGCTGGCAGACATCGCGTGAATAAATAAAGGCCACATAGAGAGACGATCCCTCTGTTACTTAAACGGAGGGGCCCGAGCGAGCCTTGAGTGGAGGAGTGGAGGGACCGCAATGGCGACATTGAGATCCTAACTCGTTGCTCCGCGGAGCCACGCGCCCGGGTGTACCAGGACAAGTCCCGTTAGAGTACGTCCTGACTCCTGACCAATTGTACTTGGTTATGTATTATGTAAATACAATGTTAAATTATACTGTGACAGGTTAAATGGCTAAATCCCACACAGAAGAAATTTTTATTTTATGTGATAAACATTGTGTTTTTTTTTTCTTCAACAATATATTCCAAAAATTATACTGTTGGTCTGCCTCGCCATCTCCATGCTATCCTTATCTACCTTTGTCTTAAATCTTTGTGCGGCTTTCAATTTGCACCTTTTATATCCGATCAAGCGAGTACATTCCTAACATAATATTATATCTCCCATCACTCAGTGAGCGTCACCGATTTTCGTTTTGTGCTCTTTAGTGAGAGGCCGAGTTTCTTATCCGTAAATCAACATTAGTCGTCTGTCCCGATGGTCGTCCCACACGTGTGGCCGCAGCACGCGGCAGGTACGGAGCGGGCGATGAATAAATGAGGGAGTTATTGCAAGGGCCGGCCCACGCTGCAACTGCACCGCATGCATTAAACATGCGCCACTTTTGCACATAGCTCTGGCACATGAAAAAATCTCTTTACAACATGGGAGGACATAAATTGAGTAATCTTAAAATGTTGATGTTCCTACATCAAACTATAAATGAAATCAGGCTTGGAAGGTATCACGGTATAAAACAGTATAGCAAATTAATTTTTTTTTTTCAGATAACTTTGGTTTTTAGTGAGTTTTTATTTTCATACTTCATTAGATAGGCTCATCACACTGAACAACTTTTCCTAAGGCGAAATATTCATAAGGTGCTTTAGACCATCCTTTTAGTTTTTTCTTGCTAAGGCGTTTATTGTATTTTGCCTACAATCGAGACACAGGAACAACTATAAAGAAAGTTTATTTTCTATCTATGTTATGATCCTTTAGCGTGGCCTGAATTAAGCAGTCAGCAGTCAGCTCAAAAGTATTTGTATAATAACCAAAGCCTAGTCTTTGGCCTGGAGCTTCGGCCAGCGTGAGACATTACACATGTTTACGATCGCTCCGTTGGCGCACTGCTTGCATGCTTAACACGCACATGTCGAAATTCACCGGTTGATTTACGACTATTGATAACACTACTTTTATTGCTGAATTAAGTTTAAAACTTGCAAACTGCTGCTTGACGACGCGCTTGCCAAAACATAGCGAGTATCCAACAGCAATACTGGCATATTTACCATGTAAACAATATTCCGGGTTGTAAATATCTGTTGTAAAAGTAACAAATACTTATTGTTGGTCATAAATAGAAACTTGTAACACAGTTTTGAGAAATAAATTATTTTGTTTCTGATTCATATAGCATCTCTTTTCAAGTGAAGATGGAAGCAGATAATATCATGCATGTCCATTTACTTGTTATTAAATTAGACTTTTATGGTTTAAAAAATATTATGTAGATAGAATGAAAGATGTTATCTGTGGACTGACGTCTAGGAGTGCGTTGAGTGCAGCGAGTACGCGAGGAATCGGGGAATAAGCTCGCGTCACGGCGCGACACCGATGATGACCGTCATAATATGATGGGCTGCGTGCCTGTTAGCCAACTGAAGTGTCTTAAAACTTTTAGTTGCGGCGTTTTGTTTTATTTAGGACCTAAGTGTACAACCCTCGCACTATTTGAGGAGTGGCCTTCAGAAGACGTAAATAAAACCACCACACGTCTGGTCTGAAGCGAATATATTACTGAATTGAACAACCCTACTTGCTAGCCTTTATATACGGTCGGCGGATCGAAACGCTAGCGCGTGTTAAAGCCGCCGCCCGTCCGTTATACATTAACGCCATCTATCGCCTCATGGCGAAACTATGTTATACACTAAGCATAAAGAGCTACATCGGCTCACAGAAGCAGCTATCTTTGTCAGAAATGACGGATAGCGCGGCCTTCCGCCGGCGTCAGCGCGACCGCAACCGCCAGCGGCGAGCCGCGCGATCAATCCCGATGCGATAAACAGTCCGCGATAGATGCACACACTTTGTCACTACATTCAAACTAGCTTATCGGGATAGTTTCAATGTAGGTTTTAAATACACCTCCTTTTTCTATTGCATTTAATACTATGCCACCATTCTTATATTTACATTTTCCCTTGACATTATTGAAACAAAGCCATTACTGCCCCAAAATAGCATAGTTTGCACTATTCCCTACAACAGACAAACAAGCATAATGACACATTCAAACCAATACAAAAATACTGTTTTATGATTGCCATAACTGTTGGATTATATCTTACGGACAAATATTAAACTCGCGACGAAAAAGCCGCATTATTGACCATAAAAAAATTGCCGAAAAAGGAGTGTATATTATTTTTTTATAATTAACAGACCGTTTCATATAAAATGTCGTTCGTAATAGTAAATGATGTCGTAAAAGAACGCCTACCCAAATTAATAACGAAACATCATTAGCTTATCACGGAGGCTGAATAAAATAAACGATGGGTCGCGCGCGGAATGAGCAGTGATAAGACTGCCCGCGGTGCCGCCCGGACGGGAGGGGTCACGGAGCAGGGGGGGACAGACGTCAAGATAATGGCTTAGAAAAACGAGCGCGAACCAAGTGACCGCAGCTCGTAGCCTACCTGGTACCACTGCCTTGACTCTTAAATAAACAACAAGCTGTCACGTAAAGGTTATTATCCTTACTGCCGCAATGGGACAGACGTTCAAGCCGCTCGAGTCATAAAAACCGGAGGTCGTGAGTTCGATTCCCGCCTTGATTTGACCACAAAAAATTTAGTTTTACGTCTGTTCCTAATAGTTAAATATATGTATAATATATTGGCTTGCATTACAATTATTCACATTGAGTGATTCGCAGCCGGACCGCGATGTGGCGCGACCAGGCCTATCGGCGGTCAGCCATCGCTCATTGACGCTTTGCTTCAACGCAACCTGGACATTAACACATGAGTCGGATGATTGTTGATGTTGCGGTTGCCCCGGACATTTTGCATTGATACACGTTTCCAGATACGCCATAATCCAATATGTTATGAACCAGTTAATAAATAGGGCCATTATGAACAATGACAAGGTACTTTGGACGAAATTAATAATTATATTTTTATGTACCTACCTAATTTATACGTCCGTATTTAAATGATATTGAGTTAAAGTAATGAATATTGAACGTTTTTCGTGTTTAATAAAAATAACTACGAAACCAAGTCTAAGGCCTTGTTGATTCCTAATTTATGGTACTGCATGGAGGGCTCGTAATGTCTATAGTCTATTAATATGATTATAAAGGATGTTCAAATTACAATAGTGTAGAATTAAAATTAAGGTATCTCTCTATTTTTTTAACTGGCTTTAATAAACTGTGTTAACTTCAGGCTCACGTTGCCTCGTCCTGTTATCAAGACTGTAAGACGTGTACGTTCATCTCAATAAAAACGGTTGAGAACACTGTAAGCAAATTTTTATATGACAATGTAAGAATCTTATTTTATTCCGTGTATTTTCTTCGACGCAATAACATTATTTGATTTTCTGTTCTACAGCAGGAAAGAAGTAGAAATAATAAGGAACCCAGAACGTGTTTATTTTTAGCTCCAGAGCCAAGCACTACCGGGATCAACATAAATAAATTATCATTATGAACTTATTCACATCCCGCTGGCTCTGATTCGCCATTCACGGCTTACGCTCGGATGAATTTCGGGATTTTGTTAATTTTTTGAAATAATACAACGCTAATGATTTGGATCGCGTCTGCCTAGCCGTCTGTCGGCGAGCGCCTAATTTAGCTGATTGTGTCGCGGCTAAGGAGACCTTTTTAATTAAATCGTAATCCTTTCATATTCGCCCACCGTGCCTCTAATTGGAGCTGTAATCTTTGCCTATTTAATTGCAAACAAAATACCCGGTCTTAGCGTTGTTTGTCGATGATTTATGATAAACATCGAGTGTTAATTGAGTTGTACGTGCCTATCTGTTCTGTTTAGTAAATTGCTCTCAGCCGTTTAGCGATGTTGTTTCGGGCAGATTGGGGTGAGCGAGATAATAGAAAAACACGTTTTCATATTAATTAAGTATGCCTGTGAAGACGAAGGGGCGCCACGTGTAGGTATTTCCTGTTACAGTATTGAAGGTCGATGATAAAGGCTTAGCAGTGATATTATAAACCTGAACAAAAATTAGAAATGGTTATTGTAACAAATATATTCATTCAGTTTTGCCTCCCAGGGATTCAAAAACTTGTGAGTGTACTCGTAATGTATATCGTATCTAAATACATTATAATATAAATTAATAAACCTTTAAGTTTATTTTTCACAAAGAAATTACATGTACATAGGTATCAGAATATAAAAGTATTAGAACAATACATTAACCTGAACAAACAACATCTTATACGTTAAATACACTCGTGTATAACGGCAAATTATTGGGTATTAGTGATCGAAGGGTATAAGCTACGAACAATTTACTCCGTCAAGGCAATATATTACGATAAAGATCCTTTACGCTTCGAACGCATGTATCTCATGAGCGATCGCTGGCGGGACACATTGGGAAATTATTACGAGCTTCGTAATCGAGCATCGAGTCGGCCTTGTGGCCTCGTCTGAGGCAGCTTCCGGCGATCAAAGGCCGCGCCGCGGGGCGCGCTTTGGATTCCACGCGGAATGATTTAAATATCGAACACTGCAGCTCGCCCGCCGCCCGCACCCCTGCACCTCGGCATCTCCTGCAGTCACGTGTCTCCCGTTTGGGAACCACTTATTTTCTTGTCAAAACACCTTGTCGTCTTCTAATCAACCCGTTCAAATCTGCCTAAATACAAATGAATTGAAATCTATGCGATGGACATTAGGCTGAAAATTGTTTGTGGGGATTTGGCAGATTAACGTAGGTTACTTTACTGCCTGGCGGAGGTGGGCAGAGCGCAAGTTGTACTTAAGCGGTCGTTTTCAAGCTTAGACAACGTCAACTTATTAAATTTCTCTCTCGATAGCATCGTTTTCCACTAAGTGACAGTATTTTCACAAAGTTTTCTAAGAAAGTTGAGCATTTAGTACTCTGCTAGTTTATCATTTTATCACTTTTTATTTTATTGTGAGATGTCGTATCTTTACACGTACCGTAGTCAGGTGATTTATGAAATTAAATTACAACTAATGTTTAACACGTGTATTAATTGTATGTAATTTCCCAACGTCTTAATTTAACTGCCTCCAATCTTAAGCCGCATCTCGGACTCGTGTGATTTTTTAGATTAACGTTAGTCTATTTATGTAAATAAACACTTTATAATATTTCAATGTACAAAAATGTACATCGTATGTCTTTGATATTTTTCACAAAACATTAAACTTGGAAGTAAGCAGAGCGAAATTCTATGGAAAGGAGATTAGTAATGAATAATATAGATTTAAGTTTTCTTTTTTTTAAATTGCATTAAGAGTATTGTACAGAGAAACGTCCAACCTAATATAAATGAGGAAATGAATTCGTTCAGTCTGTGTAGTCTTGTGGTGTAAAGCCGGGAAGTAGTTGCCAGTAACGACTGCTCATTAAATGTTGCCGCTCGGTCGCGCGACGCGGCGACGACGCGCCCTTTGCCGCGCGGCACCGACTTTGTTGCACTATCTGTTTCAAAGTAAAAAAACAAAAAAACTTGGGTACAAAATAGCAATTTTAAAATAAGCTCCTGTATCTGAGCCCAGTGTGGCAGCAAAGCTTTGTTAATAACTTAATATATTGTAATGTTGACTTGTATTATCCAATATAAATAAGTTTATTCATTAAAAAGTTATTTATTAAATTAAAATAAAATAAAGGCATCATCAAACGAAAAATGGATTTATTAGTAAGAAATAAATAAAAATTTAAAATACTTATTTTCGACACGACGTAGAACAAGCGACGCGTATGCAAGCCAATTCATAGAACATTACTTGTAATAGAACCACTACCAGATAGTTGACCGGTTAGCAAAGACGCGTTCCTCCCATCCCAATAAATATGTATTCCATCCCGAGACTGATTAAATAGTTCCCGAAGGCAGTTATATCAAAGCAGCTCCTGCATAAATGAGTCCGAAATTTCCTTCAGAATAGTTTCGGAAAATCACGCGAATAGCGCAGCGCGAACACATGAAATATTGTACGTTGACATATCGTCTAGAACCGTGTGCATACGCTCGGATTCAGACGCCTCGCGACGGCGCGGTGCACGCGAGAGTCAGCCTTATGACGTCGGCTTAAGGTGGGAGCAGGTGGCACGGCAGCGTGGCCGCGTGTCAACGCGCTGATTGCTAATACGATGTGTCAACGCGCCGCTCCCCGCCCCGCGCCTACCCGCGCCTCAACCGTTGACGGAATTCACGTCTTTAGCATAGCACTGTTTCCACACTACGTGCGTT
The DNA here is from genome assembly GCA_949319885.1 of Mecyna flavalis. NCBI lineage: Eukaryota > Metazoa > Arthropoda > Insecta > Lepidoptera > Crambidae > Mecyna > Mecyna flavalis. Next base: position 17,807,878 of record OX439439.1, read on the forward strand.
TCCCTTTGATGTCGACATACTGTTTTATCTAACGCATCACTCAACTGCTTGGGCGATGCAATAGCTCTTATTATAATGCGACCTCTGTGCCCGGGTGGGACCGATTCAGATAATGAGGTACTCTACCACTCTTTCTAAGTAACACTCCTGTGCCTCTGAAAGCATTAAAATCTATTTTCTGTTCTTAATTGCTCTCCTGTTATTGTCCTACTCAATCATAATAAGAATCGCGTTTCAATCGCGGACTTTAATACATTACGTTCTATGTGGTCATTTTTCTTTGATATTTATAGCATAAGGGCCTACCATTATACCATTGTATCATTTCATATGATGGAAAATTTTCAGAAATGTAGAGCTGAAATGTGGGGATAAATAAAACTGTCGTGATTGCCCGTAACGTGGAAACGCGCGCTAACAAATAATGAGGTAAGAAGATAATTTTTCCATGCGTTAACTCATACGTCCTCTTTAAATGAGCCAAGCGCAGTCGCGACTTTGCAACGAGAGCGCTACTCTGCACTATTCTGCAGTATAGCTTCAGTTTGCAAATGAGTTGAATACACACTTTGTTTACATTTAATTTACGAATCATATACTTTGGGTACGGTGAAAGCAATATTGTTATATTTATACACTACAACTTATGCTCATTACAAACGTTATATACTGTAATTAAATGAGTTTCATGTACAAATCAGACAAAATGTTCTGCATCAAGAAATCTCCGTAGCACGCGTTACGCCAGCACTGTTACGACATGTTGCTACGAGCCGTAGCGCGTTCTTTTATCTGAGTCTCGTAGCAACACGTCTACGCGCGTAGGAGCTTTGTGATCGTAGGCGGAGCAGGGGCGTGCATAGGTTTTGAGACTAGGTAGGCAGTAATTTTTTTTCTCAGGTCGATAGGAAACAAATACCTACCATTGGTATTTGTTTTTGGTATTATAAAGGGATAGATCGAAAATATTTTTTTGTGCGGACGGATAAGAACAACATTTACATGCATATTTATTGGCAAATAAATAAAAAACTCTCATTAGTAAATGTTTTCTAGGTCAAAAACGTCAAAAAAATTTGCCCAGCGCGCACCAGCGCGCCAATTAAAATTATCGTATTAATATGCATTTTAATTTTAAGTGCATCAAATGAATATAGGTACCTATTTTTCTGCGTGATAGTAAACTTATATTAGGCGTTGGCGAGAAACTTATCCAATCATAATTTATCTAAACAAAACAAAACGTAATTTGGGGACATTCACATACCGAACATTGTCATTTCTCCATCGTCAGAAATGCACTCACTTCACACAATGTTCCGTGTTGCTCGAAGACACAAAGATTGTTTAAAATATCAGTGCACTCCACACATTAACATAGTAAGTTATTTAAATAGCAATTAAAAGTTTTAACACACGCACCCATGACATGAAGATAGGTTATCCGAAATGTAAACACAAACAAAAAGCATGATTTTGACCTTGACGTAAAACAAATAACATTTCATTACTTTTTTAAGCCAATAACTTCTGGGTGTGTGTTTTCAATGGAAAGTAAAATCTATCTATTATATCAATATTATAAAATAATTTTAAGATACAAATCAGCTATTAAAATTGTGATAAATAATATAAATTGATTAAAAATAGTTGTACGCTGATACAATTATTTCTTTTAGCGCCATCTATTGAAGTCGGTGGGATTCACAAGAACTGACATGTTTGCTTGCTTAATGCGGAAGTAGAAACGTCTTTAATTAATAAATATTGTTATTAATTAGCTTAAACATAAAAAAATAAAGATTATAATTCGTCTTTTATTATATTTTGATTTTTCTGCTATAAAATTTTCGTATATATCAATGGTTAGCCAAACTTAATTCTTCGAGTAGGCTCGCTTACCCAATGCGACTTTTTAAGAAGTTGTTCTTTCTGGTTATTGTGCTATACGCAGGAGTGACATTTCCATTTTGTCGTATAACACATTTTATACGAAAATGTTTTTTGACAAGTTCGATTGTATGGAGCTTGGTAGGCAGCGCTCGGCCAGTGCTTACCTCGCTTCTATACACACGTAGGTATACGTATAGGTCATGAATGTGCTGTTTTGATAAAATTATGAAGTGTTGGGGGAATAATTTAATTCCTGATTTATGTTTTTAGATTTATTATTACAATATTTTTTAAGGATTTCCGCGAATGATTTTTAAAAGTAGGCACTGCCTATCTGCCTATATGGGATGCACGCCCCTGAGGCGGAGTGAGCACGCTCTGACGTCATCCACGATTGGATTATTAACGGAGATCCATTACCGGCGGCTGAGCCCATCAGAGCGCCTCAAAAATACATGAAAGGAAGGTGCGTCTTACGGATTCCTATATCCGGTCCAAGATTACGGGCCGCGGGCGAGGCGCGGCGTGTGAGGGCGAGCGGTGGGGAGAGAGGGGAAGGGGGGGGGGGGGAGAGCGGTCTACAGTTAATGTGTTTAACGAAGCGGCGCGATCGAACCCTTCGCCGGATCGGTTGAGCGCGGAATTAGGACCTGTAGCGAGTCAACGTGACACCAGTGAAGTCGTTTTCTTCGCCAAGAATTAATAACTAATCTAACACAGGACTTGCACAACATTATAGTTCTGAAGTGTGTGAAGACGGGATTGGATGGTCATGATACGACAGAATGCTAAATAACAAACTGTGTGTATTTTTATAAACATGATTTATAAATTGGTACAAAGTTAGGTTACACGTGTACAGTAGTCATAGCTTATCTCTACATCTCAAGTGGTATTAGATAAAACATTAAGTATAAGGCGATGCTTCGTTGAAAATTGCCCATCAATATAAATCGCTTACTATAAGATGAGATTTGGTTCTGCTTCTGTTAAATGTATTTAATATTTAATAAATACAAAACGGGGATTTGTATGGGTTCTTTCAGACACAGCTCGGGATCTTGATTACTAATCCGCATTTGGCAAGCGTGGTGATTAAGCCAGTAGCAATAATTGTAACCATAACTTGATTTCGCGTCGTCGCGACTCGTGTCGCAGTTTTCTTACGTATGTTGGCTGCACTGTGGCGCGATGGCCGCCACAAATCACTCGGAGAGTTCTTCTGGCGAGTTATTCGACGAGCTCTTTGCATGTGGCCGCGGCCGCTACGCTCATTTCACTTTTATTCAGACTCCTATTTCGTAGTTACTATTTTATTTTAACGTATGGATACATTTTGGCCGGTATATTTTTGACTACAGCTGATGGTGATTTTAGGTGGTTTGACAACGCTTTCTAACAATTTCAAATAGTAGGTGCCGCAGTTTTGCTTGCAAGGAATCCGAAGTGGCTTTCTCAAATTCCATACCCACTGTTTTTTCACCTCTATACTAACTACAATCCCTTTCGTCATTTGGCCCTTTTGTAGAAACTGTAGTAGTAGTATATCAAAAAAAGGTCAACAAGAATTGTAATTTATTTTTATTAAATAATTATACATAATTACGTAGGTGTACAAAGCCACAATTACAATGTTGTTTAATAATGTCTCGCGCAGTCGAGCGAAGGCGCGTCGTGTGACCGCGGCGCCACCACTTCATATTTTTAATTTCATAATTGCAGCGTGGCTTTCGGCGGGTGTCCGGAGCCGGAGGGTAGGTGCCTGCAGTGAGAGGGGGAGGGGGTTGTAGTCAATTATGCCGGCGTGTTGTCCGACTGTCCGGCGGTAATTAGCGTCGCGAGGTCTCTCTCATTACGCTGCTCGATTACAGGGACAAGCCCGCCGCGTCACTGGGCCGCGACTGCGCTGCGAGGACGTGAAAAATATCATATTTTCACTCTCTTTACTTTGACTGATCAATTGTTTTACAGAACCTGAGTAGTTTGTGGTGTTCGGCACAATTTGTTGCTTCAAAATTACTTCTAACAGCTGGTAGTACTTTACACAATCTATTTCTTGTACGATTTTGCTATGTTTTTGACAGTCCTATGCCTTAAAAACTATATTTGTAAGGAAATGGTAGAAATTTTAAAAAAATACTCATTCGCAGAGCATGTTGTGCAACATTTTCTTTATGGCGATGTCGGGTATATCTCGATGCCAGAAGGCAGAGTTAATTAATTTGCCGTTGGCATTTATCAATGAGAAAAAACACAGAATTACAAAGTCCCGGTTACTAAAATATTGGCATTATTAATCAGGTTATTCCCTTTCGCACCTTGTCATTCCATATTAAATACGACATCTTCATTATAAGTAGTAATTACATTACCATACCCCAGAATCCTATCAAAGTTGGCTCAACGAATTCCATTTCATTTCATGAGGTAGGTACTCCGCCAATTATGAAACATTGGTGCACCAATACGGATGGCACACTTACTGCGGTCCAGAGTACACCTGTCTTGCTCTCCCCCCCTCCTCTTGCCCCCTCTGAAGCGGCACGCACCGCCATTCGGGATCACAATTTAATTATATAGATTTACCATTCAATTCCAAAGTAAATTAACGGGAGCACGGTTCGCAGAATTTATTTTCAGTTTAATTTTGTATGTAATTAAAGTTTGCGTGACACAGACGCGCGCGGTTGTGAAGTTCCGTCCGACTGAGATATCAAACGTGTGCTGAATACGACAAGATTGCGTGAGTGAGAGTTTTAACAAGCATTATAAGTGGTTTTCGCACTACTGTGGGAACAATTTGTTAGGCAAATGTAATCACATTAAAACGGAATAAATACGTACATTCATAATTATGAAAATCACTATTAAGAATTTGTATTTTTTCCAACCTTGCATTCTGTTCTCATTCATCCAATATTTTATATAAAGAATAATATCTCCATGAGAAGAGAGAAAAATTTGACAAAATTTTGATCTTTACGCCTTTCTTAGGGTCGTTACTTCATTTTACGAAAGATCCACGAAAGTTTTCGACGTCTATCTTTATGATTTCATGATCACGGTTGAGTTGGTGGACACTGGTTGAATAGATAGGCATTTTGAATTTAAAAAGGAAGCTCTAGATTTAGTTTTAGTTCTGCCCCAATCCCGGGACAAACACATCACTTGGACATATTATATTATAACAAAAAGATTTTAGTCAGAGCAAGTTAGGAAAAAGCACTTAAACACTTGTATTATGGGTATTAAGTGGCCGTGGACATCCCTGCGCGAGCGGCGGGCGGCCGGTGCGTGCTCGGCGCCGGTATTTGAATAATCCATTTATTCGTGTGTTTGCGTCGCTAGGGGCGCCACTGTACTACGCTGGTTCGGACACTATCAAAATGGACTTTCTCTAAAGGTAATAATTTTTTTTTATTCATTGCAGTAATAACTCCAAAACCTACCAACCAAGGGCAATTGTAGAAAGAGTTGTTTAGTACTTCGTAATTGGTATAACTTTATTAAAAAGTCAAAACCTGACGCCAGAAGAATATACTAACTCAATGCCATCCATGCAGATGAAAAACTAAAATTAGGCAGGCTAACAGTATAAAATAACCATTCGAATTGCACAGTAAAACACTGCCCACGGAAATGTCCTGTACAGCGACACACGCGTGGCCGCCCTGGTCGCTCCGCCCGTCAGCCGGTGAATAAATTCAATCAGCAGCCGCAGTGGCCGGTATTTGTCCATCGCAGACTTGTATGCAAATATAATTGAGTGCCGTCAGCCGCCCGCCGCCGCCGCCGCTCCCGCTCCCGCCTGTCACCGCGCGTCACGCCACGTCATGTCGGCGCCACGTCGCGTCTCAATTAATCCGATTATTTGTGAATGGCTCTACTTGCGTGACCATTTTATCGTAACGTGATTATCGAAAAATTGTTCCGCATATCTGTTCTGCAATCAATGTCAGAGGCAAACCGACCAGTGTTATTTTAGGAATTTGAATTAGAGTCTAGTGTTGTAGAGAGAATACTCACCACAGACGTCGACGCCATTATTTTTTAATCAATAAAAATCATAAACTGCTTGTAGTGGCCAGGTACCTACGTCGGCTACACTCCAGCAATTGGTTTAAATGATCTAAGAGCATTTTAGTACCTATTACTTTAGAATGATACAGTCAGATGTCCCATACTATGTGAAATGTGTTTCATAAATAACGTAAATGTAGGGATTGTGAAAACGATTTTGAGTAACTATGTTCAAAACAGTTGACATCTCAAAGCGCGAGGAATGTCATCCATGTAATACGTAGTTAGTATTTAGTGCACACTGTGGATATTGCTGCATGCATTTTAAATGTTAGACATCTGCGCCGGAGTAATTGAAATATCCTCACATCCACGCGGGTAAGTACTACGCGTTGTAATATTTCGCTGGAGACGCAGACACACTGCATCTGAACGCAAATATTGACGGTGAGTGATTGCGCCCCGGCGGGTTCGGGTTTGAGGCGGGGGGGCTGGGGGAGGGTGCCCGCCTGCATCTCGGTGTGACCTTAGCGCGTGTCAAGGACTCCGCCCAAGCGCGGGTCTGAGCGAGGGGGTTTAATTGCTGGATGCAGTGCGTGGTGGTCAGGATAACAGACCACAGAAACGAGCACTCGTTTAACAGAATTGTATATTTTAAAGAAACCAAAATTCTGTATAAAAATTAAAATACTAGGAACTGGCTGACAGCGAAAACCTTGGCTATGCAATAGGTACTCGTAAAACTCAAATCCCATTTATCGTGAGATGATAGCCCGACGGAGAACTGGCAGGCCGGGTCCGAATACAACAAATAGTAAATTACTAAGTGGCCTAGACTTGTGAGAATGTGAGCGCACGTGAACAAACGAATGTATCGTAAATATCCTTGTTAAACACATATTCATACAGAACAATCACAAAATCAAAATCACATTAACACCACCGCTGGTAGGCTTCGCAAACTTATGTTTGTTTTCCGTAATCTCCGTAAGGTTGCAGATCCTCATCTTGTCAGATCCGTATACATTGCCCTCTGTCAATCTGTTTTAATTTATTGTATTACCTCTTGGGGGGGTGCATGTAAGACGGCGCTGATAAGACTGGAGAGGGCTCAAAGAGCCATCTTAAAGGTATGTACCTTTAAACCATTACTTTTCCCCACTTTTCAACTCTTTCAGTATTGTCAAGTCCTTACCGTCCGTCAGCTAGCAATTTTACACATAGTTTTAAAACAACACAGCCTCGCTCCCTACGACCCTGCCGGGAAAAGCAACTCCCGACGTAAAAATGTAGTTCCTCAATCTCTCTTTAGAACCAAATTTTCTTCACGCTTTTTCTGTTTCCTAGGCCCCTACTTGTATAATTCACTTCATAGAAAATTGGACATCTATCACCTCACTAAATCATCTTGCAAACCAGTAGTGACTGAATATCTCCAAAAACTAACTTACGAGCTAACTGAACACATACTACGTCCAGAGTGAAAGGTTACTTATTATTATTATTATAGCCCCACATTCTCCCCGTACTCACAGATATATACACACTCAGAACACACCCACACATACACTAACACACTCACTCACAACCACACATACACACACAAACACATACACACACACACACACAAACACATACACACCAAACACACACACCAAACACACACACTCAAATTCACACTCATAAATACACACGCCCTCACGCCATGGCTGTATGATTCAGTTAATTGTTATTAAGTGATATGTTTTAATCTATCTTTTTGTAATTTTCCTCGATATTTGTAGTAACATCATTGTACACATAAACTATGTAATGTGCCTGCCGACTTCATCAAGAGAGGAGAGACCTGGAGCTTTGTAATACAGGCTTCTTGCCTAGTACAGACTCCAGTCTCTCACAATCCGTGTTTTCCTCTGTGCACAACTATTTATAATGGTAAATACTGTAAACTTTTGCATTGATTGTGGAGAAAAATAAAGATTATTATTATTATTATTATTATGGCTTGCACTATAAGTGCCAAATAACTGATGAACATAATAACCTTAAAACTGTTTTGGTTATAAATGATTCGGTTCGGGTATCATTAATCTTATTGCATAACTTGTGAATCGTTACTACGTGGAGATATTTGTGTATCGCTTGATTGTTGCGGGACCGTTTCTGGGGCAATATAAAAGTTCCCGGCGAGTGCGAGTCCGGCGGAATGAGAGCGAACGTGATAAATCGCCGCCATCGCTCCGGGATGAGCTCGCGATCGCCGCGCGCCGGCCCCACCCAGTGGCCCTTGGAATTCACATTGGATTCATTAACTGCCCATAAAAATATCTGCAAAAAGAACTGAAAGGACTAAATTGACTGTTCTGTTGTGATATCCGGATAATAGTTAATGAATTAAGTCACTCTACATCCTATAAACCCAAAACGAGTCTAGCAAACTCAGAACTTAGAAGTATTTTGATCAAAAACTTAGCGTTTGAAGTTACAGTTAACATTCTGATGCCTGAATAGAATAATATTAGACTCATTTGTGAAAAGCATTTTTTGTATTTCTATATTTTGTTAGATTAAATAGGCAAAGTCAGTTCTTTCTGAGTAATATACCAAAACTGAATCATTCACAAGCATGCTGCATACCATAGCATTTGTAGCCTAACCATTGCCAACTTTTACTAATTAAAATTTGAATGTAGCTCAGGTGTTTGGCCAACTATTCATGTCAGTCAACTATTTATGTTAGCTAAAGCGTCTCGTAGCCGGGTGGGGCAGGTCCCGCGGGCGCGTCCGTCGTGTCCTGATCCAGACGGATTCTTTCAGAAGTGTCCGCCACGCCGTTCCCGCTCGCCGATAACTCATACGATTCCTCTCGACACATACATTTATAAAAACTTTTCAAAGCGTGCTTAGATCCAAAAACTGAGCGATGTTCTGCGCTACTTTTTCATAAGACACCTGAGTTTCAAACTGACTTGTATAATTGCCTCGTCTTAGATTGGTAGGTATATTATTTCAATTCACTGGACGCAACCAGTCAAATAATAAATTAAACTTAAAACTGATAGCAAATACTCTGTTACGAAAAGACCAATAACTTATGAAATTAAGGCATTTTGGTTTAATTAATAGTTTCAGTTTAGGCAACTAATTGGGCTATTCAATAATCGGATTCGATTATTGTATTGCCCAATTAGTCGCCTGAATATTATAAACTATTGAATAGATACATCACCCATGGGTAAAGATTTAATAGTCACTTCATTCAATCTGATTTTGCGTAACTGCTACTGTATAATGCTAATTGTATAACAGCTTCTTAATCTATACTAATACTATAAAGAGGAAATTTTCATTGTTTGTTTGTAGTGAAGGGGTTCCGAAACTTGTACTTTTGATCCTGGAAATATGGGGAGAATGGGGAGATAGTTGAAAAAAAAATAGGTGCAGGTGAAACCGCGAAGGCGACCGCTAGTTTGGGATAAAGTTTATAGAAAAGTACAATGAATCCTTTAAAAAAAAAGGCTAGGTGAAAATTTCTGAAACAGTAGCTGTGTAGCAAGTCACGCCACATACCTCTTGCCTCGGCAAGGCGGGCGGGGAGTGCGGGGCGCGCGGGACGCGACCTTCGGCCACTCGCAGTTCCTTATAATATTGTTTCCGTGGAATCACCTCCGGCGATCCGTCCCCGTCCATAAATACGGAATTGTTCCGATCGACCCATTCTTCACTCGTTTCTTTTCTAATTTATCATTCGCTTTGAGCGCGCCTGAACACGCCGCAGCCCACTGTTCACTCTTTTCATTTTTCACAAACGGGAGATTGACCTGACTTATTCTGATTAGATGGGGGACTTTGGAAGCTTTTTTTAAATGTACTTGGAAAACGCGCGGGCGAAGAATTGGGAAACGTGAATTATTTACGGGAAATGAAGTATTTCCGCAAGGCGTCTGCAGTTTGATAAGTCTGTGAGGACGACAAATCACTTTTTATGAAAGAATAAAAGCAAATTCAATTTGGCAAAGTATTTAATGGGTCTTCCAAAGCTGTTAAATTACAATATTTTTTAATATTTCGTTTATATGAAGTCTATAAATCGAACTTGAACTCATACGAGAATATTTTAATCTATGTATTTAGTTAAAGAAGAAAATAGTTGACTTAACTGAAACCTTTACTTTGTTTTATAGAGCGAAACTGAGTTAATTAATAATCAGGCGAATGATATTAATCACATGCTCGGTTTTAGCCATTTCCAAAGAGATTACCCAAGTAAGGTAATAACTGTCATTAAAATACATAACTCCTAATGTTGAAGTCTACATCATTCGGTGAATTGTGACCTTGTTGTTCATAATAAACTAAAATGCTCTCCAAAATCGTTAATTATAATTATTATAGAGTGACTCTACCATGGACTTCGGAATGGGGAAATATATCGAGACAAGCAACAAAAAAACTTTTTAGTTCAATCGTATTTAATCCATAAAGATCGTGACTTTTAAAACCGTATTACAAGTAAGACGCATGTGAGTAAACAGTGAACTTGTTACCGGCGTACATACATACATAATATGTCCTTCATTCTACGATGTTGGCTTTATCAAGCGTATCATAAAAAAAGTTATGCAGGTGAACATGGCGGTGTCAGTACCTTTGGCATTTGCGACTTTGATACTAGTTCACTGTACGAACATTTCAAAACAACAAAATTACATTTTGTTTGACTTTTTTTTGCGTCCGTCGTATCTAAGGTTCTGCATCTTGTTAATACCAGTTCCAAAACGACTACTAAAAGAGACTTACCTAGACCATCATAATTAGTAGATGTTTCAGAGCAATAAGAGGGTCGTAATGTCGACGTGGATGATCGGCGAGCGTGAGCAATGAGCCGCGCGGTGCTCGGGACTAATGTGCCGCGCGGCCATCCATCACGGCACCTTGCCGGCTGCCAGCCGCCGCGAAATCAGACGTATGCCAAATGTACCTATGTGATATGTGGTACTTTTGTAATTTAGTCCTCCAAATACTGATAGGTAACGAGGAACCGAGATCTTTGACGTACCTGATGTCAGATTAAATGACATCGTCCGTTGTTATAATCATTGACCGCTTCCGTGGAACAGAGGTTAAGCTCGGGTACTCGTATTAAATATGGAGGTCGTGGGTTCGATTCCCGCCTTGGGTCTGGTTGGTGATAGGGCTTTTTCAGAGTCTGACTGGATAACTTAGTAACTATCCAGATTTCACCTGTGGTGGTTGTAGTGTATGTGCGAAAGGAGGTTGTATACTGTCGTCTCTTGCTCACACTTGATATATACTGTGGTACTCCTAGACGCGATGACAGGAGGTGATGACAGGAGGAGAATGGCGGATGGACACGGACGGACGCGGGGTGTGCAGCAGAGAGCCGATAATTATATTACAAACTAAACGAGTAAATAAACAAACAGTACAGTGGTATAACAGCTCTGGCTTTGTTCCAGCAATATTAATATGGAGCCAGTACCTTTTTTTTTTTGAAACTTGAAATAAAATGCAGAAATCAATGCAGCACATTGAGCGACGCTTACTGATAAAGTGTTTTGACTGTCAAATGTATGCAGAAAAATATCGTTTATGATTGCCGGCCCCGCCAACTTAGAGATGTTCATTGCGTCATCTTTACAATTATTATCGATTGTATCGATTGACCGCCTCCGTGGGTCTGTGGGTAAACCGCTCGGTTATAAAAACCCGGAGGTTGTGGATTCAATTCCCGCCTTGGGTCTGGTTAGTGGTAGGGCTTTTTCACAGTCCGACTGGCTAGCTACCACCCCCACAGGTGAAATCTGCTGCCATAACAGCGAGCCAGTACACTTACAATATAATACAATACAATCAAAGGCTCGAAGATCAGATGAGTCTACAGTCTGGCAGCACAGCACATTGAGCGACGCTTCCTGGTGAAGTGTCCCTGTGACAAAAGTCCTCTGTACAGTCAGCCAAAGTTCAACCAACCCTAAACTGTCAAATTCCTGCAACCGCTTTTCAGCTTTTCTCCATCGCGTAGAGTTCTAATATTATGATCAAGTCAGACTTTTTAACAAATTTGGGTAGGTTGATCTGCGGCTAGGGTTGCCATCCGTCCGGGTTTCCCCGGATTTGTCCTAGTTTAGAGGGCATCCGGGGAACGTCCGGGAAAGGTTTCATTTGTTGACATGTCCGGTTTTCGGACTCTAAAATCCGGGGTTTTCAAGCGTCTTGTCCTGTTTTCCAAATTTTAGAGATGGCAACCCTATCTGTGGCTGACGTACACATTGCGCAAAATAAAATTTTCACTGGATTTTCATAAAAAAGATTCGTAACTAGAATTTCTTCGTCATAGGAAAATACGAATGAGAATAACTTGTTTAAACAATATCACTGTAGAATATCACTGCGCAATATCACTGTAGAATAGTTAGTATTTACTTACCGGAATTTACTACAACTCCATTTCCATTTCCATAGAATTTTAACTGCTCATTTCTGTATCCCGGCGCAGTCGAGTACCCGCGAGTGGGTGTGTGTTGCCGCCGACTTTTATTGGCTCGCGGCGACTGCAGCTCGCGCGCCACTATCGCCCCTATGGTTACGGCATACGGACCATTCTAGCGCGAGCGGCACGCGTAAATTATGCAGGCGAGATCCGCCGGTTCGGTTTACGCGTGAAATCGTAATGCCTTCATTATGCTCGAATTCATTCCGAAAAACAGCCAGGAAGGGTAATATCCTACTTGCTCGCACATCCAATATGTATTAAAAATATTCCGGGTATTGCCACGTGTTCTGTTCAGTGGATTAATAAAACATTATTTAGGAATCGGCGCAGAATTAGAAACACGCCACAAATGTTGCTTGCAATGAGGATTTCACAAACGGGAGATTGACCTGACTTATTCTGATTAGATGGGGGACTTTGGAAGCTTTTTTTATATGTACTTGGAAAACGCGCAGGCGAAGAATTGGGAAACGTGAATTATTTACGGGAAATGAAGTATTTCCGCAAGGCGTCTGCAGTTTGATAAGTCTGTGACGACGACAAATCGCTCTTTATGAAAGAATAAAAACGAATTCAATTTGGCAAAGTATTTAATGGGTCTTCCAAAGCTGTTAACTCTTAAACTCCCGACCGAAAGCCGGGTGTCGCGTAAACAATAGATTTTCTATTGTGTCTGGTTTTCCGGGGTTAGAAGGATTAAATTACAATTCTTTTTAATATTTCGTTTATATGAAGTCTATATATCGAACTTGACCTCATACGAGAATATTTTAATCTATGTATTTAGTTAAAGAAGAAAATAGTTGACTTAACTGAAACCTTTACTTTGTTTTGTAAAGCAAAACTAAGTTAGTTAATAATTAGGCGAATGATATTAATCACATGCTCAGTTTTAGCCATTTCCAAAGAGATTACCCAAGTAAGGTAATAACTTTCATTAAAATACATAACTCCTAATGTTGAAGTCTACATCATTCGGTGAATTGTGACCTTGTTGTTCATAATAAACTAAAATGCTCTCCAAAATCGTTAATTATAATTATTATAGAGTGACTCTACCATGGACTTCGGAATGGGGAAATATATCGAGACAAGCAACAAAAAAACTTTTTAGTTCAATCGTATTTAATCCATAAAGATCGTGACTTTTAAAACCGTATTACAAGTAAGACGCATGTGAGTAAACAGTGAACTTGTTACCGGTGTACATACATACATATGTCCTTCATTCTACAATGTTGGCTTTATAAATCGTATCATTAAAAAAAAGTTATGCAGGTGAACATAGCGGTGTCAGCGGACTATACCTTTAGCATTTGCGACTTTGATACTAGTTCACTGTATGAACATTTCAAAACAACAAAATTAGTAAGTATCTAAGGTTCTGCATCTTGTTAATATCAGTGCCAAAACGACTACTAAAAGAGACTTACCTATCCGGATAATTATAGACCATCATAATTAGTAGATGTTTCAGAGCAATATGAGGCTCGTAATGTCGACGTGGATGATCGGCGAGCGTGAGCAACGAGCCGCGCGGTGCTCGGGACTAATGTGCCGCGCGGCCATCCATCACGGCACCTTGCCGGCTGCCAGCCGCCGCGAAATCAGACGTATGCGAAATGTACCTATGTGATAATGTGGTACTTTTGTAACTTAGTCCTCCAAATACTGATAGGTAACGAGGAACCGAGATCTTTGACGTACCTGATATCAGATTAAATGACGTCCGTTGTTATAATCATTGACCGCCTCCGTGGAACAGAGGTTAAGCCGCTCGGGTACTCGTATTAAATATGGAGGTCGTGGGTTCGATTCCCGCCTTGGGTCTGGTTGGTGATAGGGCTTTTTCAGAGTCTGACTGGTGTGGTAACTATCCAGATTTCACCTGTGGTGGTATAACAGCTCTGGCTTTGTTCCAGCAATATTAATGTGGAGCCAGTACCTATTTTTTTGAAACTTGAAATAAAATGCAGAAATCAATGCAGCACATTGAGCGACGCTTCCTGATAAAGTGTCCTTCAATGGTATTTCATTGCACCCGACTGCGACCTATTGGTCGCAGTAACCGCTTACCATCAGCTGGGCTGCGTGCCAGTCTGCTATCTGATGTTGTATAAAAAAAATTCAAAACGAAAGATCTTGACCCTATACACCGGAGGCCGTGGATTCGAATTCTACCCAGAGCATACTTGAATATTCAAATATCATGATGAACGTAATGGGTTTGTTTTCTGCCTGGATTTTTATTTGTAATTAAAGTATATTTTTGTGGTACCTTCGTTGTTTCTGATACCCATAACACAAGTTCAGCTTACTTTGGGATCAGATCAATATTATGTATGTAATGTTGCCCCATATTTATTTATTAATGTATTTAATTGTTGCCTGTCACTATTAAGAAGTCCTTATCTTCCAATCATGTATCGATGGTATTGGAACAGTTCGAGTGGAGGTTTGTGGGACAATCGGCGCAGTCGGCGGCGCGTGCACAATGAGGTGCGCAATGAGGCGCGCTGAGCCGCTCCAAACACCGGTGTGTATGGAGCGGCTTAGCGCGCCTCATCGCGTACGTATCAGGCGGTCTTGATGCATCAGATACTGGTGCACCCGCTCGGCCTGGCAGTCACTCAGACATAGAACTTGCAGTGTGATTGAGTGGATATTAATTAATAACACCATGTCTAGCTTGTATCGATGCATACTGAATATGCTGAAGACATCATTAATCGAATTTCTACCGAAAAAGAAGTTTTTCGTAAAAACATACGTCTCAAAATAGCATGATGTCTACGACTGATGTTATCGGATTGACAGAAATAATGTTTCACAAATTTTGACTGTCAAATGTAGGCAAAAAAATATCGTTTATGATTGCCGGCCTCGCCAACTTAGAGATGTTCGTTGCGTCATCTTTACAATTATTATCGATTGTATCGATTGACCACCTCCGTGGGTCTGTGGCTAAGCCGCTCGGTTATAAAAACCCGGAGGTTGTGGATTCAATTCCACCCGCCTTGGGTCTGGTTGGTGGTAGGGATTTTTCACAGTCCGACTGGCTAAGCTACCACCCCCACAGGTGAAATCTGCCGCCATAACAGCTCTGGCTGTGTTCCGGCAGTATTAATATAGGAGCCAGTACACTTGAAATCAAAGGCTCGAAGATCAAATGAGTCTACAGTCTGGCAGCACAGCACATTGAGCGACGCTTCCTGGTGAAGTGTCCCTGTGACAAAAGTCTTCTGTACAGTCAGCCAAAGTTTAACCAACCCTAAACTGTCAAATTCCTGCAACCGCTTTTCAGCTTTTCTCCATCGCTTAGAGTTCTAATATTATGATCAAGTCAGACTTTTTAACAGATTTGGGTAGGTTGATCTGTGGCTGACGTACACATTGCGCAAAATAAAATTTTCACGGGGTTTTCATAAAAAAGATTCGTAACTAGAATTTCTTCGTCATAGGAAAATGCGAATGAGAATAACTTGTCTAAACACACCTGCGCAATATCACTGTAGAATAGTTAGTATTTATTTACCGGAATTTACTACAACTCCATTTCCATTTCCATAGAATTTTAACTGCTCATTTCTGTATCCCGGCGCAGTCGAGTACCCGCGAGTGGGGTGTGTTGCCACCGACTTTTTATTGGCTCGCGGCGACCGCAGCGCGCGCGCCACTCTCGCCCCTATGGTTACGGCATACGGCCCATTCTGGCGCGAGCAGCACGCGTAAATTATGCAGGCGAGATCCGCCGGTTCGGTTTACGCGTGAAATCGTAATGCCTTCATTATGCTCGAATTCATTCCGAAAAACAGCCGAAGGGTAATATCCTACCTGCTCGCACATCCAATATGTATTAAAAATATTCCGGGTATTGCCACGTGTTCTGTTCAGTGGATTAATAAAACATTATTTAGGAATCGGCGCAGAATTAGAAACGGCCACAATTTTGCCCGACACGAGGAAGTTTCCCACGCCCATGTACTTTTTGAATGAACATTGTCGGTAATAACCTCTATGGTAATAACTCTCACTTTTTATTTTTTAAGGTTTAGGAAATAAAACGAAGCTTTTATATTGATTTTATAATTAGTATTTATATTTATATTAGCGTTCCATAACTCAAGTGGAAACGAGGGACGGGACAGTTCATCAACAATAACATACAAAACAATAGCGCGAGCGCGCCGGCGCGGCCGCCCTTAGGAGATATCACTTAGCTTACGTACACTACCGCGGCCCCGCCGCGCGCCCGCAGACACCCAACGAAATAGAATCACATCAGAGTCAACGCAACTCGGAACTTCGTCTAACGGAACGTATACACTTATAGTATCGACAGTCACCCGGCGGGCGGGAGGGCGGAGGCGCTCCGTCACACGGTGGTCTCGCGGTCCACGTGGATGTACTCGACGGAGCGCTCGCGGCGTCAGGAGGAGGCGGAGGAGGCGCGCGAGGCGTCGTAGAGCAGCTCCTCGGTGAGGCGGCGGCCGGCGGCCAGCGCGCCCAGCAGCTGCTTGTCCTGGCGGCGCGCGCGGCGGCGGCGCAGCGCGCCCAGCAGCGCCAGCAGCGCCAGCGCCGCGCCCGCCGCGCCGCCCGCCGCGCCCAGCCCGCCGCGCCCCAGCGCCGCCAGCAGCCGCGCGCCCGCGCCGCACCCCGCGCTCTGCACACACGCCACATGCCAACATGTCCACCGAGCCCACCCTCGCACAGAAAGACCAACGTATTAGAAGAAGTTTAGCTATTGAGCATCTAGTAAATGAGAGTGTCGGAGGCTCGTCTCCGATCTTCAAAGCCCTTCCTCTTTTCCCTCGAGTCTTCGATTCGAGTCCTCGAGAAAACGATTTGAGATCTTAGTTGCAGGTGTCCATGGGCAGTATGATCACTTACCGTTATATAACAGGTGTCACACTTGCTCGTTCTTTACTAAAACAAAACCTTACTCCTATCTCCTTATTGTACAATTATGTATATTGTCGTACGCACCTTTAAATACTAACCAAATTATGGTCCCAGCTTTCACATTTGTGCATCAGTTATCAAATGTACCGGAAATATTTAATAATGCTCAGTGAATTTCCACAAAGTGATTTAATGGAGGAAAATCGGTATAATACATGCTAAATACTCTCGCGCTCATTATTTGTAGTTGATGAATCGCATCGGTCTAATAGCTGGGAATAGACAATAGAACTACTTACTAATAGTGTGTTATGGTATGTTTCGATAATTTATTTAGCGGAGAACCGTCAATATTTGAAGCGGCCAATATAATTCATATTATACATATTTACCACTATAAGTAAGTTCAATATGTGTAATGAATGTAGTGTGCAAAAAATGATGTATGTTTATGAATTAAAGCATGGGTATTTGAGTATTGTGTGAAGAGTACGTAAGCGTACCTCGTCGCCGCCGCCGGGGCAGTCGTGCTCGCCGTCGCACCAGAGCGCGGCGGGCATGCACGCGCCGAGCGCCGCGCACGCGTGCGTGCACGCCTGCGTCGCGTTGGGCCACGCGTCCGCCGCCGCTCCCGCCGCTGCTCCCGCCGCGCTTCCGCCGGTCACCACGCCCGTGCCCGCGCCCGCGCCCGCGCCCAGCCGCGCCAGCGCGCTGCCCGTGCGCCACACCTGCCAATACACGACACTTCTTGTTATATGATACATACATCTTGCAACTTTTGTTTTACCTTGATACTTTTCAATTTTAAAGTTAAGTATCATCATTGTATATCACAGGTCTCCAGAATTTAATTAAATCGATGACAAAGTTAAGTTAGTTTAGTGACTGACTACACGAAAAAAACCCCGGAAGACCTAAACAAACTCGTAAAATATATAAAATGCAGTGTGTAGTGCTTTCTCAGAATTATAGCTTTTTACTCATCTCAACAAAACATTTCTATTTCGAGTGACCTATTTTGTATAAGAGTTACTTACTTACATGTATCTGTAGCATAGTTACGATGTATCAACGACGTTGATATCAACATTATCAACGGAACGTGCATAAATAAGCAAACTAAATAAATATATCTCATAGTCACCTCCATCCAGGAGAAGTGCGCCGTGCCCTTTTCCCGCGCGGCGAAGAGCAGCAGTAGCGCCGCGGGCCGCGCGCCGCGCCCCCACCACTCGTCGCTGAACACCTGCACCGCGCCGCCCGCCAGCGCGCCCGGGCACACTGCGCGCACCAGCCTAAGCACGACCAACGCACACTCTCACACACTGTGCGAAACGTCTCATTCCCGCCGGATATTACGCGCGGGTGAAACCGCGGGTGAAACCGCGGGCGGAAAGCTACATAGTTGTCAATATATTATAAGAAGGCTAATGTTACATTAGTCGTCTCTCTTTTGTATATTAGGGAAAACAAATTAACAGTAAACGTAGTAACGAAAGTTACTACCGAAAAATATATTTTTATGACACAGCTTGAAATACATCGGTGCGAAAATGTTTAACATTCATTTAAATAATTTAATAATTATCTAATTATCTTATTTAACGTGCTAGATAAACAAAACTTGTTCGCCGGGCAATACAGGACCGGGTGTAATATTTGTCGGGGAGCGAGAAGAGGTTAGTGTGACCTGTGCGTGTGCGCATCGTAGACAAGCACGCGGTTGGAGGTGGCGCAGGGCGGCGGGTCCGCGTCGCCCGCCGTCAGCGCCTCGCCCCACACGCGCAGGAACACCGACCGGTTGCCGCGCGCCGCCAGCAGGAATGGCGTCTCGCCGCACTCCGACATGCGGTCGGCGCTACACAACACCAATATATGCATATTTTACACCTTGGCTACTTACTTATAGATTGATGTTAACATAAATTAATCATTGTATGCAGCTAGCTATCTAGTTGAGATAGAAGTACTACTTTACTCACTCGTAGGGGTAGAACAGCTGCACGTGTTGACCGGGCGGGGCGAGGCGGCGGCGCTGCGCGCAGGGCGGCGAGGGCCCGGGCAGGCGCGCCCAGGCGCCGCGGAAGTGCACGTGGCGGTGGTCCTCGGCCGGCGCCAGCCGCCGCGCCACCAGCTCCAGCTCCAGCGCCGGCCCGCCCGACTCCAGCCGCAGCGGCGCGCTGCTGTTGTCGCAGATGCACGCCACCGGCACGCGGCGCCCGGGCCACGGCGCCTCGTAGATGCGCAGGTGCGGCACGCGCAGCGGCGGCTCGTCGTCGTCGTCGTCGTCGAAGTCGCCCGGCGCCTCGTCCGCCGCCTCCGGCTCCTCGGCGCGCGGCTCGCCCGGCTCCGGCACGCACGCCGGCCGCCCCGTCACCGGGTCCGGCCGCGTCGAGCACGCCGGCTCGCGCCCGAAGGCCGCGCTCGCCAGGTCCAGGGCTATCCGTCCGTCGACCACTTGCAGCCGGTACACGCACCGCAGGCGCCGCGCACCGCCGCGTCCAAACCAGAGGGCGTTTCGGGGCGACGAGAACGCGCCCGGCGTCGTGAGAGTCCTCCCGCACTCGGGCGGCCACGGGCGCGCCCGGCGGCCGTCGTCCGGGGACTGCAGGCCCTCGAGCCGAGCGTCGACGAACTCGTAGTGCAGCGCGAAGGCGAGCGGGTGCGTGGCCGTGCCCGGCAGCGAGGTGGCGGCGAGCGACAGCAGTGCGGCGGCCGACACGTAGCCGTCGGGCGGCGCGCAGGGCCGCGGGGAGCGCGTGGCGTTGGCGAGCGCGGCGCGCGCGCACAGCGCCGGCGCGGCGTCGCAGAAGCGGCCCAGCAGCCGCACGCCCGCCTCGCCCGCGCCCCCGCCGTCCCAGATGCGCAGCTCCACGGCACACACGCCACCCTCGCGCCCTTCCGTCGGCGGCGGAGCGCGCGGTGTCACCGGGAAGGTAGCCTCCTCCTCGCGCTCGCCGCTCTCGATTCGCTTCGGCTCCACCAGGGAGTATTGCGTGAAGCTCGAGAAATATATCCACACCAGATCCCCTAGTGAAAGAAAATACCAGTTACGTGGGCTGTCCGCGTCTCGTTCTCTTCCACAATATTCAATCTTACGACAATCCTCGACTCTCCACTTACCAGGTCGGCCGTGGAAGGTCCAAGTGCAGGTGGTATTAGGAGGCAGCGTGTGAGCAGGAGCACGGAGGCGGCCGCGGCGCCCTCGGCCTCCGGTCGATGTTGTTGAATTATTTTCCTCCTCAGATGAGGATGCTTTGACATGAAACTCGCAACGACGTGCCTCTCTATAAAAACACAAATATTGAGCAAGGACATCACCAGTACCCTCCAACATTTAAAACCAGAACATAAGGTACATTCCAACAGGAGTAGCCACGGTGATATGTATGTATAAAAACAAGTAACCTGGCGTAGTCGAGAGAGTCGGAATCGGCGAAGACGACGTCGACGTCGAGCTCGAAGCCGCGCAGCGGCGCGGCGGGCGCGGCGGGCCGCAGCGGCGCACTGAAGGGCGAGGAGTGGAAGGCCACCAGCATCTCGGGCCCGCGCGAGGTGACGCGCGGCAGCCAGTCGCCGCCGCAGTACTCCACGAGCACGGGGTCGTCGGTGGACGCGCCGTCGTAGAAGATCAGCCGGTCGCGCTCGCCCGTGCACTCGCGCCACGCGCGCACCGCACGACCCGTTTTATTTAGACTAGACCAACCGGACTAATATTAAATGAACTGACGATTAAATGCAAAAGTATGTGATTCAGGACTATTTTTATATACGACAAGTATTAGGAGAAAAAGTAGTGAAAACACTTGTTAAATTAGAAGACAACTCACCTAGCCATAGATATTGAGCGTTTGATTTGCATTTTATGCGAATATTCCTGACGCACGGAGATCATTGCATGCTTGCACGTAGGAATGTCCTTTTGTCGCAGACTCCAGTAGCATGTCACGTTCCTGCATAAACATTTCTTCAGCATTAGAAATTCAATAAAGATTTCAAATAATGTATAATTTTTCCTAATAAATGTATACTTACGAAACTACAGTAAAAAAGGTGGGACTGTTCAACGAAACAAAACCTTCGTGTCATAAATAGCTGGGACTTGGACAAACAACTGGAATTGAATTCTACTGCAGCGCGACGTTTGACGATCCATTAGGGATATAGGGCTGACAAGTGGCACGTTGGTTATGTACATGGGATACACACACGCATGGTGACGAATAGCTTTAGTCATGTACCTGGGATACATGCCGGGGTAGTTGGGGCTCTGCAGGCGGCAGGGCTTGCGGTGGCACTCCTCGTACGTGCGCGTGCAGTACGTGCCCGGCGACACCGCGCCGCGCTCCAGCGGCGCCTCCATCGCACCGAATCTGCCGTTATTCATGCTCTTATAATATTGTTTAGATTTCTCCATATCCGCACATTTACTTACTCTACTTCTATTATTCCAACCAAACCTTCATAGTTTTCATAATTTTAATATTATATAAAAATCGGTGTTCAATCATCCCTCGTCGGGCTTAGTTATTTATGTATTTGGCACTCTTCCGAATCATCACCCTTCAGCGTTCCTTAGTGAGAGCCGTAGCGTCCCGAGTGTTTGGTTTATCATACATCATTTTGGTAGAGCTTGCAATATATAAATGATAAATAATAACGAATGAAAGGAAAGATACTACCAACAGTTCCTCCTTTAAGTCCAAAATTACATTGAAAGTATCCATCCACTTTAAAGATAAGACAAATGAAGATCATGTAGTGATCGTGAAGCTTCCCTGTACTTGAATAGGTTTCTCCTTTGAAATAAGCCGCACCTTTGTTATTAAAGATAGACATTCTTTCCACGAGACCTGTGTATTATTAATCACCCTATCTGCCCACATCGCACACTTTTCATTGAATCATAGCTCACCTGACGACTGCGTCCATCTGCGAGATGAACTTGTAGCGCAGACGGAAGCTGAAGGGCTCGCCGAGACGCGTGCGGAACAGCTTGACGGAGACGGTGACGGTGGCGGTCTCGCTGTAGTACAGCGCCGTGCCGTCCGCCGCGCCGCACCACGAGCCGCCGGTGAACGGCCGGCCCAGCTCCGACAGCTGCATGTACCCGTCCGGGCAGCCGTCCAGCGCGCCTGGCTCGTACCTGATACACAACTCATGGTTCTTTTTTCTGTTTTTAAGGGCAAGCTACACTGCCAATAGAGGAAACAAAACCTTTTTTTTTTTTTTTTTTTTTTATGTGGGGAATGCGTTACGCATACCCTCGGCTGGGTGGTGCTGGCGAGAAGCGACAACACCACCCGTCAGAGGGTTATGTGGGACTCACCTACCCGAGGGGTAGGTATACCCACTAAACCCCACAGTGCCCAACAGACGCTTTAATGGTAGTGTCACAGGAATCGGCATAGCCTTGCATCTGTGACACTACCAGCGGATCCCTCGCACCCTCCGCTTTGGAGGGTGGGGAGCAGCACTTGGCTGCTACCGCCCGACACGGGGGGCCTACTGGCCCCCTGTACTACCGCCATGCCACAACCTGCGGTGTGGCCCCGCTTGGGCCGCCGATGCGCAGGGGGGAACGGCAACGTAACACCGGCCCCCTCCAACCGGTTGCGCACCGCGGCCCCCACCTCCCCACCACGCGCCCGAGGGCGCGCTGAGCAGACAGTAATGACTACTGTCCGCTCCCCTCGTGTCGCAGGCAGACCTGTCTGTTTCGACGGTCCGCCCACTTGGCCACTCTTAGTTCACCGGAGCCCACCCGGCTACTAAGCCCCCCCACCGCGACAAGGTGATGGCCCATCGGGGGGGAGAGGAAACAAAACCTCGCCCAACTATGAGAACTACTTAAGCTTACGTCGTTAAGTTATTTAATGTGGTGAATATTGTTCGTGAGCTCCTGGTGCGCAACCGATTGAAGTGGGCCTCTGTTGCGTTGCCGTTGCCCCCTGCACATCGGCGGCCCGAGCGGTTACACTAGTTGTTCTGGCATGGCGGGAGTGCTGAACTATGCCGATTCCTGTGACACTACAAAGCGTCTGTTGGGCATTATGGGGATTAGTGGGTATACTTACCCTTTGGATAGGGTCCTTCATAACCCTCTGACGACGCCTAGGGTATGAGTAGCACATTATCACCACCCAATAAAGAAAGATTCAGTCGACGTGCAATCTAGCTGATTTCTACTTGTTATGTTAACAACGTGGTTGTGTACAATAAAACGTGTAAGGATTAAGTACCGTCCAACTTTGAAGTCGTCGAAGGCGAGTTGCACAAGATCGCCGTGCGCGCCGCCGCCGGCCGTGAAGGTCAGGTGGCAGAGGAAGGGCGCGCGCGGCGCGCGCAGCACGCCCACGGCGTACGCCACGCCCGCGCGCCCGTAGTACGTGCGGTTGCACACCGTGCAGCCCACCGGCTCGTCGCTGCCGTCCGCGCACTGCGCACACGCACACTCGATAACTCGGTTATGCCACTTGGCGTTAGATGGCGCTCATCAATACAGGTGAGACATGTCTAGCTCGCGCTATTGTTGCGATCCGCCAACCGTAATATTATAAGCTTGAATACGGGTATGTAAGCAAATCTTATCCAACAGTGAGTGTGCTAAAT
The DNA here is from genome assembly GCA_949319885.1 of Mecyna flavalis. NCBI lineage: Eukaryota > Metazoa > Arthropoda > Insecta > Lepidoptera > Crambidae > Mecyna > Mecyna flavalis. The sequence goes on from OX439439.1 coordinate 17,831,822, forward strand.
AAATCACTTCGGTTAAAACCTGTAGAACTTTTATTTAACCACTCAACGCCGAACCGGCACTCGGGTGCCGCATAACAATAGATTTTCTATTGTGTCTAGTAATCCGGGGCTAGAAGGATTAATACGTTTGTCGGAAGCCCAATACGAGAATGTGTTGTTGGACTCACGCTCACATGACACACACCAGCCCCCAGGTCGGGGTCAATATACCCGAGCGATTGCTCTGGCTATGTTCCAGCGTTATTGATGTGGAAACCAGACAGTTAAAAAGAGACAAGCAGACTTGCGATGCATACTGTTTGCTAGTGAAGTATCCCTAAATAAGAGAGATCTGCCAAGCCACGAAATTGAAACGTTAATGTAATATAATTATTTTCATGTTTAGATAGAAATCAGATAGAAAACAATGTTAAAAATCTGGTTTTTGATATGCACCTCACGCAAAATTTAGGTCATAATTATAAAAAGCTTTACAATAAGCTACGCTAAGGTGTGGAATGAGCTCCCCGGCGAGGTGTTCCCACGAGACTACAGTATGGGGTCCTTCAAGAACGACGTGAAAAGGTTTTTATCAGGTCGGCAATGCGCACGTGATACCCCTGGTGTTGCATGCGTTCATAGGCTACTGTAACCGCTTAATATCAGGTGGGCCGTATGCTTGATTGCCAACTTTATGGCATAAAAAAAAGCTTTACAATACTGTAAAATAAAATATAAATAAATGGATTAAATGAATATGAATGGGATCACAAGCAAACAAGACCCAACCTGCAGAGGTTAGATCTTGTCTGCCTAATCACAAAAAGGCATTGCTGTGTGTGTGTGTGTGTGTCTGACCTGCGCCACTCCGTCGCAGTAGGCGTCGAGGCGCACGCAGGCGCCGCTGCGGCAGGCGAGCTCGGCCACGCCGCAGCCGCCCGCCGCGCCGCGCGCCAGCAGCGCCAGCAGCGCCAGCGCCGCCGCCGCCGCGCCGCCCGCCCCGCGCCGGCCCATGCCGAGCGACCCTCCGCCTGCCGACCACACGCCGAGGTTACACGCCTGCCACCTGGGCCTATGTGCCCTGTGCGTAGCTCTACATACCAATGCTGACATTGGCCTAACTAAGCTCTCATCTGTCACCTAGTTATTGAGACTATACTAATATTTCGACGAGCCATTTGGTGTAATGGTCGAGACTCGAGAAGTCGGCTATTACACCAGAGTCACGAGGTTTGATCAAACTTTTTTATAAAACGTTTTTATGGTTCTGTAAATCTGGTATAAATGTGGAGTAAATCTGATGAAACATTCTTATAAAGTTATAATTGTCCCTTAAGCTTACTTTTATGACTTTAAACAATTATAAATAAACAACTAAACATTTTTACAGTTTAAATTTTTATATAATGAATATTGTATTTTCAGTTTGTTGGTTTGTTTGTAAAAATTTAATAAATAAGATGTACTTAGTTAGTAATTTGCTTATTTTTTGCGCCAGAACTAAAACTCACGAAGTAACCTACCATCACAAAGCAGGGTGCACTTATCATACTTTCTTCCATATTTTAACTAATATTTAATATTATGCACAAGGTGCCTGTTTTGTAAGTGGTGACGTTATTTGACGTCCCACCGACTCAATATATCTCTTTTCAGTCATTCTCGCTCGCAATTGAATAGTATTAGCAAGATTTTCTCATTTTAAAAGTACTTAGGATATAGGTTTTCTATTCCATCTAATGTTGAATATAGCATTATTTTTAACCGACTTCAAAAAAGGAGGAGGTTCTATGTTCGACTGTATGTATTTTTTTTTTTTTTTTTTTTTTTTTTATGTATGTCCGTCGATTTCTCCGTCAATTGTGGACCGATTTAAATAATTCTTTTTTTATTTGAAAGTGCATAGTTCTGAGGTGGTCCCATTGTCACCATGTCAGGATCTGATGATGGGATCCCGGGAAAATCAAGGGCAAACCTCAAATTTTATAGGCGCACACTACGCGTTACTTGTTTTTTTCTGAAGCCATTTAAGTTTTTGCGTCCTATAGACATCACTTTATGTTGATGAGCTGATGATGGAAGGTACAACTCCTTAACGGTTAGGAGTTAGGGGATAATTATTTCAGTGTTGTAGGAATATGTGGACCGTTAGTTGTATTTCATGTACTTTTGCAGCTAAGCTGATGATGGAAGGTACAACTCCTTAACGGTTAGGAGTTAGGGGATAATTATTTCAGTGTTGTAGAAATATGTGGACCGTTAGTTGTATTTCATGTACTTTTGCAGCTAAGCTGATGATGGAAGGTACAACTATGATGATGGAAGCTAAAGGGTACGACTTCTTAATTCTTATGTCCCTCTTGCGGGCTGCATCTTTAGTTGGTCTACTGAATGGTGCTGAACACTTAATGAATACCTAATATTGTCAAATAATACAATTCTACTATTTTACTCGTATTTTCGTTATCAATATTATGAGAGAGTTTTACTCACTCCTACGTATTATTCACACTAAAAATAGAAAAATAAACAAACTTTTTAAAAAAAAAATTAAACCGACTTCAAAAAAAAAAAAAACAAAAAAAAAACTACCTAAAAACACTGAAAAGCAAAAAATAATTTTAATAAGACATTCATCAAATGCGCTTATTGTCTAAGCCTATTAATAACATTAAATTGTATTTACGTGCTAGGTAGGTACCTACTAATCTGTTTGAAGTCGGTGCCAAGCCAAAGGTAATGAAAAATGATACATACCTAATAATTTATGTATTATACAGGGTTACAAATAATCCACAGACGTAGGTACGTAGTCTGGGTACCTACTATTTGGCTTGGCACCGACTTCAAACAGATTAGTAGGTACCTACCTAGCACGTAAATACAATTTAATGTTATTAATAGGCTTAGACAATAAGCGCATTTGATGAATGTCTTATTAAAATTATTTTTTGCTTTTCAGTGTTTTTAGGTAGTTTTTTTTTGTTTTTTTTACGGCCTTAAAGTGCGTGATTCCCTAAGAAATCTGTTTAGGAAAATTGGTGTATTAATCGTACCATCTCAATACCTACATCTTAGATTGTATTAAGTACCCAACTAGCAAAATTTGGTCTTACAGATATCTTAAGACCATATTTTTTTTACTCTTATTGTACACTTACAAAAGTCTGTAAGTGTCGATTTGGGCGCACTTTATAAGGGTGTTTGCCCTTACTGTTATTGCATTAAGGTCTTGAGGAGTGTGTTTTCAATCTTACATTGATCTGCTTAATGCTTCTTTAGTGCTAAATACCCTTACGAGTGCTATACACTGGCATAGGTTAAGGGCAAAAAAGTCATTGTGAAGTCTTACTAATGCCGTTCTAAGTGTGATACCCCTTGTTTGTCTCTTCGTGGTGCTCCTTTAAGAGTATTTTTATCCGTTACCGAAAATAGTAAAATTTCTTGTGCGCACATTTTTTTTTGTTAAATCTTTAAAGAATGGAAGAGTCCATTATTATTTTATTTTATTGTTGACAATTATATTTGTGCTTGTGTATTAATATTACAGTGCTGAACTACTTGTGACGTACATTTATTCGAAGGAATTTTAAAATTAATAACATTACAAACTCGGGCCATTTCTCAGATGAGTTTTGAATAATCATTTAATTATTATTTTTGCATTAGTCACCAGTTACTGCTAATGAAGCTGCAGCACTATGGTATATCGGGGAATTCTTTGAGTTTGTTGCAATCCTTTCTATCCGACAGAGTACAAAAAGTTCATATAAATGGCACAACTTCTTCTGGGGCTCCTTTGTTCATGGGAGTGCCCCAGGGTTCGATATTGGGTCCATTGCTCTTTTTGATATATATAAATGATCTTCCCTATTTTATGCAAAATCTATGTGAGGTAGTTTTATTCGCAGATGACACATCATTAATTTTTAAAATTGATAGAAAGATAAATAATTTTGACTTCGTGAATAATGCCCTCTCGCAAGCACTACATTGGTTCACAGTAAATAATTTACTATTGAATACCAAAAAAACTAAATGTGTTAAGTTCACGATGCCAAATGTAGGACGGAAGATCTGTAGTGTCAAGATAAATGATGAACTCATCGAAGTGGTTACTTCAACGGTGTTTCTCGGAATCACCTTAGATGCAAAATTGCAATGGGGACCACATATCAGAGCCTTGGCGGGTAGACTTAGTTCAGCCGCCTATGCAGTAAGGAAAATAAGGAGTCTGACTGATGTTAATACGGCAAGACTAGTTTATTTTAGCTTCTTCCATAGTGTGATGTCTTATGGCTTACTCTTATGGGGGTCAGCTGCTGACATTCAAACGATATTTGTATTGCAAAAAAGGGCAATACGGGCCATATATGGCCTAAAGCCACGAGACTCCTTAAGAGAACTATTTAAAAGTATTAACATCTTGACATTACCTTCTCAATTTATATTAGAGTGTGTTATGTATATTCGTAAGAATATTGATCTCTTCTCAAAGAAATCTGATTGCCACAATCTAAATACCAGAAACAGACACAAGCTTGCCATTCCTAACACTAGGCTTCACAAGATTGGCAATTCTTTTGTAGGTTTAAGTGTAAATTTTTTTAATAAACTACCAAAGAGTATCACTGAGTTGCCCATACAAAACTTTAAAACAAAGGTCAGAAATATATTAGTAAAAAAGGGTTACTATAGTATAAACGACTTTTTGGCGGACAGAAATCTGAGCCCAAACTGATAGTGCTGCTCCTCTGCATTGGATGATAATCACCTCAGAACAATCTGACTGCTGATCTATCCCCGACCGACTTTTCTTTTGTTTTTTGTCTTTGCTTTTCTTTTTCGACAGGTGCCGTTCGCGTCATGGAGCTGAAAACACACAAGGTGGGACACAAGAGAAAAAGGGACCGGCGACGTTTTAATAAGAATACCTCAACGACAAGGAAGCTTGGACTCGCGCCTTTGCATTGTATAGAATCCCGATAGTATCAACAATGTTAACTTTGCTATACAGTAACACATTAAATGTTATAATTCAGTAAAATTAAATTTATTTTTCATTCAAAGAATCCTGAAGAGTCTGTAACCTTGGCGGTCATGCTCGCTAAAATGTGCTTGGGGTGGTGGCGTTATGTGTCGGGTGGTTACATTCCCTCTAATATGGTTGAGTGAAATTATGGCTGGCACATACGTCATACTTGTGCTGCAGGTGCCACCTTTGGGCACTGGTCTTCCAGGGCTCACGGATTTTTCTAGATTATAGTCTCATTCTTATACTTTATACTGTATGGCTTGGTATTCTAAAACTAATCAGTACCTAATTGTAACAAACAAATTGTAAACAAACATGGCGATGAAAAAGAGTAACTGTCGAGTTTCTTGCCGGTTCTTCTCGGCAGATGACTGCATTCCGATACCGGTGGTAGAGTCACTCTGTAATTGACGATTCATAAATACTTGATACAAGTTTACATGAATAAAGAATATTTTGATTTTGATTTTGATTTTTGATTTTGATTTATAAGTAAAAATATTACAAAATCTCGCCATTTTTCCATAATTGCCAATGTAACTTACAGTGTGCTTTATCAGGATGTTTATAAGCTCAATAGCTCTTAGTTTAGTGCGAATAAAGCTCGATGTTTCTTATTTGACTCTAGTTAAATAAGGTTTAAGAATCAATGTTCTTAATACACACTTGCTTATAGAATTTTCGACGGCCATTGTTCGTATGTAATAGGGTTCCTTAGTCAAATGTTACGAAAATCTGCCTGCAACGTCTGCAATGTTCCACTTCTTTTAAAGCGTTTCCATTTCTTTAAATCCATTATTAAATCCTTTACGTCCACAGTAGCCAAGACAAAAACGATTCTCTTTGCAAACGAATAAAGATCAGCAATCTTCTTAGCAAAGCATGCATATGACGTTTGTAAGTTCAAATAATCTTATAAACATCTTCTGAGATGCTACTCTACTTTAAAATGACTTAGCTAATACAACTCACGCTTATAAGTTTTTAGTTATTTAAGAGTTGTATGTCATGCTTTAGTAAGAGCAGTACTCTAATATCATACTTATCAAAGACGCTTTAAAGAACAAACAACCTTATAAAGTGCCCTTTTAAGTATATAATTATATGAAGAGTAAATAGTCTTCCAACATGCGCTTGTATGACCGTAATACTTATAAATATTTTATAAGGCTATCTTAAATATACCTATAAGAGTTCATAATAAGCTTACATGTCCTTTAAGTTCGAAACGTCTCTATGCATGCCTTAATAAGAAGTTTGTTCTTAATCAAGATACTTATAAACTATTTATAATGCTATCACTCTTTTAAGTAACTTAACCCAAGACATTTTTGCTAGTTGGGTATGTACGAAAAAACCTACATTAATTTTCTAAAAAAATCTCATCATCATGATTTCAATACTAGAAATAAACATAGGCTAGCCGTTCCTAAAACAAGACTACATGAGATTGGTAATTCGTTTGTTGGATTAAGTGTTACGATATTTAACAAATTACCTCAAGATGTTGTTGTCTTACCAATACACAAGTTTAAGTCACACATCAAATGCCAACTCATCAAGAAGAGTTATTATAAAGAGGAAGACTATCTAAATGATAAAAGTCTTTAGATGTGAGTACTGTGTTGCCGAGGATCGCGATCCTCTGCCTGCGCCTTTGTAGTGTAATTTGTATTGACATGTTATTTTGCACATACTTGACATGATCCTTTGTATTGGCATTATTATTTACATTTTGTAATTTATTTAATTTTAAATTTGTAATTTGTAATACATATTTATAATACGGAACCCTAAAAAAGGCAAAACTGTTGAGTTTCTTGCGGCACTTCATTCCTCAACAGGCCATTGACGTCGAAGTGCTAGTAGGGAAAAAATTTATATGGTGTGCAAAAGTATTTAAAAAAAATCTATTTGCTGAATAAATTATTTCATTTCATTTCACTAATACGAAACCACCGATTCATATAATAAAACTGTAATGGGTGACCATTTTTATTATTCTGTGTATAAAATATAAAAACATATAAATTGTGATCTTTGATCTATTTGTCTGTTGTTCGCCTTTCATATTGCGTGTACCCTAGTAAACGCTACAAAGATGCGATGCAAACCTTGTGGGGAAAATATTCCATTTTGATTTTGTGTTAGTATACTCACGTGTGCAGACTAAGACAGATTTTTCGGATGATATAATTGTAGAAAACAATTGAAACAGCAAGGCCAATTATCCCTCAAAATAAATCACTGCACCGAAAAATAACTTCTTTCAATTCTTATCAAAAAAGTGGAAGTAGTAACTAAAGTTAAGAAGTGTCGTGGTTTGAACGGCTAACTGTCTTGATATAAAAGTATAAAAACTTCTAAACATTTTCAAACTAAAGACGTTTCACAAGTCTCTCTTTCGCCGTAAAATGTTACGAGGTTCTCATGTAGAAACGAGCCTGATATTTTTATTGTTCTTTATTCTTCACACGAGAAATTACTCGACATCTGACGAGCCATTTGGTGTAGTGGTCGAGAAGTCGGCTATAACACCAAAGGTCGCGGGTTCGATCCCCGCACGGTACAAACATTTGTGTGCATGAACATGTCTGTTTGTATCGGTCTGGGTGTTTCTATGTATAATATGTATGTATTTACAAAAAAAAAGTATATAAGTAATGTTTATCCGTTGTCTAGCATCCATAGCACAAGCTCATGCTTAGTTTGGGGCTAGATGGCGCTGTGTGAATAATGTCCAGGGATTATTTATTTATTTATTTATTTCTAACAATTTTAAAAGGCTTTACTTTAGATTATAGATATTTATTATACTTCTTGGTGACGATATAATGCATAGGTCAACAATCTGACCATACTTTAGATGGACTTTGTTTCTGCAATAAATACATTTTTTTTATTTTTAGTATTACTCAAATATAGCTAAAGAAGGGTTGAGCAAACACGAATCGAATGAAAACAATTACAATTTCAGAGCTATTTCATGTCAAACTCCACTGTCTCATCATATTTTACTTCCACTTAATCATCACCGACATTCCATATTAAAAATAAGGTGATGATGTCTTTATGACAATTATTAATGTATTTTTTATACCACATCAGTTGGCAGACAGACACGCAGCCCACTTGATGATAAGCGGTCACTGCGGCCTATTCCATTGTAGGACACTTCATCAGGAAGTGTCGCTCAATGTGCTGGCTTTAATTTTGAGTGTACTAGCTCCCACATTAATCGCGCCTCCGTTGGTAGCTTGAGGAAGCTGCTTGGCTTGTGTGAAAAATACGCTGCTGATCACGGACTGTCGTACAATACGAAGAAAAGTGAATGCATGGTCTTTCAGGTCCGGGGAAGGTGCCTAAGGATTATACCAGAGGTTTAACTCAACTGGTGTCCTCTAAAGAGAGTAGACTTTAAATACCTTGGGCATTGGGCAACGTCGGACCTGAAAGATGATGCAGACATTGAAAGGGAGCGTAGGGCGTTGTCTGTGCGTGCCAATATGTTAGCACGCAGATTTGCTCAGTGTTCTGGGAGCGTCAAAATTACCCTTTTAGGGCTTTTTGTACGTTCTTTTACACGGGCAGTCTGTGGGTTGACTACACGCAGAAACAGTATAATGCCTTACGCAACCAATATAATAATGCGTTCAGGGTGCTTGTGAGGCTGCCCCGCTTCTGAAGCGCATCTGGGATGTTTGCGGATGCGCGTGTGGATTGCTTCTACGCAACCATGCGCAAGAGGTGCACATCCCTGGTGCGCCGGTTGCGGGGCAGTCGGAAATTCGGAATACTATCCTGGCCGCATTCGCCGAGCGTCTGTACCTGAACTATTGCAATATGGTTCATGTACAGGCTGGTGACAAAAAATTATTTTAAATTTTATAATTTATTAATTTTATGGTGACATATTTTGTTTTATTGTGTAATTTTATTTGATTTTATTATTTATTTGTATAATTATTTATGTGTAGGTATGTTATGTATGATCCTTTTTGATTAAAATAATATTGCATTCATTCATTAATATTGCCGGAAAACAGCCAGAGCGGTCTGTTATGGCGGCAGATTTCACCTGTGGGGCTAGCTACTAGCCAGTCGAACTCCGAAAAAGTTATACCACCAACCAGACCCCAAGGCGGGAATCGAACTCACGACCTCCGGGTTTTATACCCAAGCGGCTTAGCCACTGTTCCACTGATGCGGTCAAAAAGCGGTTAAGTCCTACCGTAGATTACCCTTTCTACCCTTTTTCTAACAAAGACCCGCCATCATTTCAATTAACTATATTAAAGGGAATATATTTACGACTGCCACTTAGCACTACTACAAGCTTTTGCCATTTTATACAGCACGGCTTTGATCATTAGGCACAAGGTTCGCGTTGAATTGAAAAGTACCAATGTAACGCGCGTAGCTGAATACCCAGCTACAAGCGAACCCAATCCCCTCGTGTATCAAAGAACGCAAATATTAAAAACATACTTTTAAAGGCACTTTAATTTAAAACGCGGCGGCCGCGCGCCGTAATGATGTTATGTAGGTCAAGTGGAACGCTCCCGCTCGCCCCACTAAGCTCAATTATGTACACTAATGTTCGTCGAACTATAAAGTTTTCACCCAAATATTTTTCTGAAAGCTCTATGAAAGGTTACACTTTGTGTGACAGGTTAATTAAACGATTCCAATTTTCAAAGTAAATGAATCCGTGTTGAGTTAGAGAAATGTTTTAACACTTCGTACTCCTAGAGTCAATAAACTTACAGAGGATGTGATAGCCTAGCCATTGTAGAAAGAAGTTTGTCTCTGTCTTTGCAAAAAACAATCGACCGTATTGTCATCGACCGCTTAGTCCTAAGAAAACCACCCTCCAGCCAAACCAATTGCCGTTTTTACATAATTCAAATACCGCAGCACTACAAAGCAAGTCTATATTTGTGCGATTTTATTATTTTTAGATACCCAATAAAACAAAGCCAAAATTACCTTTTACTGTGATTTTGAATGAAAGTTTGTCCTATTTCCTGCTTTAAAGAGGCTCTCTTTTATTTAAGGATGTTACTCAAGAGAGGTAGATAATTTTGCATTTTGAACGAATTTTGTCTTACGAGGTTCAAAGTAGGTAAAATAAAAATATTCTAGAAACATTCAATCAACAAAAATGTAATCTCAGTAATATTTCATAGTGATTGGTCACAGCGCTCGCGACGACCGAGGAAAACTTGGAAGATGGCGAATTCCACGACTTAGCTGTTCGCATTAGAAAGCAATTTGCAAAGCATTTCGTGCGGATGGGTGCGCCCTCTGATTGTCATTTTGTTATCCTTCGGCTTTGCTACAACAAATCTGGCTTACGTTTACGTACCAATGTTTGAATGCGACATCATTGTGGCTACAGTGAGTTTAGAAAACCAGTCATAATAATGCAAAAAATCTTCTACACGTTAAAACCTTCTTGCATTTTGCTCGTAAATCAGTGACAGTTAATTTAGCTTTTTATTATATCTGAATTTAAGTAGAAATAACCTCGCAATATTTCACGTTTCAATGAACAAATTGTACATTATATGTAGTATGTTTTCGTAAATGGAAGGATACGAAATGAACAAAATAGACTATCAATATCATACAGTTTCTGGAGTTACATAGTTGTTGTTTGCTTGTTTCGGGCAAGGGTTCGCCACAGCTACATTTCGATATCGGTTTTACCGGAGTTATCGACGATGACGGGAAAAGTTTTAAAGTAAACTTACACGTGATAACTTGTAATACAACAAAATCGAAACTCGCTAAATAGCCGCTTAATTAATAAATCGTGAAAGACATATAATTTATGACGAGCCATTTGGTGTAATGGTCGAGAAGTCGGCTATTACACCAAAGGTCGCGGGTTCGATCCCCGCACGGTACAAACATTTGTGTGCATGAACATGTCTGTTTGTATCGGTCTGGGTGTTTCTATGTATAATATGTATGTATTTACAAAAAAAAAGTATATAAGTAATGTTTATCCGTTGTCTGGCACCCATAGCACAAGCCAATGCTTAGTTTGGGGCTAGATGGCGCTGTGTGAATAATGTCCCAAGATATTTATTTATTTATTTATTTTTAATTTAATTCAAATGTTACCGCTTTGACGACAAAAAAAAAACCTTGCTCTTTTGACTTTATAAACTATACCTTGATCCATGATTTATAAATAAATAATCACAGAGTTCTCTTTGTTGGTTAGGTGCTCCTTCTCTCCTCCCTCCTAGCAGTAACTATTGCGTTATTTACTGTTGTGTACAAACAGTTTCTTCTACTTCCCGTTATTTTATTTGACCAAGAATGATCTTGGTCAAATAAAATAACGGGAAGTAGAAGAAACTGAAAAGAATGAATGACTGAAACTGAGAATTATGAAATTATGTAGAAAGAACAACCTCTGCCCAGGCCACTATGGGAGAGGACAATGCATTAACGGTACGTATTTGACAAATTAATCGTCAGTCATCATCAGCCTATATTATTATGTTCCCAGTCCTCACTGCTGGGACACGGGCATTATCTCAATTGTGTGTAGTGTAATGTGCACAGACCAGTGGTAATGTGTGTAAATGAATCGTCAGTACTGCTTTCCATTTCACCACTTTCACTTTTAAATCAATAAAGATAAACTTTTTGTAGCCACACAAAAAAATCTCTCATTGTCGTTTTACAATTATTCAGTTGCAAAGATAAACTTTGAATGAAACAAAATAAAGTTCGAGCCGTATAATCAAAATCATAATTATATCATTAATGAAAATGCCGCGGGTTTACACTTTAGAGCCGTGTAAACATAATGTCCAAAACGAGACCTAAGAACGTTTACTTTTAAAAAGTTTACGATGTGCCAATGCTGGTTTTCTTTGATTTTCAAATATAATGTGAAACACTTATTTGAAAAAAATTGAACTTTACTTATTTGTCATTCGTTACATTGCCCAGATAAAAAAAATAATACCTGTCATCAAGTGGTTATAATACATCTTTTCATTCATTCGTTAGTGTGTATAATATAATATAATCAGTATGCCTATTCCCTCATCATAATCATAAAAGTCTCACGTTTAGATGTGACAATAATACTATGTTTTTGTATGGTCATAAATTGTACTTATTTCCTAAAAAAAATTCTACGATTAATAATTATTTAACAAAATTTTCATATAAAATGTCCATTCATTTTAAACAAGTATATTTCGTTAACTATGAAATAAAAGATATAAAAATTCGTTGACCTATCAACAAGACGTCAAAAAAAAAAACCTTTGCAGACATTTACAACCGTATCATGCACAGCTGATGATATTATTACTGAAAATGGTAATTTCTGTTGTTACGATGATGAACATTTTTGTTTATTGCACGTTAAACCATTTTGTCTTGTAAGTGACATACTTAGGTGACTTTTATGAGAATAAAGTTCTTTAAACCTAAACCTAAGTCCCGTATGAGCTACTACTTTAACGACGATAGCATATAAGTAGGTGCAATGTGCAGGCTTAGGGAGACAATAAAAGATGTGTCTAAGGCGCAACGTCCGTATAATGACTGTTCTCTAAATGCATTCAGATCGATTATTTATATAGGAAGGTGTGACATACACTACATAGGTATTGCCTGGAGGCGAGGCGCCGCGTGGCGGTATCAATTCGCGAAGCATCCCGTAGCGCCTGTAATTCAATCGCGCCGGAGCCGCGTGTCGCGTGCGCACGCGCCGCGCGACATCCGCGAGCGTGTACTTCGCGCCAATGCGTTTACGTGTCGGGACGTGACGAGCTTCCCGATGCCCTTCTCCTCACAATCGGAAGTATCCGAAGCCGCGGCTTAGTAAGATGTAAACCATCTTTCCATCCTCAGACACTTTCGCATTGATAATAATATAATCTCCATTCGAGTACTAAGTTAATACAGCTTCACTTAGAACCGGTATACAATGCATAACTAAGTATACAAGTTAAGTTAACAGTGGTCATTGTAACAGCCACATATTATGTACTACAGAGATTACTCTGCATTCTCAGCATTGAAACAAATTGAAAAGCGTGATAGAGCTCCATAGAGTAATTTCTATGGAGCTCTTCAATTTGTTTCAATAATAATTGTCATATTTGACTCCCACATTTACCTACTCGGATACTCCTGATCGATCTTAGCTAGATTTGTTAGATAGGTGAACTTGACAGTCACAAACGTTTATTAAATATAAAAACAGAAATGATAATAAAGTAACATTTTACTTTTAATAGCATAGTTCTTACACGACAAGATATTTGACTTTTAGCTGACATTAAAAAATGTTGTCCTTTGAACCATGGCAGCCTGGATATAGGTACATAGATTAGAGGAATGCCACTTGCTGCTTAACGCCTGTGAAACCTTGTTTGCCGCTATCTGGACTGTTTACTCCCATGGGCAGATTCCATTCAGATAAAGTGATTTCACACGATTGCTCTAAAGATATCAAAACTTTCACGATAATTTTAGCCACATAATCGTGTTAAGTTAATCACGATTATGGATAAGGGCTCGTGAGATTAATTAGTTTATGTATGTTCGGCGGCTTCAGGCGTACTTGAGTATATTTTATAGAAACTTAACGTAACGTAAACGTCAAGTAATTTAAGGATCAGAATGCACTCCACAGACTAGTGTTATACAGGTATCATTGGCATTGTTCAATGCAATGCATATCGCATTATTATTAAAAAATAATAAAGGCACGAAGATATGAAAAGGTACCGTGTGATGTCGTACATTTAGGATGCTTCATAATTAAGCGTCCCTTAACAGTATAGGTCGCTTACTGCTTCAAGTAGACCGAGTGCTAGTATACCTACTACTAAACTAACATAAAAAATTCGAATATATCATAAATGTACTTTTGTATGAGTGACTGCCAGCACCCTGCACACTTAGGTTTGTCTTTGCTGGAAAATATGGCGGAGTATTGATTTGCGGTGTTATATTATAGTATTTAGTGGTATTATTCGAACTAGATTTTTTTGTGAATCATTCATGACGTTACGATTCGAATCGATTCATAAATAGATTATTTTTGGAAGTAATCGCCATCCCTATTTCATTCAGGCAAAACTCTCATTCGGGTTGTCTTGCCACTAAGACATTTAATCGACCAGACATGAAGATTGTTTATAACGGGAACAAATTAAATGACCACCAAAAAACACAATCGTTACCCAAACAGCCTCATCCAAAATAAATATAATATGTACAAATAAACGAAACCTGTACCAAAATATTTCGGGCTATTTAAGTCATGCCTGCACTACAAAAACTTTTCGTAACCCAAAAAGGCCACGCGTGCACCAAATTTTAACTAGCAAAGTTTTGTGTCATTCTTACCCAAATATATAATTAAGTTTGCCATAAAATGTATTCATATAACCAAGTATATTAAATTGATTGATAAGATTTGTGTTAGGTTAGGTTAGAACTGCGACCACTAAACGCACGAGCCGAGCGAGCGTAGCGAGCGTGCCGCGGCAGCGGCCGGCGAGTGCCAGAACTGAATTCTACCCATTTTACTTGGTCGGGACAGAGAGAAAAAGATTTTGTTTATTTACTATCAATCGTCAAATGGTATATAGTATCGGTAAATCTTTAGAACTTCATTTATATTTTTTGGGTATACAATGATTTTTGTACGCATTGCTTTAATTTATTAGGATAAAAATATGTAACATATTTGGATGAAATTTTTAAATACAATGCGTGTACAAATTTGGTGCACGCGTGGCCTTTTTGGGTAGCTCAGCGATTATTCTGACGATACTTACGTTTTTTAGGTTAGCAGACTTAACGTTTATTGGTGATCATTTCATAATAAAATGGGGATTAAAGTCTGGTAAGTACTTAGGATTTTTTGGGCGTTATATTTCATTATATCTGGTGGTTGCTTAAACCTAAGCCGTTTATAACTATAATGTCACTACTGTATGTACCTAACTCTTTTAGGGATACTTTGTCTTCCATACGTTGAGCCCTGAATTCAAGGCAATAACTGGTCCTTAACAATCATCATCCTCTCAACTGATTCCCGATTGCATCCAGTGTGGAGCTCAGGGTCCGCTTCGACTATGGTCCTAGATTTGACAAGCCTGGTTATTACAATGGAGCGATTGCCATCTGAACTCCGTAACCCTACAAGGGACACCAGGCCTACTTGGAACATAATCGGGACCAACGGCTGAATGTGCCTTGATGGAATGAATTCTTTTCAGACATTGAGGTGATTCAAGCCTGCAATGTCCTAACAAAACTTGAAACAATCACAAAAAGTGATGCTCCCCTCGGGATTCGAACCCACGACCTCCATGTTTTACCTAAAGCCTAACGCTCTAACCACTGTACTACGAAGGCAAAAGTCCTTAACAATAGCTACTTACTGACGTTAGATCTCCGTAACCCTGATTTTAAACCAGGCAAATTGGATCTTGGCTACACAGATATTTTTATCTGATTTTGCAGGTTTTCTTATGATGTTTCGTTTCCACCCTTGGGCAATAGCAAACACACATAAAAAGGTCCTAATTACATTCAGATCACCACCATCATGGTTTTACAATTTTTCATTGTAAGTTGATACGATTATACTATTTGTACTAAAGGTCAAGTTTTTATTACTTCTCAATGGCCTCCTCCGGGCTATTGATTAAAGGTTTCGTGGCCAAACTAAAAATAAACAGAGAGCGGCTATGTTCAGATGCCCGTCCAGCTCTCAGGTGCCAGCCAAAGTTCCGGAATATTGTCCTCAACAAATATTATGTGTTTGCGTGTTGCCTTTGCGAGGAGCCACTCGAGACCCAAATAACGGAGTGTTCGTGTTGTTCGTGCGCGATTTATCTTTTATTTTTAGTTTCCGCGTGGTCTAAAATATATCGACGGGTTAGTGACAATATTGACAGGGAGATATTTATATGGTAGTGATAGCGCAAAGGACCTCAAGGTATAAGCCGTGAGGACATTTATATACCTACTCTGTAAACTGTTGAAGATATTATTATGACACCCGTAAGTCCCGTAACCATCGTCTAAGAAAGTTGTTCCAATGTTACTGATGGTGGTGGTTACATTAAAGACATTATAACCACCACACACCAGTTATAATTTTCATAAGCCAATTTTTTTTATTGATTTTCATGAATATTGATTGATTTTCTAACAGGCCACATACTAGCATTTAATTTTGTAGAATCGAATCTCGTGACACATTCACTTCTTCACTCAAAGCTTGACATTGTATATTTGACAGGTTTTGTTTTACCTCAAGCCGAATGAAACATAACCCTACGTTCCTAGCAATAAGAAAAGGCTGTCTAAAACAATAGGTTTGTTTTAATGTTTCTTAGTGGGAGAACCAGGAGCTATGTTGTGTACCTATATGGTTACGTCCCCTCCATCGCAGCAGGCGCAGCGAGGTGGTCAGCAGCAGCACATCACTCACGTCACGGAGTCACACTCAGCACAGCACTCACTCGGTGTCGCGCGGGCACTGGTCGCGGTCGCGTGGTCACCGTCACCTGGGCATGCTGGTCGCGCCGGGCGCCGCCAGTCGAGACGCACACGAGGCAGGTGTCGGTCCGGGCGTGCGCGCGTGACGTAACGCCGCGCCACACTGCAGCGCCGCCGTGGTCCGCGCGCTCCGGCCCGCGCGCGCCTGCGCTCTGCCGCGGCCCGGCGCTGCCGCCCGGCCCCGTGCGACCCTCACTCGCATCGCTGCAGCCGCCGCCGACCTCGTGCCCGCTCGTCCGCTCGCTGGCCGTCGCCCTCGTACGCGCGCCGTCGTTCTACTCCTACTACTTACTACTACTGCTCCTACAATAAATTGATACTCGTCCAAACACATTCATCTTTTACATAAATCATACCGTAGTCTTGGGTGGATGAGTTTCTAAATTACAGATCTGCTTGATATACTATAATGGTGATAATAAAATAACAAGAAGATCTGACAAAGTTATACATATTTTAATTCTGGGCTAATTAATTACTTTTAAAGATCTAAATTTTCCTAGATTCACCAAAAATACGAGCAAGTATTGGAAAGAAACATAAATTATTATGAAAAGTAGGTAAATTGTAATGTGTTTACTATGTGCTCAAATATATGTAACTTTGAAAGTTATACGCGTATAAGAAATACGTCCACTCGTTCATCTAGTACTACAAAGACGGAATTGTCAAAAATTGAAAAAATGATTTAAATTTTAATGATGCCAAAGTGTTCCAAAATGGTTAATATTTTGGTGCTACAAAGTCATTTTTACTGTTCAACAAAATTTCGTAAGATGGCGCCAATGTCTTTGTTGCAACGGTAAAAAAATGGACTCGCCCTGAGTGCAACAACGCCATAACGATCAGTTACGCGGGACGCCCCGCAATAATCAGTGTTACAAATTAAAACATTTTCAATGCAACAATGACACAAATGTATGATTTAAATAACTTTATGTGTTTTTTTAATACTTATGTTGGGGCCTGAGCTTTGGGGGTTGTTTGTTAAGAATGATAGAGCTTGTTTAAGTAATATAAAATGTATTAAATGTTCCAAAAATGTTCTTAAATGTTAACTGTTAAAACTAATGTTAATGTTGATGAGTGCGCCCGATTGTACCGACGGCGAAATATGCACTAATTAATAGGTTTAACGTGTCGTACGACGCGAAGGTTGTTGACCTCATTACCGCGCGTACCTAACATCATAAAAGTATTGCAAAACATAAGTGTTCGTTCCGAACATATTCCCGGGCGAGGAAAATACCTTAAAAATGATACATCAATGATAGTTAGTAATGTTGATGAGACAAGATGATGAACAATTTGGTCTTTTATACTACTGAAAATGTTAGTACAATGTTTGTTAATGAGATAAAGCTAACAAATTTCTTAAATAATGCGGTTCCGTTTCACTGATCACTCACTATTCACTAAACACTAATTTTTTAGCCACCGACACTGGCTTTAACACCTTTAATTCGGTTTCACTGTTAAATTTACGCACTCGCGCACTACCACTATCACACTCACTGACTTCGTGTAGTTGACACATGCTGGTGGGCGGCGCGGCGGGCGGGCGGCGGCGGCGTCGCCTGCTCGCCCGGCGCCGGCGCTGCTCCCTGCGCAGGCGACGCCGCGCCGAGCCTGCACACGCGCCGCCACCTCCGGCAGGCGACGATACCCGCCGACACTGCTGCCACAATTATGATTCCGTACAATAGCGTGTACTGATGTATATCATGATGAGATACTGAGTACAGGTCTAATGATGACTCAGCATCTCTTAGGCCTTGAATCTTTTTCTCTATCTCTTTATGAGCGGGATCGTTGCTTAGGCCTTGACTCTCATTCCAGCCATGTAAGGTGATCTGTTCCATGTTAAGGTTTATAATATGGTTAATTGGCGCTATTACATTAATTTCCAAATTTTCTTTAATGTTTATTGAACTTCTTCGGTCTTTATGAGTAAACACAGTAAAATTATCTGTTTTAATCAAGCAGCCCCGTTAATGCTTATTATACTGGGATTCGTCAGCTGATGCGCTGTAACGCGATCCTTGCATATTGTGCGAACTTGACACTGCCCGCAGCAGGTGTATAAGTATGTGTTTACTTTTGTCAAACAATGCCACGTGCTTTGGCACGCGATCGTTTCTGTCTTACAGTTATTAAGGTCATGTTCATTTTTTATACATAAGTCTTGATCCCTTTTTAACTTATATACGGGTCTATTTAAGGCACAGATCAATGTTGAACTATCCTTGGCCATACAATTTTGAACGTCCTCTTGAGATATCGGAATGTAGGAGTCCTTTTGTAAATTTATAGCGATCTGCTTGGATATAGGTATGATGTTCCTCATATAATTACCAACATGTTGTGGGATTGGTATTAGTCTGTACAGGTCGTACGTATCTCGACTAATCAAAGGGATTTTGATCTCAAATATAAAGTACTCCTTGGTCATTTTGGCCTTTATCTTGAGTAGTTTATACATCTCTCTGACGTCAGATTCTATGTTGTTAATGGGAAGCGTTACTTCCGATGATAGTAATGCTGATATCGTATTTAGCTCTCCCTGTAGTTGTTGCGGTGTCAGCAGATGAATGTTGAAGTGACCATGGTATATGTCGGTCACCGTGTCCAGAAGAGTTTGTTGGATGTCTTTTAATGTTTGCAGCAACTGCTGAGCGGCTAAAGCGGATAAGGTGAAGTCTTCTTCTAGCGATACTCTATTAACTTGTTTTTCTAATGTCCCCAGAGCCTGGTCTATTTTTACTAAATGTTTATTAATAATTTTGTGCTGTTTTGACATTATATCTTCCGTCCTTTTCAACAAGTTATATTCCGATTCTAAAAGCGATGTTTGATTTTTCCAAAGGTTGTTTAGATGTGACTGACTTGCCCTTAATAGTTGAATGTCTTTCGTATACTGTACTGCGAATTGGTCATCCAATACTCCGAATAGCGCGTTCGCTATGTACCCGACACCATTGATAAGGCCTCTGCGCTGTCTGGAGTGAAACTTAAAATGCTGATTGAGTAACAGCTGATTGTAATATTGTAGCTCTAAGTAGTGGTGATTCAACTGTGGAACTATCATGTTACATTGGTTGTCTTGATGTAATTCGGCACATGTTGTTGTTAAATAATTGCGGATTTTTTCAAATGCGGTGTTGCCTTCCCAATAGGGGCTCATGTCATAATATACCACCAAGGTCCACGAGTCTCTGTTCAATTGGATTTTGGTTACGGGGTCGAAGTATAATGTTTGATTTTTGTCTAGCTCGGTGATAACACTCGTCCCGAACACGTGTGATAATAAACTAAGAAAATAAATCAATGTTAAGATGATCGACGAGAAGGTGTTTCGCTTACTCTTTGTTGCCCTTTTTTCTTGTTTTTCCTGATTTAGTAGTTCTGATGTTTCTTTTTCTTCCTGTTTTGATCGAACCGGCAAAAGTGATAATTTTGTAACTGGCCTTTTAATGTGTCCGTTTTTTGTTTTCAATGTAACGACTCTAACGTAGCCGTCACTGCCGGGGTGCGTCTCCATTACTCGACCTAGGGCCCATTTCCCAGCAGGCAAATTGTCTTCGTGAATCGTTACCAAGTCTCCTACTTGAATATTCTGTTGCGGCTTTAACCACTTCCTGCGCGCTGTTAATTGAGTAAGATATTCAGATTTCCACTTTTTCCAAATTTCTTGAAAGATTTTAGTTGTTAAATGCCATCTTGTTCGAGCGTCTTCTGCTGTTTCGATAACGGTCACGTCGGCTCTGCCGGTTAAGAAATGAGCTGGTGTTAAAATGTCTAAATCTTCGATATCTTCTGTTAACGCACACAACGGTCTCGAGTTCAGACAAGCTTCTAGTTGCGTTAGGATAGTGGAGAATTCTTCGAACGTGAGCTTTTGTTCTCCGACTACACGTCTCAAGTGATGTTTCAAGCTCCGTACAGCCCTTTCCCATAATCCACCTGAGCTAGGCCAGGAGGGGGCGGTAAAGTGCCACTGAATCTGCATTTCTGTTATTTCTTTATAGAAGCTGTCGTTGAAGATACTCATAAGATTAAAATGTTCCGCTTGTAAAATGTTGTTTGCCCCATGGAAGTTCGTCCCGTTATCACTATAAATATGCGCCGGGGCTCCACGCCGCGCCGCCATCCTGCGTAGAGCTGCGATGAAGGCTGAGCTAGTTAAATCCGAGACCATCTCCAGGTGTACAGCTTTTGTTACCATACACACGAAGACGGCTACATAAGCTTTCAGAGTCCGTGCTCCACGGCCCTTGTTCATCTTAACGTCCATGCAGCCTGTGTAGTCCACTCCCGTGTGGTAAAAGGGAGGGGCCGGGTTGACCCTTGCTTCCGGCAGGTCACCCATGAGTTGGTTCATCTTGGATGAGTTTTGCTTTTGACAGGTAACACAGTCCCGTATCACCTTCTTGACAATGTTAACGCCTCCGGTTATCCAGTACTGCTGCCTCAGCTTAGCTAGTGTTAAGCGAGGTCCACCATGAAAGGTTTCCAGGTGAGCTTGGTTTATCAGAAGCGTAGCTAGGCGGCCGCTTGACGGGATTATGGCGGGATGCTTCATCTCTATGTTTTTGATGTTGCTATGTTTCAGTCTTCCACCGACTCGTAAGATGTTATCTTTGTCTATGATAGGATTTAGACTCAAAATGTTGCTGTTCGATTTCACAATTCCGTTTTTGTTTAGCTGTTGCATATCCGTTCCAAATTCATTTTTCTGTACATATTTTATTATAGTCAATTTAGCTTTATTCAACTCATGCAACGTGAGTTGACCTGGTAACTGCTTACGCTGCGGGTTCAACGTTCGCTGTAACCATGCTATAATTCTAATGATATTTGTAATAGAATTGTATTTATGCATGATTTTATTAATAATGTTGTCTTCGCTATCCGTTTGAATTATGTTTGTTTGTTTTGTGTTTTTTGATCTTGTTTCCAAATCTGTAGTGTATTTCTTGTTATCCTTCAACGCATTAAGGTTCTTTTCAGAGAGCCATGATGGTCCTTCCCACCACAGGACATTATCCTTTAATTGAGAAGCATATAGTCCTCTACTTGCCATATCCGCAGGGTTGTCACTCGACTTTACGTAACTCCAACAGCTGACCGGAATTACGCTTGCTATTTTTTCTACTCTATTTGCTACGAATGTTTTCCATCTGCATGGTTCTCCTTGTATCCATCCTAATGCTGCTGTGGAGTCTATCCAACAATAGAGTTCTATGTTACAGTCTTTTAATGATAATTTTATTTTGTGTATTAATTTTGATAATAACAAGGCGCCACTGAGTTCTAATTTAGGTAAAGATAATGCTTTCTTGTGAGGGACCAGTTTACTTTTCGCGGCGACTATAATGACTTTTGTGGTATCCTTGATTTGTGCGTAAACAACACAAGCATACGCTTTTTCCGAGGCGTCACAAAAGCCATGTAATACGATTGTATCATTTGCCTTACATAATAACCATCTTGGTATTTTAATCTCACTGATTGTTGGAATACTTTGTTTTATTTTTAACCACTCTTGGTGTATGTCATCTGTGACTAGATCGTCCCATGTAAGGTTTAGTTTCCACAGCTTTTGGAAAAGAAGTTTTAACTTTGTTGAAAGTGGCGCTAACCATCCCAGAGGATCGAATAGTCTGGATATTTCGGATAACAGGTTTCGTTTTGTTGGTTTAAGGTTTTGTTTTGATGCTTTGTATTGAAAGGTGAACATATCTGTTGATGAATTCCAGGACAGTCCTAAAGTTTTGGATGTTTCTTCTGTGCTAAAATTGAACATTCTGTTTTCGTTGCTATTTCCTTCTTGTTGTATGTGTTCTAATAATTCCTTATTGTTCGATGACCACTTCCTCAGGTTCATTCCTCCGCGCTTGAGTAATGAAATTAGGTCTAATATTAGTTGTTTGCCTTCCTCTATAGAATAAGATCCATGAACAAGGTCATCCATGTAAAAAGATGTTTCGACTGTTTTTGCAGCTTCCACGAAGTTCTCCCTCTCATCTGCCGCTAATCGTCTCAGGGTCATAAGAGCTAAAAATGGGGCAGCCTTAGTCCCATAGGTTACTGTTAATAATTTATATGTTTTTAAGGGTTCTTGCGGTGAATCTCTCCAGACAATCTTTTGTAGTTCCTGATCTTGAGGGTTAACTAGTATCTGCCGATACATTTTTTCTATATCGGCAGTGAATGCGAATTCATACTGTCTCCATTTTATCAATAAAGCTTGTAAATCTTGTTGTAAGTTAGGGCCTGAATACATTACGTCATTCAGGCTCAATCCGGAAGTGGTTTTGGATGACGCATCGAATACAACCCGATATTTAGTGGTACTTGATTCCTCCCTTTGAACCCCGTGATGTGGTAAGTAACACTCGAGGGTGGTACTTGAGTTGTTGTCCAGAGCCATGTGGTTTAATGTTTTATATTCCTTCATGAATTCCTTATAATGCCTTGCCAGCTGTTCTTGTTTTTCAAATTTTTTCTCTAAATTACGAAATTGAGCTATACTCCTTTCCTTTGACGATCCTAGTTTTTGTTGAACGTTTGGTTTAAGAGGTAAACGGACTTCGTACCGACCATCTTCTTTCCTAAGGGTTGTAGAGGAATAGAAAGTCATACAACTCTGGTCTTCCACGGAAAGATTCGATGTTTCGGTTATTTCCTCGACGGTCCAAAATCTCTCTATTTCTGTAATGTTGTTTAATGCTACATTGCAGTGATAAGTTGTTGTTTTCGCATGACCGCATAGCAACCATCCTAGCTGTGTCTGTTGCGCAATAGGTAATGTTGGATCTTCCTTTTTGATAATTCCACTTAAAATTATGTTAGAATAAATATCTGCTCCGAATAATATATCTACGGGGCGGCTTTTGTAGAATTCGGGGTCTGCTAAATTCAAGTCTAACAAGAAATTCCAGGATGGTTTGTTAAATGAGCTATTTGGTAAATTTTTAATTAAATTGTTCATGATTAATACTTCTGCGGTAAAGGTAAATCCATTGTATTGCGAAGTACATTCAATGTTTATCATTCCCTTGCATGCATTTTCCTTTTGACCCACTCCAAATATTGTTCCCTTACATCTTTGCCTTTTTATTCCTAATAATTGAGCCGCGTTTTCCGTTATCAAGGATATCTGAGATCCTTGATCGATTAAGGCTCTCAGCTGCAGGTAGGTACCATCGGCTGCCCTGACCTGCAGCATCGCGGTGGCCAGTAGAATCTCAGATTCCCCATTCTGAGACACATGTGAGTGGTTGTTTGTGTTATCATTTTGTTTTTTGGTAAACGTGACCTTTGGCTGCGCCGTTTCCGTTGGGCGGATTGCATCATGCAATATTGTACTGTGCTGACCGTTGCATTTACGACATGACCTAGTTGAAATGCATGCGTTTCCATTGTGACTAAATAGACAGTTTATACATAATTTTAATTTATTAACTATTCTCAATTTTTGATCATTTGGCATCTCCAAAAAGTTTTTGCAATTGTAAATACCATGATCCTGATTACACAGAGGACATTTAAAGTTGGATGATACATGCAATGATTTAACAGGCTGTTGATTTCTTTGTTGTAGGTTGTTACTATGTGAGCTATTCCCGAACGATTCCTTGAAGTATCCTCGATTATGACCTAGATTAAATACTGGCTTATGTTGCGTGTCCCTGTTGAAGTTTAATGACCTGGGCTGTACTACCTTTTCCTGTTTCCGCCGGGATGACTCTAACGCAATGAATTTTGCTTCCAGAAAATCTAAAAACTCCTTTAATGATGGTAATTCTCGTGGATTCTTGACAGATTCTAGGTAGTTTCCATAGGTTTCCGAGTCTAACTTTTGGGACAGTAAGTGGACTAATATAGGATCCCACGTTGATATATCAATCCCTAAATTCTTGATCGCGTTAAGCGTTTCCTGTATAATGTCATGCATTTTCTTTATTTGTCCTCCTGATTGTTGTTGCATGTTTGAAAATCCTAGAAGTGTGTTCATGTGAGTTGTAAAAATCATCTTCCTATTGTTATAACGGTTTTGTAAAATATCCCAGCAAGTAGTGTAGTTTTCTGAACTAATCTGCAGATGTTGTATCAGTTTCTCAGCTTCTCCACGCACTTTACTTTTGAGAAACTGCATTTTTTGGGCGTTAGATAGAGAGTTATTTTTATCTATTGCCTCAGTAAATAGGTCCTTGAATGACACCCATTGATTGTAATTTCCGCTAAAGCTCGGGACATCTAACTTCGGAGTTGAATGTTCGCGATGTGCCACCGACCACATCTTAATGTTAATTGTTTTCTTCATGTCATTGAACTGTTTTTCATATAAATTAAATTTTGTTTCATAAGTAACGCTTTTTTCTCCTGTTTCAGCTACAATTTCCCAATGCAAATTATCAACGACCGACCAACGCGCCTGTAACGATTTCAGGGCATCCTCAAATTCCCATTTTTCAGTGATAGAATCTACGTCAATTAGGCCAATAGTTCTTTTAAATGCCATAAAGTTCGCTTCCTGTTTTCTTAACAACCGTTTCATCTCGCTTTGATCTGTGTCAGCAAGAGGCATCGGCGCCTCCTCCACCTGATTAACCGTGAACTTCGCTAATTTTTTCTTAATTTCCCCGGTTCCCTTACTGGTACTAGGTTCGTATACTACTTTCTCACTATCAGTTTGAGTTTCCAAAAAATTTTCTATGTACTTTTTTGTTTCAGAATAAAATTTAATTGTTTGTTGGTAATAATTTTCCTTAAAATATTGGTACGCCAATTTATCTTCCACATCCTCCAGTCGCCTATGATTCATTTGAAACTCTGTCCAATATCCTTCCAGAGTTTCAAGTCTCCTTTTAATGTTAGATGGTGTTCTCCGGTCCAACGGATCCTTTTTAAAGTTGGTTAATAATTGCTCCATTGCCTGCATGATCTCGCTTTGAGATTCCATGACGTCTTCGTATTCTGCCATAGCGAAGAGTAATAAAAAGAACGACCTTACTTGTTAGATATTGTTGGTGGTTACCCGGCTCCCAAGCCAAGTGTCCTGCTCCTGGTGTTACAGCTGCAACTCCTGCTGCCGCCGATGTTGTGTAGGTGCAGTCGCCCTGACTGCCTCCTGTGTTGAATGTTGACTCCCAAAGCACACACACCACTGTTCACTGTTTCTTTCACCTCCTATCACCGATTTATCGCGCGCGAGGTTTTAGCTCGAAGGACCAAATGTTGGGGCCTGAGCTTTGGGGGTTGTTTGTTAAGAATGATAGAGCTTGTTTAAGTAATATAAAATGTATTAAATGTTCCAAAAATGTTCTTAAATGTTAACTGTTAAAACTAATGTTAATGTTGATGAGTGCGCCCGATTGTACCGACGGCGAAATATGCACTAATTAATAGGTTTAACGTGTCGTACGACGCGAAGGTTGTTGACCTCATTACCGCGCGTACCTAACATCATAAAAGTATTGCAAAACATAAGTGTTCGTTCCGAACAACTTACCCTTGAGATTTTTACATATTTGTAATATTATACTCTAGTTATACAATCAAACATCCAAAATGTCCTAGTTGCAGTTACAAATATGTAATATAAAATTAAATAATAAAACCAAAACGAATTGTAAAAAAATCTTTAAAGCGTCGTCCTGTAAAATTTGCAAAATGACAGTTACGTCTTTGTACTACTAGATGAGCGCGCTGCTGGACAATGGCCTTCCCCAAGGATCTCAAAACCTATCGGCCCGCATCCACTGGATTCCCGCGATCTTAATGACTTAATGACGGCAAAGATTGTAATGCATCGTTAATGATTGTTTAATTTGTTTGTACTGGTACTACATTTTAAATAAATAAACACTGTAGTTGATCTGTTGAACTTTTATCGAAACGTAGTAGTACCGGCCGGACACTCAAATGTAAGTGCAAAAGTATTATAACGCTGTACATTATGTAAACGCATTAAGTATTTAATAATAAAGCCGCAAAGTATATAAAGGCAAACATAAAAACAGCCATAAAGTATTTAAGTTCCTAAAGTATAAGGCGGAAAAAAATATGAAAGTTTAAAGTATAAAAGAACAAAAAATCTTTATATCGGTGTATTATACAGCCATCAAAAATTAACTACAAAAATAGTATAAGGCGGTAAAGAATATATAAAAGGGATAAAGTATATATTAAGGCGGTAAAGTATAAAAGGGTAAAGTATATTAGGTAGCAAAGTATATAAGTACATAAAGCTTAAGAGGCGGTGAAGCATATGTATATAAGTGCAAAAAGGAGGACCGTTTTGTCCAAAAAGAGTAAAAATTACATAAACGCTCCACGTTTTCTTTCATAATAAAATTCTTGAGTCATCAAACTAAAAGTCTGAGTTATTTTGTAATTTTTAGTGCGTGCTAAAAGCATGTTATTTTAGTTTTTTAAAGTATTATTTCTATTTTATACTTTTTATTTTACCTATCGTTTTTTTATACCTACATACATAGGGCTGCATTTCAAATAGCCAATCCGCCACCTTAGGACGGCCGCCATGTTGGATTTATGTCACGTGATTATTTTTTTCGTATCCCGTTCAGCAAACCCTTTCATTTGATACCCATATCATGGGGGTGCATTTCAAATAGCTTGTCCACCATTTTGGACATCCGCCATATTGGATTTAAGTCACGTAACTATATTTTTCGTTTTCCTGACAGCAAACCCTTTCATTTGATACCCATATCATGGGGGTTGGATCTCAAACAGCCAGTCCACCATCTTGGGGAGGCCGCCATATTGGATTTGTAATGACGTTTCTTAGCTAGTCATGTATTGTCATCAAAATTCAGAGCGTGTGAAAAATTTCATCCTAATCGAAGACCAGGAAGTGGGTCAAATTAAGATTCCAAGATTATCTTTCATACTAGTTACAAGTGAAGCTAATAAAAGCGTGTTAAAAAGTGTATAAGAAGGAAAAGTAAGACCTTATCTATATAATACGTCCATCTACTGTCCAAAAAGGGATAGGGTCGCTGGATGTCCGCTATTAGTCCAGGCGCGTCACGGCTGGAGCGGGTGTCCTGCTGCAACGACTGTAGGAGGCGGTGCAGCCAGCTCGAGGAAAAAAATCGCCGGCAAAGCCATGCCTAACTTGCCCCGTCCTCGACGACGACGGCGGCGGCGGCATTTTAATGAGGTCAAAAAATATGGAGAACCTAATAGTATCGAAAAATCGTAACCATATCGTGTAAAAAAGTACTTGTAGTGCCATCTATTGGTGAGGTGGCGATTTAAAAATACGGAAGTATAATTAAATTTATGTTACCGCTGCTCATCCATAGATGGCGTCAAATTGTCGCCGCACACTAATAGATGGCGCTATCCTGATGTAAATCGCGGTGGTGTTTGGATTTTTTGATTGTATAGATTGCAAATAAATTCTATTAAAATTTTCTTCTCTTCAAACAAACCGAATAGTAACAATCATAACCTGACCTTCTAGGACCTACCTTTCTAAACCAAACTTGCCGAAACCTAACCTTCCGGAACCTCACTTTCCCGAACGAAACTTTCCGGAACCTAACTTTTCGGAACCTAACTTTCCGGAACCTAACCTTCCGGAACCTAACTTTCCAGAACCTAACTTTCCGGAACCTAACTTTCCGGAACCTAACTTTCCGGAACCTAACTTTCCGGAAACTTAACTTTTTGGAAACCAATTTCGGAACAAAACTTTTCGGAACCTTACTTTCCGTAACCTTACTTCCCGGAACCTAACTTTCCGGAACCTAACCTTCCGGAAACGAAACTTCCAAAACCTAACTTTCCGGAACCTACTTTCAGGAACCTATTTTTCCGGAACCTTTATTTCCGGAACCTAATCTTCCGGAATCTAACTTTCCGGATCCTAATTTCCCGAAAATTAACTTTCCGGAACCCAACTCCCTAACCTAACCTTTCAAAACCTAACTTTCCCGAACCTAACCTTCCGGAACCTAACCTTCCGGAAACTAACTCCCAAACTTAACCTTCCGGAATTTAAACTTCCGGAACCCAATCTTCCGGAACCAAACCTTCCGGAACCAAACTTTCCGGAACATATTTTTACGTAACCTAACTCCGGAACATATTTTTCCGGAACCTAACTTTCCGGAACCTAACTTTCCGGAACCTAACTTTCCGGAACCTAACTTTCCGGAACCTAAATTTCCGGAACCTCACTTTCCGGAACCTAACTTTCCGGATACTAACTTTTTGGAAACCAATTTCGGAACAAAACTTTTCAGAACCTAACCTTCCGGAAACGAAACATCAAAACCTAACTTTCCGGAACCTACTTTCAGGAACCTATTTTTCCGGAACCATACTTTCCGGAACCCAACTCCCTAACCTAACCTTTCAAAACCTAACTTTCTGGAACCTTTTTTCAGGAACCTATTTTTCCGGAACCTTTATTTCCGGAACCCAACTTTCCGGAACCTAACCTTCCGGAACCTAACTTTCCAAAACCTAACTTTCCGGAACCCAACTCCCTAACCTAACCTTTCAAAACCTAACTTTCCCGAACCTAACCTTCCGGAAGAATATTTCTCCGGAACCTAATCTTCCGGAACCTAACCTTTTGGAACCTAACTTTCCGGAACGTAACCTTCCGGAAATTTACTTTCCCGAACGTAACTTTATGAAACCTAATCTTCTGGAACCTAACCTTCCGGAACCTAACTTTCCGGAACATAACCTTCCGGAACCTGTTTTTCCAAAACCTGACTTTCCGGAACCTAACCTTCTAGAACCTAACTTTCCGAAACCTAACTTTTCGGAACCTTACTTTCCGGAACATATTTTAACGTAACCTAACTCCGGAACATATTTTCCGAAACCTAACTTTCCGGAACCTAACTTTCCGGAAACTAACTTTTTGGAAACTAACTTTTTGGAAACTAACTCCCAAACTTAACCTTCCGGAATCTAAACTTCCGGAACCCAATCTTCAGGAACCAAACTTTCCGGAACATATTTTAACGTAACCTAACTCCGGAACATATTTTTCCGGAACATTTTCCGGAACCTAACTTTCCAGAACCTAACTTTTTGGAAACTTACTCCCAAACTTAACCTTCCGGAATCTAAACTTCCGGAACCCAATCTTCAGGAACCTAACCTTCCGGAACCAAACTTTCCGGAACATATTTTAACGTAACCTAACTCCGGAACATATTTTTCCGGAACATATTTTCCGGAACCTAACTTTCCAAAACCTAACTTTCCGGAACCTAACTTTCCGGAAACTAACTTTTTGGAAACCAATTTCGGAACAAAACTTTTCGATAACCAATTTCGGAACAAAACTTTTCGAAACCTTACCTTCCGTAAC
Source organism: Mecyna flavalis (assembly GCA_949319885.1). Taxonomy (NCBI): domain Eukaryota; kingdom Metazoa; phylum Arthropoda; class Insecta; order Lepidoptera; family Crambidae; genus Mecyna; species Mecyna flavalis. Next base: position 17,861,773 of record OX439439.1, read on the forward strand.
CTTACTCCCCGGAACCTAACTTTCCGGAACCTAACCTTCCGGAAACGAAACATCCAAAACCTAACTTTCTGGAACCTACTTTCAGGAACCTATTTTTCCGGAACCTTTATTTCCGGAACCCAACTTTCCGGAACCTAACCTTCCGGAACCTAACTTTCCAAAACCTAACTTTCCGGAACCCAACTCCCTAACCTAACCTTTCAAAACCTAACTTTCCCGAACCTAACCTTCCGGAAGAATATTTCTCCGGAACCTAACTTTCCGGAACATAACCTTCCGGAACCTGTTTTTCCAAAACCTGACTTTCCGGAGCCTAACCTTCCGGAACCTAACTTTCCGGAACCTAAATTTCCGGAACCTAACTTTTCGGAACCTAACTTTCCGGAAACTAACTTTTTGGAAACCAATTTCGGAACAAAACTTTTCGGAACCTTACCTTCCGTAACCTTACTTCCCGGAACCTACCTTTCCGGAACCTAACCTTCTGGAAACGAAACTTCCAAAACCTAACTTTCCGGAACCTACTTTCAGGAACCTATTTTTCCGGAACTTTTATTTCTGGAACCCAACTTTCCGGAACCCAACTTTTCTGAACCTAACCTTCCGGAACCTAACTTTCCAAAACCTGAAAGGTTAGGTTAAGGAGTTGGGTTCCGGAAAGTTAGGTTCCGGAAAGTTAGGTTCCGGGGAGTAAGGTTACGGAAGGTAAGGTTTTGAAAAGTTTTGTTCCGAAATTGGTTTCCGAAAAGTTTTGTTCCGAAATTGGTTTCCAAAAAGTTAGTTTCCGGAAAGTTAGGTTCCGGAAAGTTAGGTTTTGGAAAGTTAGGTTCCAGAAAATATGTTCCGGAAAAATATGTTCCGGAGTTAGGTTACGTTAAAATATGTTCCGGAAAGTTTGGTTCCGGAAGGTTAGGTTCCTGAAGATTGGGTTCCGGAAGTTTGGATTCCGGAAGGTTAAGTTTGCGAGTTAGTTTCCAAAAAGTTAGGTTCTGGAAAGTTAGGTTCCGGAAAATATGTTCCGGAAAAATATGTTCCGGAGTTAGGTTACGTTAAAATATGTTCCGGAAAGTTTGGTTCCTGAAGATTGGGTTCCGGAAGTTTAGATTCCGGAAGGTTAAGTTTGGGAGTTAGTTTCCAAAAAGTTAGTTTCCAAAAAGTTAGTTTCCGGAAAGTTAGGTTCCGGAAAGTTAGGTTTTGGAAAGTTAGGTTCCGGAAAATATGTTCCGGAAAAATATGTTCCGGAGTTAGGTTACGTTAAAATATGTTCCGGAAAGTTTGGTTCCGGAAGGTTAGGTTCCTGAAGATTGGGTTCCGGAAGTTTAGATTCCGGAAGGTTAAGTTTGGGAGTTAGTTTCCAAAAAGTTAGGTTCTGGAAAGTTAGGTTCCGGGGAGTAAGGTTACGGAAGGTAAGGTTTCGAAAAATTTTGTTCCGAAATTGGTTATCGAAAAGTTTTGTTCCGAAATTGGTTTCCAAAAAGTTAGTTTCCGGAAAGTTAGGTTTTGGAAAGTTAGGTTCCGGAAAATATGTTCCGGAAAAATATGTTCCGGAGTTAGGTTACGTTAAAATATGTTCCGGAAAGTTTGGTTCCGGAAGGTTAGGTTCCTGAAGATTGGGTTCCGGAAGTTTAGATTCCGGAAGGTTAAGTTTGGGAGTTAGTTTCCAAAAAGTTAGGTTCTGGAAAGTTAGGTTCCGGAAAATGTTCCGGAAAAATATGTTCCGGAGTTAGGTTACGTTAAAATATGTTCCGGAAAGTTTGGTTCCTGAAGATTGGGTTCCGGAAGTTTAGATTCCGGAAGGTTAAATTTGGGAGTTAGTTTCCAAAAAGTTAGTTTCCAAAAAGTTAGTTTCCGGAAAGTTAGGTTCCGGAAAGTTAGGTTCCGGAAAATATGTTCCGGAGTTAGGATACGTTAAAATATGTTCCGGAAAGTAAGGTTCCGAAAAGTTAGGTTTCGGAAAGTTAGGTTCTAGAAGGTTAGGTTCCGGAAAGTCAGGTTTTGGAAAAACAGGTTCCGGAAGGTTATGTTCCGGAAAGTTAGGTTCCGGAAGGTTAGGTTCCAGAAGATTAGGTTTCATAAAGTTACGTTCGGGAAAGTAAATTTCCGGAAGGTTAGGTTCCGGAAAGTTAGGTTCCAAAAGGTTAGGTTCCGGAAGATTAGGTTCCGGAGAAATATTCTTCCGGAAGGTTAGGTTCGGGAAAGTTAGGTTTTGAAAGGTTAGGTTAGGGAGTTGGGTTCCGGAAAGTTAGGTTTTGGAAAGTTAGGTTCCGGAAGGTTAGGTTCCGGAAAGTTGGGTTCCGGAAATAAAGGTTCTGGAAAAATAGGTTCCTGAAAGTAGGTTCCAGAAAGTTAGGTTAGGTTAGGTTAGGTTAGGTTAGGTTAGGTTAGGTTAGGTTAGGTTAGGTTAGGTTAGGTTAGGTTAGGTTAGGTTAGGTTAGGTTAGGTTAGGTTAGGTTAGGTTAGGTTAGGTTAGGTTAGGTTAGGTTAGGTTAGGTTAGGTTAGGTTAGGTTAGGTTAGGTTAGGTTAGGTTAGGTTAGGTTAGGTTAGGTTAGGTTAGGTTAGGTTAGGTTAGGTTAGGTTAGGTTAGGTTAGGTTAGGTTAGGTTAGGTTAGGTTAGGTTAGGTTAGGTTAGGTTAGGTTAGGTTAGGTTAGGTTAGGTTAGGTTAGGTTAGGTTAGGTTAGGTTAGGTTAGGTTAGGTTAGGTTAGGTTAGGTTAGGTTAGGTTAGGTTAGGTTAGGTTAGGTTAGGTTAGGTTAGGTTAGGTTAGGTTAGGTTAGGTTAGGTTAGGTTAGGTTAGGTTAGGTTAGGTTAGGTTAGGTTAGGTTAGGTTAGGTTAGGTTAGGTTAGGTTAGGTTAGGTTAGGTTAGGTTAGGTTAGGTTAGGTTAGGTTAGGTTAGGTTAGGTTAGGTTAGGTTAGGTTAGGTTAGGTTAGGTTAGGTTAGGTTAGGTTAGGTTAGGTTAGGTTAGGTTAGGTTAGGTTAGGTTAGGTTAGGTTAGGTTAGGTTAGGTTAGGTTAGGTTAGGTTAGGTTAGGTTAGGTTAGGTTAGGTTAGGTTAGGTTAGGTTAGGTTAGGTTAGGTTAGGTTAGGTTAGGTTAGGTTAGGTTAGGTTAGGTTAGGTTAGGTTAGGTTAGGTTAGGTTAGGTTAGGTTAGGTTAGGTTAGGTTAGGTTAGGTTAGGTTAGGTTAGGTTAGGTTAGGTTAGGTTAGGTTAGGTTAGGTTAGGTTAGGTTAGGTTAGGTTAGGTTAGGTTAGGTTAGGTTAGGTTAGGTTAGGTTAGGTTAGGTTAGGTTAGGTTAGGTTAGGTTAGGTTAGGTTAGGTTAGGTTAGGTTAGGTTAGGTTAGGTTAGGTTAGGTTAGGTTAGGTTAGGTTAGGTTAGGTTAGGTTAGGTTAGGTTAGGTTAGGTTAGGTTAGGTTAGGTTAGGTTAGGTTAGGTTAGGTTAGGTTAGGTTAGGTTAGGTTAGGTTAGGTTAGGTTAGGTTAGGTTAGGTTAGGTTAGGTTAGGTTAGGTTAGGTTAGGTTAGGTTAGGTTAGGTTAGGTTAGGTTAGGTTAGGTTAGGTTAGGTTAGGTTAGGTTAGGTTAGGTTAGGTTAGGTTAGGTTAGGTTAGGTTAGGTTAGGTTAGGTTAGGTTAGGTTAGGTTAGGTTAGGTTAGGTTAGGTTAGGTTAGGTTAGGTTAGGTTAGGTTAGGTTAGGTTAGGTTAGGTTAGGTTAGGTTAGGTTAGGTTAGGTTAGGTTAGGTTAGGTTAGGTTAGGTTAGGTTAGGTTAGGTTAGGTTAGGTTAGGTTAGGTTAGGTTAGGTTAGGTTAGGTTAGGTTAGGTTAGGTTAGGTTAGGTTAGGTTAGGTTAGGTTAGGTTAGGTTAGGTTAGGTTAGGTTAGGTTAGGTTAGGTTAGGTTAGGTTAGGTTAGGTTAGGTTAGGTTAGGTTAGGTTAGGTTAGGTTAGGTTAGGTTAGGTTAGGTTAGGTTAGGTTAGGTTAGGTTAGGTTAGGTTAGGTTAGGTTAGGTTAGGTTAGGTTAGGTTAGGTTAGGTTAGGTTAGGTTAGGTTAGGTTAGGTTAGGTTAGGTTAGGTTAGGTTAGGTTAGGTTAGGTTAGGTTAGGTTAGGTTAGGTTA